>JADMNL010000023.1:362250000-363672500 GCA_016271365.2 Neoceratodus forsteri | reverse complement strand
AAATTGAACAATTGCCATAGACTAACATTGCGTGCCCATGATGCCTTTTCCAACCCATATATCAGAAGCAGTAAAATTTTACGTTTTAACCACTACCACTGAAATTGAGATTTCTTACCTACAGCTACTCAGTACCACAGATATACACCTCCTGCTGGTTGTGTGTGATTGCTTGTGTTGCCTCGGTCCTTCTCCTACTTGCATGTATGTGTGTGTGGTGGTGGTGAGGGCGGTGGGGAATGCAAAGTTAAGGTTTTCAACCCTAACACCAAATTTCCTTGCTTTTGTCGCTGTGGAACAACCCTAACTGATGCATTAAACTGAGTTTTTTGTCATGAATATATATTATATATAATTTTACACACACACACACACACACACACACAACACACACACACACACACACACACGTATATGTGTATAATTTTATTTTAATTTCAACTTGTAGTTAGGCCTCATTTCAGCATTCTGCCTTTCATTGACTGTGCTCTTTAAAACACAAGGACACTTGCAATAAAAGTTGTAAGTTCATCTTACATGTATTAGGGAGAATAGTTTCCCAAGGTTTTTCTATCAGTAGAATGCTTTTTTGAAACTTACTGAGACAGTTTAAAAATTTATCTGAGAAGAGCTCTCTACTTGCTGATAATTCTTGATAAACTTTGTCCTTCAGGGGCTTTTCAGCTAAAAGCATACTGGTGTTAATTATATTCTCTGAAGTAATCTTCTGTTATGTTTCAAAAGTACCGTAAAATCATTGCCACACACACTGGGAGAGATGACCAAGCATGTAATGTGAGACTGCTCTGCAGTTAGGTGATGTTATCTGCCTTGCAGTAGCTCTACAAATGCTGTCTACCAAGTTAGACTGAAAAGAAAACATGTTTCTTGTAGTCACTGAAGAACCAGAAGGCTGCCAAAAGAACTAGCATTAATCTATTTGGCTGAGCTTTGCACAGATGTTTAGTCTGCGGCACTGCAAGGGTTAAATTGAAGGGCTGCAAAGTAGTGGAATGATCATTCAAAAACTCCAAAGGAAGTGTTCTACAGCCCAAATCCTGTAGCTCATTTTTAGAGCTGACGCAATAGGGCTGCATGCTCCGCCTACCTGCAGCCCTAAAAAGCAAATAAAAAGACGAGAAGGAGTCTGAAGAGGGGTGGGGAGGGGGAGGATGGACTGCTTGGAGACAGCTTTTTGAAGAACTTTTTTACCCATATGAATGTACTCAGCTGAAAATGCAAATTTAACTGAGCTTCACTCTCTTTAATGGACTTTGGCATCAAAACTCTCACACCAAGTTACGTTGTGTATGCATCTGAGACCAGCCATGGTGGAAAATGGTATGGCAATGAGAGACAGACATTAAACTGTAAATATCAAAAAATCTGTTTCTTTTGATCCACTGGGGCAGAGTGCTCAGTAACATACCAACATATGAATCTGCCAGCAGAAACAGGCCTCATAGTCTATAAAGTCTGCTTGAATGCAGCTAGCACCCCTACACTACAGCTGCCCCAGACTCCCTTCCCCCTCACAGTTGCCCCCCTCACCCTGTCCCATCCCCTTTTATAACTGGCCACGGTCTTGCTGGATACCACCTTCTATATAGCACTTCAGATTTTACAAAATTGGCAAAATATCAGTCATTTCTTGTAACCCATGGGGAAGTACAGCATTATCTGATTTGCTTCATAGAATATGGTAACAAACTGCATTCATGTGCTGGTGGCCCTTTGTGTTTCCTTTGGTAATTTTTTGAAAGGTTACTTCGATCTACTTTCTTCTCTTCAGTTATTCTTCATTAAACCTCCTCAAATAAGTTAAGAAATATGTTTCCACGTTTTTGCAGTATAGAACACGGGGAAATATTTTGTATTCTTTATGATTGCATTGCATCACCTCACTGTAAAGGACCATTTAACTTGAACATGTTTGCAAATATGCAGTTGGCTTTGCTACATAAATCCAGAACACATCCCTGCAATCATCTGGCTGCGGTGGGAGCCCAGGGCAGAGTTCCTGCAAAGGGTTATTGAATGTTCTAGTGCCGACCCACTTTATAAATCCCCTCTTGTCTTGCTATACCTCCAGTAAGCCCTTAGCTTCCCTCATGCCGTGCTCCCACTGCATTTGTGTGTGTGGCTCTTAATCTCGGCCCTGATTCTTCTTTTTCCATTCCGCTAAATGTTGAAATCATGACCTGTGTGGTTTATAGGCCTCCATAGATGGAGCTAAATGTGTTAGCGTGGAGTCAAAACAAGTAACAGCAGATCAATTAAATATAATAATTCCTATTGTTACAATGTTTAACCAGGGTTGTTTCCTCAGTGGTCTATTTAAATCGCTTGCAAGTCCTGACCTATTAAAATGAATCTGTCAAATCAGAAGCTGCTATTTACCAGCACAGAAGGCAGCAACATGACATTATGTATTTATTATCACTTAAAAAACAGCCAGTATTTTATTAAAGGGTCATTTAAAACTGCACATCACCAGTCTTTTAAACCTCTTTCATTAAATCGATGAAAAACTACACCTTGCCAGTGTCATAAAAGGAACTCTGTGTGGGAAACAAGTTATGATATGAATTTGGTAGAGGCTTTTTAGCATCAGCACAACATAGAATTGCAGTGTCGAAAAACAAAAGCCCTTGCTTTGCTGTGCTATGGCTCAAAGTGGGCTCAGATCTGGAGAACATGTGAATGTTAAATGTGATAGAACCATAAACCAATTTGGAATAATTTCTCCATCTGCCTTCACCATATGGGTATTAATTAATCTACATCTGTCAATAATTTGCCAGTGAATGGTAAATCACACATAGGCAAACTCATCAGAATTTTAGGTGAGCTGATTTCTGCAGAAACCCAATTCATGCCTTTGCCTGTAAACATGGTGACTGTGGAAAAATAAAGACACGTGAGACATACGACCACATCCCAAAGATGGTTCAAGTAAGCACTTGCATATCCTTCAAGTTTTCTTTCAGTAAAAGACTGGGACATGCATTTCTGATTTAACCTTGTTTACAGTCCGGGACAGGTCAGCAGCACTGTCTTCATTCTGGGCATGCATTTTTAAATAGTAGTTCCTAGGGCAGCTGGGAGGTAGGGTACCTTCCGTGTGCCATCAAAACTTGCAATTTGCATGACTGCCTTCGTTGCATCAGTAGAAGCAGATTATAGATTCAACAAATCAAAATCTGTAATTTAGACCAGTGAGGTCCGAGAACTTTCATTATATTGTTTATTTATGACGTCCATGCCCTGCTTGTACTAAATGCCCATGTGTTGTATATTGCAGTGTAAGTAAGTTAGTCATAAAAAAACTGTAGTTTTGTAAAGCATTCAGCAGAGCAGGTCATCAATATTTAGCAAGACTTATGCCCCTAGTAATTAATGCCCTCAGACAACACTGTGTGTGCGTGTACATAATCTAAGCAGGAAGCAGACCTTTTGGACATATAATCTTTTCTGACCTTATGGTATTACTATATATATTTAATGCCTCCATCCATCCTATGTTTCCCATGCAATGATCCAAGTTATCTGACTCAAAGTGGTGTGACCAGAATAATTTATATAGAATAATGGATTCATGCATCAAATGAAATCTCTGCCTCCTATGACTTATTTTTATTTCTGTTTAAGTCAACTAAATTTTTTCAAGTGAAGATACATATAGCGTGCTGGACATTAGCTTTTTATTTTTATCTCTCTGTAATTTTTGATTGTCCAATAAGAGCTGAGCATCATATATTAACATATTTTTTAAATAACATAGTAAGTTAACGCAGCTAGATGCCATAAGGGCCAAGTGATTTGCAGGTGCTAAATTGAGGTGGAACTTCTATCTGTTATCTGAAATGTTTCCCTGGTCTATTAAGATGGCTATATAGAGGAGAGTTTCAAATACTCATGAGTTTATGAAACGTTTGCTAAATCAGGGATCATTTTTAGAAGAATTATTAAAGTAACAGGGGAATGCAGCCGCCATTTATACAATACCAGGGGTATGGACGTAGATAGAGATCAGATTTCTCAGTTTTGTAATGACTTGGTAGGTCTTTCTGTAGAGTTTCAGCTCCATATAGTATACCTAATTTATCATGTGTAATTAATACTCCCCCCAACACATGCACACACACTCACACACACAGTTCCCTGTCAAATAGGCAAGAGGCTCTCTTTGGATCTTGTTAATTATCCACCACGTACATCCGAAGTTAACCGATCTTCTACAAGATATACTGTATTTTATCAAGATTAATAAGGCTATAAAGCACAATTCATAATTAAGAAGAGCTCCTCTAGCCTTTGATTTGGTCTATTACTGATGCCTCTGCAGCTCCTGATTACAAAGAGACCCCCCTTTTCCATTTAATAATATCAGATCAATATTTCCCGCTTCTAAAAAGCGCTTTAATAAGACAAAGCTATAGATTTGTATCCCTGTGCAAGTGTCCCCATTCAATTGATTATGAAGCTATCGCTGAGGTGTGAGAAATGGCTGTCTATCTGTATTCTGAAGGGGCTCAGAGTAGGAGGGATCTTAGGTGGAGTCCCTGCCACTTTGACCTTGGATCAGTAAATCCCGGATTGCTTTTTTGGTCTATATTTGGCACATCAGATTGGCAATTCTGGTGTTTCTGGAGGAAAAGAAAGGATGCTAACTTAATGTCCTGGTTTCTAGCTCACTGGTTCATGCAAGAGGAGGAGGAGGAGGAGGGCAGCAGGACATCAGATTGTCACATTATTGTCAGCTGCCTGTTTTGAGTACCGATGATTAGGTTTGGTGATCGTTTAAAGGGTGTCTAAAACCTGTTCCAAGTTCCACAACAGCCACCAGATGTGTTCTGTGTTCCATCTGGCTAATGTAATGAGATGCTGATGCAAAGTACAAAAAGCAGAACTATAGAACAATCAAGGCACATGGAGGCCATACTTTGGCATCTTTTGCAGGCAAAAGCACCTTGCCTTCTTACTGTTATTATAAGAAGGAGGCTACAATATGAAACATAAAAAAGGCCAGCCTGTAACATCCTATCATCCCACATGGCTACTTGCGGCTCAGCAAGTAACACTCACCTTTCTCTCGCTGCAGGTTAGGCATGTTGTAGGAAAGGGATGGGGAGAGAGAATGAATGATTGATTATACAATGGGCAGTCAAACACAATGCAAATTATCCATCCCGATTGGCTCACTGACACCCCTCTCCCATTGTAAATCCTAGTATCACCCCATGGGAAGAGGTGCCAGCCGCCAGTGAGCCACATCAGTAATTACCCATCAAATCACTCTGTGTCTGAGCATCAGAAGCTTAATATTGGCTTGCTAAACTGTGAACAGCTATCTGAGACCCCCAAACCTACCAATTCCCGTTTCCCATTGTACAACTTCGGTAACAAAGCAGAAAACAGCAGTTCTTCAATAAGCTGCATTTCATACATTTTTGTTTTTATACAGTCAGTCTGTACCTGTTTCTCTTTTTACCACACTCTTCTCTCTCCAATCACACTACAACACCCAGTACTCGCAAGGTTCCACAATTGAAACAACTTGTCATCGCCACTGGGCACCCTGTAATGCTTAAGCCATACATAGTGCTCCGGAACAAACTAAAAGACAAAAACTTAACAAAACGTAAATCTTCCTTTCTTCGCCCAACACCGAAGAGGGCCAGAAAGCAACTCTCAGTAAGTGCCACTGACTCATACTAACCGCAGCAACAAGATATCCTACTACACATCCGTAGAACACGTAATAAAATAGAGCAGCGTTCCAGGTAGCACAAAACTAAATGAGTAGCAAATATTGAAGGCTGTCCCGGCTCATACAACAAAAACAGAGCCGGGACATACCCAAAAAAGCAGCAGATTCAAACATTTCCTAGCCCCTTCAAAAAAACAGACCGGGAAGCATAAAACAGTACTGCACATGTGCACCATAACCACAAGCACAGTAAACAAGCACTACTACTTCTTGCAGAGCAATAAAAACACACAAAAAGAAATCTTAATATAAAAATCATTTTTTATTTACCATTGTTCTGCATGATAAAAAACAAGAGAGCATTGTATAATCGCAATATGCCACTCCAGGGTGTTGGTGATGCCAGGATTTACCCATGCCTGGTGTGTTTTGGCCACTCGGCTGTACCTTGTGACCAAACAACACACTAGGCATGGGTAAATGCTGGCATCACCAACACCCTGTCGTGGTATATTGCTTAAATATATTTATGTAGGTGAGAGTCAGACCTTACATACGCATGATTTATTTTAGCTACTGGATCATTCTAAGTGAAGATAAATAATGTATCCTTACTTTGGTCATCTATCCTCACTTTAGACAGGTCACAAATAAAACCTTAACCAATGGAAGAGCAGTTTGACCAATGCCGAATGGCATTACAATGGCTTTTAGTGCATTCAGATCACAGCAGTGAAATCAAAACAGGAACAATTACATCTTCAGAATTTGTATAAATTAGATACAGGTCTGACTCCAAATATGCCACTTATCACAGGTGAGGGGGCATGACTTACATAACGCACTCCTGCTGCTCATGAGGTATTGTCCTGTCCCCTCGGGAAGATAACTGGCATATTCCGAGTCTGGTCATTGCATATCCCCTATATTCATGTTTGCCATAAAGAGGTTAACAAGGTTATAGCAGCCTTCCCTTGAACTAAGGTGTTTATGTCTGTTTCTGATACGATTACAATAAGTGCAGATATCCTCCTGAGAA
This sequence comes from Neoceratodus forsteri, assembly GCA_016271365.2. NCBI lineage: Eukaryota > Metazoa > Chordata > Ceratodontiformes > Ceratodontidae > Neoceratodus > Neoceratodus forsteri. The sequence goes on along the minus strand of JADMNL010000023.1, from coordinate 363,665,748 downwards.
ATTAAAATGACCGCAATTTATACTGTAAACAAACTGAATGATCTGAACTACTGTATATGGTTTGCAAACTTTATCTGCTTAAACATGCAATTCATATTTGGGACACTGTCTACATCATCATCTGTAGATTCGCCTTAACTGCCCCACGTCTTACCCATCATTGTCTCCTTTACGCTGGCTTAAATTGGCTGTCACCTAAGGATATTCGAGCCTACTCCCTGGGCTGCTTTATCGACTCCCTGTCTAGACCTCTCTGCCCTGTCTATCTTACCAACCGCCTGACTCCTGCCTCACACACCTGTACCCTCAGGTCTTCCTCTGTCCCCATGCTCTCCACTAGACCTTGCATGACAAAAATGGGTGAATAGGCATTTGCGCATTTTGCTCCCAAATTCTGGAACTCACTCCCCCTTATGGTGAAAACTTCAGCCTCCCATCGAGAATTCAAAAACTCACTGTTCACCCACCTCCTAGCCTCTGGCCAATGCAAATGCTCTTAATTTGCTTTGTCCCACTGCAGGCTGTCGGGTCTGACCCCGAGTACCACACTAATGTTCTCCCATGCAATACGTTTGTCTAGGTGGCTATGAACCTTGATGTCTTTACTGTCCTCAGCTGTCTTATGGTTACCCTAATTGCTTTATTTTACATCCTTATTATGATCTATGCCTAAAATGTACCCTTATGTAACTATTACTGTGCTATCCAATGTATATCTTGTTTTGCTCCTGTACACCTATATTATGTCTGTGCATTTCTGCATATTGTAACCAATGTCCTGTGCTCTCCCGGGACATGCCTGAAAATAGGCAGGTATGTTGCCTAGCGCACTTACCCGGTTACCAAAAGCTAATAAGTAAATAAATAAATATTTCATCATCATTGTTCAGTCTCAAAAGTATTACAAGTCTGTATCAAGAGCATATTTCACGTGGCTTTGAAATATCTATCAGGTATAGATTTCAACAGTGGTTTCCATCTACAACAAGTTTCTTTAGCTCATTTCAGCAGTATCCATTGTGTATCTTGCAATATGTTTCATGAAGTCCGTACCATGTGGATTTCAACAATCTTTTTCAGGGATGTTAAGTAGCCACATGTGTATTTCAGTCATAGAATATGAAGTGCATCTTAACAATAGTTTCAGTATAGGTTATATTTTTTGGAAATACATTCCAGTTTAATTTTATGGCTTGCAGAGTGTGCATTTCAGCTTCAGACAAATAGCAGTAGTTTTCACCTATTTAACTATACTCAACCTTATGTTTCAATAAGTCATTATTTATACAGAACAACTGGTGTAATAAGATAAGCATGTTTTTTTTCCACACTGCAGGGGTTCACTGGGAAGGAAATCAGGTGCTCACATATATGGAGTTGCTAACACATAAGCAATATACCATGACAGAGAGTGGGTATATTGGTGGATTTACCACGCCTGGTGTGGTTGGACTTAACCACACCAGAAGTGGCAAATCCACCCATATACCCACTGTCATATGGTATATTGCTATTATAGAATGCTCAGCTTGTTTTTTTTTTTTTTTTTTTTTTTATAGTGATATAAAACTTTTCCAGTGGGTATACTGGAGGATTTATCACGGTCATGTGATGTGTTCTGACCAATGAGGTTACAGGATTTTCATACCCCATTGTATAATTTGCAACTACTATACTACTACTACTACTACTACTACTACTACTGTTTACCATCCATGTGTTTTAATCGACGTGGAACCTTTGTAATCGAGCAGTTCCTGCTCAAAGGTATTTGTAATCCTAGATTTCAATAAAATAAAAATAAATAAAAAAATTAGCTATGAATTAGACCCAAGTGTGCAATTAAAGTTACAAGTGTCTGTGTGTGGGAGAGACTAATAAAAAGATGGGAGACATACGGCAGATTCGGTTAACTGAAAGTTTAGGTAAAAGGGGGTTCAGTTAATCAGGGTTTATTGTACTCACACTGTTGGCTTTTTTGGTACGGGAGAAAGCAGGAGTGATTTTTAGCCCGAGGGTCGGCTGGCTACGAGGACGACAGTGCACAGGGAAGGATTTGGGTTTTAATGGCCACTATGCAAATGAGGGAATGAAGTGCACTCTCTCATTGGTGCGGTTCATGTCTTTCAAGTGACACCTTGAGCTAGTAATGTGAGCACCTCCCTGCACCTACCGGAGCCCTTGAAGAATGCGCAGACAATCTAATCTCATACCGTGTACATTTGGCATGCTGTGCTGCAGATAAGTAGGTCTCCTAAAAGAAAATTATTTCAGGATTCTTCCTCTAAAGCATTTAGAGTATCCAGGTATGCCTGATAGGGTGATGGTACTTTGGTTTGGTGCTTTGATAGTATGGGACAAACAAAGGCGATATGCCCATCATGGTTTGTCCTCCACATTGTGGATCACTGAACAAATCCCTGATTTATTAACCATTTGTCTAGTTTATTTTTAAAAGTCAAAATATTGGGTGAGTCAACCATTTCCTGAGGCAGTTTGTTCCATATTTTAGGTGCTCTTATGGTAAAGTAATTCATTCTTTTGTTAGTTTTTGCTTTCATAATCTCTAGTTGTCTATTGTGTAAACTTGCTACTATTTTTCTTGTAGAAAATTTTAGTCCACAATTTTGCATCTGTTCTGAATGTTTTGTAATTTTAAATAATAATAACAAATCCCCTCTTAGTCTTCTTTGAGACAGTGATTGTAGACCAGTAGATTCTAGTCTAGTAATGTAATCAAACTTAGTAAGATATGGTATTAGTTTTGTTGCTCTATGTTGAATGCTTTCAATTTTGTTAATATCAGAGATTAGATAGGGGTTCCAAAAAGGGGAACAATAATCCAGATATGGTCTAATGTGGAATCTGTAAAGTGGGAGTAAACACTGTTCAGTTTTATTTATAAATGTTTTATTAATCCTTCTAAGGGTGATTTTTTCTTGATTGGCTATCTTAGTACATTGTGATGAAGAAGACAAGCTGTTATTGATTAAAACACCTAGATCTTTTTCAACCAAGGAGGTTTTAATAGCCAAGTTATTTAAATAATATGTTTGTAATGGATTATTTTTTCCCAAATGGAGGGTTGCACATTTAGAGACATTGAAATACATTTCATTTGTGGATGCCCATCATTCAATTAGCAACAATTCTGCTTGTAAGCCAGATTCCTTGGTAAGACTAATAGCTTTTCCCCCAATTTTGGTGTTGTCAGCAAATTTCACCATTTTATTATTACTGGATATATACATATCCCCTATGAAAAGATTGAAAAGAACAGGCCCCAGCACAGAACCTTGGGGGACCCCACTACCCACACCCCTCTCTCCAGACATTACATTATTAACCCTAACTCTCTGTGTTCTGTTGTTCAGCCACTGGTTTATCCAAGAAGTTAATATTGGTGATAATCCTATTTTGATGAGTTTTTTAATCAGTAGAGAGTGAGAAACTTTATCGAACGCCTTACTGTAATCGAGTAGTATGACGTCCAACGGTGTATAGTTATCTAAATAATAACTGATATGCTCATAAAAAGAGATAAGATTAGTTACACATGAAAAGCCATGTTTAAACCCATGCTGGTATATGTCAGTTATTTTAAGTATTTCTAGTTCGAGCTCAATTTTGGTCTTGACAATTTTTTCCATAAGTTTACATGGAATTGATGTCAGACTTATGGGTCTATAATTTTCAGTCTTAGACAGAGCGCCTTTTTTAAAAATAGGTGTAACTATTGCAGTGCGCCACTCATTTGGCACTGATGACTCTTTCAGTGATTTGTTGGACAATATTTTTAGAGGTTGGAAAATTTAATCTTTTGTTTCTAATAGGAATCTAGAGCTGATTCCATCTGGTCCTGAGCTTGTATGTTTTTTGAGAGTGTTGATTGCATTTTTAATATCATCTTCTGAAATCTTTTCTGTATTTTGGTCAGTAATGGGGGGAACGATTGTAGTATCTGACTTATGTGTGTAAACAGTAGAAAAGTAGTTATTAAATTCAATAGCTGTTTCTATGTCAGAGGTAATGGTTTGCGAGTTTACAACAAGGGGTCCAATTTGATTATTACAATTCTTTTTTTTTTTTTTATTATTTAAGTAAGAGTATAAAGTTTTATGGGAATCTTTTATATGTGCTATCTTGAATTCAAGATTGCGTTTTGCTATTTTTATATTTTTTTTAGTTTTTTAACTGTTTGTAAGACATTAGTATTTTGTCAGTTTTAGATAGTGTTGTCTTTTAAAGCTTGGAGAACAATTTCTTTTTACGAGATATTAAAGTTTGTATGTGTTTATTGAACCATTGGGGGATTTTTCCTTTGTTATTGTACTTGAATCTCTCTGGAATATATTTTTTATCAAGTTTTAGTATCTTTTGTTTAACTGTTTCCCATGCTTCATTTGTTTTTAATGGGAATAGAATATGCTCCCATTTAGTTGTTCCCAATTCTTGTTTGATAAGGGGAAAATTTGCTTTATGGTATTGCTTTACTTTAATATTTATTTTTGGTTGTGAGGGTAGTTGAATGGAAAAGTGTGTTGTCATATGATCACTATTTCCAATTGGTGGTAGGATTGTTATATCAGATAACGGAGTTTCTAAATTGGTAATGACGAGGTTCAATATATTCTTTCCCCTAATTGGCTCCCTCATTTTTTGAGTTAAACCTTGTTCAGTCACTGCCAATAAAATTGGTTATCGTGCTGATTTGATCCAGTTAGCGTGTTCCAATTAATAGTTGGCAGATTAAAATCTCCCAATATTAATATATCATTTCTGTCAGAAAATTGTTGTATTTCTTCAGTTATTAATCTAGTAGTTTCAAAATCGGAAGCTGGTGATCTATAACAGGTTCCTATCAATATTTTATGTGAATTTGTAACTTGAATGTATGCCCATACACTTTCTAGGCAGGGGTTAGAGTCTTTTTGATAAGGTTTTAAATTGTTTCTTATATATAGACTGACCCCACCTCCTTTTTTAGTGTTGTTTCAGTTTTTGTAAAAGTGTTTGTAGCCAGATATCTCTGTTGACCAAATTTTTTCTGAGTTTCCCCAAGTCTCAGTTATAGCTATTATTGCTAAGTCTAAAGTATGTGTTAGTATTTCCAATTCAGCGTATTTAGAAATTGTCATAGATCTAGCATTGAAGCTAAGTATGTTAAATTTAGTGTTCTGTGATGAATTTGTTTTGTTAACTAGAGAGTGGGATAAATTCCCAGACTCACCCTTTTTTTAGTTTAAATGAGAGTTTATATAAGCATTCATCTGTTGCCCTAATATAGTACTCCCTCTTCTACTGAGGTGTAACCCATCCCAACAGTATAAGAATGGTCTCTTTTCAAATTCTTCCCAATGAGTTAGACATTCAATGTCTTGTTTATAGCACCATTTTCGTAGCCAGTTGTTTAAGGCTTTAATTTTATTGGTGGTGTATTCAGTGGCTCTTGGGATAGGCAACACCTCTGAAATGCATACTGAGCAACCATGTTCACTTAGGATATTGTTTAGTGCTAAAATATCTTGCTTGATTTGCATCAGATTAGCTTCTTTGATGTCATTAGCACCTGCATGGATTATCACCAGGGAATTTTTTTTCTACTTTAGCTAATATTGGTTTGGCCATTCTTGTTATATCGGCTATTCTAGCTCCTCTAAAACTGGAACACATTCTTTGCTGTTTATCCAGATTGCATATTGGTCTGTCAAGATATTTAATAATAGAATCCCCCAATACAATTACCTGTTTTTGGTTCATTGCAGGATTACCCATAAGTGGTATTTCTTTTGTGTTTACAATATTTTTTTCAAATATATTAGTTTTGTGTTCTAAATCTAGTGAAAGGTTTTGTTTAGCATTTTGGGGGAAGGGGGAGGTTGATACATCTAGGGGGGATTTTGCCTTCTCTATACTTTGTCCTTCAGTTACTTCAAAGTTTAACATTTCAATGAATTTGCAAAGGCAGTTCCTGATTTTTATACACAAATTTTAGTTTTTTAGTATGTTTTTTGTAGGATTTGAGACCAGTTTTCATCAGGTTTATTGTTTAAGGGGGTAGAAGAGGTAATTAAGTTTGTAGAAATACCTTTATGTGATGATTTATTAAAACATGATGGATTGTCAAACATTTGGCTGGTAGATGCATTATTTTCCACTAACAAGGACATTTGATCTACAGTATGTAATCCTCAAGTGCTTTTATTTCAGGCTGTAAATTATCTTTGGGCAGTAAGCGTTTGATTTCCTCTTGCAATTTTTCTACCAATAAGCATTTGTCACAGATATAGCTTGATGTTTGCTTTCCTATGGAAAACATAGAACAGGTTGTGCACATTTTATTTGCTTTCTTCATTGTGCTAAGTAATCTTGCATTTCCCCTCTAGATTGTTACTCAGGGTCAAAAACAGTTCTTACTTCAATGTTATATTAAAGTAAAGTTACCTGTTTTGCTCTAAATAGGAGATTAGTAAACCCTGTTCCCATTTTCCCCGGGAGACACAGAAGACACGCGCCGATGTGCGTGTCTCTGCGCACGGCCCCGCGCACACTCGCCCCACTCGCTACTGCGAGCACTTTTGAGGATTCCGAAACAGAAAGTGCGTCGCAGCGCTTACTTCCGGTTTTGCGATGTAATACTTGAATCGCAAAAGTCTTAAAACAGCCTTTAAGAAGGCTTTTAATGTGTATTTAACAAATTTATGGCCAGAAATAGCTAGCTGTTTACAGAATAGCCTGTGGTTTTCAAAAGTAGAACATGTACAGGACAGGAAGTAAGAGTGGATAGTCCTCCAATGTCCCACAGTTCAATGGAGCACAGCCAAGGAATTAACCTTAGACAGGAAGGCACCCCCTTTAAAAATAACATATAATGCAGTTCTATTTGCAACAGCAGTTATCTGACATAGACAATTGTTTGCATCAGCATCTATAACATAGCATCTAGTGGTATATAGCAGCAGCAATTTCAATCCATTTCAATGGGTTCTGTTAATATTTTGTGAGAATACCTTAGTTAAACTTCCCATGGTGTAATATTTTGAAAATAAAATACCTTAAACTACTATAACAAAGGGAAATCCCCTTCTAGGAATACCCTCTCCATCCACCATCCCTGCCCATGTACATAGACATGTTTCATTTATTGATTTTACCAGGAAAAACTCCATTGAGGATGCTCATTCACAAGGAGGTCCTGGGTAGGACACATATACAGAATTATAAATACAGGGAGGAATACAAGGATAAGATACAGTTTTATAATATAGTAAGAATACAGGGATATGATACACTATTAGATAAACACAGCCAACAGTTTCAGTTACAACAGTAAAACAGAGCAATATACAGTAGAGTTGCCGTAAAAAAAAAAAAAGAGCAGTTCACTGAGGGGTTGCCAACGGTGTTCAGTAAATTTAATATGAGCGATATCTTTGATAACTTGGTAGGTTTAAGAAATTTGAGGAGAGGTAAGACAGGTATTATACTATTTGTACAAGTGTAACCCCTAGGTGGTGCTATCCCAAGGGCTACTACCTCTGCCTGCTTTGCTAGTAGTAGGTTAAGGGGCCTGAGATCTGAAACAGGTGCTTCCACCCAGAGGTCAGGGTTGGTAGTGGTCAAGCTAACCTGGGAACAGCCCTCCGGGACACTATAACCCCTTCTTTCCTTACTAGTGACTGGAACAATACACAATAATCAGTTTCACAAGACCCCTGATACACCACATAAGTACCCACACTGTTTGCACTTACCACCAGGGCTTTCCTCTGGCCCAGCCCTGGGGACCCCTGTAAAACAAGGTTATACACAGAAAACAGCAGCAGTACAGTAATCTTGCACAAACCACAGTGAGGGTAAATGCAAAAAACAGTTAGATCTGATTTAGTTATGGGGCTTGAACAAGGGAGGGGCGTAATCAGGTTAATTTGCTTGAAGGCTCTATCAAACAGTTATGCATGCACTTCAGGGTCCATAAACAGTCACACACTCTGGGTACCCAGATGGAGAATGATGGGCTAGCCAGGAATGTTGTAGCTGGTTGGGGCCCTGTGATGGAAGAAAACAACATGCACAACACACTATTTGTAATCCGGAGCCGGAGGGCACAGTTCATGAAAAGAAAACAACAGACAATCTGACGACACACTTTTAGATTAGGCTGTTGTTGCAGGGAGCTACCCTGATGATTACTCATGATACCAAAGACTGGACACAGGCTGGATGAAAATCAAGACAGCAGGTGGTTAATCTGAAGTGCCAGGAGAAGCAGGGCCCACACGATTCGCAGAGGCGTCATTCCTGTCAAGCGTGGATCAGGGGGCTGATCCCCAGGCAGGTCTCTCGTCGGTGGCTTTCACTGTGCAGTGGGGTAGTCTGGCAGGGCCAGCATGGCATGGCCTAGGCCGAATGGAGATGAACGCGGATTCAGTCCGATTAAGCTGGATAAAGCTTCCAGCAAGCAGAACAAAGTTCACACAGTGGGGAACCAAATCATGACCCACTTTCAATACACAGCACATTTACATGCAAGGAAATTCTACTGTACTAGGCAAACCGCTCTCCGGTCACAATCGCAAAGTCTCTGCACCAACCGCAGCTGAAAATCCTGACAGGCCGATTGCATTCAGCAAATCTTCAGTCTTCTTCAGGTTAAAGCCTGGTCACAGTCCAGTGTCTTAAATAGTCCTCACAAATCGGATTCAGTCTGAATAAACTATTTTCCCTCTCAGGGACAGCAGGCAGACGGGCAGGCCAAAACTCAACCCTTTCACAGTTCTCCTATGCAAACCTACACATAACTGCTGCTCAAAATCATTTGAGCTGTTACTTATTCACTTCTCAGCTCAAAATTGAAACTAGCTCCAGCAGCATGGGAAATTCCCCAAGATCCAAAAGGTTCGGTTGGCTGATCCTCCTGTCAGTCACAAGAAAGGCTCCCCCTTCAGGCACAAAAAGCCTAAAACTACAATTCCTACAGATTTTGACTCCAGACAGCTCCTGTAGTCCAGCTCCATTTTAGGTCCCACCATTACTGATTGGTCCAATTCACAGTCCAGGATCAAGATAGTGGAGATAAACAAAGCAGTCTTTGCTGCAAAGAAGGCAGGTTAGACAAACTACATTATCATTATCACTCTAAATGATTTTCAGCAAATAGTTACATCTTTCAACAGAGCTCCCTCTCAGATTACTTATGACTGCAATCCAGGCAGCTCTTAAAGAGACAGTACACAGAGGCTATACAGGCACTCTCTGGCAATCACATTTAAACTGCTAAAATGCAGGACACCAGCCTGGCAGTGAGCATTTAGGCAAGCTCAAGGAAGACTTTTTGGGAACCCCCATTTGTGGGGGGGTTACATGAACACACTTCGGTACCTAAAGTATTGTAGGGGGATACACACGCAGCACACACGCGCACACACACACACACACACACACACACACACACACACACACACACACAACAACAACAAAAAGGAAAAACACTAAATAGGAAGGGAGAGAGACATGTGGGGAGTGAAGCAATGCACTGGCTGTGGGGTGGCAGTCTTTCGGGAGACATTCTGGTGGCTGCAATGCTGCCCTATTTGCAGGCACCTCTCTGGTCTGAGGGAGGAGGTTGCCCTTCTCCAGGTCAGTCTGGCAAGGATTCGGGAAACCTTCTCCCCACACAGGGACCACCAGGGCCACTGCAGCTGCCTCAGAGGTTGCCAAGAAAGAGGAGCTGTTGGACCATGGTGGGCTCAGGGATGGTGAAGGTGGTGAATTAGAGATGCATTCTTCCAGTTGTACTTCTCCACAATTCATACACCATTCTGATGATGAATGGTTCCTCTATGGAGGCACCCACTGTGGAGACCAAGGAGGATTCTGGGAACCTCCACAAGAGAGACCCAGAGGAGAGTGGCATTAGACCCCACAGTGGAAGGAAACAACTCCTGGTGGGGGACTCAATCATAGGAAGATAGAACTGGGGGGGGTAGGGGAGAAGGCAGTAAGGTGCCTGCCCGGCTCCATGGCTGGGAGGGACAGGAAGTGAATCCTCAGGATTGTGGGAGCAGTGGCACGAAAGAGGGAGTTGGACATCATTGTCCACCTAGGGACAAATAACCTGGCTGGGAATGGGATCAGAGCAGTGCAGGAGGAGTTTGTAGAGCTGGGGAGGGGTCTTAAAAGAGTAGCACACATGGTAACCTTCTCAGAGGTGCTGGCTCTCTATGGCATGGATGAGGCTAGGGTACTCCACACCATGGGATTCAGGCAATGATTGAAAAAGTGGTGCGGAGCTCAGGGTTTTGGCTTCACTGGGGACTGGTGGTCCACCTGGAGGATGCAGGCCTATACTGGTGCAATGGTCTGCATCTGTCCGGGAAGGGAACCAGGATCCTAGGTGACAGGTTTAAATGCTTCATTGGCAAGCATTTAAACTAGCCAAGGGGGGGGAGGCACTGAAAGAAGTATGGACATCCTAGACCCCTTCATTGGCTAGCATTTAAACTAGCCAAGGGGAGGGGCACTGAAAAGAAGCATGGAAATCCCAGCACACACGAACATGAGCGCACGCGCACACACACACCCACACACCAGGGTAGTTAGTGAGGTAAACACTAAGGTAGAGAAGTCGATAGGGAGCAGGACAGAGGTCAATGGAGAAGTAGGCAAAGACAGTAAGGACTGGGATAGAGCTAAAAGGGGGCATGGGGCTATAAAACAATGCAGGGCAATGAGTAGCAATGCACAGAGTCTGGATAACAAGCTCCCTGAACTAGTGACCTTGATGTAAGAGGGACACCTGAATATCGTGGCAGTCACAGAACTGTTCAGAAATGTACAGGCCCCTCCCCCGACGGCTAAATGGACTGCCACAGGAGGTTTCCACTAGTTAAATTAGGCCCTTTCAAACACTATCTCAGGCAACACCTCCTTGACCTGGCCAGTTGCGACTGCTCCTAGCCCCACCTCTTCCTCCTTTCTGACTTGCTCTCCTAATTTCTAGTTTGTTCAATGACAAGGTCAAGTCTGACTGCCTCATAAATGTTCCCTTGTGTTTGATTGTTTCAAGTACATGTTACTCTGCCTATTGTATCTAGCTGGTTTTGTATACTGTTTGTAATTTACCTGTATGTATGTAATGTCTTTTACTCTATTGTAACTTATGCATGGTTTTGACATGGAGCCTTTGTAATGGAGTCTCTGACTCAAAGGTTTGTAATTCAGATCTCAAATAAATAAATATGGTACACAGAGAACCATGACTGGGATGTCAACATACCAGGGTAGACAATCTACAGGTGGGTCAGGGAGGGTAAAAGAGGAAGAAGAGGAGAAGGAGAAGCAGGAGCAGTTCTCTATGTAAGGGAAGGGATCAAAGCAGCTGAACTAAAGAAGAAACAGGGAGGCGAAGAGGCACTGCGGGTCACACTGGAAACAGGGAATGGCACCACAATCCATATGGGGGTTGTATTCAGACCCCCATCTCAAGGGGAGGAAATGGATAAGGAAATGATAGAAGGCATCCTTAGAATGGCAGAAAAGGGGGAGATATTGTTGATGAGGGACCTGAATATGCCAGATGTTAACTGGAGCCTTTGCTGCAGCCACATCCAAGAGCAGGGTAATTCTTGATGCCCTATGGGGGCATGCCTCAGACAGCTTGTGTTGGAACCCACTCGGAAGGAAACAATCTTAGACCTGGTACTCTCAAACGGGGATGGAGAGAGGACCTCGGATTTAGAAGTGGGTAACAATCAAACTGTGCGGTTCATGATAAACACAGCCATAGAGTCAAGTCACACAGAGGTGAGGGTACTGGACTTTAGGAGGGCTGACTTTGGCAAAATGGGGGAGTGTCTCAGAAAAGTTCTAGCAAATGGGCTGGGGTGGAGGAACAATGGGGAAAAATCAAAGCTGTCATCACTGAGGCAACAAGCCTTTGTGTGAAGCAAATAAAACAAAATGAAGGAAAAAAACAGTATGGTTCTCAAAAGAGGTGGTGGGGAAGGTTAGGGAGAATGGAGAACAAGATAGCATTCAGGAAGTATAAGGAAACACAGAAGGAGCAGGACAGAGAACTGTATCAGTTAAAGCAGAAGGAAGCGGGGAAGGCAATAAGAATAGCAAAGGCCCAAACCAAGAAAAAGATGGCCAACTCAGTTAAGAAGCAGGATAAAACCTTTTATAGATACTTTAGGGAGTAAAGAATGATCAGAAGAGGGATAGTAAGGCATAATAAAGGGGAGGGGGTGGGCAGAGTGTGACAGTGACAAAGCAGAGATACTGGATGAATACTTCTGCTCAGTATTCACAAAAGAAGAGGAGAGGGAGGTACCTAAACCAAATAATAGAAGCACACTGGATGGGGGGGGGTCAATAACAGTCTATTCACAAAAGAAAGGGTCCTGACAGAACTCCTAAATCTGAAGGTAGACAAAGCAATGGGGCCTGATGGGATTCACTCCAGAATTCTAAAAGAACTAAGGGGAGAACTAGTAGCACCACTGACTACCCTTTTTAACAAATCATAGAAACATAGAAACATAGAAGTTGACGGCAGATAAGGACCGCAAGGCCCATCCAGTCTGCCCATTTCTTTTTCTACCTTATAAATGTGCCATCGGCCTTTGCTATCATGGGAATCATGGGAAACTGGTGTGGTACCAGAGGACTGGAGGAGGGCGGATGCGATTCCCCTTCATAAAAGTGGGAGCAAGGTAGAGGCAGGAAACTACAGACCTGTTAGTTTGACCTCAGTGGTAGGGAAAATGATGGAATCACTTCTGAAAGAAAGAATTGTTGACTACCTAGAGGTCAGCGGGGCACAGGACCCAGGGCAGCATGAATTCACAGCAGGAAGATCATATCAGACAAATCTAATCGATATCTTTGACTGGATGACCAAAGTAGTACTCCAGGGAAGAGCTGTGGACGTGGTCTACCTAGACTTTAGAAATCAAAGAAATGGCCAGCCAGGCCTATTAACATTTTCAACAAATGTTCTTTATTGTCTATATTCTTAGTCTTCTTGACAATAGATCCCAATATCCCAATGTTTCACATCAACAGGCTTCCTCAGGGGTAGGATCCAATTATAATCAATACATAAATAGTTTTTTGTATATACTGTAGTCATTGAACATATCACACTTCTATATTAATAAAAGAATAATGCATGACAGGGTGTGTGTCGTGCTGGGAGAACGTCACGCCTGGGGTTATTAGGCACGAGGCCGCAGGCCGAGTGTGACTAATCACCCCAGAAGTGACATTATCAAAGCACGACACACACCCTGGAGTGCCTTATTCCTATCATACAATAGCTTGTTTTAAAAAAAGTGAGAGCAATTAATACAACTTTTACTTCGGCTGCATTTTTCTGTTATTTTTTTGAAAGGGTAGGTGTACTTACAGAAAACAATAGTGCAATCACTTGTATTGTCCAACAGGTGGAGCTGCTTTTACTTATTACTTGGTTCTGCCCCCACCCGTTTTTATTTCTTACTGTCTAGTTAGAAGAAAATATTAAATTTACATTTTTATGACATTTGTGGGTTGTTGCCAGTGTGATTGGTTTCAGCTGTTTCAGCGTGAGGGGTAAAATTCATTTTTATACGGAGTTGGGATGGGGTGGCAACCTGCTTCTGGTTTCTCAGACACTCTGGTCACTCAGTATTTTATTCAGCTTAAAAAGGAAGAAACACTAGACAAGTTTGATATGTAATAGTAAAAATATTTATTTTTATGCAGGATTTACAAGACTTTAGGTCAAAAAGACCGATTTTCAAAGTCATCCTCTGTAAAGAACAATCAGGTTACAGATGAGTATCAAAAACATGACAATATATACATTACAATACTTATACATTAATACACAAATATCCGATTTACATAATGTGAGTCATACAGTACAGAGTAAAAAACTTTGTTCCAAATTATGTTACAGACTGTAACTACATATCCTACCTGTTAAAACATCATTTTATACAAGTACAATCAGTAGAAAATGTTTCATTCAGACCGATTTTAAATTGTGTTAGTTTGGTTACATTTCTTAATTGAGGGGAATTTCATTCCAAATTTTCGCCATCTGGGCCTCTAATGTCATGTTCCCATATTTTGTGATAATTTTAGGAAAAGTGTAGCCCCTGTGTTTCACATCCCTTAGTGTGTAGGAATGAGTCTTGCAAGTTATAGCCAGATCCATATTACCTTCTATCATCCCATTATTTTATATATGAATAATGAATATTTTTTTTTTTTTTTTTTTTTTTAAACAGTACCATTAAACTATCCCAATTTAAATCATTGTACATGGTGCAATGATTGGTAGTAAAGCTGCAATTAAGGACAAATCTTGCAAGTCGGTTGTATAATTTGACTAATTTATCTAAGTATTTTTGTCCCGCAAAGTTATATACCATATTTCTATATTCAAGTACGGGCACTATCATCTGATTTGCAATTAACCTCTGAGTTTGTTGATTTGGCATACCTGAAGATCTACGCAGTGCCCCTATTCTGCTATTAACTTTCTTTGTTGTATTATTAATAAAAGTATGATAAATCACAACACCTAAATATTTATACTGATTTGTGATTAACAATTTTTTCCCCATCCCTCATTATTATATCCCCATCTCCTACCAGTTTTTTTAGTTTCCTTATTTGATTTCTCATTGAAATACATAACCTGAGTTTTTTGTCACTCAGTACAAGTTTACAACTGGAAAACCAGTCCTGTAAAATATCAAAATCCAATTGTAATTTGCCATCATTTCACCATGTGATTCAGCTGATGCTAAAAGTACAGCGTCATCAGCATAGAGCCTAATGTGTGTGTTAATTTTTATGTAAATCAGGAACAATAACGGCCCCAGGATTGATCCCTGGGGCACACCTCTTAGAATGCTGCCCACATCAGAGAGCTGTCCATCAATTACTACTTCTTGTTTCCTTTGACCCAAATAAGATTTGAACCATTGCAAGGACCTGGGAGCTATCCCAGTCCTCTCCATCCTCTCATACAGCAAATGGTGGTCAACCAAATCAAAGGCCTTGGACAGGTCATCGAACACTGCACCCGTGGACTCCCCCTTATCCAGGGCTGCTGCCCCTTTATCCACAAAGTCCACAAGTGCAGTGCAAGTTGAGTAACCCATCCTAAAGCCATGTTGGTATTTTGTCAATTCAGAATATTTTTCCAAGTGACTATACAGTTGGCTGAACACCATTCGCTCCATTAACTTAGACAGGATGGAGAGGACAACGATCGGTCTATCATTTGAGGGATCATTAGAATCACCTCCCTTGAATATAGGGACAATTTTTGCCACCTTCCAGCTAGAAGGAAAAACATTTTCCATCAGACTTTGGTTAAATAAGTCTGTCAATATTGGTGATAAAAGTTCTACTGCATCTTTAATAAATTTAGATTCTATATTATCCATACCATGTGATTTTCTTTTTGAGATTTAGTTTTTTAATCTCATCCCTAACTTCTTTTGTTTTTATTTTCCTAAAATTAAAAAAAAGGGAAGATTTTCATTATTGGTAACTTCATTAACAAAACCAGTTTGTACTGGTAAGCCAGCTAGAATAGCAACATCCGGTAGTGTTAAAAAATAGTGGTTTAACAGCTGAGCTGAAGCTTTCAGATCAAGGAGCTCTCCCTTGTTGTTAAACATTTGTATTTGTGGCTTGGCTCTCAAAGGGTTATCCTGTTCTTTTATTAAGTTCCAATACTGTCTTGGATCTTGAATAGTCTCAATTTTAGTACTATACAATTTTTTCCTTGCTAATCTAATTAGTCTTTGGCATTTGTTCCGCTTAATTTTAAAATTAGCCCTTGCTGAAAAAAGTAGAGCAAGCATTACTTTTCTACTTTTATTCATAATCTAATGCCGTCAGGTCTCCATCATGCTTTTAATTGTAAATTTTTTTTTTTTTTTTTTTTTTTTAGTTTGAATGTCACATGGTCAGCAGCCAGCATAATTTCACTCGGTTATTTCGAGCTGCATTGCTGTTTTGGTTCTCCCAGTACAGTTGTTTTGTGCTGGGAGAGAACTATCAAAGGACTGTGAGGGAAAAGTGGGCGTGTGCTTTGTGAGAGGCACCGTCAGTGTGTTGACGGTGGGTGGGGAACGTACATTATCAGTACTCGGTTGAGCTGGAAAGTGAGCAGCGCTTAAGCTGCCCGTAGGCAGCGGAATTATGTTTATTTTTTTTCTTTTCAGTGCGGTCAGAAGTGTGCTGGCACTAGAGCCATGATGTTATGCCAGGATAACATCACAGCTCCAATGCCAGCTTGACCAGAGGCTAACATTTTTCTTTGCCATTGTATAATAAAATATAAATAAATTTTAGTACATGTCCTGAGAGAACAACTGCCATAGTCTGCCACTCAGCGCTTATCTTCAAAGGTATTATATAGACATGCTATAGTCACTCTTATTTATACTACAATAACTTCAGCAGTTGGTTACCACTTAGGCTAGAGGCCGTATCCATCAACCCCCTGAGGTGCTCCGGTGTTAGCCTCTAGCAATTTTTTATGTGCCAAGCTTATTTTATTCTGAGCCTCATTTAGCAAAAACCTTGTAAAATCATATAAGTTTTATCTAATCAAATGTTCCCAAGTGGGGAATTACCCACATACCTCAATTCATCTGTTATATAGTAAAGGTACTACAGACTGTTGTGCAGGGCTGGAGGCCTCCATTTTGCTATGGTATAAGTCAGAAAAAACAAGTAAAGTTAGCAGCACATACCAGATTGTCCCACCAGTATTTTGCTTGGTAAAAAATCTTTGAACATTAAATGGCATGCTAACCTGTTTGACAATTCATTTACATAATCCCACTTTACAGTTTCATTCATTTCTATTAATCCTGTAACACAATATAACCATATTCAAAAAGTGCACACTGTATCCTTAATTTTACTTCTCAAAAAAGATTCACAGGCTTTAGTGGCACTTGCAACTCAAGCCGTTTTGGGCAGTTTCTGGTCATTAGTACCTGCATAAACAGAAATAATTAAGCAATGCTTATAGTTGTTTGAAACTTTTAAAGCCTGTTCTTAACCAATTCTATTTTTTTTTTGGCTTCACTCTGATTTAAAACTCTCAGTTTATGTTTGCTGTGTCACCCAGTTCCGGGTTTGTCTGCAGCTGTTAATTTTACAACTCAAACTCCGCCTGCACTAAAACACATTTGTTAAGCCACATGTATGATAGCTTTCTCAATGGTGCAAAAACGTTGCTCAGTTTGCTAAAAATGCTGACTGCTCTTACCTCCACAAGTGCTGTATGTAGTGTCTACTCCAGTCTGCTGCAGTGTGATTGAATGCAGAGTTGTTTATATAGTGAGGCAGGCCATGTCAGATGAAGCTAATAGATTTCTTTGACTGAAAGACCAAAGTAGTAGACCAGGGAGGGGCTGTGGACATGACCTACCTAGACTTTAGCAAGGCATTTGACACAGTCCCACAAAAAAGATTAATAAACAAGTTAGCCAGCCTTGGAGTGGGTCCCAGGGTGGTAACCTGGTTAAAAAAATTGTCTGGACAACAGGACACAGAGGGTAATAGCAAACTGAGTCCACTCCAAAGAAAGGGGGATTACTAGTGGGGTACTGCAGGATTCAATACTGGGGCCGGTCCTCTTTAATGTCTTTATAGGTGACATTGCGGAGGGATTGGAAAGAAAAGTATGCCTCTTTGCTGACAACACAAAGATCTGCAACAGGTTTGCTACACGGGGGGGGGTAGAAAGGATGAGAATGGACTTAGCAAGGTTGAAGGAATGGTCAAAAGTATGGCAGCTTAGATTCAATGAAAAGTACAACAAAGTAATGCACCTTGGAAACAAAAACCCAAGGGAAGGGTACACAATGGGAAGGGGGTATTAATGACAACAAAAATGGAAAGGGACCTGAGGGTAGTCATATCAGATGACCTAAATGTAGGCAAGGATTGTGAGAAGGCAGTAAGAAGGGCTGCAGGGATACTGGGATGCATAGGGGAGAGGCATCACCAGTAGAAATCAAGAAGTTGTTATCCCTCTGTACAGATAGTTGGTGAGACCCCATCTGGAGTACTGCGTACAGTTCTGGAGACCCCATCTCCTCAAGAACATAGACAGGTTGAAGGCAGTCCAGAGGAGGGCAACTAAAATGGTGCAGGGTCTGCACCAGAAGCTATACATAGAGAGACTAAAAGAGCTCAATATGTATACCCTTGAGGAAAGGGGGGGGCATGATAGAAACTTTCAAGTACCTCAAGAGAATCAACAAAGAGGGTAGCATCTTTCAGAAAAAGAGATGTGCAAGAACAAGGGAGCACAATTTGAAGATGGGGGGGGGGACGGCTCAGGGGCAAAGTGAGGAAGTATTTTTTCACGGAGAGGGTGGTGGACACAAGGAACGGCCTTCCTGAGGAGGTTGTGGGGTCAAAAACAGTGGAGGAATTTAAGACTGCATGGGACAGACATAAGGCAATTCTAGTGGGAGGTAGGAGGAAGTAGGATGCTGGTAAAACTAGGATCTGCAGCTTATCCAATAGGTAGGGAAATGAACAGACTGGGTGGGCCAAGCGGTCCTCATCTGCCATCAAAGTCTATGTTTCTATTGATGAGGACTATTAATTGCTTTTAACCTAACCAGGGAGTGGTGTTTAAGTGTGCTTTGTAGTTTATTCCAGGCAACTGGCATGATATTACTGATGGCAGACTTTCCATATTGTGTAGAATGCCTAGGTGTGTCAAGGAGAAGAATGTTGCTCTTTCTAAGAGCTTAACAGCAAATGGATATATTAAAATGTTCAGTGATGTATCCAGGAAGATCACTGGTCAGCATCTTGTAAGCCCATAAAGATTGTATAATCTCCTGTTGGTTAGGGAGGTCCACCCTACCGCTACATACAGGGTGAAATGATGAGTCAGAGGCAATAGGTTTGTAGTGAACCTCAATGCTCTGTGATAAGGGACATCAAGTTTGTATAAACACATGGCAGTACAGTGGCTATAGATTAAGTCTGTGTAATCTATTATAGGTAAAAAGACTGCTTGTATGAAGCGTTTCTGAATGTCCAGGGAAAAGCATCACCAATTTCTGTAGTAGAATCCAAGTCTGAGCTTTTTACAGATTGCATCAATGTGCTCCAAGAAGGATAGCTTACTGTCAGTCCGTATTGCTAGGTACACACACACACACACACACACACACACACACACACACACACACACACACACACACACACACCTACCTATTCCTAGCAAAAAACTTTTAATGCACCAGTTAGGGTTCAAGTTATTGCCACAAAAGTAGGGAAATGTGGTGTTAGGGTTTCCTACCATAACTACCCATCCCCCGCAGCAAAAGGAAAAAATCTTTAGGGTTTTGGGTCTCTGGAGTCTTAGCAAAATCAGTGGTGGGGTCTTCCTTGGGGTTGTCAACCCTAATGCTCCTCCCCCCCACCGATAGCCTTCTGTCTGAAGCACAAGGTACTGTCGCGGGGTTCCATTCATGAAGACAGCAGGAACCATAAAATATTGTGTAAAACACCATGAGGTGCTGTTTTATTGCCAGGTTTGTACAGATGGCATTTTCAGATGTAAACTTTTGTCAGGTTACTATAAGAAAAACAATAAAAAGTATGGGCTGGGAGTTTAGCTAGGAGACCTCTCACCAGAACACTGCAGTTGGACCTTACAATGCCCTCTAGAGACCAGGAACTGAACCCATTGCATGGTATGGTCACCCTGCCAATACCCCCTGGGTTTCTGCAAGTTCCTCTGCAGTCTGAGTATCTGCCCACTCAGGCCTCTGCAGCTTCTCACCAGTCTGAGTCCTCTCCCTTTGGTAAATTCCAGGTGAGCAGCTTCTAGCATCCAGGTAGCCCAAACCTGACCTTTGGAGGTCCAGGGCCAATCCCAGGCCACAGTGATTCCTCCTTGCTTTTAGGCTTTACAGGACTTTCAACCTGAGCTCCACCTTAAGCTTGCCTCACCTTCACCTTTGGGTAACCAGGATCTCAGTACTTCAACACTGCATGTCTCTCTCACGTTTGGCTGCTTCTCTAGCTCCACACTGCTTCTCCCTGAGGTTCCTCTCTGCTTCTCAGCCCAAAGTAAATCTAAAATTGTAGGTTACCTGAGCATTCCTTATATAGAGCTCAGGTGTCACATGATTTAATCAGTCATGTTCTATTAAATAATTAAAGGAATACTAAAATTTATAATTCACACAACTGCATTATTTTCAAAGAAATATACAGGATACATATATAGGGGCAATTGTTACACAATGCTAAGCCCCTTACAAAAGCATAAACATAACATACAAACAAATATCCTTTTCAGAAATGTCATCCCTTTAAACTAATCACTTCCTGGCAGGACAAGACCCAATCCTTCCCTATATACTAATGCAATTAAGGGGCAGCCCTTCCCCAAGGGAACATCTTTCTAAAATGGCTGCAGCTGCTGAAATAGTAGCAACAACAGAAACACAGACCCAGGAGCCTCTGAACTCCCAGCCTCCAGGTACAAACTACTTTTAAAAAGCATAGATACTTCTAGAGATGAACTCAACCTTTAACTGTTATCCTGCATTTACTTTTATAGTTTATACACATCTCTTTTTCTAAAGCTATCAAATGCTTCCTTATATCATGTTTTGTTTCATAGAAATAATCTCAACTGTTTCCTAAAATCAGCAGCAGCCTGTAAACTACAAACTATTTAGCACAATATTTGCCTGGATTTACTGCTCAGCACTTTGATACACTTGTGCTTGGTGGGGGTTGGGGGTTGCATTCTCCCATTACATTGCCAAACTGCCTTGCTCAGTTTAAAGCAAGGAGAACTTTATTCATTTGTTAGCTGGCAGATTACACCCCTTGGGCTGATTCTTTTATTTAAAAGCAAACCCCTCATGGTGATCTCTATATACCAGCATGCCACATTCCTTTTTAACTTAACTTTTCAACAAAGGCTAGCCTGCATTAAATAAGCTGAACTTTCCAATGGGTTTATTATGTTTTTATAATAGTCTGACCATTTTATTGTATTTTTTCCTTTTAAGGAGGACTTGCCTAGCCTCGTTCGTAGCACTAGAAACCCAAACCCCTTCTCACTATATGGACATTGAAAACAAGAATATCATGATGGGAGGCCACCCCAGTATGATATAAAGGAAGAAGTACTACTGCAGTGGCTTTTCTTTTACTTAGGAGGAAGAAGGAAAAATGTCCATACAACAAAAAGAAGGTGGGGGGGGGTCACTACCACACACCTGCACCAAGGTATCTTTGGCACAAGTTCAGCAAAAGCCAGATATTTCAAGACACACTTTCACAATAACTCAACAAGCCTGCCTCTTCCTGGAGTGTTTCCACTACTTCATTGACTCTCTTTCACTACAGTTTTTCTACTGGGGTAGGGTCACCCACCCTATCACAGGTACAGCTCCAAGAATGTGTTTTATATTGATACACTCTGCAAAGGCAAAGTATGTCTGCCACATGTTGCCAACACAATTTGTTGTAGCTTTTGGGGGCGTGGGATGGTGGGTGCAGAGTGGGAGGTCAGGATGGCATGGGTGTGTGTAGTGGGTGAAATCAGTGAGGGACTGTTTTCTTTTTTACAGGTTTAAGAAAACATTTAATTGAGGGATGGTTTTCTTTATTTAAGTTCTCATTCACACACTGGGGATTGGACACCCCAGGGTCGGGCTACTATTCAGGGGACAGGAGTGGATGACCTGGTGGGGCAAGAGAAGTGGTACCATGGGTGGGCACCCCAGTCCACTTATTAAATATAAAAATATATAAATGCTGGGAAGGGCGTGTGGGCAACCTGGAGAGGAGTGGGGAGAAAGATGTGGTACCAAGGGTGGGTACCCCAGTCTGCTTAAATATTTTGGATAGACAGACAGACAGATAAATAGAGACAGGGGCATCACCAGCTCACTGCTTCAACTGAAGCCAGCAGCATGACTTCTAGCTGCAGATTAAGCATTCAAGTCAGTTTCACTGATCTCATACAGAGAACACGGTGAATGGCTCCTCTTGTTAAGCTGGGCCACCCTGGATTTTGGGATACCCAAAAAAGGTATTTCTGGCCATTTTTTTTTAAAAGATAAAAAGCACCACAATGTAGCTAAATGGGTCCTGTTTAGCTGGGTTCAGGTATTTTGTTTTTAAGATGATACATTTTTACGTATTTTCCATGGTTTTTATTTCAGGTGAGGGGATAAGATGGTGGCTATCACAACATGACATTTCTTTTCTGCTGTGAGAAGCAAGTGGTGAGAAGAAAAATTGTCTGCAACTTAGAATATTTCGTGTCATATCAGAAGGTTATCCAAAAACCGTACTGAACGTACTCAGAACAGCAACAGCCAAAAAAACAAACAAAAAACTTTAAATCCTTATAACTGTGGAACTACTTAATATTTTTTCACAAAACCTTTGAAAGGCACTACCTTGGTGCAGTGCTCTTCTACCCTGAAGGCTTTTGGAAAAAAGCCATACTGTGTAGGCTGTATGCAAGAGCAAACCCAAAACCCATGTTAAGTATAGGAAAACAATTGGATGTCTACAGAAAAATGATATATGCAAATCTCAGAAACAGCACAAGCCACTGTCACTAAACTTTCCACATATTTAGATCTTACCTACTAGACAATGCATGCAAAATTTCAGCTAATTTTGTCAAACACTGCCAAAGCTATTAAGGTGCAAAGTTGGGGGTTTAACATAGACCCTATCATTCTGCCCTAATTATACTGGCAGTATAATACATACAAGGGTATTATTCTGACTGCAATGGAGTAATGTGTGAAATTAAGCATTTTATTTGCAGTTTCAGAAGCAAAGTGTTGAATACCTCCCATCTCCTAGTTCCTTTTCCATCTCAGGGCCACTGCAAACAGTAATGGTTGCCTCACAGGGATGCAATTGATGTGGAGGGAGATGCCAGATTGTTCTGCTAGAACAACCAGACATCTTCCTCAGCTTCACTCCCATCCCTGCAATTTAGTTGTCACTGCACTGTAATGGAAAGGAGGTGAGTGATTTTCCCCCCTCCCCCAATAATCTATCCTTTCCCCAATTTCACTTCCGATTCTTTACCCAGAAAGAAGTGCTGTGCTCTCTCGTCTCAGATTGCTCAAACCAGACAGTTCCCCTGGCTTCGACAAATTGGAACCTAATTTCCTGAGAATAGCAGCTCTGATTATAGCCAGACCACTCACAATTCTATTCAATAAGTCCCACCTGGTTGGCCAGTTCTCTTGGAAGTGGAAAATAGCAATGGTAGTCCCCATCCACAAAGGAGGCGCAAAAGATCTGGTGGCAAATTATAGACCTATATCTATTCATGGCATGCTGGTAAAAGTCTTGGAGAAACTAGTGTATAAACAGGTTCAAGATTATATGGAGCTGCATCACCTACTCTCAGATGTACAACATGGGTTCCAGAAAAATCATGGTACGGACACAGCACTTGTCAGTTTTACTTCTGATGTTCTAAGGGCAATGGACCATGGGCTTGCACCCAGCGCCCTATTCTTAGACTTTACGAAGGCATTTGACCTGGTGAACAATGATCTCCTTCTCATTAAGCTGAGCCACCTAGGTCTTGATAATCATGTTTCCAACTGGTTTCAACATTATATATGGGATAGAAAACAATAGGTAAAATGGAAATGTACCGTGTCCGATCTTAAACTGGTTATCATGGTGTCCCCCAAAGGTCCATTCTTGGACCTCTGCTCTTTTCAATATTTATAAACAATATGTCTAAACATTGCTGGGGGGGGGCAAGATCCAACTCTACACAGACAACACTATCATTTACAGGCGCTCTGGGGACATCAACCAGATTCCCCTTGACCTAAATGCTGACATCAGAACTAAAGTGGCTAAAGGGGAAAAAACTGTTCCTCAATGTAAAGAAACCCAAGGCAATGTTATTTGGACTGAGACATCTGGGGACTGATGGAAGTAGTTCTTCAACTAATCTCGACTAATGGCACTAGACTGGAAGTCTGTGACTTCATAAAGCATCTTGGGTCATATCTGAACCAGGAGTTCTCACTGAAATCTCATCTGGATGCAATTATGAAGTCCCTCCACAAAAAAATAGGGCTTCTATACAGACTCTGTGGGTTCCTCAGCAATGAAGCTCATCAAACCATTGTCACAAGTAACCTTCTTCCAGTTCTACTATATAGTGCACCTATCCTTCAACATCTCCGAGGTGCCGAGCTTGGTAAACTTAGAGTGTGCTACCATAAAATTGCTCATTTTGCCACTGTTGCACATCCTAGAGACAACCATTGTATCATACTCAACTCTCTAAATTGGCCATCGATTGAGGTGAAACTAACGTACCCTACTCTCAGCCTTGCATTTAAATTAACTAAATTGAATGCTCTGCCTAGTCTCAAGGGGATACTACAGTACAAATCCAGCCTAACAGAGCTTAGATCATCCATCTGCCCTACCCTGGAGGTCCCAAGGTCCAGAACCTGTGCTGGAGACAGGTCCTTTACTATATCCACCCACCGCTAGAGGTGACTCACTCTACTTCACTAAACACATTCAAGAACACCCTGAAGGGCCCACCTGGTGGCAGTGAGGACTGAAGCACTGGACACCTTACCTTGCACCACACTGGCAACCCTGGTTTGGGAATGACCTTGGGTCACTGGGGAGCCGTTGGGGGGGGGGAGCAGAACTGAGCGAACGAAAGGTGGATCTCCCCTTCCGGTGTGGTTATCCACCCTCTTCCCCATAGTTCTGCTCCTACTGGGTGGAGAGGGCACTGGCGATTGCAAGGGGTGGGGCAGAAAGGGCAGAATCTGTACCTAGCCTGCATGTGCACCTCCAAGCGCATGCACATGTCTGCCAGGGTCCGGGGAGCAAAAAGGGGAAAAACCACAAAAACTACAAATGAAAAAAAAAAATGCCCTGAAATCGCACTTTATTTATTTTATTTATTTATTGGATACAATCGGAATTACAATCCTTTGAGTCACAGACTCTTTTGCGAAGGCTCCACGTCGGTGCAAATGCTCCACATTGGATAACGTAGATGCAGATGCAACTAATACCTCGGATGCTCCTCTTTAGCACTTAACAGTTAACATCTACATCATTTTTATTTACCCATTCAATGGTATCCTGACCCTGTTGGGAGTTCTATTAGCTTACTATGTCTCACTCATACTCATCACTAGTGATTTAACCTTGATCATATGCAGCATAAGCTGGAGAGGTTCTCCATTGCAGTCCCGTTATTCATTTAGAGGTGCCATTTTATATATATATTATATATATACACACACACACACACACACACACACACACACACACACACACACACACACACACATACACACAAACACAAACACTGTGTGGGCATTTTTATCTTTCAAAATGTGTGGTTCTTAACCTACCTTGTTTTGTCATTATCTATCAGCTATCACTATATATTCCTGTTGGTTGTTCATTTGTCTTAAAATGTATTGTGTGTGCTCGATTGTAATCTGTATCATTGAATGTAATTAACCCCAGGTTGCCCCTAAAAAAGGGACATTATGCCTCAGTGGGCTTACCTGGTCAACAAATTTCAATAAATAAATAATAAAAAAATTATACTTAAAACATAATGAATGACTAAAAAAATACAAGCCAAATGAAATGAATGTTCCTAAATGGCAAGTTAATGCTCTGTAAAATAAGTAACTCAATCAGTGATGCACTGTTCTCGACCATCAGGCCTGCAGCCTGTGAACTCCTATGTATGCAAACAGACTGCTCTCCGAAGGGACTTTGGTTATACTGATGCACCAGACAGAGGGGTTATTTGGAACTATGGGTATATTGGTGCAGTGGGGGAGGGGGTTATTTGGGACTGTGTTTAGAATTGCTACTGGAGTGTTACATGGATGGTGGTAGGATATGAACCAGTGTTATCTGACACTTTTTGATTACATGCATTACCCCATTTTCTCTTTTCCACCTTCCCATTTCTATGCTTGTACTTCTCCCTAATGAACCTCTTCCCTGTTTGCATCGTTAAATTCGTGCCCAATGACATTTTGTTACAGAGCATATTGTTTGGAGGATACTGCACAGAGTTTCTGTTTATCCGCTACAGGTGGCATGGGTTTCATTATTTTCCATGTGTCTGGCACCCTGAAGATGAAAGAATCCCATCAAGTTGAAGTGCTGCACTATTCAAATATAAACATACCAAACCCCAGAAACCATTTAGAACCCCAGGTCTATCTGCCTTAATGCATTAAGGCACCAGCCATACCAGAACATCCACCAGGCTGACCCAATCCTCAGAGGCAGGGGTTACTGATAAGGATGAACCAAATAGTAGCTGAAGAACGGTATTATAGTTCTTCCCTGCACATCAATGCTGGTCTGGTTCCTGTCCACTGCCCCATTTGCATTACGCAACCCCCTCGCTGCTGCCCCTGGTTTCCATTTGTATTGCACCCCCCCCTTCCACTGCCCCTTCTGTCCCCATTTGCATCATCCTCCATCACACTATGTAAGCCGGCAGTCTAGTGCCCCACAGACTCATGGCCCCTCTCCAGTGCATCTCGCATCAGTGCTGATAGGGTCATGTAATCACATGACGAGATCATCTCAGGAAGTCGGGGCACATGTGAAGCAGACCCCAAAAACACATCATTGTGCTTTTATGAAACAATTCCAGGTTAATATGCAGGAAAGTATACCTAAACCACCTCCCCGAGACACACACACACACACACACACACACACACACACACACACACACACACCCGCCCAGATAACTGGAAATTTCCAGGTGGGCACCCCCTACCCCACTCTGTTGGGTACCTGACAGCCTTGTGAACTCTGAAAATCTTTGCATTTGTCATCTATTTTCTAATTAAATAGGGTTGTTTGGGCACTGCAAGTAAATTTAAGATGCAAACATTGAAGTAGTGTATCAAATGTAAGTGGAATACTGATAAGAATAAGAATATGTCACCCTGGGCCCTCCCTTATTGATTTTCCAGGTGGGCCACCTGTACCCTAGTCTGACCCTGCATGAGTGCATGCACATGCACGCACACATACTGCATCATTCTTTAAAAAAAAAAAAAAATTAACACTGTTGGACTCATCTACAGCAAAGTATATCTCACCCCTCTCCCCCCCCCCCCCAACTCTGCATCATTCTTTTTTACAAAACATTGTTGGACTCATCTACAGGCAAGTATACCTCACACCTCCCCAATACATACACACACTACATCATTCTTTACACTGTCTGACTCATTTACAGCAAATTATACAATGGCAGTAATAAATGTAGAAATATGATTGGTTGACTGGATGCTTTATCCGTGAGTAAATCTCAGCAAAAGTCATGGATAAAGCCCCAGTCAGCTGCATCTGTCAAAAGATCGCGCTGCCCCCTTAATTCAAAACAAAAATGCTGCCATCTTAATTACCCACTAAACCACACGCGAAAGCGTGAGTTTCAAATGTACTATGAATTCTGAAGTAACGGACCCCAGCAGTCCCAAAACCCAGTTCAAAAATCAGAACCCCCATTTTTTTTCTAAAATCCACGTAGTACAGTGGGGCATATCCAAATAATTTCATGTACCTCCTAAATGGAACATAGGCCCAACTGAGACTGTGGTGGTCTCTCCAGACAGTTCCGTTTCCCCACAACATTGTCACCTGCAAGCTCCTGTGACACTCGCTCCCTCCTGCTTCCGATCGCTCAGTGCTGGCACCTGTAACATTGGACTACTCTTCTGTGCCATGGCGCCGCTACTTCCCTGGTCCCAATATTGGGCTACCATGTGATCTCAGCCCATTAGCAAAACGGAATCATTTAAAAAAAAAAAAAAAAAAACTGCTGACTCGCTTTCCCTCAGCGTAAACCCTTCAATTTCTCAATGCGGCAACTGCTCATCTCGATTGACACGTCATGTATGTTCTGTGCTGATCTCGAAGTGGGGACAGAGGTAGTTGTGTGTCCCCAAGTACACGACTCTCATGCTCTCCAATTCAAAAAAAATTCAGGTTCCAGCTCACTTGCAGGAATAACTGGCTCACTCACTCTCCTCAGCAGTACAGTGTCAGTCTCTCAGCTAGCACCACATGCATCTTGTCTTCTGCTCTTAGTGTTGAAACAAACAAAAAAAAAAAACAGGGTTGGAGCAAGGTAGGTGTGGGGGTGTCTGTCTGTCTCTCAACAGGGTACTATTTTACACACAGAGGAAGGATATCACACACAAAATCAAGCAAAAGTTTTTTTTTTTTTTTTTTAAATACCCATTGTATAATCACAATAAACCACTCCAGGTTGTGGGTTATGCTGGGATTTACTGAGACCTGTGCGGATTTGATCACTCGGCCTGTGGCCTTGTGATCAAACCACACCAGGTATGAGTAAATCCCAGCATAACCCACACCCTGTCATGGTTTATTGCTTTAGTATACCCCCCCTCCCACTACACACACACACACACACACACACACACACACACACACACACACACCAGTGCTTGCAATGCAGCCTTATCAGAACATTGGTATACTGGTCAGCCTTGGCAGGCAGTTGCTCAGTTCTCCTAGTATGGGAGCTCCAGGACACTGTAGGTCAGGATGTTTCAATCACAGGACTAGAGTGGAGTTGTGACTCTGCTATTCGGTCATCAATTAAAGGGAAAGTCCCCTTAACCTATTTTTTGTATACACAGATACCTAGACATTGTCGGCATCTAAGGGCCTATGGCCCACCCAGTCTGCCCATTTTTGCTTGTTAAGGTCCCTTTACGTGTTTCTAGAAGTCTGTTGCTCCTTACCCCTGACCTCCAGAATTCTGTTATGTATATCCCATGCATTCTTGAATCCTGTGATTGTTTCAGCCCCCACCACTTCCTCTGGCAGGGTGTTCCATGTGTCCACCACCCTTTCTGTGAAGAAATTCTTCCCCACATTTCCTCTGAATTGCACTCCCCCAAACTTCATCCCATGCCCTTTAGTCCTGGAGCATCTTTTTCACTGGAAAATGGTGTATTCCTACACCCTGTTCTTGCATAGATACATAGACAGTATTGGCAGATAAGGGCCTATGGCCCACCCAGTCTGCCCATTTGAGCTTGTAAGTTCAGTTTGTTTTCCTAGAAGTCTGTTGCCCCATACCCCTGACCTCCAGAATTCCTTTATGTCTATCCCATGCATTCTTAAATCCCGTGATTGTTTCAGCCCCCACCACTTCCTCTGGCAGGGTGTTCCACTTGTCCATCACCGTTCTCTGAAGAAATTCTCTCTCATGTTTCCTCTGAATCATCCTCCTCAACTTCATCCCATGCCCTCTAGTCCTGGAACATCTATTTTGCTTAAAAATAGTGTTTTCCTGCACCCTGTTCCTCCTGTAAGATACTTGTATGTCTCTATCATATCCTCTCTCCCTCCTCTCCTCCAGGGAGTACATGTTCAGTTCCTTCAACCTGTCTTCATAGGACTTGTGATGCAATCCATGCACCATCTTTGTTTGCCCTCCCTCTGAACCTTCTCTACCCTGTCTATGTCCTTACGTGGGTATGGTCTCAGAACTGTACACTGTACTCCAGGTGGGGGCCTCACTAGTGTCTTGTATATGGAATTATGACCTCCTTTTTTCCTGCACTGGTAGGCCTCCTGCCTATACATCCCAGCATCCTATTTGCTTTTACCTGCTGCCTTATCACACTGTTTCCCCTACCTTGAGGTCATCAGAGATGATAACCAAGATCCCTTTCCTGCTTGGTGCATGCTATATCCTCACCCCAACTGATATATTGTGCCAGGGTTTTTGTGCCCTATATGCATTATCTTGCACTTCTTTGCATTGAATTTCAACTGCCAAACCCTGACCATTCTTCAAGTTTCTGCAGGTGCTTCTCATTCTGTCACACCCTCTGGTGTGTCTACTCTATTACAGAGCTTTGTGTCATCAGCGAACAGTGAAATTCTGCCTTCTAGGTCCTCGCAATGTCACTGATGAAGATGTTGAATGGGACCGGTCCCAGCACTGATCCCTGTGGTACCCCACTGGTCACTCTTCCCTCTGTGGAGGACAGCCATTTACCACCACCCTCTGTGTCCTGCCACCCAGCCAGTTACCTACCCACCACATTACTGTCCTGCCCACACCCATATTCCCCAGTTTGTGTAATAGTCTTCTATGTGTCACAGTGTCAAAGGCCTTGCTGAAGTCCAGATAGGCCATGTCCTGCCCTCCCTGATCCAACTCCTAGTCACCCAGTCAAAAATTCATCGAGTTTGGTCTGACGCGGCCTCCCTTGGTGGAACCATGCTGCCTTAGGTCTGTAGTCCACTGACAGCAGATGTTCCACCAATCTCTCCTTCAGTAGTGCTTCCATGATCTTCCCACTACCGGGTGAGGCTGACTGGTCTGTAGTTCCCTGCTTCCTCTTTGTTCCCACTTTTGTATAAGGGACTATCTGCTGTCTCCAGTCTTTAGGTACCTCCCTGTTTCCAGTGATCGGCTAAACAGGATAGCCAGAGGTTCAGCCACCACCTCTCTTAGTTCTTTAAGGACCCTGGAATACACCCCATCTGGACCATTGCTTTATCAACTCTTTATTACTTCAGTTCCATGGGACCCTTTCTCGTGTAAAGGGACTTGTGTCCATTTCTGCACATTCTCACCCCTTGTACTCCATTCAGACCCATTACCCTCCTCTTCCTCAGTAAAGACTGATCAGAAATACCTGTTCAATATGTCAGCTTTACTGTTGTCATCCTCCACGGCCCTCATCCTCCCCTTCAGTCTCACTATCCCTCCCTTTGTCTTTCTTTTTTCACTTATGTACCCGTAGAAGGTTTTGTCCCCTCTACCCACTGATTTTGCAATGTGTCCTTCTGTCTGAGCTTTGGCTTCCCTTACTGACCTCCCTGCCTCCCTTTGCTTCTCCTGGTACTTCTCCCTATCCCCTTCTGCCTGTGTCTTTTTGTATTGCCTGAATGCAATCTTTTTGACTTTCACCTTATTTGCTACCTCTTTGGAAAACCATAATGGTCTCCTCTTCCTTTTCCTCTTGCTAACCTATTAATACATCAATTCTGTTGTTCTTGTAATCCCCATTTTAAATACTGTCCACTATTTCCTCAACCCCTGATTCCTGTCCAGTCCCTTAATGCCTCTTTCAAAGTATCTCCCATTTTCCCAAGTCTGCCCCCCTAAAATCAGGATCGTGTCTTTGTGGTTTGGTTCTGCTCTTTCTGTGATTTCAAACCACAATGACCCCGAAATAGTCACTGTTTCCCCAAATTGCTCCCCCCTGTTTTATCCTGTCCTGTTTGTGGGCTGAGGTCAGTATTGCAACCTTCACAGAGTTGGTTCCGGCAGGTGTTCCATGTGTCCACCACCCTTTCTGTGAAGAAATTCTTCCCACATTTCCTCTGAATTGCACTCCTCAAACTTCATCCCATGCCCTTTAGTCCTGGAGCATCTTTTTCACTGGAAAATGGTGTATTCCTACACCCTGTTCTTGCATAGATACATAGACAGTATTGGCAGATAAGGGCCTATGGCCCACCCAGTCTGTCCATTTGAGCTTGTAAGTTCAGTTTGTTTTCCTAGAAGTCTGTTGCCCCATACCCCTGACCTCCAGAATTCCTTTATGTCTATCCCATGCATTCTTAAATCCCGTGATTGTTTCAGCCCCCACCACTTCCTCTGGCAGGGTGTTCCACTTGTCCATCACCCGTTCTGCGAAGAAATTCTCTCTCATGTTTCCTCTGAATCATCCTCCCTCCAACTTCATCCCATGCCCTCTAGTCCTGGAACATCTATTTTGCTTAAAAATAGTGTTTTCCTGCACCCTGTTCCTCCCTGTAAGATACTTGTATGTCTCTATCATATCCCCTCTCCCTCCTCTCCTCCAGGGAGTACATGTTCAGTTCCTTCAACCTGTCTTCATAGGACTTGTGATGCAATCCATGCACCATCTTTGTTGCCCTCCTCTGAACCTTCTCTACCCTGTCTATGTCCTTACGTGGGTATGGTCTCAGAACTGTACACTGTACTCCAGGTGGGGCCTCACTAGTGTCTTGTATAGTGGAATTATGACCTCCTTTTTCCTGCTGGTAGGCCTGCCTGCCTATACATCCCAGCATCCTATTTGCTTTACCTGCTGCCTTATCACACTGTTTCCCTACCTTGAGGTCATCAGAGATGATAACCCAAGATCCCTTTCCTGCTTGGTGCATGCTATATCCTCACCCCAACTGATATATTGTGCCAGGGTTTTTGTGCCCCATATGCATTATCTTGCACTTCTTTGCATTGAATTTCAACTGCCAAACCCTGACCATTCTTCAAGTTTCTGCAGGTCGCTTCTCATTCTGTCTACACCCTCTGGTGTGTCTACTCTGTTACAGAGCTTTGTGTCATCAGCGAACAGTGAAATTCTGCCTTCTAGGTCCTCGACAATGTCACTGATGAAGATGTTGAATAGGACCGGTCCCAGCACTGATCCCTGTGGTACCCCACTGGTCACTCTTCCCTCTGTGGAGTGACAGCCATTTACCACCACCCTCTGTGTCCTGCCACCCAGCCAGTTACCTACCACCACATTACTGTCCTGCCCACCCATATTCCCCAGTTTGTGTAATAGTCTTCTATGTGGCACAGTGTCAAAGGCCTTGCTGAAGTCCAGATAGGCCATGTCCACTGCCCTCCCTGATCCAACTCCCTAGTCACCCAGTCAAAAATTCATCGAGGTTGGTCTGACGTGACCTCCCTTGGTGAAACCATGCTGCCTTGGGTCCTGTAGTCCATTGACAACCAGATGTTCCACCAATCTCTCCTTCAGTAGTGCTTCCATGATCTTCCCCACTACCGAGGTGAGGCTGACTGGTCTGTAGTTCCCTGCTTCCTCTTTGTTCCCACTTTTGTATAAGGGGACTACATCTGCTGTCCTCCAGTCTTTGGGTACCTCCCCTGTTTCCAGTGATCGGCTAAACAGGATAGCCAGAGGTTCAGCCACCACCTCTCTTAGTTCTTTAAGGACCCTGGGATGCCCCCATCTGGACCCATTGCTTTATCAACTCTTATTACTTCCAGTTCCTTCAGGACCCTTTCTCGTGTAAAGGGACTTGTGTCCATTTCTGCACATTCTCACCCTTGTACTCCTTCAGACCCATTACCCTCCTCTTCCTCAGTAAAGACTGATCAGAAATACCTGTTCAATATGTCAGCTTTACTGTTGTCATCCTCCACGCGGCCCTCATCCTCCCCCTTCAGTCTCACTATCCCTCCCTTTGTCTTTCTTTTTTCCCTTATGTACCTGTAAAAGGTTTTGTCCCCTCTACCCACTGATTTTGCAATGTGTTCTTCTGTCTGAGCTTTGGCTTCCCTTACTGACCTCCCTGCCTCCCTTTGCTTCTCCTGGTACTTCTCCCTATCCCCTTCTGCCTGTGTCTTTTTGTATTGCCTGAATGCAATCTTTTGAGCTTTCACTTCTTTGCTACCTCTTTGGAAAACCATAATGGTCTCCTCTTCCTTTTCCTCTTGCTAACCTGCTTAATGCATAATTCTGTTGTTCTTGTAATCCCCATTTTAAATACTGCCCACTGTTCCTCAACCCCTGATTCCTGTCCCATTCCCTTAATGCCTCATTCAAGTATCTCCCATTTTCCCAAAGTCTGCCCCTAAAATCCAGGATCGTGTTTTGTGTGGTTTGGTTCTGCTCCTTCTGTGATTTCAAACCACAATGACTGGTGGTCACTGTTTCCCAGGTGCTCCCCACTGTAATCCCATCACATTGTCCCTGTTTGTGAGCATGAGGTCAGTATTGCCTTCTGCTGAGTTGGTTCCATGACCAGTTGCTTGAGAGAAGGCACCTTGAAGGAGTCCAGGATAAATCTGCTCTGGTTGATGCTGCTGCTGGGATGCTCCAGTCCACATCTGGAATATTGAGTCTCCAACCAGCACTACCTCACCCTTGTCTGCCATCCTTTGGATGGCTAGCATCAACTCCCATCTGTTTCTTCCTCCTGGGCTGGTGGTCTATAGACCACACCTGTTGGATAGCTGGCCCCATTTTCCTTTCCAGCTTAACCCACAGTATCTCTCCCCATTTTGTTCCTCCTGGATCTCTGTGGCCCTTATGTCATTTTTCATACAGTGCCACTCCTCCTCCTTCCTGCCTGCCTGTCTCTTCTGAATATGTTGTAGCCAGGTATGGCCATCTCCCAGTCGTGGTTATCATTACACCAGGTTTCTGTGATGGCCACAATGTCCAGAGTCTGACTGCACTATGACAGCCTCCAGATCTTCCATCTTGTTGCTAAGGCTCCTGGCATTTCACACATGGCTTCCATGATTTGACCTCCTAGACTGTTTCAGCTGTTCTCTCCAGCCCCTTCCTTGGTTGTCCTTTATCCCTGGTTCTCCTTGCTGTCTGCCCTTCTGCTGCATTTTGCCCTTTTCTGCCCTCCTACCTCTTGGACACTTATCTCCATCTTTTGCACACTGCTTTATAGAATATCACTCCATCCTCCTCTGGGGTCCACTGCTCTCCCCACTGAGGTTACCTCCTTAGCTGACCTCCACATCCTTCCCTTCTACTTCTTGGGTACCTCTATTTGGTTGTCCCCATTTGCCAGTGTGGCATATGAGTTCTGGAGTGGAATAGGATCTGGGATGTGCCTCTGCCTACCACCTAACCCTCCCTGAGCCCACTGTCATCCAAGTGCTCCTCGTTCTCGGCATCCTTTGAGGCAGTTGCATTGGACTGGGTGGTCTCTGGATAGGGGTGATGGTACTCCTGACCCAGTTTACTTCTGCTCTGAGTCTGGCTACCTCATCCTGCGTCAGAGATGCATGCAGATAGGCAGCACCTCAGTGTCAGAAGGTCTGCCTGAATATGGCTGCCCCACAGCCACTGCATTGCACCACTCCCCACATTATACTGCAATTCCACTACTTGTCTGCTACTGAAGCTCTCCTTGTTCCCTTTTTATTAATTTACTGTCCTAAAAATCCTGCCACTGGTCCTCAGATAATTATTATTTTTTTTTTTTAAAGAAAAAGAAACCAAGAAATGAATCAGAACACTTGTCGTGCTGAGGGTGGGATTCTTCCCCCTTGTGCCCCTCCTACTTCACACCCCTTACTATACCCTGTGTTTAGCTCCTGTCAATCAGATTTAACAGGGCATATAATTAAGAGTTGGGGGAAGTGGAGGGAGGGGAGGGGGCGAAAATTTGCAGCAATTAAAGACAGCACAGAATTACACCACCACTATGTTTTAAATTTTCAACAGCCCAAAAACAATTATAAGTAAAGACAACAAAGAAAGTATAGTGTCACTAAAAGTCCACAATCTAAGTTTAAAAGGAAAATAGCAATTACCAGTTACTCTAAAGCACTGAATTGAATATGTTTCCTTCCTTCCTTCCCCTTCTGGCTTCTTCTGAGAAAATAAACTCTACTTGCTACTTCAACTCTAACTAAGCCCCACCTCCAGTTATCACGTAGCTGAGGTCAGAGGCCAGACAATTAACACCCTTCACCCAAATACAGGGCAGTCAGACAAGCCAAGATAAAATTTGCAGCAATTAAAGACAGCACAGAATTACACCGCCACTATGTTTTAAATGTTCAACAGCCCAAAAACAATTATAAGTAAAGACAACAAAGAAAGTATAGTGTCACTAAAAGCCCACAAGCTAAGTTTAAAAGAAAAATAGCAATTACCAGTTACTCTAAAGCAGTGAATTGAATATGTTTCCTTCCTTCCCCTTCTGAAGGTACTTGTATGTCTATCATATCTCCTCCCTCCCTCCTCTCCTCTAGGGAGTACATATTCAGGTCATTCAACTTGTCCTCATAGGACACAATACCTGTGTAATTTGTAACCACGAACAGCGATTCCCTCTCTTACACCCCCTTAATGTCATCTCAATTTAAATTTAAATTAAGTTGCTTCACTTTGTTCTGCCCTGGTGTATAAACCTGTTTGACACCATTGCAAAGATCATCACCCCACTCATGCAAGGCATCATGGGGAGGGTCACATGATGGCTGCCTGAGCAGACACATGATAGTGGCGCTCCCATCCTCTAGTCAAAAAATATAAACTTTAAGCCACATTAATAATACCAGGTTGGCCATCTTGCAGTGCTTGAGATATCCACTCTTCCTTCTCACTCAGTGAACCAGTTTTATTGGTGCTGGATGTATTCAGAAATGAAAAATCCACCCCCGAGGCACACCCTGCCACCCATGCAGGAGCGCGACAAAGATGTGAAGTGGACTAAGGTGCAGGAGGGCGGGTCAGCTTCCAACGTCAACTCCCAGGCCACTTTAATGGAGTCCTGATTCCTAGAAGAACTTCTGCCCATCAAGGACACCCTCATTACATTTGTGACAGACCTGCAAGTGATGTGCACCTCCCTGGATGCTTTGGCTCACTGAACAGGGGATAACGAATGTCGCATATCATCCATCGATGACTGGAGAGCAAAGCTCGACTCTGAAATTGTGCTTCTGCACCAGCACCAAAATAAAATGGTGGAGCACTTAGAAGACCTAGAGGAGCGATCCAGGCGAAACAATTTAGTCATGCCGAGTCTCCCAGAGGATGAAAAAGGGGCTTTGGTTATTTCCTTCACTCAGAAATTGTGTGAGTGAGTTGCTGGTCCTTCTCCGGATGGGCCAACTTATGTAACTGAGTGAGCGCATACATCTCTTCGCCCAATGCCAACACCAGGATCTCCATCAAGGCCTTTGATCTTCCGGCTGCTTAATTACTTAGACAAGCAATTCATTCTGCAGAAAGTGCAAGCCCTCCGAGAGATACAATGGGAGAGAAAGAAACTTTGCATCATTTAAGATTTTCCCTACTCGATACGGCAGTGGATGATGGCTCTTCAACCTAAAGTGACGAAGCTAATAGCAGCAGGGATAAAATACAGAGTACGATACCCCTTCATTTTGCAAATGTTTCATAAAGATCACTGGCTCACTTTTGAAACATTGGAATCTGCCCAGGGAGGGCTGAAAAATCTGTACCCTGATCTGTTTGAATACTTCCCTGCTTACTTTTGGAACTGTCTCATCTAAATAGTTTTACTCTGAACTTGGGACTTTGCTTAAATTATCCTCTTATTTTGGATAGCCTGTTCCCTATTCATTGTTATGCGGGAACACTGTTTCAATTACTTCAGCGATATGGCTTGAGTTGAACGCAACAGTTGATGTTCCTGTGGGTTTTGGAGCAACCTTCGATCATGCTGTCTGGATCATGTCAACATGCTGCCACCAAAGCAGGTATCTGATACAGAGATGGCTTGACAGTGTGGTTTGCAGCATTAATTTTCTTGGACTTTTCTTGCTTACTGCTTCACTCCTTTGCATCTGCATCTTTTTATTGCCAGACCTGTTAGATAATGAAAGATGGACCCTGACCTCCTGTAGCTGGGTACTCGGCTTGTACTCCTCAGCTTAAGGTGCTGGATATTATCAAGAAGAGCAACTCTGAACTTGTTCACCTACGGATTATTGTGCTCAATACAACTTTGCATACTGGTTGGTACAACTCCCAGGAATATTTGGAGATTGTGCCTGGGTCTATGGTTGAACTGACATATAAGCTATCTTGTACACTGTAGGGGACTAACTTTCCCAGATGGACTAACCATTAATTATGTTTATGTTTTGAAATACCATTTATGATTAAGTTTATGGAGCTGTTTATAGGTTAAACTTTTTTATTTACCTTGAAGTTTTCGATAAATGCAACTAGTTTATGTGGTGTATAACTCAATTTGAGTCTACATAGATGTGGCTAAATAATTCAATATGTTTATTACCTTTGGCAAGGGGATGGGGGGGGGCTGCAGGTAACTGATTGGCATCATAACCTGGTTGTATTTGGGAGGTCAGTCATTTGGACTGGGAATACAATCGTTTTATGGGAGGGTTCTAAAGGTGGTTGGGGAAGGAGAGTGGGAGTTTTTTCTCTTACTGAATCATTAACTCTTTGTTAGTTTGCATTGGGGTATTCAGGGAGAAGGGGTGGTGAATTTTATCATGCTACATACATTGCCATGGACCAGGTGGGTCTGTCTTCTGATCGTTATGTTACTTAGTGAAGTGGCATTATTGCTAAGGCAACAACCTGTTTTCTTTTTCAGTAGCAGGAAGCTGTTATTGCTGATTTGTGGGGTTGGGAGGGGTTCTTGGAGAATCCTTTTTTTGTTTGTTTTTAATGGTTTGTGTTTTTCTAGAGGAATCCTGTGTTGTCAAATAGGATCTACTTGGCTGGATGGGTACTGAGTATATATCCTGGAACATTAAAGGGGCCCGCTCGAGGGTCAAGCATCACCAGATTCTGAAACATATATCCCTGTTGCATGCTCAAAAAATATTTATTCAGGAGACTCGCCTCCTGATCTCTGAGGGTAATCTCTTCAGACAGCAGGTTATAGGGCAAGTGTTCACTGCTGGAAATTCTACCTCCTGATGGGGGTGGCTATACTGGTGGCCAGGGGGGCTCATTTTCATATGCAGCAATGTGTGACAGATCCCAAAGGCCAATATGTGCTGGTCCAGGGAGTGCTGGACCATTCAGAACTTCTTCTAGGTTCCATCTATGGCCCTAATAAAGATACCCCTAAATTCTTTTCCGCCCTATCCCCGTTATTGGCCCATTTTCTTCATCTTCCCATTATCTTGGCCTGGGACTGGAACTTGGTTAATTCCCCTGACCTAGATAGATCTCAGAGTACACTCTGACCTATCCCCTGCCCAATGGTCCCTTAGAGATATGGCTGAGATGATGGGTCTTCATGACCCAAGGCACCCATTATATCCATCTACTCACAAGTATACATTCTAGTCTCCCCTTCATAACTCCTACTCACAGATTGATTATTTTTTAGTTAATCAGGATATCCTTTTAGGGGACTGGAATAGTGGTATTGCTGCATGTGTTCTGTCTGATCACTCTTCGATCTGGTTGGGCTGTGCATTGATGCCTAACACCCAAAGAGATAAGATATGGAAGCTTAATACCCAGCTTCTCAAGGATGATGGGATTCAGGCTCGAATTAAAGAGGTTATAGCCTGCTTTATTATTGATAACGTTGATTCCATCCCTGAGGTTGATAAGGTGCGGGGTGCTTTAAAGTGTGTCTTGAGGGAGGAGTTAGATTACCATCAACAAAGAAATGTAAACAAGAGGCTGCCTCACTCCGTCTTTTAAGCCGTATTAAAATGTTGGAGCAAAATTTTTCCTGTAATTCCACTGAGGTGGATCATGTGGCTCTCACAGTGCTCAGAGATCAATATGCAGAGGGCCTGAGGGAGAAGGCGGAGCATGCTCTTCTTAGGACCCAGGACCGATATGTCGAGCAGGGTGACAAAGCGAGCAGTCTTCTTGCCCTTCAGCTGCATAGGCAGGAGGAATCCCAACTAGTTTTGGTCCTTTCTTCTTTAGCAGATAACTCCCTGAAAACATCACCCAGGGACACAGCCCATGA
Organism: Neoceratodus forsteri; assembly: GCA_016271365.2. Taxonomy (NCBI): domain Eukaryota; kingdom Metazoa; phylum Chordata; order Ceratodontiformes; family Ceratodontidae; genus Neoceratodus; species Neoceratodus forsteri. The sequence goes on along the minus strand of JADMNL010000023.1, from coordinate 363,626,178 downwards.
ATTTGAATCTTATTGCCAGTTATATGGCCCTCCAATTAACACACCATCGGTCAAGGAGACCCAGGCTTATCTGGCTGCTATCCCTCTCCCTCAATTCACATTGATCCAACAATCTTTTTTCACCCAACCCATTACAAATCATGAAATTTTGGAGGCAATTAAATCCCTCCCTCTGGATAAAACCCCTGGGCCTGATGGCTTTCAGTTTAATTTCTATAAACTTTTTGCTGAAGAGTTAACCCCTTTACTTCAGCAGCTCTATTCTTACCTTTGCAAAGATGGGTTATCAGATCCTACTTATTGGAAGCTAAGATAGTAGTTTTGCTGAAGCCAGGCAGGCCCCAGGACAAGGTGACAAATTATCATCCCATCTTTCTAGCAACTAGAATTGCTCAGGTCTGGGAGGGTCTAGTCAGTCTGGAACAGGTGGGTTTTGTAAAAGGACACTCCTTGACAGATCACGTGTGCAAACTATCCCATCTCTTCCCCATATCCAGGGAGTGCTATACCCCAGTGGCTTTGGTATCCCTGGATGCAGAGAAAGCCTTTGACAGGGTGAATTGGATGTTCATGTTTGCGGTTCTTGAGAAGTTTGGTTTCCCCAAGGACTTTATAAACGGCCTTAAAAGTTCTATATTCTCAACCAAATGCTAAAATTTATTGCAATGGGGTCCTCTCTGGGGGAGGGACACGTTTGTATCTGTGGTCTGGCGATTTTGTGCAATAAATGTTTTTTTGCCTATATCCTAACCACCGTATGATAGTTCATGAGACCAACTGAGATATGAAGTCGTGCTGTTGCTGATGTTAATGTATGTGAGTACTTTGCTATGGCTCTATCGCACACATTTTTTAGCCACTTGGTTGTGTCTTTAGTACCTTCCCATTGTGCTCAGGAACTCGACAGGGGTGTCCGCTGTCCCTGTTGCTTTTTAATTTATATTTACAGCCCCTACTGTACCATCTAAAAGACCTCACCCCTAGCTGGCCTGCCAGCACAGCGGATGGATTTCCGCTTGCGACGCCAGCAACCAACCGGGTTCAGAAACAAGCCCGGGAGCTGGAGGGCCAGCCGGGGGAGAGGACTTGAGCATCCTAAGGACTGCTCGTCCTGTCTAGGGGGAGGGGGGAAACCAGAGCTCGGCCCTTGTCTGGCCCTGGGTGGAGACCCGAGGTACAGCAAGCCCGACGCTCAAACAGAGGGGCAACGTGCCAGATGTTGGCGCTTCAGCGCCTTGACGTTTGGGGACATGGCACGCCGAGAGAACATCGGAAAATAACCGCGCAGCCTCCCAGTAGACAGAGTACCAGGCCCGGACCTTCAATGCCCCTACCAACCCAGAGACAGCATTCCAATGAAACGTATATGCATCAGGGTGTAAGGGCTCCTACCCCGTACCCGCCTGGGGGGGTACAACCATGGCTCCATAGGGGATGGACTACACTGGTCACCAGGTAGGTGAGCGAGGGCTGAAAAAGGCCGTAGGTGTCTCCCGAAGAAGGGAGAGCTGCAAGGAGAAGGGAGTTAAAACAAAAAAAAAAATCTCGCCCCGATTGCTGGGATACCAATAGGTCCCTCCGACCTCAGGCACTCTGCATATGCCGACGATATTCTACTACATCCTCTCTGATCCCACCTCCTCCATTCCAGCAGGCCTGTCTATTATTCAGGAGTTTTGGCAAGTTTTCTAACTACAAGCTTATCCTAGATAAAACAGTGGTGATGCCTTAAAACTCTAGAGTATTTAAGACAGAGGTTATGGCTCTAAATTTAACTTGGTCCACGCGGCTTAAATATTTAGGTATTATTCTTGCCTCAACTCTAGCCCAACTTATCAAATTAAATTTGGATGACCTTTTGACCATAATTAAACAGGATCTGGACCATTGGTCTCCTCTTTACTTATCTCTCCAAGAAAGGGTCAGTGTTATCAAGATGAACATTCTCCCCTGCTTGTTTTATCCTTTACATATGTTAAATGTGACACTCCTCCTTACATGGTATAAAAAAGTCCACTCATCCCCACCTTTCTTTGGAGAGGTAAACCACTGAGGTGCTCCTATGACCGTTTAAGTGCTCCGAAACAAAAAGGTGGCCTCAAACTACCCAACCTCTTTCTGTATTACCTGGCTGCTCATGTAGCTAAATATGCAAAATGGTCAGTGCCCTCTTCCTTAACACAGGAGTATAATTATATACCAACATGGCTCCGAATCGAAAGATTTCTGATCGAGGAATCAAATATTTCCCCTGACAGTTTGCTTTTTATATATCTTCTAAATCACTGCCATCGACACTTCGCAATTCAGTTATATTTATCTTCCTGAAAGTCCACGCCCAACTTTGTAGAGCTCTCCAGTATGATAATTTAAAGGATATCTCTCTACCAATATGCTGTGATCACAATTTCAAAGTTGGAAACCAAATGGTGACTCCAGTGAGATTCCCCCAGTTTGAAAAGAAAATAGTTAAGGATTTTATTTCTCATGGCAGGATTAGTACTAGTCAAGACCTGCTGGATAGGTTTCGGCTGCCACACTGGGACATTTTCAAAGTATATCAGATCAGACACATGCTAATCAACTGGTTTGGGGTGCAATCTTGGACCACCGATCAAGGAGATTTGCTCAATTTGTTTCAGTCCTTGGCCTGGCAGCCTCACTCACTTTCACAAATTAACTCTGTTTTGCTCCGTAAACTCTTCCCAGACCCTTTAGGACATTTTCAATACTGGTCCTCTGCTCTCCCAAATAAGGATTTCGATTGGGGCCATATTTGGACAGATCTTTATACATTTATTGCCAATGACAGACTTCACCTTACCCAGTTTCATATTTTGCATAATATTTACTACACCCCTGTTAAACTGGCAGCGATGGGTAAGGCTATTTCCCCCATTCACAATAGGTGTGAGCAGGACATTGGTTCCCTGCTTCATATTCTATGGGAATGCCCAAAGGTCGCTCATCTTTGGAAACAAATTAAGCAAAAAGCAGACTCCCTTCTAGGTTTGGAGGATTTTCTTACCCGTGAAATCTGCTTAGTTGGTACTATTCACAGGTAGAAGTCAAAGAGAGGAGATATTGTATGTCCCTCATATCATTGTCAGTAAAACGAGTTGTGCAGAGTCATTGGAAGGATAACTTGCCCATCTCTTATCCTGAATGGCTGAATGAACTTCTAGCTAATCTCCGCCTGGAAAAGATGATAGCTAGCCGACCGTGGTCAGTTGACTGGATACAACAAAAAATGGAGTAAACTCCTTGCTTTGTTTTCGCTTCCCCTAAGTACCACCGTGTGTTAGTGTGCTATTCTCTTAATTCTGTTTAACCCCCAAGTGCCTGTATTATTTAGGGGTAACCTCCTGGACTAGAAGATGCCGATCTTCATGGGTCTGGTAGACCTTCGATTCCCCTTTATTTAGTTCCATGGTAGTCTCTCCTTTAAAATAACTTTGTGGGTTAGACCTTTTGGATTCTCTGGGGGGGGATCTTGTGGATGGAGTGGGGGGTAGGATAGTAGCAATGCGTTAATGTATAATTGTTGCTTGTTTTCTGTTGCTGTTGTTGAAAGTTCAATAAAGTGTGTTAAATAGGGAGAAAATGCAAGGCATCATGAGATTGATGTTGCATACATGCAAGTCAGCAGAAGTGCTATTGTCGGTCGGTTCTGTTGTATACCTTCTGAAGTCCCTGTACTCTTGTCGTGTGTTGGCCATCAAACATTTCAAGGCACATTCCCTAATGCTTTCTGTTTAAAGTGTGTCGGAGTTGGAAGATGCTGGTGCTTGTGAAGTTTTGTTATTCAGCTGATTAATTTCTATGTGCTAGGAGCTCTTTCCTTACCCTCTGTCCCTTTGATGTGCAAATATGCATTATCAGCTCATGTTTCCTTTTACGAGTGGGGTCATGTCTTTTGTAAGGGCATCAAACAGGTTTTACACCAGGTCAGAACACAGTGAAGCAATGTCATTTAAAATTAAATTAGGATGAAATTAGGTGGATGCAACAGAGGGAATCATTGTTCATGCCTACACACTGCACTGGTAAACAGAATGAAAGTCTGAGGAGATCTTTCCTTTAAATCCATGAGGTTTAGGTCCACAGGTTCAATTCACAGGTCAGTCACTGAAGTTCAGCAAGTTTTCCTAACTGACGTGGTAAAGCCAATAGCAGCTTGGAACAGCTGAGTTTATTGCCAGAATCGGGTCAGAGTCATCATTTTTTTGATTGACTGTGTGAAGTTGTAGGTGTAACCCCCCCTACAAATGGGGGTTCCCGAAAAGTCTTCCTTGAGCTTGCCTAAATGCTCACTGCCAGGCTGGTGTCCTGCGTTTTAGCAGTTTAAATGTGATTGCCAGAGAGTGCATGTATAGCCTCTGTGTGCTGTCTCTTTAAGAGCTGCCTGGATTGCAGTCATAAGTAATCTGAAAGGGAGCTCTGTTGAAAGATGCAACTATTTGCTGAAAATCATTTAGAGTGATGATGATGATGTAGTTTGTCTAACCTGCCTTCTTTGCAGGAAGGACTGTTTTGTTTATCCCCACCATTTGGCCCGGGACTGCAAATTGGACCAATCAGTACTGGTGGGACTTAAACTGGAGCCGGACTACAGGAGCTGTCTGGAGTCAAAATCTGTAGGAATTGTAATTTGGGCTTTTGGCACCTTTTTGCACTTGAAAGGGGAGACTTTGTTGTGATTGACAGGCAGATCAGCCAACCGAACATTTTGGATTCTGAGGGAAATCCCCAAGCTTGCTGGCAGTTGAGTCGGATCTAAGTTGGAAGCTGAAGAAGCACACAGCTCGCATGATTTTGAGCAACAATCCTGAGCAGATTCGCATGGGAGAACTGTGGAAAGGCCTGAGTTGTGTCCTGCATGTCTGCCTGCTGCCCCTGAGAGGGAGAGAAGATCATTATTTTGGACTAAATCCAAGTTTGTGAGAACGAAGTAAGCCACTGAGTTTTTACCAGGCTCATACCTGAAGAAGACTCAAGATTTTGCTGAATGTGATTGGCCTGTCAGGATTTCTAGCTGCTTTTGAATCCCCGGTTTGTGCAGAGACTCTGCGATCGTGACCGGAGAGCGGTTTGCCTGGTACAGAAGAATTTCCTTACATGTAAATGTGCTGTAAGTTGTTAGTGGGTCGTGATTTGGTTCCCCACTATTTGAATTGTGTTCTACTTGCTGGAAGCTGTATCCAGCCCAAAACAGACTATCCGAATCTCTCTCCTTTTGGCCGGGGCCTTGCCACACTGGCCCAGCCAGACTACCCACTGCACAGAGAAAGCCATCGACGAGAGACCTGCCTGGGGATCAGCCCCCTGCTCCACGCTTGAACAGGAATGACACCTCGGCAAATCGTGTGGACCCTGCTTCTCCTGGCACTTCAGATCAACAACCTGCAGTCTTAATTTTCATCCAGCCTGTGTCTAGTCTTGGGTATCATGAGTAATCATCAGGGTAGCTCCCTGCAACAACAACCTAATCTAAAATATATCGTCTGATTGTCTTGTTTTCTTTTCACAAACTGAGCCCTCTGGCTCCGGATTACAATTAGTGTGTGTGGCGCATGTTTTCTTCCATCACAGGGCCCCAACCAGTTGCAACGTTCCTGGCTAGCCCACCAATCTCCATCTGGGTACCCAGAGTGTGTGACCGTTTATAGACCCTGAAGTGCATGCATAACTGTTTGAATGATAGAGTCTTTAAGCAAATTAACCTGATTACGCCCCTTCCTTGTTCAAGTCCCTTAAATCAGATCCAACTCTTTTTTGCATTTCCCTGACTGTGGTTCCAGTCTGTGCAAGAGTACTGTACTGCTGTTATTTGTTGTGTATAACCTTGTTTTACAGGGGGTCCCCAGGGCCAAGCCAAAGGAAAGCCCTGATGGTAAGTGCAAACAGTGTGGGTACTTGTGTGGTGTATCAGGGGTATTGTGAAAGTGATTAGTGTAAATGAGTCCAGCCACTAGTAAGGAAAGAGGGGGGTTACAGTGTCCCGGAGGGCTGTGCCCAGGTTAGCTTGACCACTACCAATCCTGACCTCTGGGTGGAGGCACCTGTTTCAGAACTCAGGCTCCTTAACCTGCTACTAGCCAAGCAGGCAGTGGTAGTAGCCCTTGGGATAGCACCACCTAGGGGTTACATAAGTAAGCAGGCTATGGTCTGAGCACAGCACACTGGCACCACCACCACCCCCAGGGTGCTGTAATCTGCAGTGGGGGGCAGAAGCACAGATGGCACAAACACTAAAGGCTTGCAAAAAGCCTTGGGTTTTAAATGAGAATTCTTAGGCTCTGTCCACACTACACTGCTCTGGCCCAGTAACTGATGCAATCAGTTACGGCCGGGGAGCGGTGCAATCGTCCACACCGCAGCGGTGTCCATTACGGGACTGGCACCACCGGTCCACACTTGGGGAGCAGGCGACTGTGCAGTCGCCCAATCCACAATGCAGCTCACGCTGCGCTTGAACCTGCAGGGGACAGTTACCGCCCCTACACTACCGGTAATGTTACCAAAGCGGGACGGTTCCTAACAGTTACTGAAACCACCTCATATGTGGTTTTCAACAGCAGTTTGACAATGCCCTCTGTAACGTTACAGGTGTAAACGCAAACCGTTGCGGTAGTCGTTTGGGCACTCTTTAACATTACAGAGGTGTAGTGTGGACAGGGCCTTGGTGTCTGCACACTTGAAACCTGCCTCCCTCTTGCACTCATGCCCACCTGTTTTATCTGCAGTGGGGGAGGTGGCTGACCAGGACACAGACCAATGGCTTGGAAAAGGCTTTGGGTTTAAATTGTAAATTTTAGTGTTTTCTTGCCTTACAACCTCCCTCATCATTCATGCCGACACACTGATTGTAGACCTAAAAAGACGCACTGAAGTCAACAACCTTGTGAATTGAGAATAGCGGTGCAGTTGGTGGGTGGGGGGAAGGGGATAGAATGGCACGTCCCAAATGAATGTTGTGTCAGCGAGCCACTTAATCAATTACAGCTGACAGCAACTGTTCTGTGGGAGTCGGTGTGTAAGCATGAATGAGGAGGGTAAGCTTTTCAATGTCAGCAGTATCAAAGGTGCCAGCACCTGCCCCCTACCCAGGCCTATATCCAGGCAGCCAGCTGTGAATCAAGCCTGGGTCTCCCACACAACCCTGCAGTGACTCGCTCCCGAGTCTCCCACATGACACTGCTGTGAATCAGTCCAGGCCCTCCCATACAATGCTGCCGTGAACCGATTCTGGGTCTCCCACACGATACTGAAATGACTCAGTCTGGGAGTCTCCGACATGATACTGCTGTGAATGGATCCAGGATTCCCCACACGATGATGCCGCGACAATCTGGGGTCTCCCACTCAATACTAGGGCTGTGCATGGGCTGAATATTATTTCCTGAATACCACGAATAGTAGGGATCCCAAATATTTGGAAGCCTGTCCCAAATAGGGGACTACTCATATTCGGGAAAGAGTATTTTGTCCAGCTACAAATTATTATTATTTTTTTTTTAATGTACTTTTGCAGGCAAAACACAATACACAAGCACATAGAGGGATAGCAATAACATCATCTATTCAATGACACTTACCAAGAAAATTAACTAAAACACCCTCCCATTAGTTACAACATGGGAGTACCCTTAAATCATACATTAATATACTGTCAATTGCATGCAACCAAGGAAGGACAAAAGGGACCCAGCAATAGAAAGGACAAAGCTTTTACCCTCTTACCAAAGTGACAAACAAGTCATAATGGGTCCCCTACCTATACTGATATTGCAAAAAAGCAATCCCTTTCCCCAAGAGAAATCTAAACGACTTACTCCCCAATATATCCTTGAAATAATGTAAACATTAGAAACATTGCCCATTTAAAGTATCCCGACCTCTGGAATCCCCCAAAACAAGCCCAGCCAAAATAGGATTAATTCACTAGAAAAAAGTCTAACTTAAATACAGCCTATTTTAATGAGCCCCCTCCAACAATGTCACTGTCCTTAGAAAAATTACCACCCAAAGTCATTACAACAGACTCCAAAAAAGGCAGTAAAATGTTTTGTTAATGACACCATGCTCCAGACAAGGACTACCCCCCAGCATTCTTGTCATATAGAAAAAACAGTACTTATATGAAGTCTTCAGTCCTCTTCAGATGAATCCTCTCTGACAGCCATCTCCTGTTCAATGCGAGATACTAGTTTCCCAGCCTCAGTAGGGTCATTAAATAAATACTGGTGACCATTCCACACCAACCGGAGCTTAGCAGGTAATAACACTTGATGTTGCACTTTAAGTTGGCGCAACCGACCCCTCATCCCATCAAAGGCCTTCCTCTTTTGTCTAGTACTACAAGAGAGATCCAGAAAGAGCGACAGATTACTATCTCCATATGTTAGGGATCTGATTTTCCTGGCCCTCGCCAGTACACGGTCCCGATCCCCAATGCCAGTAAAAACAATCATAAAAGTGTCCATTACAGCACACCGGGGAGTAATCCGGTAAGCCTTCTCAATTGCTAGTGGAGGATCGGTGTCCGTAAAACCCAACAAAGGAGGTAGAAAAGTCTGTACAAAGGCCAAACAGTCCTCTCTTTCCATTTCTTCAGCCAGCCCCAACAGTCTAACATTTATTTCTCTTGTTCGATTCTCAACTGTGTCTAGGCGTTGTTGCAGTAGTACGTTTTCTTTAATGAGTTTAGCTGTGGAATCTACTGCTTTGAGCACAGAGGCCTACGATCGCTGGACCATGTTTTCGCAATTATCCATTCTGGTCTCCAACGCAGATACACGCGGGGTAATCGTATCAATTTTTTTCATCTAGTTCTTGAACAGATTTTACTAGTTGGCTCAAGGTAACATGTATAGCCTTTAACGAGACTTCTTCTGATGGAAATCCACTAGAGCCCGAGGTTCCACCGTCTTGTGTAGGCCGCTCATCTCGTGCCTTCTTGGGTGCAAAGGAATCTACCGATGCTTTGGAGGTTCCTCTGGTTTTATGCACCTTGGAGCATCCCAAGACACTAGACAGCAACTTATTTAAAATTTGAGCGAGTTAGGGGAGAAAGTGATGTTTTAATAAGTACTTGAAGAGTTTTCTCCAGGAGCTCAGAAAGTTTGTCGCTTCCTCTATGGTTGCTCAGCAGCGCCCCCAGCTACAAAATATTTTTTAAAAAGCCCCTTCTTCCTTGCCCCCCCAAAAACAATAAAATGTATCCCCGTCCCCCAACCCTCAATCAGCAATCCAATCCCCCTCCCTATAGCACCCACAATTTGTTATATTTAATTATAAAATAAATTTAACATTTTATAATTAAATATAACAAATTGTGGGTGCTGGGAAGAAAACTGGTACTGGACTGCTGATAGAGAGTGGAGAAACATAGGTTATTTTACTGTTTTTGTTGGGTTGGAAAGGAGAGGGAAGGGCTGTTTTTTTTCCTTTAGTGTCAAATGAGCTCCAGATATGAATACCTGAAAAATTTGGTGCTGAATACAAATATTCAGTCAACTATTCAGAAAAAGATATTCATACAGCCCTACTCAATATTACTGTGAACCGATCTGTGGTCTCCCACATGATAATGCCGTAAATCAGTCCGGCATCTCCCACATGATGCTACCTTGACTAGATCTGGGGTCTCCCACTCAATACTGCCATGACTCAATCCAGGGCCTCCCACATGACACTGCTCGATCTGGGGTCTCCCACATGACACTGCTGTGGCTCGATCTGAGGTCTCCCGCATGACACTGCTGTGACTCAGTCCAGGGCATCATATCCCACCTGACACTGCCGTGTCTCGATCTGGGGCCTCTCACACAATGTTGCCATTACTCAGTCTGGGGCCTCCCACATGATACTGCCTTGACTCGATCCAGGGCCTCCTGCATGATACTGCCGTGACTCGATCTGGGGCCTTTCACGCAATACTGCCATGACTTGGTCCAGGGTTTTCTGGACGATACTGCTGTGACTTGATCTGGACCCTCCTGCATGATACTGCCATGACTCAGTCCGGGGCCTCCGGTATGATACTGCCATGACTCTATCTAGGATGTGCCACATGGTACTGCCGTGACTCGATTAGTCATCTCCTGCACAATTCTGCCATGGACTCAATCCGGGATCTCCTGCACAATTCTGCCATGACTTGCTCTGGTATCTAGCATGACTTGATGTGGTATTTACATGATACTGCTGTGAATTGATCTGGAGCGCCCCAAGCGACCCTGCAGTGAATCGATCCTGGTTCTCCCACACAAGACTGCCATGACTTGATCCAGGGTCTCCCTCATGATACTGCTGTGAATCTGTTCTGGTGCTCTGACATGTTAGAGCAGTAAAATCGATCCGGGCCTCCTGCATGATACTGCCATGGCTCAGTCTGAGGCCTCCCGCATGACACTGCTTGATCCGGGATCTCCCGCACTATATTGCCATGACTCGATCTGGGGCCTCCTGCACAATACTGCCGTGACTTGATCCAGGATCTCCAGCACAGTACTGCTGTGAATCTATCTGGAGCCTCCCACATGACCCTGCAGTGAATTGATCCTGGTTCTCCCACACAGTACTGCCATGCCTTGATCCGGGGTCTTCCGCATGATACTACTATGGCTCAGTCTGGGGTCTCCCTCATGCTACTGCTGTGACTCTGTCCTGGCTCTCCCACACGATACTGCCATGAATCGATCCTGCATCTCCCACACGACACTGCAGTGGCTCGATCCTGGGTCACCCACACGACACTGCAGTGGCTCGATCCTGGGTCACCCACACAACACTGCAGTGGCTCGATCCTGGGTCACCCACACTACACTGCAGTGGCTCGATCCTGGGTCGTCCACACGACACTGCAGTGGCTCGATCCTGGGTCGTCCACACGACACTGCAGTGGCTCGATCCTGGGTCGTCCACACGACACTGCAGTGGCTCGATCCTGGGTCGTCCACACGACACTGCAGTGGCTCGATCCTGGGTCGTCCACACGACACTGCAGTGGCTCGATCCTGGGTCGCCCACGACACTGCAGTGGCTCGATCCAGTTTCTCCAACATGACACTGCAGTGGCTCGATCCTGGGTCTCCCACACAATACTGCTGTGAATTAATCCAGGGTCTCCCACATGATCCTGCAGTGACTCGACTCCGAGTCTCTCACATGATACTGTAGTGACTCAGTCCTGGGTCTCCCACATAATAGTGCAGTGAATTGATCCTGAACCTCTCACATGATACTGCAGTGACTTAGTCCCGGGTCTCCCACATAATAATGCAGCGACTCCATCCTGGGTCTCCCACATACTAATGCAGTGAATCAATCCTGGGTCTCCCACAGAGTAATGCAGTGAGTCGATCCTGGATCTCCCACACAGTAATGCAGTGAATTGATCGTGAATCTCGTACATGATACTGTAGTGACTCAGTCCTGGGTCTCCCACATGATACTGTAGTGAATCAATCCTAGGTCTCTCACATAATGCAGTGAATCAGTGTCAGGTCTCATATGATACTGTAGTAAAATCAGTCCTGGGTCTCCCACATGAATACTGCAGTCAACATCTCATTTTTAGTTGCCTCTGCTTCTAGTCAGTTTTATAGCTGGGAAGACTGAAGCTCTGGAAGGTAAAATGATTTGCTCAAGATGACACAGTGAGCAAGTTGATTTACCAGAATTCAGACCTGTGATCTCCTGGTTTATATTTGTGTACTTTAATGATAGGGCCACACCTCGTTCTATCATCCTGGTACCACAGTGAAAAATATCCCAGTGCCATGGTATTACCTATCCCGGTGACATAGCAACACACATCCCAGTACCACAAGAACATACATATCACATGGTCTTGTCTATCCTGGTACTGTACCATAAATCAGTGAAGGAAAAAAAAAAAGGTTGGTTCAATGGCACTAAAGACACATGGATGTCGTAATAGCTTCAAAAATAGCAACTTGGTTTATTACAAAAAAGCACCCCCCTCCCCCCAGCACCAGTAATATCAGCGTTTCGCCAGCCCTGGGCGCACCAAGGCGTCTTGAAAAGTGCCGGGGTGTCGTGAAACTTGATGTTACTGGTGCTGGGGTGCTTTTGTAATAAACAAGTTGCTATTTTGAAGCTATTATGACATCCATGTGTCTTTTGTGCTGTTGAGGCAACTTTTTTTTTTCCTTCACTGAGTTTGTTTAGTATGGCTCCAGCTCGTGTCTCCTGAGCCGCGTTTGCTTATGCCTGTCTACTGTACCATAAATCGCAGTACCATGAGTTCCCATATCCCAGTGCCACAGTATGATGAATCTCATATCCCAGTACCACAGTTTCCCATAGCCCACCGCCATAGTATTGCCTATTCTGGTACCAGGGTATCACGAATCTCAGTATTTCAGTTTCCTATATCCCAGCACCACAGTATTGCATATCCTGGTACCATGAATCCCAGTTCCACAGTTTACCATATCCTAGTGCCACAGTATTCCATATCCTGGTACCAGGGTATCCCGAATCCCAATACTGTATTGCCTGTCCTGGAACCATGGTATCATGAACCCAATAAAACTGTATTGCCTATCCTCCTACCATGTTATTGTGAATCCCAGTACCATGGTTTTCATATCCCCATGCCACAGTATTGCCTAACCTGGGACCATAGCATCACGAATCCCAGTACCACAGTATTGCTTATCCAGGTTCCATGGTATCACAAACCCAGTATCACGGTGTTGCCTATCCTGTTATCATAGCACTATAAATCTCAGTATCGGGTATCCTGGAACCATGGTATCATGAATCCCAGTACTGCGGCATTGCGTATCCTAGTGCCACGGCATTGCCTATCCTGGTACCATGGTGTCATGAATCCCAGTACTGTGGTATTGACTGTCCAGGTACCACAGTATCATGAATCACAGTACCACATAATGCCTATCCTGCTACTATGGCATCACAAATCCAAGAACAATAGTATTGCCTATCCTGGTTACCATGGTATCATAAATCCCAGTACCATAGTATTGTCTATCCTGGTGCCATGGTATCACAGATCCTAGTATTACGACATTGCCTATCCTGGCACCATGGTATTACGAATCCCAGTACCACAGCATTGCCTATCCTGGTATCACAAACCATAGTACTATATCCCAAATGAGTTGCTAGTTAACTTCCAGAAGTAATTTTAAAGCATATAGCAGGTGAATGGCAATGTGGAAACTTTTCACACACACACACACACACACACACACACACACACACACACACAAGTTTACTCCAACAACTCCACTGCACTAACGAAAATAACTGCAGGACAGGGGATCCCAGGTTTTTAAGTCCCACCATAGCCACTGACTCACTCTGTGACCTTGTGCAAGTCACTTGAGCTCCCCATGCTTCATCTCCTCTTAGCTGTGAAAAGGGAAGAACAGGAGAAACACACACACCAAAAAAAGTGTAATTGACTGTGAAAAATAAGGGTTTCTACATTATTCCACTTTCCATTGCAATTTAAATCAGATAAAAAGATGCCTATTTGGGAGTGGTGGTCAGAGTTTGCATTCTCCTCCCCTTGCTCACCTTACTCTCCTGGACCTCTTGACCATCAGGAAGGCTTCCAGTGCATAAGAGAACATCCACCACATCATAGTGCTGTAGAAATACAGGATCCATATCTGCCGGGAAAACAATGTCATCACAGTCACATGGCCACATACCAGGTAGGAGCATGGTCAGGGCGCAAAAGAGTTGGCACTTGTGCCAATGTGTAAGTATATGTAAGAGTGCATTTATGTCTGCCTGTCTGTGTGCATTACCATATCTGTTTGTGGCACTGTGTGTGTGTGTATGTCACACAGGAACACAGTAACATACAATTCTGGTGACAGAAGGGACTTGGAGACCATCTGTTCCATCCCTGTGCTACATACACGGCAGTGACTCTACCCAATCCGAGTATGGACAAGCTCATTGGTTACAATGCTACCCCTACTTCTGCTGCATATCCCTCAATGCCATTCTCCCTCAGGAATCTGTCTAACCCTGTGTCACCCCTACTCATGCTGTGTAACCCTCAATGCCATTCTCCCTCAGGAATCCATCTAGTCCTGTGTTATCCCTACTCATGCTGTATAACCTTCAGTGCCATTCCCTCTCAGGAATCTGTCTAGTCCAGGGTTACTGTACTCATGCTGCGTAACCCTCAATGCCATTCTCCCTCAGGAATCTGTCTAAACCTGGGTTACCCATACCCATGCTGTGCAATCCTCCATGTCATTATCCTTAAATAATCTGTTTAGTCCTGTGTTACCCCTACCCATGCTGTGTAACCCTCAATACCATTCTCCCTCAGGAATCTGCCAGACAGAAAAGCAAAAATCAGCACTGAATGCCACAATTAAAAAATAAACGTTTATTGCGATATAAAGCTAACATAAGCAGCTAAACGCCAGTTAACAAGCAGAGAACTGTTCTCACCCCCTACTATTCCTCATAAAAATGTCCAGAATGGGATCAACTCATTAAGAATGGGAAACTCAAAAAGGAGTAAATCTGACATTTAAAATCTTTTTTGACAAATTTACCATTTTATCTCTCACATTACAAGCTAAATGAAAATGGGAAATAGAACTTAGTGTAACCCCCCCACCCCCGGTCACTTTTTTAAAACTAGTGTGCACCCCCCACCCCAATTTATTGTAACGCTTACCCAGCTAAATAGCTGGAGAAACTGGTGCCCTATACTGGCATATCAATTACTTTACTAAAAGGTAGGTGCCACCCTTGGAGTTAGGATGTATACCTGGCTCATTTTCTAGAGGAAGAGCGGGGTGGGAGTACAGGAAAACAACTTGAACCCTGTGTAAACTACAACCCAGGTCCTGGGTGGAGGCTGATAGGCATATGTTTGATCTGACCTGCTGAGGGAACCCCAGTAAATCGAGCACCCAGAAGCAATAATTGGAATGTCCATAACAGTGACTGGGATTCTGTAGTATGGCTTTATTCAACAGATGGAAAGTAAAGCTGAAGTAGACCCCCGAGGGTCAGTCCAGACTGGACAGGTACACATTCAAGAACTCTTCTTGCATGCAGTATAGTTAATAAACAACAGAAACATCTTCTTCCCATATTCCCAACAGGTGCATTTGTGGACACCTGGCCATGCACATGAACAGCTTTCTTCTCCCATGAGTATTATTTAGTGAATCTAAGCCACACACACACACACACACACACACACCGCCTTTCGAACATAGGTGCAACTATGTGAAACTCAGCCACACACCTTAACCTGCAGCTTGGCCCTCACTCAGGTGAAAATACTGGTGCCCCTTACAAACCAGGAAGCCTGGTCTTGTAAGCGCTTAGATAGCATTTCTCCCACCCTTGGCCCCAACCAACAGTCTCTGCCATTCTTCAGGGTTACACCATTGAAACCCCCATTCTCCACTGATATGCTAGAGGTCCCACACTTTTACTTGTCACAACACTGGGGTGACACAGAGAAAATAAACTGCACTCACTGGAGTCCACAGTTTAACTTCACTTCTCTCACACTGGTGAGACTAGGGGCACTGACAGGTGCGATCCAGCCTTATCTATGGGCACATGCACCCCAGACTAACCACTCCCCTAAGAAAATGTGGAGATCTAGTCTCCTAGGCAGTACTCACATGAGTTGTTCTGTCCACTGGGTATGGAACAACTAAAAAAGAAAAGAAAGGCACTCTTCTAGGTAGCCAGTCCAAACAGTCTATTTCAGGTCCTATCCAAGGCGGCTGAAAACACCACAGAACATTCAGGGGACTGCCCCTTGAGTCCACAGAGAGCAAGCAGATCCTTCCACTTCACAGGGAGTAGAAATCAGGAAATCCTGCTGTAGTCTTGTCTCCACCACTTCAACTGGAAGCTGGAAATTACACTCGACTAGGTTGAGAAATCCTGGGCCCTCTGTAAGAGCCCACTGGCAGTCCTACTGCCACACTCACCTCCTCAGTCAAGACTGAGCATTCTAAGCTCCCCAGAGCAGCTATCCACAGAGTGTGGTTCATGCTGCAGCGAGAGTTCTAAATGACCTAATCATTCCTCCTTCAGGCTAGCTGAGTAAACAATGATGTCATTATGTAAGGAGCCCCTAATGAGCTCCCTACTAGCCTTCCATACAATAATACTGATAGGATTCTAGTAACCCCAGGGACTGGGTGGTTGCATTAAAATCACAATATCTCATGACGACTTGGCAACTATGTGGAATATGGCATGTATGAGCAGCAGAGAATTGCAAGGTAAGCGGACTCTATCAAATTCTCTATTACTACTATACTGTAGGTCTCCTAAAAAGTTGGAAAGTTTGAGTTTGTCGACAACAATAAATGTTGGAGATGCAAAAACGAGAACACAGGGCTAGCACATATGCAGTGGTATTGACCCACAATAGCCCCACTGTGGTCCCATCTTCATAAAATTTGTGAACAATTTTCAGCCCCCAGTTTTCTCTTAAAACATACCAGAAACTTTGGGTCACCACAACAGCCTTATGCGTATCATATTAAGAAAGTGGAATAAAAAACTCTCAGTCCAAGAATGGTATAACCAACAATATTACATGGTGAATAATGAAAGATCTAGTTATTCACTATTAGTCTGACATGAAGCTTTCAATAAGGTACTTTACTTTTCCTGAAACTTAACATATAACCCTGTATAACTCAAAGGAGTAACTGTGTTCTAGAGAACAGAACTACAAGTCTTAAGTAATATACTCGACTTAATGAAGTAAACTGCTATAGTATTAGTGTTCAATTTATTATTGATGTATGCTTAAATGTTAGTGTATCACTTTCTAGCTAGAAAATGGAAAATTCATGTATTGTACGCTTTATCCTATAATACCGTTTTGGTTATTATTATCATATGAAAAAATTCAATAAACAGTATTGTGGGGGGGAGGCTTCCCTACCAGTTTCATCTGTTGTTCGCCTTCAGGAGGGGGGGTAGTGCAGTGACGGAATGCTATTTAAGCTGAAGAATTAAAGACATATGCATAGATTTAATGTAAACAATATTTATGTGCAACAAACTATTACAAGTTCAAGTGCTTAGAAATGTAGGACAGAACAAACATTCATAGAATGATTTAAAAGCAAGACGAGTTATTACAGCCGATTGTGCAGTTTCGTTAAAGAGCTAGTGGAGCCAAAACAGGCAGACAGGAAAATAATGCAAATTTTAAGTAGTAGTCAGTTGTAACTTTTTATTTCTGAAGTATTTTTCTTTTTCCTTTTGCTCATCAGAAAATATTCTATGTGACAATATTGTACGGGATATGTGGAACATCTCTTAGCCTGGCAGCTGACATGTCTAACTCTACTGTCCTACACTATATCATCAGCTTTATGATCTCACTAACAGTGACATCACCAGTGAATGTCCTGGCAGTCACTCACTTGCTGTTTCTAAGTAGCAGTGATGTCACAGTCAATGAGTTCACAGTCCTGATGTAGTGTGAGGCAGTAGAGCAAGATATGTCAGCTGCCAAGCTAAAAGTTGTTTCATACATCACACCTATTAACATCAGGTAAACAATCTTCTAATTAAACTAAGGGAAAAGAAAAAGTACCTCAGATGTAAAAGGCAATGGTTGTCTGCATTTAAAATCTAATATTAGTTTTAGTCAGTACACATTAGCTCTTTAAATCAGACTACTAGCCCATATCAGAAGTCAAATCCCAATCCAAAAATAGGCATGAGGAACAAACAACTAGTCCATCACAATAAAGAAAAGACATCTTCCAACTTATATACTGCATATTATCACATGCTTAAATGTCCAGATATGGAGCATATACGCTGCACATGTGTTGATGCTTTAAACAGCATTCAAACATCTTCTGAGGAGCACACATACACTGAAAGGGTAGGTTTGTAAGAGAGCGAATTCAGCAGGACATACAATGATAGCAGCCAGAAACAGTTATATGCCCTGCAGTGGTTAAAATAGACAAGAAAGCAAGTACATACAAAAGGAGCCAGCAGATATAGGCCAAAATTATCTCATCTGCTCAAAATTGCAGCATGGTTTATTCCACTGCTGCCCCACACCCCACCTCTGCTTATTTTCCTCATCGGAGTTGAGCTCTGCCCTTGAGTCAAGCCACTACCTACAGTTATTTTGCCCTTGACTCTAACCCAACCCCTTTTGAAGCTGTCCACTGTCTTCTGAGAGGGGAGTACATTCCATGCTTCCACCACTTGCTCAGTGAATTAGTGCCTCCTCATCTCCCTTCAGAACCTCCTCCCTCCAGTTTCATACTGTGCCCCTTAGTGACCCCCTCCCCTTTTAGCCAGAACTTGCCTTTTGTACCAGTAGTATTTATGCCTCTTAGGTATTTAAAGGTCTTAGTCATGTCCCCCCTGTCCTGTCTGTCCTTTAGGGAGTACATGTTAGGCTCACTCAGTCTATTCTCATAAGTCTTCTCCTTCATCCCATTAATCATTTTGGTTGCCCTTCTCTGGATCCCCTCTAGAAGTTTAATGTCCCTCTTAAAATAGGGATGCCAAAACTGCACACAGTACTTGTCTCACCAGTGATCTGTACAGTGGCAGGATCACTTCCTCACTCCTTGAAGTGATTCCTCTTACCACACACCCAAACAACTTGTTTGCCTTAGCAACTGTCCTTCTGCACTGAACTGTCCGATTCATGTTCCCTGTCACCATTACCCCAAGATCCTTTTCTTCCCTCAGTGACCTTCAACCTTTCACCACCTAAATGGTAGCTGTACCTACGATTCTTTGGCTCATGCATGACTTTGAACTTTCCCCATATTGAATCCCAGCTGCATTTTTGACCACTTTTCCAGTGTGTCCAAATCTTTTTGGAGTACCTTCACCTCCTCCCCTTCATTCACTACTGCACCACTTTTGGTATTGTCCACGAACAGGCTCAACTTGCTCGCAACTCCCTCTGCTATATTAGCAATGAAAACATTAACCCCAAAACCGAGCCTTAAGGTATCCCACTTATGATTGCACGTGGTGTCGAGAGTTCTCCTCCAACCACCACTCTCTGTTGCCTGTTCTTCAGCCAGCTTGCTATCCATGTAGTCAACCTTTTCCCAGCCCCAGGGACCCAATTTGCCCACCAGTCTTCCATGCGATACAGAGTCAAAGGCCTTGCTGAAATCCAGGTACAGGACATCAACCACCTGGCCTCCATCCAGTGCCCTAGTGACCCAATCGAAGAAACCTATCAGGTTTGTCTGGCAGGATCTCCCTTGGACAAACCCATGTTGCCAGTCATCCTGTAGACCATTCTCCTGCATGAATGTTACTGATCTGTCTTTTATGATGGTCTCCATCAGTTTAGACACAATGGACGTGAGGCCGATGCCTGTAATTCCCCGGTTCATCTCTAGGCCCACTCTTATGAATTGGTACCACATGAGCCATCCTCCAGTCCATCCAAACACATCCTGTGCTTAGAGGGGTGCTGAAAACATCAGTCAGAGGTATTGCCAGTACCTTGGCAAGCTCCCTCAGCACCCTAGAGTATGATCCATCTGGTCCAGATGCCTTATTTGTCTGTATTGATTTCAGGCCCTCAAGCACCCTGTCTACTGGGATGTCACAATTAGTTATCCCTTCCCCTCCCCCAATCCTTCCCTTTGTCTGTAGGATTGGTCCATCAATTTACCTTGCAAAAACTGAACAAAAGTACTCATTTAGTACCTCAGCCTGTTTAGCATCCTTTTCTGTCCACCCTTCTCCATTCCCGGTACTAGTTATCTGCTACCTTACATTTCTTTTCTCCCTGATATACCTACAAAATTCCTTCTAACCTTTCCTTATCCTTGGCTCTTTTGAGGTTTTAGCTGCTCTCATAATCCTGGTCACCTTACTAGATCTTGAGACAAGTTCCTCCCTATCTGCCTCCTTTCCAGTCCTTTTATAAGTCCTGAAGGCTGCTCGGTTCTCCTGTTCTCTCTCCTGCACTACCTTAGTCCACCAACTGGGCTTTTTGGACCTCACTTTCTTGTGGGCAGGAGTGGCGTATGTATTCATCGCCTCCAACAGATCTAGCTTAATGATTTCCCACTTTTGGTGGGTGTCATTGTGACACTTGGACAGCTGGTTCTGATTAATCTATGCTTTTCGTAATATAAAAATGTGTTATTGAATGTCTCTCGAGACATGCTCTGTTCCTGGGATGACCCCCCCTCCAGGTTTCAACTACAAGCTGTTAACCTAAAAGCCAGGAGATAATTACAAGCTAGAAGAGACACAAATTAAGGATCTCCTGTTTATCTGGCTTAATTGTAGCTGCCAGCTGCTAGGATGGAAATCATAAACTTTTATAATGTTTAGAGGAAGAAAACAGGTTATGTCACTTAGGTGCCAAGTCATAAATGCTTCTTTGATGCCTGTGAAGGGCATAAAGACACAAGATCAAAGAGTTATGGGGAAGTGAGTTTTTTGCTGACATCACCTATTTAATTTACCTTCTGAATGATCAGACATCCTGGATGTATGATTTTTAATAAACAGAGGAGGAGCTAGGTGACATCATGGAGAAGACAGGTTCAAGACAATGTTTTAATTATGCTGTGACTGACCTTTAGAGTGATATACATGTTTGGACTCTGAAGAAGAAACATCTATCAGCACTATTAGAAGATATACATTAGATAGACCAGTCTAAATGTATGGTTGGTAGGAATTTGCATTTTAAACTTTGTTCTTTTAAGTGATTGTATGCGATTGTGATACATTGTTCTATATTTACAGTTTACATTTTTTTTTCTATTTTAAAGTAAACCTCTATTTTAAGAGACTACTTGGTATGCCTTTGAAATTCTTTCTTTGACAAGTGAAGCATATTTGGTTAAAGTTGACACTGTGTAAAAGCTTACAGGTTTACCAAACTGGGAAAAGGTAAGAGTTTATCTGAGGTCTTTAATAGAGTTTTTAAAGGGTTAATTTTGTACACCTGGTTAGGTGCCCGTAGGCAAAAAATATCTGGCATTTCCCCAAAGAGCAGAATTATCGGAGCCTGTACACTTGGGTACGCTAGCAAGAGGTTCACTGTTTGAATCCCTCCAGAACTTGAGACCAATGGTTGATTTGAACCCACAAAACAGACAGGAGGGTTACCCTGTTTCTGTTCACAGTACTGCACTCAGAGATTGGCACTGTGGGAGCAGAGGGCCTGACCTGCTGAGTGGGGTTGCGACATACATATCCAGTCTTATTGTGGCTACATGCTCCTTCACTATGTCTGCCATCCTGCCAAAAATCAGCCTTCCGGACATCCACTGTCCTGGTTATACTCCTAATCACCTCCTTGCTCATGTCTCGGGTGAATCAGACTGTGATGAGATCACTCCCTGCCAGGGGGTCCTCGACTGTTACGTCAGGTGCAAAATTGACTGTAATAACTTGTCTTGTTTTTAAATCAATCAATCAAACTTTATTTAACCAGGCGTAGACACCATTGAGCAAGCTCATTTTCAAGGTGGTCCTGGACATCGAACAGGTTACAGGCACGGGTAGACAAAGCACAAAAATACATGTGGAATATCAAACAGGTCATAATATAGCAGATGACAACATTACAAGCAGTTTGGAAGAGACAAAAAAAAACATTAGCATGTGTGTTATAAATCAGGCCTAGGTAGAGAAGGTGAGAGAGAGAGAGAGAGATAGTAAGGAAGAGAGGGATGAGGAGAGATATAGAAGGTGGCTGCACAAGCCATTGTATGGATACGAGAGATGACCGGCCAGAAAATTCTAGAAGTACATAGCTAAATGAAGGTCAGCACTAAAAAGGATGCAGGGTAGGCAATCAGGAGTAACTTCTCGGGACTTACTGGCTTGTTAGGCCCAGACATGTGTTTCTGTGTGTAGGCTGGCATGTATTCAGTTGTAGTATTGGGGGTAGAGAAAGCGAGAGAGAGAACGAGAAGGAAGGTACAAGTGCTGGGTGCCCCCTAACTTGTGAGCTAAGCATAACCAAGAGCCAGATTACTCACAAAAAGTGTTGGCGGTTAAGGGAGCTTGGTCACCTAAAGCAGTTGCAGGTTTCTATCAGGTAGTCAGTTAACATTGCTTTGAATGTGAATGGACCAAGGAGGGTATCACATTTTAGGGAGCTTTGCATGGTATTCCATAGGGAAGGGAAGGAGAAACTGATTGCAGCCGAGCCATGAGATGTTTCTGTTCTAGGTATATAAAAGCAAAGTATGGAGAAGCATCTCAAGTCATAGGCACCCTTGGCACGCTTGAAGAGGCTCGCGATGTATGCCAGAAGCTTATCAGACAGCGCTCTGTAGAACCAGAGAAGAGCATTTCTCTTCCTCCTTACAGGAAGGGAGGACCACCCCAGCTTACGGTATAGCAGGCAATGGTGGGTGCGGGAAGGTAGGTTGAGGATGAACCTAAGGCCCTGTGATAGAGGGTGTCAAGTTTACTAAGCACTGAGGAAGGGCAGTTATTTTACAGGAAGTCAGCCTAGTCCAGGAGTGGCAAGAATGTGGTTTGCACAAGCCTCTTTCTGGCTTCTTTGGTGAGGAGATGTTTGATGCGGTAGAATATGCCTAAGTGCTGTCTTAGTTTTATGGAGACCTCATTCAGGTGGTATAGAAAGTTAAGTTTGTTGTCCAGCTAGAACCCTAGGTATTTAAAGTTATACACCATTTCAGGGGGTTCGCCCAGTAGAGTTAGGATCTTGTGGTTGCACAAAGGACCAGAGGCTGCCTTTGGTGAGATAATCATAGCTTTGAGTAGGAGTTTATGTTTAATTAGATTATGCTGGAGAGAGATAAAGTCTTGCTGTAAGTCCTTAGTTGCCAAATCTAGAGTAGAGTTAATGGTATAGAGAACAGTATCATCTGCAAATAGGTGTACATTAGCTGTGCGCAGGTGAGAGTCAAGATTGTTGACGAAGATTGCAAATAAGATTGGACCCAAAATGGAGCCTTGGGGGACACCTCATAGCAACGGTTTTAGAGGAGACAGATCCCTTGAGGCTTTGACTTGCTGAAATCTGTTAGTTAGGTAGCAGGTGAACCATTTAATGGTGGCACTGTCAAAACCAATGTCACTCAAGGCGTTAAGCATAATGTTGTGGACCACCATGTCGAAGGCCTTTCTGAGGTCAAGGAAGAGAGCAAACACATACTTCTTAGAATCTAAGGCCGTTTGCCAGTCTGTGGTTACTTTAGCAAGGGCAGAAAATGTGCTGTGCTTAGATTATGCGAGTCCAGGCGTTTCCTGACTTGGGTGTTAATTTTGTCAGGTAATTTTGAGAGAGTAGGTAGTAGGGAGATTGGCCGGTAGTTGCTCATGTCGCTCAGGTCCCCAGACTTGAACAAGGGGATGATGTGTGCAGTTTTCCATAGATTGGGTAGTGTGCCTTGCATTAGGGAGGAGTTGAATAAATGGGTAATGGGAGCGGTCAGGTGGTAGTGACCAATTTTTAGGAAGAAGGGTTCGATATTGTCTGCACCAGCACTCCTTTTTTATATCCAGCGCCAATAGGAGGTCCTCTACTTGCTTGAAGGTAACAGGTCAGAAGCTGAAGGCGGTGGAGTAACACTGCTTAGTGTTAGCATTGGGGCTAATGACAACAGTGATGTCCCCGTGTGGGCTCAGCTTGCTGATTGGGGAGGTATCAAAGGCTAGTCCCGGAGTAGCAAAATGTTTGTTAAGGTGTTCTAGAATATTAGCTTGGTCAGTAAAGGCATCGTTCCCAGACACTATTTTGATGGGGAGGGAGGCATCAGTGGTGTGGGCTTCGACCTTTTTGAGGATGCTCCAGAACTTGTCAGCATTGTTTTTTATTGTCTTCCAGTGCTGCTTGGAAGTAGCTGGCTTTTTTGGATCTAATAAGTTTAGTGCAGGCGTTTCTGGAGGCACGAAATGCAAGCCAGTCAGTTTCAGAATGAGATTTCCTAGCTCTTTTCCACAGGAGCTCTCTATCCTTGAGGGCTTTCTTCAGTATTGAGGAGAACCAGCCTGGAGGTCTTTCTTTGGACCTGATGAGCCTTAGGGGGGCATGTTCATCTAATAAATCCTTTAGGAGTTTACGAAAGATGTTGAAAGCCTTGTTGTGGGATGAGGCTAGGTAAAAGTTCTGCCAAGCAATGCTGCCCAGGTCATGCAGGAAGGAGTTTTGGCAGAATCTTTTCAAGCACCTTTTCAATTTAGTATTAGGGGCTGACTTTATTTGAGGAGAGTACCTAATGCAGGCAATGGCACAGTGATCACTTATATAATTGAAAAACACCCCGGTGTGCGTAATATTGTGTGGTTTATTAACCAACATAAGGTCCAACAGGGTGCTTCGATCAGGGTTATTTCTGTTAGGTCTGGTGGGTGCAGGGGTTATTTGTGCCAGCCCACATGCATCGCAGAGGTCTTTAAGCTTCTTGGAGCTGTCATCATTCCAGTTTAGGTTGAAATCCCCCATAAGAATGCACTCTGAGTTTGCTGTGTCAGTCAAGCTTTGGAGATGGGGTAGGAGGGCAGTGCCACCAGAGGGCGGGTGAAAGCATGCAGCAATGAGGAGCGCCTTATCATTGGAGTGTGTTAGTTTTAAAGCCAGGCATTCAAATTCTTTAGCCTTGGAGGTGCAGTCTACGACTGTGACAGAGAATTTGCTCTTGGCATACATTACGACCCCCCCGGATAGCTTATCACATTGGAAGGTGCTGTAGCCTGGCATATTGATAGCTTTGTCTGGGGTTGTGGGTGTAAGCCAGGATTCCGAAATCATAAAGAAGTCCGGGGATGCGTGTAGAATCCAAGTTTGTATAAGGTCAAGCTTCTTAAGCAAACTACGGACGTTCACGTGAAGGAAGCTGATGCCCTTGTATTGAGGGAGATCCTTCGGAGTGTTCAGAGAAGCCGGTGGGCCTGGGTTTAACTCAACATTTCCAGAACAAAGCAGGAGAAGCAGTAGAAGTTTCTTGAGGAAATGGGTAAATCTAGAGAGTAAACGCTTATTATTCCATTTGGTGTAGGTAGTTTTTAATGGTTGTTGAAACATGGCCACTTGGATAATTTGATGTAGAGAGCACAAATATTAGTGATTTAACCATCAGGTTCAGGGGCGCTCTGCTATATACACTGTATACTGCTTTGTGCAGGGATAGGTGAGGCAGTAGGGCGGTCGTCCCCGCGATGTGGTGCCATGTAGTGTTCTGTGATAGCAGAGCCGAGTAACCATCTGACAGGGGGCACCGGCCTTGGTGTAGACGGGCAAATGGGGTGTGGTATGCTACGTAGGATGACAGAATGCAACATATAGTCAAGAAAGAATTCTCTTGAGATATTGTTAGGATGTTGAATCCACTTATGAGGAAGCAGTGACGAGGAAGCCACAACCATGGTGGAAGGGGTTAATTAGGAAAGTAGGAGTGTAGAAAAATAGCAGTTGGTGGGGCTAGTAAATAATTCTGTGAATGTTTGTTCTGTCCTATACATCTAAGCACTTGCACTTGTAATAGTTTGCTGCACATACATATTGTTTACATTAAATCTCTACATACGTCTTTAAATCTTCAGCTTAAATAGCAGTCAGTCACTGCATTCCCCCTCCCCTGAAGATTCGGAGTGTGTGAAACCGGTAGGGAAGCCTTCTCCCTGTTAGTGGTGTTTAGCTGCTTATGTTAACTTTATCTCTCAATAAAAGTGTATTTTGGAATAGCATCTGGTGACGGTTTTTGTCGGACTGTTTCTATCTAATCGTGGCACAGACATGGAGTGGAGCCGAGTTTATTTTTGTGTCACCTCAGGAATCTGTCTAGTTCTGCTTTGAATACCTGAACAGTGCTAAATTCTACAATCTCACTGTATAGACTATTCCGTGTGTTGTCCACCCTTTGTGTGAATAATGGTTCCCAATACCTCCAGCTCCACTCTGAGTATGTGTGCTACTGTACATTTGTGTGTACAGTAGTGCATATATTACTGTGCATGCTAGAGGATGTGTGTCTATACATGAGTTAATGCTTCTGTCCATTTGTTACTAGTGTGTGTGTGTGTGTGTGTGTGTGTGTGGATGGCAGATGTAGGTATGCAGCATGTTACTTTTTACCATACATCTATACATAGAAACACAAAGTTGTTGGCAGAAGAGGACTGCCTGGCCCACCTAGTCTGCCTAGATGTCCCCTGCCTAATCTGTCTCTGCAGACCCTAACTGTTCTCTGGCAACCCTCCCACCTCCCTGCCTATTTAATAATATTTCCCTATGTCTATTCGATGAATGCTTGAAGCCCCCCACTGTTTTTGCCTCCACCACTTCTGCTGGTAGTCTGTTCCAGGCGTCTATCACCCTTTCAGTGAAGTAGTACATCCTCACGTCACTCAAACTTCCTCCCTCCAGCTTCATCGAATGCCCCCTCATTCTGGTGCCCTTTCTCTTTTGAAAGAGACTTCCCTCCTGCATCCTGTTTACCCCTGCGAGGTACTTGTAGGTCTCCATCATCTCCCGTCTCACCTTTTT
Organism: Neoceratodus forsteri; assembly: GCA_016271365.2. NCBI lineage: Eukaryota > Metazoa > Chordata > Ceratodontiformes > Ceratodontidae > Neoceratodus > Neoceratodus forsteri. The sequence goes on along the minus strand of JADMNL010000023.1, from coordinate 363,599,669 downwards.
CTCTTCCAGAGTGCACATGTTGAGAACCTTCAGTCTCTCATAGGGCTTTTTGGTGCAACAATTACACCATTTTCATTGCCTTCCTCTGGCCTACCCCCACCCTGTCTATGTCTTTTCTGAGGTGGCCTCCAGAACTGGACTCAATACTGAAGGTGTGGTCTCACCAGTGAGTGATATAGTGCAACAGCACCTCCCTATGAATCCAAGCATCCCCCTAGCCCTACCCACTGCTTTGTCACACTGCCCTGCCACTTTGAGGTTGTCGGGTATGACAACTCCAAGGTTCCTTTCCTGCTTTGTGACCATAGTACTTCACCCCCATCCCATACTTGGTTCCTGTGTTCCTATGCCCTTGGTGCATGGTTTTGCACTTTTTGGCATTGAACCCCAACTTCCATGCTCTTGACCACTCCTCGAGTTTCTCCAAAATTCCTCCATATTCTCTCCACCCCTCCTGAATATCCACCTTATTACAGATTTAGTATCATCTGCAAAAAGCCATAGCTTCCCTTCCAGTTCTTTTGCAATGTCACTTATGAAGACATTGAAGAGGACCAGTCCCACTACTAAGCCCTGTGGCACCCTGCTGGTCATTCTCCCATCATTAGAGTGAGTGCTGTTAACCAACACTCTTGGATGCCTATTTGTTCACTAGTTTCTACACAATTCACCCTTTTTGGATCCCACCCCTAGGCTGCTCAATTTCTCCCCCCCACCCCCAATATTCATTTTTATCTTCCTTTGGCTCTGTAAGCAGTAATCTGTCCTCTCTCCAGTCGCTGCTCCCGGGGTACCCCAATGCCCCAGTTCCCCCATGGATTACCCCGATGGTGGGGCAGGAGGGAAGGGGACCATCCCCCCCATGACCATGTCTGGCAGAGTAAAGTCATCAACTAGCAGCATCTCCCCCTTACTTGCCATCCTGATGATAGCTATCTCAAGTGACTTATCTAACTCCTCTCCCTGTGCTGGATGTCTGTATACCATTCCTGTATGGATAGCGGGCCCAGAGCCTGTCTCCTGGATGACCCACGGCACCACAAGCTGTTCCTTTTCATCAGGGTGCCTCTGTGGCTTTGATTCTCTCCCTCTTATATAGTACAACCCCTCCTCCCTGCCCTGCCTCTCCTGAACAGAGAGTACCTGGTACGGGCATGTCCCTGTCTTGGCTGTCAATGCACCACTCCTCTGTAATGGCCACCAAATCCTGTTACTGCATGTGTGTGTGTAAGTTTGTATTAGTGTGTGTATTCTACAGTGAGTGTGTATGTTATTGTATCTGCCTAAGTTTGTGTTAGAGCATGTATGTGTTAGTGCGAGTGTATGTTACTGTATGTATTTAGGTTTGTGTCAGAGTACATGTAATGGTACGTGTATGTAAGTTTGTATTAGAGGGAGTGTGTGTGGGACAATTGTATGCGTCTGTTTTGTGTGTAACATGAGTGAAAGGGCTCACAAAAGAAATTTTAGATAGGTGTCATTGGGCAGAATATTTATTTGGTAACCAGGAAAAGCACACAGAGCCAAGGCTCATTTCCAGCTGAACCACAGGGGTGGGGAATGGGGAGACAAAATACAAAACAAAAGTACAGGCCGTTTTAAAACTTAAGGCACAGGTACAATTGCATAAGGCTAACAACATGCAGTGGACATGAGTAATGAAGTTATGCAGTGAGTACAGGAGCGACTCGACGAGCAGTACCCAGCAGCTATGGGGCAAAAACAGAAGCAATCGAGTGGGGGAAAACTCCAAGCCAGGAGTGGGAGTGGCTACAGCAACAACCAGAGAAAGGGAGCAGAGAGCACTTGTCTGCCAATGCCAGGGCAAAAGCAGGAGGGGGCAGCAAGATGTTTGAGCGGACATTTGAAGGAGAGGTGGGAAGGGGAATTTTACTTATTTGAAAATTGGTAACCAGGAAAGGCATACTAAGCAGAGGCTCAATTCCAGGTGCGACCTGGGGGAGGGAAGCAGAGGACACATGACACATAGCACAGATATCATTCTGCAGTTACAATAAAGTGCAGTCAGGGACATGGTTAAATAGAGGAATAAGTGCAAAAATATACAGTGCAAAATAAGCAAACAAGGCATGGGCAACAAATGAGTGTTTCATCACCACTTCCACCTAGTTATGAGGCAAATGCAAGTGGGACAGTAAGGGTGAAGCAAGCAGGAGCAAGGGGGGGGGGGAAGAAGTTTCAGCTGGAGCTCCACGAGCCAGGGGAGCAGTGAAGTGAAGGGAAGAGGAGACTTGGTTTCAAAGTGATGGGAGATGGCAAGAAAAGGCTGATTGCCCAGCAGAGGTGCAGGGACAAGGAATGGCGAAGGTGCAAGGATCCATGTAGCAGAGGGAACAGGAGGCAGAGAGGATAAGGGAGAGGTAAGAGGAAAGGGATCCAAACCATTATTTGGAAATGAATGAGATACAGTGATCTGGCAATGTGAAGGTAGAGGGAGAATGGAAAAGGAGGACAATAGTGAGTAATGATGAGAACGAAGGGGGGAGTTAGTAGCAAAGAGGCAGGAGTTACAGAGGATATCTGGTCTGGCCAGGAAAGTGGAGGGGGCAGTGCCACAGACCACATCTGCATAGTCAGAGGCCAAGAGCACTATTTTGATAACAGGCTCATGACAGACCTGCTGGGACAGACAGTCTTTACTGCGGTATAAAGCACCAAGTTTAGGGTGGAGCTTTGTGTGTATGGTATCAATGTGGGCAGAAGTCAAGCTTGCTGTCTAGCCACACACTGAGGTACTTTTCTACAAGGTTGCCATCCATGGTGAGGAAGATGGGCATAGTTGGAAGTCTGGCCAGTTTCTGGCTGGTACCAAAGGTCATGGACGCATATTTTTTTGTGCGTGTTGACATGGAGTTTGCTAGGCTGGAACCAGTGGAGAAGATTGAGGAAGTCTTGCTGGAGGAGGCCTTCCACGGTGGAGGAGAAGGGACCGGAGGAGCAGATGATGTCACCTGCATACCTGTGAATCTGCGAGTTGGCACAGGGCTGGGGTAGGTCATTGAGGAAGATGGAAGAGAATGGGACCCAGCATGAAGCCCTGTGGGACTCCCACCTGGATGGAAACAGGAAGAGACAGGGTGCTGCCAACCTGTATAGACTGTAGACAGCCCACCGGGTACAGTGCTAACCATTGTAATAGGGTCAGGGGCCTGGGTCATTAGTAAAATTCCTGGAAGCCCTGTGGCTTGGGCCAGTGCCCAGGGGTCCAGGTGGGGAAGGCAGCTCACTTTCCCGAGCCAGAGTGTGAGGGGGATGACCAGTGCCAGTGAGAGTGACCCGGGTGAGGAAGAAAAAAACAAAGCATTGCCTTACCAGATCCTAAGAAGCCAGGAGATTTCAGGGATCAGAGTTTGAGTAGGTCTCATGTAGAGCTTCTGAAAGAGAGAGAGAGAGAGAGAGAGAGAGGAAAAAGAAATCCTCGCTTGTGTCTGCCTGTACCCATCATTTCTGCTGCCTTAGAATATCCAGCCAGGTTTGTAAAAAGCTAAATAGCCCTATGGAGCTGCTTTATCTATTTAAAGATGACATATGTGACCCCTGTATTGCTGGAAATCATTTGTATTACAGGTGTAGAATAAAAACCAGTTTGGGGAGGAAATAGTGGTTATGTGCATTATTTAACTGAGAGGGGAAAGTAAATGAAATTAAATCCTTATGTTCCCCTTTATCTTCAGTTTGATTACATTTTCCATGTATTTACATTTCAGTTGCAGTATTCGTCCAGCCTGGGTGGGACCGTAAGGCCCCTGAAATAGTCAAGGTACAGAGCAGAGGGTCCTGGTCCGGTGGGCAGCTTCGGGGAGGAGAAACTCAAATACTGAGAGAGAAGGTAAAGTGCACGAGTGTTGAAGACGCCTGAGAGGTAGGAATGTGATTTTTCCTGCCTTACTTTGGAAGTGCATTTGTCTCAGTGTTAGTGCTTGAGTGCACCCTCTTTCTATTGTCCTGGAACACCTGTGGAAAAAAAAAAAAAAAAGTTATGCCCCTAGACAGGGGCATGGAGGGGGATTACAGTAATATACCCACAAGCTCTCTGGACTTGCACTGATCAGTGACACCAGGGGTAATCCGGGGTGGTTGTGAGTTTTCACCTTGGATTTTCCAAGTAGGGCATGCTTGTCCCAGATGGAGGAGAATTAGAATGAAATGGAGAGACAGAGGGCAAAGGTCAATATCGGTGGCGGAACCTAGGGCTACCCAGTCTGCAGCAGCAACAACATCACTCAAGAGAGCAGTGGTGTTGACTGACCAGAGGGATCTAGTTCAAATGCATTCTGAGGAGGTGTGTGGATGCTGGATCTTCCTGATCAGAACGTTATACAGTGGTCACTGAATGCATCTGTCAAGACACTTGCTGCAACAATACAGCAGGGGTAAGAGGAGAGAACCCAGTCCATAAGGGAATGTTTGTGAGAGGGGGGTTGAGCTGAGAGGGTTCACTGGTAATCTGTGTGAGATTAAGGGACTCAACCCTGTGGATGGTTGTCTTGGAAGCTGAGGAGAGCCAAATGACACTGCAGTCTCCTAGCATGATTAAGTCACCAGAGGAGGAATGGGAGGTGATGGTAGACAGGGAATCAACCAGAGAGAAGGATGATATTGTTAGTGAGGCATAGAAGAACCCAATGAAGATGGGCACAGAGTAGGGGAATGGTAGCCTGACCAGGAGGAATTCGTGGGAGGAAGATGAGACCTCTCCGATAACCACAGTGCAAGAGAGCCAGATTCAGACATCAGGGGTCCATATAGTAAGGAGAAGGATTTTCGAGAGGGGGGAGGGTGAGCCAAGATGCTAGTGGCTCACACTAGTCTCCTGGAGTGCAGCAAATAGCTCCAAAAGGCAAAAAGTAGAAGGGATACTGTCCCAGATGGAAGGAACACAAAGGGGAGAAAGCATTGGAGTTGGAGTAAGAAATTAAGAAGGCGCAGGAATCTCTAGACTGAAGACCATCAAAGGCAGCTGGAATGGGGGCGAGGAGAGATAAAGAGGAAGAGATCTAAACCAAAATTTTGAAAAGAAGGATGCACAGTACATGAGGCAACAGCAGCAAAGAGGAGGAATCGAGAGCAAAGTGTAGAAGGTGCAGGAATAAGTATGAGAAGACGCATCAACAGTAAAGTGGTAAAAGGCGTTACAAAGTGAGTTCAGTCCGCCAAGGAAAGAGGAAGGGGTGCCGGCCCGCCAGCACAGCAGTTGGTTCCAGCTTGCGGCATAGCGACCCGGTTGAGAGCGAGCCGGGAGGCAAGGCTGAGGAGGAGGACTTGAGCGCCCAAGGACTGCCCGCCTCCGGGGAGGGGGGCCTGAGTCTCGGTGCTTGTCTGTCCCCAGGTGGAGACCTGAGGTACAGCAAGCCTGATGCTCAACAGAGGGGAGTGATCGTACAGATGTCGGCGCCGGCGCCTTGACGCCATCGGACCTGGCACGTCGAGAAACACCAGAAAAAACCCTTGCAGCCTCCTAGTAGACGGAGCACCAGGGGCCCGACCTTCAATGCCCCTACCTGCCCGGGACAGCATGCCGACGAAGATTAGCGGAACATCGGGGTGGAAGGGGGTCCCACCCGCACTCCGCCTGGGGGTATAGCGCCACGGCTCCATGGGGCATGGACTGCACTGGCTCCAGGTAGGTGAGCGAAGGCTGATAAGCCCATAGGTGTCTCCCGAAGAGGAGGGGGCTGCAAGTAGGGAGGAGGATAAAGAGAAAATTAAAAAAAAAAAAAAAAAAAAAAAAAAGAAAGAGGAAGGGGTGGTGCGATAGACCACATCTGCATAGCCAAGCACAGGGAGCACCATTTTGTGACCAGTTCATAAGGGACTTGGGATGAAAGGCAATCCTTGTTGCAGTAAAAGGGCATCAAGTTTGGGGTGGAGCTTTCTGTGGATGGCATCACTGTGAGTGGAGAAGTCAAGACTACTATCCAGTCACACACCTAAGTATTTGAAGCAGAGATTACCTCCAGGGGAGTGCCATCGAGGTGGGGATTATATGAAGGCAAGAGAGCCTGGCCAGTTTTTTGGCTGGACCCAAAGGTCATAGACACCATCTTCTTTGCGCTGACCTGAAGTTGGTTTGTTGGAAGCAGCACTGAACATTACTGAAGTCATGCTGTAGCAACATTTCCAGGACTGAGACTGAGGCACCTGAGGCCGACTACAGCGGCATTCGCATATGTGTGACTATGCGAGTTGACTCAGAAAGAAGGGAGGTCATTTAGGAAAAATTGAGAACAGGGTGGCACCCAGGATGGATCCTTGGGGGATCCCAGATCGGATTGGGGAGGACAAGGCAACACCAAGCTGTACAAACTGGAGATGACCAGAGAGGAAAAATCTGAACCAATCAATGGCTAGGGCAGAAATATCGGAGGATCTCAGTTTCTCCAGAAGGGGAGGATGGCCTTCCAAATCCATAGCCTTAGCAAGGTCAATAAAGATAGCAGCTGTGATATGTCCCTGATCTATCCCAGTAAAGATTAAAATCAGTAACACACAGCAGGGAGGATACAGTGGGGTGATCTTTATGGGAAGCCAGACTGGAAGAGAGAGGGAGTTAATGGAGTAAAGGACACCATAACACGAGGGAGCACAGTCTTAAGCTGTGGAGAGAGGTTTAGAATGGACGTCAGGAAGCGCTTCTTCATGGAGAGGGTGGTGGACACTTGGAATGCACTGCAGGAAGAGGTGGTATTGTTGAAGATGGTTGGCAGCTTCAAGTAAGGCTGAGACAGGCATGGGGGAAGGTAAGTATCATGGGTAGGAAGGATGGAAAGGTTGGGAGGTGTGGGAAGGGGGACAGGGTTAGTAGCTCAAGCTGTGGACCCTGCAATACATACATACAAAGAAGCCAGCAGAAGAAGGCTATTTGGTCTATCAAGTCTGCTCGTGTTGCAGGGTCCACAGCTTGAGCTACTGTCAGTGCCCCCTCTCCCCACTGCTCCCATCCTCCCTACACATGACTCTTATCCTCCCCCTATCCCTGTCCCAGCCTCTCAAAGTTGTCCACTGTCTTCAACAAGATTACCTCTTCTGGCAGCGCATTCCAAGTGTCCACCACCCTCTCTGTGAAGAAATGCTTCTTGACCTCCCTCCTAAACCTCCCACTCTCCAGCTTAAGACTGTGCCCCCTCATGTTGTGGTTGCCACTCAGCTTAAAGAGACTCTCCTTATCAATCCCTTTCAAGTATCTCTCTCTCTCTCTCTCATCTTCCAGGGAGTACATGTTCAGTGCCCTCAACCTCTCCTCATATGCCTTAGCCTGCTGACCAGCTATCATCTTTGTAGCCCCCCTCTGGACCTTATCCCACAAGTTAATGTCCTTTTTGAGGTGTGGGCACCAGTACTGAACTCTATACTCTAGATTCGGCCTTACCAGTGACCTGTGCAAGGGCAGCATAACCTCCTCTCTCCTACTACTGATCCCACTAGATATGCATCTCAGCATCTTGTTTGCCTTTGCTGCTGCTTTCTTGCACTGTGTGGAATGCTTCAGGTCACTAGTGATCATCATTCCCAAGTCCTTCTCCTCCCCTGATGCAGATACTCTGACTCCACTCAGGTAGTACTCTGTCCTAGTATTCTTGGCTCCAATATGCATAACTTTGCATTTCTTGGCATTGAAGCCAAGCTGTCAGATCCTGGACCACCTCTCTAGCTTTTCCAGATTTTCCTGTAGGTCCTGTATCCCTTCAGCTGTGTCCACTCTCCCACAGAGCTTGGTGTCATCCATGAATAGGCACATTTTGCCCTTAATGCCATCTCCAATGTCATTGATAGACATTGAATAACACCGGCACCAGCACTGAGCCCTGTGGGATCCCACTGGTTACCTGTCTTGTGCCAGATAACTCCCCAATAGTCACACTCTGGGTTCTGTCCTTCAACCAGTTTTCCACCCATCTGGCCATCTTTTCCCCAACCCCAAGATCCACCAACTTCCTGATCAACCTTTTGTGGGGCACAGTCAAAGGCCTTGCTGAAATCAAGACAGATGATGTCTAATGCTTGCCCCCTGTCTACTGTCTTAGTGACACAGTCAAAGAAGTCAATCAGATTTGTTCGACATGATCTACCCCAATGAACCCATGCTGCCTCACATCCTGGAGACCATGATCCTCTAGATATTCCACCAACCTTTCCTTTAGTATGGTCTCCATGAGCTTGCCCACATTGGAGGTCAGACTGACTGGTCTGTAATTCCCTGGGTCATCCTTGGGACTGCTTTTGTAGAGCGGCACTACATGTGCTGTTCTCCAGTCCTGCGGCACTGTGCCCATCTCTAGTGAACTATTAAATAGGTCTGCCAGTGGCCCTGCCAGCTCCTCAGCCAGTTCCTTTAGTACCCTTGGATGTACTCTGTCCGGGCCTGGCAATTTGTCCACCTTCAATGCCAGCAGACCCTCCCTCACTATCTTCCCCTATCACTACATCTGTGTTCCCCTTCCCCAATTCCTCTTTTCCCTCCTGAAGGCACTGGTCCGTCGTCCTCCCTGGTGAAGAAGGAACAGAAGTATTCATTTAGTATCTCTGCTCCCCTCTCCCCATTATCCTTCACCTACTCCACCTCTTTCTTAAGCCTAACAATCCCTTCCTTCTTGTCCCTTTTCTCATTTATATAGTGAAAGAAAGCCTTCTCATAGAAACATAGAAGTTGACGGCAGATAAGGACCGCAAGGCCCATCCAGTCTGCCCATTTTTTTTCTACCTTATGAATGTGTCATAGGCCTGTACTCTTGTCAATGGCCTATCTATTCATACTCATCTTTATTGCTCCCTTATGCCTGTCCCATGCCTGTTTGAAGCCCTGCACTGCATTCATATCCACCACTTCCTGAGGTAGGCCGTTCCATGCATCCACCACCTTTTCTGTAAAAAAGAACTTCTTCACATTCCCCCTTAATTGGCCTCCCTCTAATCTCATGCTGTGTCCTCTTATCCTGCTATTTTTCTTGTATTGAAACATGTTAGACTCTTTCACCTTGTTAATCCCCCTTCTTAATTCCTTCAGCTATCTGCAGCTCCTTCTGTGCCTTTGCTTGCCTGTCTTATTTGCCTCACTAGCCAACCATAGGTAATTTTCCCTATCCACCTGTCTCTCGGTCTTCCTGAATTTTCTGTAGGCCAACCTCTTTTCCCTTACTGCAGACTAGATAGACCGAATGGCCTTCTTCTGCTGGCTTCTTTGTATGTCCATATGTAAGTCAGGAAGTTGGGAACAGACTAATTTTTCTTGTATCTTGGTGAGGGTTGAAGGAGGGAGATGGGCTGAAAGTTGCCTGGGGAAGTAAGGTCACCACCCTTGTGGAGGGAGAGAATATTGGCAAAATTCCAGGACTGCAGAAAGGCACAGAGGGAAAAGAGAAGATGAGTAGATGGGTGAGGAGAGAGGGGTAGAACAGCAGCAGGGGCAGAGAGGTGGAGTAATTTAGGGACAAGTCTACCTGGACTAGATCCATTAGCAAGGTCAAGGAAGGAGAGCATATGCAGGGTCTCCAGTGAAGCATGAGTGTTGTTGAGGCACAGATCAGGAAGCATAGGAAAAACCAGGAGCAGCTGCAGAATCCACAAAAAGTATTTTATTTGTACTAGCAGCAACAAAAAAATAAACTTGTTCTATACAACTATTTACAAAGGCAGAATAAAATAATGAAGATCCATCAGAGTTTTCCTTCAATCTCTGTGTGTCCATCATGCAAGCAATTGCAGCTCTGTCTTATAAGCCCTTCCAACCCCCATTCTTAATAAGCATCTTCCAAAGTGTTGTTGTATGTTTCGGGCAGAAACACAGTGTGCCTGAGCCAAGGCCCCTTCTCCACAGCTTTTGCAAAAGGCTTACAAATTGCACTAAGGTAACCTCTTGAGTTTCCAACAGCTTTTTGCAATCATCTTAAACTATAATTATATACATTTCAAAAATTAGCACCATACAGTTTCTAAACAAAAGGGATCCCAATATCAGTTACATTTCCACATAATGATTTGCATATATGTTTATATCAGCAGATATGCAAAGGAGGAAAAGAAACAGAAATGGAAGACAGACAGTGAGAAGCAAAGGATTGCAAAACTGTCAGGGAGATCAAATCCTACATCTCACAGGAAAATTTGGTTGCACAACCAGACAGAGAAGAGACAGGAAAAGACAGAACAGATTCCTTGCATTCAAATTCTCCAAAACAACTGGGACAGGGTCCTATTCAACCATGTCACAATAAGGAAAAAGTGAAAGTAGTTGGACAAGGGTATCGACAGGGAGGGCCAAGGTGGGCAGGGAGAAGCAGCAAGTTGTGAAGGGAGAGGGAGGGCACAGGTGGTGAAAAATTTGTTAAAGTAAAGAGCCAACCATACAGGAGTAGAGCTAGGCAACCCATTCTTGAGCAGGACTGGTGAAGAGGACCGGGGGGGGGCAAGAGAAAGAGTGAATGACCTTCCAGAATTTAGCTAGGGTTTTAAGGTTATTCTGATGGTTACAATTAAAATAGTTAGATTTGGCTGCCCTGATGGCCTTAGTAATTTCTAAGTCTTCTGTAGTTCAGGAGGTCAGAAGGGGAGTGTGACAGTTTGAAATGGGCTACATACTGTCTTGAGATTTACAAAGACCAAGGAGGTCCACTGTAATCCAAGGGTTGTGGGAACCTTTCACACGGGACTCTCTTGGGGGGGGGGGGGCATGCTTGTCTACACTTGCAAGAATACTATACTAGAAGAGTAAATGAGCCACATGACTTTCCTGCTGGCAAGGTCTATGTGTATGCATGTAACTGTAGGTACAGTATATGTACGTTTGTGTAAGGGTAATGTTACATTTTTGTTAGTTTGTATGTATTTGTGTGTATGCAAGTTTGTGTTGGTGCGATGCATGTTACTGTATGTGTATTTAGAGTGCATATGTTACTGTAAATTTGTGTGCGCTTGTGTTTTCATATGTGTATGTTAGTGTGTATATGCTACTGTACTGTAAGTGTTTGTGTGCTCATGTGTTGCTGTATGTGTATGCAAGCATTGTGTGGGCAGGTGAAGAGTGAAGTTAGGAGCACTGAAGAGCTGTAAATTGCTTTTAATTTGCTGCAAAACAGCCAGCTTAAAAGTTTTGCGGGGGACTAGTTATTCTGGAGAGTACAATTAAAATAGTTTAATTTGGTTGCCCTGATGGCCTCGGTACAAGAATTTCTAAGTCTTTTGTAGTTGAGGAGGTCAGAAGCGGAGTGTGACAGTTTGAAATGGGACTATGCATTGTCTTCAGATTTACAAAATCAAGGAGGTCCACTGTTGCATGTTACCGTGTATTTAGTGTGCATATGTTACTGTAAATTTGTGTGCGCATGTGTTTCCGTATGTTAGTGTGTGTGTGCATTACTGCACTGTACATTTTCTTTGTGTGTGCATGTGTTGCTGTATGTGTATGCAAGTGTGGTGTGGGCAGGTGAAGAGTGAAGTTAGGAGCACTGGAGGGCTGTTATTTGCTTTTAATTTGTTGCAAAACATCGAACTTAAAAGTTTTTGGGGACTGGGGTTACGTCTTTGAGGTTAAGAGAAAAAAGTGGAATTTTTGACAGTGCAGAGAAGGAATCTCCTAGAGGCAGTATCAGGTTTCTTGCAGTCCACTGTTTAATCTCCACAGGTCCTAGTGACCGTTCACACAAACGACTACAGAGTGAGGACAAAGAAAGAGGTGGACAGTGTCTGCAGGGACACTGAAGGAGGTGGACAGTGTCTGCAGGGACACTGAAGGAGGAGGACAGCATGTGCAGGGGCAGTAGTCTCCATTTCTGCAGAAGACTCTACTCATTATTCCCAGGGCACTCCAAAACATTTGTGGGACCAAACCAACCTTTACTGTCGAGTTGTGATTATATAGTATCCAGCCTGAAACCGTTCTGGGGTAAGACTACACAGTAATTAACAAAAGGTTATCTAGTAGCAAGGCGATTGTTGAACAAGCAGCTTAAACCAATTCTAGGGTGAAACCACAAAGGTATTCATACACAATTACTGTACCACTGCATAAAGACGTGCGGGGGGCACTACTGGGGGTTATGGGTAGAGTGCAGGGGTTGCAGGACAGAGGTTATCAGGAGGGTGCTAAGGAACATAGCCACTGCTTCAGCTGTAGGAAGTACCATGTCCCAAGGACGGATGATGAGGCTACAAGGGCTGAGATATACTACATGAAGACCAAAGTTGGGGACAGATGGGGCTACTATAGATTCCAACACCGCAAACAACCCCTCAGGCAAGTAAAGGTAGATAGATGGTGCTAGGGGGAGAGGCAAAGGGGGAGGAATATCAGAGGAACATGGTGGATACACTTCAAGCAGATTTCTCTCGGGGTAGTGGAAAGTCCACAGAAGTCCCACATAGAAGTGGAGGGGACTAGCATGCCAGAAAGGGAAGCACCATCCACCAATAATTAGCTGGGGAGGGGTATCCAAAGGGGGAATTGAGGAAGGCACTAGGTATTGATTACTTCATAGTCAGGAGGAGGGTGAGTCCTACTCTAGATGGTCAGAGGTCAGTCCAGTGTTACCCTGGGACCACAGCAGATAGACTCCGGATCAGGGTGAAAGAACTCATTGAGAAGGCAGGGGCAAAGCCTTACATGGTGGTGCATGTCAGCATGAACAATCTGGACAGGCGGAGCACAGAAGATCTTAACCCTTGCATGGCTGCAGACTGATAGATCAGTCCAAAATTCCTATAGATTTTGATTCTGTTGGCAGCCTAAAGGTTAAGGAGAGCTTCTATGCTTTAGGTGGGACGGCAACCTCTGAGGGTCCTACTAAGGCCCTGCTATAATTCAAGGAAGCAATTTAGGATACCAGTTCAGCCTTGGCCTACTTCACTAATCATGTCCTCTGGATCATGGACACGGGGAACACCACTGGCGCAGTGTTTGTGGACCTGACAAAGGACTTTGACCTTGTCGACCAAGTCCTTCTCCACACTAAACTTCTACACTTTGGTTGCTTGACAAGAGACATTGTTGTAGTTCCAGAGTTCTCGCTCTGGCAGATCACAATCTGTAAATATCGGCACAGCCACCTCACCAGCCATAGCAGTCTTCACAGGAGTTCTTCAGGGCTCCATCCTGGGACCTCTACCGTTTTCCCTCTTTATAAACTCTCTTCCTGACGATAGCCTTTCATGCAGGGCTTTACTGTACACGGTTGATCTTGTACTATATCACAATGACAAATCCCTAGTTAATATATCTACCACACTTACCCAGAATTACAGGGCAGCCCATAATTGGTTTCTATCCAACAGCCTTCTTGTCAATGAGAAAAAAAACAAAAAAAACAAAAGCCATGCTCATGGATTCCACCATACCCAAAGTGATTTAATAGATTGTTCAGGTTGCCCTTGCTCTATAGGAGCTTCAAAGAATATTCCTAGTCTTGGGTCATCCTTTGTGTGACCAACACGTATCATGTAGTAAAGAAGCATGAAAGAAGAACTCCACACTCAAAAGGTTTATAAATCCAACGATTTTTATTTTTCGTGTTTCACACACTTCATGGGGCTACGTTTTGTGGTTTGAACCACTTCCTCAGGCCCACAGTGTTATCTTCACTGCTTAGAGTTTTGCTTCTAGAAGTTAGTCATAACATATTTTTGTAGTTATCTGTTTTAAATTGTGCTTAAGACAGATGCTTGTCATTTCAGCTAAGCGTTGTTTTTTTTGTTTGTTTGTTTTTTGTTTTTTGTTTTTTTTTAATGCAAGTACCTCTGCCTCAGGCAAGACCAAACATGCCGCTCCATCTCAGTCGTGCTACTTAGCTTTGGGGGTTTCCTGGGGAAATACTGTTTTGATTTTCGACTGGAGCAACAACAGCTGGTTTGCAGGCATGTGGTGTTCCTACTAAGACTGAGGACCATACCTCTCATATCTCATGAAATCTAACTCTTCCCTCAAAGTACTTACACCTGAAGGTCTGCCCCTGCAGAATGTTCCCAGTTTAAAATATCTAGGCGTCACCCTTGACCCATACCTTTCTTTCTTTCTCAAAAGCATGTCAACAATATTGTGTGTCAAGTAAACCAGAAACTAGGGGCTGGTTTTAGACTCAAGCACTTCTTGACCCTGGAGGCACCCACTGCCATTGTCCAAGGCAATCTTCTCCCCCATGGGATTACTATACCAGGTTACACACTTTTTAATAAGGACCACATTGGGGGAAAAAAAAAAAAGGGGGGGGAATGGGGTGGCATATGTAAGAGAAGGAATCTCGGCAATAGAAGTCCAAGCAAAACAGGGAAGACCAGAAGCTCTATGGGTCTCCCTAGGAACAGAGGACAAAGCCCCATCCAAGTAGGAGTCATATATAGATCTCCCCTCCCAGGACTCTGACATAGACAAGGAGCTTCTGGAAAATATCTTCTTGATGGCCGACAAGGGAGACCTGTTATTAGTGGAGGATTTTAATCTACCTGATGTAGACTGGTCCTCATTCATGGCATCTTCTGAATGCAGCAGAGAGTTCTTACTTGCCCTGAAGGGGGCAGGACTTAGTCGGCTGGTGCAGTCCCCCACCAGAGAAGAGACTATCCTGGACCTGGTGCTAAAACAGCACCAGAATCTCAGACATACCCACAGGGGTACATCTGGGAACCAGCGACCACAGGTCTGTCTGGTTAACAGTGGAAAGGGTAGTGGAACCAAGTCACACAAAGCTCAAAATACTTGATTTCAGCAAGGCAGACTTCAACACCATTAAAACCCAGTTAAGAAGCTTGCTGGAAATCAACAACTTATGGGATGTGGAGAGAAGCTGGGAAGTCTTGAAGACAGCTTTACTTCAAGTTACTGAACAGTGCAAAAAGCACATCAGCAAGTCAAAAAGAAGAAGAAACAAGCATTTGTCAATGCCGAATGTTGCTTGCTTCTATGTGCTGTTTAGGTATTTGGAAGTCATTGGAGTGCAAATATTGAAAATTTGCGAGCTTACGAGCGTGCGTAGGAACTTCATAGCACCCACGCTCGTAAAAGTCATTTTAGAATTGTTTCACAAATTTTCAACATAGCCATTTTAAGACCTCTGCTCATGAACAGTGTCACTGTGATTTTGTTAATATGTCCCATACATTGAGTTTGCACCGACTACGCCATTATGCGCTACATGATGGAAACTGCGTTTTGGGCAGGATGTGAAAATGACAGCTGTACTGCTCATAAGGAGGTGTGGTAAAATGGCAATGTTGAAAATCTGGAATAAAAATATTGAAATTTGCGAACTTCACGAGCCTGCGTTGGAACTATAGCCTTACGCTAAATAAAGTCATTTTGGAATTTTGCACCAAATTTTCAACATGGGGTTTTTGGGACCCCTTCTCATGAATGATGTCACTGTCATGGCAGTATTCAGGCCTGAAGGGTGATTCGCGAGTCACTGTGCGAAATCACCCCGGCTCCAATACCGCCATGACAGTGACATCATTCAGAGAAGGGCCCAAAACCCCATGTTGAAAATTTGCGCAAAATTCGCAAAATGCCCGAGATATGCAACAAAGTTGAAACCCCTATCTAGGCCATTATACAGCTTACGGCATTTCCTCAGTTCGCGGTCGGCTTTGAAGAGTGCAGGCGTGTTCCGCTCCACGAAGATCGTCGCGCCAAGTCGGAGGTAAGTATGGGGTGGGGGGTGTGGGAGAGCTGGAGTGCGCAGTGGGTGGAGTGCGGGTTGTGGGGGGTGGGAGATGCTCCACGGGACCGTTTTCGTTTTCAGGTTAAAAAAAAAAAAAAAAAAGACATTGTGGGACCGTTTGCCCGCTGGGGTGGGCTCCCAAGCGTAGCATAAGAATGTTAGGGGTGTTCAGCCGGCGGGGGATTGGGCACCCCGCCGGCCAGTGACTCATTGCCACGCTGGGTGGGCCCCAGCCGGCACCTGCCAACCGGGGAGAGAGACGCAGCTCAGCCACACGGGATTGGGCACCCCTGCGTCGGCCACGCAGTAGGTGTGCGGGAAGGCGACGCCTGTGCGTGGGGGAGCTACGCTCAGTGGGCTTTTATCTCTGCTCACTGAGCGTAGCTCCCCCTTTCAACTGGGGAAGGCCACTGCATTTTGGAGCGTGTCATAGACAGCTCCAAAATGCATTGGCTTACAGGGGCCGCGCCTGCCAGCTCACTGACTGAATTGGAGGAGGAGGTGACACACCTCTGAAATCTCCGATGATGGCACTATGTTTCTTGCACATGCGTGCAAGCAACATAAAAAGCCACTGTGGTTCTCCAAAGAAATACCAACAATAGTAAACACAAAAAAAGGGCCTTCAAGTAGTATAAGCAGACAAAGAAAGAAGCAAACAGACAGCATTACATATCAAGGCCGAGAGAAGGGTGAAAGGCTATTAGGATAGCCAAAGCCCAGACAAAGGAGAAAATCGTGCAGGGAGTAACAAAGGTGGCTAGAACATTTTTTTGGTACACAAGTGAAAGAAATAAAGAGTAAGGGTGGGATAATTAGGCTATAATCTTGGGCAACATGCATTTGCTTACCGGGCCCCCCTATGGATGAATGAACTCCCTGGGCACCTCTTGGCCAAACATTGTCTGGCACAATTCAAAACTGACCTCAAACAGCACCTAATAACACTCTCTAAGTGCACTTGCCCCCAAGTCCAGCCACATCTGCTCTCTCTGGCCCCCAGAAAGCACTAGGCAGGCCTCAGGTACCCCCTCCCTCTGTCCCTTCTCATGACTTGCCTCAGCAATCAGTTTGCAGCATGCTCTTTCAGCACCTGCCGTCCTCCTCCCTCTCCCCCAACTCACAGTCCTGTGAGTTTTCCTAACAGTCACTGCTAATGTGGGCTACCTGACCATGCCCCCTCACACCCCACTATTTTACTCTAGCATGTTCTCTCCACTCAGCCTCCCCTCACACCACCATTTCTCCCTATACCTTATCACCCTTCTTCCCCCACCCTTCACCTCCACCGCAATACATCTCTCTCTCTCTATATATATACATATACACACACACACACACACACACACACACATATCTCTCCCCCCCCCCTCTCTCTCTTGTACCTCCTTTCTCCACCCCACTGCCACCTGTCCCCATCCCTCTGAACTACTGACAAGGCACTTTGTGGCTGCTTATTCCCCCAACCCCATAAAGTGTTTTTCTTGTTATTTAACTTG
Source organism: Neoceratodus forsteri (assembly GCA_016271365.2). Taxonomy (NCBI): domain Eukaryota; kingdom Metazoa; phylum Chordata; order Ceratodontiformes; family Ceratodontidae; genus Neoceratodus; species Neoceratodus forsteri. The sequence goes on along the minus strand of JADMNL010000023.1, from coordinate 363,582,508 downwards.
TACATATGTTTTGAGTTATTCTGTAAGTTCTGAATCCAAGCTGTATCGTTCATTGTAATTACCTTTGCTTTCTCCTATTGTACTTTGTTTTGCGATCTAGGACGTGGAACCTTTGTAAAAGAGCTTGCACTCAAAGGTCTTTTCCAAATCACTAAATAAATAAAATCAACTGAAGGACAGATAGTTGAAAAAGATGAAGACAAGGCAGAAGTGCTAAACAAATTCTTCTGCTCAGTCTTCACCAATGAAGACCAAGATAGCAGCCCTACTATGGGAAAGGCAGTGTGCAACAGCAGAACAGCAGACAACTTCCACTTTTCAAGAGAAAGAGTCCTAGAAGAGCTTAGCATACTAAAAGTAGACAAAGCAATGGGACCCGATGGAATTGACCCTAGGATTCTAAAGAAGTTACGGGAAGAAATTGCAACACCACTCACTGACCTTTTTAATAAGTCACTGGAAAGTGGCACAATACCACTAGACTGGAAAAAGGCTGTGCTGGTACCATTACATAAAAGTGGAAGCAGGGACGAGTCTGGGAACTAACGTCCAGTCAGTTTGACCTCAGTGATAGGCAAACCTATGGAAACCCTGCTGAAAGACAGAATAGTGGATCATCTAAAAGAATCCAGAAAGCTCGACCCCAAGCAACACAGATTTACGGCAAGAAAATCATACCTAACAAACATGATGGAATTCTTCGACTGGGTGACCAGAACAGTGGATCAGGGAAGGGCAGTGAACGTGGTGTACCTAGACTTTAGCTAGGCCTTTGACACCGTACCCCACAGAAGGCTTATTAATAAGCCAGAGAATACAGGACTTAGTCAGAAGACAGTCAACTGGATTGCAAACTGGCTCAAGGATAGGACACAGAGGGTCTTAGTTAATGGAGCTCAGTCAGTGGAGGGTAAGGTGACCAGTGGAGTGCCACAGGCATCAGTATTAGGCCCCATACTCAACAACATTTTCATCAGCGACAATCGCGGATGAGCTGGAGGGGAAAGTATGCCTGTTTGCAGGCGATACAAAACTCTACAACTGAGTGGACACCCAAGAGGGAGTCTTGAAGATGGAAAAGGATCTGAATAGGCTGGAAGGATGGTCCAAAAATTGACAATTGAAGTTCAATGCTAAACACAGGGTACAGTAAGGGGTGTGAAGTAGGAGGGGCATAAGGGGGAAGAAGCCCACCCTCAGCACGACAAGTGTTTTGACTCATTTATTTATTTATTGGTTTCTTTTAAGAAAATTATCCGAGGATCAGTGGCAGGATTTTTAGGACAGTAAATTAATAAAAAGGAAAATAGGAGAGCTTCAGTAGCAGACAAGTAGTGGAATAGCAGTATAATTGCAGTATAATGTGGGGAGTGGTGCAATGCAGTGGCTGTGGGGCAGCCATATTCAGGCAGACCTTCTGGACACTGAGGTGCTGCCCTATCTGCATGCATCTCTCTGGACTGCGGGATGAGGTAGCCAGACTCAGGGCGGAAGTAAACTGGGTCAGGAGTACCATCACCCCTATCCAGAGACCACCCAGTCCAATGCAACTGCCTCAACGGATGCCGAGAACGAGGAGCACTTGGATGACAGTGGGCTCAGGGAGGGTTAGAGCAGTCAGGCAGAGGCACATCCCAGATCCTATTCCACTCAAGAACTCCTATGCCACACTGGCAAATGAGGACAACCAAATAGAGGTACCCAGAGAAGTGGAAGGAAAGGATGTGGAGGTTAGCCAAGGAGGTGACCTCAGCAGGGAAAGCAGTGGACCCCAGAGAAGGAGGAAGCGAATCCTGGTGGGGGACTCCATCATAAGAGGGATCCAGCTAGGAACACAGGAGGGGGAGGACAGGGAGGTGAGGTGCCTACCAGGTGCCACGGCATGGAGGGATGGAAGGAAGATCCTGGGGATCACTGGGAAGGCAAGACAGGAGGGTGAGCTGGATGTCATTATCCACCTAGGTACTAATGACCTGGCAAATGGGAGCCAAAGGAAGTTCAGGAAGAGTTTAGGAAATTGGGGAGGGGTCTCAAGCAAGTAGCTACTTCTGTCACTTTCTCAGAAGTACTTCCTGCGAGAGGCAAGGGAGAGCATAGGAGTGCATGCACCAGGAACTTTAACTCATGGTTGAAGAACTGGTGCTGTGAGAAGGGTTTGGATTCATTGGTGGCTGGGGACCCACCTGGAGGGATGGAGGTTTGTTCAAGCCTGATGGCCTGCATCCATCCTGGAGGGGAATCCAAGCATTCAATGATAAGGTTACATGCTACACTGACAAGCATTTAAACTAGCAAATGGGGTGGCAGGCCAGCAAGGAGGGTACCTACTTGCTCACCCCCCACAGCTAGCAGTGGAACCAGTGAACCAGAGGAGTGGCTATCTCTGCAAAGCAGTGTGCAAAAGATGGAGATTAGTGCCCAAGAGGTGGATAGGCAGAAAAGGGGCAAAATTCAGCAGAAGGGCAGACAGCAAGGAGAACCAGGGATAAAGGACAACCAAGGAAGGGGCTGGAGTAGAACAGCAAAACAGTCTAGGGAGGTCAAATCATGGAAAGCCATGTGTGCAAATGCCAGGAGCCTTAGCAACAAGATGGAAGATCTGGAGGCTGTCATGGTACAGTCAGACCTGGATATTGTGGCCATCACTGAAACCTGGTGTAATGATAACCATGACTGGGAGATGGCCATACCTGGCTACAACATATTCAGAAGAGACAGAGCAGGCAGGAAGGGAGGAGGAGTGGCACTGTATGTGAAAAATGACATAAGGGCCACAGAGATCCAGGAGGAACAAAATGGGGGAGAGATACTGTGGGTTAAGCTGGAAAGGAAAATGGGACAGCCATCCGCACAGGTGTGGTCTATAGACCACCAGCCCAGGAGGAAGAAACAGATAGGGAGCTGATGCTAGCCATCCAAAGGATGGCAGACAAGTGAGTGAGTACTGGTTGGAGACTTCAATATTCCAGACGTGGACTGGAGCATCCCAGCAGCAGCATCAACTAGGAGCAGATTTATCCTGGACTCCCTTCAAGGTGCCTTCCTCAAGCAACTGGTCATGGAACTAACTCAGCAGAAGGCAATACTGGACCTTGTGCTCACAAACAGGGACAGTGTGATGGGGGTAACAGTGGGGGAGCACCTGGGGAACAGTGACCACCAGTCATTGTGGTTTGAAATCACAGAAAGAGCAGAACCAAACCACACAAAAACACGTATCCTGGATTTTAGGGGGGCAGACATTGGGAAAATGGGGAGATACTTGAAAGAGGCATTAAGGGGAATGGTACAGGAATCAGGGGTTGAGGAACAGTGGGCAGTATTTAAAATGGGATTACAAGAACAACAGAATTATGCATTAAGCAGGTTAGCAAGAGGAAAAGGCAAGAGGAGACCATTATGGTTTTCCAAAGAGGTAGCAAAGAAAGTGAAAGCCAAAAAGATTGCATTCAGGCAATACAAAAAGACACAGGCAGAAGGGGATAGGGAAAAGTACCAGGAGAAGCAAAGGGAGGCAGGGAGGTCAGTAAGGGAAGCCAAACCTCAGACAGAACACCACATTGCAAAATCAGTGGGTAGAGGGGACAAAACCTTTTACAGGTACATAAGTGAAAAAAGAAAGACAAAGGGAGGGATAGTGAGACTGAAGGGGGAGGATGGGGGCCGCGTGGAGGATGACAACAGTAAAACTGACATATTGAACAGGTATTTCTGCTCAGTCTTTACTGAGGAAGAGGAGGGTAATGGGTCTGAAGGAGTACAAGGGGTGAGAATGGTACAGAAATGGACAAAGTCCCTTTACACGAAAAAGGTCCTGAAGGAACTGGAAGTAATAAGAGTTGATAAAGCAATGGGGCCAGATGGGGTGCACCCCAGGGTCCTTAAAGAACTAAGAGAGGTGGTGGCTGAACCTCTGGCTATCCTGTTTAGCCGATCACTGGAAACAGAGGAGGTACCCAAAGACTGGAAGACAGCAGATGTAGTCCCCTTATACAAAAGTGGGAACAAAGAGGAAGCGAGGAACTACAGACCAGTCAGCCTCACCTCGGTAGTGGGGAAGATCATGGAAGCACTACTGAAGGAGAGATTGGTGGAACATCTGGTTGTCAATGGACTACAGGACCCAAGGCAGCATGGTTTCACCAGGGTGAGGTCATGTCAGACCAACCTCATTGAATTTTTGACTGGGTGACTAGGGAGGTGGATCAGGAGGGCAGTGGACATGGCCTATCTGGACTTCAGCAAGGCCTTTGACACTGTGCCACATAGAAGACTATTAAAAACTGGGGAATATGGGTGTGGGCAGGACAGTAGTGTGGTGGGTAGGTAACTGGCTGGGTGGCAGGACACAGAGGGTGGTGGTAAATGGCTGTCACTCCACAGAGGAAGAGTGACCAGTGGGTACCACAGGGATCAGTGCTGGGACGGTCCTATTCAACATCTTCATCAGTGACATTGCGCAGGACCTAGAAGGCAGAATTTCACTGTTACTGATGACACAAAGCTCTGTAACAGAGTAGACACACCGAGGTGTAGACAGAATGAGAAGGACCTGCAGAAACTTGAAGAATGGTCAGGGTTTGGCAGTTGAAATTCAATGCAAAGAAGTGCACGATAATGCATATGGGCACAAAACCCTGGCACAGTATATCAGTTGGGGTGAGGATATAGCATGCACCAAGCAGGAAAAGGATCTTGGGGTTATCATCTCTGATAACCTCAAGGTAGGGAAACAGTGTGACAAGGCAGCAGGTAAAGCAAATAGGATGCTGGGATGCATAGGTAGGGGCATCACCAGCAGGAAAAGGGAGGTCATAATTCCACTATACAAGACACTAGTGAGGCCCCACCTGGAGTACAGTGAAAAGTTCTGGAGACCTTACCTACGTAAGGAAATAGACAGGGTAGAGAAGGTTCAGAGGAGGCAACAAAGATGGTACATGGATTGCATCACGAGTCCAATGAGGACAGGTTGAAGCAACTGAACATGTACTCCCTAGAGGAGAGGTGGGAGAAAGGGGATATGATAGAGACATACAAGTATCTTACAGGGAGGAACAGGGTGCAGGAATACACCATTTTTAAGCGAAAAAGATGTTCCAGGACTAGAGGCATGGGATGAAGTTGGGAGGAGACGATTCAGAGGAAACATGAGGAAGAATTTCTTCACAGAGCAGGTGGTGGACAAGTGGAACACCCTGCCAGAGGAAGTGGTGGGGCTGAAACAATCACAGGATTTAAGAATGCATGGGATAGACATAAAGGAATTCTGGAGGTCAGGGGTAAGGGGCAACAGACTTCTAGGAAAACATAAACTGAACTTACGAGCTCAAATGGGCAGACTGGGTGGGCCATAGGCCCTTATCTGCCGACACTGTCTATGTATCTATGTAATGCTAAAAAAATGCTAGGTCATGCATCTGGGCAGAAGAAACCCCAGGAAGAAATACATGCTGCTAGGACACCAGCTTGAAGAAACACAGGTGGAGAGGGATCTTGGCATAACCATTACAGATGACCTTAGGACAAGCAAGCAATGTGAAAGCGCAGCACAGAAAGCAAATGGCATCCTCAGATGCATTGGAAGGGGTATAACTAGTAGAAAGAGAGGTGATAATGCCACTCAACAGATCACTGGTAAGGCCGCACATGGAATATTGCATCCAGTTTTGGAGGCTGCACCTGAAGAAAGATATCAACAGACTGGAGGCGGTGCAGAGAAGGGCTACAAAGATGGTGCAGGGTTTGCACCAGGAACCATATGAAACCAGACTAGCTGACTTACAGCTGTACTCACTTGAACAGAGAAGAGACAGGGGGACATAATAGAAATGTTCAAGTATATGAAGGGAATTAACATGGCGCAGAAGGAAAACCTGTTTCAGATGAAATCAGAGAGTCGTACAAGAGGCCACAATCTACAACTGGCAGGAGGTAAATTTTGGGGAAACATCAGGAACTACCCCCCCCCCCCAAAAGAGTGGTCAACCCTTGGAATAGCCTACTGCAAGAGGTAGTAGACAAAAAAATGTAAGGGAATTCAAACTTGTGTGGGATAAACACTACACGCAAAAAAGGACATAGTATAAGAGGTGGGGGGTAGGTATTCTGGGCAGACTAGATCAAGAGGTCCCCTTCTGCCAGCAAATTTTTATGTTCTTACTGTGCCCCTATCTACTCCCAGGTCTCCGCCTTGCTGCACTCCAAACTTACGACCATCTACAACAGTATTTTTTAGGTTCACACTCTTGTCACCTTACTCCACTTATCATTGCACCATATAACAGTCCTTAAGATGGCTCCTACTTCAAGGACATCATGACTATGGCCTTGGCTGAGTCATTGACAATGCCATTAGAGGCTGCCAACAGTCATCTTAATCATCACTCCTCAAACACAGAGCCTCTCCAAGGTGCTTTTGGGATCATCTGTCCCTCCGCTGGAGGTTCCAAGGATTTCCACTGTACTGGGAAGCAAAGCCCCATCTGTCACAGCCCCCTCCTTGTGGAACAAACTCCCAGCTTCTCTCCACTCACTTGACTCTCACCTCACCTTTAAAACTCATTTCAAAGCCTAGCTGCTGTCAGAAGCCAAATATTCCTGCTATCCAGGTAATCTTTGAACGGGAGTCCTCTCCTCTACTCCAGAGCCCTGGCCATCCCTTCCTCTGATTAAGGACCACTACTGAATGTGCCAGAAGCACCTTGTTCAACTTTGCACTTGCTCCTTGCTTACTAGTTAGTTATACTAGTGTTATGCAACTGCATTCATGTACAGTATGGTATTTATATTATATCTGTATACCCTGCATTTTTTCAGTTGTCATATATACCTTTTCTTATTCCTTGTGTTCTGATCAGTGTCCATGTATTTTCTAGTTTGTGCATTCTACTGCACCATTTTGTTTATGTATGAAATTTGTACTTCTCTGTATCACATGTGCCATCTTCATCGCCTGGGTCATGCCTGAAAACAGTTCATTGGATAAGTGCACCTACCCAGTAAATAAAACAAATAAATAAATGTCTGGCTGAAGGTAGGGGTATATATATATATATCTTTGTATGCCCCCTTCCCTCCGCTGAACTCCCACTCCTTCAGGAGTTTCCAATGGCCTTGTTCGTCCCTGCTCCTACTAACCGGCATCCAGTGCAGTCCATCCCCCCCCATGGAGCCTTGGCTATACCCCCCAGGCGGGTACGGGGTGGGGCCCTTACACCCCGACGTGTCTGTATTTCGTCGGGGGATGCTGGTACTGGCGCCGGTAGGGACATTGGGGATCGTGGCCAGGAGCTCCATCTACTGGGAGTCCCGTGGGGTATTTCCTGGTTTTCTGGTGTCCTCCTCCCCAGAGGACGTAGACACAGGGAGAGCCAATGGGTGAGGCATGTATTGACGTGCAATCTCCTCCCGACTCTCGGTCTGCGTCCTCCCCTTCCCACTGACTGTCCCAGGTGCATCGACACCCGTGGTCACCCAGGTGGTGATAGAGTAGCAGGACAGGCAATCCTCCCCTCTCCGGAGAAGGAGAGCGAGCCGATGGGTGCTCTATCCTTCTCCCCAGCCAACCCTCCAGTTCACGAGTCCGTTCCCGAACCACGCTGGCGCCATGAGCGGAAAACCTACCACTGCGCTGACGGGCCAGCCTCTGGCTGAAGGGTTGATGCGAGGGGAAGAGTTTTCGGTTCCTTGGCAACTGGGACCTCCCCTGGAGGGGTTGGACACTGTTCAAGTGCAAACAGCCTAAACCCCAAAAGGGAGGACACAAGGTTGTTGGGATGAAGGTTTGCAGAGCGCATCAAGAAATATTTAAGTTAGGAAAGAGGGAGGCAATACATGTGGAAATAGGCATAAGTACACAACTGGAGATCGGTAGCCTACACAACTAAGGGAAGCTAAAACAGGCTCCTCTCCACCCACCCACCCAGTACAGTACTAGCACAGACAGAGGGGACAACAAAGTAACTGTGGGGGAGGGATGCAGATGAAGAAATCAGGAAGGTGGGAATAGGAGAACAGAAGCAGGAGGTGCGGAGTATGGCAGGGTCTAAGACAAGAAGGGGAGGAGAACGTCTGAGACGGTGGAAGCAGGGGGCCTGGAGGGCTGGGTTACAAATGCCAGGAACCTGGGGAATAAGACCAGAAACCATCAGACAATAGTGGCAGAAGCCAAGTTTGATATTTGGTGGTGGTCATGAAGACTTGGACAGCATAGTACCATCACCACAAATGAAAAATACAGCACCATCCACAATGATATATAATGCAAACTCAATTTATTTGCCAGAAAAATTGCATACCAGTGCAAATACTAACAGCATGCATTCACAAAACAAATTGGGACACTGACATCAAGGTCCTCCAACCGGTTTCACATGAGCATTGTCAGTGACTCCCTGGGTCAGGACAGGAAGGGGTGAGGGCATCAGAATAGAACAGATTACAGAAGGACTGGCATTAAAATGACTCAATGGCCCCAGATGGGCTGCATCCACAATTGCTGAAAGAGATGGTACAGGCCCTGGCTGCAACATTGGCAGATCTTTTTAACAAGTCATTGGAAACATGAGAGGCGCCTAGGAATTGGAGAACAGCAGAATGAGCAGATGTGCCCCTGCATGACAGTAGAAGTAGGAACAAACCTGGAAACTATAGAGCAGTCAGCCAGGCATCCGTAGTGGGGAAATTACTGAAGCCCATAATAAAGGAGAGACTTCTGAGCCAAGTAAGTTTAGGACATTAGGGAGCACGAGTTCACAGAGCAGGTCAAGTCAGACAAACTGGATTCATTTCTTTAACTGAGTGATGAGGGCAGTGGACAAGAGTCAGGAATTGGATACACCAAGGCCCTCACCGCTTCCTGTCCTGGCCCAGGGAGTCACTGACAATGCTCATGTGAAACCAGTTGGAGGACCTTGATCTTGAAGTCAGTGTCCCAATTTGTTTTGTGAATGCATGCTTCACCCTTGACACGGGTGCCTCTGCTGCTTCGAGCAGCCGGGCGGACCCCTTCTGTCCGCCAGCTGCCTTCCTCGCTGCACTGCCCGCTGATCACCAGACTGAAGGTACGCTGCAGAAACTGGACTGTCCAGAACCATCGACTCTGCCTGCCGATGGGCTGCTGCAGTTCTTTAATTCTTTGCTACTGCCGTTTCCTCTCTGGACTTTAAGCTAATGTTATGTTCTGATTGTGGTACTTGTTAATTCTCTCCAAATTGTCTTGTAAATCCTAACAAACGCGAACCTAAGCCGCTTTACAGCAATTTTGCACTCTAAGGGTAGTTTGAAGTGCAAGTTCATTTAGGCTGCAGGTTTGTAGATTGTAAAATATTACAGCTCTCTGTTTTAAGGTCCAGTGGTAAGCTACCCCGGACCAGAGAGTAAGTTTAAAATGATACAGTTTTTTCTGTTTAGACCAGATTCCATTTGGGTCACAGTTGTAAGCTTTGCCCTACAAATAATTCAATTTCTCTTTCACTTTCTGTCCTTCTGTCTCCTTGCTGCTTGAATTTTAATGCCACCCTCCCATCGCCCACCCCAGCCTTTATTAAATACTCTCCTCCTCGGCACCACCCCTAGCAATGTTCATCCTCCCTCTCTCTAATATTGCAACTCCTCTTAAAGATACAGAGTGCAGCTATTAGGCCTAACACTTTGGTGACCCAAGGTGGAACGTCCTCGGGTGGAAAAACTGTATCGAGCAAAGCATGGACCTCATTGAGCTCCCATCAAAGCTAGTCCTGTGCCACTACTCATGGGCACACTAGCCACTATAGCCACTGTGAGCCTTACTGTCACTGGATCCCCTGCATCTATTGGGCGGCTGACCCCCTAAAAATAGCTCCATGGTGTACATATGTCCAACCAGTGGAGTCAGATTTTACCTTCTCAAACATTATAGCAGAGGACTCTCCCCTGACCGTGGTCCTTGGTGGTCTGAAACTAGGGTACCTTCGGAGACCCTCTCATAAGGTCAGGCGTTATGACCGGAGGTCACAGAACAAGGAGAGACCCCTTAAGGCATCTACTCTGGCTCCTGCTGATGACACTTGCGCTAGCAGGGGACATTGAACTAAACCCAGGACCACCACCCCAGTCCATACCTACACGGGCAGGCTGGCCAGTGGTTAAAGAGCTGAAGGTGGCCCATCTAAATGTCAGAAGCCTGCTCCCAAACCTAACGGAACTTCTTGTCTGGGTAACTCGGCACAGTCCTGACATTCCTGGAATTACAGAAACCTGGCTGAAGCCTTCCACCCCCAACTCAGCATGTGCCTTCCCTGGTTACGACCTTATCCGCCAAGATCGTCCGGGAAGTAAGAGAGGTGGTGGCATCCTGGGTCTACTACAGGAACCATCTAAACCTATCCGCCCTCCCTGATCAACAGACCATGCAGTCCCCCTGTGAGGCTCTGCACATGGTGCTGTTACTAGGGATGGCAAAAAAGATTCACATTGTATTTGCATAGAATCCTCCAAAAGAAGGCGTAGAGGGACTGACTGGTCTCCTTGGTGCAGTTGGTGCTGCAACAGGGCAGAATGCGCTAATCATTCTGGGTGACCTCAACCTAAATTGGTTGGGTGGCAATGTCAAGGCCTTTGAACCCTCACTTACCAGTCTCTCTCTGACTCAGCTTGTCAAGGATCCTACCAGATGCCCTACTAGTGGTGGTAAGGGCTTACTCCTGGACTGGATCCTGACAAATAGACCAGATAGGATCAGCTTGTCGGGTATCCTACCGGACTCTATCTCTGATCACTCCCCGGTGTACTGTGTCTGGAGGGTACCACATCAAAAAATTCCCCATAAAATTATCCAGATCAGAGACTACTCCAAGTTTGATCTGTCCTCCTTTCAAAATGACATCAAGTACACAGATTGGGGGGCAGTTTGGAATGCTAAGGACCCCGCATCCGCTGTCGGTCACTTTCTTTGCTCTCTAAGGGCCTTGCAGGAGAAACATGCCCCCTCATCAGACGGAGGGTGAGGGGAATGGCTACTAGATGGCTTCATGGTAGCCTCCTGGCACTCCTCAACACTAGAGATAAGTGCTGGGCCAAGTTCAAGGCCAGGCTGACCAAGCCATCTTTCTGATATATAGACAACTCAGAAATGAATGCAAAAAAGAACATTAGGATTGCCAAGAGTGAATTTTGCAAATCTGCTTTGTTGAACTCAGCTAGGGATCCTAGAAGGTTCTGGAGGAACATTAAACAAGTTGTGAGTGGTACACAGAGCACTGAGTCCACTGACATGATAATCAGTGGTTCAAGCTGTAACAACTCGGAAACCATCACCAGCTCCTTCAACCATTATTTTGCGGATCTGTCGGAGTACACCTCGTCGTTCCCAAATGATGATGGTGTCAGTGGCAATCAGCCAACTGCACCATCTTCACTCCGCCCACCTTTTCTGTTCAGGGCAGTGGTAGTTCAAGAGGTGCAGAAACTGCTAGCGGGACTCTCCCCCTACTAAAGTGCCAGACAAGATTGCTTAGAACCCAAGCTCCTGAGTCTTGGTGCCCCCTGGCTGGCACCTCTGGTGGCACACATTTTCAATCTGTCCCTGGCAACTGGAGTTATCCCAGACATATGGAAGGTTGCCAGGGTAGTCCCAATCCTTAAACAAGGGAACCCTAAGCTGATAGAGAACTATTGCTCTATATCTATCCTGTTGGCGGCTAGCAAACTACTGGAGAAAGTTGTGGCAGGGCAACTCTCAGAGTACTTACAGGCGCATGACATAATGACTCCTGTACAGCATGGATTCAGGAAGGGGCATGGTACCTCATCAGCCCTAGTTACTGTTACATCATGGATCAGGGAGGCCATGGACCAGGGTAAACTCTCGGGGGCCCTCTTCATTGACCTCTTGAAGGAGTTTGACCTGGTCGACCATGCCATGCTGTCGACTCAGCTTAGAGCAATTGGTCTTTCCTCTACTGCTCTTAGCTGGTTCGACAACTACCTATATGGTAGAATGCAGCGGGTCAAATTTGGCAAAGAGCTTTCGGGTCCCATCCCAGTAACGGTAGGCGTCCCCCAAGGCTCTATCCTTGGACCAATGCTCTTCTCCATTTTTATAAATAACCTCCCCGAAACCGCAGCCTACTGTAAACCAATTCTCTATGCAGATGATCTGGTTATCCTGTCTCACTCCCATGAGGTGGTGGTCATCAATCAACAACTGAGTAAAGACCTTATAAACCTTCAGGCATGGATCTTGAACCACAAGCTTGTCCTTAACCTAAAAAAAAAAAAAAAAAAAAAAAAACCAGGCCATGCTCTTTGGGTCCCAGGCAAAGGTTAAGGCCACCCATGTGCCGTTCTGTGTATCCGGCAAGGGAGATGTCCCGATCCCTATCACGGACAACTTCAAATACCTGGGAGTAATGCTGGACCCACAGCTCGACCTTGGCCTTCATGTTCAGAGGATATGTAAAACAAACAGTCAACTGTAAACTGGGTCTGGTCTACAGGGCAAAAAACAACCTCACACCAGCCACGAGTGCTGCCCTTGCGAGACGGATGCTTCTCCCCTCTTTGTGTTATGGGCTTTTGCTGTTTGCTAGCACCACTAAGGCCCATCTCTCCAGGTGGTCGACGGCTTACAACAATATCTGTCGCTTCGCCCTATCGGTCCCCCGGCTCACTCATCACTGTGAGCTCTACAACAAGCTTCACTGGCTCCCTAGCCTACAAAGTACATTGACTTTGTCCTTGGTTGCTTCACTGGTAAGGTCCTCAACACGGGTACCCCTCCAGGGGTGGCAAGCTTGCTGGCCCAAACTGCCCCCTCGTCATATCACCTTAGGTCTCAGGGGTCTGCCACACTCAAGGTACCTGTGACTAGGAGCAAGATGGGTGAAAGGGACTTCACAGCATGTGCCCCTAAACTTTGGAATACCTTCCCAACCCAGGTACGTGCTGCCCCCTCGCAGGGCAGCCTGCGCTCTTCCCTATGGAGCCATCTTAAAAGTGCATCGGCCTGCAGATGTCAAAACCCCCCATGACATATGTTTAGCATTTGCACCCATACAAAACTGCCAGCCCTTAAAATGTAGTATTTCTGTACTGCCCCAAACTTGATGCAAGATGTGTAATCTTACCTGTAGTCTCTTGACGTGTAACCTGTTCCTAATCATGGGATGTGTAATCTTACCTTGTAGTCTCATGATGTGTGACCTGTTCTTAATTATGTACCATGTTGTCCCAAGTGTGTAAGTATGTAATTTCCTGTACTCTCCCGGGTCGTACCTGAAAATAGGCAAATTGCTTGTCTAGTGTACTTACCTGGTTAACAAAAGCTAAATAATAAACAAACTATATCTGGACTTCAGCAAAGCCTTAAATTCTGTCCCATATGGAGGGCTGGTCATGAAGCTAAGCAAACTCGGGAGGGGGGAGGGGGAGAATCGGATTACACAACGGGTAAAAATTCAGCTAATATCAAAGAAAGCGGCACTCAAGTGTGTTATCTGCAAACAGACTTTTACTATGTCTCAAAAAGTGAATTAATACAGAGATTAACAAACAAAGGCAGCACAGTCAGACCAATGTTATCCCAGCGCTTCAACTCTTAATGAGTCTTCTTTAGGGGGTGGCGCTAGTGGGAAGAATTCATTAATTTATACACCATTATTTAGTGTTTTACACAATACATCTGTGATGGCAATCACCATGTAAGACCAGAGACAAATGAAAATCAATACAGTGTATAAATACCAGTACAAAATGCAATTCCAGAAAACAAATGTGCTCAAAAAAATCTTTTCTGCTATGTTGCATCAATTCTTTACTATTCAGCAGTTATAGATATTTGTGTTTATACAACTGCTATAAGCACTCATATACAAAAGATACAAAAAACTCCTGACCTGTCAAACATATAACTGAATCCACAGTAGGACCCCCTATAAAATAAGGTGGTTTGAGGCTATGTCGGGTTAAGTCCAAGGCAACAGTCCCAGACAGGTCAGGCAGAAAGTGTTGAAAGGGAGAATCTGCAAGAAGAAAAATAAAAAATTATATAAAATGGTACTATACATAAAACTTTAACATATGTCATTAATCCTTCACATTTCTTTCCAGTACTATCATTTACACACATAATATCTATTAACCACTATGTCATAGCCATTATATACATATGAATGTATGTGTGGATAAAGAGATACAATGTTAAGTATTCTAGACTTTGAGAGAGTTCACAAAAGATTACACACAAACAGGAAACTGGAAAGCAAATTATTTTAAGCTCTATTTCATGGTTTCAAAAAGGGTTGAAGGTCCCATTGGTTGTTAAGGCTGGTTTGACAAAGCCAAGCGTGTATATCCATTTTCTTTCTTTTTGCAACAGTATGTTTGCTCTGTCTCCACCAAGTGGCAGAGGATGAACAAATTTGAGGCTTGTGAACTGCATTCCTTTGGGATCAGACTGGTGAAACATGGCAAAATGAAGGTCCACATGAGTATTTCTGTTGTCATTAATAATATATCTAACATGTTCCTGTATATGTTGTTTCATGGGCCTTACAGTTTTACCAATGTGAACCATACCACAAGGGGCCCCACAGTGCATAAACCACATAGGGAGTGTCACATGTGATCATTTCACGTATTTCCACCTGTAATTCAGGTTTTCTAGGGTGGGTGAATGTCGTGTAATTATTGCTGGCATATTTACACACATTGCATCTTGTGCACTTAAAAAGCCACAAGTTCTGCTGGGAAGCCAGGTTTTCAATGTCGTGGTAGTCACACAGCTGTGCACAAGTTTGTCTTTAAGGCTATTTGCATTAGAGAATTAACATGAGGTCTATGGCCCACAGCTAAACTGGCCAGATTATCACTCACTAAACAAGCATTTGTCAATGCCGAATGTTGTCTCTCTGGCATTGGTAGTGCCAGAGTTAGAGATGCATAATAGGAATGGCAGTGAAGTACTGAACTGGATCCAACCCCACCCCCACCCTGCAGAGAACGACAGGCATTAGGGTGTGCCTTTGGGTCGTCAGCTATAATGCTCATGCCATTGTACCTCATCCTGCCCTGTAGACACTGACAAGTGTCGTGGTGTGCTTTGGGGTCTTTGGGTATTATACTTACCCCATTCCATAAGGAAATACACTGAGGTGGGTGCAGTATAGGAGAATGGGGTGAACTTTGTGGCCGAACAGTGCAAGGCACACCACGATGCCTGTCACTGGCTGCAGGGTGGGCATGGGGGTGGAATGGCGTGAGCACTACAGCCGATGGTCCCAAGTCACACCCCTGACACTTGTCAGTCTCTACAGGGTGGGGTGCTACAGTTGGAAACCCTAACACCGTAGGTATGTGTTGGTATTTTCACTCCAAATTTTTAACATGGGCTGTTTGTGAGCCCACCTCATGAAAAGCAGCACTGTCAGTTTGTTACCTGAAAGGTGATTTTGCACAGCAGCTATGCCATTTGGCGACACAGGAACAAAAAAAAAAAAACACATTTTGGACAGTATGTGGAAAATGACAACTATATTGTTCATTGGGAGATGTAAAAAAAAAAATGGCAATGTTGAAAATCTGGAGTGAAAATATGAAAAATTGGTGAAGGTATGAACATGCATAGAAACTGTGCAACACGTCCATAACCCAATTATTTTTGGGATTTTTTTTAACCACATGTTTAACATAGGCATTTTGGGACCTCCCCTCATGAACAGTGGCACTGTGATTTTGTTAATTTGTCAGAAATGTTGATTTCACACAGTGATCACGCCATTGTGTGCCACAGGTGTGAAAACACATTTAGAGCAGGACGTGAAAAAGGACAGCTGTGCTGGTCATAAGGAGGTGTGAAAAAATGCCAGTGTTGAAAATCTGGCATAAAAATATTGCAAATTTGCGAAGTTACAAGGGTGCATGGAAACTGGGCAAAGCACCCTTGTAACAGTCATTTTATGGAATTTCGTCACCAAATTTTCAACATAGGCATTTTAGGACTTCTGCTCATGAACAGTGTCACTGTCATTTCCTCAAACTGTGCAGAAAACTGATTTTGCACAGCAACCGCGCTATTCTGCGCCAGATGTGCGACAACGCATTTCGGCCAAGATATGTAAAATGACAGCTGTACTGTTCATAAGGAGGTATGGAAAAATGCCAATTTTGAAAATCTGGAATGAAAATATTACAAATTCATGAAGTTGTGAGCGTGCGTGGAAACTGCGCAACGCATAATCATAAAACAGCCATTTGTTGGATTTTTCCCACCTAATTTGCAACATAGGCTTTTTGAGAGCCCCCTTCATGAACAGTGGCACTGTTGTTTCGTTAATTGGTCCCAAAAGGCGATTCCACGCAGTGATCGCAAAATCTTTCGGGAACGAATAATGCCATGACAATGCTTGTATTCATGAGGAGGGGTTCCCATGTTGAAAAATTGGTGCAAAAATTCCCAAAAATGACAGATATGCACCAAAGTTGAAAAAACCCTAGTTATGCCATTATATAGCTTACTGGCATTTCTTCAGCAGTTCGTGGTCGGCTTTGAAGAGTGCAGATGTGTTCCCAGTCCACCGAAGATCATTGCGCCAGACTCCAGAGGCACGTATGGGGTGAGGGGGTGTGTGGGAGGCAGGAGACTGAGGACTTTTTTTTTGGGAGGTTTAAAAAATAATTGCGGGACAGTTTTTCTTTTGCAGGGATTTGGCACGCTGGAGTCGGCTCCTCGCATGCCATAAGTGTTTTTGGGGGATGCTGCTTGGCCAATGGTGGGATTAGGCACCCGTCGGCACATACGAGGTGGGACACGAGCCGAGGATTGGGCACCTCGGCACACAGCAAAGCAGGGGAAACTTAATGCAGATGGGAGTGGGCTCCCCATCAGCAAAATAAGAGGGATGAGGATAAGCGCCAGCAGGGACTAGGCCCCCCCATAGGCAAAGAAAAACTACTGGGCGGAGCACATGATGCCAAGGGGGATTGGCACCCCCTTGGCATACATTTTAAATGGGTGCGGGATCATTATGCCAACAGGGAGTGGGCTCCCCTGTCGGCTTTGTGACAGGAGGCAGCGGCAGTCACTGCAGCCATGTTGCATGCACATCGGGAGGCGTGTTGTGGTCCCGCTGCATGAGAGCTTCGCTCTCATAGCAACAAACCTTTTCTTTGATCTGGTGGCCACATTAGGGATACTTGATGTCAGTGCCTGCTTATTGGGGAATGAGGGATGCACCTACTGATGCTTGCCTTGCATTCGCCCAACAGTGACCATGCCTCCAAATCTGCTACTACCGCAATATGTTGGCTGTGCATGCGTGCACCAACATAAAAACTGGTCTCAGATCTTGAAAGACCATTTAGCACCCCAGTATCAAAACCTCGCTATAAGAGGTAGACAAATCTAATGCATAATAAAGAAATTAAAATAAAACAAGTGGATAAGGGGGCAGCATTATGATTTTGGGGAAATTACAATACCAAGGAATGGTTTTAAAATTGCATCATGATCGCTCCACTAGATTCAAATGTAACCCCCCTGCAAATGGGGGTTCCCAAAAGACTTCCAGGAGCTTGCTTGAATGCTCCAAGCCTGAATGGTGTTTGGCATTTAAGCCATTTATCAGTGAGTGTTTTTAGAGCCTCTGGTACTGTCTCTTTAAGAGCTGTCTGCTTGCAGACATAATTAGTTTATATGGGGGGACTGTGTGCTTCTCTGAGTACCACTCGAGCTGCTGCTAATTCACTTCATTTTGCAGTCACTAGAGTGCAAAGGAAACCTATCTGAAAGATGTAACTGTTTGCCAGAAATTATTTAGAGTAATAATGAAATTACAGTTTGTCTAACCTGCTTTCTTTGCAGTCAGAACTGTGTCTGCTAGTTCCCATTCTAGTTTTGAACTGCTGAACTGGACCAATCAGTGTGGGGTAAGCTAGCTCTAAAATGGTGCCTTGGACGAATCAGAACTTGGACTCATAATCTGAGCCAGCCACAAGAGGATTGTATGGGCAAGGACTCTGGGAGATGTAGTTTAGACTTCAGTGCCTTTTGGACCAACAGCAGCAGTCTATTGTAGTGACAGCCAATCCAGTCAAGAACTGGGAGGAACTCAAAGGAAGTGCCCGTTTTGTCGGTTGAAAGTTCAGTTGAGCTTTGGCAGTGAAGAAGGAAGGAGCCCTGTGCTTTTTCAGTGTGCAGTTTTAGTCAAAAACGTGTGAAGGCCCAGAGTTCCGGTCTGCAGCTTGTGTAACAGCTTGTTGGGACTGAATCCATCCTGTGAAAAGAATCAAAGGATCTCTGAAGAGTAGAAACCAGGCTCACCCTGTAGAAGACTGGAGGAATTGCTGAAAATCGCACTCGTCGGTCTGTGGAACTGAATCTGCTGTGTGTTCTTCCGGTATTGTGCAGTAATTGCGATCGGGATACAGATGCAGCCTGCCTGGTATAGTGCTTTCTTTTATATGGATGTGTGAAGAGGTTTGTGCACCTCAAGTGAGCCCTGCTGACATTGAAGGACCCTATCTTATTTGGAGGTCGTGAGTACTAATTCAGAGTCGCTCCCTGTTGAATGACATTAAATCCAAATGGAATTACTGTACTGCTGACTGTTTAATTCTCCTTTTCTCTGTGTGAAAGGGCCCTACCAGCTGCCACAGTTTGGACTAGCCACTAGGGCTTGGGTACCCAGGGACATTAACTGATAGGGATAGGCCTGTGCACAGAGCCATAGGTAGATTATTAGAGTGATAAGCTAATTAACCTGATTTCCCCTGTCCTTGTTATATCCCCTAAATAAATCAGAGCTGCTTGTTTCAGCAAAGTTATACTGCCTGAGGTATTTGTCTATGTTAAAGTACTGTACTGTGATTGTTGCACTGTATCTCATTTCACAGGAGGTCCCAGTGCCGGAACCAGACCTGGGGGTAAGTGTATACTGTGAAGGTAATTCTGATATATTGTGTGGGCCACTAGTGGGAAGAAAGGGGTTGCAGTGTCCCAGAGGGCTGTGACCAAGTTAGTTTAACTATTGCAAACCCTGACCTCTGGGTGGAGGCACCCGCCATTGGATCCAGGCCCCTCAACCTGTTAGTGGCAAATCAGGCAGGGGTAGTAGCCCCTGGGATAGCGCCATCTAGGGGTTACACAAAAAAGAAATACACATCCTTCTAAATGAAGCCCTTGAGAGGGGTGCCATAACTGAGAAAGATTACCAATATATTTGGCCTAAATTTCCAGTTATTTCTGGGTTTTTTTTTTTGTTTTGTTTTTTTTTTTTTTTAACACGCACTTCCTAAGGTTCATAAAGATAGTGGGAATCCCCTGGGGCATCCCATTGTGTCTGGGACCAATTCCTTAATGTAGAATCCAGGGAAATTTATAGACTTCTTTTTACAACAAGAAGTTCTAATGTTGAAGTCATACATAAAGGATAGTGGGGTTCTTTTGAGAAAACTACAGAACATAAAGTGAAACTGAAGCTACTCGTGGCTATCTATTGACATGGAATCTCTTTACCCATCCATTAGACACCACCATCAGGGTCTGCATGCTGTGAATTATGTTTTGGAAAATTCTAGAGTAAGGGACCAGATACTAAGGCGTTCCTCATGCAGGCCCTTGAATTTGTTCTCAAAACATAATTTCTTTGAGTTTGAAAGTCAAATTTACTTGCAATGGTGTGGCACAGCTATGGGGGCATCTATGGCCCCCAACTATGACAATCTTTTTCTCAGCAGATGGGAACAGGTTTCTGTTCATAATGGTATTATGAATCCCTTTCACACTAAATTTGGCCTACTGGTTTCATTTTGTGGTTGATATCCTGTGCATCTGGGAAGGTGAAACTGATTGGATTCCAGAATTTTTGCATTTGTTGCACCAAAATTTTCTTAATTTACGTTTTACATCCCAGTCTGATAGGAAATCGATCACTTTTCTGGATCTCACCCTCACTGACATGTTGTCAGGTTCTGTTGAAACACAGTGCTATAGAAAACCTACTACTACTAATGCTCTTTTATTAGCCAGTAGTGCCCCCAGTTTGAAGAACTCCATCTCTTATGGTCAGCTACTGTGTTTCAAATGCAGTTGTAGTACAGAGGAAGCTTTTCCTACACAGTCAGATGGCCTTATTGAAAGGTTTAAAGTTAGGAGATGTGATGAAACTTTGTTAAAACAGACCAGGGAAAAAGTTAGAGAGATCCCCAGAGCAAGCCTTTTGAAAGATAGGAAATCTGAAGCAGCTGACGTAGATAAAAAACTCTGCACCTTTGCGGCACAATATAATCATCATTCAGAGAAGACGGGGAATGTTATCGATCAGAACTAGCCCATTTTATTGAGCGATAATCAGGCCAGTTTAGCTGTGGGCCATAGACCTTGTGTTACATTTTCTAAGGCAAATAGCCTTAAAGACAAACTTGTGCACAGCCGTATTGATTAACATGACATTGAAAACCTGGCTTCCCAACAGAACTTGTGGCTTCTCTCCGTCTCCCAAAAAAAAACAAAACTATTTTTCTGCTCCACTTGTACCCCGGGAAACTCTCTGGCAACCATAGGGATCCCCAAGTCTCTACCTCCCACCTGAGACCTGCTAGCTCCTCTCCCTCGCATAGCCCAGACACAATCTCTGGATCTGAGCCCCCCAGGGGAAGGGCCGCCCTACCCACCCAGGGTGCTCTATCTATAGTATAGAGCATCAGGGCCCACGAGTCGGCCAAGGAGAGAAGGATGAGTCCAGTACTGGAGTGTGGACTGTGAAGGCCGAGGTGCCTTCGCCTATTCCCAGGAGTGGGGATTTCTACTTGTATGTCCCCCCCCCCACGGAGCATGGCTACCCAAGGCAATGCTATGCCACAGCTCCACCCCCTGCGAGCATGCAGCATCGCCACATTGGGCACCTCCAGCTACTGCCAGAGGTCTCTCCCGTGCGATCACTCCCTGGATCCCTCCCCCAGATGCTCGATCTCTTCCCTCCCCTGCCGACCCGATGGCCCGGGCTCATTCCCGAACCCGGGTCACTGGCATGGCGCGAGGTGTGGCGTCCAGCGCCTCAACCCTCAGCACCACCGGGCCAGCAACTTGTGGCTTTTTAAGTGCACAAGATGCAACGTATGTAAATATGCCAGCAAAAACCACACAACATTCACTCACCCTAGAAACATACAAATATATGAAATTGCCAATAGATACAGGCCATTCGATCTATCTAGTCTGCTCGAGTGTGCAGCACTTCAGTCCATTAGACTGCAGCTGCCCCCCCTCCCTCATATGCCCTCCCCATCTCCCACCCCTCCTGATTTGTACCTCCCTTGAATCAGTCCCACCCCCTCTTGAAGACCCCCAACACTCTGCAGTGATACAACTTCCTCTGGCAGAGTGTTCCACCCTGCCACCACCCTTTCTGTGAAATAGTGCCTCCTCAGTTCCCTCTTAAACCTGCCCTCTTCCAACTTCATAGAGTGTCCCCTGGTTTCCCTTCCGGCTTCTGCCCTTCAGATTGAGCATACACCTGGTGTCTACTTTGTTCAAACCCTTCAGGTACTTGAAGGTCTCAGTCATATCCCCCCTCTCCCTTCTTGCCTCCAGGGTATACATATTGAGCTCTCTCATTCTCTTCTCATATGGTCTGTCCCCCAACCCCAGGATCATTTTGTTGCCCTGATGTACACCCTCTAGGTGCGGTCTCACTAGGGACCTGTGCAGGGGCAAGATGACCTCCCCACTCCTAGAAGAACCCTCCCTTGCTATGCACCCTAGCATCCTGTTTGCCTTCGCTGCTGCCTTCCTTCACTTAGCAGAGTGGTTCATCTCCCCTGTTACCAGCAGTCCCAGATCCTTCTTCTCCTTGGATTTTGTTAGCGGGACACCCTCCAGCCAGTAATTGTGTCCTGTGTTCTTGCCTCCTAAATGCATCACTTTAAAATTCTTGGCATTGAAACCAAGCTGTCAAGTGTGAAACCATTTCTCCAGTTTTGCCAGATCCTCCTGAAGTACTTTTGCTCCCTCCCAGTCATCTACCTCGGCACAAATCTTTGCGTCATCTGTGAAGAGACTAATCTTGCTCCTAATCCCTACTGCAATGTTGGCTATGAAAATGTTAAACAGAACCAGTCCCAGCACTGAGCCCTGTGGTAAACCACTGTTACTGCCCTGGGTTCAGATGTGCCCTGCCCCCACTACTACTTTCTGCTGTCTACCTTGCAGCCAGTTCTCGACCCATCTGACCAGTTTCCTCCCTGCTCCCAGACTCTCTTACTTGCAGGTCAGCCTACCGTGTGGCACCAAGTCAAAGGCCTTGCTGAAATCCAGGTAAAGGACATCCACCACATGTCCCTTGTCCAGTGCCCTTGTAACCCAGTCGTAAAAATTAATCAAGTTCGTCTGGCAGGATCTGCCGTAGACAAACCTGTGCTGCCTGCTATTCTGGAGATTGCCAACTGCAGGTTGAGGGGCCTGAGCTCATGAAAAGAGTGCCTCCACCCGGAGGTTAGGTTTAAGGGTAGCGTAGCTACTATGGGTACAGCCCTCCGGGACACTGATACCCCCCTCTAGTGGCCTGTACTGGTCAGCAATAATATAATCACAATTGTCACAGGAATGTACTGCTAACCTCACACTTGACATACTTATCACCAGGGCTAGATCAGCTGCAATGGCCCTGGAGACCCCCTGTAAAATAAGGCCTGCAACAATGAAAAGCCCTATCACAGTATTTTCCACACAGGGTGTACACCACAACCAGTTTAGATGCAAAAAAGATTACATCAGATTTATTGAGGGGACGTGAACAAGGGAGGGTTGGAAATCTGGTGACTGATTCAGTATCTGATTTAGTCAGAGTAAACATGCATGCCTAAGAGTTCCTCTAATACAGTCACACACCCTGGGTACCCAGTTGTCATACAGGCTAGCCTGAAGTGTTGCCCGGGGTAGGCCAGCATTGCAGCTGATGTTGGGGCCCCTGGGAAGAAAACACAACATGCACTTTACCCACAATTTGTAATCCAGAGCCGAATGGCTCATTCCAAAATAATTAGCAACCCACAATTAAATCAGATGACGCACTTTAATTTGAGCCATGTTGCAGGGAGCTACCCTGATGTTTACTCACTCCACCCCAGACCAGGCGATTCTCCGATGAAATAAGACCTGTAGACACAGTTGGATACAGATAGAGGCGAGGTTCCTCATGGTCCTCGTCGATGATGCTGGTCTTCAGGCTGGCAAAACGTGAATCAGGCCGAAGAAAACACGCACCACGAACGTTTTCAAACTACTCAGCCACGCAGAACTTTGAACAACTCACACACATTTATATGTAAAATAAACTCTGCCCTTTCTGGTCCTTCCAGGCAGGGTGCAGGCTGATCTCTTCTCAGGCTTATGGAATCAGATTACCTGCAGCTGCAGGCAGCAGCTACCCAGGCTGGAACAATTTGGACCCGCAGACTGACGACCAAAAAAGTCTAGGCCAGGCAGGCCTAACCCCTGAGAGCTGGGAAGCTCCCCAGAGGCAGGTACACACACACTAGCACTTGGGCTCTCTCCCCAAATCTGACCTTTTTCATCAAGAGCCCCCTTTTATATGGGGCAGAGTTTCAAAGATCTTATTGGCTGTAAAATCTGTCTTAAACAGTTCCCAGATATTCATTGGCTGATGTTTTGGCACCTAGAAATTGTCCCATATAATCTCCCATAAGTCTCTGGTAAATCCCCAGAAGCCCTTTGGTTAAAACCTGGCTTCTGATTGGTGACAAAGCACTAAAATGGTAGCTGCAGTCTAAGTCCGAGCAGTGCCAAACAGTGTTCCCCATGGATTAAATCCTGGTGCAGCCAGCAGTAACCATATTGTAAATTACTTTCCCCACTGCCTTGAAACCCCAACAATTCCTTTTTGAACAAGTCCACTTTTGAATAAATCCATTGTTCCTCTAGGGGAGTCACTGCCCCCGTTACACAATACCCCCAAAAAACAAACAATCAGTAGCTTATGAATATTCATTAGGGCTCTATTCCCTGACATTTGCCCCTTGACCTTATCTGGTGCCTTGGAGGCAGTGCTCACAGCAGCTGCTAATTAATTTATTTTAAAACATTTCCCCCGCTTGGTTTGTGTCCTCGGTGCCTATTTAAAAACTTAGCCTAGGCACCGGGAACTAGTGGAGACACACGAAAAGCTCGTAGACCGCAACAGCAGTCAAGATGTGCAGTGCGCCTCCTCGATCGTGCGAGCGGCAGCTGTGTGATGTGCCGCACGCTTGCAATTTGCTTGGCGAGCCCCGTAGGGCTCATTTAACAGGGAGACCTGGGCAGGAGCAGCAGAGTGCCGTGGCAACTGGGCGGACACCAGGAGACAGCGGGAGGCACCCGGAGGCATGACAGGTAAGCCCCCCAAATGGTGGGGGGGGGGCGCGTTTACAGGTGGAAAACATGAATTACAGGTGAAAATATGTGAATTGATCACATGTGACACTCCCTATGTGGTTTATGCACTGTGGTACCCTTGTGCTATGGTTCACATTGGCAAAACAGTAAGGCCCATGAAACAACATATACAGGAAAATGTTCGATATTTCATTAAATAACAACAGAAATACTCCTGTGGGCCTTCAGTTTGCCATGTTTCACAAGTCTGATCCCAAAGGAATGCAGTTCACAGGCCTCAAATGTGTTCATCCTCTGCCACCTGGTGGAGACTGAGCAAACATGTTGTTGCAAAAAGAAAGCAAATGGATATACAAGCTTGGCTCTGTCAAACCAAACAGCCTTAACAACCAATGGGACCGTCAACCCTTTCTGAAACAAAATAGAGCTTAAAATAATTTGCTTTCCCAGTTCCTGTTTGTGTGTAATCTTTTGTGAACTCTCTCAAAGTCTAGAATACTTAATATTGTATATCTTTATCCACCCATACATTCACATGTATATAATAGCTATGATATAGTGGTTAATAGATATGTGTGGTAAATGATAGTACTTGAAAGAAATATGAAGGATTAATGACATATGTATAGTACCATTTTATATCATTTTTATTATTTTTCTTCTTGCAGATTATCCCTTTCATCACTTTCTGCCTGACCTGTCTAGGACTGTTGCCTTGGATTTAACCCTACATAGCTTCAAACCACCTTATTTTATAGGGGATCCCTAGCTTGGATTCAGTTTTATGTATGACAGGTTAGGTTCTTTTGTATACAAGCGCTTATTATAGCAGCTATATAAAACACAAATATCTATAAATGCCAAATAGTAAGAAAGAATTGATACAACATAGCAGTAAAGATTTTTTGAACGCGTTTGTTTTCTGGAATTGCATTTTGTACTGGTATTTATATACTGATTTTCATTGGTCTCTGGTTTGACATGGTGATTGTCATCACAGATGTATTGTGAAAAGCACAAATTTAATGGTGTATAAATTAATGAATTCTTCCCACTAGCGCCACTCCCTGATGAAGACTCGTTAAGAGTTGAAGCGCTGGGATAACGTTGGTCTGACTGTGCTGCCTTTTTGTGTGTTAATCTCTGTATTAAATCACTTTTTGAGACATAGTAAAAGTTTGTTTGCAGATAACACACTTGAGTGCCGCTTTTTTTCTTTGATATTAGCTGAATATTTACCCGTTGTGTAATCTGATCCCCCCCCACCCCGATTAAGGGTGGAACTAGCAGAGCCATTATCAAAACTGTTTAGTGAGTCTCTGAGCACAGGAGAGGTCCCAGAACACTGGAGAAGGGCTCATGTGATCCCTCTCCACAACAGTCGTAGCAGGGAGGAGGCGGGGAACTACCGACCAGTCAGTCTTACCTCAGTAGTGGGCAAGATTATGGAGACACTCCCCAAGGATAGGATAGGATAGGATAGGATAGTGCAACACCTGGAATCCATAGGAGCACAGGATCCAAGACAGCATGGGTTTACAAAAGGAAGGTCCTGTCAAACTAATCTCATAGATTTCTTTGACTGGGTAACCAGAGTGGTGGACCAAGGGGGAGCAGTTGATGTCGCCTACCTTGACTTCAGCAAAGCTTTCGACACTGTTCCACATAGAAGATTGATTAATAACCTGGGTAGGCTCGGGATGGGTCAGACGTTGGTCAACTGGGTGGCAAACTGGTTGACGGGCAGAAAACAGAGTGTCGTGGTTAACGGTATACAGTCAGAAGAGATGCAAGTCACAAGGGGGGTACCTCAGGGATCAGTCCTGGGGCCAGTCCTCTTCAAAATCTTCATCAGTGATATTGCAGATGGACTGGAGAGTAAGGTTTGTCTGTTTGCAGAGGACACCAAGATCTGCAACAGAGTAGATGATCCAGATGGGGTGGGCAGAATGAGAAGAGATCTGGATAAACTAGCAAAATGGTCGGAAGAGTGGTAACTGGAGTTTAACGCAAAGAAGTGCAAGAAAGATCATGCACATAGGGAAGAGAAACCCTGAAGCCACATATAGGCTAGGAGGGGAGTTGCTGGCAGTCACAAGGGAAGAAAGACTTGGGCGTCATCATCACCGATGACCTGAAATCATCCAAGCAGACCTCTAAAGCAGTAGGTAAGGCTAGAGGAATGTTGGGGTGTATTAGTAGGGGTATCACAAGTCAGAAGAAGGAGGTAATAATCCCTCTTTATAAGACACTGGTTAGGCCCCATCTGGAGTACTGCGTGCAGTACTGGAGGCCACACCTTCACAAGGACATTAACCAAATTGAGGCAGTCCAGAGAAGGGCAACCAAAAGGTTGCAGGGACTGCATCAGAAAACATATGAGGACAGATTAACTGAGCTCAATATGTATACCCTAGAGCAAAGGAGGGAGAGAGGTGATATGATTGAAACATTCAAACACCTTAAGGGCATTAACAAGGTGAAAGAGTCCAACATGTTTCAATATAAGAAAAATAGCAGGACAAGAGGACACAGCATGAGATTAGAGGGAGGCCGATTAAGGGGGAATGTGAGGAAGTTATTTTTCACAGAAAGGGTGGTAGATGCATGGAATGGCCTACCTCAGGAAGTGGTGGATATGAATACAGTGCTGGGCTTCAAACAGGCATGGAACAGACATAAGGGAGCAATACAGATGAGTATGAATAGGTAGGCCATTGACAGAGCAAAGGCCTATGGCACATTCATAAGGTAGAAAAAGAAATGGGCAGACAGGATGGGCCTTGCGGTCCTTATCTGCCGTCAACTTCTAGGTTTCTATGTTTCTATGAGTGAGGATTGAGTGTCTGGAGGATAACTCACCTCCTTCAGGGTAAGGGGCCCAGATGTCCTGCACTTGGTGGTGACCAGGTGGTAGTGCAGCAGGGAGGCTCAGAGCACGGAGCGCTCAAGATGCTTGGATAAGTGTGCATGCAGAGCCACACGCATGTACTTGTGTCACTGCCACCTAATGCAATGACTCACAGATACTTATGTCACTGCACTAGGTGGCCTCGTGGAGGGATAAAAATGGAGGCAGAAAACAGCACTTGATGGCAAGAAGACACCCAGCTCACTGCATGTCCTGGGCCACTATCCAGGCAAGGCCACATCTGTATATTTGTGTTAGTGGGTGCATATCTGTGTTAGCGTGTCTGTATGTACTATATATCAAGGGCATAGCTACTGATACTCCAAGTAAGCCATGGCGTACCAAGTTTAGTAGCAGGGGGTAGCAAACAAGCTGGCCAGCATTGCTCTGCCTTCTCTAGTCCATCGCATTTAAACTCTTTTGTTTGGCTTTGCAGGCTCTCTCTTTTCTGTTTCAGCTTTGTTTTTGGGGGTGGCAGAGTGGACCGCAGACGTTTAAGCTTAAGGTCTCAATTCAGGCCCCATGGTCCACCTGCATAGTGATTGGCATCTGGTAGGGGGTGTGGCAAGTCTTGAGCGGCGAGTTTAAAGCCCCAGCAAAGTTGGAAGCCATACTATTAGTTCAGCTGTATTGGGCGCAAGAGAAGCAGCAGAAGAACTGAGGAGCAGCAGATGGAAGAACAGACTCAGAGTCAGCTAAAAGTATGGAGACTTCATGTGGAGTGGCAAGTGGAGCAAATCTGCCTACCTGCAGGAGGGAGAGAGAAGAAATTTCTGCCGTGGTCTTGCCCTCATGGTGCAGTCAGTTGTGTTTACTAGTGATCAGCCAGCACAACACTAACAGCACAGACAGCAGGTCTAGTGTGGGAATCATCTGATTAGAGCCAGGAACCTTGGACTCGAGTCGTGGGGGGGCAGGCATGAACAACAGTGGGGTGGGGTAGCAGTGTGGCAGGTTGGTGTACAAATCTGAAATGCCTGGCTATACCCCTGCTGTATATGTTACCAGTATCATAAATGTGTTAATCTGTGTATGTTACTGTGTCACTATGTATGTTTGTCATTATGTGTCTCTGTGTCTCTGTGTGTGTGTGTGTGTGTGTGTGTGTGTGTGTGTGTGTGTGTATATATATATATATATATATATATATATATATATATATATATATATATATATATATCACACACACACACACACCTACTACACACAACAGTGTGTGTTTGTCTTACTGTATATGTACACTACAGTCAGAGGAGTCAGCAGAATTTTGGAAACTGAAGGCCCTAGAATTATTGTTAGGGTTAGGGTTGTGGCCAACTGAGTTAAAGCACAGTAGTTCAAGTTTACAAATGAAAATGAAGGTCAAGACCTTCAGGCTGGACCGTAAGCTTCTGTTGCTCACCCTTGATGAGGTAATTCATCCATTAACAAAAATCCTAAACCTCTCTCAGCTGTGGAAAATTCCTGGACCTATGGAAAACAGCCACCGTGACACCCGTCCATAAAAGTGAGGACAAGACGAATCACTCAAATTATCACCCTATCTCCATACTGCACCCACTCTCTAAGGCACTCGAGGGCATCATGGCTGATCAACTTACCGACCACTTGGATAAATACAGTATACCTTGTCCACAACAACACGGCTTCTGGAAACGTCACAGCACCACCACAGCCCTTCTTGAGTTCACTGGAGCTTTGCACAAATCCCTTGACAACAGCCTTCTCACAGGGGCAGTTTTCGTCGACCTCTCCAAGGCCTTCGATACAGTACACCGTGGACTACTAATACACCAACTACTGAATGCCAGACTATCACCTGACTCTTCTCTCCGGTTTAAAAGCTACTTAGAAAACCGGTCACAGAGAGTAAAAATTGCGGACGCCCTTTCTAACTGGATCCATACTGGGCCCCCTCCTTTTTAGCCTTTTCTTAAACTCCCTTCCTTACCACTGCTCTGAGCAGATCATACTATATGCTGATGATGCTGTTGTATTCTCCACTCACAAAGATCCTGCAACTCTTCAACATAACCTTCAACTTGGTTTCAGTTCTGTAGAGACATGGTTTCTTAATCATAAACTGGTCCTCAATGACAAGAAAACCAAATCTATGTCTTCTGCAGCTCTCATAACCCACACAAGCTACACCACTTGGCTATCTCCACCACCCAGGGGAACACTCTAGATCAGGTGGGGTCCTTCAAATACTTAGGGATACAGCTTGACCCTAATCTCTCCTATGGACTTCATGTAGATAATGTAGCTAGAGCTGCTAATACACGGCTTGGTCTCCTCTACAAACACAGACCACACCTCACGCCACAAGCTTTGAAGGTTGCAGTCCTGAGCTCTGTGATCTTTGTAATAGACTATGGTCTCATCATTTATGGCTCTGCCACAACCACAACCCTTAGACGCCTCTCAACTGCCTTAAATAAAGCATGTCGGCTCATCACTGGTGCTCACAGTCTCACCCACACATGTGACCTGTACACTCAGACCGGCTGGCTCCAACCATCAAACCGCATAAAGTTTCTCACCTGCTGCATGGTGAAAAGAAAAAAATCTACCTTGGTCTTGCACCTTCTGGGGTCTCAACTCTGTTACAACACCGAATTAACAAATGGTGCCTTAGGAGATCCATGCTACAGCTACTGAAAGTTCCCCACTGTCACACTTCACAGGGACAATGCTCTTTTGCTTATCGAGCGCCACTCTGCTTCAATGGCCTCAGCCCAACCATCTCCTCTGCCCCAACAACTGGTATGTTTAAAACTAGGCTCCAGGACTATCTCACTACCAACAGCTCCTGTGACTGCCCAACTTAACCTTGTTTCTCCACTTCCCTTTCTGCTCTAGTTGTCCCCCCTCCTCATTGGAGTCTACCCTCACATCTTGGTATACTCAATGCTGCACTTTTCACCCTCTCCCCACCCTTCCTACATTCCTTCTCCCCCCTTCCCTCTTCCCTCTCCCTATGACTCTGGCACTTCTTATCTGTTGTCTATTTTCTCTGACAAGTGCCTCTGGCTGCCTTGTTACAATGCTATCCTTGAATTGTATTAATCTGTACTCTGTTTGCAATGTCTACATTGTTGTAATGTCTGTCTTGATGTTCCCCATAATTTGTATTTCTCTGACGTGGAACCTTTGTAAAAGAGCCAAGGCTCAAAGGTATTTGAAATCCTAGACTTCATAAACAAGAAGGCTGTGGCCAGGCAACTCATCTGGCTGTGTGCATCTCTTATCTGCACATATCTATGTTTGTGCTTATCTATCAATGTGTAGCCTACAGTAATATATAACAAGTTGTACATACCGAACTCACAATGCAGAAGGTCACAAGCCAGCTAACGTTTTCCATGGATACATCACCATCCTTGGCTATGTTCAGGGCTGCCATCCACAATATGGATCGAAGCAGCATCCCTGCAAATCATAAAAGGAGAAAGTAGTCACAAGGAGGGTGCGTGTGTGTGTGGGGGGACACACACACACACACACACACACACACACACACACACACAGTCTTTACACAGAAACATCAACACTGATGGCAGAAAAAGACCAAAGGTCCATCTAGTCTGCCCGAGTTCCCTGCTCCAGGATCTATTGCCATATGGGATTTTATCCCAGTCCACCCCCCCTTCCTCCCTACTGCTACTGACCTGAGGAACCACCAAACCCTTCACTCTGCCCCAGTCATGCTCCAAACAGTTTACAGTCTTGGCACGTACCACATCAGCTGGCAGACTGTTTTATGGTGCCATCAGCTTTTCTGTAACATAGAACTTCCTCGCATCCCTCAACCCTTTCCCCCACCAGTTTCCACTCCTAACCTTGGGTTCTTGACTCTGTACACCTGCTAAATAGTTCCTAACAGTTCACTTTGTTTATGCCTTCAAGAACTTTACTGTCTTCTCTGTATCCCCCTCTCTTGCCTGGTCTCTAGTGAATACATGTTCAGCGCCTCGAGGTGATCTTCGTAACATCTGCCCTGTTGGCCTGGAACCATCTTGGTCACCCCATGTTGCAACGCCTCTAGCTTGTCCCTGTTCTTCCTTAGGTGTGGACTCCAGAACTGAGCACAGTATTCCAGGTGCGACCTCACAAATTACATATATAGAAGTAGTAATCTCCTTTTTCCTGCTGTCAATACCCCTTCCAACTAGCCAGCATCCTATTAGCCTTACTACAGGCCTTGTTACACTGGCTTGATTGAGGGTGTCACTAATGACTCCCCCCAGGTCCCTTTCCTCTGCTGTAGTGCTCAGTTTAATCCCTCCCATCCAGTGCTCAATCCTGTTCTCCCCCACCCCGGTGCATAACCTTGCATTTTTTTGGCACTGAATTTCAACTGCTAAACCTCAGACCATCTCTATCCTTTTTAGAGCCCTCCACATCTCCCCAATTCCTTCATCGTTAACTACCCTACTGCAGAGCTTTGTGTCATCTGCGAAGAGAGAGAGGCAACTTGCCCCGGATGCCTTCTCTGATGGCACTGATGAACATATTAAAGAGGACAGGACCCATTACAGACCTCTGTGGCACCCCACTCATGACCTCCCTCTCTTCTGATTTGACCACATTTACCATCACCGTCCGCTGTCTTTCCTTCAACCAGTTTCCTACCCATCTAACCATGTCCCAAGCCACACCCAGGTCCTCCAGTTTCTTAGGCAATCTTCTGTGTGGCACGGAGTCGAAAGCCTTGCTGAAATTGAAGTAGAGTAAATCCAGTGTGGCCCTTATCTACTACCTTTCTTAGTCAAAGAAAATGATCAGGTGAGTCAGAGGGGTTCTAGTGCGGTACCGCAGGGTTCAGTACTGGGTCCAGTCCATTTTAATGTCTTTATATGTGACATTGCAGAGGGACTGGAAGGAAAAGTATGCCTCTTTGCAGATGACACAAAGATCTGCAACAGGGTTGATACACAAGGAGGTGTGGAAAGGATGAGAAGGGACTTGGCAAGGTTGGAGAAATGGTCAGAAGTATGGCAGCTTGGATTCAATGCAAAGAAGCGCAAAATAAGGCACCTGGGAAACAAAATCCCAGGGGAAGAGTACACAATGGGGGGGGGGGAGAGATAGTAACAACAAAAATGGAAAGGGACCTGGGGGTAATCATATCAGATGACCGTAAGGTTGGCAAGCAATGTGAGAAGGCAGTAAGGAGGGCTTGGGGATACTGGGATGTATAGGGAGAGGCATCACCACCAGAAAACAGGAAGTTGTTATCCCTCTGTACAGACAGTTGGTGAGACCCCATCTGGAGTACTGCATCCAGTTCTGGAGACCTCATCTCTGGACGGACATTGACAGGATGGAGGCAATCCAGAAGAGGGCAACTAAAATGGTGCAGGGTCTGCAAGAGAAGCCTTATGAGGAGAGACTAAAGGAGCTTAATATGTATACCCTTGAGGAAAGGAGGGAGGGGGGGACATGACAAAAGTTTTAAGTACCTCAGTGGAATCAAAGTCCAAGAGGATAGCATCTTTCAGAAAAAGAGATGTGCAAGAACAAGGGGACACAATTTGAAGATAGAGGGGGGACAGCTCAGGGGCAATGTGAGGAAGTATTTTTTTCACAGAGAGGGTGGTAGATGCATGGAACAGCCTTCCTGAGGAGGTTGTGGGGTCTAAAACTGTGGGAGAATTCAAGAATGCATGGGACAGACATAAGGCAATTCTTGTGGGGGGTAGGAAGAAATAAGATGTTGGTTAACTAGGATCTGCAGTTCATCCAGTAGGTAGGGAAATGGGCACACTAGGTGGGCCAAGCGGTCCTTATCTGCCATCAAAGTCTATGTTTCTATGTCAGAAAAGAGACTCCTGCCAGAGATCCATGTTTTTTTACTATCCTGTAGATTGTTGCTTTCTAGGTAGTCAACAGGATCCTCTTTGATCAGTAACTTCATTAGCTTACCCACTACTGAGGTAAGGCAGACAGGTCTGTAATTTCTCGGTTGCTCCTTGTCTCCCCCCCCCCCACACTGTGTAGCAGGACTTCATCAGCTATCCTCAAGTCTTTTGGAACCACCCATGTCTGAACCGAGCTACTGAATAGCCCTACAAGGGGTTCAGCCAGTTCTGCAGACAATTCCTTGAGGGTATCACATCGGGATAGTGAACCGCCGACAGCGAATCCATCACAGTGACACAACCCGTTCAACATCCACAGTGTCGATTAGGTTGTCGCAGTAATCTGCTGATACACCAACTCCCAGTGTTGGTTGCTCTCCCCCCGGAGTTGGGAATCTATAACTCCAGGGGGTGTAGAAACAGAGCCCCTGCAAACAATAGATTACTAGCTGCCAGTGCAATATTATCACTGTGCCAAAGTGGTGTCGCTTGTAGAGTTGTTTGACAACTTGTTTGTTGAAGCGACTTGGGGGAAGCTTCCCTGAGCACCCTTGGGTGCATCCTGTCTGGTCCTGGGACTTTACCCTACTATTAGGGCTTCAAGCCTTTTCTGGACTCTCTCTGGTAAATACTGGCCGTCTCATTTCAGGAATGCTCCTGGCAGCTGCCTTGATGCCACTTTTAGGCCAGGGCCCACTGTCTTCCCTTGTTAAGAAAATGAGTAGAAGTAATTGTTATGGAGGACTGCTTTTTGTTATCTTCCTTTAGAACCCCCCCTTGTAAACTAACAATACCCCTCCGTGCTTCCTTTTTTCTTAATCTGTCTGAAGATTTTCCCCCGCCCTTCACGACCTCTGCAATATGCAGCTTCATGTTTGCCTTTGCCTCCCCGACAGTCCCCTTTGCTGTCCTAGTTTTTATTTGGCACTCTCCCCATTCCTCCTCCCTCTGCTTTTCCCACTATCTGGTGAAAGCCTTTTTCTTGGCCCTCACTGCTTCTCTGACCCTTTCTGAGAACCATATTGGTCTCACACCTGTTTTGTAACTTTTTTTTTTTTATTCTTTTGGTAACCAGGTAAGGCCCACTAGGCACAAGTGCCTGTTTTCAGGGGTGACCAGGGAGCACTTGGGTGGTTAAATGACTTGCTCACAGTCATACAGTATGCAAGTGGAGGTTGTGAGAATCAAACCCAGGTCTGCTGGATGTACCAAGGTCATTCACAGCTCATTAATCTAACCTTTAGGTTATACTGCCAGCCCAGTATAAAATTTCTCATGCATGAGTATGTTGCCTAAAGAAGGTCCTTGATTGCCTCACATCTTTCTGCTATACCTTCGATGCTGTCCACCCTGGTCCACCTCCGACCAGCTCCTTCATCCAGTTAAAGTCTGCTCTTCTGAAATCTTGAACTTCAGTTTTGATGTGGGCCTTCTGGTCCCGGGGCTAGCCTAAACTAAATGGAATTACAGACGCTGGACCCCAGTGGCTCCCCTACCCTCACTCCACCCACCATTTCCAAGTTGGTGAGCACCAAACTGAGAATGGTTTCAATTATAGTGGGTTTCTTAACTAGCTGATCCAGCAGGCAGTCCTGCAATGTATCCAGTAGGGCCCGACTTCTCGTGCACCTGGCCGCTGGAATGTCCCAGTCGATATCCAGCAGGTTCAGATCAACCACCACCACCACTTCCCCTTTCTTCACTCCCTTGCCAGCTCTTTCCTGAGCTCCTCATCTCTCTCTCTCTCTCTCTCTCTCTCTTTCTTCCCTTTGTCCTGATGGTCTGTATATCACCCCCACCCATATTTTATTGCCCGGGGTGCCATGAGGTGAACCCACGACAACTGCTTCTCCTTTGCTTCCCCGGATACATCTGTCCTTCACAGCCTCTATGCCTACTCTGACATATAGGGATATGCCTCTCATTTGCCTTTCCCTCTATCCTGTCTGAACATTGTGTAACCTGGGGCGGACATGTCCCAATCATTATTGTGTGTTGCCCAAGTGTCTGTTATGGTTGTGAGGTTCGCCTCAGTTTCTGCCACCAATGCCTGTAGCTCACCGAGTTTATTAGACAGACCCCCTTCCAACTAGCTGCAGATCCTCTTTTACTGTTGTGTGATCCTGCACCTGCATTCCTTCCCATTCTCTTTACCTTCTTATGTTTCTTGTTGCTTGTAGACCCCCCCCGTCTCTTCCACTACTCCTTTTTGAACCTGAACCATATATTTTTAGCCACATAACTTCTATCAATCCACAGTATAGGAGGAGCATTAGCTAGATTCCTTTCCTCACTTTCTTTACCACATTTTCCCCTAGCCTCAGTGTCCCCCACAGTCAGTAACTGTCTAATGCAGACGTCAAACTTCTGCCCCAGCGCACTGGTGCCCCCATCTGGTCAGGTGAAGGCAGTCACACTTGAAGAGTCTCCTATCCCAGAAGTCCCCCAGTCCCCAACAAAGTGGTACCCTGACACAATTCCTTTAACCACCTATTTAATTCCTCCATCTCTTCCCTTCTTACTCTATCTTTTCCTCATTACTCCACAAAAGGAGGGCCTCTGAAAAAGCCAGGGAGACCGAGTGTGCCTGCAATCTGTCTCCCAGTCTCTGAAAGTTCCGCTTTACTTGCTCCACAGGCTGGCTCACCAAATCATTGTGCCCAAGTTTATCAGCATCCCCAGTTCCTCCCTCCCCCCTCCCCCAACTATTCTCCCTATTCTATGTCCCGGATGGCAGATGTCTAAGGAGGGCACGTGCCCATCCTCCACCCCTCCTCCCCACCCACCACTCTCTACTTCCTGACCATAGAATCCATGACCACTAAGAATTTCCTAGCTGCTTTCTTCTTTCTCTTCCCTGGATATCATAAGGTCATCACTCCCCCCCATCCCCCAGACAGACCCCAAATCCCACCTGGTGGAGTCAGGTACCCAAGTCTCCTCCAGGATTAGACAGCGATTTGCCATCAAGATGGCGTGGGGTAGGTTGACCTTGTTGCTGCCCCTTCCACTCTTCTTCCTCCCACCCCACATGTATCAGTGGGCCTCTGTGGGAGTGGGGTGTGGGTTGTAGGCTCCAGCTGAGCCAGTGCCACAGGAAAGATATCTCTTCCCTCACTGCTATTAGCCAAGCATGGAGCTCTGTAAAGATCCGACAAAAGGGGCAGTCACCCCTCCACCAAATGTAGCCCTGGAGAAGAGCACTCCTCAGTCCCTGCAGCCAACATGGTCCCACTAATCCTCATCCCTATACTGATCCTTATAACCCTTAGATTTCTGATTGAAATGTTCTAGCTGCCTCAGTCAACTGCCTCCTTACTCTGATCTGTACCACACAGAAGGATGGTTAAAAAGCTACAGGGCCTAGGGGACAAATTCAGCAGATGGCTAGGGAACTGGTTGGGTGGCAGGACTCAGAGGGTAGTAGTTTAATGTCAAACTCTCTGGGCTCAGGAAGGTCATGAGTGGGGTACCACAGCAATTAGTCCTAGGACCAGTGATGGTCACTATTTTCATCTGTGACATAATGGAGGGTATCTAGAGCAAGATCTGTCTCTCTGCACAGACACCAAGATCTGCGGTAGAGCAGACACAGAGGAGAGAAGAAGGAACATAAAAAGGGCTCTAGATAAGACGAAGAGGTGGTCCAAGGTAGGGCAGCTTAAATGTAATGCCAATAAATGTATGGCTAGGCATACCGGCAATAAAATCCCTAAAACAGACTAGTGGATGGGGGAGTCAGGGTTCAAACCTCTGAAGAAAGTAACCCGGGAGTCATTATCAAGGATAAGGCAAGGCAAAGTTTGTTTTGCACTCTTTCCACGAGGCTCAGGGTGCCTTATAATAAACAATAAAAGAACTGTATCAGCAATAAATAAATAAATATACCATGAATGAAAGCACATTATTTTAAAACTACATTATTCCGGGTAGGCCTGTGCAAATAAGAAGGGTTTTAACAGGTCTTGAAAGCCTCCAACAACTTCAAGTCTATGGCCCAATGCAAAAATCCATATGGAAGGGCAGATAGGATGCTGGGGTGTATAGGTACGGCATTCACCAGCAGAAAGAGGTGATACTGCCCCCAGTATAGGTCAGTGGTGAGGCCACACCTGGAGTGTGGTGTGCAGTTCTGGAGTCCCTACCTAAAGGAAGACAGGGACCACTTGAAGAGAGTCCAAGGAAGGTCTACAAAAATGATTCAGCAGCACCAAAGGAATACGTACAAGGAGAGGCTGGAGTGTCTTGAAATGTGCTCTTCGGAGGCCAGGAAAAAGAGAGGAGGGACATTACAGAGAACTTTATGTTCCTGAGGGGAATAAAAGTATACCCCCCCCCCCCAACAGGTGGGGGCTCACCTTAATAGCTCCGGGAGTTCTATTTTGCTCCTGCTTCTCCTGCTGTTTGTTTGCCTCTAGTCCAGGTTCCTGCCCTTTTCCAGAGGGATTCCGACCGGCCCCAGTGGTGTTGTGGATCCTTTGGGGCCGGCAGAGCAGAGGTTGTGGGACTGCCATTGCCCTAACATTGTAACAGGGCTAGCGGGGTCCACATGCACACTAGGCACCCAGTACTTTCTTGCCACTGTAGCGGCTCACCGTTCACCTCTCCAGTACTCTTGACCCTCTTAATAAGTTAATCGGGGGTCGGACACCTAGGGGAGGCCCCTGAGAAGTGGCTGCTTATTTTGTTTAAGAAGTGCCAATAAGTGCCTGAATTAAGGGGTGCGCATATTTACATCATGAATATTAATGAGTTCATTGCTGCTCCGGGGTGGGGACAGTGTTATCGGAGCTAGCAACTGCCACACAGAATGATATGGGCATGTAACTCTGCATTCGTTTGAAAGGGGACAGAGTCCGGTTTTGGACAATGGGGAAGTTATAAATAAAGACTGCTTCATTTGGTTGCAAGGATACTTTTTAGAGGGGACTGCTATAAACTGTGTGGGACTGTGTGTAAGCAGCCAAGTCGTGATACTGTGACCCCCAAATGGACAGCCAGTTCAGCTATCTAGGTGCCCAAAAAACTGGTTGTGATGGTTTAGGGGAGAGGTGTGTACTAATTCTAGGTGCCAAAGACCTTTTGCCACTCAATAATCAAATTGGGCCAATGCTTGTGATTGATAACAGGATTCAGCCAATCAGAAGTCAGGATTTTCGGGAGAGCCCCCTGGGACTTTGGGCAGTTTGGGCAGTCTTTGCTAGGCTCCTCTTGAGTCAAGAAGGGCAGAGTCTGTGTGTGTGAAAATGCAGAAAGCCTCCTGCAGGCCTTAGAGGGTCAATTGATCAAAAAGCCGAGGATTGTAAAAGGATTTTATCTTGGCTGTGAGAAGTGTGATACTGCATCTAAACGTCTTAGACAAAGTTGGTGAAAAGCTCCTCAAGGTGTTGGAGATTCAGGAATTTGCAGTGAACCTGCATGGGTGTGAAGAAAAACCCCGAGTCAGTGAAAGTATGGTTTGGAACTGCGAGTGCCAGGGCCAAGAGGGCACTGTTTGGAGCTCAGAACTTTGGAAGGAAATGTTTTGCAGGTGTCCAGTATTTCAGCAGCCTGTATCTTGCTGAAAGCCAGCTGTGAAAAGGTGGAGGTTCAAATCAGAGATGGACAGTCATTAGCCAAAAACCACTGGGCAAGTGGATGATCTGGTAACCCTGTTTGCTGCACACCAGAGCTGGTTGTTTCTTTGCTGAAGAGAAAGGTGGAATCTGAGAATCTCCTCAGGTGCAACTTGAAGCCAGGTAGGGAACCTGCCAACCACTACCAAGTGGGGCAGACTGGGCTGCAAGTGGCCACGGGCAGGTGCCAGAGTGCTAGGGCACTCGACCATTGGGGAAGCCGGACTGTGGAGTTACTCCTGGGTCTGGGTCCCTTGTGGCCTTGTCAGACTTGCATTTGAGCTCTGCACCGGGTCTGGAAACAGGCTGAAGGGGACAAGCAGCTAGACTACCAAGCAAGTCTGAAGGGGACAAGTGGCTAGACCTTCAATCAAGCCCAAGGTCAACCAAACACTTTCTTCCCATGTATTTACTGCCCTCCCTGAAATTGACTACCAGAGCCCCGAGCTGCCAGAGCCCACCGAGCCAGTAACTGAATCCTCAGCTTCACGACCGTGAGTACATCAGGGCTTGCCCGGACTAAAAGGAGGTAAAGGTTTAAAATTGCTACCACTCTAGAGAGGATTGTTTCAAGGGCCCCAATGCCAGCCAACCTGTGGCATCTAGCAGGTCTGCACAAAACCTGGGTACACAGTCAGGACATAGAGGGTTTCGCTGGTACCAGTGGAGGTGAGCATTCTGTGTGTTTGGGCCCACGGGCTCTGTTAATCCAAAAATAACAAAACTTTCTCTTCACAACCATCCTGTTCCTGGTACCCCCTTTCCCTAGCCCTCCCCCTCAAAAATAAAGCCGACGTGTGTTTGTTGCAAGTCCTGTGTCATGATCAAGTTATTGGTAACAGCTGTTAAGTTCATGTATTTTATAGTACTAAGGGTACAACGTGGCATCTAGTGTGTGGGGTGGTTGGAAGGGGAGGTGGGTAGGTACAGCATCCCAGGGGGTTTTACCAAGCAAACACCTAGCTCACCATTTCTTTGCTCTGGGTGGAGGCACCGCACTACTTTCTCACCATTCTGGGATAGAACCCCCAATCACCACGGTAGCAGGACCCAGGCCCCCTTAACCTGTGTAGTAGTCAACAGGCAGGGGTAGTAGCCCATTGGCACATGGCACCTGGGCTGCAAACAGGGTAGACTGCAATGATCTCTTCACAAGGTATGAAAGCACCTTAACCAAGGGGCATGAATGGAATTGGAGGGGATGCAAAAGGGATACAAGGAAGTTGTTTTCATGGGCAGGGTTTTTGTTTTGCTTTTTTGCAGTTAATAATGTTTCTCTGGTTCCCAAGCCACCCTCCACACACTGGTCACCCCAGCCCGACTCCCTCACTTTCCTCCAGGATTCACCTTTGTGCTGGGGCAGTGTGGCTGGGGTCTCAACAGGGTATAAAGCTACTTGATTGCCGTAGTTAGAGGCCTCTCCTACATCCATGTTTCCCTTTTCTCCCTCAAGGAGTGGTGTGCAATGCCACCCAGACATCCTCACGCATGCATCCATGCGTGGAGCATCAGCAGCTGCCACCCCATCCCCTATGCAGACAGCCCCAGCCTGCAGTGGGTGGTGGATGAATGGAAGTAGTAGGCGCAGTAACAGCTTTATTTATTGATGGCACTCTTCCCTGGATGACCGGGGCACCAGTACAAAGGAGGAAATAGCAGATGATTAAATATTCAAATACATAATTATGAAACAAGCAATAAAATAGAAATTACAACCCTATTCCCGAAATAGATAAATAAGCCAACATACAGCTTACCTAAGCAGGTGGCTAAAGCCAAGTCAGTGATCCAGCCCATAGCACGGCACTAGAGCTACCACCTGCAGCACTGAGGACCCAGGTTCAGGAGCAGACTCAGTTCGTATGAGCGTGTTTGGGGAGTGAGGATAGGGAATCCCCCTGGACTGCTTTCTACTCTAGGGGAGGGGGTCAGGTCCCTTCACTACCTACCTAGTGGCAGTTGTCTGGTAGCACAGCAGGAGCAACGACCAGGAAAGGTTGCCATTGGATAAATATAAATATAGATATAGATATAGATATATACATACTTCTGCACATCTGTGAGGTGCATCATTGCAAGCTTGGCAGCCCTTGGAGAAAATGATGGAAACTACCCTACCAGGCAGGTCGGCACTCTGGACTTTTGCAGGCCCTGCACCATCAATAAGGTCCCTCCTGAAGATTCTGGATTGTGCCTTGGATGGGCCAGGCCAGCCTAATGGCTGTGCCATGGGGGGAGGGGTAATTCATGGGGGATTCAACAGAGAGAGGGAAAAGTCCCAGAGAAGGTGAGTGATGGTGTGGGGGGGGCTGAGGCAATAAGGGTGTTCAAGCAAGGCTGGGACAGACACAAGGTGGTAGTACAGTGTATGGAAATGGGGAGTATAGACAACCTAGGTAGGGGGTAACAAATTCGAGGAGCCCACAGTGCCAAGACCAATCATCTTTCTTGTGGCACCAGGTGCAACTAGCCGGGGGTGACCTGCCAGGTTAGGGGTGGCACGATGGGCCCTGGGTCTGGGATGTGCTACAGCTTTCCCATTGGGTCCAGTTTCTGCTTGCTTGCAAACCATGGCATAGAGAGAACATACCAAGGAATGGTGACTGACCTGTAGGGGAGTTCCCCCCCACAGGGTTTATCTGTATGGCCCCCCTCTGGGGGGGGGGTTATCTGTATGGCAACACCATTGATCCTTATGAATTCCATGACATCACAAGGTCCAAGGCTTTGATCAGTTGGACATACCTGGCAGTAATTCAGGTGCATAAATCTCTTCGGGTGTCTACACCCAGTGGGGTGGGTAAAATAGTAAAAGTTGTGAGACAGGGAGGTACCAATTGATATTAGTACCACGTAAAAGGTGCTCCATAGGCGAAAGGCCACTGCCCGCCTGTGAAAAGGTGTAATGGGAGCTGTGACAGGGTTGAATAAGGCCCAGCCCCCATTTGTTATGCAGAAAGAGTTTAAGCACAAGGGTCTGTTCTATCCTCTCCTTTTCTGTCTCTTCTCTGTCTGGTTGCACAACCAGATTTTCTTGAGAGACTTAGGAATTGATCACTCTGACGGTTTCACAATTGTCCATCTCTCTGCCTTCCCTTGCTATTGCTTTTGTCTGCTTCTCAAATTGCTGCATCTGTTCTCCCCTTACATACCTGCAGTTATAAAATATATGTGAATCTTTGTGTAAAACTGTATGTGATACTGGGAATCCCTTTGTTTAAAACTGTATATAGTTATAATGTTGAAATGATTGCAAAGCTATTTGGAACTCAAGGGGTTAACCCGAGATGCAGCTTTTAAGCCTTTTGCAGAGCTGTAAAACAAGAGGTCACTTCTGGGTCACTATGTTCTTTTGCTGCACCTGCATCGAAACTAACAAGAACATTCTGCGAGAAGCAGGCTCTCTTAGCCAGACAGAGACTTATAAAAAACAGCAGCAATGCTTTTGCTACGAGACAAGGAGAGTGAAAGACAGATTGAAACTTGGAATTAAGAGACACTTTCAGAGGAAGGACTTTGTTTTCTCCGTTTGTACTGCTTTTGTAAATAGTTATACTGAATAATTTTTTTATTTTCATTTTGCTGTTATTAAAGGAAAATAAAACACTATTTGCAAATTTTGAAACTGCTCCTGGTTTTCCTATGCTTCCTGACCTGTGCCTCGGTGACAGATGGTTTCAGACTAAGTGGGATTTATGCCGTGCATATTCTAAGCCAGGAGTTGTGTGTGTGGGTACTAGACCTGGTACCAGGGAAGCATAGAAGAAAGGTACGGATTCTGCAGCAGCAAGCCCAGGAGTCATTACCAGAAGAATGGCAGCCAAACTAGAAGCAGAAACAAAAGTCCAAACTGAGACTGTTCAGCCAGCACAAGTCATGGGGGGGAAAAAAAAAGAGCAGGCGGTGACAGAACCTGAAATCCTGACTGCCTTTTTCCAGTGGTGGGCTACACAACAAAAAGAGAAGGGGAGACAGAGAAGAGATGCAGCAACTTGAGAAGCAGACAAAAGAAGA
This sequence comes from Neoceratodus forsteri, assembly GCA_016271365.2. Classification (NCBI taxonomy): domain Eukaryota; kingdom Metazoa; phylum Chordata; order Ceratodontiformes; family Ceratodontidae; genus Neoceratodus; species Neoceratodus forsteri. Next base: position 363,539,734 of record JADMNL010000023.1, on the reverse strand, counting down.
GATGCAGTGACAGGAGCAGCAATGGTCAGATGCCTTGCAAGTTATCAAAGCTGGAGGATCTAGAACAGGTCCTGCAGAGCAACACAACACCAACAACTTAAAAGACCTTAAACTTACAAAGTCGTGTCCCTTGGATGATTTCGTAGCATACCTGACAACCTTTGAAAGGGTTGCCACAGCCTGCCAGTGGCCAAAGCAGCAATTGGCAATCAGACTGGTACCTTGTCTGACAGGTAAAGCCCAACTTGCCTACAGCAATATGGACACTGCACAGTCAGAAAACTATGACCTGGTGAAAAAGAGAGATCCTTAAAGATATAATATCTCAGGAGACACCTACAGGCAGATAATTAGTCTCTGAAGTACAACTCAGTCGATAATCCTTGAGAAGCCTTCATCTGACTCAGAGAGCTCCTTATGAAATGGTTCCAACCAGAGGGCAAAACACTCCTACAGATCATCGAAACATTGGTAATGCAGCAGTTCATCAACATCCTCCCTACAGATGTGCAGCTTTGGGTAAAAGAACACTGACCAGAAAATGACGAAAAGGCTGTTTCTTTGGCTGAGGACTACCAGATGGCCAGACAAGACACCACAGCAGCAGCGAGGTAACAACCAAGCACCGGTAAAAGACTATTTTTCCCCATTTAAACTCCAAGTCTGATAAGAACTTTGGTGGGGGTAACAAATCTGTACCCAAAGACTTTATTTGCTATAACTGTATTAAGCCATGTCATATTGCAAGAAATTGCCGATGTAAGAAAAGTGACAATGGAGCAGATTTGTCCTTAGTAAATTGTGGCAAGTACTTAACAGATGTGAAGGTGGGAGATAAGACTGTGAAGGGACTTATAGATTTGGGAAGCAGACAGACCCTCGTGCATACTGAAGTGCTGGGAAAACAATGTCCAAAAGGATCAGGTACTGGTGTCATCTGCATCCACGGGGACACTCGATACTATCCCACCAGCCAAGTGACTGACTATTAATGGGGTGTTGCACTAAATGAAAGTGGGGGTAGTATCCAAGTTACCTGTACCTGCGATTATTGGAAATGACTTTCCAGAATTTATTGAGTTAATCAAAGAGGGAGTAAATCCTGATGTTTCAGCAGCTGTGGTGACAAGAGCTCAGGCAAAGAAAATCTCAGATGGTGGGGACTCTTCCTTTCATTGATTTTGATTTGGACTTGTTTGAGCACAGCTCCAAGATCTGGAAGTCCAGGAAAGAGAGAGGACGCCTGAAGAAACAGTGGCAACAAAAGACCGATGTTAATATATGAAAATGCTGAATCTAAACTGATCACTAATTGTGATTTTCTTTCAGAACAAGCTAACAATGTTTCTCTCCAGGGTTATTTTAAGCAGCTGGGGATGAAACCAAAACAGGGTAAACCCATGTTTAAAAAAATGTAATGGGCTAATGTACAGAGTTTGGGTTAAACCTCAGACACAGGACCACATAGAACAATTGATTATATCACAAAAGTATAGATCTATGTTGTTACAGATAGCACATGATAGTCATATGGCTAATCACTCGGGGAAGGATCGCACCCTTGCCAGATTGCTGTACAGATTTTACTGGCCTGGAATTCAAGTAGATGTTGCTACCTATTGCAGTTCTTGTGCTGAGTGTCAGAAAGTAGCCCCAGTGACTAAAAAAGACAAGGTACCCCTAACCCTTCATAGATGTGCCTTTTGAGAGAATTGCAATGGATGCGGTTGGTCCCTTAGACAAAAGTAAAAAGGGTATGCGATTCATTTTGGTAGGATGTGACTATGCTACTCGATACCCAGAGGCAGTTCCAATGCGTACTGTCACAGCCCCAAAAGTGGCAGCAGAGCCTGGCAAAATTTTCAGTGAGGTGGGCATACCAAAAGAGATTACTAATCAAGGTAGTAATTTTGGTGCTGCATTACTGAAGGAGCTGTACCAACTACTAGGTATCCCTGCCATAAAAACCTCCCCTTATCACCCTCAGACGGTCTTGTTGAGCGTTTTATCCAAACCCTAAAATGCATGTTAAAAAGGTTTGTAAAAGGGGAAGGGAAAAACTGGGACCAATACTTACCTTACCTGCTTTTTACTTACAGTGAAGTGCCACAGGCATCTACAGGTTTTTACCATTTGAAATGCTGTATGGTAGACAACCTAAAAGGCTACTAGATGTAATAAAAGAAACATGGGAAGATAACCCCAGTCAGAAACAATCTATTACACCTTACATGTGTGCCCTGAGGAAGAAGTTTGCAAAATGTGTTGAAATCACCCATAGTAATCAAGAATAGGCCCAAAACCAGCAGAAAGTGTATTATGACCATGGGGTAAAAGAAAGTCTTTAAGCCAGGTGAAAAGGTCTTGCTACTATTACCCACTACAGAAAACGAGAGGATGGAAAGAACAGACCCTTATGTTTAAACTCTTTCTGCATAACAAATGGAGCAGGGTCTTATTCAACTCTGTTACAGGAGCAAGAGGTTTTTGTTACTCTTTTACTGAGAATATTTTTGAGAAATTCTGTATTGTAGAGCTGACCTGCCAGAGCCATAGTACCGCTACTGCTTGCAGTGCCAACGACCCAGGTTCGGGAGTGAACTCCAGGGCAGAAGGTCAGCTGGGGGAGGAGGATTCAGTGTCCAGAAGACTGTTGTCCTCTTCCAGGGAGGGAGTGGTATGATGGCTGGTGCGTGCCTGGCCCCAAGTATAGCTGGGGAGGTCAGGACACTGGTATCCACAACATGTGGATGAGGAGAGGCAGACATCAGGTACATCATGTGTGAAAGCATGCATAACATCACCCCAGATGTCATTGCACATACACTTCTTTGGGGCAGGACAGAAATCAGAAACAGTGTGGCTGGCAGGATGAGTACCGACCCTCTGCAGGCCCCACACCAGTGATCGAGGCTCCTCCTGAAGCTGGATCCGTGACAAGGCAGGTCGAGGGTCTCCCTGCCACAGGGAGGCAAGCCGTCAGGGACTCAGGAATGGTAAGTTTGGGAGAAGCCAGGTGGCCCAGGAGGAAATCAGTGCAAAGGGGCCAGCTGGGAAGAGGGGATCAAAAAAAAAAAAAAAAAAAACTGTTTACTGATGATAGTGCACAAAAAGAGTTGGCAGAGTTGCAACCTAGGAACCATAATTCCACTTTAAATAGTCTAAAAGCACATGTAAAATAGCAGGAACCAGCAAGTACTAAGACTTCTAGAGCTTGTAATGTTAAAAATAGAATTCTACTTGTCAGAATAAAGTGCCAAAAACAGTACCTTACGTCCAGGATGTGCTTCACTTTATTTGTGCAAATTTGTGACACTGTACAACAAAAGCTTTAAGATAGTGACGGCAACTATAGTTCAATAAAACAGTCCCATGCAGATGCATTTAAATTGCAGTGCACAAAATTCAATATTCCATAGACTGGTACACAGAAGCTCACACAGAGCACCGGCTGAACCTCCCTTGCTTCCTCGTCTTTACGTCACCTGATGTGATGTGCACTTTGTCAAAGGTCACATGCGTGAAATGCATCAGGTGACGCAAGGATGAGGAAGCAAGGGGGTCCAGCCAGTGCTCTGTGTGAGCTCCTGTGTACCAGTCCATGAAATATTGAATTTTGTGCACTGCAGTTTGAATGCATCTGCATGGGACTGTTTTATTGAACTATAGTTACTGGCCCAGATATTCAAAAGGGTTGTGCATCCATGCACAACCCACTGATGCGCCCCGGTGCAATATTCAAAAGGGAAAAGTGCGCCGCACAAATCCTGAGGCACCGGAGCGCATCAGTAATGTATGGAGGCACAGGTGTGTGGGGGGGGGGGTGTGTGCCCATGCACAACCTGCACAGCCAGATATTCAGCCCGGGATGTGCAGAGCCATGCATGCGCAACCCCTACCTGTGCCTGCACAAAGTTAAGCCAAAAAAAGGAACAAATGATGGCCACCCACAGGTGAGCTACCATACTGCAGGGCACAACACGGCAGCTGCCACCTGTGGGTGGCCACCTGAGTTTCTGCCGCACCTGGTGGTGCCCCCATGCCCCATCGTGGGCATCCGTGTAAATAAACCCCCCCTCCAAGATCCCTGGTGGTCTAGTGGACTGCTATGTGCCCGATCGCGGGCATTTGTCTACAAAACACATCCCCGTCCAATATCCCTGGTGGTCCAGTGGACTGCTATGTGCCCGATCGCAGGCATCAGTATAATACACCCCCCCCGTCCAATATCCCTGGTGGTCCAGTGGGCGATCGCTGCCTGATCGCAGGCATCTTTTAAATCACCCCCGCCCAATATCCCTGGTGGTCCAGTGGACCGATCACTGCCCGATCGTAGGCATCTTTTAAATCACCCCCGCCAATATCCCTGGTGGTCCAGTGGATTACATCTGCCCGATCGCTGGCATCTGTAAACATAAAAGTCCTATTACCCTGGTGGTCTAGTGTACCCCTCCCCACCTGGTCCATCGAGCCCCATCGCTTCCGCCCTGGCAGCCGGGCGGTGGCAGCATTCCCCACCCGCCTGCTCGCTTCGTTGACTCCACCAACTGACAGCTTGGTAGGTTGCAGCGCTCATTGAGCCTACAGTGTGAGCTATCAGCGTAAGTCATAGCCTGCTGCTGTGTCCAGATATGTAAATGATTCATATCTGACTGTGCAGTACGGGTATGGTTGTACGCCTACTGGCTCACACTGTGAACCATCGGGAGTACAGCCCTACTGAGCTGTCAGTCGGCAGGCGGGTGGGGCGCTGCCACCCTCTGGCTGACCCGGGTGGGGAAGCGGGGCGGTGGGGCTCAGTGGGCAGGTGGAGAGGGGGTACACTAGACCACCAGGGTAATAGGACTTTTTTAAGTTTTACAGATGCCCGCGATCGGCAGCATGGGGTCCACTGGACCACCAGGGATATTGGACGGGGCGTGTATTATACCGATACCCACTGACATAATATAGCGTCCACTGGACCACCAGGAATATTAGACGGGATTATTGTTTAGATAAATGCCCGCAATCGAGCTGCAGGGGGTGTCGGTCCCCGACGGCTGCTACCTGGCAGGGCACCAGGCGCAAGTCGTTGGGGACCAGTGCACCTGCATGCTAATGGGATGCAAATGGGGCCATAATGACATGCAAATGGAACCCATGTGCACCTTGCATAAATTATGGCCCCATTTGCATGTCCCCTTTTGAATATCGCAGGTGCTATGCATGGCGCAATGGCACTTGCACTAGCGTATCTCCATGCTCCACTCTGGCCACTTGCACTGGCTCAGTGCCACTGCGTCATGCCAGTGGGGGTGGCCAGGGTGCAATATTCAGAGCTGCTGCGCCATAGCGCAGCTCGATTGAATATCACCCAGGCCACATCCCTGCGCAACCAAGTTAAGCTGCGCACAGGCTTGCGCCACAGCCTGGCACAGTTTGAATATCCAGGCCACTATCAATATCTCAAAGCTTTTGTTCTACAGTGTCATGAACTTTTATTGATGACACAACTTTTGTAACCAGTTTTAAAGTCAATAAAATCTTCATTAAGTAAAAAGAGGTTGCAGAGGGGCCCATAATATAACCATGTGATCTGAATGTTCCAAACCCAAAGATCATGAAAGTTCTGAAATGCCCTTAAATGTTTGAATTTTAGAACTCAATTGATGAATACCAGGAATATTTAGAAATAAACAAACAATCCTGTTGGGCTAAGAATGATTTAATCATTTATAAATGAGTAGCAACAAGTATATCTGCTCTGGTCTAAATGCATACAACCAAGTGCCACACTACTCTCTATTATACAGGTCATCAAAGCCATTTTAATCACCTGTACAAATCTCTTGCCAACAAAAGTTAGGAGGTTTGGTTACCTGCACACACAGCACAGTTACAGACGTTGATGAAAACTGAGATCTTGGCTGTGGAGGGCAGCCCTGTGACCTTGGTAGAAGGCAGCCTCCTGTACCGGTGCCTCTGTTTGGGGAGGGACTGCAGGAGTAGACCAGCTAGGCTGATAGTGCAGCTGCCCAGACAGAGAGCATTAAACACTTCGGGGTAGAACTTTAGAACCAGCTCTGTAGAAGGATTTCTGTGAGGACAGCAAAATGCCAGCAGACGAAGAGAAGCCATCCGTGTCTCTAACTGACTCAAAGTACTCATGAATGTAGACAAAACTCATAAACACAACATTTGCCTTTCTTTCCTTCTCCCTCCACTACCCCAGAAACAAAGAGCAGGAATTCTGCCTGTAGAAATCTGATCAGTGGCTGAGATCACTAATCAGTCAGTCAATTAATCAATAACATAGGTGCAACCACCCATAAAACAGTGAGGGGGCACTGGAAGCAACTGCATGATTTGAAAAGTGAGTTTCCAATAGTTACAAGCTTAAGAAAAACAGTTAGGGGGAAATGCCCCCCCCCAACTGAGTGACCCTATGGAAAACAATCACGTAAACTCTAGCAGTTCATTAGTTGCATAATTATGTGCAGCTGGGAAAGGCTATGAACCTAATAGCACTGGAGCTTCTCAGTAACTTCTGGGTTTTAGTTACTTGCAGGGAGGAAGGATGTTAGTATGAACAGTGCAGTGAGCCTCATGGCTGTGGACAACCACCCCAGCTCAGCTTCTCTCTTTCTGTAGAAATCCCATAGTGTTTCACTGAAAATAGCCTTCTAGAGTTGGGGTTCTGCCAGGCAGGTCACTATGAGACAATGCCTTCCTGTAAAAAGTAGGCAGTGCTAGGGATAGTAGTGTTGCGTTTACTTGCTGCACTCAAATATTGTTTTTGCACTCTATTTTTCTGCACTTTCCACCTCCAGTCTTGAGCCACCACCACCGCTTCCCTATCCCCGACCTTCTCATGGATTTACTGGTTATCCACCAGTGCCCAGGACCACATGAGGTGGTGAGCGGCCTGCCATGTTATTCGTGCGGGGGCCTGCAGGGGGTGCTGGATATTGTTCATCTATTTTTCTCCCCAGGGTGCTGTCTTACGACACGCACATGCATGAATGCAGTGAGGCGCACACACGTAAATCCACTGATGCGCACAATCATGCAATGACATGCACGTGCATAAATGCAATGACACACACACACACACACACACACATGAAATGACATGTACATGCATACATGCAGTGGTGCACATATATGCATGGTGTCCGATGGCAGGCCCTTCCCTTTGGACAGCACTTGCCTCTGCTACCACATGGCCTCCGCCAGGTGGCAGTCGAGCAGCAAAATACTGTAACCCCCATCCCCATGTAGGAGAGCTGTCCCTGAGACAACTGAACCTCCCTCCAGCCCCCAATGACCTCAGCTCACTCAAGAACATAGACAGGATGGAGGCAGTCCAGAGGAGGGCAACTAAAATGGTGTAGGATCTGCACCAGAAGCCATACAAAGAGAGAGTAAAGGAGCTTAATATGTATACCCTCGGGGAAAGGAGGGAGAGGGGAGACATGACAGAAACTTTCAAGTACTTCAAGGGAATCAACAAAGTACAAGAGGGAAGCATCTTTCAGAAAAAGAGATGTGCAAGAACAAGGGTACACAATTTGAAGACAGAGGGGAGGATGGCTCAGGGGCAATGTAGGAAGTATTTTTTCATGGAGAGGATGGTGGACACATGAAATGGCCTTCCTGAGGAGGTAGTGGGGTCAAAAACAGTGGGAGAACTCAAGAATGCATGGGACAGACATAAGGCAATTCTGGTGGGGGTTAGGAAGAAGTAGGCTGTTGGTTAACTAGGATCTGCAGCTTATCCAGTAGGTAGGGAAATGGGCAGACTGGGTGGGCCAAGCGGTCCTTATCTGCCATCAAAGTCTATGTTCTATGTTTCATTCTTAAACTCAGGTTGCCAGTTTCACAAGCAGTAGCCCTGCCACCGTGATGGTGGGCCAGCTTCACAAGCAGTAGCCCTACTGCTGTGATAATGGGCCAGCTTCACAAGCAGTAGCCCTACCGCTGTGATGATGGGCCCAGCTTCACAAGCAGTAACCCTTCCACTGTGATAATGGGCCAGCTTCACAAGTAGTAGCCCTATCACTGTGATGATATGCCAGCTGCACAAACAGTTGCCCTACTACTGTGATTATGGGTCAGTTGCACAAGCAGTAGCCCCACCACTGTGATGATGGGCCAGCTTCACAAGCAGTAGTCCTACCACTGTGATGATGGGCCAGCTTTACAAACAGTAGCCCTACCTCTGTGATGATGGGCCAGCTGCGCAAACAGTAGCACTACCACTGTGATGATATGCCAGCTTCACAAGCAGTAGCTCTACCACTGTGATGATGGGCCAGCTTCACAGACAGTAGCTGTACTACTGTGATGATGGGCCAGCTTCACAAGCAGTAGCCTTACCGCTGTGATGATGGGCCAGCTGCACAAACAGTAGCCTTACAGCTGTGATGCTTTGCCAGCTTTAGAAACAGTAGCACTACCACTGTGATGATGGGCCAGCTTCGCAAACACTAGCCCTACCACTGTGATGATGGGCCAGCTTCAAAAGCAGTAGCCCTACCACTGTGATGCTGGGACAGCTTCACAAACAGTAGCCCTACCACTGTGATGATGGGCCAGCTTCAACAGCAGCAGCCCTACTATTGTGACGATGGGCCAGCTGTGTAAACAGTATCCCTGCCACTATGATGATGAGCCAGCTTCACAAACAGTAGCCCTACCACTGTGATGATGAGCCAGCTTCACAAACAGTAGCCCTGCCACTGTGATGATGAGCCAGCTTCAAAACAGTAGCCCTACCACTGTGGTGATGGGCCAGCTGTGCAAACAGTAGCCCTTCCACTGTGGTGATGGGCCAGCTTCACAAGCAGTAGCACTACTACTGTGATGATGGGCCAACTGCACAAACAGTAGCCCTACCACTGTAATGATGGGCCAGCTGTGCAAACAGTAGCCCCACCACTGTGGTGATGGGCCAGCTGTGCAAACAGTAGCCCTACCACTGTGATGATGGGCCAGCTTCCAAAGCAGTAGCCCTACCACTGTGATGGGCCAGCTGCACAAACAGTAGCCCTACCGCTGTGATGATAAGCCAGCTGCACAAGCAGTAGCCCTACTGCTGTGATGATAGACCAGCTGCATAAGCAGTAGCCCTACCACTGTGATGACAGGTTGGAATTCCTCAAATATGTTTAATACTGTATGCTACAGTTACTTATTAGTTTTGTATATAAAGTTATTAGTAGCACAGCCTGATGGCACAGGCTAGTAGGGGCACTTGGGAGATACAGGACTGGGTCTTGGTTCTGACTCCCCCACCCTGGCTGGAGGCTCTGGAGTCCAACGTGGAGGTATCATGCACTGGGGAGAGGGACATAAACATTCTGATGCAGGAACACCTGCTATAGCTACTGTGCTAACAGTATGGACCATGTAGCATTGGTTGCACCATCCCCCCCCCCCACTGGAGTGCACCATGTGTGCCAAAGAAGGAAGTCAAAGAGGTGGGAGGGCTGTTACAGGAAAATATACCAACTGGCAGCATGCCTGATGGCATCAAGGTTCACCCACCCCAGACACTGCCAAAAACCCAATACCATCCACTCCTCCATCAGGGACTACAGCTGCTCCTCAGCAGCAGCAGCGAGTAGGCTAGTCTCTGGGGCCCTTCCATGGGGGAGGGGGGCAAGCCACCGAGGAATTGGATGAAAGAGAGGATCTGGACTAAAGCATCAGGTGTGTATGCACGTGGCAGATATGGGTATGTGTGGATCCTGATGTATTACATACCTGACTATTAATAAACAATACATTTTGTTTTCAAGCTGGACTGCAGGCGATATCACCAGCCCACTACCAGCCTTCCGAGGAGCTCTCTGCATTTGACCTGTATTTAAACCTCATTTTTAATATGTTTATTGCTTTTTTCATATGTAGTTTCTTCTCCCCTGTCCCTTTGTCCTGGTGCCCACCCCCAAGTCCTATCATGGATCTTCTCGGGGATTTACCAGTTACCCAGCACTTATGCAAAGCCTATTAGATGAGTGATCTTCCATGCCTGTCGTGCGGCGCCTGCAAGGGGTGCCGGGTGACCCGAGGCATTTTTCCTCCATATTCTTCTTTCTCGAGGGTGCCATGCATGCAGTGACATGTATGCACAAAAACTGCACATCAGTGTGTCTACATGCCGTGTTCACTGTTGTCATACCCTTTATTGCTGCTCTGGCATTCACTGCCACCTCGCCTCCTCCAGGAGGCAGTCAAGTGGCAGAACACAGGATACCCCCCTCCACGAAGGAGGAAAGCTGTCCAGGGTATAATTTTCCCTCTCCCAGCCGTCGCCCTGCAACCCATGCTTGTACCAGAACACAGGTCACCAGCACTGTGAGCAGTAATGCAACCTGTTGTACGTGAAATTAGAAACATCAGAGGAGGGAAGAGACAAATAGGGAACAATATATTTCAGCAACACTGCTGGCCCATCAATGAACAGTGGTTAGCCAGATGTTAATCAAACAACAATTGTTATGTACAGTAGAATACGAAGGGCCCTGTATTCAGCCAGCAGTGCCTGTGCTGCATTTGCGCTAGTGCCTGTTTACTGCAAGTGGGATATTCAGAAGAACTGCATTAGTGCTAACACCTTTGAACATTGGGCCTCAGCCCAGAGCACATCTCCACAGTTCAAATTCATAGCGCTGGTGCAGTGCCTGGCACAGGTGCAACACTGAATACAGCACTGTACAAAGGCCCAGTGCAAGCAGTGCAGAGAACAGTGCAGGTGACAGCAGGAGGATGGGACAGGCAGGCACCAAGGAAAGACACAAAACAGCAGCAGAGGTAGCAAAAACAATTTTTTTTTTTTTTCTGAAATTTCTTTTTCTTCCCTCTCCCCTCCGGAGTCGCAACTTCAGGAGATGCCAATGAAGCCTGCCCCCACCCTCGCATTTACGTGCCCGAACGGGGTCCTCCAACATGCTGTGGTTAACCCCCTGCCCAGGGTTGGGGTGGACCACTCCCCGAACCTTGAAATCTCATCAGGTCACCAAGTTCAATCAGGCAGACAGCGGTATATCGGGACCCAGCTCGGCACTCCGTCTACCCAACTCTGGAGGGGCATTTTCCATTTTTCCTGTGAGGGCGTGCAAGCCCATGATGTCAAGGTGCGATCGCCGACATCAACAACGTCCTCCCTCGGTATTCACAACTAAGTGATTGGTTCTGAACCTCCGCCTATGACCAATCAAACTCCCGAGGTGCCGACAAGCTGTCATGCCTCCAGCTTCCACCAGAGGTCACCGCTAGCCCGGGTTGGATCCCCACTCTCCCCCCGGAGAAGGCGAGCTGTTGTCGGATGCTCAACCTTTCTCCCCCGACCGATCCCGGCGACCCAAGTCTGCTTCCGAACCCGGGTCATCGGCGTGGTGCGAGATGTGGTGTCCAGCACCTCAACCCTCAGCGCTACCAGGTCGGCTAGCAAAAACTATTTTAATGTAAAAATGAGCAACAGCCCATAAACAAAAACAAAATAACACAAACAAAAACAAGGTGAATAGGCCATATAAAAGGTGTGGTGGGGAATCAAAAGAAAAAGGAAAAATGGCAACTGTCCATCAACATAAAGGCGGGGAACAAAGAATAACCGCATAGTGAATATCATCCAGCCCTCAAGGGGCTGCAGCAGGATGTGGTGGCGGTGGTGGTGGCTGCTGCCTCTGGACTGCCACAGCCAGGTCCCTCACTGCTGTTGTAGCCTCGTCCACCCTCCTAACAAAAATGTGGAGCAGGTGGACCTGCCTGTACAGCAGGCCGTCCCTTCCTTCCTGCAACATGGCATCATAGTGACACTCTCCTGCCTCCTAAGTCCCTCTGGGCACCTATGGAAAGCAATACACTGAACTCAGACAGCTGTGCACACAGGGTGAGGGACACAGGAGTGGTACAATGCCCATAACAGATGTACAACCAGTTAGTACATGGATTAGCATGCCACACGCAAGTGGACAGTCATACAGCTGCATTGAAATGTACGTGGCATACCAGAGGTAAAAGTGTGCACCCTAACAGTAGAGGACTGCACATACAATGAGTGTACCATGCTGTAACAGAGCATTATCAAGTTGTGCAAGGGACACATGATGCCAGCAGGCATGCCAGATGTGAAAACACAGCTTGTGATTGGTTGGCATCCATGGCACTCCAGACATTACCTCATGGGTTACAGCCCACCTGATAGGCTAATGATGCACATGACCCAGATCAGATTTCCAGTATATCCAGGTCCCAGAAACCCCTGCTCTCCAGTTTTGAATCGTGCATCTGAATAGGCAAGAAGCATACCAGGAATCCCTGTCTGCTCTATACAAGGTAGGAACCAGCAATCCAATTCTCTTTGTGCAGTTAATTTCAATCCTTGATACTACCTAAAAAAAGTGATCTGTTTAACAGAGCTCTCAAGAGCCAGTTATTATTGTAAATTCCAAAAAGTTTGTTAAGCATTGCATCTGCTGCCTAGAAACGCTGGTGTTTTCTTGTTTAAATGGCTACCTAAGGTAACCAGTGGTCGAGCCCCTTATTTTGCGTCTCCTCCCAGGTGGCTCCGCTATTAGAGCAGCTCGTTTTGCTAAAATTGGCCTCTCGGCCTGTTTTTCCCAGTCCCGCGGCTCCTCTACCACGTGTGTGGCCTGGTTTTATCATCGGGGATGCTCCCCCTAGCCACCGTCCTTGCCGGCATTTTCCTGGGCCTTCTCGGCCCTCTCGGCCACGTGGTGGGCCATCTATGGCCTAGGGACTGCCCTCCCATGCCACCGCGATCTGCTCCAGGCCGAGCTCTCTTCCTTCCTCGGTGCCTGAGCGGCGCGGTAGGTCCTAGAACTTCTCCCTCCTCCCTCGCCCCTTGTGGCGTCTTCCTCCGGCCGAGCGCAGCCTTCTGCCCCCAGGCGCTCGGTCCAGCCACTCGCAGTAGGCCGCTGGCCTACCTCCTTCCCCCACCAATGATCAGAGAACCTAGGGAGGAAGCTGAGCCTAGTCACAGTCTTCGGGAGGCCAGAGCTCCCTCCACGCTACTTCCTCACCCTCCGCCTCCTCCCTCCACTCCCAGGCCGTTTTCGGGAGGCGGAGAGGCGATTCTCGATCTAGCTTCAGCGGACCTCGTGGGTCCTCCTCCTAAGGAACCGAGGGCAAGACCCTCCAGCGCGGCTCTCCTCGGGCCTTCTCCGACGCTTATCTCCTCTTATCGGGAGGCAGGCATGGACACTGGAGATGCATATCTGCCACACAAAAAAATTATAGGAAATGAAGGACAGGGAAACCAGGGGTCTCTGGCCAGCAATCCACTCCACTCCCAGGGATGAACCTTTCCCAGGAGCGGCTAGTGGGCAAGTTTAGCTGTGTCCTAGCTAGGGGCAATTCTGGTGATACCAACACACCAGACCTGTGGTTTGAATCCCACAGCCCCTCCCCCACAGTGTCTTTCTGTTTTTAAAAAAAAAAAAAAAAAAGGAAAAAGGGGAAAGATGGAGAAAGGGAGCATACCATCCTTAACCTGCTCGGGTCCCCACATAGCTACCCCAGTAGAGTTTCTGCGGAGTCCTCTGCATGGTGGCCCCGGCCCCTCCCACAGCGGGCCTCGGCTCCACCAGGAAAACATGGCTCCCTCTGCGATAGGGTCCTCCCATAGCACCCTACTCAGGCACTCCCTCTGTCTCCTCTGAATCTTTCCCCTCGTCTGGCTGGGGCGAAGGCGGAGTTTATATTCTTACAAGGGGAAAAAGAGAGGGAAAACGGGGTTATCGGCCTCTTCACAAGTCTACCTTTCTCTAATTCCAGATGGTAAAGGCCAAAGTGCTCTGCGTGCAGCGCCAACTTCCTCCCTCAAACCCTGGGCCCCTGTGCGGGCCTGCCTTTTGACGATGATCTTTCTCAATGGAGAGGACACCACCTCTGGCACCCTCCAACCCCTGGATCCAGCACTTCACGGGTGGACCCGGCTCCTATTGATCCAGAACCAACAAGCAGCAGTGGCCATGATGGAGAGCCAACAGAACTTCATGCTCAAGATCATGGAAAAGCTGGAGGCCCTCACCCAGCACAGAGCGAGACCACCCAGCCCGGAACACACCCGGACAAGGGGTGCACCAGAGGAGCCGTCCATTCCTGAGGACACCCGCCCGGTCACACCCCACGACGGCACGCCGGAGGAAGGGGAGAAAGACGATGCGGATGAAGAAGAGGAGGAGGAGGCTGGGTTGGATTCGGATACAGAGGACTTGGACCTGCAAGCAACTCCATCCCTGACTTCCAAACTGTGTTCCTTCGACACCATCCCCGGGCTCATGAAGATCATCAAGGCCACCATGGGCCTGGCCACTGAGGAGCCGGAAGAGGACAAGCCTGAGTCGAAGCTTGATCCAATGATCCAGCTAAGATCCATGACCATAGAGACATTCCCAGTATGCCCAGCCATCGAAGAGGTTGTTGACACGGAATGGCAGTCCCCCGATCCAGGCAGAATGCCGAACCGCAGAAACTTGAACAGAATGTACCCTGTACAGGGCGACAAATCGGATGTTTGGTGCAAGGCACCCACTATTGATCCACAAGTGGCGGCCCTGAGCAAAGACTGTGCTACCATGTGGCACCATAGCCCTCAAGGATCCAACGGACAAGAGAATTGAGGACATGCTCAAGAGGACCTTTGAGATCGAGGGAACCACGGCCAAGGCAATGACCACTGCCATCTACACCTCTCGGGCACAGATTCGCTGGCTCGAGGAGCTCCAGGAGCAGGCTATCCCAAAGTCTAGAGAGGCAGAACTACTGGAGTGCACCCTGGATGCAGCCAAATATCTGGCTGATATGGCAGTGACTGCCACGCCTTCAGGCAAGGGTCACGCTATCATCAACCGGGCCCGTGAGAGCCCTGTGGTTAAAACTCTGGGACACTGATTCAGAATCAAAGACATTATTACAGAACTTACCGCTCAAGGGAAATCATGTCTTTGGGGAGGGACTCCAGAGTTATCTGAAACAAAGGGAGGAAGGTAGGAACCTCCTTAGGAATAGGTCCAAATCCTCCTATCTGCCCTCCGCAAGACGGAGGTTTCGGGGCGGAATCAAGGGCCAAAACCATAGGGACTCCTTTCTGCAGAGCCACTCCTTTCGGGGTAGAGGCTCCCTTTCCAGCCCCCGCGGCCACTCCTTTCAGAGTTACCAGTCCGCCTCCTTCAGACCTCGGGGACAAAAATCCGGAGGCCGAGGTAGAGGCTTCAGAGGAAAACAGTGACTCCCAACGGCCCGACAATTGCGATCAGGACCTGTACCCCCGGTAGGACAAAGACTAGCCCTGTTTTTCCACCGCTGGTCGGCCACCACATCGGACAGGTGGCTCCGGGACGTAGTATCCAAGGGATACGCCATCGAGCTATCCCATACCTCTATACCGCACCGGTTCATTTCATCCCCATCTCCAGAAGGAGAGCCTCTCCTCACCAGGTTCAACGGATTCTAGCAGAGCTAATCCAGAACAGGGCCATCCAGCCCGTCCCGAGCCAGGAACAAGGAATGGGCATGTACTCATCTTCTTCCTGGTCCCAAAAGTCTGGGGAGCTAAGGCCCATCCTGGACCTAAAACTCCTGAACCGCACGTGGTCCCCCACCGTTCAAGATGGAGACCATCCGTCCACTTTACAGGGCATCAGGGTGGACGACTTCATGACATCCATCGATCTGAAGGACGCCTACCTCCACATCCCCATCATCAGAAGACACAGGCAATTCCTCCACTTCCACATCCTGGGACACCATTTCCAATACGAGGCGCTCCCCTTCGGCCTGTCCTCGGCACCCAGAGTCTGCACCAAGGTCTCTATAACTCTGGTGGCCAGACTCAGGGAACAGGGGCTAGACATCATCCCGTACTTGGACGACTGGCTCATCTGCGCCCGCTCCGAGGACCAGGCGCGAGCGCATACGGAACTCACCTTGCAGGCTCTCGAGGATCACGGCTGGGTGGTGAATCAGGAAAAGAGTCACCTCCGCCCCACCCAACAGATAGAGCACCTCGGGGCCATCATCAACTCGGCAAGGCTGGGCAAACCATCGCCGGTCGAGTCCACAACCCACAGGAGCTGGCATCGAAAGCTGAAGTCGCACACCATACCACGGTGGGGAAGGTGGCACGACTCTGGGCTGCATGGTCTCCTGCATCGACCTCGTGGCCCTGGGCCAGGTGGCACATGCGTCCGGCCCAAAACTACGTCCCTGTTCAGGGCGCCAAAGAGAACAACCTCCAGTGTGTGGTGCCACTGCCCATAGCGGTAAGATCATCCCTGGTCTGGTGGACTACACTGGAGAATCTGACCAAGGGAGTTCCCTCTGAGGCCCCTCGCCCGATCCCCATAGAGACGGACACCAGTCTCTCCGGCTGGGGGGCCTGCTTAGGGGACGCTTCAGCACAGGGAACGTGGTCCCCAGCGGAGACTCAACTCTCCATCAACGTTCTGGAAATGAGAGCAGTATTCCATGCTCTGAGGGCGTTCAGACATCTCATCCTGGGGCGCCGGTCCTGATCCGTCCGACAATCGCGTGACGGTGGTCTACATCCGAAACGGGGAACCAGAAGCAGGGTTATGTCGAGGAAACCAGCGGTGATCAACTGGGCGCAGACTCACCTATCACACCTGGGAGCAGTGCACCTGGCAGGGAAACTGAATGTCAGGGCGGATTGGCTCAGCAGACAACAGATTCACCCGGGAGAATGGCGGTTGCACCCAGCCCTCTTTCAGGCAATCCAGGCAGCGTGGGGACTCGTGTCTCTGGACCTCATGGCATCACGGGACAATGCCCAGGTTGACATGTATTACTCCCGGTTCAGAGACGCCCACTCCCAGGGCACGGATGCCCTGTCACAAGCCTGGGGGTGGGAGTATGCGTACGTGTTCCTGCCGCTCCCCCTGCTACCACAAGTACTGACCAAGATCCGAGAATCTCGTGTCACCATCATTCTGGTGGCCCCTTACTGGCCACGCAGATCATGGTTCGCGCATCAGAGATGTCGCTAGCCAGCTTCCAGATTCCCGTCCGACCGGACATGCTGTCACAAGGACCGTTCTCCACCCGCCCCTCGACCCTAAAGCTCACGGCCTGGCTCCTGAAAGGGAACGATTGACAATGACCGGGCATCACGAGTCGGTCAT
Organism: Neoceratodus forsteri; assembly: GCA_016271365.2. NCBI lineage: Eukaryota > Metazoa > Chordata > Ceratodontiformes > Ceratodontidae > Neoceratodus > Neoceratodus forsteri. The sequence continues at coordinate 363,522,578 of JADMNL010000023.1, read as the reverse complement.
CGGTACGCTACTCCAGTCTAGATGGGCCTCCACCACGTCCACGTACGAGAGGCAATGGGCCATCTTCTCACAGTGGTGCCAAAGGAGGGGATCGGTACCAGAACAGGCCGACCTGCCCACCATTCTCCTATTCCTCCAGCAAGGAGTGGACAAGGGGCTGGCCCCCCTCCCTAAGGGTACAGCTGGCGGCCATTGGGGTGGCCAGAGGGCTCGTGGAGGGGCACCCACCGGGAGCTCACCCGGACACCATACGCTTCATGAGAGCGGTAGAGCTCCTTCGTCCCAGGACCAGACCAACCATCGCGCCATGGGACCTACCTCTGGTGTTGGGATCCCTAAAAGTGTCACCCTATGAACCGCTCCTAGAGGCAGACCTCTTCTGGGTCGGACTAAAGACCGCTTTCCTTGTAGCCATCTGTTCGCCAGAAGAATCGGGAGCTCGGGCGCCTGTCGGCGCTGAGCCATACACCGCCTTCACCTCAGGGTCAGGCTGAGAAAAGTGCCGGCCTTCCAGCCAAAGGTTTCGACAAAGTTCCACAGGGAGCAACCCATCAATCTGCCAACCCTGTCACGAGAAAGCCCTCAGGGCCAGGGCGGGGCCCCCGATTCCCTGGACGTCGGGTCGGCCCTATCGGTCTATCTGGCCAGGACCTGCCCCATCCGAAAAACGGAGAGGCTGTTCATTGTCTCAAAAGGTCAGAGAAGGGGGCTCGCGGCCTCCAAGACCACAATTGCAGGATGGCTCAGACGGGTCATCCAGCATGCCTATACGGCAAATCAGTTGACTCCACCACAGGGGATCAGGGCACACTCCACCAGGGCGGTCGCCACGTCTTGGGCGGAGAGAGCCTCGGTTTCCTCAGTGGATATATGCAGAGCGGCCACCTGGAGTTCCTTGCACACCTTCGCTAGGCACTACAGGCTGGAGCAGCTCCGGGACTTCAGGTCAGCCTTCGCAACCCAGGTCCTGTCAGCGGCCTCTACATCCGGACACTCCGACTCACCCGTCTCCCACCCAGAGTGCTAACTGCTTCTTATCTCCCATGAGGTAATGTCTGGAGTGCCATGGATGCCAACCAATCACAATGGGTGTTTACTCACCTGGTAAAGGTGATTGTGTTGGTTGGCATCCATGGCACTCCAAGGCCCTCCCTCGGGAGTGTTCAGAGCGTCCGCCTCTAGGGCAAACAGGAGGTCCCTACTCAACTCCCGGTGCCTCAAGGGATTTGCCGACACTGCTAAGTTCAGTCGAACCACTGGTTTGAGTTAGGATGTATATAATAGGAAATAAACGCAGGCCTCTGGCCTTTCCCTTTGTAACATGTCGTGGTAGACCTCCTTTGTGCGTGGCTATCTATATACTGTTTGTTTTTTGTCTCTTGTACTAACTAACTTCCTTTCAGCTATGGAAGATTCAAACTGGAGAGCAGGGGTTCCTGGGACCTGGATATACTGGAAATCTGATCTGGGTCATGTGCATCATTAGCCTATCAGGTGGGCTGTAACCCATGAGGTAATGTCTGGAGTGCCATGGATGCCAACCAACACAATCACCTTTACCAGGTGAGTAAACACCCAATGTGCAACATCAGCGCCAAGCCGGTGTAACGGCTCATGTGGCAATGAGTTGCACCCACAAACCCCACATCCTGCAGACCAGGCTTCCAGCGCACAGTCCCACACAGGGGTGCAGGACAGACATCTATGAAACACCCTGGTCGGCAGCAGGGGTGGGACCCAGGCACACACGTAGCACACACAGCACAGCTGTATATGGATGGGGCTGTCCCGCAGCACTATGTGCATCAGGCAGGGTAATATGAGTGCAGCTGTGTTGTACATGGGTGGGCACCTGGCGTACTGTACCGCAGTCACTACAACACTGGTGTGAGATGCAGAGCTACGTTAAGGCACCCTCTGTCCCAGCGGACACTGACCCACCCTAAGTAGAGGGTTTCCCCTCATACAGAGCTAGTGCAGGTCATTGGCCCTGCGAAAATCCAGTTGTGTTGTAATGTATGCATGGCTCTGCCCATGTACCATGGAATGATCACACTCTGGCCATCACTCTGTCGGTTAGACACTGCCAACTATGCATCACAGTGTTGAATAAATGTGGTAGGGTACACTCATGGCCCATCAATGACTCCCCCTGCTGTTGACCCCATAAGGCCATCTCCGGTGAGATGCAACATGACAAACAGTGCATACGGTACTGGGGATGGCACTGATGTGGACAGACTGCAACAGGCACTGTATGGCACACACTGCATGTCACAAGAGTGTACCGGTACAACAGTGGCTCATGCCTGCCTCCACCAATCAGATACACATACTTAGTCCCAACAGTGTGGCACAACAAACCCAACTACCAATGTCAGGCATACCACCTGGCACTGTGAGCATTATTGTAATCTCCCTGGTGTACCAGGTTAGCAGCACAGGGGACATGCCACCATATGGTGTAATGCATGCCACGGCACAGTACACACACAGGGCAGCATGCCTGTCACACTGATGATCGAAACAGTAGACCGCACTGTCCTTGAGACACCACAGTGTCAGTGGTGGGACAATGCCCCAAGGGCCAGAGGAGTGTCCCCAACCACAAGTGCAGAGATGCTGCCCCCACAGGCATGCATGCAACCTGTCGATACATACATGGACACCCCCCTCCCATAGCACGAGTATGCAGCATAGTGTAGACATGCAACCCACACTGTGAAACACACAGTGCAGGGTACTTGTGTGGATGCTTGTCCGTGGACCAGCCTGCTTCCGGCATGGCTGGAAGTCCCCTCCCACCACCACTGGTCTTGGCAGCCATGCTCTTCTGTTCCAGCCCTAGGCTGGCACTGCTGGGCCCTGGTGTCTGCAAAGGAGGAAAAAGGAGACGTGATCAATAGCATGCAGCGGGACACATGGCACATTGCCATGAAACCTAAACAGAACACACACTTATATACCGGTACTGTGCAACAGCTGCCACATGTGCATAGTGGGGATGAACAGGACTGTGCAGGACCACATCTTAACATTGTGCACAGCCACAGCATGTCACACAGACAGGTGTAACCATGGCCCGGGCACAGCCGCCACGCTACATACCAGTGTTGCAGCTATGGCCTAGCACCATGTACACAAGCCCTATGTAGTGCCCCTATCCAGACTTCCTCACCACCTCTGTCCAACATATCCATACATGACAGTTACACACCATGTACACTTCATATGATGTAGCAGGATGTATGTAGCCCCAGGTCGCATATAACAAGGGCACAGGAAGCATACCAGTACAACAATAGGGGGTGGACATCCTACCATAAGTGTATCCCAACACAGTGTCAGGTCCTAGAGTGGTACACCCACTCCAATATAACTCCAATATAATAGTATACCATGTGTAGCCCCTATAAGGAGCTCTTCTCCTTATGAAGGTCTATGAGACCTGATTAGAACCTTATGTAGGTCTGCATCACACTGTTCAGAATTCCCTAGAGGGTTAATTCCTTTGTTATCTCAGTGGGCTGGGCTGCTAGCCTGTTCCAGCTTCCTGCAGGGAGGAACGAGCTGCCTGTGGCTTAGAGAACTGCAAAACGCTGCTTGAGTTCTGGTGGGGGGTGATTGTCGTGAGACATACAATGCCTGCTCCCTGTGTTGGACTTCTGTTCCTGTGTGGAAGGCTCAGAAACATCTTGCTGTGATCATGACGGCTGCCATTGGCAAGGATTCCCGCGAGGGGGGTACTTTCAGATGGATTCACTGAGTCTTAGTCTGGGAGGAGAAAATGACTTATTTGGAAACCAATCAGCAACTTTCAGATAAAGGGAAATTGAAGTGATTTAGAACTGTTTTATATCAGGACTGCACAGGGCATCCAGCGGTGCCCACCTTCCCTCCCTGCACTAGGCAGGAGGGTTTGAAAGTATGCCCCTGTAACAATAATTAGGACTGGGACCTTCTGCCCATGGGGATCAAGTCTTGGGAGAAGGTGAGAGGTGGCACCTGTGGTAGCCTCAGACCTCGAAGGGGTGTCCGCCTCTCCTTGTCCTAAATTGTGATCCCCTCATGTTGGGGATGAAGCCTTAAGAAGTATTAATGTGGACCTGGACCTCTGCCTCGGGGGTTCAAGTCGGGGGGGGGGGAGTGGGAGGCATCACCTGTGGCACCCTCAGACCCCTAGGAAGTGTATGCCTCTCCTAGTCATGTAAATGATGTGGGGAATCAGTCCCATTGGGTAACAGTATTTATTTCTGCCATGAAGGCTTGTGGAGTATACATAAATCTAAGGGACTGGGGCCCCTACTGTACAAGCCCAATGCAGGTAGGGCTGGTAGCAGGAAACCAGTACTGAGTTTAGGGGAAGTTTTGATTGGTCTATTTCCTGGGTAGCTTTACAAGTGAAACACCCCACTGTTACAGAAGAAGGACTATGCAAGGTGAAACCTGATGTTCATAGTAATTAATCAAAGTACCAATGGTACTATACGCACTAAAGAAGGTCTGTGTGAAATAATTATGTGGAGAGAAACAAAGGCTGACAGGCTTCCCCTGGCAATGAAAAGGGAAGTGGCTTGGGGGATGGGGTCGGGACACAGCATCTATCAATTGTAGTGAGAAAGAAAAAAATGTTCTGGTCTGGGTATTGAACCCAGGCCCCATAAACTCTGCTGCTTGGTAGCTAGTAGCTAGTAGCTCTACCACTGCACTAAGCACTGAAAACAAAAAAATGTATGCTGTGGCAAAGGACATGTAACATTGAATCTAGACACCCTACCCCCACACAGTTGCAGTAAATTTTTGTAATGAGCGGTCTGTCCATTTGAAGTAGTGTTTCCTAAGTTGCATTTCAATTTCAAAGTCTGGGCTGTAACCTTTCAAGTTATCGGCAATATAGAATGTCAAACCTTGCTGAAAGTCTATGACTAACTTCAGCAATGACATCAAATAGTATCTCTCATACTACATAAATTGTAGCGACAAATAAAAACATGTTCCCCTATGGGTATCGAATCCAGGCTTGTGTAGGTCTGAATTCCCTACATCAGGACCCAAAAGCCCTATCACTGACATCATCAATGACATAATGCAGCTGAATTACTCACTAAATGTACCTTAGAACTTGACTAAATGCAAATAAACACATGGCAGCAACCATTTCCTCCAGGCATGTTGTCTGTTTCGTTTGTACAGGTGAAGGAAGGGGGTCGTGACCTATAAGAAAAAGATGCTGTTGTCTTTTTCAAGTACCTACTCAGCTTTTTCAAGTACCTGCTCAGCTAAAGATGCTGTTGCTTTTCTAGTCCTAAAAACAGAAAGTTGTATATTCATTTGATGACAACAGTTCTAAGATGGCACTCCATGGATGGCTTTAAAAGCCAAGATTGAAACACATGGCATTGGTAACCAGAAAATAAAAAAAAAAGATAAGATACCAGGGAACAGTGAGTCTTTTTAGAATCCCACAGTAGTGAGGGCTGAGTTCTGTTCTATTTGGTTTGACAGAGTGTTTAAAACAGAATATAAAACATTCCATTTTTAGAACAAGAAAAGCAATAGCATCTTTAGCGGAGCAGGTGCTATTTATTTATTTTTATTTACTGAAAACTTCAGAGTTACCTTTGAGCGCAAGTGCTCATTTACAAAGGTTCCACATCAAATATATAGTCACAAAAAACATTATGGGCTGGATATTCAGACTGCGCCAAGCAATGGCGCAAGGGGAGGCGCAGCAAAATCGAGATGCGCCAGGGCCAGACAGGGGGGGTATTCAAAGGTGATGCGCCATGGCACAACACCTTTGAATATAGCACAGAATGTGCATGGTGCATATACAATGCGTCAGCGCATTCCCCAGACAGGAGGACTGGGAGTGCTCAGCTCAGCTGTAGAGATGCGCTGGGCGCATGTCCCAGAATATTCAGACTTGGGCATGTGAAATCGACCATAATGAGCGTAGTGCAAATAGCCACGAGCCATTATGGCCCCATTTGCATGAGCTAAGCAGGGTAGCCTGGCAAATGCGCTTGGTGCCCTGCACGGCATGGTGTGTGGACAGAGGGTGCCTGGAGCAACCACCCCCACCATTGTAGCCACGATCACGGGCAATAATAACACAGAGGCATGCCCTGGTGATCAAGTGGCACCCTCCACTCCTCCCGATGCTCTGATCGCGAGGATAATGTAAAATTTTCCTGTAGTCTAGTGAAGACCCCACCCATAACCATTAATCGCTGGTATTATTATCGTAGACATTCCTTTGTTCAGTGATCTCACTTTCCTGTAGCCCTCAACCTGAATAAAATTTTCATATCTCGCTGGTAGTCTAGCAGTCCCACTATTTTGGCCAGTGTCAGTAGCTAGGTCTCGGTGGTCCAGTAGCACCCTCACCCCTCCCACCACACAGGCCCCCCAGCTCACCCAGCACTTCCGCCATTGATGGGCGGTTGCAACCCGCCTGCATACTATCTGGTTGCTCTCAATGACATCATAGTATGTGTTGTAGTTTGTTGGTCCACAGTGTGACTAAAGGATTTTGCAGGGGTTGTGGCTAGACAGGCACAACATGTGAATGACTTAATCTACATATTTGTGCCTGTCTAGGCATAGCATGCCCTGCCCATTGTCCATGTGGACCAACTAGGGCCAACAGCACATACCGTGAAGCTGTCATTCAATGGCGGAATGGGGCAGGTTGCATCTGCCCACTGATGACAGGGGTGCTGGGTGGGCTGGGGGTCCTGTGTGGGTGGAGGGGGTGGGTGCCACTGACCACCAGGGACATATGTCACCACGAGCACTGGCGCAGCGATGCATCGGGTGGGGTGGGGGGACCACTAGACTACCAGGGATTTATGAAACATCTTTTATTCAGGGATCGGGGCTATGGGAAGGGTGAGGGGTTCCACTAGACTACCAGGGAATGTCTACATTTTAATAATACCCATAATCGGGTTACGGGAGGGGGGGTACCACTAGACTACCAGGGCAGAGGATATCATTCATTTTACAGCGATTGCTGCATTGGGTGAGATGGGGGGAACCACTTGATCACCAGGGCTGAATTGTACACCTGTGTACCGCGATCAGGCTATGGGGAGGGAGGGGAGTTACCACTAGACTACCAGGGCATTCTCGTTTAATTACTAATACCTGCAATCGGGGGAGGGGGGTACCACTACACTACCAGTGATGGTTTGAGTGCTTGTGGACGGTGTTCTTGCTGGGAGGGTGGCCATCCATGGCTGGAGGCTGCTGTGTTGCACCCTGCAATACTGCAGCCCGCCTATAGGTGGCCAGCATTTGAGCCAGATTTTTCTGGCTCAACTTTGTGCCCCGATATGTGGTGCATCTGGAGGTTGTGCCAGCAGATGCGCCGCACATCCCGGGCTGAATATCAGGACGTGCCACATATGCATGGGCACCTCTTCAGATGCACTGCATATCACCACGTGCCCGCACATCAGAACTTGTGCTGCGGATGTCAACCTTTTGAATATCGCACGTGGCGCATTGCAGAGTTGTGCCGGTGCAACCCCTTTGAATATCTAGCCCTACATATACAATATGCAGTTTCGGAGGAAATGCAGTTGAGTCAGGCTCAAAGCACTCAAGACAGAACAGTTACATATGGTTTTGAAAAAATCCATACAGATCGCTTTACGAAAAGTCAAACATTTTGTAAAGAGAGAGACGGAATAAAATAATTTAACAGTTACAGTTGCATTGGACTGCAAAGGCAGACCACAAAGATCTGTTAAACTGATTATACTTGGGGAGATTCAGCAATGTATCAGGCAGTTTGTTTAACCAGTTAGCGACCCTGACAGCAAATGACTGCTTGCTCAGTTGAGTATGCCAGAAAGGAAGTTTAAGGGCATTCCTGGCCAAGTTCCTGGTGTTTTATTGGTTGGAGACTGTGCGGAAGCAATTTGTTAAAGCAGGGGGTGTTAGGTACAGGAGTGCCTTTTTGGTTAGCGACTAGGTCTGGAGCTTTACCACTCAGCCCAGTGCAGGAAGGCAGCAGCAAAGGCCAACAGAATGCTAGGGTGCTTCGCAAAGGGAATTCCCTCCAGGAGAAGGGAAGTCATCCTGCCCCTGTACAGGTCCCTGGTGAGGCTGCACTTGAAGTACTGCATGCAGTACTGGTGCCCCTACTTGAAAAATGATATCAGGCTATTGGAGGGGGTACAGCACTGGGCAACGAAAATGATCCTGGGGTTGGGAGATAAAACTTATGAGGAAAGACTGAGACAGCTCAATATGTATTCCCTGGAGGACAGAGAGGAGAGAGGGGATATGATTAAGGCCTTCAAGTACCTGAAGGGCATGAACAGAGTAAGCACTGGAAGTATTTTTAAATTAAAAGGTGGAAGGAAACCCAGGGGGCACAGTCTGAAGTTGGGAGGAGGCACATTCAGGAGGGAAATGAGGAGGCAGTATTTCACCGAAAGGGTGGTGGCAGGGTGGAACACGTTGCCGGAGGAGGTGATATCACTGCGGACAGTGGGCAGGTTCAAAGGGGGTGGGACAGTATCAGAGGGAGGGTTCAAACCGTGAAGGGGGGCAGGTGGTGGGAGTGAAGGATACATGGGCAAAATCTTTGGGGGAGGCAAGGGGGAGGCAACTGCAGTCGGAAACACTGAAGTGTTACACACTCAAGCAGACTAGATAGATCGATAGACATGTATCTGCTAGCAGTTTCGTATGTTTATTCTGCTGGGTAAAAGTAGCCAGTTAGTTAGTATGTAAAGGGTACAACTATGAGTGTGGTTATCTGCACCAAGTACAAAGCGGCACACCTTATTACAGATTATGGTATGGGTGAGACTAAGGTGCTCCACATCATGGGATTCAATTAGTGGTTGAAAAACTGGTGCAGAGATAAGACTTTGGCTTCAGTGGGGATTGGGGGTCCACCTGGAGGAATGCAGGCTTGTACTGGTGCGATGGTCTGCATCTGTCCAGGAGGGGAACCAGGATCCTAGGTGATAGGTTTGAATGCTTCATTGGCAAGCATTAAAACTAGCCAAGGGGGGAGGCACTGAAAAGGAGAAGGGAAATCCTAGCCCCCCCCCAAAAAAAAATATCAGGGTAGTTAGTGAAGTAAACACCAAGACAGAGAAGTCAATACGGAGAAGGGCAGGGGTAGATGGAGAAAAAGACAAAGGCAGTAAGGACAGGGATGGGACAAAAAGGGGTAAGGCCATCAAAAAATGGAGGGTAATGAGTACCAATGCCCGAAGTCTAGGTAACAAGCTCCCTGAACTGGTGGCCTTGATGGAAGAGGGATGCCTGGATATCATAGCAGTCACAGAAACATGGTACACAGAGAACCAAGGCTGGGATGTCAACATACCAGGGTACACAATCTACAGGAGGGACAGGGAGGGAAGAAGGAAAAGAAGGAGTAGCTCTCTATGTAAGGGAAGGGATCAAAGCAATGGAACTAAAGGGTAAACAGGGAGGAGAGGAGGCACTGTGGGTCACCCTGGAGACTGGAAATGGCACCACAATCTGCACAGGGGTTGTATACAGACCCCCATCTCAGGAGGAGGAAATGGACAAGGAAATGATAGAAGGCATCCTTAGGATGGCAAAGAAAGGGGGGGATATTGCTGATGGGGGACCTGAATGTACCAGATGTTAACTGGAGCACCTTTGCTGCAGCCACATCCAAGAGCAGGGCCATTCTTTGATGCCCTACAGGGGGCATGCCTCAGACAGCTAGTGTTGGAACCCACTTGGGAGGGAGCAGTCTTAGACCTAGTACAGTACTCTCAAATGGGGACGGAGAAAGCATCTCAGTTCTAGAACTGGGTAGCCATCTGGGAACAAGTGACCACCAAACAGTGTGGTTCATAATAAACTCAACTGTAGAGTCAAGCCATACAAAAATGAAGGTACTGGACTTCAGGATTGCTGATTCTGTCAAAATGGGAGCGTGCCTCAGAAAAGCACTAGCAACCAGGCAAGAAGGAGGTGTGGAGCAACAATGGGAAAACATCAAAACTGCCATCACAGACGCAACAAGCTTTTGTGTGAAGAAAATAAACAAATCAAAGCGAAATAAAAAAACACAATGGTTTTTAAAAGAGGTGGTGAGGAAGGTTAGGGAGAAAAAGATAGCATTCAGGAAGTATAAGGAAGCACAGAAGGAGCAGGATGAGAACTCTACCAGTTAAAGCAGAAGGAAGTGGGGAAGGCAGTCAGAATAGCAAAGGCCCAAACCGAGGAAAAGACAGCCAACTTGGTTAAGAAGGGGGATAAAACCTTTTATAGGTACATTAGGGAGCGAAGAAAGACAAAGGGAGGGATACTGAAGCTGAATAAAAAGAAGGTGGATGGGCAGAGAGGCAGTGGTGGAGCTAGAGGGGGGGCTGGGGGCGGTCACCCCTCCTGGCTGCTCCAGTTTGAGTAGTGGTGCCCCACCACCATCTTTATTCACTGTTTATTGCCCATTGTGGAGCCCATGATTGACTGAATGGCACCCCCAGGCTCCCAAACACTCCCAAACTTGGCTCCACCACTGCAGAGAGGGACAGTGAAAAAGCAGGGATACTGAACGAATACTTCTGCTCAGTATTCACAAAGGAAGAGGAGGGGAGGTACCTAATCCAGTCAATAGAAGCACTCTGGATAGGGGGATCAATATCAGTCCTTTCACAGAAGAAAGGGTTCTGAAAGAACTCCTAAAACTAAAGGTGGACAAAGCAATGGGGCCTTATAGGATTCACCCCAGCCTTCTAAAAGAACTAAGAGGAGAACTAGTAACACCATTGAGTACCCTTTTAAACTAATCATGGGAGGATGGTGTGGTACCTGAGGACTGGAGGAGGGCGGATGTGATTCTCCTTCACAAAAGTGGGAGCAAGATAGAGGCAGGAAACTATAGACCTGTCAGTTTGACCTCAGTGGTAGGGAAAATGATGGAACCACTTCTGAAGGAAAGAATTGTTGAGTACCTAGAGGAGAGTGGGGCACAGGACCCAAGGCAGCATGGATTCAAAGTGGGAAGGTCATGTCAGACGAATCTAATAGATTTCTTTGACTGGGTGACCAAAGTAGTAGACCAGGAAGGGGCTGTAGACATGGCCTACCTAGACTTTAGCAAGGCATTTGACACAGCTCCGCACAAAAGATTAATAAATTAGGCAGCCTGGGAGTGGGTCCCAGGGTGGTAGCCTGGGTAAAACATTGGTTGGACAACAGGACGCAGAGGGTAATAGTGAACAGAGTCCACAGTGAAGAAAGAAGGGTTACTAGTGGGATACCGCAGGGTTCAGTACTGGGTCTGGTCCTTTTTAATGTCTTTATAAGTGACATTGCAGAGGGACTGGAAGGAAAACTGTCTCTTTGCAGACGACACAAAGATCTGCAACAGGGTTGATACACAATGGGGGATGGAAAGGATGAGAATGGACTTGGGAAGGTTGGCGGACTGGTCAAGAGTCTGGCAGTTTAGATTCAATGCAAAGAAGTGCAAAGTAATGCACCTGGGAAACAAAAACCCAGGAGCAGAGTACACAGAAAGGGGGAGGTACTAACAGCAACAAAAATGGAAAGGGACCTGGGGTAGTCATTTCAGATGACATAAAGGTAGGCAAGCAATGTGAGAAGGCAGTAAGAAGGGCTGGAGGAATACTGGGATGCATAGGGAGAGGTATCACCAGTAGAAAACAAGAAGTTGCTATCCCTCTGTACAGACAGTTGGTGAGACCCCATCTGGAGTACTGCATGCAGTTCTGGAGATCCCATCTCTGCAAGGACATAGACAGGATGGATGCAGTCCAGAAAAGGACAACTACAATGGTGCAGGGTCTGCAGCAAAAGCCATACGAAGGGAGACTGAAGGAGCTTAATATGTATACCCTCAAGGAAAGGAGGGAAAGGGAGGACGTGATAGAAACTTTCAAGTACCTCAAGGGAATCAACAAAGTCCAAGAGGGTAGCATCTTTCAGAGAAAGAGATGTGCAAGAACAAGGGAGCACAATTTAAAGACAGTGGGAGGAACAGCTCAGGGGCAATGTAAGGGAGTATTTTTTCACAGAGAGGGTGGTGAGTGCATGGAACAGCCTTCCAGAGGGGGTTGTGGGGTCAAAAATAGTGGGGGAATTCAAGAATGCATGGGACAGACTTAAGGCAATTCTAGAGCGGGGGGTAAGAAGAAGTAGGCTGTTGGTTAACTAGGATCTGCAGCTTATCCAATAGGCAGGGAAATGGGCAGACTAGGTGGGCAAGCAGTCCTTATCTGCCATCAAAGTCTATGTTTCCATGTGAATGATCATGTTCACTTTGCCCTTCACATTTGGCTTGTGTGTGTACAAACACTGGGACAGTCCATGCCGGCAGCAGTAGGCAGCCAACAGGCAGCTGCTGCAGTCCACCACGGGGGCCCAGGAGGAGGGTCTGCAGGCTTAAATAGGCCACATACACTGTATGCTGCAGGACCAAGAGCAGTGTGCAGAGGCTCGCCATGTGGAGCATATGGTGGCCTTAGGTGGATTGCAGTGGCCCATGGATGCTGGCTCTAGAAGACCGGAGCAATCCCTTATGGCTGGCTTGTGTGGGGTGTCCACCACCATGCTAGAGGCTACAGCCATGGTCTCCAGCACCATGGGTGCTAGACGTAGAACTGGTCTTTCCAGTGGGGGGAGTGTCACCCACAGTAGATGTCTCAGCATCAGGCCCCCCCCGCATTGTAGGCAGCCAGATACCTAGCACGCCCAGGCCACTTCACACGCCTTCACATGGCTGCATGATGCAGTGCACCCCTAGCCATGGACTGCTTTTTGAAAAGGTCAGTATTCTGCAGGGCCATGGCTGTGGATGGTTCACACCATCCTCACACCTGTCCTCCATTGAGTGGACAATCCCCGAGCCCTTCCGAGTGGGGTACACTGAGCTACAAACAGCTTGTTTACAGGTACATCCTGGGAAGGTGTTAGTTAAGCAATAATCCACAACAGGGTATGGGCTGCTGGACTTACCCACGCCTGGTGTGGTGCGTCACAAGGCCACAAGTCAAGTAACAAAAAACACACCAGAAGTGGGTAAATCCCACAACAACTCACACCCTGCGGTGGACTACTGCCATTATACAAAGAATAGAAAAGATTTATTCATATTTGTTGCTTTTAACAGTTAAAGAAAGATCCTTCCCATTTAGGAACGAACGAAACGCCCCCCCTCCCCCGTGGAAGGACAAAAACTCTGCTGAAAACTGTTCAGATGATTATATTTGTTTTATTGTATTTAACCAGGTAAACTGGGATAGAGTAGAATGACATCTAGAGTAGTAAGACAGAGCAACTTGGTAGGATGACACTGGGGGGAGTGACAGTAGTAACTAGGGGAAAGTGATGGATTCGCTACATATTTTTTATTATGTAATCAGTTGCTTTTGAGCAATCGGGAGAGCACTGAAGGATAAAAATGAACATACCCTATTAGTTTTGAGAATGCACCAACAGTCAACAGGTACTGTCTCTTGGGTTTCCTGGAATCCAGTGTTCTGTCACCCACCCTGTGAGATACTGCCGTAGTCAGACACTCTACTGCTTGCTGCCTGAAAAGCATTACAGTGATACACAACATTACACGTTCTGCAGGCGAAAAGGAAAGTGTGGGGGGGGGGGAGTAATGAGTGAGTGAGTGAGTGAGTGAGGTGACAGAGAGATATGGACAGGGAAGAATTTTGTGATCTGTTACATAGGTAGACATCTTGAGCTGGGGAAAACTGGAGCAGGTTTGTTTCAGGGTTGGAGTACTGATACAGTTTGCTGTGCTGCCACTGCAACTGACTGGCACTTTTTGTTTGGATTGTCATAGGATCTACCCATCATCAAGTGCCAGTCAGCCAGTCAGAATGCTGCAGTCTAAGAACTCATTTTATAATGGGTACATAACAAGTATGCAACAAGGCATGACTGGGTGTGTGATTATAGGTCAGTAATAACACACCTCTCAAGATGTTGCTAGTCAAGAGGTGCTTGCACCCAGTAAAAATGAGCATGGGTCAATGGGGTCCAGCCAGGGGGAAGAGGACCAAGCATCCCAGAGGACACTCTCCTCCTCCGGAGATAGACAGGGTTGTCAGTTCCACTGCTCTTTTGCTACCTGGGTGACCACAGGTGGCAGTGCATTCAGAGTGGAATGGGGGAGAGGGATGCAGGCTGGTGCCACGCAGAGTATGATCGCGTGCGTGCATATGTGCACCCATGCTGCCTGCATCCTGAGGGCTGGGGCCAGAAAAGCAGAAAGCCCCATCAAGAAAGGATGAATACCAGCTCTCTGAATGTGCCACATCGGTGATGTGGCTCCCTTTCAATCTGGAACCTTGTCCATGCAGCATGAGACTTAACCCGCCGCCTCTGTTTGGGGGGTGGAAGGGTGAGACACTAAGTGGAGGACAGAGTTGGAAGGTAAGCCCACGAGAAGTCGGGTGATGGGGCTGACGGAGCCAGTATGAAGGAAGGCCTGACCAGTGAAGGGAAGAAAAAAAAGAATATGGGACCCCCAAGCTCCTTATTTCCACCTGACCTTGACCCTGTCATAAATGCCTTATGTAACCCCTTGTTACCCGGGGTTACTAGAATCCCAGTAAGACCTAGTGGTAGGCAGGGAAGGCAGCTTCTGAAACTCCAGTTAAATGGGTTTCACACTGTCTCACTCTGTTCTCAGTCTCAGCTGAGACTGAGAGATGACATCACCATAGAACTGTCGCAGCTGCATAAGCCACATTGGAATCTGCAGCGGAGGGAGTGAGATAGAACGTTGGGAGTTTTCAAAGTTAGTTTCTGTTTACCTTATGTGGGAGAAGGAAGTGTCTTTTGTTTACCTTCTGTGTGAGAAGGTCAGTGTCCAGTTTTAAGTGGTGGAGACTGCTGTCCAGGTCTCAGCGCCCCCTCCCTCCGGGGGGGGAGGGAGTAAAGTATCCCTCTGTAGATTCCAGGGGCAATCCCCTAATTTCTGCTAAAGGAAGAAAGCTGCTTTTTACAGTTTCTGTTTGGTCTTAAAGGTGGAAAGAGTTGTATCGCCTGGGGCACCTGCAACAAAAGGGTGAGTGTTTTGCTCTAATTTGAGAGGGCAAAAATGTGTTTCTTCAGCTTGGGAAATGTGAAGAAATCTGGGATTTGAACTACTATTTGGGAGGCCTATAGATACTAGGACAAACAAATGGAGTAGTGTCAAGAGCTAAAGTCTGTTGAATTCAAGTAACGTTGTAGAAGTGCGACAGTTCATCCACCGTTTAATCTACATTTCAAGTTTCAGTTTTCCAGAGAAATGGCGGGTATGGGCTGTGGGAGCTGGAGGTGGCAAACACCCCCATCTTTAGTAACCAGGTCCACCTCACAGGTTTCTGCTGTGATTGCTACTTGCCTCATGCGCCTGGCCAGTGATGAGGTAGGTACCCAGATGTGGGTCGCAAATGGGAAATTCTCTCTAGGAGTCGCAGGCTCTAAGTGGTGTGGGGAGCCACAACTTGGGAAAAGAATTCTCTTTGCGAGATGGGAGTCAGAAGAAGTAAGAAGGAAATCTCTCTAGGGGTCGCAGACTCTAAGTGGTGTGGGGAGCCATAACAAGTAAAATGGGTTCATTCTTCCAATGAACCGTCAGTCAAGTGGCCGGCAGGGGAGCCGGGCCAGTCAAACTGTGTATCCAAAGCGCATGCAAGTCCAGGCTGTGTGCCTGGTGGGTCCAGAGCCTGAAAACAGTAGAATTGGTCCATTCTTCAAGTGGACTGCCTTGTAGTCTCTAATCTGCATTATCAGTAAACGTAGCCCCATGGGGGTCCATCTATGCTTTGTTGTGTTCAGCTAGTTGTGAATAAAAGCCACACTGAAAAATCCCATTCCTGGTTCTGGACATTGCAGTTATTGCTTCCTGTGTTCGGATTTACTTGGGTGCCCCTGTGCAGAGTAGCCAAACCTAGGTCCCCTTGTGCCAGGTAACCTCATCCTCCCCGAACCCAGGTCCCCACCAGGTATTGCTGCCAGCGCCAACAGCATGCCACCTGTCGTTTTGGCAAAAAGGCAGGGGTGGGGGTTACACTTACATCATACCTTGGTCTCCCCCAGATACTAACCACCTCCACCCTCTCAAACCTCAAAGCAACATAGATGCCAAATGTGAGTAAAAATTATACAATTCCAATTTGTAAAAATAAAACAAACAACTGCCATGCAACTTAAACAAAATCTCTGTGGCCTGGGTTCAGTTCCCACTAGGTCACATTATTTATTTTTCACTACAGTTTGTGTCATAATTGCTAAGCAGTGCCTAATACTGCACCAAAAACATCTAACTCAACAATTCTTTCCTTTGGAATCACTTCTGAAGGAAAGAAATGTTGAGTACCTAGAGGCCAGTGGGGCACAGGACCCAAGGCAGCATGGGTTCACAGCGGGAAGGTCATGTCAGATGAATCTAATTGATTTCTTTGACTGGATGACCAAAGTAGTAGACCAGGGAGGGGCTGTGGACATGGCATACCTAGACTTTAGCAAGGCATTTGACACAGTCCCACACAAAAGATTAGTAGTCAAATTAACCAGCCTGGGAGTGGATCCCAGGGTGGTAGCCTGGATAAAACACTGGCTGAACAACAGGACACAGAAGGTAATTGTATATGGAGTCCACTCTGAAGAAAGAAGGGTTACTAGTGGGGTACCGCAGGGTTCAGTACTGGGTCCAGTCCTTTTTAATGTCTTTATAAGTAACCTCATCCTCCCACATCTGGCACTTGGGTTAATATCCCAGTACTGACACTGCAGTGCAGCATGAGAGGGGTGCTGCACTTCTGAGGTGCCGTCTTTCGGATGAGACATTAAACCGAGGTCCCATCTGCCTGGATTGGTGATAGTTCAGATGGATGTTAAAGATCCCATGGCACTTATCGAAAAAAGAGTAGGGGAATTTCCCCGGTATCCTGGCCAAATTTCCTTATTCACTACAAAATACCACCAACAGCTTAATCTGGTTCAAAGTCATTAGGCATTCATCTGTATCCCCTCCCACGGGTCGTGCCTGAAAATAGGCAGGATTTGTCTAGTGCACTTACCCGGTCAACAAAGCTAAATAAATAAAATAAATAAGTGACATTGCAGAGGGACTGGAAGGAAAAGTATGCCTCTTTGCAGATGACACAAAGATCTACAACAGGGTTGATACACAAGGAGGCATGGAAAGGATGAGAAGGGACTTGGCAAGGTTGGAGGAATGGTCAGAAGTATGGCAGCTTGGATTCAATGCAAAGAAGTGCAAAGTAATGCACCTGGGAAACAAAAACCCAGGGGAAGATTACTCAATGGGGGGAGTAACAACAACAACAAGCATTTGTCAATGCCGAATGTTGCTTGCTTGTATCTGCTGTTTAGGTATTTGGAAGTGACAGTTTAATGCCTTCCTCCCAAGACATCCACTGTGTCTTTCCGTTCAGTATTCACAGAAGAGTGGGAAGGGCAAGGGCCACAGCAGTACAGCAATTGCCAAGGGGGTGAAGAGGTGGACAAAAGAGTCCTGCAGGAGCTCACTAAATTGAAGGTAGACAAAGCAATGGAACCAGATGGTATACGCTCAAGGATATTAACAGAACTGCGAAGGGAGATAGCAGTACCTCTGGCAGCCATGTTCACTGAGTCATTCAACATGAGTGAATTGGAGGAGGGCACATGTGATCCCTCTACACAAGTCCGGCAGCAGGGAGGAGGCAGGGAACAATAGACCATTCAGCCTCACCTCAGTAGTGGGGAAGATCATGGGGACACTGCTTAAAGAAAGAATAGTGGGGCATCTAGATGCCATCGGAACCCAGGACCATAGACAACATGGATTCTCAGTGGGGACATCATGTCAGATAAATCTGGTTGATTTGTTTCACTGGGTGACAAAGGAAGTGAATCAGGGTGAGGCAGTGGACAACGCTTACCTTGATTTCAGCAAAGCCTTTGACACCATCCCATATAGGAGGCTGATAAACTAGCTGGGTAGGCTGGACATGGTGGAAAGGGTGGTAAATTGGGTTAGAAACTGGCTAACAGACAGGAGGCAGAGAGTGGTGGTAAATGGTATGCAGTCTAGGGAGAGGGGGCGACCAGTGGGGTGCTGCAGGGATCGGTCCTGGGGCCAGTTCTGTTCAATGTCTTCATCAGTAGTATTGCAGAACATCTGAAGGGAATTTTTTCACCAAATTTTCAACATAGCCATTTTAAGACCTCTGCTCATGAACAGTGTCACTGTGATTTTCTTAATTTGTCCTGTACATTGATTTCGCACACCGACTGCGCCATTGTGCGCTACATGGGCGGAAACACATTTTGGGTGAGATGTGAAAAATGGCAGCTGTACTGCTCATAAGAAGGTGTGATAAAATGGCAATGTTGGAAATCTGGTAATGTTGAAGAATTAGCGACTTTACGAGCGTGTGAACTGCACTGTAGCTAAGTAAAACAGTCATTGATGAGGAATTTTTTCACCAAATTTCAACATAGCCATTTTAAGACCTCTGCTCATGAACAGCGTCACTGTGATTTTCTTAATTTGTCCCGACATTGATTTCAAGACACCGATCGCCATTCTGCGCTACATGGCGGAAACACATTTTGGTGAGATGTGAAAAATGACAGCTGTACTACTCATAAGAAGGTGTGGTAAAATGGCAATGTTGAAAATCTGGAGTGAAAATATTGAAATTTCGCGAACTTACAAGCCTGCGTAGGAACTGCGCAACGCACGCTCATAAAACAGTCATTTTTTGGAATTTTGGCACCAAATTTTCAACATGGGGTTTTTGGGACCCCTTCTCATGAATGATGTCACTGTCATGGCAGTATTCAGGCCCAAAGGGTGACTTCGCAGTCACTGCGCAGTCACTGCGCACAAATCACCCTTCGGCCCGGCCAACGCCATGACAGTGACATCTTTCATGAAGGGGTCCCAAAACTCATGTTGAAAATTTGCGTACACCCCAAATATGCCTGAGATATGCAACAAAGTTGAAACCCCCTATCTAGCCCATTATACAGCTTACCGGGCATTTCCTGTCTGGCGGGTCGGGTTTGAAGAGTGCAGACGTGTTCCCGTCCACCAAGATCGTCGCGCCAGAGTCCGGAGGCAAGTAGGGTGGGGGGTGGGAGGCTGAGTGCGCAGGGTGGGTGGGTTGTGGAGGGGTTGGAGACGCGCCATGGACCATTTTCATTTTACAGGTTTAAAAAAAATGACTACGTGGGATGTTTGCCATGCTGGGGTGGGCTCCCAGCATAGCACAAGAGATTCGATAAGTTTCAGCTAACTGGGGATTGAGGACCCGTCGGCCATGGCATTTGTTGCCACACTGGGTGGGCTCCCAGCGTGGTACACAGGAGCGGAGGCGTTCAGCCGGCCAGGGGTTAGGCACCCCATCAGCCAAAGGACGCTTGCCATGCTGGGGTGGGCTCAGCGTGGCACCTACTGGGGGTCGCGGCTCAGCCAGCGGATTGGGCACCCCGTCGGCTATACAGTGCGTCATGGGGCATGCGTCGCTGCGGTGTCTGTGTGGGAGTTGCGTGCAGAGCAGCCGATATCTCACCGTGCTCACTGAAGCGTAGCTCCCTTTCAACTAGGATGCCACTGCATTTTGGAGAGTGTCATAGACAGCTCCAAAATGCATTGCTTACAGGGGCCGCGCCTGCCAGCACACTGACTGAATTGGAGGAGGAGGTGACACACCTCCAAAATCTCCGATGATGGCACTATGTTTCTTGCACATGCGTGCAAGCAACATAAAAATGGAAAGGAACCTGGGGGTAATCATATCAGATGACCTTAAGGTTGGCAAGCAATGTGAGAAGGCGGTAGGGAAGGAGGGCTGGGGGATACTGGGATGTATAGGGAGAGGTATCACCAGCAGAAAACAGGAAGTTGTTATCCCTGTACAGACAATTGGTGAGACCCCATCTGGAGTGCTGTGTCCAGTTCTGGAGACCCCATCTCTGCAAGGACATAGACAGGATGGAGGCAGTTCAGAGGAGGGCAACTAAAATGGTGCAGGGTCTGCAAGAGAAGCCATATGAGGAGAAACTAAAGGAGCTTAATATTTATACCCTTGAGGAAAGGAGGGAGAGGGGGGGCATGATAGAAATGTTTAAGTACCTCAGTGGAATCAACAAAGTCCAAGACCGTAGCATCTTTCAGAAAAAAGAGATGTGCAAGAACAAGGGGACACAATCTGAAGATAGAAGAGGACGGCTCAGAGGCAATGTGAGGAAGTATTTTTTCACAGAGAGAGTGGTGGACGCATGGAGCAGCCTTCCTGAGGAGGTTGTGGGGTCTAAAACTGTGGGAGAATTCAAGAATGCATGGGACAGACATAAGGCAATTTTTGTGGGGAGTAGGAAGAAATACGCTGTTGGTTAAATAGGATCTGCAGCTTACCCTCTAGGTAGGGAAATGGGCAGACTAGGTGGGCCAAACGGTCCTTATCTGCCGTCAAAGTCCATGTTTCTGTGATTCTATGTTAATTAAAATCTCTGAGGAATGACACTGCCATCTAGTGGCTGAAACAAAGATAAAGTGTATGGTAGAGCACTGCTGCCGATGGAAGTGCATTATTGGAAATTCCTTGTTGTGCTGCCGTAGCTATGTCACTATGCTGTTGTTCTGGGCTTGCCGCATCACTGCTGCAGTAAAACAACATCAAACATCCACCACATGCCTCACTCACTGAAGATATGGCTCTGATCGCTAAACTTTTACAAGCCAATTGTTACAAGGGTGTGTGTTTTTTTTCGTTTTTTTTCTAATTACAGCCCAAGTAATCAGATCATGTACGTTTTCACTGTTACTGAGTGAGTGCAATGAGTTAGCCAAGTCAGAGAGTGGCACAAACCTTGACCCTGAACTGATTGTTTTTGAATATGTATTCAGTTGTATAAAAATTCTGTTTTGTGTTTCATAGTTCTAATGACAGCCTGAAATAGAGAATGCTGCATTTTATGAGTCAGACTCGTCCCTATAGTGTGTATAGAGAACCATACACTATAAAAGATAGCATATGGTTCTCGATACACAAAGAAGGCTGTGTCTGAATCTTGAGGTTGCAGTGGCAACTGGGTGACCCTCGAGAGCAGTCTCTGGTTGCCATGGCAATGTCATCATTCAGGCACAGCCTTGTTGTGTATGGAGGACATACACAGTCCTCAGTATGATTCAGTCCTGAGTTAATGTTCACTGAGAAAGGGGTTGGAGCCTAATCTGGCATCAAGATGTGTTACTGGCATGCCAGTTCAGGTGCAGAAAACCCAGTACTTAGAGCGGCATGCAGCAGGGCACTTACAGTGAGTTGATAGCTGAACAGGCATGCCAGTAGCACATGTCGGGGCTGTCAAATCTTTTTTTCAATGCAATGAAAGCTAAACTGAGTAGTGATAGTTCATGGGCAGTCAGCCTGAGCAGGATGCAACCCCCTCAAATGAAACTGCACTTCAGACCAACTGAGATTGACTGCAGCCATCACATTGTGTAGGATCAAGAAGAATCTTCAAGAAGAGGTCTGCAGGCCCCTCCCCCCACCACCACCAAAATAAAGCAACAAGGGTATCTATTTTTCCTTATTAATTTTCATCAGGAGTACAGTTTTTATGTGTGTAACCGCCCTGTCAGAGGCGTACCTGGAAGCCCTGGAAAGGGCTGTATTTCCCTGGGGTTTTGGTCCACCCCCCCCCCATTCTTTTTTCCTGGGTTCTGGTGTTTTCCTGGCTTCTGCCCCTTGTTTCTGGTCTCTCCTGCCAGCCCCCACATTGTTTTGGAGAGAGAGCGGGGCCAGAGGAGCTGGTTCGTGGAGCCACCAGTTTGGAAAATGGCACAGCGGTGCCAGCAAGCTCCGCAAATACGCAGTGCAGTCCCCACTGCTTATAACGGGCAACTTTGTGTATTAACATTTTGCCCATTATAATCAGTGGATGGTTTACCAAAAAGAAAAAATTTCTGACCAACTTGCTGTTTTATGGCTAAAAAAGCAAGACTTTACTGAATATAATTAAAATAAATTATTTTAAAGTTTAACTAAATACTGTAACAGCAACAAAACCAAAAGGTGCATCAGTTACTCCCCTATTCTCCCCCAAATAGTTAAAGAAGTATAGTGAATTACAGCCTTTCTATGTCAAAGTCAGTTTTTTCCTGCTTGATTGTCAAAAAACTCCGTAATCTGCTTCTGCACCTTACGTGTCTTGCAGTACGGTTTCCACACTCTCTCCACCCTCGTCAGTGTATCCCAGTCTGGTTCGAGTGCATTATGTTGCTCCATCCCTCTCCTCAGCGTCAAGATAGCTGACTGCACATCAGCAGGAGTCACAACAGTTTCTTCCTGAGTTTGCTCGTCCTCACCTGCATCATCATCTGCGTCGATATTCAAGCCAATTGAGTTCGCTTTCTCAGCTATGTCATCATCTGTGCCTGGTTTCTCCTTGTTGTTCCCAAGGTGGCACAGTTCGTCGAACTCGTCGAGAGACATGCCTTCTGGCGCGGGGATTATGCTTTCCTCCTCCTGTTCTTGGATGTCACATATATCAGGCTGTATGTCAGGAACTACAAACCCACTTTTTCAGAAACAACACTGGATGGTAAATTGTGTCACTGAGTCCCAAGACTGCTTTAGCAAGCGAACAGCACCTAGCATTTTCGTGTGGCCATGTGCAGCCAGTTTGGTTTGCCTCTCCAGTGATCCCAGTCCCAGTGCAGACTAAGAGAGGGACCGGGGACCTTAGTTGAAGGGGAGAGGCAACCAGGGAAAAGAAAATCTAATTTTTGTGAGCACCAATCGCACTTGAGGGATTGGAAGATGCCTCATTAATATTCATGAGGCGGCATCCCTTTGAAGAGCAAGAGGTTCTTTCCAGCGCCTAGGGGCACAGATTAGTGGCACTAGCGACAGAGGAAAAGGAAAAATGAATGAGCTAAATAAAGGGTTTTATGTGACAAGGGTGATTCCCTTATTTCACGGAACTCACACTGCGAACGAAAAACTGCCCAGCGTTAAATAATACTGACCGCTGCAAACAGCAACTGTTGCTACCCTTCTGACTACAAAACATAAAGAAATGAAAAGAGAATGTGCTGAAGGTTTCTGCTGGCACCCAGGGCCAGGTGGGGAACTTGCTGACCCCCATCAAGTGGGGTCGGCCACTGCAGGGGGCCACGGGTCTTGCACCTGAGTGCTAAGGCACTCTGATCGGAGGAAGCCGGGCCGTGGGGCCACTCCCCAGTCTGGGTCCCCTATAGTTGGCAGGCCTTGCAGACATGCTGTGCAACAAAGTCTGTAATGAGCCGAAGGGGACAAGCTGCAAGATCTGCAAGCAAGAAAATGAGAGAGCAAGCTGCAGTCTCTGTGCCCCGGTTCTGCTTGTGTTACCACCAATACCCAGGAATTCAGCGAACTGTGCCATCAAAGGATTGACTCTGCAGAACCGTGAGTAAATTCCAAGAATTGCCCTGCACCTGGGGACTGTAAATAGTTTAGCAAGTACACTAGGGCTGGAGGTAGGGCCAAGGAGAGAGGAATGTAAAAAGTTACTTGTAGCGCAGAGGGCTGAGGTGCTGGCACCTTACCTTGCATTACACCAGTGACCTGGGTTTGGGAATGGCCTCGGGTCACCGAGGTGCTGGCTCGGGGGGGAGGGAGGAGCAGGATTGAGCCATGGTTCTCCCCTCCAATGGAGTGGATGCCCGCCCATCCGTAGTCCAGCTCCCACCAGCTGGAAGTCTGGTGGGTGCATAGGCAGTAATGGGCGGCAACAAAAGTCAGAGGAGGGGTGGAAGGGGCCACCAGATCCTGGTATGTATGTGCGCATACACGCACATGTACGCCATGGCACCAGTGGGGTAGGAGTAAAAATAAAAAAATTATATATGGGGAAAAAAAGTTACTTAATTCAAGTAAGCGCACCAACGCCAATTACCAGCTGCACCTCAGGCGTGCAACTAGAATCTGGGTACCCAGTGAAGGACTGTGGGGTTTTAATGGACTGGGGCCTGCGGGTCTGGCTTTGGGCATGTCTGCAGCAGTTAGCTAGTTAGACAGACATGAAGGCTGCATTGATTGAAACATGGGATTGGAATCGGAAAAGGGAAATGTGAATTTGAGGAAATGTCAATCTTAAAATGCTTGCTTGAACTCTATTTCACTTATCCCATCCTAAATCTTCCCCCTTTAAATAAACCATGAAGCTATTGTTTTGCAGCAGAACTGGATCCAGAGCCTAATTTTAGAGAGCAGGTTATTGACTGAGATGAGAAAGATAAATGGTGTTTCAGAACAATAGGTCCCTGAGTTTGTGAGAAGATGTCTAATATGACAGAAGATGCCCGGGCACTGTCTCAGTTTTTTGGCTAGTTCCTGCAAATGTACCGTAAAATTAAGCTTGCTGTCTAGCCAAAAATCTAGGTATTTAAAGTTGTCAACAATTTCAATTGGTTCATCAAGTAAGGTGAGTATCCGAGGATGGTGTACGGTTGTCATCAGAGTGTGAGATTTAGGGGAGATTGCCATAGCTTTTATTTTGCTTGCATTAAGGAGGAGCTTCAGCTGCAGAACATTTTTTGCAGGATGTCAAAATTCTTGTTGCAGCTCCTTGAATACAAGCTCGGGGGAAGAGCACACTGTGTATATCACCGTGTCATCCGCAAATAGATACACACGTGCCTTGTACATTTGGGAGTCAATGTTATTAGTACAGATCACAAAGAGTATGGACCCAGTATGGAGCCTTGCGGTACTCCACGCGGTAGAATTTTAAGCAGCAAGAGATCACCTTGGTCTTTGATTTGTTGCATTCTGTTGGTAAGGTAACAGTTGAACCATTTCATGGAGGTAACATCAAGACCAAGGTGGCTCAAAGCGGCCAATAGCAGGCTACGGTCAACGGTATCAAAGGCTTTGCTTAGGTCTAAAAACAAGGCATAGATGTGCTTCTTTGCATCCGTTACATTTAGACAATACTAGAGACTTTGGCGAGGGTAGATACAGTGTTGTGCTTTGGTCTGAAACCCTATTGTATGGCATTTAATAGGTCCTTAGATTCCAGGAAGTCCCTTAACTGTTGGTCATTAGCTTCTTCAGTAGTTTTGATAGGATGGGGAGTAGGGAAATTGGCCTCTAATTGTTTAGGTCACATGTATTCCCAGGCTTGAAAAGGGGGATAATGTGTGTAATTTTCCAGATTGGTGGGAGGTCCCCTAGTGAAAGGGAAAGATTGAAAAGGTGTGTGATGGGAGCGGTTAAGTGAAAATGTCCCAGTTTCAGAAAAAAGGGCTCTAAAAGGTCTGCCCCGGCACATTTCTTTGTATCCAGCACCAACACTAGATCCTCAACCTGTTTAAAGGTTACAGGGCTAAAACAGAAGGAGGTCTTCTGATTCGTTGTGCTGCCAGGGCGAGGGGCGTCATCAGGCAGAGACTGTGTAGCTAGCCTACTGGCTGGTGAGGTGTCAAATACTAGTCCTGCTGTGACAAAGTGATTATTGAGTTGCTCCAGGATGTTAGCCTTTTCAGTATATGTGATGTCTCCAACCACTATCTTGGTAGGCAGGGGCGAGGAAGATGGTCAGCCCTCGACCTCCTTTAGGATATTCCAGAATTTGGCAGAGTTATTTCTGTTCTCTTCAAGGGCAGATTAGAAATAGAGACCTTTCTCAGCTCTAATAAGTTTAGTGCAGGAGTTTCTAGTGACACGGAAGGCAAGCCAGTCAGAATCAGTTTTCGTTTTTCTGGCTTTCCTCCAGGACTTGTCTCTGCCCTTAAGAGCTGCTTTCAGGGCGGGTGTAAACTAGGGGGATGACCTTTTTCTGGACTTGCTTTTGGTAAGGGAGGCACGCTTATCAATCACATCCCTGACGACGTTTTGGAAGATGTTGTAGACCTCAGTGATTGTTGTAGCTAAATAAAAGTCCTGCCATCTAATCTTGTTTAGGTCTGATAGGAAGGCAGCCTGGCTAAAATTCCTTAGGCATCTTTTGACTTTGAAGATCGAGGTTGAGTTAAGCTTGGCAGTATGCCTTACACAAGCTATAACACTATGATCGCTTACATCGTTATGGAATACCCTTGCATGGGATATATTGTGAGGCTTGTTAACAAGAATTAAATCCAGGAGTGAGCTGCGGTTTGGGTTTTTGCTATTAGGGTGGGTGACATCAGGGGTCATTTGTGACAGGCCATGCATGTCACAAAACTCCTTTAGAGTTTTAGAGCATTCGTCCTTCCAGTTGAGATTAAGGTCCCCTATAATAATGCATTCAGAGTTGGCCTTCTCCAAATGCTTGTGGAGGTGGTCTAGTATTCCGAAGCCACCAGACGGCGGTCTATAGCAGGTGGTTATTGCTATGGTTTCCTCAGAGGAAAGTGTTAGCTTCACAGTAATGCTCTCAAACTTCTTAGGGGTGGAGGAGATGTCAATAACTGTTGCAGCGAACCTCCACCTAGGGGTTGCACTGATTTAAACAGACAGCAGTAGGATACACAGTGACCCTACTCTGAGTATATTAAATTGAACACTTCTCTTTGTGCTACTATACTGCTGGTACAGCTCAGTGTACTCTGATATGATGGCATATATATATATAGTGCTCCCCCCCCCAACCCTAGTTGGTCTATCTGACCTGAGTACATTGTAGCCAGGGATATTGATGCTGTACTCAGGAGTGGAACTCCTAAGCAACGTTTCTGAGATCACAAATATATCTGGGGACACGTGAAATGCCCAAGCCTGTATCAAGTCCATTTTCTTTAGCAAGCTGCAGACATTTAGGTGAAGGAAGCTAATGCCCTTAGGTTGAGGTAGCTCTGAAGGGGCCTCTAGAATTATAAGAGGACCAGGGTTTAGCTCAACATTCCCAGAACATAATAATCAAAGGACTAATAATTTCCTAAGCCCAATTATAATTCCCTTAATAATGCATGTTTTATGTCGTTTTGTAGGTGGGGTTTTTGAATTAGGCTTAGTGGGAATAGATAATTGCCTAAAAAGGGACAATGCAGATATTGAAAAGGGTGCCTGGAAGAAGTCTGTTGGTGTAGGCTGGTAAAAAGACATGGTGACTGGTAGGAAGTCTGTTCCATAATGTTTTGAGGTAGTTGTATCCCTAGGGAGTGTTACGTGCGACACTCCATGTTTAGAGGAGGTTGCTAAGGTTTTATGGGTGGGGTGAGATGACAGGAAGAACAGGCAACCACACATGAAAAATAACTATATATATGCCATCATATCGGAGTACACTGAACTGTACCAGTGGTATAGTAGCACAACATTTTATGGGTGGCTTGTAGACAAAAAGCACAGCTTGGATAGCCAGGTTATGTTTTAGGAGACGCTGGCTGAAAAAAGAGGTGTTCAATTTAATGTACTCAGAGTAGGGTCACTGTGTATCCTACTACTGTCTCTTTAAATTGGTGCAACCCCTAGGTGGCAGGGAGCTTTATAATAATTGCAGGGGGTTTGTAATAGTGTTCGATGTCTAATTCCAAAGGGTAGAAGAATTGTAGTCAGCTTGTGGTACTTGTCCCTTTAAGTACTGGAGAGTGTGCTTACCCCTTTAAGAAGGTTTCCTCTTACTGGGCTGATGCTGACCCTCACACTGTTACACTCCTCTGATCAAGCACGAGTGGGAAAAGGAGATGGAAAACCTTCTTTGAAGGGAACAATCAAGTTAGTTCATTAAATAACCAAGCACAAGCCATGTATGTTTTTTTTTTGGTGAACGCTATTTGTTCACTTGGCTGGCCAGGGAATCTCTAAGAGGTGCCCGCTCAACCATTGCCTCTACTCCCTGACTGAGGCCTCCCTTCCCCCGGGTTCTCCCCCAGGACCTTACAGACCCCTGGATCACCACCTTGGGGAGCCCGCCCCATGTATCTGGCAGCCTTTCTGTTCTTAGAGGGTCAATCCCAGTGGTAGCCCCAGAGGAGAGAAAGTTCTGCGTTGGGGATGTGGGCTAGGTCCCAGGAGCCCTCATCGCCTCACTGGTCTGCCAAAGGTTTTCTACTTTATACCCATTGTCCCGAGGCCCCGGAAGCAGTAGTAGTGTCAGTGGCTCAGTAGGTAGCACACTCGCCTCTGAGGCCAGGAGATCAGAGGGCTGTGGGTTCAGTTCCCACATCTGGCACTTGGGGTAATATCCCAGTACTGACACTGTAGTGCAGCATAAGAGGGGTGCTGCACTTCTGAGGTGCCGTCTTTCGGATGAGACGTTAAATCGAGGTCCCATCTGCCTGGATTGGTGGTAGTTCGGGTTGATGTTAAAGATCCCATGGCACTTATTGAAAATAGTAGGGGAATTGTTATTGTGACAAAAGACATAACAAATCCAGAGTATAAATTTCAACAGTGAGCATACATCCTTTTGGTTAATAACACAAATTCAGAAAATATGAAGTTAAATCTGTGGAAGAGTAAGACCCCCCCACACACACATTTATTTGTTTCATGAGTTCCCTTATAGGAATGACAATGATCCTCCGATGTACATCTGTTTATGTGTCCATGTCTTTAGTGAATTAAATGTGTGTTCGTTGGGCTGGCGACCCATTCTGTTATAACTGTATGTTTGTCCCCTGTCTGTTACTGTGAATCTTTCCCTTCTGTACATTGAGATTTCATTATCATCTCCGTAATAAAGGAAACATAGCGGTAAGCTACTAACGTTAGGATTAAAATAATATTCTGCCACATTGAGAATTAAAGCCCTTTTTATTTTAAAAGATTAGTTTCTGCAGAAACATTTTTTGTCTTTCCCCTATACTTATAGAACTGGGCTTCAGCATTTTATATTGGTACTTGTAAGCAGTATCCCCTATTTTGTTTTCCCCTTCCTTTCTTTGGTGCTAGCTGTAGAAAGACATAAAACCCTAATAAAATGTAAACTGAAGATAGGGCATAAAACAAGTTTAATGAAGTCTAGTTATTAGGGTTTTAAACCCTGTTAAAGAGCCTATGCTTTAAACCCTTTACAGTCCCCTTTTAATTGTATGCCAAGTTAAAAGTGGAATATAGGCAATGCATTTAATTCATATATTCCCCTGGAGTTGTTTCTCCTTGGAGCGCTTGAGAAAATCATTGCTTTTCTTTTGAATTTGTAGGCAAAACCTTCACGTTAAAACAAGCAGTTTGAATGTAAATTGGGTTAAAATCACCCCTGCATACCTGAAGATTGAAATTTAGGAGCTATAACCTTCATAGGGACAGCGTGAAGAAACAAGGAAGTTTGTAGGGAGAAGCTGGTGTACTGTGGTGTTCCTCTGCCTCCCTATGCATTCAACAAGCTCCTTAAGGACTGGCCGGCCTTTCTGTAAGCTAGTTTTATGGGCTGACTTAAAGGGGTGGTACCTGTTTTTGCTGCTTAAGCTCTAAAATCATTAAAAGGAACTGTTTATTGTTAAACAACTCTAGAAAAAGCTTTTATACATTAATGGAAAGATTGTAATGTTGTAAATAAAATAAAACATGCTGTATTTAAAAGATTTTTGAACCAGAAGAGACTTAAGGGGAGGAGTTGGGTAAGCACATGACTTACGAATTGTATAAAAATGCTGTGCTCCCAACTCAAGTCAGTCAGTTGGTTCTGAGAAGTCAGACCTGGAAGTGCTGTTTGTAAGCCTCCAATGGAACTAGTGTCTGCTAGTTCTTAAAGCTGCTATTTTTTCTGTTATTTGCTTCTGTTATTTTGTCACTTTGAGTTCGCTCTTTATGAAAATAAATACGTTTTATTTGGATTTACTTCAACATCTACTGCCTCCTTAGTCCATTATTCCCACAGCCTGTGACAACCATATACAATTTCATGAAATTACAGAAACTATACCTCCCAAAACTACTAAGACATATTCACTTAATTCAGCCATGCTATACGTTTTCACAAAACATCTGCACTACTTTCAACTAATCTTCTACAGTCCATTCTTTTAACCTGCAAAAGTTCTTTTTCCAGAATTGCAACAAAGGAAATCAGAGATGTATTCAGTTGTTGTGTTGAAAATTGACATCTAGTCTACCAAAGATAACATTTAAGGCATGCAAATATCACATTTAATCTACTGGGGTGAAATATCTTTAAATATCCAGAACAATCCCCAAAAATAAATTCTCATAAGTGAGCGAATTCAGATATGGCCACTGCCATTTAAGTGCCAGATACGTCACTAATGTGTGAGTGGAAGGACAATGTAAAAAAAAAAAAAAGGGATTGTGTTTCCTCAACTTGGAAGCACTCTGCCCTAGGACATACTCTGTCCACCACTGCCTTATGTTTCATGTTAACTCTAACACCAACCCTCCCATAACAGCTCAACCACAAAATATCCCAAGTTTTTACTGGTATTCTTTTATCTTTCAAGAGTGCTAAAACCATGGAATACCGTGAAGGTAGACATAAAGGAAAAACTGCCTGTCCCACAAACTGGGATGACATGGCTAACCAGTAAACTGCCTTCCGTGTAGATGTCAACATTACTGTCTTATCAATTTTCTACTGTCGAACTTCTTTCAGTGAGGAAACTGCATATTCCAGAACATCATATTGCTGCAATATTTTGGGGGGATCCATCACCCATTTCTCAAAATAATTCCGTAAGCCAAACCAAGTCCATATCTGCCATTGGTTCGTAACCCCATTCCACTCCAATTTCAATGCAGAGAAAATAAAAAAGGAATGAACAAAAACTACAGGATTTAACATATCTAAACCTCCTAACTTAACTGATAAATAAGTAAATTCCCGCTTTACAGGGTTCAATCTACTGCCCCACAACATCTGAAAAAAGCAGCTATATAACCTTGTTTCATAACAAATGGGAGGGGGGTAAAGAAAACTCAAATAAGTAAAAATGGGTAATAAAAAAACATTTAATAGTTTCAATTATTTTACGTTTAGAGAACTTCCAAGATTTCCTAATTTGAACTTTTTGCTCACATACTTTTAATTTTGCTTCCCAATTCCTATTTTGCAGATCCCATCTCCAAATAAAATACTTAGAATAGAAATAGCATCAGAAATCAAGGGGATCCCTGCAACAGAAATTACCTGCTACACCTCCACATTCCCAATTCTAATGGCCTGACTTTTTTCCTTGTTAATAACTGCCCCAGCTACCCAAGAAAATCTATGCAGTTCTTCCATAACTTCAGTACCGTTTGCAACTGAAGGAATGAAAAAATATAAATCATCAGCATATGCCATAATTTTTTGTCTTTCCAATGTTAAATGAGCAGACAACCCCGCAATCCTTTGATTATTAATAACCTGTCTTACTAATGGGTCCAGTGCATAAGTATAGTATAGAGCAATGGGCTAACCAGGCACCCTTGCTTAATCCCTATTCTCATTACTACAGGGTCTCCCATTAAACCATTAACATAAAAGGCAGAATTTTGGCATTGGTATACATAGCCTGTAGGCATACTAACATATTTTGTGGTACCCCATATATAGACAAGATTTGAAATAAATACTCGTGAGGTGCCTTGTCAAAGGCCTTTGCCTGATCAATTGCCAAAAGAAACCCTCTTAATTTGTTTTGCCTACCACACTCAAAAATATCCCTGATCAAGGCCAGATTCAGTTATATTCCTCCCCGGAATTGTACATGTCTGAGCAGTATGTATTAAGTGAACACTTACTTTTTGGAGTCTGAAACATAACACTTTAGACAACATTTTATAATCAGTGTTAAGTAAACTGTTAGGTCTCCAATTTCCTAATACATGCCTGGAACCTTTTTTATAAATAAATATCATGAGAGCTGCACTCAGACTAGAAACTTCTTCAGGATGTGCTAACATATCATTAAATAAGAACTGTAATATTTTTGAAAAAAACAGAAATACATTTTTTATACAAAGCTCCAGACAACCCATCAGGCCCTGGTGACAACCCATCCTTCAAAGCTTTGATAGCTGTAAAAATCTCCTCAGTTTGAATAGGAGCATTAAGCTCAACTATTTGGGACTCTGTCAACAGTGGGGGTCTAAGTGTCATATAATCCAAAATATTCTCATCAAAAACAAAAGGGGTACCAAACCCCAACTGAATATGTCTATGAACAGCTAATAAGATATCCATATCAAGTGTGTATGTCTTGCCCTCAGCATCCCGCAGTTCAGTCATTAATGTAGCGTCTCTACGCTGTTTGCATGCCGCAAAAGAGTCAGACGAAGGTTGCGTCTCAGTCCCAAATTTCAGCTCTGCCACCAAAGAGACAGCCCTGTCATACTGGAACTGAAACATCTGGCTTAAGTTGAGCAGTCTGTGTAGAAAATTGAGTTCTATGATCATGAGACATGGACAGATATTTATAGAACTGATTCCTATACTCCAAGTATTGTATATAGTCTGGAGAAGATTTCTTATATCCAAAACTTGTGAGAAGATGTTTCACATCCAATTTCGTATCCCTCCACCATTCCCACTTATTATCATAGAAACACAAAACAGATTCTCGAATCTGGAACAACATTTCTAACTCCTGTACCACATTGTCCAATGTCAATATAGAGATATTCATTCACCATCGTTTTGGTCTGGAGAACAAACGTGGAGGAATTCTACCTAAATAAATATGACAAGATAATAGCAAATGGTCTGAGAACTCACATGGTACCAATTGGAATTTCTGAGGTAACAATAAGCTGGAACAAAAAACATAATCAATTCTAGTGGCAAATCTCTGTCTAAAATAAGTATACCCCACTTCCTCTGAAAGGGATCTGAATGTACCAATAAGATTAGCTTGCTGTATAATGGCTGATAAGGCATTTGAATCACAGTACACCTTCTTTTGAACAGCCGTACGAGCTTTAAAATCTAACCCACAATTCATATGCCCCGCCCAAATAACATGACGTGAGGTGAATAAAAAAGGTTTAATTAAATCGAAAAGTTCTACTCTTTTAGCCTTAGTCTGAGGTGCATATGTATTTATAAGTCTCAGAGAGATGTGTTTAAAAGAACAATCTAACAGCAAAGCCCTCCCGGGATCCAAATCCACCAATCGATGCAACTGAAAATCTGTCCCTCTCACCAGGAACCCCACCCCATCCACAGCTTCAGTACCAAATGACCAAACCCATCCTCTCCTAGCATGACCTGTGGAAAAAAGAGATTGCAATCTTGTTTCCTGTAAAAAAAAAATAATGTTATGTGGTGCTTGTTGAAAATAAGACAAGGCTATCAACCTTTTTTTATAATTTTATTTTATTTTTTTTATTTTATTTTATTGAAATCTAGGATTACAAATACCTTTGAGCAGGAACTGCTCATTTACAAAGGTTCTACGTCGAAGGAATGGGGGTATACATACATACAAAGGTCAACATAGTAATACATAGTTACACAATAAAAAGTAGTAAGAGACTGAGGCTTAGGAAATTCCAGTAATTCAAAATGTGCCAAATGTTAGGTAGCATGACATACCAGCCAAGGGCAATCTTAGAATTAAGTGCTGCAGGTGAGAGGGGGGTATGCAGGCAGGAAAGCCATTGTCAGAGGGTAGAGGGTGAGGGTAAGAGCTCTAAAGAGGAGGGAAGGAGGGATAAAAGTCAGGAAATGCCTGGGGGGAGGAAAGGGAGAGGGGGCAAGGGGGTAGGCAGGTAGGAGGGGGCAAGGCGGGGAGAGGTAGCTGCCAAGACTGAAGTGGAGGGCAGTGAGCAGTGGACCCCTGATTAGGCGAGGCAGTCACAACGACTAGTTGAAATGAGATGAAGTCGGAGTTGTCTCTTAAAAGGGCCCAGAGCAGCAGCAGTAAAAGTTTCTTTTTGAGAGTATTGTACCACTGTAGTGCTCTGAGGGCAAAGGCCCTCTGGCCCATGGTAGTCCGGCATCTGGGGATAAGGAAGGTTAGTTGTTGTGAACTTCTAGTTCGCTGAGTGCTGTGGTGGTCAATAAGTAGTTAAACATACTACAAACATTGAGGGAAGCTATGTGTAGTGATGACATAAGGAACAGAACAAAAAAGAACAACTAAATCATCCCGGATCCCCTGTTTTAAGACTGGACTCCCTTTTTTTTTCCTTTCTTTTTACCTGTAGCTGATATAGCAGATGAATTGTCCTGCTTTACGTCAGAAACCATTCCAGACCATGAAGATACATCTGAATCCAAATCTGATCCCCCTTCTACCTGTAGTACCTGGAAAGGGTTGGGAGAAACAACAGAGGAGACAGAAGTTTGGGCCTTTGAAGAGGATCTAGTCACTCTACGGGCTTTGGGAGGTTGAAAGGTATCAGAAGGGGGCATCTCTGTGGGCTCTGACTGTTGAGCCTGGTGTGGGGGAGAGCCTCTGACTGCCTGTGCTGTATTTGTCTCTATGGTAGTGAACTCCGCATGAATTACCCCTGAGGACTGTGTCTCCATATTACTGACCCCAACTTGCTGAGACGCCTGCTGAGGTTCAGGCCTAATCTCTGTGTGCTGCTCAGCAGAGGAATCCTGTGCTGTGTGAACTAAGGTCTCCTGATTCAACCCACCAGCTCTATTCTGCCCTGCCCATGGACACCGATGGTAAGCGTGGCCTGTTTCCTCACACAAATTACACTTAAAGACATTGGAGCAGACCACACTGACGTGGCCAAAATCTCGACACAAAGCACACCTCATTCTGTCACAAGTACTGCTCAAATGAGGTGGAGATCCACACTTGTAGCAGGCCCTCGGTTGCCCTTCATAAAAACGGACCCCCCTGTCTCTTTGTAAAAAAACTATTAGGAATATGTTGAATACTAGAATCCGATTGTCACAACTTTATTCGAAACTGTCATCCCCCAGTCCATAAACCAATAGTGTGTAACACAGGTTCAGGCCACCCCAAAACTGTACACCGTTTTTGTAACCAAAATAAAATGTCATTAACATTAACCCCCTCATTACAGAACATTACAATGATTGTTTTCAATAAAGCTTTCGTTAAGGAAATAGCCATAAATGGTACCCACAGCGGGGTAGACTTCATCCTATTAAACTTGGACCAAAACCTATCTAATCCCGAATGCTGACGAAAACTAATATCATACATGTCCTCCCCCGAAACATCTATCAAAGCATATATCTCTGAGGGCAAAAACAGCATAAAGTCCAACAGAAGTTTCTGAGCAACATAAAGTCGGTCAGGATGTTCCTGTAAACCCCCACGATATCATAACCTAACAGCATTCTTTCTAGGAGCCTGAGTAACTTTATTTTGAAATAATTCTGAAAATGTAGGTCTAGATGCTGTTCTTCTGGAAGATGGATCCACTGTCCTTTGTGGGGAAGGGGGAAGGGAAACTTCCTCAGTGAGAAGCGGAATATCCTGCCTATGAGAGGCCTCTGTGGATGTGTCGGCAGAAGCCTGGGGGAGAACCCCTGAGCTCTCGCACTGCCAATGTATCCACAGGCCCATGAGAAGTTGCCCTCAAAAAGGGCTGTACGTGAGGTCCAATAACCCCCTCAGGAAGAACCTGAGAATGTGAGGTTACTTTCTCAGAAAGTTCAGAAAGTCCTACCTGCTCCGCCTCCACAGCCTGTGGGGCAGCAGAAGCTGATGCATCAGAAAGTTCCATAGAAGCCACCATCCTCTCAGTTTCTGTCCCATCCGATTTTTCAGGCTTTCCATCTCGACCTCTCCCCCCCCTTCTTCCCTCATTTGTTCAAAGTCTTCTGGATCATCAAAAATGATCCACTGTGAAACAGGCAGCCAACGACCATCCGGCTCCTGTTTCCAACCAGCATTACCTAATGCCTGCTCCGGTGACCATGTTTCAAAATCGATCGGAGCATCCAGCTCAATCTGTGCTGCCCGAGCTCCACTATGATCACAGTGCCACTCCCTGAAATCTGCCAAATCTGAAATCTGATCCGAAACCTCCTCATCCTGATGCCTTACTCCATCCACTCTAGGGGCTGCCGTATGCAGCGCTGCCTTCTCTTCCAAATTTGCCGCTGAAACCAGCGGATCCACAGCAAGCCCCGACATAGGCAATCCGCCAACTTCACTCTCCTCCATTGATTCCAACTTCGGGGAACCACAGGGCTCACTCGCGACAGAAATCGCAATTAATCCACTAAGTGCAGCCTCTGTAGCCACAACTCCTGTAGGTACATCCAATTCATCTCCAGAAAGACTCTCAGTGTCTAAAGCCAGGTGATAGTTCTCCTCCAGCTTCATCTCAGAGTCTGTCGACGCCATCTTGGACATAGGTTCCCCTACAGGTGAGTAGGAGAATTTTCCTGGTGTCCTGGCCAAATTTCTCTCATTTGCTAAAAAGAAATACCACCAACAGCTTAATCTGGTTCAATTTCAGTTGCTTAGCATCTGTACCCCCCCCCGGTCCCCCCTGAAAAAGGGACTACTAGGACCAGTGGGCTTACCGGGTCAACAAAATTCAACACAACACAACACACAAATGCACATGGAGGTGCACATGTGCACTGCAGCTCCAGTCTACAGCCTCATCCGCCCTGTCTGGCTACCGCCAGGGCTCCTTGGACTTAACGCTGGCAACCTAGCCTCCACCTGGATGCAGCCAAACCCTGAGGAGCCCCTCAGATCCCTCCCTGATGGTGAGAGCTGCCAAGCAGTGGCTCAATCAATCCCTCGCCCTTCCCCCGGCCGACCTCCGATTACCTTAGACCGTTCCCGAACCCGGGTCCTCGGCGTGGCCCGAGGTGTGCTGTTCAGCACCTCAACCCTCTGGCCACTAGGCCAGCTCAGCACGAGCCATGTAAAAGGAAATATAGGAACATTTAATTCAAAGATATTAATGAGTTATAAAAAATATATATATGGAACAGCTCCATAGGGCTGAGAGAATATGGGATTGATGGGCACAAAGGTACTGAAGGACCAGAGCTTCTAGATCAGAACAGGCTCCACACATAGATCTACAAGGCGGAATCGAAGCTTGCACCTACCAAATACATTTATACAATAACCACCATACCCAGGGTGTTGTCGAGGCACAGGTCAGGAAGCATAGGAAAAACCCAGGAGCAGTTGTTAAATTCACCAAAACTTTATTTATAGTAGCAGCAATATAAAAAATAAACTTGTTCATAATAACTATGTACAGAAGCAAAACAAAATAAAATATTTCTTGTAATCTCCCTTGCAGTACAAGTTTACTGTTTTATAAGTCTTTTCAGCCCCAACCTTTGCAAACATCCTGTCCTTGTAAAATGTTCTGTTCTCATAAATATCAGGAGCTGCTAGAAAACAGTATGCTTCCTGAGGCCCCTACAGCCCTTGCAAAAGGCCCAGACATTTGTACCCAAGTAACCTCTAGCTTTTTCAATTAATTTCAAATTATAAATATATACACATTTCAACAGTAATACTAAATATTCTCTAAACAAAAGTGATCCCATTATCAGTTTCATTCCATACAGTGATTTGTACATATTTTTATATTAGCAGATATGCAAGGGAGAAAAACAGCAAGAGAAAACTGAGAGACAGAGAAAGGCAAAGAATTGCGAGACTGTTCGGGTTGATCAAGTCCAAGGACTCACAGGAAAATTTGGTTGTGCAACC
This sequence comes from Neoceratodus forsteri, assembly GCA_016271365.2. Lineage (NCBI taxonomy): Eukaryota > Metazoa > Chordata > Ceratodontiformes > Ceratodontidae > Neoceratodus > Neoceratodus forsteri. Next base: position 363,485,047 of record JADMNL010000023.1, on the reverse strand, counting down.
AGATAGAGAAGAGACAGAAAAGGAAAGAATACATCCTTGCATTTAAACACTTTCTCCAAAACAAATGGGACAGGGTCATATTCTACTCTGTCACACAGGGGAGTGCCTAACTCCCACCATCTGTGGACCTTTTAGGATCCGGTGCCTGATGCAGCCTACATTTCCTATCGCGACTGCTCCATATCCTTTTTCCAGAATCCCAAATCAGGTGCTGTTTCCCTCCTCTATACCAGGTTGAGCAGTGGCATAAAAACCACAGAGTTTGACAAATGGCTCTCTCCTTCTGTTACAACTTTCCCCCTGCATTCCTTCTTGGGTCTGACAGGGGTCCTGCCCCAGACACGGACATGGCAGGCCCAAAAAAGCAAATCCCAGAATGCATGCCCTCCAACCTTACATCCAGCAGTGTGCCACACAGGAATGGACCTCCTCAGAGCTGCCACCTCCAAAGGGCCCTGTTGTGGCCATGCCACCACCACAACAGCCCCACTGCCATACCTCCATGTATTTGGGTGACGGGACAGCGAGGGTGAAGAGTGGAGTGCCACAGAGATCAGTTTTGGGTCCGCTTCTCTTCATTATCTTCATCAGTGATATTGCTGAGGGTTTGAGGGGGAGGGTGTGCCTATTTGCTGATGAAACAAAAATCTGCAAAAGGGTAAATACCCCAGAGGAGGTGGAGGACATGAGGAAGGACTTAAAGACACTTGAAAAATGGTCTGGGACATGGCAGCTGAAATTTAATGCCAAGAAGTGCGCTGTGATGCACTTGGATAGTAGGAACAGAAGAGCAGGGTACACCCTAGGCAGGGAGGAAATTAAAGTAACAGAACAGGAGAAGGATCTGGGAATCAGTCTCCTCGAACCTTAAGGTAGGAATCCAATGTAGCAGGGTGGCGGGAAAGGCCAGTGGAATGTTGGCATGCATAGGCAGAGGCATTACTAGCAGAAGGAGAGAGGTAATAGTGCCCCTTTACAAAGCCATGGTGAGGCTGCACCTGGAGTATGGGGTTCAGTTCTGGAGGCCACATCTCCACAAGGATATAGATACATTGGAGAGGGTTCAGAGAAGGGCAACCAAGATGGTGCAGGATATGCAGGGAAAGTCATACGAGCAGAGGTGTAAGGAGCTGGATCTCTACACGCTGGAGACCAGGAGGGAAAGGGGAAGACGTGATTGAAACTTTTAAATATGTAAAGGGCCTCAATAAAGTGGGAGAAGAGGGTTTACTTAAGAGGATGGAGTGGGTCAAAACTAGAGGGCACAGCCTCAGACTGCAAGGAAAAAGATATAGGGGCAATGTGAGAGGGCGTTTCTTCACGGAGAGGGTGGTGGATCCCTGGAACAGACTACCAGACAGAGTGATGGGGGGCTAAATCGGTGGAAGAATTCATGAGGGCATGGGACAAGCATATGGGGCTGAGTGTCGGGGGGAGGGTGGGAGCTGGCAGGGAAGGGAAGGTGTAGGGGGGTTAAAAGGTCAGACTAGATGGGTTGGTATGGTCCTTTTCAGCCATCAAGCTTCTATGAGTCTATGATAGGGTGCAGGGACCATAGCCTCCAAATGTTATAGACTTTCTTTCCACCTCTTGTCTCCTATCCACTGGTAACAGCAAAGTCTTCCCCGACCCCAATGGTCACCAGCTCCTGCCACCCTCCTCCACAGAGATGCCACACAATGCACTGCCGCTGCCCAGGCCGGTACCTTCCAGGCCAGGGGATTTTAGGTCTCAGCCACACTTGCCCTGTCCATCCTGCCGATTCTCTCTCTCCCACTTTTCTCACAGCTGCTCCAATCTTATACAGCATGCAGGAACACCACCCCCTAGGGGCAGAGCACTGAAACATGCACAAAGCTAAAGCTAAACCTAAAGGGGGCAACCAGGATAGTAAGCCTGCCCTGCGAGGAAGGCTTACATTACAGCTGATGTTCTCTCCCCCTATCATTACACCCCAATTGGGATTGCTTCACTGCACCTGTCTAGTGCAATTTTATCTACATCATGCCTTTTTTCACTGCCTTAAATATTATTATGCACACCTATTATACTTTCTTCCTGACCCCATCCCCCCAGAATGCACCTGGAAACAAGCTGTTCTAGGGACATGGATGTGGTGCTATATCCACACTTGGACAGCATTCTTTCCCTTTTAAATTCAGCTGGAATGTCTTCAAGCTGGCTCCTCACACTCACCCAGGTGTAACTCCCTTAGCACCACCCTGTGACGTCAGATCTTCCTTTCCACTGGAAGAAGGTTCCCTCCTTACCGCTCTTGTGTTGAGAAGGCTCTTTGCTTAGAACTTCAGATTTCTTCAAAACCGAATAAAAGCTTTGTCTTCAGGCTCTTTCTTTACGCCTCCGATATGGACGACACAAAGTCCACTCCGGGGTTCTGGAAATGTGCCTGTAGGCAAAAAATGTCCTGGATGAATCCGCACACCTTGTCCGTTTATTGCCTCCTCCACGAGCATGATCCCCAGGCCTGCAACATTTGCTGCACTTTTCACCCATCCATTTTAGGGACAGCCATGCCTGCTTACTTCTCGACCCTCCAAGCGATCAGTACCTGCTGGTCAAATCTAAAGGTGCCCATCGGGTGGTCTCTGTGGCTGCAGGGTCTGCCAAGCAACTTACGCATTTGAGGAGGCAGCGGCCCAGGCTGCAGCTCAGTCCTCTTTGGCTTCAGCTGTTTTGCCACTCTTTTTGGGTGCCTCCTTTACAAGGGCATTTAAGGACTTGTGCCAGGCCCTTCCTACTCATGGGTAGGGCCCCTCATTGACACACAAGTCAAAATCCCCAAAAAGTGTCCAAAAAATTATCTTGCCATCGATCGTGGGATTGGTAACACACTTGGGCTGCGGATTCCCATGCTTTCTGGAAGTTCCAACTTTGGTCAAATCTTCGGCCCAGGCCACTGGCTCCATGGTATCCCTGTTGGGCCAGTTGGCTGAGATGCATGTCGTTCTTCCAGATGAGATTTTTCTGAAGAGGCTGATACCTCCTTGTCGAGGACTCCGGTCCATGACTAATATTTAGAGAGGCACAGATCAGTCAGCTGACCCGCCACCTCACATCAAAGACCAGGAACCGGAGGTGCCCTGGCTCTCGCCAGCCTCACTCTTAGACCCACCACTGCTTCCCCCAGTGGTCGAGGTCTCGGTCCCATGGGTCGACATCAGCGTTCCCATTCTCAACACTTGGGCAAGTGGCACTGCTGCTATTCTTCATTCTTGTCCTCCCCGGGTGAGGAAAGGCTCCGGCACAAGTTGCATCGATGCTACGAGGACTTAATGTGGCAACAGCTGGTGTTCATCAGGATGAAGCCCGTGCCCTTGCCAGTTCATTTGCTGATAGAGTAGCCCAATCCCCGTTAGCATAATGCCCCCCCAAAAAAATTTGTTGTGTGCCGAGGAGGTGCCCAAGCCTCCCTCAGCTCATGCTGCCCCCCTAAAAGCACACCGTTGGCCAACAGGGATGTCCAATCCCTGTCGGCTCCAGCTTGCCCTCAAAACAAAAAGCCAGGTGGCACTTTGGGAGCTCATCCCAGCGTGCTCATGCCCCCCCAGCACACCGTATGGCTGAAGGGGTGCCCAGTCCCCATCGGCTCCAGCTGCCCCAAAGAAACACTCAGGTATGCTGGCATGCTGGGAGCCCACCCCAGGGTGCCCACAGTGTCCCACGTTGCCTTTTTTTTTCCCCCCTGTAAAAATAGAAAACTGTCCCTTGTGGTCTCTCGTGCCCCCTAACCCGCAGTCACCCTCTGTGCACCCACCTCCCCACACACCCCTACCCCATATTTACCTCCGAAGCACAGTGCGACGATCTTTGGTGGACCAGGAACATGTCTGCACTCTTCAAAGTCGACTGCGAACTGAAGAAATGCCGGTAAGCTATATAATGGCATAAATAGGTTTTTTCAACTTAGGTGGACATATAGGCCATTTTTGGGAATTATTTCACCAAATATTCAACTTGGGGTTATAGGGGGCCCCACCTCATGAACTCAGTCACTGTAATGTTGTTATTCAGTCCCAAAAGGTGATTTCACGGTCACTGCGAGGAACCACCTTTCGGGACCGATTAACAAAATGACAGTGTCACAGTTCATGAGGTAGGCTCCCAAAAACCCTATGCTGCAAATTTGGTGACAAAATTCCTAAAAATGACTGCATTTTGTGCGTGTGTTGCACAGTTCCTACGCATACTCGTAACTTTGAGAATTTTTAAGATTTTCACTCCAGATTTTCAACATTGCCATTTTACCACACCTCCTTATGAACAGTACAGCTGTCATTTTCCACATCTCGCTGAAATGTGTTTTTGCACATGTGGCACACAATGGCATAGTCAGTGTACAAAATCAATGTTTTGGACATATTAAGAATATCACTGTGACAGTGTTCATGAGTGGAGGTCCTAAAATGCCTATGTTGAAAATTTGGTGAGAAAATTTCACAGAATGACTGTGTTATGAGCATGCATTGCGCAGTTTCCACGCACACTCATAACTTGACACTGTCCATAAGCAGAGGTTCCAAAATGCATATGTTGAAAATTTGGTGACAAAATTCCACAAAATGCCTATTTTATGAGTATACGTTGCACAGTCTCCATGCACACTCGTAAGTTCAAGACTTGTTAATATTTTCACTCCAGATTTTCAACATCGCCATTTTTGCACACTTCCTTAAGAACAGTGCAGTTGTTATTTTTCACATGCTGTGCAAAATATGGTTTTGCACATGTGGTGCACAATGGTGTGGTCGCTGTGGGAAATCAATGTTTGGGACAGATTAAGACTGAATTAAGACAGAATGACTGTGTTACGAGCATGCATTGCGCAGTTTCCATACACACTCATAACTTGGAGAATTTTTAATATTTTCACTCCAGATTTTCCACATTGCCATTTTTGCACACCTCCTTAAGAACAGTACAGTTGTCATTTCTCACATCATGCCAACAATGTGGTTTCAAGCTATTGGCGCAGAATGGCACAATCACTGTGGGACATCAACGTTCAGAACAGATTAACAAAATCACAGTGCCACTGTTCATGAGCAGAGGTCCCAAATGCTTTCATGAAAAGGGTGAGAAAAAGCCCATGTTGAAAATTTGGAGTGCAAATACCAACAAATGCCCGGGGCGTTAGGGTTTCTAACCATAAAGTCCCACCCTGTAGAGACTAACCAGCATCAGGGATGTGACTTTAGATTGTCGGTTTAATGCTCACGCCATTCCACCCCCACTCCAACCCTGCAGCCACTGACAGGCATCGAATTGTGCCTTGCACTCTTCAGCCCCAAAGTTCACCCCATTCTCCTATACTGCACCCATCTCAATGTATTTCCATATGGAATGGGGTGAGCGTAAGACCCGAGGACCCCAAGGCAGAACACGATACTTGTCGGACTCCGCAGGGTAGGGTGAGGTGAAATTGCATGAGCGTTATGGCCGACACCCAAAGGCACACCTCAGTGTCTGTCAGTCTCTTCAGGGTGGTGTGGGGGTTGGCGTTACTTCTGTACTTCACTGCCATTCCTTTTATGCATCTGTCTAACTCCTGCACTACCAGTGCCAATGTCAGCAAGACAACATTCGTCATTGACAAATGCTTGTTTAGCTCTTGTAGACTGTCACGCAGAGAACTCAGTTGCCTAAAGAAGGATTGCACTAAACCTGCAAGATATTTTAATTTACCCCTGTAGAAGCTGATTTTTAAATACTGATTCCAATTCTGTTACACTTCCATTGCTACAGGCTTTTTTTTGTTTTGCACTAGTGAGTGTTTCTGATTTACTCTCTGGTGTTAGGTGCCATTTTGGAACTGTATGATGTAGTTTACGTCCCTTGCTCAGCTCTACCTTCCATTGTTGCCACAATTCATCCATGTTCTACTATAGAACTCTGTAGTTGGGAGGGACATATACTACATCCTACAGTTCTAAAATGGCACTTAACACCAGACAGTAAATCAGAAACACTCACAGAGGTTATTAATGGGCTCATAATGGGCTTCACACATCCAGCAGACTTGGGTTTGAGTCACACAACCTCCACTTGCATACTGGGTGACACTGAGCAAGTCATTTAACCACTCCAGTGCTCCCAAGTCACCTCTGAAAACTGGCACTTGTGCCTAGTGGGCCTTACCCGTTTATCAAAGAATAAAATAAATAAATAAAAATATAGATGGAACAATAATAGAAATGGATCCATCATTTATCAAGCAGCTTCTACTGGGAAAAATTACTTTCAGGTTCAGTGCAGGTTTCCTGTAATGCTCTCTTGAATGTTATAGACCATCTCTGAGTTTCATTGTCCATCCTGGGGGGGGGGGAGGTTCCTTATTTACTGTATTAGATAACGTTTGGTTTGAATCTATTTGTTCATCTTTTTTTTCCATGTACATTTGTTTTATGCGGCGAGTTAGTTTGTTTGCTAAGTCCTGCGCTCTGACTCATACTGTCTGTGCATGTCTCAGTCTCTTTATTTTTAATATCACCACTTTGAAGGTTGCATTTTTCTGCTCTTAGCGATTCTTGGTTCTTTTATGTGTTCTCCATGTATGTGTGTGCTAATGCAGTACCAGTCCCAATACTACTTTTTGGCTCTATTCACCCAACAGCTTCGTCCAACTCACGGTTTCACTGTTTCCTTTGGCTGCCATTTTGGGCCAAATTATATTTTGTTGTAAGGAGAATTTAATCTGAGATTTCTTTAAAAAAAACTTGGGGTGGGATATTCAGAAGGGTTGCGCATGGCACAACACAGTTGCACCATGTGCAACCCACTGATGCGCCCCCACGCGATATTCAAAAGTGGAAAGTGCATGGCACAAATCCCGATGCGCCAGGGCACATCAGTAATGTATGCAGTGCAAGTAGAGGGGCATGCCCATGCATACCCCCGCACATCCCGATATTCAGCCCGGGATGTGCGGAGCCCATGCAGGTGCAACCCCTACATGCGCCACATACAGTTGTTCCAAAAAATTAAAGAGCAACGGCCGGCCACCCACAGGTGAGCTGCCATATTGCAGGGCGCAACACGGCAGCTGCCAGCTGTAGGTGGCCATCCGAGCTCCGGCAGCACCCTCCGTCGGGTAGCGCCCCCCCATGCCCGATCACAGGCAGAAGTAGTACATAAACAGTCCCATATCCCTGGTGGTCCAGTGGACCGCTCGTAGCCCGATCGCGGGCATAAGTATGATAATAATAAACACCTATATCCAATATGGATTCATTCACATATCTGGACAGTGTAGTACGGTACGGTCTGCACGCCCATTGGCCCATGCTGTGGACCAATGGGCATACAGCTGTACTGCACACAGTCAGTCGGCGGACGGCCGGGTGGCTTGCGGGTGGGAGTCGCTCGCCGCTGACCGCTCAGTGGGAGGGTGGGAGGGGGTACCGCTGGACCACCAGGGATGAGATCTAATCTTTTTAGACTTCTGCCCACGATCGGGCTGCGAGTGGTCCACTGGACCACCAGGGATATAGGTGTTTATTATAGTTATACTTATGCCCGCGATCGGGCTGCGAGGTCCACTGGACCACCAGGGATATAGGTGTTTATTATTTCTATACTTATGCCCGCGATCGGGCTGCGAGCGGTCCACTGGACCACCAGGGATATAAGAGTTTATTATATTTATACTTATGCCCGCGATCAGGCTGTGGGGCACTTTGCTGCTTGTCCAGGGGGTGTTGGTCCCCAATGGCTGCAACCTGGCAGGGCGCCAGACGCAAGTCTCTGGGGATGGGCACACCTGCATGCAAATGGGGCCATAATGACATGCAAATGGCCCCATTTGCACCTTGCATGCATAATGGCGCCATTTGCATGTGCACCTTTGAATATCGCGGTTGATGCACCTAGCACAATGGCACTTGCGCTAGCGCATCCCCCTGCCCCTCTCTGGCCACTTGCACTGGTGCAGTGCCACTGCGCCATGCACAATGCGGGTGGCCACAGAGCGATATTCAACGGTGCTGAGCCATGGCGCATCACCGTTGAATATCACCCTGTCAGCGCCCTGGCACATCCCAGTTGCGCTGCGCCCAGGCTTGCGCCACAGCCTGGCGCAGTCTGAATATCCCACCGCTGGTCTTTTATTTACTCTGCTTTTTCAGAAGTTTTCAGTTCTTTGTTTTGTGATAATTTTGTGTTAACTTTTTTTTCTGAGACTGTGAGTAACTTTTTTAACCTTTTCCCTTCTGCTTGCTCAGGCATTGGAATGGACTGTACATTGTGTTTTCTTTTTGCCCCAAGCTTGATATCAAGCTCTATAGTCTGCATTGGATAGGTATCAGGTAAGAAAAGGAAGAATAAGCGTTGGGGAATCTCTTGGCTAATTCCCCTCTAGGTCGGTAGCACTCTGTATAATTTTGTCAAGGTAAAAAAAAATAAGTTTGTTTTCAAATTCACATTCAAGAGCTTTCTTATTAAATTAGTGTACTTAAGTTCAGTTGAGTGTGCTAGTTAATAGAGCAGGAAAAAAGAAAGTGATGTAGACGAAAAGCAACTTCTCCTAGCTAAAAACCTGGACTCAGTCATTTATTCATATTTTATTTACTATAGCGCACTTTATCATTTGGACTCAAGGCACTTTATATACGGACAAATTTCTAAAAACATTAAAATACTGTTGGCCCGGTGACACTGAGGGTTGAGGCGCTGGCCGCCACACCTCACGCTACACTGGCAACCCGTGTTTGGGAACGAGCACGGGTCGCCAGGCGTTGGCAGGGTTGGGGAAGGATCGAGCATCCGGAGGACTGCTCTCCTTCTCCGGGGAGGGAGGGTCATCAGCAGTCGATGCGTGGCTGCCCCCTGGTGGAAGCTGGGTGGGGCGACAACACTGACGCTGCAGGAGTAAAGGGCGTGAGAAGGCAGACGCCAGGAAGTGCGCATACAGAAGCATGCGCGCTCCATCCATTGGTGTCACTGCACGTCTCCTGCAGCAGGGGAACCACTCCAAAGAAAATATCTCCAACAGCATGAAGGCAGCTTGCCAGCACCGCCGGAGTCCTCCAAGTCAGCTCCCTCCTAGGTCCACCCTCCTGGTCTCCATGGTGGTGGGGTGCTTCCCCACCATGAAGCAACCAGGGAAGGGTAGTGACGGGGAGGTCAGAGCTCTGCCCAGGACCATGGCGACAGCCGGCCTAGCTGGCTAGAAGGGATGGGGACTAAAGGCACAACTCCCCCCCCCCACCGTGGAACTACAAATAAATAATAATAAAAAAAAAACATTAAAATACATGACATAGCAATAAAATAATTCTAGGTTAGTCCCCGGGATTCACTATCTTTTATGGCTTTTCATCTGATTGGCTGCTGCTTTTCTTTGCCTACCGCTGATTGGACCCCACCAAATTAGGACATCTGCCATTGTCTGCTTTTTAAACCAGCATTCCACGGCTCTCTGGCGGGCTCCTGCACAGAATCATTTTACTTACGGTTACTCTGGACTCTCTCTAATTATTTGCCAGTATTTCCTTTTAAATTTTGTTTCAATTGTGTTTCAGTTCCTACAAGCCAGCAGTTTGATTGTAATTGTGACCTGCATGTCTCTAGATGCAGCATGGTTTTCTGTTGTACTGTAACATTGCTTAACCTAACTGCATTTTAAAAATTGCTTCATTTGAACTGCCTTTACTCTTTCTGTCACTTACCTCTCCTTTACTACCCTGCATCTAAAAATTGCTAATTTAAACTGCATCTAAAAATTGCTAATCTGAACTGCATTTAAAACTGCTTAGTTATACTGCATTTATTTTTCTCCCACTTGCCTCTCCTTAACTACCCTGCCTACCCTGTCTGTTCTCTGCACTCTCTACATGTCCCACTCCTACGCTCCAACAGCTGTCCTTCCACTGAACCCTGCACTCGGTGATTCAAGGTTCCAAGGTTCCTCACACTGTTTTAGTCCCTCTCTCTTTTTGCCTTCTTAGCGATCCCTCGTGCATCCCCCGACTTGCATTGTCCTGTTAATTTGGCCTACCTGCTCTTTACGGCCATACTTTGATGTTTCCCTTCTTTTGTTTTCTGTTCAGTTGCTAATTTTTCCAGAGGTGCCAGTTCTCCAGTGCACCCCCTTCCCATGTCTGTGACCTGATATCTACTTTCCAACAACCTCCTCCTCCTCCTCCCTGCCTTTGTTTCCTTGTTTAACCACTCCCCTGTTACAGCCTTTATCTCCCTAACCCTTGCTCTTGTCACTCCTAGGATGCAGCCCTTGAACAGGGGTTTGCTTGTGTGGCTGGGGCTGCGATCTCTCACCGACCGATGTCCCAAGCCTCCCCTGCCTGCCCTAGGGGCTACGCCAGCCGGCTGCTACAAGGTACATCCTCAGGACTCACTAGCTTTTATGGCTTTTCACCTGATTGGCTGCTGCTTTTCTTTGCCTACCACTGATTGGATCCCACTGAATCAGAACATCTGCCATTGGCTGCTTTTTAAACCAGCACTCCACAGCTCTCTGGCTGGCTCCTGCACAAGTGCACAGAATCATTTTACTTACGGCTACTCTGGACTCTCTCCTGACCGCTATTAAATACATCTCCTCCCCCACACCATTACAGCCACTCCCACCTCTCTGCCTGATTGATCCCCCTCTGCCTCTGGCTTCCCTGGTGTGTACCATAGTCCGCCCAGCCTAGGTTAGCAGTCCCCTGCTGCTCAACAGCTACCTGTCAGGGTACCTCTCCTTGCCCTCCCTTACTACTTAGCATGCACCTTTTCCCTCTATTATTAGTTGGTTTGTTTTCTCTTCCAGCCTCCGCAACATATATACCTACCTCAGATCCTCCTCGCATTCCAGGCATAATTTCGGCCTCGCACCCCCCCACACATAAAGTAACTATGTCCATGCTAACTAGATCAATGCCACTCACCATACTATTGCCCGCACTCTTTGTTCTCTCAAGGCAGTCAAGTGCTGGCCCTTTGATGCCAGCCCTGCACTCCTTGGGGCACACCTACGGCCATGCCTATTGCACCATTGCCTCGGTGACAACTCAGACCTGCCCCCCACCTGTAGGCCGCATGACACCTTATGGCTCGCCTGGCTCTGGCCTCAACGGGACCGACCATGGCCTCCCAGTACCATGCTTCCCCTCAATCTGTTCCCTCTCATTGTTAAGTATCCAGTGAGTAAATGCCCTAGGAAACATCGTAAAGTAAACCTGAAACACCTCAAAAGTTATTTGCTTAGGTTAGCCTTCCTGCTACTTCTACTCTCTGGCAACATACACCCTAACCCAGGCCCCATCCACCACCATGGGAAGTGTGCACAGAAATCAGGCACACTAACCTTTGCCTCTCTAAATATCCGCATTCTGGCTACAAAGTTTGACAACCTCCAGGCTTGGGTTGCACTCCATAATCCTGATGTGCTGTCAATTGTAGAGACATGGCTCTTTTCCAGGATTCCTGATGTGGCCATCAGCCTTCCTGGCTACAGGATCTTTAGACAAGATCGACTGTCCAAAAGAGGTGGAGGTTGTGCACTCTACCTCAAGGATGACTTACAGGGTATAGTACGAAATCTTCCCAGCCTAGGGCATGACTCTCAGGCCCGTGCCGTTAAGGTCCTTCTTGGGGGGACTTCCGGTTCCGCCATGGACAGCTAGGCAGCACATCCAAGAAACTCCCTACCTCGCTTAGCAAAAATAACGAGCTTAAAAACCTCATCCAGCAAGTATAAAAAGAAAATCTCCTTAAATACGTCTAAAGAAGCATGCAAGAAAGACAGGGGAGGTTTGCCGAAGAGCAGATTTGCACAGAAGCCTGGAGATGTAGATCGACTTGCCTCAGGGCATAGGCTGCACAGCCGGAGCCGCTCACCCAGTAGCGCTCGGGATCTGACTTCAATATGGAAGGGGAGCAAAACAAATTGTCCCGATTGTGCTATGAAACAATTTTGAGGGAGATCTGCACATCTAGGCTGGAAACTAAAAAAGATTTACAGGGTCTCTCACAGCAGCTTTCAAAGCTAGACAATAGAATCGAAGAAGCAGAAACAAGGATATCTGAGGTGGAAGACGTAGCTACCTGCCTCGGCCATGCTGTGGGTGCCCTAATACAACAATCCATGGCATTACAGGCCAAAAGCATTGACTTGGAGAGTTGATCCCGACGAAACAACCTGAGGCTCTACGGTTTAACAGAAGGTGCAGACAAAACTCCAGTGGCGGCCTTTGTAGAAAATCTACTACGAGACATATTAGAGCTCCCGCCAAACTATGAACTAAAAATAGAACACGCCCACCGCTCACTGGGGACAAAGCCTCAGGATCCAAAAGCACGTCCACGCTCCATAATATTTCTAGTGTCTAGTTACCAGGTGAAAGAAGATATACTTTATAGAGCGTGGTCCAAAAAAGACCTTACATACCTCTCATCAAAACTATCATTGAATCATGATTATCTGAGGCAGATTCAGCAAGCAAGGCAGCGATACACCCCAATCTTGCGAGCACTGAAGGAGAAGGGGATTTGTTTTCAAACCCCCCCTTTCCCGCAAATTGAGGGTGTTCTGGCAGGAGGGAACACAAATTTATGGGTCCCCATCAGTGGCGGCTCTACACCAGGGCGTGCCAGGGCATGTGCCCCAGTAAAAAAAAATGCTGTGCCCCAGTTGGTGCCCCATATGGTGATGAGTTTCCCCCATAGTAACAATATATCAGTGCCCTGGCTGCCATCTGTTGTGCCCCAGCTGTGCCCTGGTAACCATTTGTGGCTAGAACCGCTACTAGTCCCCATACAAGGCCTTGGAAGCACTGAAACAGAAAGGAATAATCCTAGCGACTGAGGAGGCGGAACAAATAAACAAAAGACAGGTGAATCTGCCAGACTGGTATTAGATTGGAACGCAGCAAAGGGGAGCAACAACAAAGATACTTCAGGAGACCTTCGAGAAAATAAAGGGCACGGCAAGAAACAGAACACGAGACACTCACGCAACTCCAGAAAAAGAGGGATGAACAAAGACTGGTCGGATGGTGACAGTAGAATTATACTTTGTCTTTTTTTCCCCCCTCCACTATTTCTCACACAAAGAACTCATCTAAAATCAGGAGATTGAACAGGTTTAAATAAAAAGAGACGGGGAGGATATAACAAAGACGATCTCTTCAGAACTGAGCAGGACAATATATACCGCCTTTCTTCTTTTATTTTTATTATCTTTTTTTTCTTTATCTTGCAGGAAGGTAAAGCAGAAGGAAAGGGATGAGATCAATTGGGGGAGCTCTGGGAGGGTGATTCATCCCTAAAAGGAGGGAACCTTAACTAATGGTATGTACGGGAAAAACAGAGATAACAGAGAATGGGCTAGAGTTCCCAACATAAGAGTTTAGGTGGATAGAAATAAAGGAAGGGTCAACCGGAGAGACCGAAATGGAGTGAGAAAGGGAAAGAGGGAAGGGAAAAATACCCTATTGCAAGTGGACAAACTTAAATGGGGCCCTTATTAGTGACCTGAAAGTAGTCTTGGGGTGGGGTGGAGTGGTTGCTAGACATGAACAACAACCCAGCTCAGTAAGGGTGAGGTGACTGAAGACTTCTGAACCTCCCCAGGGATGAAGATAAATGGTTACTGGAGCTTGCCAAGTATTGAAGAGGAGGCCACTGAGATAAGAAATAAGCGAGGGGGGAGGGAAGAAAAGATAGAGCCACATACGCCTATTCCGAGCTGCCTAGCGGTACTGGAGCGTTAACACACGTAAAGCCACTCTTAAGGAAGACTTTCCCACGAGGGAAATCTCTGTGCAGAAGAGATTATTGCCTCTCGTAGCTGCCCGCATTCCAGTCTTGCAAGGACAGACTTAGGGACCCACAAAGTTGGGATCCCCTACCTTGGAAGCAACAAAGTTCTAAAGTTGTTATCTGAAGAGATTTTCTCGGTTTCATTTTATATAATCTGGTTAATAAAGAGTTGGGGTTTCTTATTAGGGGTACCCCAGTTGTTTAAGGAAGTGTTAAATGTTTATTCTTGAGTTTTACAAGCCTAAATCACATGGAAACAATATGAATACTAATGTATAAAAACAAAGCTGCCTAAGAATCATTTACTACGAGGTGTTGCAAATGAGGGCTATAAGGGGAATGATATAGAGCAGCGGGATGATAAGGAATTTAACAAGCATTTGTCAATGCCGAATGTTGCTTGCTTCTATGTGCTGTTTAGGTATTTGGAAGTCATTGGAGTGCAAATATTGAAAATTTGCGAACTTACGAGCGCAGTGAGAACTGCTTGCAACGCACGACCGAAAACAGTAATTTTTAGGAATTTTTTCACCAAATTTTCAACATAGCCATTTTAAGACCTCTGCTCATGAACAGTGTCACTGTGATTTTGTTAATGTGTCCCATACATTGAGTTTGCACACCGACTGCGCCATTGTGCGTTACATGGACGGAAACATGTTTTGGGCAGGATGTGAAAAATGACAGCTGTACTGCTCATGAGGAGGTGTGATAAAATTCCAACACTAAAAATCTGGAGTGAAAATATTGAAAATTCGCGAACTTACGAGCGTGCGTAGGAACTGCGCAACGCTGACTCATAAAACAGTAATTTTAGGAATTTTTTCACCAAATTTTCAACATAGCAATTTTAAGACCTCTGCTCATGAACAGTGTCACTGTGATTTTCTTAATGTGTCCCATACATTGATTTCGCACACCAACTGCGCCATTCTGCGCTACATGGGCGGAAACACATTTTGGGTGAGATGTGAAAAATGACAGCTGTACTACTCATAAGAAGGTGTGGTAAAATGGCAATGGTGAAAATCTGGAGTGAAAATATTGAAATTTCGTGAGCTTACAAGCCTGCGTAGGAACTGCGCAACGCACACTCGTAAAACAGTTATTTTTTTGAATTTTGGCACCAAATTTTCAACATGGGGTTTTTGGGACCCCTTCTCATGAATGATGTCACTGTCATGGTGGTATTCAGGCCTGAAGGGTGATTTCTCAGTCACTGCACAGTCACTGTGCGAAATCCTGGTCAACCTGACCATGACAGTGACATCATTCATGAGAAGGGGTCCCAAACCCCATGTTGGAAAATTTGCAAAATTCCAAAATGCTGAGATATGCAATAGTTGAAACCCCCTATCTAGCCCATTATACAGCTTACCGCATTTCCTCAGTTCGCGGTCAGCTTTGAAGAGCGCAGACGTGTTCCCGGTCCACCAAGATCATCGTGCCAGAGTCCAGAGGTAAGTATGGGTGAGGGGGTGTGGGGAGGCTGGGTGCGCAGTGGGTGGGTGCGGGTTGTGGAGGGGGTTGGGAGACGTGCCGGGACCGTTGCTTTTACAGGTTTAAAAAAAAGACATCGTGGGACATTTACCATGCTGGGGTGGGCTCCCAGCATGGCACAAGGATGTTGGGGGCCATTCAGCCAATGGGGATTGGGCACCCCCGTCGGCCATGGTATTTTGCCACGCTGGGGTGGGCTCCCAGGCGTGGCACAGAGGCTGAGGCGTTCAGCCGACAGGGGATGAAACCCCATCGTGAAGTCTGCTTACCATGCTGTGAGGGACGAATCTCAGCCGACGGGATTGGGCACCCGTCGGCATACAATGCGGCGGGGGCACGCACACCCGCGTGTGTCGGGGAGTTGCGATGAGCAGCCGATATCATCGGTGCTCACTGAAACATAGCTCCCCCTTTCAACTGTATGCCACTGCATTTTGGAGTGTGTCATAGACAGCTCCAAAATGCATTGGCTTACAGGGGCCCCGCCTGCCAGCACACTGACTGAATTGGAGGAGGAGGTGACACACCTCCAAAATCTCCGATGATGGCACTATGTTTCTTGCACATGCATGCAAGCAACATAAAAATGGATAAAACAACACTAGTCTGCTCATTCAATGTCAATGGGTTTACTAATCCGATTAAGAGGAGCAAGGTTCTATCTGCGTTGAGAAGGGAGGACCCTGATTTCATTTTGTTACAGGAGACACATCTCTCCCCTCTAGAACACAGTAAACTGGGGAAAATGGGCTTTAATTATGAGGTTAGTGCCTCCTGTGGGAGGGGAAGACGATGGGGGGTTTCCATAATACTACCAAACAAAACAATATTTGATGTTATAGACAAACAAATTGATAAAGAGGGGAGACATGTTCCTTAAAGGCAGATTTCAAGGGAGAATGCTAACATTAGCTTCAGTGTATATACCTCCAGGCTCAAACTACCAGACATATAGAACAATATTGCTTAAATTGCAGGAGTGGGCAGAAGGACAAGTTATCCTCGGGGGGGGTTTTTAATATAACTTTAGACCTGACTATAGATAGTTCGGCTCCGGGAGGTCAAAGGGAGAGGGGGACATCAAAAAAATTGACCAAACTGATGGGAGAGGTAGGATACGTAGATGTATGGAGAGTGGACCATCCCAAACAAAGAAACTACACCTTCTTCACACCACCACCACACAAGAGCTATTCGAGGTTGGATTATTTTTTTCTTCCAAAGGAATCTATGACAATGGTCAGAGACAGTTGGATAGGTAATGCAGTGCTGTCTGGCCACGCCCCGATATATTTCCAGATAGATTTGGGAGACTTTCAGAAAAAAAACATTTTGGAGGCTAAATGTCTCCCTGTTGCAGGACAAGGAGGTCAAACAACAGGTGATAGATACCATCAAACAGGCTATTGAAGAAAATACCACACTTGATATAATGGCAGCGCTCTTATGGGACACGATAAAAGCGATACTAAGATGGAAGTTGATCTCCATTACAGTATACAAAAAAAAGCAAAGAGAGAGAAAAGTAGAATCCCTAAGGGGGGAAATAGATAACCTAGAAATCCAATTGAAACAGAAGTATAACAAACAAGAGTTTTAAAAAATTAAATAAGCTTAAAAAAGAGCTAAATGGGGAATTGGACTACTATATAGAACAAAAACTGTTATTCATTAAGTAGAGATATTATGAAGGAGGGCCAAGAGCCACCAGATTGTTAACAGTTAGGCTACATATACAGAGGGCGAAGGCCCATATACCCAAGACAGTACATCCACAAAACAAGGAAACCTTACAAAACACACCAGACATTGTAGAGGCCTTTAGAATGTATTATAAGGAATTATATATGGTTCCTCCTGCTCGGGACGATGTGGACACGGAACAATATCTACAGGACATCCCACTCCCCAGAGTCCCAGAAATGGTAAGAAAACAGCTCATAAAACCTGTTACTAGGGAGGATTTGAAAGAGGAGATAGCTCAACTAAAAGCGAACAAATGCCCTGGAACAGATGGCTGTCCAGCTGAGATGTATAAGCATTTCCAAAAGCAACTTTCCCCTTTACTACTTAAAGTTTTTAATGAAACCCTCACACCTGAAGGACGCCCCCCCGGAGACGTGGTCACAGGCAGTTATTTCTATAATACCTAAAGGGGGTAAAGATCCCAAACTATGCCCCTCTTATCGTCCCATTTGTCTTCTTAACACAGACTACAAGCTGTTTATGGCTGTACAGTCTCATAGACTACAACAAGCCCTACCATTATTAGTGCAAACTGACCAAACAGGATTTAGCCCTGGCAGACAGGCACAGGATAACTTAAGACGAACTACACATATTTTAGACCATATAAATCTCACTCGACAACCTGCAGTTCTTCTCAGCTTAGATGCTGAGAAGGCTTTTGATAAAGTTTCTTGGGCATTTCTGCGGGCAGTACTAGTACGGTTTGGGTTTCATGAACAGTTTGTTAATTTAATTAAAAAAATTTATGAGGCACCTAAGGGTTACGTAAGAGCAAATGGTCATCACTCTAAAGCATTTGTGCTGGAGAGAGGAACCAGGCAGGGATGTCCGCTCTCCCCGCTATTGTTTGCCCTATACCTGGAGCCCCTCGACCAGGGAATCAGAGATAATCAGAATATCAAGGGCATTCAACTCGGAGGGGTACAGCAAAAATTAGCTTTATACGCGGACAATATTTTACTCTGTCCCACCCAGAAGAATCTATATCAAGTCTATTCGAACATCTTAAAAATTCTCAACCTACTCTGGTTATACATTAAATAGTACTAAAACAGAGGTGTTAAAACTTAACTTTACCCCGACTCCTACACTAAAAAGCCGATATCCTATGAGATGGGAACTACCCTCTATAAAATACTTAGGCATTAAACTGGCCACGGCATCTATTCATTTAACCCCTTTAAACTACCCCCATTGGTGAAACGGGTATAAGAGGATATGCAGAGATGGATGCTTCTGCCCATGTCTCTTTCTACTAGGATACAGGCAATCAAAATGAATGTATTGCCACATTTTCTATTTCTTTTTCAATGTGTTCCAGCCCCGATAACGCCCAAACAATTGGGGAGCTGGCAAAAAATGATATGGAGATTTATTTGGTTGAATAAAAGAACCAGAATTAGAAAACAAACACTATACCTCCCCAAGAGAACAGGAGGATTGGCGGTCCCCCTACTGACAGGATACTGGATAGCAACCCAGAATAGGATAATATTATTACTGCAGCATGCAGAATATATAGCCAGATGGAAGGAGATAAACCTAGACATTGCTCTGCCTCCTTCACTGCTGGCACAGTGCACTACATTGAATCCTAAAGACAATTGGATGACTACACCTTATCTAGGGACAGAAACAGCTATACAAGGATATAGACTGGGGTTCTTGAGGGGGAGCTATGAGAATATACATGTGGAAGTATATGTGGTGGTCCACAAATATAGAGAAGAATCCTGCTGTTGCTAACCCCTGGTATAAAAGGCAAGAACGACGAGGATGCAGGCCACCATGGCAACTCTTTAGAGGAGACAGAGTTATCTCATTCAAAGAGGCACAGACCAAATTTGGATGGACAGGGGGAGAATTAGTTCATTATTATCAGATTACAGATTTTATAGGGACACAGCTGAATAGTTTGATTCGGAAATCTAGAGGTTGCCTACCCCCAAATGCATTCGAGACAATATGGAGCGCTAACGGGGAGAGGGGGCTATCTCGATTTTATATCATAATTATATAAATGATTTCCAACATACAACAGATTATATCAAACTAAAGTGGGAACAGGAATAAGAAATTAAATTAAATGACAAGGATTGGGCGAGAATTTGGCAAAACACTTGGCGCACTACATCGTCCCCAGGGTGGAGGGAATTCACATGGAAAGTGAGAACCAGATACTTCAGAGTACCAGCACAGGTGGCCAAATTGCATAAGTTAACAACTAGTTGCTGCTGGAGAAAAGGTGGAACACTAGTGGCCAACCAGGTACATGTATTTTGGAAATGTCCTGGACTAGAGGGATTTTGGGGGGGGAGATACAGAGAAGTGTAAGGACAATATTCGCCCTCACTGGTCCATTAGGCCCAGAACATATGATCCTAGGGTTGTACCTAGATGAACTCAGAGGGAGGGAGGCAAGGTACCTCTGGAATGTACTAGTAGCTGTGGCTGGAAAGGCAATCACTAGAAAATGGCTTTCTCCAACTGCTTCCACATTAGAGGAGTGGAAAGAATTGGTGGAGAAGGTAAAAATGTTTGAGAGGGTTACCTACTCTCTTAGACAGATTCAACCACAGTTTGAGAATAGGTGGACAAAGTGGGAATTGTCCATGGGGGGGGGAGAGAGAGTAGAAGGATAGGTGACTTGAAAATAAGATGATATTCAACCTAAAGGTATATGGGAGAAGCTGGTTGATGAATACTGGTGTAACTACTGAAGTCATTTATTATGCCCTTACTTGGCCTCCTTGCCTCCCTTCCTCCTTATGCACCCCCACCCAGTTGGATGCAAGTAAACAAAAATAATGGTAGAAAGGAGACCAAAAACCAAAAACATAGGGATGGAAAATGGTGAATTTTTATTGCAAGGAATGAGGGAAATGTGAGACAAAGCATTGACAATCAAGGAATGGGAGGAGATGAATGGGTGGAGAGTGGGAGTTGATGAGACATCCCTCTTCACCAACAACACCTGTAAGAAAGAAAAGAACCTAAGATTAAAGGTAGCAGAATATAAGAAAAATAACACATGCTGGATAAAATAAAATGCATTCTGTCTTAATGATGATTAATATGGACAAGATATGAGTTAAGGATAACAAAAGTGGAAAAGAGAAGGATGATAAAGTAAATAGAATTTAGGCTACAGTTTACTGTATTATAGTTAAATTATATAAGGCGAATTACTGTTTAATAGTTAAAGATATGAAAATAATGAGATATATATGGTTGTATGGAGATACAATGTATTAATATCTGAAGTTGAAGACAATAAAAATGAAGTATAAAAAAAAAGGTCCTTCTTGGGGCCCATAACAAGGCTCTAACACTACTATCCAATTACATCCCCCCAAAGGACTCATCCCAAGGTCTCCAAGCCATCATCGACGCCTAGGGAGCCTAACTTTAAGCTCCGAGGTCATACTCCTTGGGGACTTCAATATAAACTGGCTTGCCCCTGAAGCTAACCACTTCAGAGATGCTATCCAGGCAGTCCACTTCACTCAGCTCATTGAAGCCCCAACTCGGACTAACTACCGGACAGGCACTAGCACCCTGCTTGACTGGGTACTCACTAACCGACCTGAGCACACTTCCCATGCCACTGTCCTCCCGGACGACATTAGAGACCACTTCCCGTCATGTTCAACTGGTCCTATAAATTCAATAACCCCCCCCCCAGAACAGTTACAAACAGAGTCCTCAGGTCTGGCCATGTTGACCACCTGAGAGCTGATCTCTGTAATGCCAACTGGTCACCTATGTTTGAGACTCCTGATGTGGATAGTGCGCTGGATCACTTCATCCTACTTTTCAATACAATCTGTGACACCCATGCACCCATCAGAAAGCATAAAACCAGAGGCTGCTTTAATCCCTGGATGAGCCCTGAGATCCTTGAACTTATGAAAAATAGGGATCATCTCTGGCACCTAGCTAGAGACTCAGAAAAGCAGTCTGACACCTTGAATTATAAACAAGCCAGGAATAACTGCACCAGGACCATCTGCACAGCCAAAAACATTTACTATAAGGAGGCCCTGTCCAAGACCTGGAATGATGGCCAAAAATTCTGGGCAAACCTTAAAGAGGTCACCAGCAGGGAGCCCAAAACTACCCCCACCAAGATCCACGTGGATTGTTCCCCCATCCTTGACCCGAAAACCATAGCTAATATTTTCAACCTTGCATTTACAGACCTCAGCCACGTCCTCCCATCAGATTTCTTCCACTCTAACACCCATGGTGCATGTCCACAGACCCCTGTGCTTCCCCTATAATCGGTGCTGCCAGAAAATATCTTAAGAAGGTGCTCAGTAAGGGGAGATTCAGTGGTGACACCCTCGACCTAAAACTAATCTCACTCACACTGGAAGAGATCCTCTCACCCACATCCTCAATCTATCCCTTCGACTAGCAGTCATCCCTCAAAAATGGAAAGCTGCAATAGTCACTCCTGTTCATAAGGGCAGGAACCAGGCCATGACAGAGAACTATAGACCAATCTCTTTGCTACCACCACTCTCAAAGGCCCTTGAATGAATCGTTGTGGACCAACTATTCGAATATCTTGACAAGTATAAAATCCTGTGCCATGAGCAGCACGGTTTTAGAACTGGGCACAGCACCACCACAGCTCTTCTTGAATTCAAGGGCTACATCCGCAAAGCACTTGACCATGGACAACTTGCTGGGGCAATCTATATCAACCTTACAAAGGCATTTGATATGGTTAATCACGTCATCCTAACAGAACAACTTGCCGCAACTGGCCTTGTACCCGAGGCAGTCTCATGGTTCTGTAGTTATCTGGTCCATCAATCCCAGAAAGTCAGGATAGGGTCCACTCTCTTGGACAGCAAACCTGTCTGCTCAGGCATTCCACAGGGGTCTATACTGTGCCCCCTCCTACTCAGTTTATTTCTGAATCGCCTCCCCAGGCCAGTCAGTGCCGCATCCTCCTATATGCAGATGATGCGGTCATTTTTACGCATGGCTCTGATCCTTGTGAGCTGAAGCAGCAACTGCAATGGGATTTCACCTGTCTTGAGAAGCGGTTCAAGGTTCATAAGTTGATTATGAACTACGAAAAAACAAAGACCATGCTGTTCTCCAGCCCCTTAAATAAGCATTGTAACTACCTGCTATCAATACGCAATGTCAATGGGGCCTCTCTGGAACTTGTTCAACACTTTAAGTACCTAGGTATTACCACTGACAACTCACTGTCATACACACTTCACACTGACAACACAGCCAAAGCAATCAACAAACGTATTGGGCTTCTGTATAGACACAAGCACAGCCTGACCCCTGAAGCCCTTAAAATAGCTATTCACAGCTCCGTGGGCTCCCTTGTGGACTACAGCTTGCCCATATATGGCTCCGCCATGGAGACTGCCCTCCAGCATTTAAAAATAGCCTTCAACAAGGCCTGCCAGTTAACCTTAGGTGCGCACAGGCTGACTCATACCTGTGATCTGTACACCAATGCACAATGGCTTCCACTAAATGGCAGGTTACAATTCCAAACCTGCCTGTTGGCCAAAAAGATCAGCCTTGGCACCCTTCCGACTGGGGTCAGGCAGCTTCTGGTGCCTAGCATTAACCCTCGGTTCACACATAATTCGGAGCATCAATTCTTCATAACACCAAAATGTCGTACCTCTCAAGCACAAAGGTCCTTTGCACACTGGGCCCCGCTCTGGTTCAATTCCCTCCAGGATAATATTGCACACATGCCAACGCTGGATACCTTCAAAGTCCACCTTAAGGAACATATGTTAAATGAAGCCCATTGTGACTGTCATCAATAGCTCCGCCATCCCAGCTTCATCTCTGGTACTTCCTACTGCTTCCCCAAACTCCTAATCCTCTCCATCCCTGAACCTTTTTCCCCTCAAACACACCCCTTTCCTTCCACCCCCACCACCTATCCCTCCCCCCCCCGCTAGCCCAAACATCTCAGCATCTCTCTATTCTTGGCACTTGGTGCTCCTCCACCCCAGCTACCCCAGCACTTAGCATCTTTTCTTAAGCTCCAGTTCTGCTGACAACTGATGGTATTCTCCATCAGGCATCGTAACCTGTGTGACCAGAACTATTGAAACCTACTTCTATCGTGTCTTATAATATAATCCCTGTTGGCTACCCTGTATAGTGTGCTCCCTGTTACAATTTCACCCTCCTATTTGTGTTGAACCCCTAATGTGGAACCCATTGTAAAGAGCTCTGAGCTCCAGCGGTTTTAATCCGAGATTGTAATAAATAAAAAAATTAAAAAATATTTACAGTTAGCTAATCTGTAGATGGGAAAGCCTGTTTGAATATCAATGTTTTCAGCTCCTGCTTAAAGGCTTCCAATTTGGAATACCAGAGGGGTGATGCTATGAAGGAGAAGGCACGGGTACCTGATGTTTTAAGATGAACTCTAGAAGTTTAAAAAAATTCCTCGTTGGCCAAGCAGATGGGGCAGTAGGAGTGGTAGGGACATAGGAGGTCTTGCAGGTAGCCAGACCCATGACTGTGTAGGGCCGTATAGGTCAGCAGACCAACCTTGAAGGTGATCTGCCACCTAACAGGCAGCCAGTGCAGAGAGTGCAGCACAGGTATAATGTGACATGACCTCAGTAGACCGGTCAAAAATCTGGCTGCCGCATTCTGCACCAGCTGCAGGCAGCGGAGAGCAACCCATGATAGCCCCAGGTAAAGGGTGTTGCAGTAATCGAGCCGCGAAGTCACAAAGGCATGGACCAGTGATAGAAGATCACCCAGGGGCATCAGGTGTTTGATCCTGGTGATGTTTCTCAGATGGTAAAACAAGTTCTGAACCACAGCTGACACCTGTGACTTAAGTGTCAGGCCACAGTCCAAAACAATGCCATGGTTCTTCACTCCAGTAGAGGTGAGCAACTGGGAATCCCCAAGCCATAGCCCAGAGACTCAACCAGATTGCCCAATCACCCCCGGGGGACTAGATTCCACCACTAGTACTTCAGTCTTATCTAGACTCAACCTCAACCAGTTGGCTGTCATTCCAGTCTTGGATCTCAGTAAAGCACTGATTAAACACTGATACCACCTCCTGCTGCTCGTGTGCAAAAGAAATGTATAACCGAGTGTCATCTGCATAGCATTGAAAGCTCAGCTCATACCATCTTATAATGCCGCCTAGCAGTAGCATATACACTGTGAACAACATGGGGGATAAGATGGAGCCCTGCGGAACCCCACACAGCAGGGGCAGATGTGCCAAGGAAAAAATCCCAGGCACTACACGCTGTGTTCTGCCAGTGAGGAATGACTGAAACCAGTTGAGGACTGTACTAGCCAGACCACAACAAACCCACAGGTGCTACAACAACACCCCATGGTCCATGGTGTGAAATGCAGCTGAGAGATTGAAGAGAATAAGAATGGAACTTCTTCCTCAAGACCTCGCCACCAGATCATTTACCACCTGACAGGGGCAGTCTCAGTGCTCTGCCTTTTCCTGAAACCCAACTGGAGAGGGTCATAGATGTCGTGAGTTGACAAATAGGTCTCCAGTTGAAGGGCCACCTCCTTCTCAATAATCTTACCCACAAAGGGAAGGTTAGAGACAGGTCTGTAGTTGGCCAGACAGTCTGGGTCTAGTGATGCTTTCTTCAGGAGAGGTCTTACAACTGCCTCCTTCAAGGGCCCAGGAAAGACCCCTGTCACTAAGGAACACTGGACTATCTTGACCAGAACCGGGCCAGTGACATCAAATCACCCCACCAAGAGACGCGTTGGTCTCGGATCCAAACTACAATAGGTTGGCCGTAACTCCTGGATGACCTTCACAACATCCATGACTGCCAACCGGTCAAAATCAGACCAGACAGACTGAATACCTATGACTTCCAGTCCATCACTGCAGGCCCCATTAGAGGGCACTGACTGGATCTCCGATCTGATGGAGGCAATCTTACCAGCAAATGACAGAGCGAACTCATCACACTTCAATTGTGAAAAAGCTCCCCCGGACTGAAGACAGGCAGGATTTCATAGCCTATCAACAGTGCGGAAGAGCTGAGCTGGTCTATTAGTTGCTGCAGCAATCTCATTGGATAGGAATTCTGTCTTCTTATAGGAGATTGTTGATTCATAATCTCTATAATGAGGCATCAATATAAGCTTATCCTCCCAAGACCCAGACCTCTGCCAGTGCCTCTTCAACCTTCGCACCTTCATCTTCATCTCCCTGAGAATCCCATCAAACCAGGGGGCCTTCTGGTGTGAGATGAGGGGCTGAACACAGACAGGTGCAACAGAGTCGAGGGCTTCAGTAACAACCCTGTTATAGGTCAAAACCAACTCCCCTGGCTCCTCGCATGCACTCATCATACCTGACGGGTCCAGCACCGCCATCAGACTCTGTGGGGTCAAATCTCTTAAAGGACAATACTGGATCATCTCCATAGGGGAAGGTCTATTTGGGGGGTGCTACGAACGAGAACCTCACAGTATGGTGGTCCAACCAAGCGACCGATTCCACCATAAGGACTTATGACTTATGTCCTCCTAGGCTTCACTTTTCACATCAGAAATGTTATGAGTGTTTAAGGAGTATCAGAAGAGTGATAAGGGGCTGTGCAAAAAGTTTTCCTGTGGTTTCTTTTGTAGAAATATAGCAGCAGGCCTTGTGAAGGCAATTGGACTGGAAAACTGATGATGTAACTTGCTGAGGTCTTTTTTTTTTCTTTTGATTGATTATCTTGCTGGGACTCTCTCAGTTGGCTTAGCTGCCTTCGCTAGGACATTTCTGTAGTCTTATTATGTACCCAGAGTTGCATGAAACTTTAAATGGAGAGTTCTCAATTTTTTTTTAGCATTCTAAAACGGCAATTATTATTTTTTTTTTCTGAAACGCTAAAACCACAGAGTAGGGATAGTTCACTGCCTTGGCATTCTCACTGGACGAGCTACGTGAGTTCTGAGGAATTTGCACCTGTTACTATTGTGCTACATGATGCAGGTAACAAGTTTGCTTGTTGCCTTTTGTCTCACAAATGTCATGTCCCATTCATGGACAGTAACATGAAGATGATGTCTTTAAGCCTTGCAGCTTCTGAAGCTGGTGCATTGAAATGTGTATTTTTTTTAATACAATGGCATCAGTTCTGCTGATAGAGAAAGAGCAATTATGCTCATGGTGCCTAACTCATGCATAACCTCACAGCATCTCCCACCATCCCAAGCCTACACCCTCTTAATCAGGTGGTGCCACTAACACTGCAAGGGGATATACCCCTCTAAAGCAACAATTTACTGTGGGTACTGTACTTCCAAAAAAGTAAAAGGATATTAATGGTACCTTCACATACCTGTTCCTACTAAAATATTTAGAGTGGCTTGATCTCCATGAGCCAAAGGATAGCAGCTCCTGCCACCAACAAGATCAGGTGTCTCAACTCTGTACAGTCCATGATCAGCACAGTATTATGGGGACCTTCCCCCAGGACTGCAACATAGTGGGTGAAAACTCAATATGATTTTTATTTTTATTTTGGACCCCAATCTCCCTGGATCCCAGTGGAACATAATGAGTAGCCAGGAGAGCAAAAATGTTCCCAGATAGTCAACTTCTGTATGTAACCCGGGTGGCCACAACTACCAGGTAGAAGTCTCCAGGGGTCGGGTTGGTGGTATTTTTTGTGTTATTAGCACTGTGCAGTGCCTCCATTATGTAACCCCCCTACCTGGAACCTGGGCTCAGGGAGAAAAATGTCCCTCGGCATGTTGGCTAGGTTTGGCCACTCTGCACAGGGGCACCCAAGTTTTCTGGACACAGGAAGCAATAACTGAATGTCCATGCAAGAAGTTGGGATTCTAAAGTGTGGCTTTTATTCACAACAAAAAGGAACAATAAAGCATAGATGGACCCCCACTGGGCTACAGTCCTGGTAATGCAGATTTCTCCTGAACAGACACACACCTTCTTAAATCTTAAACCCTCGGGTTTAACAACACACAGGGCACTCGGCCCGAACTTGACTCTTCTCTGGTTTCCCTGGCTCAGCTCTCTTTCCAGCCCTTGGACTACCTTCTTTCCTTGGCTCGGCTCCCTTGCCAGCCCTTGAACTACTTATCCATTTATCATGGAGATTTAATGGTGGCTCCCTATTCCACCCATGAGCACTTCTGGCTCCATCAGGGAATCTTCTTCAGCAATCCCACTTCTGGGTACTTTCCTCAGGCACTGGCCAAGTACCTAAGAGAAAGCAACAGGTGTCCTAAAGTGAACCCGTAGAGGTGACTCTGGTCACGCCAGATGGGTGGGGTCTCCCACCTCTTGCTCCCATAAATCATACCTGGCCATTTCTCTGGATTTTAACACCTCATCTCTGAAAACGCTTTACTGTATAGATTCTCTATAAATGTATGTCACATTTAATCTACTGTTTCTTCCATCCCACATGTGCTGAACTTGAAACATACTTAATGAGTGGCACTGTCCATTTCTCTAGACCCCCACAGAGTTAAGCAATCCAATTCCCACAACTTTTAAAACTGTACTTGGCTGTCTTTTCCTGACCCCACAGTAGCAGTCATTTAAATTCATCTTGTCCCAGGTGAAAACACATTGGCCATTTAGCAGAGCAAACTCGCCCCTTGGTTGCAGGTGCCCCACAGGCTTTTTCTCTTTTGAAACATAACAAAAATTCCAGGTGCCTCAGCACAAATCCTATCAGGCAACTTCTTTTTCCACTAGCCGGGCCAGGGGAATTGCCCCTGGAAACAGGCTGATTCCTTTCCCCCCATCCCCGCAGGGATGGGGCCCTGAAACTTTGGAAAGCGGTCTCCACCTCTTCAAACAGGCACTGTTGTGTTCCTCTTGAGGTGAGAACACACACCTAAACTAAAAAATATAACTCTCTGACAGAGCTAAGGGCTCTGAGGGCCTGCAGCTGCAGCACACCTCTTCTCTGAACTGAGCCCACTACTGACTACTACTGACTCACCTCTAATCCTCCCAACATTCTATCCTAACTTCCCTAGCTGCAACGTTCCAAAGTGGCTTATGCAGCTGCGATGGTTCTAAAATGATGTCATCCCTCAGTCTCAGCTGAGACTGAGAACAGAGTGAGACAGTGTGAAATCCATTTAACTGGAATTTCACAAGCTGCCTTCCCTGCCTGCCACTAGGTCTAACTGGGATTCTTGTAACCCCGGGTAATAGGGAGGTTACACTCACCCTGGGCCAGGAAAATGACTGTCAGCAGTCATTAGTTACCTGGCCTAGGCCATCCTACCCTATGTGCTACCTACGGAGAGGGGTGATCAGGCCCCCTCCTACCATGTGCTGTGCACAGGAAGGCAACACTAAGGGCTCAGAGGCCATTGGCTGACGCATCAGCCTCTGCTCTACCTGCTGACTATGGGTACCCAGTGGCTCTGGAAGAACTGTCCAGAGCATAACCCTAATAGATCCGTACTGCAGCCCCTACTGCAAGTCAGGACCACAGCCTGTCTATCCCTCCCAGCCCTCTAGGGAAAATCTATCTCCCTTTAACCAAAAAAAAAAAAAACACACGGGGGACCTCCCCCCAACCCTGGACACCCGCAACCACACACCAGAAGCTAACACCATACACAATGCATCACTCCCACATTCCCTCTCAACCATACCTGTGGAAGGAAAATTACATACAGTAACCACAACAATAACAGTACTTTAAACCCAAATACTTTTTAAAGTACAAGGGGAACTCCGATGAGTTCCTCCTCCTCTTCTTGTCTTCTCTTCTGGTCTTTTTCAGGAAACACCTGCAAGAAAAGAGATAAACAAAACATACCTTATCTGCATATACAGTTCTATCTAAACCCCTACAATCTAAACACTGAAGAATCCCAAAAATATATTTTTTTAAAAAGTAGAAAACAGTAACAGTAAAAAACAGTAGAAAAATAGAATATTTACAATACACATTTGCCATTTTGGGGGGATGGAATGCCCTAAATATCCCTTCTAGTGACTCACAACACCCGAAGGCAAGTCCAATAAAGAGTCTCTCCTGGGCCGGAGCACGGTGAAGCAAAGCTCTGGCAGAACAAAGTCCCGGAGGGGAGAGTCTTTGAGGACAGTTCGCGCTTTTGGAGTCTACTGATGTAGGGTGTGTACCGCAAATGTCAGAAATAGAAAAAAGTCTGGACTTACCAGTCCCTTGAAGAATGGAAAACATATGACACCTGTGTCCCCGCCGAAGACTCTCCCTGGCAGCATTCTGTCAATACAGCTGGGCGGACATCTTCTGGCACAAGAACAGGATGACATATCTGGGAACAACTGGGATGATGTCATCTCTGGAGCTGGAACCTTGGAACAGGAACAAAAAGGAAAACGGCTGGTCTGAAGTCAACTGATACCCAGGCGATGAATCAGGATACAGCTGGGCTGGTGTCCTCTCTGGATTTGAAGTCATCTGGTGGGCCACGTTGATGGATTCTGGAAAGCCAGTACACTGTAGAACTATCGAAGGTGGGGCACCAGGATCCTGGACATCCAGACTGGCGAAACAACATAGGTACGGCAACGGCTGGAATGGCAGCATTGGCTACCACTGCTCTGCTCTCCACGTGGTAGGCATGGGCACATTCACAGGATGTTCTTGACATTGTGAGAAATAGCACAATGGGTCAGGTGCAAGAATTATTACCCCGTCTAGGCACTCATAATTCACATTGTGAAAGGATTCATGTTCCTTGCTGTCCACGATCCGAACAGTGTCTATAAACAATGTCCTGTCCACTTTCCATGTTTGGAACTTTTCTTGCAAGATTCTGTCCCTTACAAATCTGCTGGCACGAGGGTGCACATGTGTCATGATCTCTTTCATAATCCAGGATTTCCTGCATCTTTCTATCTCCTCCCAGATCCTTTGAGGAAAGGTAGGAAATGATTCTCCATAGATTTCATTCGCTTTCCTATGAACCAGTCTTTCCTCCTTACTGCATTTGGTCAACCTGCATCCTCTGGCCTGGCTGAGGGGTGGCCAGTCCTGGTTCTGCCAGCTACGCATTATTAATGACACACAAAAAATGGATCCCTGGCTCCTTCTTGCACAGTCAGGGCAGTGGAATCACCACTCTCTTCCATGCGTTCCTCTAAGCCAGGAACTGGAGGCTGTGAACCCACGCCTTCTTCATCAGGCCAAATGGGTTCCCCCTCATCATCTTCACTGAGAATCTGCACCCAGGAGTGAGCAGTCATTCTCACTCCTGAGACAGTCCACTCCTCAATCAATCAATCAGTCAATCAAAATCTTTATTTATTCAGGCGATCACCATTGGGCAAGCTCATTTACAAGATTGACCTGATACATAAGTATACAAATTGTAACAGTACAATACAGACAATGTACAATATTAGTAATACAGATGGTACAAGAAACACAGTGGTACAGTACAAGGAATAAATAAGGCCTTAGAAGGTGAACGCATACAGGATAGTTTGACTAAGGGACCATCTCAGGTACAGGAAGTAATGGCCTTTCCGTGAATTTGAGGGAGACGTACTAATGGTGTTTCATAGATACATAGAAACATAGACAGTGTCGGCAGATAAGGGCCTATGGCCCACCCAGTCTGCCCATTTGAGCTTGTAAGTTCAGTTTGTTTTCCTAGAAGTCTGTTGCCCCTTACCCCTGACCTCCAGAATTCCTTTATATCTATCCCATGCATTCTTAAATCCCGTGATTGTTTCAGCCCCCACCACTTCCTCTGGCAGGGTGTTCCACTTGTCCACCACCCGTTCTGTGAAGAAATTCTTTCTCATGTTTCCTCTGAATCGTCCTCCCTCCAACTTCATCCCATGCCCTCTTGTCCTGGAACATCTTTTTCACTTAAAAATAGTGTTTTCCTGCACCCTGTTCCTCCCTGTAAGATACTTGTATGTCTCTCATCATATCCCCTCTCCTCCTCTTCTCCAGGGAGTACATGTTCAGTTCCTTCAACCTGTCTTCATAGGACTTGTGATGCAATCCATGCACCATCTTTGTTGCCCTCCTCTGAACCTTCTACCTTGTCTATGTCCTTACGTAGGTATGGTCTCCAGAACTGTACACTGTACTCCAGGTGGGGCCTCACTAGTGTCTTGTATAGCTGAATTATGACCTCCCTTTTCCTGCTGGTGATGCCCCTGCCTATACATCCCAGCATCCTATTTGCTTTACCTGCTGCCTTGTCACACTGTTTCCTACCTTGAGGTCATCAGAGATGACAACCCCAAGATCCCTTTCCTGCTTGGTGCATGCTATATCTCACCCCAACTGATATATTGTGCCAGGTTTTTGTGCCCATATGCATTATCTTGCACTTCTTTGCATTGAATTTCAACTGCCAAACCCCTGACCATTCTTCAAGTTTTTGCAGGTCGCTTCTCATTCTGTCTACACCCTCTGGTGTGTCTACTCTGTTACAGAGCTTTGTGTCATCAGCGAACAGTGAAATTCTACCTTCTAGGTCCTGCACAATGTCACTGATGAAGATGTTGAATAGGACAGGTCCCAGCACTGATCCCTGTGGTACCCCACTGGTCACTCTTCCCTCTGTGGAGTGACAGCCATTTACCACCACCCTCTGTGTCCTGCCACCCAGCCAGTTACCTACCCACCACACTACTATCCTGCCCACACCCATATTCCCCAGTTTGTGTAATAGTCTTCTATGTGGCACAGTGTCAAAGGCCTTGCTGAAGTCCAGATAGGCCATGTCCACTGCCCTCCCTGATCCACCTCCCTAGTCACCCAGTCAAAAAATTCAATGAGGTTGGTCTGACATGACCTCCCCTGGTGAAACCATGCTGCTTTGGGTCCTGTAGTCCATTGACAACCAGATGTTCCACCAATCTCTCCTTCAGTAGTGCTTCCATGATCTTCCCCACTACCGAGGTGAGGCTGACTGGTCTGTAGTTCCCTGCTTCCTCTTTGTTCCCACTTTTGCATAAGGGGACTACATCTGCTGTCCTCCAGTCTTTGGGTACCTCTCCTGTTTCCAGTGATCGGCTAAACAGGATAGCCAGAGGTTCAGCCACCACCTCTCTTAGTTCTTTAAGGACCCTGGGGTGCACCCCATCTGGCCCCATTGCTTTATCAACTCTCATTACTTCCAGTTCCTTCAGGACCCTTTCTCGTGTAAAGGGAATTGTATCCATTTCTGCACCATTCTCACCCCTTGTACTCCCTTGAGACCCATTACCCTCCTCTTCCTCAGTAAAGACTGAGCAGAAATACCTGTTCAATATGTCAGCTTTACTGTTGTCATCCTCCACGCGAGCCCCATCCTCCCCCTTCAGTCTCACTATCCCTCCTTTGTCTTTCTTTTTCACTTATGTACCTGTAAAGGTTTTGTCCTCTACCCACTGATTTTGTAATGTGTTCTTCTGTCTGAGTTTTGGCTTCTCTTACTGACCTCCTGCCTCCCTTTGCTTCTCCTGGTACTTCTCCCTATCCCTTCTGCCTGTGTCTTTTTGTATTGCCTGAATGCAATCTTTTTGGCTTCACTTTCTTTGCTACCTCTTTGGAAAACCATAATAGTCTCCTCTTCCTTTTCCTCTTGCTAACCTGCTTAATGCATAATTCTGTTGTTCTTGTAATCCCCATTTTAAATACTGCCCACTGTTCCTCAACCCTGATTCCTGTCCCATTCTCTTAATGCCTCTTTCAAGTATCTCCCCATTTTCCCAAAGTCTGCCCCTAAAATCCAGGATACGTGTTTTGTATGGTTTGGTTCTGCTCTTTCTGTGATTTCAAACCACAATGACTGGTGGTCATTGTTTCCCAGGTGCTCCCCACTGTTACCCCCATCACACTGTCCCTGTTTGTGAGCACAAGGTCCAGTATTGCCTTCTGCCGAGTTGGTTCCATGACCAGTTGCTTGAGGAAGGCACCCTGAAGGGAGTCCAGGATAAATCTGCTCCTAGTTGATGCTGCTGCTGGGATGCTCCAGTCCACGTCTGGTATATTGAAGTCTCCAACCAGTACTACCAAGACTTTTTGTCTGCCATCCTTTGGATGGCTAGCATCAGCTCCCTATCTGTTTCTTCCTCCTGGCCTGGTGGTCTATAGACCACACCTGTGCGGATGGCTGGCCCCATTTTCCTTTCCAGCTTAACCCACAGTATCTCTCCCCCATTTTGTTCCTCCTGGATCTCTGTGGCCCTTATGTCATTTTTCATACAGTGCCACTCCTCCTCCTTCCTGCCTGCTCTGTCTCTTCTGAATATGTTGTAGCCAGGTATGGTCATCTCCCAGTCATGGTTATCATTACACCAGGTTTCAGTGATGGCCACAATGTCCAGGTCTGACTGTACCATGACAGCCTCCAGATCTTCCATCTTGTTGCTAAGGCTCCTGGCATTTGCACACATGGCTTTCCATGATTTGACATCCCTAGACTGTTTCACTGTTCTACTCCAGCCCCTTCCTTGGTTGTCATTTATCCCTGGTTCTCCTTGCTGTCTGCCCTTCTGCTGAATTTTGCCCCTTTTCTGCTTATCCACCTCTTGGGCACTAATCTCCATCTTTTGCACACTGATTTGCAGAGATAGCCACTCCTCTGGTTCACTGGTTCCACTGCTAGCTGTGGGGGTGAGCAAGTAGGTACCCTCCTTGGCCTGCCACCCTTTGCTAGTTTAAATGCTTGTCAATGTAGCATTTAAACTTATCATTGAGTGTTGATTCCCTCCAGGATGGATGCAGGCCATCAGGCTTGAACAAACCTCCATCCTCCAGGTGGGTCCCCAGTCACCAATGAATCCAAACCCTTCCTCACAGCACCAGTTCTTCAACCATGAGTTAAAGTTCCTGGTGCATGCACTCCTATGCTCTCCCTTGCCTCTCACAGGTAGTACTTCTGAGAAAGTAACAGAAGTAGCTACTTGCTTGAGACCCCTCCCCAGTTTCCTAAACTCTTCCTGAACTTCCTTTGGCTCCCCATTTGCCAGGTCATTAGTACCTAGGTGGATAATGACATCCAGCTCACCCTCTCGTCTTGCCTTCCCAGTGATCCCCAGGATCTTCCTTCCATCCCTCCATGCCGTGGCACCTGGTAGGCACCTCACCTCCCTGTCCTCTCCCTCCTGTGTTCCTAGCTGGATCCCTCTTATGATGGAGTCCCCCACCAGGATTCGCTTTCTCCTCCTCTGGGGTCCACTGCTTTCCCCGCTGAGGTCACCTCCTTGGCTAACCTCCACATCCTTTCCTTCCACTTCTCTGGGTACCTCTATTTGGTTGTCCTCATTTGCCAGTGTGGCATATGAGTTCTTGAGTGGAATAGGATCTGGGATGTGCCTCTGCCTGACTGCTCTAACCCTCCCTGAGCCCACTGTCATCCAAGTGCTCCTCGTTCTCGGCATCCTTTGAAGCAGTTGCATTGGACTGGGTGGTCCCTGGATAGGGGTGATGGTACTCCTGACCCAGTTTACTTCCACTCTGAGTCTGGCTACCTCATCCCGCAGTCCAGAGAGATGCATGCAAATAGGGCAGCACCTCAGTGTCCAGAAGGTCTGCCTGAATATGGCTGCCCCACAGCCACTGCATTGCACCACTCCCCACATTATACTGCAATTCCACTACTTGTCTGCTACTGAAGCTCTCCTAGTTCCCTTTTTAATAATTTACTGTACTAAAAATCCTGCCACTGATCCTCAGATATTTTTTTTTAAAGAAAAAGAAACCAATAAATAAATAAATGAGTCAAAACACTTGTTGTGCTGAGGGTGGGCTTCTTCCCCCTTATGCCCCTCCTACTTCACACCCCTTACTATACCCTGTGTTTAGCTCCTGTCAATCAGATTTAACAGGGCATATAATTAAGAGTTGGGGAAGGGGCGGAAATTGCAGCAATTAAAGACAGCACAGAATTACACCACCACTATGTTTTAAATTTTCAACAGCCCAAAAACAATTATAAGTAAAGACAACAAAGAAAGTATAGTGTCACTAAAAGCCCACAATCTAAGTTTAAAAGAAAATAGCAATTACCAGTTACTCTAAAGCACTGAATTGAATATGGTTCCTTCCTTCCCCTTCTGGCTTCTTCTGAGAAATTAAAACTCTGCTTGCTACTTTAACTCTGACTAAGCCCCACCTCCAGTTATCACGTAGCTGAGGTCAGAGGCCAGACAATTAACACCCTTCACCCAACTACAGGGCAGTGAGACAAGCCAAGATAATTTGCAGCAATTAAAGACAGCACAGAATTACACCACCACTATGTTTTAAATTTTCAACAGCCCAAAAACAAGTATAAGCAAAGACAACAAAGAAAGTATAGCGTCACTAAAAGCCCACAATCTAAGTTTAAAAGAAAAATAGCAATTACCAGTTACTCTAAAGCACTGAATTGAATAGGTTTCCTTCCTTCCCCTTCTGGCTTCTTCTCCGGAGGGTCAAGCCTATCTACTGGGAGGTCAAGCGGGCAGGAGGTACATGGGCAAGGTTTTTTTTTTTAATTTTTTATGGGCGGTGAAAGCAATTACAGATTTCTTTAACTAGGAGGTCATATAAAGACTTGAATGAGGATATGCTGATCGGGGAGCTAAACTTTAGGGTTTTTTGTAGGGTATTCTGCAAGGAAGACAGCGCAAAACTCATAGCCATTCTCCCGAAACGTGTTTTTAGTCTGGGTACCTTCAAGTAAAGAAAAGATGAGCTTCTCACAGCATAGGCTCCAGGTTCACAGAGTGAGAGACAATCAGAGATATACGGGGGAAGTTTCTTGGTGATAACTTTGAATGTCCAGAGCAAAGCATTCCTGTTTCTCCTGAAATGGAGGGAAGTCCACCCCACAGCTGTATAGAGAGCACAGTGATGGGTAGCATGAGGTAGACCAGTAATGAATCTTAATGCCCTGTGATATAACGTATCCAGTTTAGCAAGGTGCGATGCAGGGCAGTGGCTATAAAGGAAGTCAGCATAATCAACCAAGGAGAGAAATACGGTTTGAACCAGCCACCGTTTGGCATTGCTGGTGAGGTAGTTGTTAATCCTAAAAAAGAGACCAAGCCTCTGTCTTAATTTCTTTAGGAGGTCTTCAATGCGGTCTGTGAAGGAGAGTTTATGATCGATCCATACCCCTAAGTACTTGAACTTGCTAACAAATTCTAGGTTTTCACCCAGGATTGTGTTAATCTATAGGACAGTGCCGGCAGTGGGAGGGTTTGCATCCAGTAAAAAGGGAGAAAACAGCATAGCCTTGGTTTTCTTAGCGTTTAACAACAGTTTTTTCTTAAGGAATTGGCTCTGGAGAATGTTGAATTCTGATTGTAAGTCTGCAGGCAATTTTGGAAGAGGAGTGACTAAGGTAGAGGGCCGTGTCATCTGCAAACAGATGAATATTGGCATTGGTTATGTTAACATCAATGTTGTTCACATAGATTGCAAAGAGTAGTGGACCCAGAATCGAACCCTGGGAGACCCCTCTTTGCAAAGGTTTGAGGGGGGATAGTTCACCATCTGACTTTACTTGCTGCCATCGGTCAGAGAGGTACTCTGCAAACCAGTGAAGGGACAGTGGATCCAGTCCTATGGCTTTAAGAAAGGAGAGGAGCAGGCCATGGTTGACAGTGTCAAAGGCCTTGCTCAGGTCTAAGAACACAGCACAGACAAATTTCTTATTTTCCAGGTTTCAGAGCCAATCGTTGGTAACTTTAGCTAGGGCCGTGATGGTGCTGCGCTGTGCCCTAAAGCTGGACTGCATAGGATTTAGAAGGTTCATACAGTAGATTCTATGTATGTTTTCAGTTGCTTGTTTACAATTTTTGCAGTAGTTTGGACAGTGTAGGAAGTAATGAAATACGTCTGTAATTGTTTAGATCACAAGGGTCCCCAGATTTGAACAAAGGGATAACATGAGCTGTTTTCCATGAGGATGGGAGGGTACTGTGGGACAGAGAAAGTTTAAATAGGTGTGTAATAGGTACGGACAGGACATGGAAGGTGACTTTTAGGAAGTAGAGATCCAGAGAGTCAGCGCCTGCACTTTTCTTAACGTCTGACTTTAGTAGAAGTTCTTCAACCTCTTTCAAGGAAATATGCTGGAGGGAGAAGACTGAGTTGGTTAGAGGAGGTTCCGGGCTTTGGGCATCCAGTTGGGAGTAAAGGGAACTTGCAGGTGAGTTGTCAAAACAAGGCCTGCAGTGGAAAAGTGGTTGTTGAAAGCATCCAGGATTTCCATTTTGTCGCAGATGGTGACACTGCCAGAAGTGATCCTTGCAGGCAAGGAGTTAGCCAAGGTGTGCCCAGACATGTCCTTAATGGATTCCCAAAATTTGGAGGAGCTCCTGGAAGCCGAGTCCAGTTCTGTGTGGAAGTAAGACGCCTTAGCATCTCTTATCAACTTGGTGCACTCATTCCTTGCTTTCCTGAAGTTACACTAGTCCAGCGGATTTTTAGTGGTTTGTGCTTTTTTTCCAAAGCTTGTCTCTATTCAGTAAAACTGATTTAAGTACAGGTGTAAACCAGCGACAGGTTCTCCCCCTTACCCTAGTTTTTACGAACTGGGCATGCTTATTTAGAGCCGCAGTTATAATTTCGGAGAAAATCTCTCAGACCAACTGTACTGAGTTAGCAAGGTAAAAGTCCCGTCAGCGCACTGAGAATTTTAGCTCATCAAGGTAGGCAGGTAGATCAAAGTGGCACCTGGCCCTCTTAGTGGTGAACCTTGACATGGAGGGTGGGTTCTGAATAGACCTTATTATAGCAATAACACAGTGGTCGCTAATGTCCGTGAAGAAAACTCTTGCATCCTCACCGGGCGTGGAGGTCGAAACCTCCCATTCAATGGCCTCTTCTTTCTCATCTTCGCCTATGAGACTCGGACTAGGCCTCTCTATCCACGGGTCTGCAGATGCTCCCTCTGCACCTGTCTCTCAGTGACTCAGACTCGGACACATCAGTCGTCTGTGCTGTCTGTTGATTTGCACACTTTACTGAACTTGCCTCTTCAGATCCTTCCTGGTGCTGTGTGCTGCCAATTGCAGGTTCCTGTAAATTTGTCCATGTGGGAGCCAAATGAATCTTGGGAACTTTACACAAACCATATTTCTCTAGGCACCCAGAACAGTGAGGTACCATGAAGACGTCCCTTCCAGCATTAAACACATCACACATACTTGTACTGGATATCCAGGAATCGCCACACCAGGAGGCAGTTGTCCTCCATAGTAGTACTTCTCAATATTTCTCAACTTGTTAACGTCTCCTACGATCATAGCCCGGGCATGATCCAGGTAGCAGTCTGGTCCTGAAGCCATGACTGCAGAGAAAACAAACACTCACTGTTATTACAAATCCCACTTGGCTGAAAAACCTTTTCACAAAATGTCTCCCTTGCTGCTGTGTTTACATTACTGCCCCACCCCGTAATGGTGGCAGCAGCACTCCTGGTGCATCAATTGTTCTGTAAATGGGTCAAGCCACTGCGCATCCGATTTACACACTCTACTGATAACATTACTCAAACTGCATAAACTTGCGCTGTTCTCTCTCTTAGCACATTTATATGATTTACCATGAACTTTTCACTTGCTGAAGACACTGCTCTAGCTTACAGTCCCATAAAGCCTCAGTATTTCATTGCACAGGATTGCCTGTATTTCTTGCTGTATCTCTCATACAACTCACAGTCTCTCACATGGCTCTGAAAATTATACTGTTGCTGAACCTATAATTATGCTCACAGTCTATTGCTTAGAATTCTTGTTTTAGCTTCTTTCATACTTGGCACAATCCTTCTTTGCAAAGCGACTACACTGCTACACACAGATTCAGCTGGCTTTTTGGTGAAATCACACAGTTTGAGCTATTTCATTTTTATGGTACTCACTGTTATCAGTAGCTGTTTGCTGCGATGGAAAAATGGCCTACAGCTGATTGTGGAGGCCTCTGGAAGGAAGCGGGCTGGCAGTCCTGCTGATTGTCCCTTGGAACACCACACTCACAGTCCAGATGATCGAGATGTGGGCTAAGCCCGAATTTGAACAGAAAAGTCAGTTTTTAAACTTTTTACAATGCTTTCAGTCACCGTGATGCTCCTCCTGGTAAGCCAGTTCGCACACTCCACTCCCTCTCCCTCTCGAATGCTGTGCAGTAGCCCTAGAGCTGGCTTGGGGGCGGGACTGATTGCAGTCTCACCAATCACTCGACACCATGCAAATGAGCCTCTTTCCTCTCGAATGCTCTTCTCCTCACGGCGATCGTCGAGCAGACAAATTTAAACTGTAAACCACACTTTTTTTTTTCCAACTGTAGCTCCTCGGCAGGAGCCCATTTTAACTATTTTTCATGGCCATTAGGCACAACAAGTCTCTCAGTCCACACAGAAAGCATTTCCAATGTCTAGGGCACAATTCTCCTTTTGCTGCCCCCAGTTTTCCACACTTTTCTTTGTCACAATTACTTTTAAAAGCTGGCAAATGCTATAATTTGATGCAGGACAAGGGCATACACACTCTGGCTTTACTGCTCCTTGGTAACAGTTCAGTTGGCAATATCACAGCAGCACACAGCCAACAGCACACAGTGGCACATTTAGTTGGCAATTGCTTCAGATTTTTGGGCTACCCTCTGCCAGATAGCCAAAATGCCAGCCATCACCCAAGCAACCTTTCTTGCTTTTCTCCCAAATTTTAACAGAATCCCAGTGGTGCCTCCATTTATGTAACCCGGGCGGCCACAACTACCAGGTGGGAATCTCCAGGGGTCGGGTTGGTGGCATTTTTTGTGTTACTAGCACTGTGCGGTGCCTCCATTATGTAACCCCCTACCTGGGACCTGGGCTCAGGGAGAAAAATGTCACTTGGCATGTTGACTAGGTTTGGCTATTCTGCACAGGGGCACCCAAGTATTCCGGACACAGGAAGCAATAACTGAATGTCCATGCAAGAAGTTGGGATTCTAAAGTGTGGCTTTTATTCACAACAAAAAGGGAACAATAAAGCATAGACGTACCTCCATGGGGCTACACTCCTGGTAATGCAGATTTCTCCTGAACAGACACACATCTTCTTAAATTTTAAACCCTCGGGTTTAGCAACACACAGGGTATGCAGCCTGAACTTGACTCTTCTCTGGTTTCCCTGGCTCAGCTCCCTTGCCAGCCCTTGGACTACCTTCTTTCCTTGGCTCGGCTTCCTTGCCAGCCCTTGAACTACTTATCCATTTATCATGGAGATTTAATGGTGGCTCCCTATTCCACCCATGAGCACTTCTGGCTCCATCAGGGAATCTTCTTCAGCAATCCCATTTCTGGGTACTTTCCTCAGGCACTGCTGAAGTACCTGAGACAAAGCAACAGGTGTCCTAAAACTAACCCGTAGAGGTGACTCTGGTCATGCCAGATTGGGGGGGGGCCTCTCACCTCTTGCTCCCATAAATCATACCCGACCATTCCTCTGGACTTTAGCACCTCATCTCTGAAAACACTTTACTGTGTAGATTCTCTATAAATGTATGTCACATTTAATCTACTGTTTCTTCCATCCCACAGGTGCTGAACTTGAAACATACTTAATGAGTGGCATTGTCCATTTCTCTAGACCCCCACAGAGTTAAGCAGTCCAATTCTCACAACTTTTAAAACTGTACTTGGCTGTCTTTTCCTGACCCCACAGTACCAGTCATTTAAATTCATCTTGTCCCAGGTGAAAACACATTGGCCCTTTAGCAGAGCAAACTCACCCCTTGGTTGCAGGTGCCCTACAGGCTTTTTCCCTTTCGAAACATAACAAAACTTCCAGGTGCCTCAGCACAAATCCTCACAGGCAGCTTCTTTTTCCACTAGCCAGGCCAGGGGAATTGCCCCTGGAAGCAGGCTGATTCCTTTCCCCCCATCCTGCGGGATGGGGCCCTGCTTTAGGCGGTCTCCACCACTTCAAGCAGGTACTGTTGTGTTCCTCTTGAGGTGAGAACACACACCTAAACTAAAAAATGTAGCTCTCTGGTAGAGCTAAGGGCTCTGAGGGCCTGCAGCTGCAGCACACCTCTTCTCTGAACTGAGCCCACTACTGACTACTACTGACTCACTTCAAATCCTCCCAACATTCTATCCTAACTTCCCTAGCTGCAACATTCCAATGTGGCTTATGCAGCTGAGACAGTTCTAAAATGATGTCATCCCTCAGTCTCAGCTGAGACTGAGAATAGAGTGAGGCAGTGTGAAATCCATTTAACTGGAATTTCACAAACTGCCTTCCCTGCCTGTCACTAGGTCTAACTGGGATTCTTGTAACCCCGGGTAACAGGGAGGTTACACGTACCTTCTGCTAGGCTGACACAATCCAAACATTTGCAGAGCACTGATAATTTTCAATGGCCTCCAGTCTATAATTGTCCAATATTTATATCAGAGAACCCCAAATTTAAGGTTTTTGTACACAGCTAGTAGGGAGAGTGCGAACTTTCTCGACTTCAAGCTAACAAAGCAAGAAGATGGGATAATCACCAGATATTTTCAGTTGTTATTTAGAAAAATGTAAGGTATTATGTTCGCAGCAGCATGGATTTTGCAAGGGCTGTGGTACTAGAACTGCCTTGGTCAGGTTCACAGATGCCATGGACTCTGGTCATGTGGTTGGAGCTGCATTTGTGGATTTGACCAAGGCATTTGATCTTATTGATCATAATATGCTCTGTGACAAATTACTGTGTCTTGATTTTTCTTCTAATGTAGTTTTCTGGATAAACTAATAGGTCTCAGTTTGTGGGCATTGGTTCTGTTTCTTCTGATCCCTGTGCCAAAAGCAAAGGGGTTCCACAGGAATCAGTTCTTGACCCCTCGATGTTCACTTTGTTTATTAATTCATTGCCTTCTTATTTTAAATATTGTGACTCTTTGTTGTATGCTGATGATTTGATTATTTACTTTTCTGGTAAAAATGAGGCTACTGTCACTAAAACATTTGCAGTTTGATTTTCTTTCTGCTTGTACTTGGTTTTTGGATAATTTGTTGATCCTCAACTCTAAGAAAACAAAGTCCATGCCTTTTGGTTGTCTGACAATCAGTGATTCTCCACCCTTATATTTATGGGATGACTTTGGTAATCTACTTGAACAGGTGTCACAGTTTAAGTATTTCATAGGTGTTATTGGACCCATGGTTATCCATTTCTGAACATGTAAAAATGGTTTGTAGGACAATAAATCAAAAAATGTGATTTTTTACAAATTGAATTTTTTTTCCCTTTGGAAACATGGAAACTTATTGCTAATAGGTCTCTTTTGCCCCATTTTGATGACATTGTCATTCTGTTTTTTTGGGCTGGGGTCAAGGATGTCCAAAATCTTTCTGTTGCATATAATAATATTTGCCATTTTGTTTTGTTGGCACCAATTCATACTCATCATTGCATTTTGGTTGGCATTCTCACTCTTTACATATTTATTTTTAAGGTTGTTTGGATTTTAAAAGTTTTTTTTTTGTTTGTTTCTTTGCTTTTTTTGTTTGTTTGTTTCTGGGGCACTTTCAGATTTGGTAAATCAAAGGTTAATGCTTCCTAGTTTGAGACTGACAAAAGGGGTTGTTTTAGTTGAAAGCTTATGTAAATCTAAGGTTGGTACTCATGCTTTTTTTATAATAGCCCCTCAGTTTTGGAATGGTCTTTCTAATTTATTGAGATCTGCTTCCTCCTTTTATATTAAAAAAAAAAGGAAAAACTTTTTATAGTATTTGTATAGTCAATGTAATTGTAATTGCAATTTTAGTTAATGTATTATGTTATCATTCTGTTATTGTTTTATGTTTATTTGTATGTATTTGTTACTGCAGTTTCTGCCCGGGCAGAGTTTGAAAAAGGATTTTCAGTCCAGTGCTCTTTCCCGGTTATCAAATAAATACATACATTTTCCAAAAAGAAACAGAACATGACACTTTGTTGCAGGCATCAAGCTGTCACCCACACCACACTGTCACAAATATACCAAAGGGACAGCTTCTTAGATTGAAAAGAAATTGTGGGACTGAAGTTCATTACGACAAGGGAGCCAAGGATTTAGAAACCAGATTCCCGGATCGGGGATTATAGCCAGGCAGTAGTGACTGATGCCAAAGAATACGCAGACTCACAAAATAGGCATGATTTGATTTTGGGGAGAATAGAAGGGAAAGGGAAGGAACTTGTTTTAACTTTGTTACTTCTTTTTCAGCACATGCTGACTTGTTTGAACAAATCACAAAGAAGCATTTGCATGTGCTGACTAGTCACAAAGTTCTTGCAGAGGTAATAAGTGAACCCCCTAGATTAGTATTTAGGAGGGCAGCTAACATCAAAGACAGCTAACAAAGAAACAGATAATTGGATTGCAGATATGGATCACTTGATCCACCCAGTCTGCCTATTTTTTCCTTACCTACTGTATCTCCACAGACCCTAATCAAGCTCTGTCTCTTTTTCCCTCCCTCCCCTCCTTCCTTTCCACTAAGACACTCTTATATCTATCCAATGCATTCTTGAACCCTACCACCACCACCACCACCACCTCTGCTGGAAGGCTGTTCCAGGACTCCACCACTCTTTCTGTGATGAAGTATTTCCTCATATTTCTCCTGAATTTACCCCTCCAGCTTCATTTTGTGCCCCCTTGTTCTCAAGTTCCTTTTTTCTGAAAAAAACTTTGCTCCTGTTCTTATTTACCCCCCTGAGGTATTTATAGGTTTCTATCATATACCCCCACTACCTCCTTTCTTCCAGGGTGAATATATATTGAGGTCCTCTTTAGTCTATCCTCATAGGGCATTTGATGCAGACCCTGAGCCATTTTAGTTGCCCTCCTCAGGACAGCCTCGACTATGTCTTTCCAGAGATGATGTCTCCAGAACTGGACACAGTACTCAAGGCGGGGTCTTACCAGTAATTTATACAGTGGCAACACCATCTCTTTCTTTTTGCTGGTGATAACCCTTCCCATGCACCCCAGCATTCCACTTGGTCTCCTAACTGCCTTGTCACACTGCCTGGCCACCTTTAGTTCATCTGATATGATTACCCCTAAGACTTTTTCCTGCTTGGTTGTCACCAATACCACTCCAACCATTTTGTACTCTGCCCCCAGGTTTCTGTACCCTAAGTGCATTATTTTGCACTTTTTCACACTGAAACCCAGCTGCTATACCCATGACCATTCCTCTATTTTTTTCAGATCTCTACTCATCTCCCCCCTCAAGTGTCCACCCTGTTGCAGATCTTGGTGTCACGCACAAAGAGACAGACCTTCCCTTCCAGTTCCTCTGCAATATCACTTATTAAGGTGTCACCCACCTCTGGTCCTCACTTTGTCTAGAGGTCCCGATGGTATGGGGGGGGCACACACCTGAACACTTCCTGGCTCTTTCTCAGCAAAACTGGAACAAACTGGGAGGCCTTACCTTTAGATGTCTTCTCATTCATTCAGGCTTTCCCTTACAGCAACTTGCAGTAGCTATTCACTCCAGGTGGCATCTTTGTGGGTCTTCAGAAATGGAAGGGGGGTGGCATTGTCTCAGAATGCAAGAGATAACGAGAGCAAGTGGTTTAAATTCATTTACGTAATCACTCACCACAACTATAATCACAGGAACGATAGAACTTTAATTTTTGGACATGGAAATGACTACGTCCAAAATTTAGTTTAAATAAACTAGGAGCAGCTCTTTGAGGCTGAGAGACAGAGTGCAAACAGCTTTCACAGGGCACCTTAGGCTGACCAAGCAACCAAGATTTTCATTAGGCCTAGACTGTAGACCACTCTGGCTCCACATTTTCCTTTCCCTTGGGCAGAGATTGCACACTTATTCAGAAACAGCTTTCCCTCCTGAACAGACCTTTTTTGTGCTTTAACCTCCTAGTGGGGGAGTGCCTTACTCCTCCCATGCTAGCTGAGCCAAAACTTGACCTTGGGGCAATTGCAGCATAAGCCTCCTGTGGCTGCTCCCAAACAGT
Organism: Neoceratodus forsteri; assembly: GCA_016271365.2. Classification (NCBI taxonomy): domain Eukaryota; kingdom Metazoa; phylum Chordata; order Ceratodontiformes; family Ceratodontidae; genus Neoceratodus; species Neoceratodus forsteri. The sequence continues at coordinate 363,440,078 of JADMNL010000023.1, read as the reverse complement.
TCACCCATATCATTCACCTGAGCCAAGAAACAATGCTTCCTTCTCCTTTTCTTACAGGCCCCACTCCAGGTCGAACACCAGGCTAAGCGGTGGCTCCACTCTTTCCAAACTGTTCCTGTTCCCCAGCAGTCACGGCCCTTAACTGGTCTGATGGGCTTGTCCTAGACACGGGTACAGCAGGCCCCATAGTGAATCCCAGGCTATACTTCCCTCACTGATCTAATCACTCCTGGCAGCATGCCATGTATATAAGGCACATCAGAGCTGCCACCTCCAGCGACTCTGCTACAGTCCTGCCACCACTACAGCAGCCCCACTGCCAGTGTGCCCCTTACCAAAAATGGGGTACTGGGACCCCTGCATAACAAAAGGATTCCAGTGCCTTTCCAATTTTCCATTCTGCTTCCAGCCTTCCCCTCCAACCAGCAGCTGATGCACCTCTTCCTGGACTCCGACAGCCACAAAATGTCTGCTAGCCTTCCTCAGATACCATTACCATGCATTGCACTGATGCTGCCATGCCAACTGCTGGGCTGGGAGGGATTCCCTGCTCTGGACACTTGCCCTGCTCATTGCCGCTAACCCCTCATCTCTCTCCCCCCCGCCCCGGGGGACCAGGGCTTAAATGAAGGCCAAAACACTGCTCCCCAGTGACAGTAAGACATAACAGCCTAAACACTACAGGAGTGCTGGGGCTCTACATGAGGGGGGAGATCTAAAGATAGAGGCTAATAAACCCACCCCAAGAGGGGGGGCTTACACTCTCCCCTCCCTTTAAAACCATTTCCTCCTGGAAATGGGACAGCACTGACACCTCCAGAGACCTACCAGGGCCAGGTGAGTATGCGTATTCCCCACCCAACCCAAAGGCACCCCTGGGCCCGCCTATCCCCACCCTCCTAAATGCCTACCTAACCGCTTTGTACAGTAAGTTTGTTCAAAATACATTACTTTGAATAAAATAAAATTAGTAACATTTACTTTAAAATAGTAAGACAATTCTTATACCAGGCTGTTTGTTAAATTATTTAACCAAAACAGGTAACCACATGACCTACAGATTAAATCTGTAACTTTTATTCTTTGAGCTTACACATTCACTCACCATCCACACTCTCAAACACTCTCCATTCGCACAGATGTGGCAGATGTATAGAAAATGTTTCTTTGGCCACTCCAAACAGGAGAGGCCACAGCTCTACCTTAAACATTTAAAAAATAATTTTCTCAAAAACAGGAAACATTTTAAAGTCTCGAGGAGGAAAAGCAATCAATCACAGTTCAGGTCTTCAGCTATTAAAAGTCCTCCCCTGGGCATAGTTCTTTTGTGTTTTAGTCCAGAATAGCATGCACTGCAAACAATTTTTCCTGAGTCTTTTCAACAATAGGACAGGCCTGACGATTACTGGTGCCCATAGTCTTGCCTGCTTTCAAATAGGGGGCCCACCGCCCCAGGGGAAATAGCAATCTGGATCTGGTTTAGTTGTTCCTTCCCCTCAAAAAAGTCCTTTGAGATACCATAGTACTTGACTCTGCATCCAGCTAAATCTTGCACTAAAGCAAAGTGTTTAAACAGGGTCAGACCAGCACAGGGAGTAGAGAAACACATTGCTCTGGTCTTCTGAATGACTTGCTGAGTGGGATGCCCCATCCCTCCAGGCCGTGACTGCAGCTTGTTGAGCACCCCTCTAAACACCCAATCCAGTCTATTTTCTTTGATAATGTTCCACAGGCACTTGGGAATGTAGGGATACTTCGCAGTGGGGTATTCTGTGTGTATCCTTCTCCTCACCCAGTGCTTGGCCTGGGACCACTCAGGCAGGTCCCTAACGCTGGTTCAGTGGGTGGCCCCTGGCTCCAACCCCACCTGAGTCCAGTACACGACATTGTCCATGTCACTTCATAAAAGGCCATTCATTCTCTCCTGGGCACATTATCTGGTAAAGTAATGGCAGGCCAATGGTGTAGCTGTGGTATCATACGTCAGATCTCATTGTCAGTGAATTGGTAACATTTCAGCTGTCCTCTTATGGCCAGTGAAGCAGCCTCCTCCCAGACCTCTTCTTCCCTGGGCTCTACCTTTACAACAGGTCATGAAGTATATGGTGGAGGAACCTCACCTTGCACTGCTACAGTGGGAATGCTGTTGCCAGGCAGGGCTCCCACCGGAGACCCCTTGGTCCCAGGGAGCCCCCTGCTGACATCTGCAGACCCCTGTCTCTCCCTCTGCCATGGGGATAGTTGACAGCCAATGGGGTGGAGCCAAGTAGATGGCCGTGCTCTCCCTCGCTGCCCTCAGATGGCTCCTCCACAGCTTCAATTTTAATATCTGGAGACTCCCGCTTGGGCTCCTCTGCCACTTCTTCACTTGACTACACTTCCAACTTCGCCTCAGCTCCTAGGTCCAGTCTTCCCTGGGAGAGTAGGGAGGTCGTGCCCATGGATGTGCTAATGGGATAATGCCAGGGTTACCCAAGCAGTGTACCTTCAAACAATCCCCCTGACATAGCACTGGAGCAGATGGAATATGGGGCAGTTTTACTACCCCCTCCCCATGATAGCCACACCACACACATCTCTCCATGGTCTTCCCCCTCCCTGCAGAATTCCACAGCCAAGTAAGCAGGGAGGTCAGTACAGTCACATGGGGCTCCTCCTCCAATGAAAATCCCTCTGCCATATTTCTGAATCAAAAAACTGTATTTTTATTTGTACTTGCACTTTATACTCCCCCCTGATCCCTGAGCCCCACACCATCAGGAGTCACCTAAGGTGTCTGCCCCTTATTCTCTCCACCTACCTGGAGCCTGTGGGTGTTCTCCCATGGAGCATTGGTTCTACCCCCACAGGCGGGGATGAGGTGGGAACCATACACCCAGAGCCTCTGGTTTTGTTGGGTCACCACACCAGAACAGGCAGGAGAGAGATGTGGGGTGTGCACCAGGTGCTATGTCTTCACAGTGCTCAGGGAGCTGATTTTTCCTCTATTCTTTGGGGGTGTGATGTGTGCCCAGGCATCAAGGTGGTAATGCTGACATCTCTCACTCCCCAACCCCTCAGAGTGGCTTTGGTGCTTGCTGTGCCTCTGGCCTCCACCAGAGGCCAGTCAAGCACCAAGCCTCGTCTACCCCCCGAGAAGGCGAGCAGTCCTCAGACGCTCGAGCCTCCTCCTCCTAGTCATCCGTCTGTCTCCCCATGAATCAAAAAACTTTTGCTGTCCCTCTTTGCCTTGGATAACGCCTCAGATGTCTCTTTCTCTCTCGCTCTCTCCTCTTGCTGACCTGACAAAATGGCACCTCAAGCTCAGCTCCTTTCCAGTCATTTCCACGAAGCCACTCAATCACTGAGGCCTTTCTACATCACCTGACCCAACCCCAGACATAGAGGCATCAGGGGAGAGAGAGCCACGTCCTCAAGGAGCTTACCGCCATGCACTGCAGCCTACCAAAACTGCGCCATCACCCAGCAGCCCCACACACCACAGCTGGCCCCTCCAACTCCCACCCATTAGCGATGGCACCAGTTTTGTGGGTGCAGGCCAGGGTGGGACAAATCAGGTAGCCAGATGGCCAATGGCTACTTAAAAAATTGATTTGGCTACCAGATTGTGAAAGTTATTGGCCAACTTGGTGGCCTGCCTACAAAGTGATTTTTGAGCCCTTAAAAAGGATGGCCACTACAAATATTGGTTTGGCTACCAGATTTTGAAAGCTAATTGCCAAATTGATCACCAGCTCACAAAGTGATTTGTCCCACCCTGGTACAGGCTAAAGAGATCCTGGACAAGCCCCCACATCTGTCACCCAACCCTGGTCCTCACTTTGTCTAGGGATCCCGATGGTATGAGGGGCACATACCTATACACTTCCTGGCTCTTTCTCAGCAAAACTGGAACAAATGGGAGACCTTACCTTCAGATATCTTCTCAGTCATACAGGCCTTCCCTTACCCTTGCAGCAACTTGCAGTATCTATTCGCTCCAGGTGGCATCTTTGTGGGTCTTCAGTAATGGAGGGGGGTGACATTGTCTCAGAATGCAAGAGATAATGAGAGCAAGTAGTTTAAATTCATTAAAGTAATCACTCACCACAACTATAAACACAGGAATGATAAAACTTTATTTTTTGGATGTGGAAATGATTGCATTCAAAATTTAGTTTATATAAGCTAGGAGCAGCTCTTTGGGGCTGAGAGACAGAGTGTAAACATCTTTCACAGAGCACCTTGCGCCGACCAAGCAACCAAGATTTTCATTAGGCCTAGATCGTAGACCACTCTAGCGCCACATTTTCCTTTCCCTTGGGCAGAGATCTCACACTTATTCAGAAACAGCTTTCCCTCCTGAACAGACCTTTGTTGTGCTTTAACTTCCTAGTGGGGGAGTGCCTTACTCCTCCCATGCCAGCTGAGCCAAAACTTGACCTCGGGGTGATTGCAGCATAAGCCTCCCGTGGCTGCTCCCAAACAGTTTACCCACACCTTTCACCTGAGGCAAGAAACGGTGCTTCCTTCTTCTTTTCTCATGGGCCTGCTCTAGGTCGAACACCAGGCTAAGTGGCAGCTCCACCCTTTCCAAACTGTGCCTGTTCCCAAGGAGTCACGGCCCTTAACAGGTCTGATGGGCCTGCCCCAGACATGGACATGGCAGGCCCCGGGGCCTACCCCAGACACGGGCACAGCAGGCCCTAAAGTGAATCCCAGGCTGCATTTCCCTCGCCAATCTAATCACTCCTGGCAGCATGCCATGTGGGAAAGGCACACCAGAGCTGCCACCTCCGGTGACCCTGCTGTAGTCCTGCCACCACTACAGCAGCCCACTGCAAGGATGCCCCTTACCAAAAACAGGGTTCCGGGACTCCTGCATTACAGAGGAAGTCCAGCACCTTTCCAGTTTTCCATTTTGCTTCCAGCCTTCCCCTCCAACTTGCAGCTGAAGAACCTCTTCGCAGACCCCCCCCACGGCCACAAAACTCCTGCTAGCCCTCCCTCGGAGACCATTACCCTGCGTCACACCAACGCTGCCATGCTGACTGCTGGGCTATGGGGGACCCCTACCCTGGACACTTGCCCTGTTCACTGCGACCAACCCCTCATCTCTCTCCCCCGCCCCAGGGGACCAGGGCTTAAATGAAGGTCGAAACACTGCTCCCTAGTGGCAGTAAGACGTAATGGAAAAAAAAAACTACAGGAGTACTGGGACCCTACACGAGAGGGGGGAGATCTAAAGAAAGAGGCTAAAAAGCCCACCCTGAGAGGGGGTCTTACAAAGACATTAAAGAGGACCAGTCCCAGCACAGATTCGTGAGGTACCCCACCGGTCACTTTTCTTCCTCAGAGTGAACTACATTTACCATCACCCACTGTTGCCTATCCCCTAACCAGTTTCTTATCCACTTTACCACCTTTTGTCACACTCCTAAGCTACCCACCTTGCTTGCTAGTCTCCTTTGTAGAACAGTTTCGAACGCCTTACCGAAATCTAGGTGGGCCACTTCCACTGCTCCACCCTGCTGTAATTCCTTGGTTATTCAGTCAAATAAATAAGTCAGTTTTGTTTGAGATGACCTCCTCCCCACCCCCATAAATCCATGCTGCCTCAGGTCTTGTAATCTACTGGATTCAAGATACTCCACAATCCTTTCTCTCAGCAGTGCTTCAACTTTCCCACCACCGATATCAGGCTGACTGGCCTATAATTGCCAGCATCTTCCCTGCTTCCACTTTTGTGAAGTGGGACTACATCTGCCCTCCTCCAATCCTCTGGAACCACTCCGATTTCTAGTGATCTGTTGAATAGGACTGTCATAGGTACAGCCAATACCTCTCTGAGGTCCATCAATACCCTTGGATGCACCTCATCTGGCCCCATTGCTTTGTCCACTTTCAGATTAGTGAGTCCCTTCAGGACTCTGTCCTCCCAAAAAGTGCTAGTGTTTTCACCTCCTCCTTCAAAGCTCCTGTTTTTGTCTTTTTTGTGAACCCTCCCCTTCCCCTTCCTCGATTAACACCAAGCCAGGGCCAGCATTAGGCACCCGCCAACCCTGTGGCTGTGGGAGGCCCCCAAATGTATCCTGCAACCGTGGGAGGCCCCCAAATAGCACTACCACTCAGCGAGCTGCAAGACGAGTACTTAGCTACAGTACTCAGGGACCAAACAGCCAAGCAGCCAAATGTTCACCTGCACAACATTTGGATTCCCCATCCCATTTTATAGCTGCAGCAAATGTGTAACAGTAGTAAAACAGCACTCATTAAATGGAGTCATGCTGCGTGGCTGCGCCCGCCTGACCAATTTCCCCAAACCACGCTGTCCTGCTACCTCATGCTCACGCCATGAATGTCAACTTAAGGATCACCAACACTCATACAAAATCATACCTTAAACCTTAATGTGGTCGTGGATCGATGATGTGGGACCCCAGCACTGCCCTACTTGCCTGCCATCCATCATCACTGCCGATTTCCCCAGACCCCAAACACCAAAAAAAAATATGCTGGCCTCCTGTCTGTAGCCTATGCCATGCTCACCATCACAGAACTTAATTTTCTGTTTCTCCACGTTCCCCCTATTGTGCTGCACATGCTAACGTAACGTGGAAATGCTGTTGGAGCCAATCACAGGGCTCCACTCAGTCCTTGGCTAAAATCATACCTCCTCCCACTGGACCTGACAATTTTTGTTCCCCCGTCAGGTCCGTAGCTGCAACATAAAAGTGATCCCTCCGGCGCTCTTGGAACCATGCAGCCGAGGACCAGTTCCAGAGCGTCGGAGAGAAATTTACTGTTGAAACTGCTGGAGGAGCGAGAGAGAACCATCACCTGCTGCAGCTAGAAGCTAGCCAGACCTTCCCAGTTTCTGATGTGACTGCTGCCATGCTGTTGCCGACCTGCTGCTAGCCTGCTTGCTGAGAACAAGGCTGCAAATCATTTTTTTTTTTTTTTAAAGAGCTTAGCAGCACTGCAGCAAGCAGCCGGCCAGTCGCCTGCAAATCCTCCAAACAAGGCATAGAAAACCGCTGGTGCACAGTGTTGAGGAGAGACCCAAAGGAGGAGAAGGATTGCACACCCACCCAGAGATAGACCAGTGCCTTGCCATGCTGCCTTTTTTTAGGTATGTACATGTAAATACTACTGTCAGTAGTCTACTGATATAGCTAAGAGATTGGCTAGGAGATGAGTTGGTCTGGGCTGGAATGGACCATAATTTGAACTGAAAAATAAATGGTTTGAATAGCCTTTAGTCTCACTCTCTGACTCTGACAAAAACATACACATGATGACAGTCAGTAACTGAGCAACTGTGTCATCATGTGTATCTGTTATCAGAGGCTCCATTCTGAACATTTATTTCAGTCCAAATTATTGTCAGAGTTGCATATATAGTAGTATACCCTGCATTTTATTAGTGGGAGTCGAGAGGAGCCTTGCATAGACAGAGAGCAGCAGAGCCAGAAAAATTAATGACAGCTGGAGGAACACTTTTTGCAAGTATAGTATACTGTAAATATAAATGTATTTCTAGGTTAGTGTTGCTTGCCTTTAAGTTACTAGTCTGAGTCTCAGGGGGGCGCCTGTCTTGGGGGGCACACGTGTGGGGCCCCATCTTTGGGGCCCCTGTCATTGAGTTTGCTGGAGGCCCCCAAAGTCTTAAAACCGGCCCTGCACCAAGTGTTCAAGATGTCTACCTTCTGCACAGTTCCCCTTCCCTTTTCCTTTTCCTGGTCCCCTTCTGCATAGCTCCCCCTTCTCTTTTCCTTTTCCTGGTCCCCATCTGCATAAATCCCCCTTCCCTTTTCCTGGTTCCCTTCTGCGCAGCTCCCCCTTCCCTTTTTAGCCTACAAGTGCTCCCTTGGTCTTCCTCTTTTCACTTACATACTTTAAAAATGTCTTGTCCCTCTTTGCCACCGCCTGGGCTATTCTCTCTTCAGTTTGTACCTTTGCACGCCTTACTACCCTTCCTGCTTCCCTCCATTTTCCCAGATACACCTCCCTGTCCTCATCCCTCTGTGTCTCCTTATACCTTCTAAATGCTACCCTTTTAGCCTATACCTTTTCAGTCATCTCTTTGGAGAATCAAAACAGTTTCCTTTTCTTCTTACTTTTGTTCACTTGCTTGACACAGATGTTTGTTGCCTTCATTATGCCACCTTTTAGCTTTGCACACTGTTTCTCCACCCCACCCATCATCCCCTCCTGCCAGGTCATCCTTGAGGCATTCACCCATCATTATAAAATCTGCTCGCCCAAAGTTCAGGACCTTCACCCATGTGTGGTTCATTTCTGCAGCTGCCTTTATATTGAACCACACTGTATGGTGATCACTGGTCTCCAGGTGGCTACCCACCTTGAAGTCTGTAACACTGTCCCTGTTAGTATGTACCTAGTCCAGCACTGCCCCATCACAAGTTGATTCACTGATTAGTTGCCTGAGGAACACTCTCTACAGGGAGTCCAGGATGCCCCTGCTTCTAGTTGAAGCTGCAGCTGGGAGGCTCCGCTTTACATCCAGCAGTTTGAGGTCACCCACCAGCAGCAGCTCCCCCTTTTCTGCCATTTTGCCAATGGCTTCTACCAGTATCTTGTCCAACTCCTCCCCTAGGTGGGAGGTCTGTTGATCATGTTGGTTTGAATAGTGGCTCCATTCCCCAACTCCAGGGTGACCCACAGTACCTCTACCTGCCCCATATTCCTTGTATCTCAATCGCTTTTATGCTTTCCTTCACATAAAGCACCACACACCCTCCTTTCCTTCCCACCAGGCCCTTTCTGAACAGAGTATAGCCCGGTATGGCCATGTCCCAGTCATGGTTTTCAGTGCACCATAACTCAGTAATGGCCACCATATCCAGGTCTTGGATCTTATTTCCTAGACTTCTAGCATTCAAACACGTGGACTCAGATTTTCTTAGCACTCTGCTTATTACCCTCTTTTTCTTTTTTTGCCCCCTCCTCCCCCCCTCTTTTTAATTCCTGTTCCCCTCCCCATTCATTTCTATCAGCCTGCTACCTTTACTAATCTGCACACATGGGAGGGGTCTCCCCTCGAGTTCCCACAACTTTCTACTTCACCTGTGGGGGGTAGTTTCTGCCTCTCCAATTTCTTCCACCAACCCCTTTTGGCTAGTTTAAATGTTCATCAAAGTAACATTTCAACTGTCCACTGAGAGCTGTAGTTCCACACCCAGAAGAATGCAGGTAATTACCCATGTATAGACCTCCATTCTTCCATGTGGGTCCCCAGTCCCAAATGTAGCCAGACCCCTCCTGTCTGCACCATTCCCTCAGCCATGAGTTGAAGCTCTTGCTATGGAGAACCCTCTCCTCATCCCTGTTGTAGACAGGCAGCACCTCAGAGAAAGTCACTAAGTACGATACTTGTCTAAGACCACTTTGCAGCTTCCTAAACTCCTCCTGCACTATCCCAGCCCCAACCCTAGCCAGGCACTGGTCTCCAGGTAGACAGGGAGAGAGGGGATATGATTGAGACCTTCAAGTACCTGAAGGGTTAGAACAGAGCTGACACCAGGTGTATGTTCAATCTGAAGGGCGGAAGGGAAACCAGGGGACACTCTATGAAGTTGGAAGGGGGCAGGTTCAATAGGGAACTGAGGAGGCACTATTTCACAGAAAGGGTGGTGACAGGGTGGCACGCTCTGCCAGAGGAAGCCGTATTGCTGCAGAGCATTGGGGGCTTCAAGAGGGGATGGGACAGATTCAAGGGGAGGGTACAAATGGGAGGGGGCGGGAGATGGGGAGGGTATATGAGGGAGGGGGACAGCTGCAGTCTAATGGACTGAAGTGCTGCACACTCAAGCAGACTAGATAGTCCAGATGGCCTGTATCTGCTGGCAATTTTGTATGTTCGTATGTTTGTAATGACATCTGTCTCCCCCTTCCTTCCTGCTGCCCTAGTGATCTCCAAGATTCATTTCCCATCCCTCTGGGCTGTGGTGCCATGTAGGCACCTGACCTTCCTCTTTGCCCCCATTCCAGTTCCCAAATCTATCCCACTGACAATTGAGCCTTCCCTCAACAGAAGTTGCTTCCCCCTGCTCTGGGGTTCTCGTCCCCTCCTTGGGGTCTCCACTATGGAGGACCCCTAAATCCTCCCTTGCCACTACCGTGGGTGTCTCCTTCTAGAACTCCAACCCAGCCAGAGCAGCGTAGGAATTTTGTAGTAGTACCCCAAGACACCCCAAGAGCATGTACTGTGTAGTGTACACACTCATTGTCATCAATGAGTGCGTATACTATACAGAACACGCTCAGTGACAGTTCAGTCATTGGCCGGCCACAGAGGTGAGAGGAGGGCTGTGCCGGTCACCAGCTCTGTTTTGGGATGGGGGGAGTGGGGTGGTGGGCACTACCTGCTGGTGTGGGAGGGCCACTAGACCACTAGGGATGGGGATTGTGATAAATATTATTATAACAGGTGACATTCACTAAAAAAAACATCAACAGCTTAATCTGGTTCAAGGTCAGTTGGCATTCATTTGTATCCCCCTCCCCCGGGTCGTGCCTGAAAATAAGCAGGATTTGTCTAGTGCACTTACCTGGTCAACAAAAACTAAATAAAATAAATAAATAAACATCGGAGATCAGGGAAGGGAACCACTAGACCACCAGGGAAGGGGGTTGTATTAAATATTATTATAATGGGGGACATCAGGGATCGGGGGGGGGGCTGTTTGATCACCAGTGCTATTTACTTTATAATAATGGGGGGTTAGGGTTTGGGAGGGGGGACTGTGGCACATTCCTGCAAGGTGCTGCACTCTCCCAAGGGATATGTCTAAGTACGTTTAGACAGCACTAAGTGAAAATGCCGACTGAATAATAGCGCAGTCAAAACCACACAAGCAAATCGGCGACCGACAATGCAGCACATCAGCAAAAGTGCTGACTGTTACAAATAAAGCAAAAACACTGGAACTGACTGTCTGTGGGTGGCTCTGCCCCCCCCCAGCACCCTCCAAACTTAAAATAATCACCTCCGGGGGGGGGAGGCAAATCGGGGATGGGGAGGAACCTTGAGGGGGGATCGTATTTGTGTTGGGAGGCACAGGGAACTGATCACAACAGCCAGGGGTGGAGGCAAAAGTGCAGGGTGGTGGGCAGACACATTAAAAATAAAAGTCAGGATGGGGGAGGAAAAAAATGCAAACAAAAGTTGTGGGACCTAGACTCGAACCCTGGTCATCCACACATTCCACTGTCTTTCACTGCTCATGGCTCTAACCTCCGTGCCATGGCAGCTGATCAGCAAGGCAGCACTGAGGGGGCACCTTATTGTCTTCATCCTGAGTGACAACAGCTACAGGGATAGTGGTAATGCACTTGTGCTATGCTACCCCTGTAGTTGTTTTGCCCTGCACTATTTCTACCATGAGGATTATGCCTATGCTATTTTCCATACAACATATTTACCGGGTACTCCCTTAGACCAGCCCTAGCTGGTCTAAGGGTACTTCGAAATTCTCCTTCTGGGAGAGTTTTGTGAATCCCACTTTTGGGGGATATGGCAGCCTGAGTCTACCGCAAGCCCCCTGGCACCATGCCGCAGCCCATTTTGTTGGGCAAAGCTGGCACAAGTCCCCTTTGGTGCATGCTGCCTGCGTTTGACACAGGCTGCTTTTGTGAACAGCTAAGGGCTTATTTTTTCATGCAAGGTACCACTTGCGCCATTTATGTTTGATGCAGGCACCTTTCATCAATCTCTGGGCTTTGAGAATCGGGCCCTAAAAGTTTACAATATGTATCTGTAAAGGAACTGTATAAGATGTGAAAAATAGAAACACAGAATTTGTCAGCAGTTAAGGACTGTTTGACCCACCCAGTCTGCCCATTTTTCCTACCTACATTATTATCACAGACCATACTTGATCTACAGCTCTTTCTCCCCCCCCCACCCACTATGATTCCCTTGTGCCTATCCCATGCATTCTTGAACCCTATCACTGTTTTACCCCCAACCCCTCTGCTGGAAGGCTGTTCAAGGAATCCACAACTCTTTCTGTGAAGAAGTACTTCCTCACATCTCTCCTGATTGCCCCTCTCCAGTTTCATAGCATATTCACTTGTTGTTGAGCATCTTTTCTACAGAAAAATGCTTCCATCCTGTACCTTATTTATCCCTGCGAGGTATTTAAAGGTCTCTATCATATCCCCGCCCCTCTCCTTCCTTTGTTCCAGGGTAAGGCAAGGCAATTTTATTTTATGGAACCCAATCCCTGGGGTTCTGGGCATCTTACATAAAAACAGGTAGGGAAAACAAATAAAAACATGTATTAAACAAGCAGTATACATAAATATACACATATTGAAATATAACACAATAAAGCAAATACAACTCAGGTTATTATCAAACATTCTCAGATAGTGGTAGATAGATAGATAGATAGACAGATAGACAGACAGACAGACAGACAGACAGACAGAGTGTACATATTGGGGTCCTTTAGTCTCTCTTCATAGGGCTTTTGATACAAACGCTGTACCATTTTAGTTGCCCTCCTCTGGACCACCTTCACTCTGTCTATGTCCTTCTGAAGATGTGGTCTTCTGAACTAGACACATTATTCTAGGTGGGGTCTTACCAGCAGTTTGTATAGAGGCAACACTCCCTCCCTCTTTCTGCTGGTGACCCATATTTATGCACCCCAGCATCCCACTAGCCAACCCGACCACCTTGTCATGTTGCTTGGCCACCTTTGGGTCATCCAACATGAATACATCAGGTCTCTTTCCTGCTTGGTAGTTGTCAATACCACTCCACCCATTTTGTACTCTGCCTCTAGGTTTCTCTGACCTAAGAAGGGATGGGCCGGTACTAAAATACCTGACCACCAAGACTACCCATGGGTACTCCAAAAGTACCCTAAAAGTACCCAGATGAAAACTTGAGTAATCGGGCTGGGTCAGGTAGTTACTACCTGACCCGTTCTTCTACCTGATTACCCAATCATGACCATAACAAAAATCACGTGAAAGACTTATTTTGGGACTGTGAGACTATTAGGTATCCCGAGCTGTTATACCCATAGGAGGTATTGCTGAGGCAGGTACAAGAGGCACAGCTGCTCTTAGCGAGCCTGCTGCTGTTTCCAAAGATTATACCCGTGGCAGGCATTGCTCAGGCAGGTACGAGAGGTGCAGCTGCTCTTAGCGAGCCTGCTACTGTGTCCAAAAATTATACCTATGGCAGGCATTGCTGAGGCAGATACAAGAGGCACAACAGCTCTTAGCAAGCCTACTGCTGTTCCCAAAAATTATACCCATGGCGGGCCTTGCTGAGGTAGGTACGAGAGGCACAGTTGCACTTAGCGAGCCTGCTGCTGTGTCCAAAAATTATACCCATAGTGGGTGTAATCCCCCTGTTATCCAGGGTTACTAGAATCCCAGTAAGACCTAGTGGTAGGTAGGGAAGGCAGCTTGTGAAACTCCAGTTAAATGGATTTCACACCGTCTCACTCTGTTCTCAGTCTCAGCTGAGACTGAGGGATGACATCATTTCAGAACTGTCGCAGCTGCATAAGCCACACTGGAATGTTGCAGTTGGAGGTTAGAGTAGAACACTGGGGAATTTGTAGTTAGTTCAGTAGAGTCTGTGGCAGTCTGTAGAAGAGGTGCTCTGCTGTAGGCAGGCCCTCAGAGCTCTAAGCTCTGTCAAAGAGCTATTTTTTGGTATAGGTGTGTGTTCTTACCTGAAGAGGAACACAAGAAGAACACATTGAAGTGGTAGAGACCACTTTCAGTGGTTCAGGGCTCCATCCCTGAGGGGATGGGGGGAAGGAATCAGTCTGCTTCCAGGGACAACCCCCCTGGTCCAGCTAGGAAAAAAGAAGCTGCCTGATTTAAGTTTGTGCTGAGGCACCAGAAGTTCTGGACAAGATTTCCTTTGAGGAGAAAACGCCTGTGGGGCACCTGCAACCAAGGGGTGAGTTCGCTCTGCTAAAGGGCCATGTGTTTTCACCTGAAACAAAATTAAACTAAAGTGACTGTTACTGTGGAGTCAAAATAAGACAGCCAAGTACAGTTTGGAAGATGTGGGGATTGGACTGCTTAACTCTGTGGGGGGTCTAGAGTAATGGACGCAGCCACTTATTAAGTACGTTCAAGTTCAGCACAAATGGGATGTAAAGACAGTAGATTGAATGTGAATACATTTAAAAAGAATCTATAAGCAAAGTGTTTTAAAGGATGAGGTGTTACAGTCCAAAGAAATGGCCGAGTATGAATTATGGGAGCGAGAGGTGGGAGACCCCCCCATTAGTAGTAACCAAATTCACCTCTATGGGTTTACTTTGGGACACCTGTTGCTTTCTCTCAGGTACTTGGCCAGTGCCTGAGAAAAGTACCCAGATGTGGGATTGATGAGAAATATTCCCTGATGGAGCAGAAGTGCTCATAGGTGGTTTAGGGAGCCACCAGTAAATGTTTTCATGCTATATGGAAAGTGTCCAAGTGGCTGGCAAGGGAGCCAAGCCAGGGAAAACCCAGAGTAGCGTACAAGTTCGGGCTGTGTGCCAAGTGTGTTTCAGAGCCTGAGGGCTAAAGTGAATAAGGATGTGTTCTGATCTCCATAAATCTGCATTACCAGGAGTGCAGCCCTGTGGGGGTCCATCTATGCTTTGTTTATTCTGTTTGGATGTGAATAAAAGCCACACTTTAGAATCCCACTTCTGGTATTGGACATTACAGTTATTGCTTCCTTTGTCCGGAGTTACTTGGGTGCCCCTATTGCAGAGTAGCCAAACCTAGCCCATGTGCCAAGTGACATATTCCTCCCCGAACGCAGCTCACCAGAAAGAGCTGTCAGATAGAAACGGCATACCTGTGTGGGGGTTACATGGGCATTTCTGAGGTAGGTACAAGAGGCACAGCTGCTCTGATTGAGCCTGCTGCTGTTTCTGAAAATTATACCCGTGGCAGGCATTACTCAGGCAGGTACGAGAGGTGCAGCTGCTCTTAGCGAGCCTGCTACTGTGTCCAAAAATTATACCCGTGGCAGGCATTGCTGAGGCAGGTACAAGAGGCACAGCAGCTCTTAGCAAACCTACTGCTGTTCCCAAAAATTATACTGATGGTAGGCATTGCTGAGGCAGGTATGAGAGGCACAGCAGCTTTTAGTGAGCCTGCTGCTGTTTCCAAAAATTATACCCATGGTGGGCCTTGCTGAAGCAGGTACAAGAGGCACAGTTGCTCTTAGCAAGCCTGCTGCTGTGTCCAAAAATTATACCCATGGTGGGCATTTCTGAGGTAGGTACAAGAGGCACAGATGCTCTGATTGAGCCTACTGTTGTTTTCAAAAATTATACCCAGGGCGGGCCTTGCTGAAGCAGGTATAAGAGGCGCAGCTGATGCGAATGAGGCTGCTGCTTTTTCCAAACATTATACTTAACAGACACTGTGTAATACAGCCTAAATGGCTTTCACAGCTGCTGCGAGCTGCAAGTGCCCCCTCACCCCTCACATTTCTCCTTCTCCCGGGACCTGAGCACTGCACTGGATGATCCCTGATTATTCCCCTTCAATCCCCAACCCCTTGTTCCTTCATGGACTAAACTTCTACCAGTCACCACAGCTCCATCACTCTGGCATCCAGCAGGTCTTACCTTGTACATTACAAATGTGGGGTTAAGGAAAATTAAGTATCTCTGGTGTATTTCTTCAGCTCCCCCCCACCCCCCGTAGGATCCAAAACAGAAACAGAACATGGGGAAGGGTCTTTAATAAGGCAACAAACACTTCTAGGTGTGATCTTCAATTTGTATTTTCTTTCCCCACTACGTTTTGATCCTTCAGGGATCTTGTTCAAGGGGTATCTTTTTCATTTTTTGGTATTTTAAATCAGATTCTGTTGATACATAAATATAATTATAGTATATATTGGAATGCTGTTCTGTATAGAATTCCATCCCTTTCAAAATGCTGTTCTACCACAGTTCAAAGGTCATGGGATGCTGTTCTACCCTACTGTAGTTGAACAGCATTCTAGAACCTGTGGAGACTGCATGATTCAGTTTCATTTTCAAAGCAAAATAACTCACGAAACACATTTTTCACACAGTACTATACACTATAAAAAATACAGGATGAGCAACTCTATGCAGAACCAGTATGTTTTGCCACCTTGGGGTTCTGATTCCCATGGACCTCTCGAGCTTCGCTCTGGAGGTCAGAGGGAATCAGAATCCCTCTGTGGCAGAACACACTGGTTCTGCATAGTAGCCCATCTAGTATTCTGTATATAAATTTCTTTGAGTCACACTTTTTTACTTCATTACTTCCATATAATTTTGATATTTGTTAGCTATTCAAATGTAAACATACCACATTAATTTGTTTTGTGCAAGTCTTTATGTTATTTCTTTTCTTCCACATAAGACTGTTGCCCCTTATTTACTTCTCTGTCTCTGGAATGACAAATCCAAACTGTTGTCAGTATTTTAATGCCTCCTGTTTACATCCGTGTGCTCAGTTTTGTCAGCTGCCCAATACAGGCTTGACCCCCTCATTAAACTGATTTAGTGCCATACCTTCTAAGTTAAGCAGTTACTGCCAATTTGTTCTAGTGAGTGTTCCACTTCACTTTGCAAAAATAGAATGCAAGCTTTTGTAACCCCTAGGTGGTGCTATCCCAAGCGCTACTACCCCTGCCTGCTGGGTAGTAGCAGGTTAAGGGGCCTGAGTTCTGAAACGGGTGCCTCCACCTGGAGATCAGGGTTGGTAGTGGTCAAGCTAACCTGGGCACAGCCCACTGTAACCCCCCATCTCTCCTTACTAGTGGCCAGAACAATACACAATAATCACTTTCACAATACCCCTGATACACCACACAAGTACCCACACTGTTTGCACTTACCACCAGGGCTTTCCTCTGGCTTAGCCCTGGGGACCCCCCTGTAAAACCAGGTTATACACAGCAAATAACAGCAGTACAGTACAGTACTCTTGCACAAACTGGAACCACAGTCAGGGTAAATGCAAATGTAGCCCCCCTGTTACCCTGGGTTACAAGAATCCCAGTTAGACTAGTGGCAGGCAGGGAAGGCAGCTTGCAAAATGCCAGTTAAATGGATTTCACAGTGTCTCACTCTGTTCTCAGTCTCAGCTGAGCTGGAGGGATGACATCATTTTAGAATTCTGCAGCAGCATAAACCACAATGGAATGTTGCAGCTGGAAGTTAGGATTTAAATTGTGTCAGTAGTAGTTCAGTAGTGGGCTCAGTGGAGTGAAGAGGTGTGCTGCAGCTGCAGGCCCTCAGAGCCTTTGGCTCTGTCAGAGAGCTACCTGTCCTTTAGGGCGTGTGTTCTCACCAGAAGAGGAACACCTAAAGTATTAGGCTGAAGTGGTAGAGACCACTTGTGGCGGTTTAGGGCCCCATCCCTGCGGGGTTGGGGGGAAGAAACCAGCCTGCTTTCAGGGGCAATCCCCTGGCCCGGCTAAAGGGAAAAGAAGCTGCCTAAGGATGATTTGTGCTGATGCACTCAGAAGTTTGTGTGTTTTTCCAGAGAGGAGAAAAGCCTGTGGGGCACCTGCAACCAAGGGTGAGTCTGCTCTGACAGAGGGCCTATGTTTTCACCAGAGACTGTGTGAGTTTTAAGAATTGTTACTGTGGGTCAGGAAAGGACAGCCAAGTACCGTTCTTAGAAGCTTGTGGGATTTGAACTGTTTTAACAGTGGGGGTCTAGAGAAATGGACACAGCCACTTAATAAGCCAGCTTCAGGTCAGCACATTAGAAGTTAAAACTAGTAGATTAAATGTGACATACATTTATTGGATAATTTACATGGAAAAGTGTTTTCAGATATGAGGTGTTATGGCTGGGTATGAATTATGGAAGCAAGAGGTGGGAGACCCCCCCTCATCTGGCGGAATTAGATTCACCTCCATGGGTTCGCTTTGGGACACCTGTTGCTTTCCCTCGGGTACTTGGCCAGTGGTTGAGGAAAGTACCCAGACATGGGATTGTTGAAGAAGATTCCCTGATGGAGCTAGAAGTGCTCAGGGCTGGTATAGGGAGCCACCATTAAATCTCCATGATAAATGGATAAGTAGTCCAAGGGCTGGCAAGGGAGCCGAGCCATGGAAAGAAAGTAGTCTAAGGGCTGGCAAGGGAGCTGAGCCAGGGAAACCAAAGAAGAGTCAAACTAGGGCAGTGTGCCCTGTGTGTTGCTAAACCCGAGGGTTTAAGATTTAAGAAGATGTGAGTCTGTGGAGGAAAATCTGCATTACCAGGAGTGTAGCCCCGTGGGGGTCCATCTATGCTTTATTGTTCCTTTTTGTTGAGAATAAAAGCCACACTTTAGAATCCCAACTCCTTGTATGGACATTCAGTTATTGCTTCCTGTGTCCGGAATACTTGGGTGCCCCTGTGCAGAGTAGCCAAACCTAGCCAACATGCTGAGTGACATTCTTCTCCCCGAGCCCAGGTCCCAGTTAGGGGATTACATAATGGAGGCACCGCATAGCGCTAATAACACAAAAATACCACCAACTCGACCCCTGGAGACTCCCACCTGGTAGTTGTGGCCGCCTGGGTTACACAAAAAAGAGTTAGATCTGATTTATTTAAGGGACTTGAACAAGGGAGGGGCGTAATCAGGTTAATTTGCTTAGAGACTCATCATTCAAAAAGTTATGCATGCACTTCAGGGTCCATAAACAGTCACACACTTTGGGTACCCAGATGGAGAACAGTGGGCTAGCCAGGAACGTTGCAGCTGGTTGGGTACCTGTGATAGAAGAAAACAACATGCACAACACACACTATTTGTAATCCGGAGCCGGAGGGCTCAGTTCGTGAAAAGAAAACAACAGGACAATCAGATGACACACTTTTAGATTAGGCTGTTGTTGCAGGGAGCTACCCTGATGATTATTCACGATACCCAAGACTGGACACAGGCTGGCTGAAAATCTAGGCAGCAAGTGGTTAATCTGGAGTACCAGGAGAAGCAGGGCCCACACAAATCGCCAAGGCATCGTTCCTGTTCAAGCGTGGAGCAGGGGGCTGATTCCCAGGCAGGTCTCTCATCGATGGCTTTCTCTGTGCAGTGGGTAGTATTGCTTGGCCAGTGTGGCAAGGCCCTGGCCAAATGGAGACAAATTCAGATACAGTCCATTTTGGGCTGGATACAGCTCCCAGCAAGCAGAACACAGTTCACACAGTGGGGAACCAAATCATGACCCACTTTCAATACACAGCACATTTACATGTAAGGAAATTCTACTGTACCAGGCAAACCGCTCTCTGGTCATGATCGCAAAGTCTCTACACAAACCAGGGATTCAAAAGTAGCTGGAAATCCTGACAGGCCAATCGCATTCAGCAAAATCTTCGGTCTTCTTCAGATATGAGCCAGATAGAAAATCAGTGGCTTACTTCTCTTTTCTCCCTCTCAGGGGCAGCAGGCAGACATGCAGGTCAAAACTTAGCCCTTTCACAGTTCTCCCATGCGAATCCACTCAGGATTGCTGCTCAAAAACACTTGAGCTCTTCTCATTTCACTTCCCAGCTCAGAACTAACTGAAAATTGCAAGCATTTTGGGATTTCCCCAAGATCCAAAAGATTTGGTTGGCTGATCTGTCTGTTAGTCACAACAAGAGGTCTCCCTTCACTTGCAGAAAGGCACCAAAAACCCCAAACTACAATTCCTAAAGATTTTGACTCCAGACAGCTCCTGTAGTCCGGCTCCATTTTAGATCCCACCAGACTGATTGGTCCAATTCAGCAGTCCAGGACCAAGATAGTGGAGACAAACAAAATAGTCCTTGATGCAAAGAAGGCAGGTTAGACAAACCACATTATTATTATCACTCTAAATGATTTTCAGCAAATAGTTACATTTTTCAACAGGACTCCCTCTCAGATTACTTATGACTGCAGTCCAGGCAGCTCTTAAAGAGATAGTACACAGAGGCTATACGGGAACTCTCTGGCAATCACAGTTAAACTGTTAAAATGCAGGACACCAACCTGGCAGTGAGCATTTAGGCAAGCTCAAGGAAGACTTTTCGAGAACTCCCATTTGTAGGGGGTTACACTTTGTTTTAGCTGACCACTCATTATGTTTGCTTGCATGCATGTGCAAGAAACATAGTGCCAGCATCCGAGTTTTTGGAGGTGTGGCAGCCATCTTCCAATTCAGTCAGTGTGTTTGCAGGCACAGCCTCAGGTCTCCAATCACTGCTGCAGCTGTCTATGACAGCAGTTGAAAATGCAGTGGCACACAGTTGAAAGGGAGAGCTCCGCTTCAGTGAGCAGAGCTCCCCCCTCCACACGTACGCATATTGCGTGCTCACATGCTCCCCCCATGCACATACTGTATGGCTGAAGGGGGTGCACAATCCCCCATTGGCTCCATGCCCCCCCAAAAAAGCTTTCCAGGTGCCACGCTGGGAGCCCACCCCAGCGTGGCACACATCAGTATGGCCGACGGGGTACCCAATCCCCCGTCGGCTCCACGCACCCCCAAAAACAGCCTTACAGCTGCCACGCTGGGAGCCCACCCCAGCATGGCACAAGTCCATATGTCCGATGGGGTTGCCCAATCCCCCGTCGGCTCCAGGCCCCCCCCAAACAGCCTTACAGCTGCCACGCTGGGAGCCCACCCCAGTGTGGCACAAGTCCATATGGCCAACGGGGTGCCCAATCCCCATCAGCAACAGGCCCACCCCCAAACAGCCTTCAAGCCACCCCAGTGTGGCAAGCGTCAGCGTCATCTTCTTTAAAAAAAAACCCTGTAAACAAGAACGTTCCTCCGGCTCTCCCAGCCCACCGCCCGCCCACTGCGCACTCTGCCTCCCCACCCCCCATACTTACCTCCGAGTCCGGGCGTGGCGATCTTCCGTGGACCAGGAACACATCTGCACTCTTCAAAGCCGACCGCAAACTGAGGAAAGGCTGGTAAGCTGTATAATGTAATAAATAGGTTTTTTTCAACTTTAATGCATATCTCAGGCCTTTTTTTGAATTTTTGCACCAAATTTTCAACATGAGGTTTTTGGGACCCCTCCTCATGAATTCTTGAACTGTCATGGCGTTAATCGGGCCCGAAGGGTGATTTTGCAATCACTGCATGAAATCACCTTTTGGGACTGATTAACAAAACAACAGTGCCAGTGTTCATAAGGTGGGCTCTCAAAAGCTTATGTTGCAAATTTGGTGAAAAAATTCCTAAAAATGACTGTTTTACAAGCGTGCGTTGTGCAGTTCCTACGCATGCTTGTAAGTTCGCAAATTTTTAATATTTGCACTCCAGATTTTCAACATTGCCATTTTGCCACACCTCCTTATGAGCAGTACAGCTGTCATTTTTTACATCTTGTCCAAAATGTGTTTCCGCGCATGTAGCGCACAATGGCGCAGTTGGTTTGCGCAATCAATGTTTGAGACAGATTAAGAAAATCACAGTGACACTGTTCATGAGCAGAGGTCTTAAAATGGCTATGTTGAAAATCTGGTGACAAAAGTCCATAAAATGACTGTGTTACGAGTGAGCATTGCGCAGTTTCCACACACCCTCATAAGTTCATGACTTTGTAATATTTTCAGTCCAGACTTTCACCAGTGGCATTTTTCCACACTTCCTTATGAACAGTATAGCTGTCATTTTTCACAACATGGCCAAAATGTGTTTTCCCACTTTCAGCGCAGAAATGCGTGGTCACTGTGGGAAATCATTGTTCGAGACAGATAAAGAAAATCACAGTGACACTGTTCATGTTCAGAGGTCCCAAAATGCCTGTGCTGACAATCTGCTGTAAAAAATCCCCAAACTAATTACATTACGGGTGTGCGTTGCACAGTTTCTATGCACACTCGAGACTTCACCAGTTTTTTTAATATTTTCACTGCAGATTTTCAACAATGCCATTTTTTACACCTTCCCATGAACAGTACAGCTGTCATTTTTCACATCCTGTTCGGAATGTGTTTTTGCACCTGTGGTGCTAACAAACTGATATTGCCACTGTTCATGAGGTGGGGGTCACAAAAAAAACATGTTGAAAATTTGGACTGAAAATACCCACGAATGCCTGAGGTGTTAGGGTTTCCAACCATAACGCCCCACCCTGTAGAGAATGACAGGCATCAGGGGTATGACTTGGGATTCTCGCCTATAATGCTCATACCATTCCATACCCTGCAGCCAGTGAGAGGCATCGAGGTATGCCTTGGACTCTTCTGCCCCAAAGTTCACCCCATTCTCCTATACCGCACCCATCTCACCATATTTCCTGATGGAATGGGGTGCGCATAAGGGCCAAAGACCCCAAGGCACACCGTGACACTTGTCAGTGTCTGCAGGGTAGGGTGTGGTGAAATGGTGTGGCCGTTATGCCTGACGACCCAAAGGCACACCCCAATGCCTGTCAGTCTCTGCGGGGTGGTGGTGGGGTTGGCTTCAGTTGAATACGTCACTGCCATTCCTATTATGCAGCTCTGTAACTCCTACACTACCAATGCCAATGCCAGCAAGCAAACATTTGGCATTGACAAATGCTTGGTTTTCACTTGCTGTATGTCTATTCTTTTTACTCCAGTGTCTAAAACTTGTTGACGTCTCTTACCTTTCTAAGATTCTACTGCCTCTTAGAAGATCATTTCAATGTGGCATTCTGTGCAATGGCCGAGCAGCTACTACGCATCTAAATCTGCTTCCCCTTGGATCCGTTTTGAATTGCACTGCGGGCTGATGTGATGATGTCACAACCATGCCATCGCGCACGCGTGATTTCAGTTCTGCTGGAATGGAGCTGCCACTTCACCAAGGTGCAGTCAGTGGCTTTCAAAATGGACCCTTTGAGCACATGAAAAAGCAACCAGGGGCACGTACAAGGATCTTTTTATTTTAATGACCATATCAATGTCTTTCTTACCTCTCATCACAAGTAGGAATATACGATTCACTGTCCCTCTCTCTATACCAACATTTTTGGAGGGGTTTTTGTAGCAGGTGATAAAAGGTCAAATTAAATTTGACCTTCTACATAGGCAGATACTTTTTTGTAAATTCTAGTACGCATTATTCTAAGTGTATTAAGGTGATTTTACTTTTACTTTATCTTTTGCAAATGTTAATTTTTCTTTGCTAATATTAATCTAACTCCATCCAAAAGAGTCAGTCATTATTGCAGTCTAAGTGCAAATGTGCCAGTTCATTTCAACATTTATGCCAATGATTCTGTCAAGTGTATGCATACGAAATATCCAAATTGGCAGTAACTGTTCAACTTAGAAGGTATGGCACTAAATTAGTTTAATGAAAGGGTCAAGCCTGTATCGGGCAGCTGACAATACTGAGCACACGGATGTAAACAGGAAGCATTAAAATACTGAAAACAGTTTGCATTTGTTATTCCAGAGACAGAGAAGTAAATAAGGGGCAATAGTCTTATGCGGAAAAAAGGAAATAACGTAAAGGCTTGCCAAAAAGAAATTAATGTGGTATGTTTACACTTTAATAGCCAATAAATATCAAAATTATATGGAAGTAATGAAGTAAAAAAAAGTTTGACTTAATGAAATTTATAATTATATTCATGTATCAACAGACTCTGATTTAAAATACCAAAAAATGAAAAAGTTACCCCGTGAACATGATCACCGAAGGATCGAAACGTAGGGGGAAAGAAAATAAAAATTGAAGATTACACCCGTGTTTGTTGCCTTCTTTCCTTGTACATGTCTGTGCCCAGGTCTTGCCCCTCCTGGCGGGGGTTGGCGGGATACTCCAACTCCCACCATCGAAATGGATCCAGTTTGCTGGACAGGGCCTGGTTAACCTGGTGCTGTGAAAACAAGTTGCAGCGCATCACTAGGAAAAAGCTAAGGGGTGCAGTAACAGATGGCCAGCCCAACAACTAGTAGAAAAAACAATGAACTACACGTTGGCAATAAATAATGACAGGAACCAAACTTTGTGAAAATAATGACTCAGAGCTTTAATCGCAATGCCAGAGGATACCACTCACCCCTTAAGTTTGGTACTTGTCATTGTTTGTTACCAGTGTGTAGCTCATTTTTTATAGCCATCTGTGGGGACCGGTGTCATCCTACCAACTGGACTTTTTCTAATGTTCTCCCCAGAAGGAAGTGCAGATGTACAGTGCTATCATGATGAACATTCACGTTTGATGATTGTTGATGGCTGCTGCACTTCCTTATATATTTGGAGGCCCTGGACTGCCCTCTTCCAAGCCTCCAATAAGGGTCAGGCACATGCCGGGTTGTGCATCCTCCCACCCCCAGAGGAGAGAAGTCCTACGGCTGCTCAATACTTCTCTGCCCCAATTGACACTCCGATGCCCCAAGTTTGCTTCTGAACTGGGTCATTGGTGCCAAAGCGGTAGCGGCCCACTTGCAAATCGTTACGAAGCCCATCACACTAAGGCAAGGGCTTACTCTAGTGGCCATAATCAGACACAGTCTCAACAAGCATTACTTTTTTGTGTGTTTTTTACATTGTACAGTCACTTTTAAAATACCATTACTTACCCATCCTATAAGCTCACTAAGGCACTTAAGGGTGCTGGTTTCTATTCATAAACCACACACGTTGCAAGCACCTCCTTCCTCACAATGTAGAAACCCCTACAGCTGTGCCACAGAGCTTGCTTCTTGCCATAAGGATGCAGTGATGTCAAGGGCAGCAGTGGCAAGGCCCACGTCACTAGGGCAGAGGATGGGACTGGAGAGAAAACGGGAACATAAAAATACTCCTGGCATCTCCATGAGGGCTCACAGAGCCTTAACAGGGTATATCCCTGAAAGGACAGTGGGGGAGGACAACAGATTGAAAAAATTGCCATGCCTTACTTTTTTTTTTTGCCATAAATTTTTTATCCTCCCGTGGTAGAACAAGCGATTCTATAGCCCTGCCCCTATGTTCCAGGAATGTCCTCTGCCTTCCTGTGGTCTGGGGTCCTGTATCCCACCACAGTGGGTCAGGGCAAGGAGTGCCAGCCTCTTCCCTCCCCAGCCCACATATCCAGATTTTTCCCCCGGACCAGAGTGGTAGAGCAGGCCATGGAGGAATGGGCAGGGCTTCACATAGCCTGTCACATAGTGCTTCCTCTATTTTTCCCTGCTTTTCTCCCTCCCCATAGCTGGGGCACACACATCAGCATCTGAACAGGAGACATACACACACCACGGAGCCCCGCAGCTCATGCCCTTCATGCTGCCCCCAGACCAGACCTACCAATAGACCTCCACCTGGTGGCATTCACGCAGTGGAGCCAGCACACACCCCCTCCAGGAGAGGAGAGCAGTCCAGTGGACACTTAGTCCCTCTCCCCTGCCTCCAGTCAGCATCCAGCAACCCCAGATTCCTCCTGATCCCGGGCCACCTGTATGGTGGGCGGTAGGGATACCACTGGGCCGGCTAACTGTCGTGCTTTATTGCTTGCTTCTCAGGAATCGCCAATCCATTAAATGTGTATAATTCTACCTTGTCTGATATAGAATTAATAAATCAAGCAGAAGGCCAGCAACATTCTTTTACTTTTAGGAAGATGCAACAACAGGAACCCAGCTGAGTATTGGATGTGGAAGGGTGCTGTCTGTCACTAACCAGGAAAGAGATCTTGGGGTTATCGTATATGATAACCTCAAAGTCACAGGGCCTTGGCACTTGCCCTCTGGCATGGAAGGGTGAGGCATCATGCACCACACCTCCTGTCATGATGGCGACCCAGGTTTGGAAATGGACATGGGTCACTCGGGAGCTGGCTGGGTGAGGTAGGATTGAGCATCCATGGGACTGCTCCCCTCCCTCAGGGAGGAAGGTTGCTGTGGCTTGCTGTCTGACTGCCACCCAGTGGCAGCAGGGTGGTAGTACATGCAACCTCACCAGGATAGGGAAGGGAACCCAAATTCAGAGCGCTAGGGGTATCTCCATGGAGGTGAAGCTTGCACATTGGTCCCTTTGCATGTCATGTGGGCCTAAGGAGAAAACTGGTGGGAAAACACCCTGGCTAGAGGAAAACGAGTGACCCTCCATAGGTTCCTCGCTGGTGATCGGGCACCCCCCACAGTTCTGTGGCATAGGACAACAGTGGGTAGGTAAATTCCAGAGAATCCAGGTGATGGGGCTGAGAGAGTGGTAGGAAGGAGGCAGCTTAGGCAGCTGAAGAGATAAATTATAGAAAAAGGTGGCAGGGCTTCGGTCTGTTGGCAACCTGGGTTCACGCCCCACACCCAGAATGACTGGAGCGCAGACCAGCAGGAAGGGTAAGGAACATCCGAGCAGACGATCTCCTAAAGAGACCTACAAGTACCTCACTAGCATGAACATGGGTGCAGGAGGGGAGTCTCTTTCAAATAAGTAAGAGCACTAGAACCAGAGGGCATGCGATGAAGCTGGAAGGGGGCAGTTTAGAAGAGGTGTGAGGAAGTACTACTTCACTGAAAGAGTGGTGGACGCATGAACAGACTGCCAGCGGAAGTGGTGAAGGCAAAAACAGTAGGGGGCTTTAAGCATGTGTGGGATAGAGATATGAGAACATTATTAAATAGGCAGAGAGGAGGGAGGGTCGCTGGAGACCAGTTAGGGTCTGCAGAGACAGACTATGCAGGAACTATCTGGGCATACAAGGTGAGCCAAGTGGTCCTTTTCTGCTGACAAATTCTACATTTCTAAGGGTGTCAGCCAATCTTCTTTTAAATTTAAACATACAAAAATCAAAGCTGTGCACCAAGCTAAATCCTCACAAAGCTTGTGGTTCACAAGAAATAGAAACCCGACTTCTTAAAGAAGCAGCTGAGTGCGTTCTTACTGGTTTATTTAACTGGAGTGTCAGAAAAGGTTACTGCATTTTTGAGCAAATTGGATATCTGCCAAAGGTATTATGATTCCTGAAACAAGTGACTTTACACATCTCTTGCACTATCAACCCCCTGCTTTGTTATCTATCCACTCAGAGTTACTAGGGAGGCAAGGGCACAGCCAATTATATAAGCACTTTGAGAAATAAGCATTATTTTCACCTAATCAATATGGTTTTCACAGTAGACACCTCAAGAACATGAACGTCACACATATAATTAGATAACAAGCTACACGTGAGAGCAATACTCGTGGACCTGTCTAAAGCTTTTTATTTATTTATTTTTTATTAGTTTGTAAAAACGCATTACAACTTAATTTCAAAGTTACTCACATGAAGCTTCATACTGGGGAGCTACATAAATCTAACCTGGTAAACGCCACATAGAGGCTAATAATCAGCTGCATTTATGTGCTATTTTCAAATAAAATGTTACACAATAGCTTGCGTTTTGTCATAAAAGACTGGACCCCTTTCAAGGTTTTTAACATAATATATACAACCAGCGTTCTATGCGGCCTACATGGTTCGGGTAAATACAGGAGAAACTACACTTCATACTGTGGGGAGGCAGTATAGTGTAATGGTTAAGCGCACTGCGTTGAAAACCAGAAGAACTGGGTTTGAATCCCACAGACACCACTTGCATACTGTGTGACCATGAGCAAGTCACTTGACTTCCCTGCGCTTTCAGAATGCACCTGGAAACAAGCCTTGACTTGGTGTTTCTTTCCTCGCCAAAAATTGTAAAAAATAAAAAAATACTATGTGCCCTCTTAGCCTCCTTCCCGAGTGTAGCCCTGACGCCGTGTTTACAAAGGGCTACTACCTCTGCCTGGGTGGCAACTAACCAGGTTAAGGAGCCTGGGTTCGCATTTTGCTGTTATGGGGGGTTATTTCACAAAATAGAACAATTATAATGTGGTGCCTCCACCCACAGTATGTTTTAAATAGGTCTGATTTTTAACAGTGCAACCCCCTGGGATGCTGTACCAACCTACCTCCCCATACAGTCACCCCAGACATGGACTCAGCACAAACCAAAATCCCCACATTCAGCACTTTGATTTAATTACTTAGGCTAATAATATGCTCACTAAAAATATGCTTATGAATCAGAATTCTCCAAAACAGTGAACCATCATTTATTTACAGGGGGCAGGCTAGGAATGGGTAGATGGAGTAGAGGTAAGCAAAACATTTTCATCTTGGTTGTTGGCATCAGCAGCCACTCACTTGGCAATTTTTTAATTCAACACATTTTTTAAGACCAGCACCCACCAACCTCTCAATGGTTCAGATTTAGCACTCCAACTAACTAGCTGCTGCAAGTTTTCACAAACCCTAAATGGTACCAGTTTTCTGACCCCTAAAAGTCCTTGCTGGGTACCCATTGCTGACACGTTGCAGGCCTGTGGTGCAGCTGGCCAGCCGGCATTGGCGCACTTATTTTAATCAAGGTTTAACTTTTCTGCACATCTGTAAACTATTTTAGAACCACTACTAAGCCACTGGGCAAAAACCTGAATCAACTATTTACAGCCCCCAGGTGCAGGATAATCCCAGCCTTTACTCACAGTTCCACAGACAGTTTCGGATGACATTGTGACTGTAGACCTGGGTAGATGGAACAGCAGAACCTGGATATTAAAGAAGCGGTTGACGAGTAGACATGCAACAGGCACCTTGCAGCTTGGAAAACTGGCACCCTTTTTACTTGCTCGTAAGTGCTTGTAGGGTGTCCCCTTCAGCCCAACAAGCAGGCCTGATACAGAGCACATACACAGGGCTTTCCAGGCCACAAGTGAACCCAGACCCAGAAGTGACCCCACAGTCTGGCTCCCTGATGGATCCAGAGTGCCCTAGCACTCAGGCACATGCCCATGGCTCCCCGTGGCCCAGTCAGCCCCACTTGATAGGTGTTGGCAAGTTTCCTACTTGGCTCCGGGTTGTAGCTTGTAGTCACAGTCTTTCACTGGGGCTGGAATTAACAGCATCTTGGTCCAGCAATGCTTACTTTTGGAATGCTACCTGGTTAGTGGCTGGTGCTAGAAGCTCACAGTCTCTACAGCTTCACAATTTGGCAAACTTTAATTCTTTAGGGTTTAGTCACATCTGGTTATTAAAGACTTCTTCAGCCACACTACCTTTGTGGCAGCCGTGGCCCGTTTCATACAGAACACAATCTCTGGATTTTCACTGAGCACACAGTTTCAGTGGGACTTTAGTACACTCAAAATTGGGCTCCCGAGGCTCCTCTGAGGACGCTGGACTTGACATTGACCAAACTACTCAAACAGTCCCTTGCAACTAGAAATCACTTTTCCTCACCTTGCAAGTGATCTTGAACCAGAACAGGCACTCTCTTCTCCTTCTGCAGAGTACTTGGTTTTACTGACCAAGCCTCTGCGTATCAGGGAGACTCTCATACGAAGCTTACCTGGTTTTACTGACCAAGCCTCTCCATGTCAGAGAGACTGCCATACCAAGCTTCCATAACCAAAACCAGTCCTTTTTCTGTTAATCTATTTCTTCCATACTTTTTGACAAAAATGTACTTCCCCTTTGCTGTGATGTTAAGTCCACCCGGGTACAGACAGAACCTGTTTCTTTCCTTGAACCTTTATCCTTGGATCTCACTGCTGTGGTGTAGACAAAATTCAACCTTTTCCTGCACTAAGGGCTCTACAGCCCCCCAAAAAGATCTCCATCTCCTTGAAATTCCAGATGACCCTTTTTCCTCCAGAACCTTTACCATGCTTCACACCATGAAGTGTAGCTGAGCCTTGCAGCTCTCCTTCAGCTGAAGCTGCAACTGAACTCCTGGACCACAATTCCTCCAAAATGGGGAAAGGCAAATATGCAGACCCTGGGGGACAGGTAGCTGGCAACCCCCAGGAAACCCTTCCCCAACCTCACAGCCCCATTTTCTGCATAGGGGCTGGAGCCCCCCTCTCTCTGGAGGGGCTCCTGCCAACCTGACTCCAGAACCAACAGTCCTCTAAGTTTTGGGAAATTTTTGCAGCTCCCCTTTGGCTGAAACACATGTCCTTTCTCAAAATTAATATGCATTGGGCTTCCTTGATGCCTGATTGGCTGGGTAAAAGGGCACCAGGTATTTCCCCAACTTTTCCCCCATAACTTTCTGGCATAGCCTCACAAGTCCTCTGAAGAATCCTGGCCCTCCGATTGGCTGAGCAGATGTCACCTGGCTGCAATCATGGCTACCACAGTAAACTGTTTAACTGCAATCCTCACAATGTCCCAGTTTCAAGTCCTCGTGCAGCCCCAATAAACATTTATATTCAGTCATTGCCCCCTCTGAATTGTAGCAGCCCCTGTGCCGTTGATTCACTGCTCCATACAAACATTTATTTATCCCCCTGCCTGTCGCTAGTGCCGATTATCACTGCCCTTAGGCGCTAAACAGGCTCCCTAGTTAGTATACACCCTGCCTCATTAATATTCATGAGGCTCCCTTAAATGCGATTGGCTGTCTTCAACAAAACAACCCAGGGACTCCTCCAGTACCTCCTCCATGCCTTTGGTCCCCGTACTGCCCAACTAGGGGACCAAGAGCACTGGAGAGGCATTAGTTTGGCTGTAAGAACAGCCGCAAAACACAAATGTGCTACGATGCATGCGCAAGTCACCAGCCCTGCACTAGAGTGCACAACAGAGCAGTGGCTCCACAGTTTAGCTCCTCCAGCCCCATTTGGAACAATTATAATGCGGGGGCTGGATGAAGACTTAGGGATGTAACGGGGACTCGAACCAGGACCAGGACACCACCAGGGGACACGGGAGACTGAGGCAGCCCTGAGAGGCAAGCAGGTAAGCCCTCAACGGGAGGGTTACACGAGCATAACACATTAAAAAAAACTAGAATTGCCATCAAAAGATGACAAAACTATTATGAACGTTTGCATGTAACAGATCTGTAATAAAGGGCTACAACTTTAGTCACACAAGCACTAAGTTTACTTGACAGGCCAACTTACCGGATAGCCTGCCAACTGAAGGGAACCCAGATAATGGCAGCACCGCATTTAGATGAGGGCACCATTATTGGGCAAGACAACTGACAGGTGCCAGGGCACGTTTTTAGTGCAGAAACTTGGAAACTGGGCTGTTATCCAGCCTTTGTTACCAGATAGCTCTGTTACAGGGTTCTTTCAGTTAGCAGTTAACACTCTTGTTTACATGCACTGGTGACTAACTCATAAACCAGTTAACACTTTAGTTGCTGGTATACTGTACAACATGTAAACTGCAATGAATGACAATGCGTTCAATAAAGTCGGTGTAGGGAGGTGCTAGTTGGCCACTCAAGAGACAGGATTTTGGCTCTGCCCAGAATTGACTTTTACTTTCATGTAAGCCCCCTCTCTTTTGGAGGGGCTATGCTCCCATTAGGGACCCCTTTCCACCCTCTACTCCCCCCTTCAAGTTTAGGGATTTGTTAGTGCTCTGGGGTTAATCCCTGCTGGACGCCTGAAGGTGGCAAAAGAGGGCAGGCAAAAAAGGGTATAAATAGGGTTGGAACAGGAAGTTCTGGGCTTTTCCAGCCCGGGCAGTAGGCCTGAGGCTGGAGAGGTGGCTGAAAGAGCAGGAGAGGCAGGCAAGGAGAGAGCTCAATGGTCCAGACTGGGCCTGTGGGGGACCACCCCATACGTCAGTAGTCAGGGATGGCTTCCATGCAGCAATGTGGCATCAAGGAACAGGGATGGGAGCTTCAAGGGAGGATGGCCAGCTAGTGGTACTGTGTCATTGGGATGGGGAGGCCTGGACAGTAGGTAGATGGCAGGGATGTTAGGAGCCCCTTAGGATCCCATGCAGGAGTGGCTTGGGCTGCCAGGGCTGTGGGAACCATGGCAGGGTTCTCACAGGGGAGGGGCCGTGGCAGAGGTCCTCTCCCGTACCTGGTGTGGCAGGGTGGCTCTGGCATAAAGGGGGCCCAGGAGTGTCCTTCACCCACTTAAGAGAGCCTGATGGGAGGGGCAGGTTCTGGGGCACCAGCGTTGTAAAAGCCAGGCAGGCCAGGGGTCTTTTGACAAGCCTTGGAGGGCAGCTCCTGGCCGGGAACTTAATTCAAGCCCAGAATGTGTTTGGCACGGATGCAGAGAGGAGGCTGGGGTCATTCCCGGATGGTCATCTGGAGCACTGCAAGAAAGGAGTGGATGCCAGAAAGGACTTTAGCTGCTTGGAGGGCCAGGGTGGTGGCAGGGTCCAGGTCCCTCTCGTGGCAGGGCAGCTCAAGAGTGGCGGTTAGGCACTGGAGCTCTGGCCTGGGTATGCTGTGGGTCAGTCAGGTTTCAAGGTTTGGGCTGGCCCCGGGGCCACCATTTATGAGCTGGCCTTTTAGGCCCAGGGTACAGCCCTGGTGGGAGCAGGAGCAAGAGAAGCGGAGGAGTTGCAGAGCTGATGGGGGCCACTCTGAAGCAGTTTGAGTGCAGGCTAAATGGATTGATTTGTTTGCAATGGACTGAGCCATCCTGCTCCGGATTACAAATATTTGGGTTTGAGTGCATGCTAATTGGTTTCTTTCCTAAGGGCCCCAACAATCAGCTGAAACACCAGCCTACCCCGGTCAATGCTTCAGGCTAGCCTGTCATCCATACTGGGTACCCAGGGTTGTGGGACTGTGTCAAAGGGACTCACTGTGCATTCTTTAATCAACCTGTATTTTAATCAGAACTGCAATTATCTACTAGATTTATGCCACACCCTTGTTCACATCCCCCTGAATAAATCAGATTGTTAGTTTTTACAGTTTAACCTGGCTAGTGTGTACTTTCTTGGTGGGGCTACAGTACAGTTATTGTATTGTTGCATCACTGGTCTTATTTTCCAGGAGGTCTCCGGGGCAGTTGCAGAAGATCCAGCCCTGGTGGTAAGTGCAAGGAGTGTGAGCATATCATTACTGACATATGGTACCTGTAAATGTTCTGATGCTATACGGTTTAGGTCACTAGAGGTGTTGGTGGGGGGTTATAGCATCCTGGAGGGCTATACCAACAGCAGCTACACTACCCCAAAACCATGCCTCCGGGTGGAGGCACCCGTTCATCAAGCTCAGGCCCCTCAACCTGTGCATAGTCATGCAGGCAGAGGTAGTAGTCCATAAGATAGTACCACCTAGGGGTTACATTCATTTTGAGCGGTTCTCCGCGACCAGGAGGGAACCGAAGATTTTTCTTTCTTTTCCTGTGGTAAATTGTTATTTAAAACACATCCTATTGTGTTATCTTGGGATCTGGTTCAAAGTTTCAGACTGAAAACCAAGACCTTTTCTCAGTTTTTAACGCAGGCGTAAACCGCTTGCTGCCAGAGACCTTGTTCTCTCTCTTTTATCCGGCCTAACTAAAGCCGTCCAGGGTAAATACATCAGCTTATTTTCTTTATCTGGGCCTGACCAAGCCATCTTTGGATAAAATCATTTTGACTGGATTCGCTTAACCGGCCTAACTAAAGCCTCTGTGTTAAGCTCTAAATTTGGTAAAGGTTATGTCACTGAAACCCAAGAGAAAAAATGGTCCCACTGGGTTTCAACACTGCACTGAGTGCGGGGAGCAGTTTGCTAAGGCTGGTTCACACTTGGTGTGTCTGTATTGCCTGGGTTTTGACCATTTGCAATCAGACGGTGAAATTTGTAAAAACTTCCCTCATTCTACCCTAGATAGACGTTTGGGTAAACTGAGGGATAGAATGGAAAAACCCTCTGACAAGGTCTGGCCGGTTCAAAAGAACCCGTTGAATTGGCAACCGAACGCTTGGATGAAGGTGAATCCTTGTCTGGTAAAAGGCAAGCTGAATTGGTCCCTGAAACGGACCCCACTAAAAAGATGAGAAAAAGTGGTTCGTAACTGCGGAAGCAAGCGGCTGCAGTTCCAACCACCGAAGAAATCGCAAAAGCGATACACATCGTTCAGTCGCTACAGCCCAGTTGGGGTGAACTGACTCAATGACCAGTTGCACACACCTCGGTTCGGGTGCCTGTTGGTTCAGTTCCTTCAGGTCCCCTGGATCCGGAGGAATATTATGAGGAGGATGAAAGAGAACCTGTTGATCCTGAGGTTTTTCCTGAACATCCTCAGTATGAGTCTCCTCCTCATCCTTCAAGAAAATCTACCGCTCATTTTTCTTTTATGAGACAGGTAGCAGAAACTTTGCAGTTGTCTGTTTAGGAGACTAGATAGGAGGAGGAGGAAGAGGAAGAGGAAGAGGATGACTACAGGGAAATGATGGATCCCCCTGTCTCCAAGGGACTCATGATTCC
Organism: Neoceratodus forsteri; assembly: GCA_016271365.2. Lineage (NCBI taxonomy): Eukaryota > Metazoa > Chordata > Ceratodontiformes > Ceratodontidae > Neoceratodus > Neoceratodus forsteri. The sequence goes on along the minus strand of JADMNL010000023.1, from coordinate 363,405,958 downwards.
TATCCACAAGTCCCTCAAGACACAGACCTCTAGGATCCTCCAGACTCCAACTTCTGTCCCCCCAGTGGATAAGAAAATGGGCAGAAAGTATGCTTTGGCTGGCAATGGCACTGAATTTCAGAGTAGACACTGCAGTCATGTGGGAGTGGTTCAAGCTGCAGCTTGTGAAAAAGCTGGCACCCCTCTCGCCTCTCATCCTCCTGATAAGGACTCAAGAAAAATTGATTCCTTAGCAAATAAGGGGTACCTAGCTGCCTCCCTGGGCATCGGGCAGGCATCCTATATGGCCTATGTATCTAGGTACCAGAAGTCTCTCTGGGAATCAGTGGAACAGCTAGCTAAGAAGGCTCCCCCTGAGCTGGCAGCAGACCTTCAGGAGCTAGTCAGTAAAGGGGTCCAGTCATCCAAATGCCAGTTCCATATGACAGTGGATACCAATGGCACAGCCTCTCATTCCATGGCTTCTGCTATCTCTCTCAGGAGGTTCTCCTGTCTGAGGTGTACAAACCTTTCCCAGGACACACAGAACAATGCCATTGATTTTCCCCTTACACAAAATTCTTTGGGAAGCAAACAGAGGCATAAATGAAAATGATGAACAAGTATAGGGTAGCCTATATGAATGTGGCTGCCAAAGAGAAAGCTGCCACCCCTCAAAAGCAACAGGCTAGAGGAGGCAGAGGTAGACCTTACCCTAGGCCTTTCCATCAGGCTCAATCCTTCCCCTCCTACCAGCAGCCTAGAGGTTACTTCGGAGGTAGAGGTAGAAAAGGCACTGGCCATGCTGGTTTCGCCTCTCAGTCCACTACACCCTCAAAACAGACACCCTGAGAGGTCTGTTCAGGCTACCTCCCTACCACCAGTAGGGGGTAGGCTGGCCTACTTCCTCCAGGCTTGGCAATCCATCACCTCAGTCAGGTGGATCCTGGAAGTAGTCTTGCTCTCAGTTTCAAACTATTCCCAAAAACTGGAGCAAGATCATTCAAACCTGCCACCCCAGGGTTTTAAATAATTGATTAGCAGTTTTTTTCTTGGAACGATACTAACTGTGCAGAAAGTATTTATATATATTTTCTAGAAGTGCTCTGTTTGTTAAACACAGTGAGGCAAGAGCTATGCATTTTCACAAAGATTTAGCACTTTTTGAGCAAAACGCTAATCAATTTTTAGAGTTAAATAAAACCCTGCACCCCCTCAGAAACAGCCCTGCTGGAAACAGAGGTTTCCACTCTGCTTGAAGCCAAAGCAGTGGAACATGTTCCACTTCAGCACAGAGGAAAAGGATTGTACTCAAGGTACTTTCTAACCCTGAAGAAAAATGGGGAGTGGCGGACCATTCTAGATCTGAGATACCTAAACAAGCATCTCACAAAACAAAGTTCAAAATGATTCCTCTGGCTATCATTCTTCTGAGTTATATGGAGAGCCTTCCGGCTCTCTGGTATAACTGCTTTGCTCAGTTTCATGTACATGGCTTTCACCATGACCTGCAGAGACTGGCAGTCCCTCTGAGTCTTCCACTGACTGGTTTTAGCATCTTTCCAAATCACCTACCATTTGGGCCAGGTCAGAATAAAGTTTGTTTGGACAGGAGACACAGAGGGTTGGCAGGTTGGCACCTGTGTCTTGACCCAGGGCACCTGCCACAATTATTCTATCTAACACCTGACTGACCAAGACTATTGGGCCTCGGTCTATAAAGGCTGTATGTTCATGTCCCCTTATGAGCGTGACTGTGTATCAGTGGACAATGAATCTTTCCTAGTTCCTCAAATATTCTTACATGTACGTTGCATCCATCTGTTAACTGGTGTCTGAGACAAGCATATATTTTACACCAGTGTTTCCTTTTAGAATCCATGAGACACCATCCCAAATATTTCTGTAATGGTTCAGTACATGTAAAATCTGTACAATTCAATATATGGATGTAACTTGGAACTGTTACTTTAAGTGTACCAGCATGACCAAGGAAACAGAAATCCAGACCTGATTTACTTTTAAGGTTATCCTGTTCTAAGCTCATTGTTCTAAGTTTTATAATATTAAATTGAGAAGGAATACCAAAGTCAGGATTCATGATTAAAAAATGTATTCTTTTGATATGGACGTTTAAAGTTTACAAGGCAGTTTTGGCATTAATATGAATAGACTGTCACAATTAAAAAATGCAGTTACCATTTTAAAATGAAGTTATAATTTTATCTGAACAGCAGTACAAAGCAGAAAATAATTTATTCAACAAGGACCAAAACAAGTTGCAATAAAAGAAATAAAAATGATTGCCAGGAAAATGGTCAGCCTTAGGTCCTATGCCTAAGGTGGAGGTAACAAAACTCACCAACCAGTACAAGCTGATATCCCTATGAGAGCCTAGGAACTAAGATGACTCTTGGGTCTTCCTCTGAGACTCCTTACCTTTACTGGAATTGTTGAGCGTTTAGATACTTTTTGCCAAGGCAGAAAATAGAAGAACTAGATATTTTGATAAAAAAAAAGTTTATTAAGGCAGTGAATAGGAAAACCAGATATTTTGATAATTAGCAGTTTCTAAAAGTTAAGTTATCACTAACTGATGCTTAGATGCTGAGAGCTGTCAGTAACCCAGGGGCATCTGTCTGAAATAGGGAAATATTTGGAATATAACCTGGGCCTGATGTCATTACATTTGTGTCAGCAATCATTATTTAAGGCTGTTCTTTTATTTTAAAAACATTTAAAACATTTAGAATGTTTGATTATTTTCTCAAGCAAGGCACACAGCCCGAGAAGAATCACACAAAATAAAATATTTAAAACATTTAAAATGCTTGATTATGTTTGTAACCCCTAGGTGGCGCTATCCCAAGGGCTACTACCCCCTGCCTACTTGGCTAGTAACAGGTTAAGGACCTGAGTTCTGAAACGGGTGCCTTCACCTGGAGGTCAGGGTTGGTAGTGGTCAAGCTAACCTGGGCACAGCCCTCCGGGACACTGTAATCCCTTCTTTCCTTACTAGTGACTGGAACAATACACAATAATCACTTTCACAATACCCCTGATTCACCACACAAGTACCCACACTGTTTGTACTTACCACCAGGGCTTTCTTCTGGCCTGGCCCTGGGAATCCACTGCAAAATAAGGTTATACACAGCAAATAACAGCAGTACAATACTCTTGCACAAACTGGAACCACAGTCAGGATAAATGCAAAAAATAGGTAGATCTGATTTATTTAAGGGGCTTGAACAAGGGAGGGGCGTAATCAGGTTAATTTGTTTAAAGGCTCTATCAATCAAATAGTTATGCATGCACTTCAGGGTCCATAAACAGTCACACACTCTGGGTACCCAGATACAGAATGATGCGGAGCCAGGAATGTTGCAGCTGGATGGGGCCCTGTGATGGAAGAAAACAACATGCACAACACACACTATTTGTAATCCAGAGCTGGAGGGCTCAGTTCATGAAAAGAAAACAACAAGACAATCAGATGATACAGTTTTAGATTAGGCTGCTGTTGCAGGGAGCTGCCCTGATGATTACTCACGATACCAAGACTGGACACAGGCTGGATGAAAATCAAGGCAGCAGGTGGTTAATTTGGAGTGCTAGGAGTGGAGCAGGAGGCTGATCCCCATGCAGGTCACTCATCGGTGGCTTTCTCTGTGCAGTGGGGTAGTTTGGCAGAGCCAGCGTGGCATGGCCCTGGCCAAATGGAGATGAACACAGATTCAGTCCGATTAGGCTGCATAAAGCTTCCAGCAAGCAGAACATAGTTCACACAGTGGGGAACCAAATCATGACCCACTTTCAATACACAGCACATTTACATGTAAATGATTCTACAGTACCAGCAAGCAGAACACAGTTCACACTGTGGGGAACCAAATTACGACCCACTTTCAATACACAGCACATTTACATGTAAGAAAATTCTTCTGTACCAGGCAAACCGCTCTCCAGTCATGATCACAAAGTCTCTGCACCAACTGTAGTTTCAAAAGCAGCTGAAACTCCTGACAGTCCGATTGCATTCAGCAATTCTTCAGTTTTCTTCAGGTTAAAGCCTGGTCACAGTCCAGTGGCTTAAATGGTCCTCACAACTCGGATTCAGTCCAAATAAACTCTATTTTCCTGCTCAGGGACAGCAGACAGACAGGCAGGCCAAAACTCATCCCTTTCACAGTTCTTCCATGCAAAACTACACAGAACTAATGCTCAAAATCACTTGAGCTATTACTTTTTCACTTCTCAGCTCAAAACTGAAACTAGCTGCAGCAGCCTAGGAAATTCCCCAAGATCCAAAAGGTTCGGTTGGCTGATACTCCTGTCACAACAAAGGCTCCCCCTTCATGTGCAAAAAGGCAAAAAAAGCCTAAAACTACAATTCCTACAGATCTTGACTCCAGAAAGCTCCTGTAGTCTGGCTCCACCCTAGGTCCCACCAGTACTAATTGGTCCAATTCACAGTCCAGGACCAAGATAGTGGAGATTATCAAAACAGTCCTTGCTGCAAAGAAGGCAGGTTAGATAAACTACATTATCATTATCACTCTAAATGATTTTCAGCAAATAGTTATATCTTTCAACAGAGCTCCCTCTCAGATTACTTATGACTGCAATCCAGGTAGCTTTTTAAGAGACAGTGCACAGAGGCTATACAGGCACTCTCTGGCAATCACATTTAAACTGCTAAAATGCAGGACACCAGTCAGCCTGGCAGTGAGCAGTTAGGCAAACTCAAGGAAGACTTTTCAGGAAACCTCCATTTGTAGGGGGGTTACACCCTTCCCTGCCTGGAGAAAACTTGGCATCCGCGTCAAGTCTGTACTATCATGCATCAGTTAACATAAACTTATTACTTTACTATACATATTCACTACATTTCATGATACTATATCCATTCTGACAACACATTGTGCATATTTCACACAGGTAAATTGAACATTACTATACTGAATCAGGTAATAACTTCTTGTACCTTAAACAATGCAAGAGGGGACCCTTCCCTATCGGCTAACTTAGGGCTAGAGGGGGCAGGGGCACCATGGTGCGAGGGAAAGACAAGTAACCTGGAATTGGCTGTCAAGCTCAAGTTGGACAGTGAGCTTGTGAGACATAAACACCTTTGTGCACCACATTGAGAGGCAAATCCACTAGCCTCCCGGGAGAATCATAACTGAGGCATATTACTGGCTTGACAGCTCGGCCAGTCTTTCTGAGCAGAACAACTACAATCTCTGTACTCTCAGCACTGGTCTGAGGACTCTCATCACTTGTATGGGGTGCCTCTGCCTGCGTGGGAACGTCCAGACTTGGGGCACTGTTGGCTCCTTGCTCTGCAGGCTCTGTTTCTACAACACTTGACTCATTTTGTGAAGGCTCAGGCACAATCAAGCTTTCAGGCACTGAAGGCAGGTGGTCAGCACTCTCATAGTGTTCTTCAAGTTCTGGTATGTCACCAGAAAGACTCAAACCCTTAGCTCCTTCTTTAGGCAAATCATACAGTTCCACAATACACAGAGACTCAACATCTTCAGATGTGATACTTTGCACTTCACTTTCTGGGAGCATTGGCTCCAAGGACAAAGCTGGGGAGTAAGGCAGTCCAGAAGGCCCAGTTTCATCCCCACAATTAGTCATAGGGTGACCTCAAAACAACTGACTCAACTAATAGGAGGGGTAATAGGCATTGTCACATTCACTTTCATCTGAGGTGGACTGACGGTCATTATCATTCTGAACCTGCTGCGGGGGAAACCTTGAACTTATAACCACTAGGGTAGGTCGACTCTGTCTCTTTCTTGCAGCAGCATGAGTCACCAGCCCAGGGGAATCAACTAGCCAAGGGGGGAGAAACTGAAAAGGAGAAGGGAAATCCTAGCCCTCCCCCAAAAATCAGCATAGTTAGTGATGTAAACACCAAGATAGAGCAGTCAATAGGGAGAAGGGCAGAGGTAAATAGATAAAAAGACAAAGGCAGTAAGGGCAGGAATGGGGCAAAAAAAAATAAAGCCATAAAAAAATGGAGGATAATGAGTACCAATTCCCGTAGTCTAGGTAAAAAGCTCCCTGAAATGGTGGCCTTGATGGAAGAGAGATGCCTGGATATCATGGCAGTCACAGAAACATGGTACACAGAGAACCATGGCTGGGATGTCAACATACCAAGGTACACAATCTACAGGAGGGACAGGGAGAGAAGAAGAGGAGGAGGAGGAGGAGTTCTCTATGTAAGGGAAGGGATCAAAACAACAGAACTAAAGGGTAAACAGGGAGGAGAGAAGGCACTGTGAGTCACCCTGGAGACTGGAAATGGCTCCACAATCCTCACAGGGGTTGTATACAGACTCCGTCTCAGGGGGAGGAAATGGACAAGGAAATGATAGATGGCATCTTTGGGATGGCAGAGAAAGGGGAGATATAGCTGATGGGGGACCTGAATATGCCAGATGTTAACTGGAGCACCTTTTTTGCAGCCACATCTGAGAGCATGGCCATTCTCGATGCCCTACAGGAGGCATGCCTCAGATAGCTAGTTTTGGAACCCACTCAGGAGGGAGGGAGCAATCTTAGACCTGGTACTCTCAAATGGGGATGGAGAGAGAATCTCCAGTCTTAAAGTGGGTAGCCATCTGGGAACAAGTGACCACCAAACAGTGTGGTTCACAATAAACTTAGCTGTAGAGTTAAGCCATACAAAAGTGAAGGTACTGGATTTCAGGAGGGCCGACTTTGTCAAAATGGGAGAGTGCCTCAGAAAAGCACTAGCAAACAGGCAAGAAGGTGGGGTGGAGCAACAATGAGGAAACATCAAAACCGCCACCACAGGGGGTGTGGCCATCAGCCAAGCTATCAACAGCTTTGTGGAAGAGCTCCACATCTAACGATCAATATCTACGGATCTTCTACAGATAAACTATCTAAATAAGATCAATAACTTAAACAGTTGATAGAGCTCTTTGTCCTGATCACTCCAATATCTTTTTCCTGAATTTCTTATTGATCGTTCTGAAGCTATGGGGGGCACAAATCAAGCGGTACCCAGTGGAGACGTCACCCATTCAAAAGATCCTAAACCTGGGCCAAGTAAAGGCTCTGCAGTGGTTCCGGAGTTCGATCAACCAACCAACACACCTTTGCTTAAGGCCATACAAAAGCTAGATGGCAGAATAGAGGAATTTACAGCCTAATTCAAAACAATAGATACTAAAATTGAAAAACTGGCAGAGGAAACTAAAATAGCTACTAAATCTGCTACAACAGCCATGGCCACATCCACGAGCCTGGTGAAAGAAAACGGGGTTTTCAGAAGGTGTCTAGAAAATTTGGAAAATATTGCTAGAGCTGCAAATGTACATATTTTGGGCATACCAGAACAGGCTGAGGCTGAAGATTTGCTTGGTTTCGTTAATCCCTCTTCCAGAAGTTGTTTCAGGCACCACATGAATATCTTGTGGCCAAGGTCTACAGGATCACACCACGAGGCGCGAGGCAGCACACGACGATGGGACAGTTAACTCCGTGGACCCTTTTGGTTGAACTTGGACCACCAACCGAGAAAAAGTGACTTTATCCTAGTAGGTGATTCATTGACTAATGAACTGTCCAAGGTTGCTGAGGCCTTCTGTGCCTCCTTCTCTGTCCCAATTGGGACCCCCCTCCCAGCTCTCTTCAGGCCGGACCCTTCCCAGGGAGGGGAGCGGGACCACCCCAGACCTCAGTTTCACGTAAAGCTGGTCACTCAGTCCAAGGTGCTACCTCTTCTGCGAAAAATTAATCCTACTGCCACTCTAGGCCATGATCGGATTGAACTCCGACTACTGAGGGATGCTGCCTCTGCGATTGTCCATCCTGTCACCCTCCTCATTAATAGGTCTTTTCGGGAAGGAATAGTCCCAACAATGTGGAAGGTCGCGACCATCGTCCCTGTCTACAAAAGTGGGCCCCGTGACAAGCCGGAGAAACTACAGACCTCTCTCCCTGCTCAGTCCTCTTGGTAAAATCCAGGAAAGGCTAGTATACAAACAGATGCAGGACTATCTGGAGCAGCACCCACTTATGGCAGCTGTGCAGCATGGTTTTAGGAAGAACCACGGTACAGATACTGCTCTTATCCGGCTCACAACTGACATCCTTGCCTCCATGGATCAAGGATCCCCCAACGAGTGCTCTCTTCATTGATCTATCGAGGGCCTTTGACCTAGTCAATCATAATCTCCTGCTAGCTAAACTACAGATCCTAGGCCTAGATGACCACTCTCTCTCATGGTTCGAGAGCTATATTGGTGAACGTTTCCAAAAAGTCCGCTGGAAGGGTACACAGTCAGAACTTAGGCCAGTCACTGTGGGGGTACCCCAGGGCTCAATCCTGGGCCCCTTACTTTTTCTCACTCTTCCTCCATGATATTGAGAGTAACTGTTCCCTCAGTAAACTCATTCTGTATGCAGATGACATGGTTATCTACTACAGTGACCCTCAACCTAGTGTAATCAACACAAAACTGCAGGATAGTTTCTCAACACTGGAGTCCTGGTTCTCCACTAACTCCCTGAAGCTAAATGGGGAAAAAACAAAAGCCGTCCTGTTTGGCTCCAGATGTCTGGGCCCTGACAGAAGTCAGCTGCTCCAGATCAACACAAATCAAGGGAAACTTGTGGAGGTCACGTCCAGTTTCAAGTACCTTGGGATCCATCTTGACCAAGAGATAACATACAGACCTCATATTGATGTGATAACCAGGAGCATCAATCAAAAGCTTGGTCTCCTCTATCATCTGGGGAACTCACTATCTTGCGTTGCGCGATGAGCAATTGCAAGCTCAATCCTCTCTCTTCCATTCTGTATCGGCTCCTCTACTGCAGTCACTCAGAGAGACAGAATTCAACAAACGTTCTGTCCTTTATAACAGGGTGGCCCATTTCGCCTCAAACTCCTCCCCCAAGGAGGCATCACTGTGAGGCACTTAAGAAACTGAACTGGCCATCTCTCTGGCACAAACTAGCCTACCCAGTCTCCTGCCTTGCATTCAAGTTCACTTCCACAGGTTCCCCCCTCACCTAAATGGACTTCTCTCTAGCAAAACACAATGCAGATCCCTACGATCATCTGCAAATCACCTACTGGACATCCCTCGGTGTCGCTCAAACCAAGGCAAACGCTCTTTCAAGTTTGCTACCTCCCACTTTTGGAACTCCTTACCAGCTAGCTTGACTGGCGCATCCACCATTAGCCATTTCAAGGCCAGGCTTAAAGTACATCTCCTCAACCTCAGCCTTTGTGGCCGTAACCGTTAGCTCCCAAGCCCACTCTCCTTATGCTTGCACTGCCTTGACCCCTCCTTCCTCCTGGATGTATCTAATATTGATGTCTTCCTGTCTGTCTCACGTTACAGACTAAATGGAATGTGAAATCTGACATCATATACTGCTAACAAAGTTTACTACCCCATAGCTGGATGCTACTGTATACTCTGAGTAATTATTGTAATTATAGTTAAGATTGCTGTTATGTGTCTTTGCTCTGTAATGAATGCTAATATGTATATTTGCTCTGTAATGAATACTACAATGTGTCTTACTCTGTAACATAGCTGGGATATCCCTTGCTAATATTGGTGTTATAGCTGGGTCGTCCCTTGCTAATATTGTTGTCAATTACTGTAACTACTGTATGGAATGCTAGTATGAGTCCTCCTCTGTAAAGAATGCATTTGTTTGTCTCTCCCTGTAACTAATTCCGGGTCACCCCTGAAAAAGGGACCTCTGGTCTCAGTGGGCTTACCCGGTTACCAAAATACAAATAAATAAAATAAATTGCACAAGCTAAAAAAAGTGGAACGATGGACTGGGAGGGGAGTAAATTACACATCTTTCCGGACTTCAGTTATGCGACAAGGCAATGGAGGAAGGCCTTTGGTTCTGCAAGATCCCGATTGCAACAGTTCAGCATCCAACATGTCCTAATTATGCCTGCCAGCATACGCATCTTCTATGGAGGAAAAACATATCAATTTTCAGACCCGGGAGAAGCCAACAAATATCTCAACCACGTGGAAAGGGAATTTCAGGCAAAGGAGAAGAAGATTGACAGTGACACTGGGGACAGTGATTGAGAGACTATCTGATAAGTACTGTTGAAGTTCTACTGTTTTTGAAGCTCAGAGCGCATTTGCACAAATAGTTATAGAATTCTAAAGGAGAGATTTGTTAAATGATTTAGATGCATCTTCACTTTTCACTCGGAAGATACGATCGAGGAAGCGCCTAAAAGGGACATTTGTTAGGGTTTTTTTTAAACTGCAAACATATGTAACATACAGTAACTAGTAGAGCCTAACGATGCATCCTACCCTTAGATTTCAGTTAAACGTTTACTCTTTGTTATTCTTTAGTTCTCTTTCAGCAGCTTGGTGAGATAGATGGTGGGTTACTGTTGAGGAGTCCGCATAGAAGTTGGTAAACTATTGTTGTTCCTAAAGATGTAGTTGGGGAGAGTTAGCTATCATTATGATAGGGACCAGCATATATTACTTTAACTAATGATGATTACTCCCTGCTCATGGCAGCAACAAGCCAATGTTGAACACTGAAGAGGATATAAAACTGAATATTATCTTGTTAACCCCTCGTAATGTACCAAGATATAGGGGTCTAATAAATGTGGTTCTGTAAAAATGATGTTCTGTACCTAGGTACAGTATTTATTATTCATGTACACCTGCCTACATGAGAAAAGTACTGTGTGTTTATGCAGTAAAATCTAATAAACGTAAAGTTACAAAAAAAAAAAACTGCCACTACAGAGGCAACAAGTCTTTGTGTGATGCAAATAAACAAATCAAAATGAAAGAAAAAAACACCATGGTTCTCAAAAGAAGTGGCGAGGAAGGTAAGGGAGAAAAAGACAGCATTCAGGAAGTATAAGGAAACACAGAAGGAGCAGGACAGAGAACTGTACCAGTTAAAGCAGAAGGAGGCGGGGAAGGCAATCAGAATAGCAAAGGACTAAACCGAGGAAAAGATAGCCAACTCGGTTAAGAAGGAGGATAAAACCTTTTATAGGTACATTAGGGGAGCAAAGAAAGACTAAGGCAGGGATACTGAGGCTGAATAAAGAGGAAGGTGGTTGGGCAGAGAGCGACAGTGAAAAAGCAGGGATACTGAACGAATACTTCTGCTCAGTATTCACAATGGAAAAGCAGGGGGAGATACCTAATCCAGTCAATAGAAGCACTCTGGATAGCGGGTCTATATTAGTCCTTTCACAGAAGAAAGGGTTATGAAAGAACGCTTAAAACTGAAGGTGGATAAAGCAATGGGGCCTGATGGGATTCACCCCAGAATTCTAAAAGAACTAAGGGAAGAACTAGTAACACCACTGACTACCCTTTTTAATAAATCATGGGAGGATGGTGTGGTACCTGAGGACTGGAGAAGGGTGGATGTGATTCCCCTTCACAAAAGTGGGAGCAAGACAGAGGCAGGAAACTACAGACCTGTCAGTTTGACCTCAGTGGTAGGGAAAATGATGGAATCACTTCTGAAGGAAAGAATTGTTGAGTACCTAGAGCCCAGTGGGGCACAGGACCCAAGGCAGCATGGATTCACAGCAGGAAGGTCATGTCAGACAAATCTAATTGATTTCCTTGACTGGGTGACCAAAGTAGTAGACCAGGGAGTGGCTGTGGACATGGCCTACCTAGACTTTAGCAAAGCATTTGACACAGTCCCACACAAAAGATTAATAAACAAATTAGCCAGCCTGGGAGTGGGTCCCAGGGTGGCAGCCTGGGTAAAACATCGTCTGGACAACAGGACACAGCGGGTAATAGTAAATGGAGTCCACAGTGAAGAAAGGGGGGGTTATAGTGGGGTACCACAGGGTTCAGTACTGGGGCCGATCATTTTTAATGTCTTTATAAGTGACATTGCAGAGGGACTGGAAGGGAAAGTATGTCTCTTTGCAGATGACACAAAGATCTGCAACAGGGTTAATACGCAAGGTGGGGTGGAAAGGATGAAAAGGGACTTGGCAAGGTTGGAGGAATGGTCAAATGTATGGCAGCTTAGATTCAATGCAAAGAAGTGCAAAGTAATGCACCTGGGAAACAAAAACCCAGAGAAGAGTACACAATGGGGGGTGAGATACTGACAACAACAAAAATGGAAAGGGACCTGGAGGTAGTCATATCAGATGACCTAAATGTGGGCCAGCAATGTGAGAAGGCAGTAAGCAGGGCTGGGGTGATACTGGGATGCATAGGGAGAGGCATCACCAGTAGAAAACAGGAAGTTGTTGGCCCTCTGTACAGACAGTTGGTAAGACCACATCTGGAGTACTGTGTACAGTTCTGGAGACCCCATCTCCGCAAAGACATAGACAGGGTGGAGGCTGTCCAGAGGAGGGCAACCAAAATGGTACAGGGTCTGCACCAGAAGACATATAAAGAAAGACTAAAGGAGTTTAAAATTTATAGCCTCAAGGAAGGAGGGAGAGGGGGGACATTATAGAAACTTTCAAATACCTCAAGGGAATCAACAAAGTCCAAGAGGGTAGCATCTTTCACAAAAAGAGATGTGCAAGAACAAGGGGGCACAATTTGAAGATAGAGGAGGACGGCTCAGAGGTAATGTGAGGAAATATTTCTTCATAGAGAGGGTTGTAGATGCATGGAACGACCTTCCTGAGGAGGTTAGAGTCAAAAACAGTGGGGGAATTCAAGAATGCATGGGACAGACATAAGGCAATTCTAGTGGGGGGTAGGAGGAAGTAGGCTGTTGGTTAACTAGGATCTGCAGCTTATCTGTTAGGTAGGGAAATGGGCAGACAAGGTGGGCCAAGTGGTCCTTATCTGCCATCAAATTCTATGTTTCTATAGTGCGAATGATCATGAGGTAGGGGGTGAAGCAGTAGCATCACTAGTAACACCAGGCAGTCTGACCAATAAGACTGCCTAGCATCACTACTGGCACTACTTATTTATTTTTTTATTTATTTTTAAAAGTTGATAACCGGGAAAGGCACACAGAGCCAAGGTTTGTTTCCAGGTGCAACCCAGGGCAGATGATAAGGACATAGTATGCATTAATACAGGAGGATAATCAAAGCAGGAGTTTATAAAATATTTACAATATACATGCATTTACAAAACACTGACATTGTATGTGCATTGCAGTTACATAATATAGTTAAAGAGCAGTAAATAGATACATGTGGTGAGACACAATAGCACATTGAGTAATACATAGTGAAACTAATATTGCAATAATATGTACAGTGAGAAATGGACATACATACATACTGTACATAAAGCATTGTACATGGTAAGCCTAGCAATAATTAGTATAGACGAGAGGCCAGGGGAAGGTTAGGAAGGGGGGGAAGTGGAGCAAAGACAGGGAGGAGGGGCAGAAGTCTGAAGTACGTTTTTAGGAATGCTGCAGTTGACAGACTGTGTACTGAGAGAGGTAGGTTGTTCCAAAGGGCTGGGAGCCTTTAGGCAAAGGCTAGTTTCCCAGAGAGTGAGTGAGGCTGGGATAGGGCAAAGGAGTAGTGATCACCAGTACACAGCGAGTAACCAGAATTGGGGGCAGAGGATATCAGCAAAGAGAGGTAGGAGGGAAGGGTGTTGAACCAATATTTGGTGATGAAGGAGGAACAGTGCGCAAGGCGTTGGGTTGCAAGTGGAGGGAGAGATACGGTTTGGTAAAGAAGGCAGTGATGTGTGCAGTAAGGGAGGTTGGTGGCAAAATGACAGAAGGCATGGAAGAGAGGCTCTAGCTTGGTGAGGGCTGACTGAGGTGTCAAACTGTATACCAGGTCAGCATAGTCAAAGGATGGGAGGATGAGCTTAGAGATGATTTCCAACCTGCTGGGGATCGAGAGACTGTCCTTATGCCTATGCAGTATGCCCAATTTGGGGCGGAATTTTTTGTGTATTGCATCAAAGGTGGAGGGAGAAATCCAGTTTGGAGTCCAGCAAAACACCCAGATATTTGCAAGAGTGGACAGCCTCGATTTTCGTGCCATCTAGAGTATAAAAGGAGGGGGGGCGTAGACAGTTTGGCCAGTTTCTGGGACGTGCCGAAAGCCACTGCGACTGTTTTCTTGGTATTGCACTTGAGTGGTTTGGCATCGAACCAGCGCAGCATGTTCTCAAAATCAGCTTAGAGGATGAGCTCAGTTTGCACAAGAGAGGGACCTGATGCAAAGATTATTGTGTCATCGCTGTGCATTTGGACATGCGATACAGAGCTAATGGAAGGGAGGTTATTTACGAATATGGAGAAGAGTATGGTTCCAAGGATCGACCCCTGCGGTACACCGGCTTGGATGGGGAGGGGGGATTTAATGTCACCCAACTGCATGTACTGGTATCTGTAGGACAGGTAGGCCTTGAACTAGTCTGGGGTTGAGGGCGAAACACCGATGGTGGATAGATCATCCAGGAGGATTTTGTGGGCAACTGAATCAAAGGCCTTAGCTAAGTCGACAAAAATGGCCAGGGTCAGATGGACTTTGTCCATGGCGGTGTGGATATGATTAGTTAAGAGAAGAAGGGATGAGGAAGTGGAGTGGAGTGGAGGCTCTAAAAGCCAGATTGAAAGGGGGGTTAGGATGTCATTGGTGGTCAGAAAGGAATTCAATCTTTTAGAGATAAGGGATTCAAGGATTATTGAAAGGGGGGGAGAAGGGAGATGGGCCTGTAGTTGCCTGGAATGGAAGGGTCACTGCATTTATGAAGAGGGATCACTTTGGCTAGTTTCCAGGCTTTGGGTATAGTGCTGGTAGAGAGCGAGAGAGGTTGAAAAGATAGGTGATGGGTGGGACTATGGCAGGGGGAGAAATTTTCAGGAGGTTAGGATTGAGTCCGTAAGAGCTCTGCTTAGAGAAGTTTAGGGATTTGAGAGCATGCAGTACTTCTGTAGAGGTAATGGAGGGGAAGGTGTGTATGGACCCAGGAGGGGACAAGGAGTGTTGGTTGGGTCAGGGGGAGAGGGGGGGGGGTTGACCAGAGGGGAGAGCGCAAGTGGTGAAGAAGTGGTTTATGGAAGAGGCAGCAGAACCTGGATCGTAGCAGTCGGCACTTTGTGTGGGCAAAGGAGTGGGGGAGTGAGAAGAGGTACCTAGTAGGGAATGAAGAGTCTTCCAGAATGCTGCCTGGTAAGGGTGCTAGTCTTCGAGGTGTGATTTAAAGAAACTGGCTTTGGTCTTACGCACAGCCTCGGTGCAAGCATTCCTTAATGATCTGTAACTTTGGAGGTCAGTGGCATTGGAGAAGACTTTGTAGACTCTCCAGGCATGGTCTCTGGATTTAAAGAGTCTGACCAGATTTGGGGAGATCAAGGAAAGGTGCCTGTGCTGGAACCGCAGCCTTTTAGGTGGGGCATGGTAGTTTCATACGCTCAAGAAGGTACAGCTGAAGGCCGCCAGTGCAGAGTTGATATCAGGTGCGGTGAAGACACTGGCCCAGTCAGCCAAATATAGGTCAGCCAGGACAGCCTGTTGGTTTAGTGACCTTAGCAGTCTGAACCACATGCACTTGAGCAGGGTAGGCGGAGGGCGGGACTTCCTACAGCAGTGGGTGATACAGTGGTCACTGAAGGCATCAGGGAGGGTACCAGCTGAGAAGAAATTTTGGGGATGAGAAGCAAGGATCCAATCCAGCAGCAAGTGGTTGGAAGAACGGGGACTGAGCCTGGTAGGACCTGAGATAAGTTGAGTGAGGTTGAGGGCCTCAGTCTCCTTGGTGACTGCTCTGGCTTGTGGGGCAAGCCAGTTGAGATTAAAGTCACCCATCACTAGCAGTTCTCTAGATGCAGTGGAGAAGAGAAGGGTGGCTTGGCTGGAGACAACAGATGTGGGGTTAGCTTTAGAGGAGAAGTAGCAAACTCCAGTAATGTGGGGATCAAATAAGGGGAACGCCAGCTTGGTAAGTAGAAGTTCGTGAGATTTGGGGGTGACCTCCTAGAGGGCAATGGAGCACATAGGGACTCGTGGAAATAGGTGACAATCCCACCACCACGTTTACCCCTGTCTTGGTGGAACAGAATGTAGCCAGGGATTGATATCAACAAGTCTGGGACATTAGAAGAGAGCCATGTCTCTACTGTCTCACTCCTCCTTCACAAGCATTTGTGCCAGCTTCACGTGCACTCTCTCTTTAGTGAGCAGCTGCTTAGCAAGTGGATTGGGCTGGGTAGCATAGCAGGAGGGGGCTGACTGGATGTTTGGCACTAACCCACCCCCCAATGAAAGACCAAGCTCAGAGGAGGCACAGGACAGAGTAGCAGATTTTTTCAATTTGAGGTATTTGGACACTCAGGCTAGGGAGGGGGTGTCATTAAAGATGCTGCCAGCTCCTGGCAAGGTGCCAGAAGCTGGCTATCACTTTTATACCTTCTATGGGGCCTCAGGAAAGGAGTAAGTGGGTGGGCAAAACTTTGGAACTGGGAGGTAAAGTGGCTAGGAGACTAGCCCTGGCCATCTCTGAAGTTGGGGGGGGGGGCTTTATAATTCCTGCATACCCATGGCTGAATACAAATAATGACAATTATTCATTATTGGGATGAATATCTGGGAAGCTAAATATTTGTGGTATTCGGGAATTAATATTCGATACTCGCACGCCCCTAGTACAAGGGACTATGGAACACTGAAGATGAGGGAATTTCTGTGGCAAAATTAGGGACAGTTGGAAGGTATGGAATGTTATAGTAAAAAATACAAAATCATAATGTATATGTGCAGTCTTTTATTTAAAAATTATTGTAAGGTTTAACAAGATGTTATGTTTCATATATATATATATATATATATATATATATATATATATTCATAAAATGAGTAGGGAAATTGCTTGGAATTTATTGGAGAATGAGCATTACATGACCATGCGTATATCAGATCATGACCGCACACCTACACTTTTACTGCCTAAAAAACAATTTTGCCATTTTATAAGATAGATAACCCACTCTATGGTGAGTGGTCGCGCTCTGATATATGCATGCCTTGGGTGGCTGGTGCATGAGGCCGCAGGCCAGTACGTACAATGCACACCAAGGTGTGCATATATCAGAGCGTGACCACACTCTAAGTGGGTTGTCTATTACATATATATCTTTATATATATCTATATATATATATATATATATCTATATATATATATATATATATATATTCATTAAACGTTAATGCATCCAGGGTTGATAGCACAGTGACAAAAGTATGGAAATGTGATGTTAGGTTAACCTCCTACCACCATTTCCCCACCCTACCTTCCGCATTAATGACAACGCCGGGTAGGCCATATGGTCACCAGGTCCAACTTCTCACCCCATTCCATGTGCAAACAAGCTGACATGCTACAGTATAGAAGAATGGGGTGAGACGCCTGATGACCCCATGGCACACCCCAACGTCTCTTGGTGTGTGAAGGGTAGGGGGATGGGAGGAAACCCTAACATCACATTTCTATACATTTGTTGCTGTGCTATCAACCCTAACTGATGCATTAACAAAAATTTTTACAATGAATTTCCCTTTCTTTTGAGAAAGTGTAATGTAACTGATAACTGATATGTGGTTGTGGGAGCTCGGGCCCTGTGGGCCCTGTGCTCCCTTCTCATTATCCATTTTTTGTGTAATGGTATGCATATGTGGGAGCATGGGCCCTCTGTGCCCAGTGCTCCCACTTACACATAAATAAGCAGTCATACAGCAGCCCCATAGTACTGAAAAGGAACCCTTGTAACACTAATTTAGCAATATCTCAGTAACCATAGCAACTATGAAACAAATTCCACCTCAGGTCTAATCTATGACTTCATGTGGAGAAGTTGTGGAGCTGTGGAGAACAAAAAATCTGTATCTCACACCGTTTTCAAGATATAGGCGCCAAAAGGCGCAGCAGGTGCTGCAATGTTATCCTATGGGAAATTTCTCAGCTTCGGAACACCAGAACTTTGTAACACTTTTAAATGTTTTTACCAAACCATCAAAAGGCACATCTGTGGGGCCAGGGCTTGCCGTCACTCCTCCTTCCCCTCCTCTATAACTTCAGCCCTATATAATTTCCTCTGTGTGAATTGTACCTGCAATTAACCTACCTGGTATTCCTGACCTGCTCCTCAGCCTCTAGCAACATATTAAGTACCTATTCTGAATTACAGCTCCCTTCAAGCCCCACTACTTTCTTTCCCTATAGAGATCCTTACCCAGCCATTCCTTCATTATATCTAAATCCTTGATTCCTATTCATCTACTCCCCTCTCAGCCTCGCTACCTTTCCACCTCTGCTCTTACTCCCTATCCACCCATTCCTTTCAGGCTAATTAGTGCCATCATCATGAGTTTAAGGTGTTATCTTAATGTAATGCACTTGACCTGTCCATTGTGACGTCTGTAAACAGTTGTACTCATATGGTGCACTTAATATATTCTTTCTGTTATTTGCTATTCACCACTGCTAATATTGTTGCAATAATGTTTGCTGTTGTATGCATGTATATATTTCCATTACCCTTTGCCCCAGGACGCACCGTGAGACAAGCAACTTGTTGTTCAGTGTGCCTTTCATGGTGAAACATTTCAAAAAATAAATAATTTTCCTGCCTTTGTTTCAACTCTGTCCCTCCCGCTTGGGGCACAAATGTCTTAGGCAAGTGTGGCTTAGCATGCCCATTCTTCAGACCTAGCCTGCTTTACATAAACACACACATCTGGATGTCTGGTGCCTTTGCATCAAATGGCAGGAATCACAAGCCCTGTTTACATCTGGCAACATGTTCAGCACTTCACATCCCTGCCAACATGATACCTCCCTTTGGGCTATCAGGAAGCATGTGTGTAGAGTCAGGAGGTATCCAAATCTGATTTTTGTTGACTTAGCCACTTGATGTGCTGTGCCCCAGACTTTGGCAGCAACTTGGTAAACAGGAATCCTTACCATTAAGACAGCAAACAATCATTTAGCAAGCTTTTGAAAGTTTGCTGGCTCACCTTCTACTGGCCAAAGTCTACAACACAGCTGCTAATATTGATACAGACTTAGAATATGAGGGACACTGCAGTGGCAACAGCCTCCCTTATGTAACTGTTCTTGACTGCCTGTAATTGTCCCAGCATCATGCACGTCAGAGTACATGTGATGATTCATGTACATGACCTTTAACAAGTGGTCCTGCATAGACAGACTGTCAAAACACCAGCATTCAGTGTTCCAGATCCCTTTATTGTGGAGCACAGTAGCAGTGAAGCTGAAAACTATAACTGTTGGACCTTTGAGGAGTAAGGAGCTGCTGAGCTGCATGAACAGAGGCAAAGAGCTGCATGTAGCTTCCGAGCCTCACGTTGCAGACCTTTGATGTAGGCGCTTAAAACTGCACTGAACACATGGACATTGAGATTGGCAGACAGTGCCACTAGCATCAGTGAAGGGTGTATGTTTGTGAGTGCCTATTAGTATGCAGTCAGAGGCAAGTTATGTGTATTACCTCTAGATCAAGTCCAGTAAGGCAGACAGCACTAATACACTGTTTAAATGTTTTCCTGAGTTTAGTTAGTGAAGTGTACATCACAGTTATAATTTTATGTTTCCAGTAATTGAATATACTTAATGCTGATTCTGGTGTCATGCTGAGGTGTATGATACCTAAATCCTTATACTAGTATGTGACAGTTATGGCTTATAATGCCTGTATATGCTATAGTAAAAGCTTCCTCAGTGATATCCCTTCATTGCTTATGTCATGGAGTAGCTTGGTATTTTCTATCAACTTCTACTGTTAAGTCAGACCTTTTTGTAGACTCCCAGCTCACTGGTCTAAAGCAGTGTGGGTCAACTTCGCTGTAATCTAACGTGTATTTTAAATAAATTAATAAATAAATAATTGTACCTGTATATTATTGAATGCCTACTGTGATGTAATACTGTATTGCATTGTTTTACTATATTATTGGTTCCCGTCACTGACAGTTTCTCTCCTAAAATTCAGTCCACACTGTGCTAGCAGTCCTCAGAACTCTGTTCAGACACCTGAAAGGTTACCTCAGTATGCTGCCACCACCCAGTTTGACTCTCACTCACCGTATCTTTAGGTCAGAATCTCACCACAGCCACTGCTCACACAGTGCAATGACCTTTTCCAAAGAGCAAATGACCCACCCCTTTAGTCACAGCTGAGAGCACTTTGCTGCACAGTTTAGTAGCCTGTCTCTTCAGAAACAGATCATGGACTTGCCAATTACCCCATGTTATCTGTACCTTTAAAAATACAGTCACAGAAAGTGTGAAGTATGTAAAAATAATATTTAATACACCACAATATTTACACATAGTACAGGATTATACACTCCAGAGACTAAGGAAATACAGTAAGCTACCGAAATGGAAAACAAAAACATTTAAACAGATAGAATTCATACAGAATAACCTAACTAAGATCTACCTAAATTCAAAGTAGAAGCTTAACCCCAAGTGGGATCTTTTGAGTTGTGGCAGATTTGAACACATGATGTTAAAAGTTCAATGCCCCAGAGCTAACTAACTCACTCAGAGTCACATTCGGCAGGCCAGCCCACTTGCCTGCACAATCAGCACTGTCTCTCTGACATCACACCTCCAACATCTTTTGATCTACGAGCCAACCTCCCCTAGAAAACTAGTCAGAACTACTTATTTGTATTCACCCTTTTGTGCATAGTTATTATGGTCGACTGCTCAGCAAGAAGCATCTAACTTTCACTTGACCACTGTTTACACCCAAAACATAAGTCTTTTAGATGAAAGGAACTCAGCTCTTTTGTTGTTACCCAAAACAGAGTCTTTTTTTTGTGTGTTATTTGTTTAGCTCCCCTTCGCCCCCATCCGCCACTCCTTCAGGCCAATTGCCAAGGACGCTCTCTCGCAGTGGCTCCAATGCTGATCCCCGACCACACATTGCAACTACCTCAGGGTAACCCGACATAGCCCTTCATTGGGTGGGTCCTCCTCTTCTGAGGAGGAAGGGCCTGGTGGTCAACAGTGTTGGCCCTGGGTGCTGCTGCGGTTGGGTCAGTTTCTCGGAAGTTGGGAAAGCACTGGTCTGGGCAGCTGTCATCCGGCAGTGTGGAGGCACCATTTTCTGTGTTTTTACTCCTCTGGTTCCCTTGTGCGTCGCATCTGTACTTCCCCTGGTCACCACCAGGGGCCGCTACAGAGCAATGCTTCTCCCTAGCCCGTCCCATGAGAGGAAAGAAGAGCAGTCCTCCAAACGCTCAATCCTTCTTCCCCTGCCAACTCCCTGACCCCTGAGTCCATTTCCGAACCCGGGTCACCGATGTGGTTTGAGGTACGGCACCAGCGCCTCAACCCTCTACACTACCAGGCTGGCAAAGAGTCTTTTAAATCAAAAGAGCTCTGCTGTCCACACCCAGCTTGCTCTCCAGCCTAAAACAGAACATTTGAAAGAAATGTAATCTCAGTCCCCCCCCCCACCTCCCACATCAACTAAAATATTTTACAGAGAGAATAGATAATACAATTAAAAACAAATTCCTGGATATCACATCTCCATCCCTCAGAGAAATTAAAGGGGTATCTTTTAGTGACCCTAAAAGATGTTTTTCATGTTAGCAGGTTTTCTGTACTTGCTATGCCCCAGTTCACTCACTTGTTTAACAATTGATTTAATTCTTTAACACACACCCTTTCTTTACTGAACCACTGGTTGCTGCCTAGACAAACCATCTGCCTTGCCATACTGTGACCTACTGCAGTGCCTAATGTCCATGTTATAGGACTGCAGCACCAGGCTCCATCCTAACAATTTGGGATTTTGCCCGCTGGTCCTGTGGAGTCATGTGGAGGGGGGGGTTGTGGTCAGTGACCACTGTGAATGCCCTCATATACAAATATGGCTGCAGCTTCTGCAGAGCTCAGACTATACTTAGACACTCAGTTGCTGCATGGGCCTCCATCTGGGCAGCAATTTCCTACTCAGGAACACAGCTGGGTGTCATTCCCCTGTGTGCGTGACCTGACTCAGAATTGCCCTAGTCCATGGTCGGATGCATCCACATGCAGAGAACTTCAGAGAATAGTCAGGGCCTGTGAGCACAGGTTCCCAACAAACTACCTTCTTCACTTGTCTGAATGCTGTCTCACAGTAATCTGAACTTTATCTGCCATTTTCTTTCTAGTGAGAACAGACAGGGGTTTGGCCATGATACTGAAGTTTGGCACCAACTTGAGCAGTACCCTGCCATCCCTGGGAATGCCCATACCTTTCTCTTTGTGTGGGTGTGTCTCATCCCTGTATTGCCTCACTTTTTACTGCTCAGGCCAGATGTACTCACTCCCTACTCTGTGACCAAGGTATGACACCTCTTCCATCCCAGTCTGGCACTTCTCCACTTTGACTGTCAGTAATGAAGACTTCAGACAGTTGAGCATCTGTCACGTGCCTGACGTGATCCTCCCATGTCTGGCTATAGGTGGTGATGTCATCCATATATGTCAGTGCAAAGTGTCCTGCCCCATACAGAATGGATTATACACTAACCTTCTAAGTTTTACATGGTAAGTAATCTAATTTTTAAAGTGTTCTTCCACTGAAGAAAAAAATTAAAATGAAAATAAGAAAAGACCAGCTGTATGAAATGTATTAAAAGGAAGCAGTTTCACTTCACTGAGTGGTTCCATTGTATTGGAGTGACTGCTTTTACTATTTCTCTAGAGGCATTTCAATCTTGCCATTACTACCACAGGCAGCATCTCTTGCAAGAGAATCAGTGAGAGGTCAGGCAGAATTATGATGCAGTTGTGCCATGATGTCATGTTCATGGCTTACGCACAATGTGACCTGCTGGATGGTCCTCCATGAGGAAACCACAAAGTCCGTATAGTCTGCTACTAGATGGTGCCATGTGGTCCCCCTCCCCAAGAACACTGTAAACAGCATTATAATGTGTAAGAAAATCAAGTGTTCTGACTGGTCAGAACACAATTACAGCCATGTACTGTAATGATGTGCCCATTATGGCCCATAATTATATGCCTGCACTTCTTTCAAGCTTGCAGCCTTACTACCTGTCAAAAAAAGGATCACCACACTCCTGAGTGCAGACCTGCAGCAATCAATTCTCTTGAACCATGCAATATTACAAGCAGAATTGCATTTTTAAAAGACCAGTAAGTATTTTGTACAGCTCCAGCTGTGTTTCAGTGCACTCAAGATGTGCTATTAATTAAGTTGGAAGTGTTGGGGAGATTGAGGGAGCCACAAGAGCCGTGCAGTAAGGAAAATTAACTTTTTTTTGTTTTACTCAGAGCTCCCCATCCAGACATCATAATGCTTCCTTATAACATTTATAAGAAAAATTACTTGCTGTGATTTTTCTTAGATTCAAGAAAAAGGCTTAGGGAGACTCAACACCCATTTTTTTTTTCAAATAAGAATATATTATTGTAGGCATAAGTGCATAGCCACCTGTTGTAAACAGCTGGCCAATGTTTCATGGCCAAGGGTCACTTCCTTTGGGTCCATACTTGTCCTAGGAACATGATATATATTATTAATCATTACATCATAAATTTTCTATAACTCCTAATAATAAAAACTGCTTCCTATTCTGTAAATAATACTTGTTCACGGGTATAAATCAATACTATAATACATCTTAAGTTCTAAGTTATCACTCATTTTTCAAAGTGGTGGAAGGCTAGGTTTGCTGGCCAAGGCACATAACTTCACCTGAGCACTTTCCTTCTAGCTTGCTTGAAAGGACAGAACTAAGAACCTTACCAGAGTAAGGGAAAGGATTAAAACTTTTGGCCAGGCAGATTTACTGTGTGTTGTTGTTTTTATTTTGTACTCACAGGGATTGTTACTGTTTGTTGCTAACATTTTATTGCTTTATTTTTCTCTGATTCAAATTGCTGTTGCTGGGTATACCTTCTGCTGCATTATTACAAGGTGTGCCTACAGGTGTGTGCTAACAGATTACTGCTGTAATCTTCTGATTCAAATTGTCTTTTGCAAGGTGTATCTTCTGTTACTGCTTTATTTTCTCTGTAGCAAAGTGTTTCTTACAGGGTATATCTTCTGTGAAATTATTACAGGTGGTGTTTACATTTTGTGACTTTTTATCATTAGGCTAAGCAAAATTACTGTTTGCCCCTATTTTATTTATTTCTTTTTTGCTGAAAAGGTTTTTTTGTCTCAAAGGTGTTGCAGTTTCCTTCTCACATTAAAGACATGGAGAGTGAGAAAGCAGTCACAGCTTCCTTGAATCAAGGAGGTTATTTTCTAGACTACAGTGAACTGAATTATTACTTTTTGGACCTGTATAAGTAACTAGTATTGATTCTGTTTTTGGGGTGGACTTTTCTTAGTTTTAACTTTAATTTGCCTGGGAGGAACTGAAGCTGGGAGATATTTGCAGTCAGTTGTGACTAGACCTGTTACTTAGCCTTTGTGAAATAGGTGTCTGAAAGGAAGGAAGGCACTCCCTGGGGTGGAGGGTAAGAGTTGTAGGTGATTGTTTCTGGACAGCATAGGTTTACTCTGGCGAAAGCATGGTTTCTCTATGGAGGCACCTGCAGTGGAGACCAAGGAGGATGCTGGGAACCTCCACAATGGAGACCCACAGGAGGGTGGCCCAGGACCCCACAGGGGAAGAAAACAACTCCTGGTGGGGGACTCAATTGTTGGGGGGGTAGAACTGGGAGAGGGAGGGGAAAGGGAGGTAAGGTGCCTGCCCGGCGCCAAGGCTTGGAGGGACAGGAAATGAATCCTCAGGATCATGGGAGCAGTGGCAAGGGGGGAGTGAGCTGGATGTCATTTTCCACCTAGGGACGAATTACCTGGCTGAGAATGGGATCAGAGCAGTGCAACAGGAGTTTGTGGAGTTGGGGAGGGGCCTTAGGCAAGTAGCACACACGGTAACTTTCTCGGAAGTGCTACCTGTCTATGGCATGGATGAGACTAGGGCACTCTGCACCATGGGATTCAATGACTGGTTGAAAAGCTGGTGCAGAGCTCAGGAATTTGGCTTCATTGGGGACTGGGGCTCCAACTGGAGGGATGCAGGCCTATAAAGGCGTGATGATCTGCATCTATCCAGGAGGGGAACCAAGATCCTAGGTAATAGGTTTAAATGCTTCAGTGGCAAGCATTTAAACTACCCAACGGGGGAGGCACTGAAGAGGAGAAGGGAAATCCTAGCCCCCCCCCAAAAATCAGGGTAATTAGTGAGGTAAATACCAAAATACAGCAGTCAATAGGGAGAAGGGCAGGGGTAAATGGAGAAAAAGACAAAGTCAGTAGGGACAGGGATGGGGCAAAAAGAAATAAAGCCATAAAAAAATGGAGGGTAATGAGTACCAATGCCCAAAGTGTAGGTAAAAATCCCTGAAATGGTGGCCTTGATGGAAGAGGAATGCCTGGATATTGTGGCAGTCACAGAAAAATGGTACACAGAGAACCATGACTGGGATGTCAACATACCAGTGTACACAATCTACAGGAGGGACAGGGAGGGAAGAAGGGGAGGAGGAGGAGGAGTAGCTCTCTATGTAAGGGAAGGGATAAAATCAACAGAACTAAAGGGTAAACAGGGAGGAGAGGAGGCACTGTGGGTCACCCTGGAGACTGGAAATGACTCCACAATCTGCACAGGGGTTGTATACAGATCCCCATCTCAGGGGGAGGAAATGGAAAAGGAAATGATAGAAGGTATCCTTGGGATGGCAGAGAAAGGGGAGATATTGCTGATGGGGGACGTGAATATGCCAGATGTTGACTGGAGCACCTTTGCTGCAGCCACATCCAAGAGCAGGACCATTCTTGACGCCCTACAGGGGGCATGCCTCAGACAGCTAGTTTTGGAACCCACTCAGGAGAGAGCAATCTTAGACCTGGTACTCTCAAATGGGGATTTAGAAAGGATCTCTGATCTTGAAGTGGGTAGCCATCTGGGAACAAGTGACCACCAAACAGTGTGGTTCACGATAAACTTAGCTGCAGAGTCAAGCCACACAAAAATGAAGGTACTGGACTTCAGGAGGGCTGATTTTGTCAAAATGGGAGAGGGCCTCAGGAAAGCAGTAGCAAACAGGCAAGAAGGTGGGGTGGAGCAACAATGGGGAAACATCAAAATCGCCATCACAGAGGCAACAAGTCTTTGTGTGAAGCAAATAAACCAATCAAAACAAAAGAAAAAAACACTATGGTTCTCAAAAGAAGTAGAGGGGAAGGTAAGGGAAAAAAGATAGCATTCAGGAAGTATAAGGAAACACAGAAGGAGCAGGACAGAGAACTGTACCAGTTAAAGCAGAAGGAAGTGGGTAAGGCAGTCAGAATAGCAAAGGCCCAAACTGAGGAAAAGATAGCCAACTCAGTTAAGAAGGGGGATAAACCCTTTTATTGGTACATTAGGGAGCAAAGAAAGACTAAGGCAGGGATACTGAGGCTGAATAAAGAGGAAGGTGGTTGGGCAGAGAGCGACAGTGAAAAGTAGGATACTGAACGAATACTTCTGCTCAGTATTCACAATGGAAAAGCAGGGGAAATACCTAATCCGGTCAATAGAAGCACTCTGGATAGCGGGTTGATATTGTCCTTTCACAGAAGAAGCAGTTCTGAAAGAACTCTTAAAACTGAAGGTGAATAAAGCAATGGGGCTGAAGGATTCACCCAGAATTTTAAAAGAATTAAGGAAGAACTAGTAACACCACTGACTACCCTTTTAATAAATCATGGGAGGATGGTGTTGTACCTGAGGACTGGAGGAGGGTGGATGTGATTCCCCTTCACAAAAGTGGGAGCAAGACAGAGACAGGAAACTACAGACCTGTCAGTTTGACCTCAGTGGTAGGGAAAATGATGGAATCACTTCTGAAGAAAATAATTGTTGAGTACCTAGAGGTCAGTGGGGCACAGGATCCAAGGCAGCATGGATTCACAGCAGGAAGGTCGTGTCAGACAAATCTAATTGACTTCTTTGACTGGGTAACCAAAGCAGTAGACCAGGGAGGGGCTGTGGACATGGCCTACCTAGACTTTAGCAAGGCATTTGACACAGTCCCGCACATAAGATTAATAAACAAATTAGACAGCCTGGGAGTGGGTCCTAGGGTGGTAGCCTGGGTAAAACACTGGTTGGACAACAGGACACAGCGGGTAATAGTAAATGGAGTCCACAGTGAAGAAAGGAGGGTTACTAGTGGGATACCGCAGGGTTCAGTATTGGGGCCGGTACTTTTTAATGTCTTTATAAGTGATATTGCAGAGGGACTGGAAGGGAAAGTATGTCTCTTTGCAGATGACACAAAGATCTGCAACAGGGTTGATACACAAGGTGGGGTGGAAAGGATGAAAAGGGACTTGGCAAGGTTGGAGGAATGGTCAAATGTATGGCAGCTTAGATTCAATGCAAAAAAATACAAAGTAATGCACCTGGGAAACAAAAACCCAGGGGAAGAGTACACAATGTAGGGTGAGATACTGACAACAACAAAAATGGAAGGGGACCTGGGGGTAGTCATATTAGATGACCCTAAGGTGGGCCAGCAATGTGAGAAGGCAGTAAGGAGGGCTGGGGGGATACTGGGATGCATAGGGAGAGGCATCACCAGTGGAAAACAGGAAGTTGTTGGCCCTCTGTACAGACAGTTGGTAAGACCACATCTGGGGTACTGTGTACAGTTCTGGAGACCCCATCTCCGCAAAGACATAGACAGGGTGGAGGCTGTCCAGAGGAGGGCAACCAAAATGATGCAGGGTCTGCATCAGAAGACATGTGAAGAAAGACTAAAGGAACTAAAGATGTATAGCCTTGAGGAAAGGAGGGAGGGGGGGACATGATAGAAACTTTCAAATACCTCAAGGGAATCAACAAAGTCCAAGAGGGTAGCATCTTTCAGGAAAAGAGATGTGCAAAAACAAGGGGCACAATTTGAAGATAGAGGGGACGGCTCAGAGGTAATGTGGAGGGAAGTATTTTTCACAGAGAGGGTTGTGGATACATGGAACAGCCTTCCTGAGGAGGTCATAGAGTCAAAAACAGTGGGGGGATTCAGGAATGCATGGGACAGACATAAGGCAGTTCTAGTGGGGGGTAGGGGGAAGTAGGCTGTTGGTTCACTAGGATCTGCAGCTTATCCATTATTTAGGGAAATGGGCAGACTAGGTGGGCCAAGCTGTCCTTATCTGCCATCAAATTCTATGTTTCTATGTATGCTAATAAATATAGAATAATGCATGGGGTGGTGTGTTTAACGAGATTTTGCACACACCCTGAGGTGTTGGATGCTACATAAACCACGAGGGCGAAGCTCAGGGGTTTATTTAAACATCCAACTCCAAGGGTGTATGTAAAATCTCAAGTCAAACACACCACTCCATGTTTTATTTTATATAATTGCTGGGGAGCATTTTTTCACTAAAGCAATTATATAAAACAAAAATACCTCAGTATTCAAACCACGGTCAGCCTGGCATAAAAGCGGAATCCGCCGTCCCTCGGCTGCTGAAAACTTTCTGGGATTTTTTTTTGGTTTACTCAAGGAGCCACCTGTTTAAGGAAGGATTGGTGATGGTTACTGGTGAGGCGATTTTTTTTTTTTATTATTTACTTACCACCGAGAGTGTTGCTGGCAGTGAAGTAAGTAGAAAGTACTGAGAAAGGGAGGAGTGGAGGTGTGCACAGGCATGGAGCAAGGAAAACCTGGCTTGTGTTCACCATTATAACCCGCGGGTTATAACAGCAACTTATAAACAAGTTTCCCTATGGGAGAAAACGCTCCCCAGTTATTATTATACTACCGTTCTGGTGTGTTTAAGCCATTAATGCCCTGTACACAAATCCCAACACCGTGCATACATTTCTATATTTAATGCTATCCAGTAATTTGGGAAACAGACGCCAAAGTGGCTGAAGCACTGCCTCGGTCCCACCATGAGTTCTTTTATCATTCAGTCTAGCCTGTGTTATTCAAACCTTGTATACAACTTCAAAGGCTGGTTAAAACACAAGTACAACATATACGGATAAGGCACTCACAATTAAAGCTATGTTCTTCCAGGAAGCATGAAGCTTTAACTGTGTGTGCAATATGGGTGATAACTAAATACCTGAGATGTATTACAGTATTGATTTATACCTCTAAACAAGTATTATTTACAGAATAGGAAGTGATTTGTATTAGTAAGAGTGATATGAGATTCATGATGTAATGAATAACTTTATATATTATGTTCTTAGGACCACCATGAGCCCTGAGCAAGTGGCCCTTGGCCATGAAACATTGAGCAACTGTTTACAAAGGTGCCAGAAGTAAATGCACTCCAAAATTAACCACAACACCACAAATTTAACAAATTAGTTGCATTTAATAATCCACCTTGACGGCTTGTAGCCGAGGCGCTAGAGGCTTATTAATTTAGGTATGCAGTTAATCTCAGTTTCCAAACATTTCTCTTCATACAAAATACTGGCTTTTTAAGGGACACTGTCAGAATGAATTCATTACTACAGTAGTTGTAACCTCCCAATAATCTCACAAAAAAAATAAAAATAGAATAATAGATAGATAAGTGTGTATTACAAGGCAGTAATACCATCAAGAGGTTTTGGGGACATGCAACCTCGAGAGCAAAGCTCGAGAGGTCCTAAAGTTCTCAAAACCTCGAGATGGTATTACTGCCTTGTGCAACACTTATCTTTCTGTTATTTTTTGTAATATATGGATCCATTGATAATACTACAGTTGGAGCTGACCTTTGAACTGCAGGATTATCAGCAAAAATGGTAGTATAATTACTGGCAGGCGCTTTTTCCCATAGGGAACCAGGTTATAATTTGCCGTTATAACCAGCAAACACGCGCCAGGTTTCCCTCTGATCAAGCATGCACCAGTCACAGTGCTCCCTTAATACGTGCCGTTCAGTTCATTCTTCCGAGAAGCAATGCCGCTCGCTATCTGCTTTTTTTTTTTTTCTTCTGTTTGTATTTGAAAAAAAAGAAATTCTCACAAACAAAAACCAACAGAAAAGGAACACACTGCCTGGTTTCCTTCTCCAGACACGAGAGCTGGGGGGTCTCTCCTCATCACACCAAAGAACACCTTAGCTCCGCAACCGCTGTTTGCCAGTAAGTAAGAATACCGGAAACAGAAAAAATATACACACAGCTACCGTTACTTTCTCCACTTGTTACCTCACATAAGCGGAGTACTAGAACTTGTCAGACCACAGAACACTAAGACTTTTGACTGCTCCCTGGTTGCCTAAAGCGGATCATTTTATTTTCTATGATTGCTGAGGCAAAAAAGCGCATGCCAGCAATTATAAAAAATAAAATAAGAGGTAGTGTGTGTAAACTGATTTTATTACATTGTTGTGGACGTAGTTTATAAACTTTGCGGGCTTCACCGGGTTGTAGCATCTCACAACTGCTGTGTGTAAAATCTCGTTACGCACACCACCCCGGATATTATTCTCTATATTATCACTTTTCTGGATAGCGTTATTGAGAGTAGTGATGTATTACTGGGAAATGTTTGTATAACTTAGTGCAGTATTACTGAGAGTAGTGATGTATTACTGGGAAATGTTTGTATAACTTAGTGCAGTATTACTGAGAGTAGTGATGTATTACTGGGAAATATTTGTATAACTTAGTACAGCATTATTGAGAGTAGTGATGTATTACTGGGAAATGTTTGTATAACTTAGTACAGTATTACTGAGAGTAGTGATGTATTACTGGGAAATGTTTGTATAACAGTACAGTATTACTGAGAGCAGTGATGTATTACTGAGAAATGTTTGTATAACTTAGTGCAGTATTACTGAGAGTAGCGATGTATTACTGGGAAATGTTTGTATAACTTAGTGCAGTATTACTGAGAGTAGCGATGTATTACTGGGAAATGTTTGTATAACTTAGTGCAGTATTACTGAGAGTAGCGATGTATTACTGGGAAATGTTTGTATAACTTTGTGCAGTATTACTGAGAGTAGCGATGTATTACTGGGAAATGTTTGTATAACTTAGTGCAGTATTACTGAGAGTAGCGATGTATTACTGGGAAATGTTTGTATAATTTAGTATAGTATTATTGAGGATGATCCATATATTACATTCAGGTAAATAATGTCTCCTGGATAAAAACATGATACAAAGTACATCTAATAAGTAATTTATCTAGCACACTCAGTTATCAGTTTCTGCTTCCAACTTCATAAATACACATTTTAATCCAAAAGATAGGGCTTAATATCCCATTGGTCATTCAAACCCAGTGGATTTACACTTTTCAATGAAGAGATCCAATAGCGCTCTCTCTCTTTAACAATTGATTAGGTCTGTTGCCACCTTTTTTGAGAGGTGGCACATGTTCTAGACCCATAAATTTCAGGTTTTCAGGATTGCTATTATGGTGTATGTGAAAGTGGATACCCACTGGGGTAGGTCCTGCCTCTCATTTCTGATGGACCTTACGTGCTCTTGGATCCTCAGTTTCAGTGTTCAGATCGTACATCCTACATACCCTTCCTCATGGTTGCACCATAGGGCAAAAACAGTGAATGGGGTGTCGCATGCTATAGTCTCTTGTATTTGGACTTTGACTCCCTCTATTGTGGTGTGTACGAATTCCCTGTTTGTGCAGACTCACAGATGTTGACCTATGACATTTAAAAAATCCACCTGTTCTCTTTGGTAACCACATGCCACTAGCTGAAGGTGTTCTTATAGAGAGTAACCAACTGTGGACCACTTTGTCCCTTATGCTAGGTGTTTTCTTGAAAAAACCTCTGCTTCTTCCCCACTGTTTTCAATGCTGCAGGAAGTTTATTCCCCTGATCACTGGTCAGAGACCAATTTCTGTGCAATCTGGTCTGGGACCAGTTTCTGAGACACCTGGTCTGGTGCCAGTTTCATCGCTAAACAGGAGCTTTCTTTGCTGCACTTAGTTTTTTCCTGCACCAACTCCCTTTAGTGTAGATTTAATATTATTAACTCAGTACTGCCATGGATCACCACACCAGTGAAATTTGGGGTTAAAAGAATTTTAGCGGAAAGTGAGATTCAAATCCAGACTTTCAGGATCATAGCCTAGTGCACTAACCACTACACCATGCTGGCTGCTGCCTAGCAAGCCTGTGTTTAGACACATGTGACAATAACTGATACCATATTAGTTCAGCTGGAAGGAGAAACTGGTCTCAGACCAGGTGGCACAGAAACTGGTCTAAGACAGAGAAACTGGTCTCAGACCAGGTGGCACAGAAACTGTTCTAAGACCAGGCAGCTCTGAAACTGGTCTCAGACCAGGCTGGGTCCCAGACCACTCATCAGGGGAACAATCTTCCTGCACTGTTCTAAACACTTGTGAGTCACCTGTAAGGACAGTCCAGTTTCTGTGGACAACATCCCCCAATCTGCCAGCCAAATTGTTGAACTCTGTAACAAAGGTTACTATGTTAGAGTCCCCCGTTTGAGTCTGGTATTTTTCTCTTATTAACTCTGTTCTGTTCTTTGATAGTGCTTTTTCTTTTGCCTCTTTCAGTAGTACACCATTATAGCCCCTTTGTTTAAAACGTATTTCCAGATCCACAGCCTGTTGTTGAAACGTCTCATCTTCAGAATAGTTGCGTCATAGTTGCAGCATCTGGCTATATGGTATTGATCGCTTCAGTTTTTCTGGGTGGGCACTATCTGTTCTTAGGAGACTATTAGTGGCTATCTGTTTCCTATAGCAACTAGTAGTTACTGGCACCCCTGGTTTTTCCTGTAGTTCTAAGTCTAAAAATTCAAGTTTCTCTTTACATGATGTGTATGTAAATCTTAGATTCAGTTAATTATTGTTTATACAGGTCATGAAATCTGTGATTTATGAGTTATCCCCCTGCCACACACAAGCAATCATCGATATATCAATGCCATGATTTAATATGGCACCAATATGGGTTGTTCTTTCTGTTTAATATTTTCAGCATTTACCATCTCCCTAGGAACAGGTTAGCATAGCTGGGTGCCATGCTGGCATCCATTGCCGTGCCACGTTTCTGCAGATAAAAACTGTTTTCAAATTCAAAGAAACTGTGGATCAGAATAAACTCTAAGGATGTAATAAAGTCTAATGGCATTTTTTCTGTGCCCTCGTAGTTCTCCTTGTATCCTTCAGATATGTACTTTATCAAACATTTCTGTAAGAAGTGATCCACAAAATGGCCTAGATTTTCAGTTACTGAGCCATTTCCAGAAATGATAGATCTCCCTGGAGGATTTTCCAAGTTTTTGTGTATTTTCAGTAGGACATAAAATAGAGGAACAATCGGATATTCTTTCCAAATGTATTTGTATTCATCCTCACTAACATCATTTCTGGAAACAGCTGTCACCAAAATGTTATGCAGTTCTTTATTAAAAGTACACACTGGATTTTGTAGCAGTCGCATATAGCTTTCTTCATTAGTCAGGAGGTCATTCACTATATTAATATACTGACCCCTGTTCAGCACCACAATGTTACCACCTTTGTCAGGTGGTTTAATTACTATGTCTGTGTTATCTGACAGTTCCTTCATTGCTGCTTCTTCTTTTTTTTGTTAAATTGCAATGTCTATGTGGTGTTGCATTAGCCAGAATTTCTTCTACTTGTTTGGTTACTGTTCGTTCACAGGCTATTATAGAAGCACTAGTGAAATTTGGAAAAAATATTGATTTACCTCAGAAGGTGGTTTTACCTTGAGCAGTGTCCCTCTGCTTTCCCTCAGTAGACTCAGTGTCCATGTTCTCAAGTTCCCCTGGCGCTTCAAGGGGAACCCCCAGAGTGTCTTCTTGTATTGAATCCAAATTAATTTGCATAAATTCCTGTGATGCTCTTTCATTGTTCTGGGTCAATTCCAAATTATCTGGGGATCCCTCTAAAGTTTCTTCTATGACACCCATCTTTGTTGCAGAGGTAGTTTTTTTTTGTTTTCAAAGAAAAGTTTTCTTAAATCAACTACTACTTAAAAGTTGTTAATATTTGGAGTCGGTATGAAAGATAGACCTTTGCTTAATAAAACAAAAGCTCCTTAGCCCTTTTTCCAACCCACTATTCGCAGCTCTGCAATGCAGGTCTTCAATGTTCCCAGATGCCGCACAACTCAATGTCAACGTTCTTTTGCATACAGAGCTCCAGTCTGGTTCAACGCTCTGCACAAGTTCATCCCCATTGACTCAAAATTGGGCCAATTCAAACACAAGCTCCGTCAGCAACTAGTGGCAAACAGTACATGTGACTGTTTACCATGATAGCCTCCACTATTTTATGGTACCCTCCTTGCACTTTAATCCTACTCCAACTTATTAGCCTTGGTTTCCCTGCTCCACCTCCCATGCTTTATCCCCTTGTTTCCCTTTTACCCCCACATTCCCCTTCCCCACCCCCCTATTTTTAATCCACAATCTCCTATCACTCTTTCTTTCCCACCACACCCCATTCACCCCACTCTCTTTTTCCTCTCCCCCTTGCTCTCCCTACCTATCTACCCATTATTTCTCGACAAGGCCTTCTAGACTGCTCCACTCCTCTTAATCCCTACTTCCACTACCACAACACTTCCACCCCCCCACCCCACTTTTACTATTATAGTGAATGCCTAGCAGTGTTTTTTTTTAAACTTTCTTTTTATTAAAAGTTCAAACCAATACAATGTGTTTGGGGTACAAGATACACATCTGAAAAATACAGGTCCAGATATTATCTTATACAATCCATGTTGCATTTGTATGCCATCTGTATAAGTAATCAAATCTGGTACAGCATATGTCAGGACAAATGAAATATCAACCTTCTTCTTTACCATTTCAGGACTAGGATTTGAATCAGGCTCCAAGACTTCCCATCTCCCTACCCCACTAATTCACCCCCCCCCCTTTACAGGACACATGAGGGGTCCCATCTCGAAATGAAGAAAACCCATTTGCTCCATTGGATTTCAAAATGTTTGTACCTATCATTTCATCTGGCAGCAAGTCATTCCATAGAGTACAATTATCCCATCATTTTATACCAGTCTTGTGTAGTAGGTGGACTGCTCTGTCTCCATAAGCGAGTAATCGCTTTCTTAGCTACCAGCAAATAAGTAAGGAGGAGAGAGCCTTTTTGTATCCTAAGGTCATTTGAGGGGACTGAAAGAAGCACCAACTCTGGGGTGAGAACTGCCTCTTCTCCCACCAATTCCATCAAAGAATCAACCATGTCCTGCCAAAAGAGTCTTAAGACTGGACATGACCAGAACATATGTACATGTCCAGCCCTAGTTTCTCCACACTGTCTCCAGCAGTGGCCTACTGGACCAGTAAGGAATTATGCCAGTTTAGCTGGCATATTAAAATATCTATTATGTGTCTTCCAGGTGAATTTATGCCAATATGGGCCCAGTGATACTCCCAAAGAAGGTCTGGCATACCTTGTCCAGGCCTCTTCCAGGACCAGGTCAGTCATCTCCCTATTTCAGGCCTCAAGAATTCCCCTAGTCATATCAAGAATTCCCTTAGGCCTCTGTAAAGCTGTCCAATCATATGTTGCCATGTGTGACCTTGTAGGGTGGACATGAACATATTTAACAGTGGGGGGGGGGATTTGGAAAACAGCTTCTCTGTGGGCCTTTATGTATTAGGAAGGTTTGTACTCGAATATATACGAAATATTCCCTATTAGTTAAACCATAAACTTCCTGTAATTGTGTAAAGGGGGCCACGCCCCAAGCATGTAAAAAATGGAAAATAAAAGACAAACCTCTCTGGTGCCAACTCTGAAAAATAAAGTCAATCTGGGTAGGAAAAAATTCAGCCTCTGACTGAAGCAATCTTAGAAAGTATGGCAAATGGGTCAGTTCTGGGGAGGCTCTTATTTTATACCAAATTTTTTATTACGTTGGGCCCCTATATAGTATTCTTTTAAACATGGAAGAGCTACCATAGGTGCAAATACTATTCGAGCAGCATCTTGTAAATTATTAAGTGAAATCTCTATATGCTTCCAAGACGCTTCATACGAGGGATTGAGCCATCCCAATATTTCACTCAGTATCACTGCATATGCATAGTGTAGTAAATTAGGAAGGTTCAATCCCCTCCGTCTTTTGGGAGTTGGAAGTATGGACCATCTAATTCGGGGTTTGCTTCCTGCCCAAACAAATCTTGCTAAGTTTTTATTCCAAGATGAGAAATATGTGGGTGAGGGAATGACTGGAATTGTCTGAAATAAATAAAGCAGTCTAGGTAATATATTCATCCTTATTAGGTCTATTCTAGAATAGAAAGGGAGACGTAGCTGTGTCCAATAATGGAGGTCTGCTTCCAACGGTTGTGTAAGGGGTTCGTAATTTATGAGGCATAAATTTTGAAGATTCTGGGGTAAGTAAATGCCTAAATATTTTATTTTCATGCCTCATCATTTAAAAGGGAGAAGTGTCTGTAAGGCTGGGGTGGGGGAAAAATTCAACGTCAAGACCTCTGTCTTGGCTGAATTTATCTTGACCCCAAGACCTGAGCATATTCCCCTAATATTGTCCAGACTACTGGGAGCAACCTCTCAGGTTCCAAAAGTGAAAGCAGTATGTCGTTCGCATATAGTGCTAATTTATAACTTCTCCCCCCCACACCCAAATTCCCTGTACCTCCCTTGACTGCCTGATGGCGATAGCCAGCGGTTCAATATAAATAGCACTCCTGCGCTCATCAAGCACTCACACCACCTTCAAATCCCTTTTTAAATCCTGGCTGATGGATAGTACTCACTGCTCCTGCGCACCCGGGTAGCACCTCGTTCTTGCTAAACAGTCTAGCTCCCACTGCACTTCTTGACTCCAAGTGGGGTTTCAATCCACTCTCACTGTCTTAGCCCTGTTCTCACTTCTTCCCTTCATCCTGCCACATCTTCTGAAGAAATGTTGGGGGGGTAGGACTATTCGGTGACGTCTTCTGTTGAATCTGTTTGCCTTCCACAAATATTATTCAGCCTCTATCTGTATATCCACTGGCAATCTACTGTGTGTATATCCGTTGACTCTACTGCTTTGTATACTGATATTTCTGAACTGTAATCAGCTGTTTTGGTGTTATTGTAAACCCTATTGTTCCAAGATTGTATTTTTGTTTTCCATGCCATCTTTTATGGCCTGGGTCATGCCTGAAAACGGTCCCTCGGATCAGTGCACTTACCCGATAATCAAGGACATAAATAAATAAAAATAAAGAGGGGAGAGAGGACAGCCCTGGCGTGTACCTCTTTCCAAAAGCAAAGGGGCTGAAACATTGCCATTTATTTTTACATATGTCTTAGGGGAAGCGTATGTGTTACCTAACCAGGTAATAAACTCTGCCGTGAAACCAAATGAGGCCAGGGCCTTCCTCAGAAAGTTCCATCTCACCCTATTAAAAGCCTTGAAAGCATCAAGACTCATGAAGGTGACTGATAAGGAGTGCCTAGAGGCATAATCCATAAGACGTACAGTCCTTCGAGTGTTATCTGAGGTCTGACTCATCTTGAGAAAGCCAGCTTGATCCGTATGAATCACCCCCGGCAAGATAGTTTCCAACTGATGGGCCTACACTGTCATATATATTTTGTAATTGCAGTTTAAAATAGAAATAGGCCTATATGAGTCTCATATTTGAGGATATTTCCCCGGCTTTGGAATAGCAGAAATCACCGCATACGCCCATGATGCTGGGGGCGGGGGATCTCCCTCCTGTACTTCCTGAAAAGCTCCCCTCATGAGTGGTAAGAGATGGGGCAGAAAGGTTTTATATCACTCCATGGAGAACCCATCTGGGCCTGGGCATTTCAGTGTTTTAACTTTAGTCAATACTACCTTAATTTCTTCTGTCGTGACTGGGCGAAGTAAGGACTCTTGCTGAGGCTGAGAAAGCTTTGGTATTATGAGGGGAGCCAGAAAGGTCTGAATCAAGTGGTTGGCTGAGGGCGACTGGTCTGTGTACAGTTCCTTATAAAACTGTTTAAAAACCTGCAGTATATCTGCCGTAGTCTGAATCATTTCAACGGTCCTGGGATTTTTTTATCTTTGTGAGGCAGGCCACTTGCCGGAACCCCCTAACCCGTTTAGTTAAAGCTATAGTCCCTCTAGGACCGCCCTCATAATGACATTTCTTAAGGTAAAGGAGAGCTGCTTGGATCTTTAAGTCCAGTATACCTAGTATTTCCGACTTCAGCCTCCATATTTCTGAATCTAAAACAGTCCTACCCTGGCTCCTAGATTGTTGTAAATCTCTCAGATGTGTCTGCAACTGGTTATATCTGGCCTCTCATTGTTTGTAATTTTGAGAGGCATAGGCTATAACCAAGGCCCCTGGAATTCTGCCGTTCTGAGGTTGCAGAATTTGCCGAAGAATTTGCATCATGCCGCAGAATATATATAGTGCCGCAGAATTAATTGTTTTTGGTGAATTTTCATATAAATATACTGTTTTTCCATAGTGTCAGGCTTTCTTTCCTACCTCGTTTATCCTAAAGCTCCTCCTCTATGCTCAGCATATGTCATCGATAACATCACATCATATTTAGCCAATGACAGGACTGCATTCTGCCAGAGAAATTAATAAATCATGCCACAGAAATCAGAAAATGTTGCCGCAGAAGTCAAGGAGCCTTGCCGCAGAAATCAGAAAATTCTGCCGCAGAACACCAGGGGCCCTGGCTATAACCTCCCCTCTGACCACTGCCTTAAGGGTATCCCAAATTAGTACAGATGAAGTGTCAGGGGAGAGGTTATCATGAATGATTTATGGAATTCATTTCTCCATCATTGTTTTAAACTCTTCATCTTTAAGTAAGGAAAGGTTTAGGCACCACAGGGTAGATCTGCTTATTTTACCTAGGTCCAGTTTAAGCAAAGGGGGGGGTGTGATCTGACATAATCCAAGCACCCAGGCTCATATCCTGGACTCTGTCAACATGTTCGATTGACATGAAAAAATAGTACGAGAGGAGGTTTGGTGTCTGGATGAGAAATAGGTATAATTTCCTCCCCCCCAGGGGAAAAAATTTCACCACATATCCACCAACCCCAATGCTGGGAGCTGAGCCCAGAGTAATCTCTGGGTGGGTGTAACCCAATGTCTCTGGGGGTGAGACGTATCTAAATTTGGGGATAATGTCACATTAAAATCCCTGCCAAGGATCAGGATTCCCTTTTGTATTTTCACCAGTTTGTTACAGAAGTGCCACATTTACAAGCATCACCTCTGTCCTGTACATTCTCCCTTGTGTTGTTACAAAACAACCATTAGGGTCCACCCATTCTGATTGCATCACATATGGTGTGGTAGACGGTATCATAATTGCCACCCCTCTTCTCTTCCCTGTCTTATTGGACGAAGACACAATAGTGTATATTCCCCCAGCAGACAGCTTTAAGTGCTCCTCCGGGCACAGATGGGTCTCCTGCAGATATATCAAATCCACCCCTTGTCGGCGTAAGTACTGGAGGAGCCTGGCCCTTTTGACCGGGTTGTTTATGGCATTGATATTTAATGATAAGACTTTAACAGGGGTGCCCTCCATTATAACAGAAAAAATAACCAGAAGTCAACCAGATAAGATCTATTTGCCCTCCCTCCCCTTCCCTTACCCCTCCCAGCAACCCATATATGCTTTTTCCCTGCACAAGATTTGGATTGGGAGTCCAGACCAAGACCCTCCAGCAGTCACACCATGACCTGGTAAAAAAAAGATCACCTGTTCCTTTCAAATCAAATGGCTCAGTCTTATAAAATCCCAGATAGAATTTATTAAAAAAAACCTGTCCTGTGATTCAACATTTGTACCCCTGCATTTTCAAGGCAAACACATTGACTTTGTAATATTATACATAAGAGCAACAGTGCTCCAATAAACCAAACTAATTTAAACGTTGAACTATTTACAACCTGTCTGATTTCCACCAGACAATCCCACTTTAAGTAATTATTTTGGACTTCCAAGGTAGGGGAGGTTAATGAGGCCTTCCCTTCTTCTCCTATGGGGAACTCACAACACTTTAGAGTCTTCCCAGGAGAGGAGGTTATTAGCATGACCAGCTTGTCTGGGACCTCCTGGAATCCAGTTTGGTTCTCAACATAAATTAAAATTAGGAAGAAAACATAAACAGGTAAGGGAAGGGTAGTGCCTTTCTTGAGCCAGCTTCTCATAGGTAGCTGTCATTTACCCACCTCTTTCAAAATATCTCTCTATTTTATTAATATAGGCTGAAACAGGCACCCTGTGTCAGTACTATTTCTGAATTTGCCTCCATTCCTTAACTCCTTTGTTTAACTAAAATCATGCTGCTTCCCAATACTCACAATCTATTAAAATGAAATAACCCTGCAGCATTGGGCTTACGTGGAGCCCGAATGGGTCAATGACTACCTTTTTGCCCAGTAAACAAAAATAAAATGTGTTTCCAATAAAAATAATAATCCAATGTCTGTTAAACATGTCTCTGGTTTAGTCTTTTGCCTAGTTTAACCTGATCACATCACCAAAAGGGCCAAACATGTTTATATTTTAACTGGAACATTCAGTCTTGTTCTGTAATTTATGTCCCCCATAACTGCAGTTTGGTGCCTTATGGAGGGGGGAAGGGGATAAGTGCAGGATACCCCACCATGAACCTGACAAGTGGCTACAACAAGCCCAGTTATAGGGGGCTCATTTCTAGCCTGGAGTCAGGTCCACATATGCAAACTCCCTAGCGTTCCCCAAATGGGATTACCCACCACCCCCCGAACCAATCAACATACCAGTTATTTCCACTGACGGTTCAGTGAGGAAAGTCAACTTTTCTGCCCCTCTTAAGTCTTTCTCGGCAAGTCAGTGCGGCGATATGCTGCTAAGGCCTGCTTCAGATCTCTAATGTTGTTCAGTCTTTCCCGAGGCTTCCCTGTAACCATTTGCCATCTTGCAGGACGTTGTGGAGCTCTATCCTGTCCCTGGGCCCGATCTGGAAAAATCAGTACGGCCTTGGATAACTCGGCCAGGGCTTCCTGTGCTGAATCAAATTCTTTCTTTTCCCCTGGCAGATGTACCACTAAGCAAGCCAGATAAGGAATGGAAAATTTGTGGCCTGGAGCTTTTATCACAGGTAGAAGGGGTAAGTTGGCCTTGCGCAGTCGCATTGTCTTAGACACATTATCATGATCTATGTAGAAGCGTGTCTGCCCATAACAGACTTTTTGTTTTCTCCAGGCTGTTAATAAAACTTGCTCCTTTGCGGCATAACTATTGAATTTGGCAATTATTGATCGAGGAGATGCGTTTGTCGCAAAGAGTCTAGGGGCTAGAGCTCTATGTACTTGCTCCAACTGTAGCGCCATGTCTTCAGGTTGCTCCAAAGCAGTGCAAAGTAAAACCTCCACAAATTCTTTACTATTGTTCTCCTAAGACCCCTCCAGAATACTGTAGATCCAGAAATTTTTTCTGTGGGCCCGGTTCTCTGAGTCTTCTTGCCGGGCCTCTATTAGTTCGTGTTGTTCCTTAAGGTGTTGCATTGCAGTTTCTAGGTCATCCACTCTATTTTCTGTGGCTGTAAATTGTCATTCAATATTGTCAGCATGTTGTTCCAGCTGCATGACATCGCGATGAAGTTCACCATATAGATCCTTTTACTTCGGCCTGAAATTATACCAATTTTTGGTATATGGTGTCTAGTTTAACTTTCTTAGTTTTATTTTGGGGATTTTTTGTCATAGATTTTGGAGCATTTTTGTGGTTCCCAGTGGGTGCCATGGATCTCTGCGCATTACACTCGGAGGCCTCCAAGTCGGATCTTTCCTCAATCTCCTCTATCTTCCACACAGGCGTACCGGAGTCAGACAATATCTTTTAGAAACTCTCCTTTCTTTTGGTAGGACTGTTTCTTTTGTCAAAAAAATTGTTTAATACATACCAGGTGGAGGGTTATAATATTGAGGTGGGAGTGAGCTCAAATACTATGCAGACACTGTTAAGAGAGGGGGAACAGGAAGTCCTGCCTAGCAGTGTTTTAATTATGATCTTTACTATGTGTTATTTCAATGTATAACCCTCATGTTACTTTATTTACGTTACCTGTTGTTTACCATCATTTGTCCATGTCGTACTCTTGCTGACGTGGAACCTTTGTAAAAGAGTTTTGTTACTCAAAGGTATTGTAATCCAAGATTTAAATAAATAAAAGTTTTTGTGGCTCTGTTAATATATAGTCCTATTTATTGATCACCTGTAAGATGTCTTCTTCCTTGAACATAGTGGGAGTTCTGAGTCCTCGTCCACATCCTCTTCTCCTCTTCTTGGTCTTCTTTTTCTCTTCCTTTTCCTAGATTGCTCTGTTTCTCTAAAAATCTCTTTTTGTCCTCTGCCAGAATCAGTTGTATTGACTGTATCATAGTTCTCCTGCCTAATCCTCGGACCAGCACTTGAACTTGACGTTTTCTCTGGGTCGGCTCCATACTTTGTGCTGTGCTTGTCTTTGATTTTTGATGTCCTGTAGTGTGTTGAAATGGACTCTGCTCTGACTCCTCCCTCTGCTCTTCGATCCATTTTTGGCCCACTTTAATGTGTCCCCTTTACTGTAGTCCTCTTTGTCCCGACGTAGTTTCCGCTGTTTTCTCTCTATTGTTTCTTTCTCTAATTAATTAAGCTTATTCTGAAGCTTCAATTCTAAATCCATGTAGTCTCTCAACGTCCTTCTCGATGGGGCAAATGGTTCTCGGGGGACACACTCTGCAACACACTGGTGGCTGGCTGTGGAGGCAAACTTCTTTTAACAGCAAAACAGTTTCTCCAACAAATGAGGCAAACACCAGGACTGCAGAAACAGGGCATCCCATTTAATGAACAGTTGATAAACAGGAACAGTCACTCCATGGCACAGGGGGTAACCAATTGATAGTAGGGTTGCTTTATAGGTAGGCACCTGACATTTGTTCTGCACCAGTCTCTTTTGCCAACAGACTGATTTATTGCATGCAGACATTCCCTTGCACCAAAAAGGCTACATTCCTGACAGCAGCAATACAGTGGACCAAACCAGGCTGCACTCAGAGATAGTTTGTACTCCGCAGCACTTCCATTTTATATCCCTTCTTTTCAGTCTAATCCTTACACAGGCACTTGCTCAGGTTTCATTCTCTGATTCTCAAAACTGGGCATACACTGGGGACTATGACAGCATGAGATGTTTCTACTGTCCCAATCCCATTTCCAACTTGGCCTTTCTTTAAAGAGCACTTTTCCCCCAATCTTTAATTCCCTGCAAACACATCATGAGGCTCCCTTACCTGAATGTGAGTTCCTGCATAGTAGTTGTAAATTTTTTTCAAGAGCCCCCAAAGGAAGGGAAGGAATCATATTTTGCCCCCGAGGGGGCTAGCCGCTCGATACCTTCCACTTCCTGATTGCTGATGCCGTCCCCATGCTTTCTTCTTCTGTGATGTAATTATAGGACTAGCACGGGGATGTGCTCCATTCAAGTCTATGGAACGTGGTTTTAAAAGTTATTTTTTTGATGTTAACCCAACTTGTGGTACAAATCAGAGCCAGTATTCAAATGACAAGGCGCTTGTCATTTGAATATTGACTCGATTCTACAAGTCAGGTTAACATCAAAAAATATCACACCGACAGCTCCATAGGCTTGAATGACATCCCCACACTAGTCCTATAATTACATCACAGAACAAGGAAGCGCATGGACGATGTCAATGATCTGAAAGTGGAAGGGATCGAGCGGCTATCCCCCTTTGGGGGCAAAATATGATCCCTTCCCTTCCTTTGGCAGCTCAAGAAAAAAATTACAACTACTATAGAGGAACTCCCATTCAGGTAAGGGAGCCTCCTGATGTGTTTGTACTGCACCAGGAAA
The DNA here is from genome assembly GCA_016271365.2 of Neoceratodus forsteri. Taxonomy (NCBI): domain Eukaryota; kingdom Metazoa; phylum Chordata; order Ceratodontiformes; family Ceratodontidae; genus Neoceratodus; species Neoceratodus forsteri. The sequence goes on along the minus strand of JADMNL010000023.1, from coordinate 363,362,080 downwards.
GGTGCTCTTTAAACTCTCTCCACGGGGCTTACAACACATAGAGCATTTTCTTTACTTTAAGGTCTTACAAGTTAAAATTGGTGTTCTTTAGCAAGAACCGAACCACCGAAGAGCTTCCAGACATTCAATCACTGATGCCATGCACCTTCTATTCTCCCCTGCAGAGTGCTGACCACTCCTGGACCTACAAGGACTAAAACCCCCCTGCAGAGTGTCACACTCCCAGACCTACAGAGACCTAGAGGCACTTTCTGCTCATGCAGCGATTCCAGTTTCCGGACTGCCTTCACCCAGGGGACTGTTGCTTGTGCCACACAGAGCACCCTGACAGTCTGCCACCTCAACATATCAAGTGAGGAAACAATTATTCTAGGCAATTACTTGTGCTTTCTCTATTCGTTCATAGGAGTTCCAGGATCCAACTCACTTTGCACCCTCATACTTTTACAAATATAAGTCTTGGTTCTTCAGTTGCGTGAAATGAAGTAAATTATTGTTTTCTAAAAAATTCTACAACACCAGTACCAGAAATGGGGTACATTTGTAAGAGAGCAGGCAATGCAGATACATTAGACAGGGTTTTTAAGTAGAGTATTATAATACCTTAGTTGACATATGAGTAATATTGCATGATTTTCTGATCCTGCTGAACACAGTTTGACTAATGATATGCTTACAACAAAAATAATTAAGTTTGTGTTTATGTGGTGCCTTTATTCCTATTAAGTTACCTTTTAGAAATATTGAGTCAGGTAGACTTTCTGCTTTTTCTTTGTGCTTAAAAAAAAAGAAAATATGAACTTTATTTTGCGGGACATAAATGTGTATTTTCTCATTGCTCACTTATGATACTTGAGTAGGGTGGAGTACTCTTATCATACATAGCTTGTGCCTGCTCTGTTCTCCATCACACAGGTGCATGATTGATAAATGGGTTGAACTAAATCTTTCATGTTGTACTTGTGGAGGGGTTGTGGGATAACCGACGGACCAGACACCAAACTTCAGGTTCAACACATAATCTCTGTGTGATATGTATTTAAAATACAGAAGATTACCTTAAGCAGTGGCATATTCCTTCTTCAATACATCAGTTTGCAGCAATAGACTATGCAAGTCTTTCCTCTGCACTTGATCAACACCTACCAACCCACTGATCTAACTTTTCAGTTGAGATTCAGCTTCCCCTATGTGTGGCCTTGTTTGCTTGGGTGTTGGGGGCTCAAATAAAAAAAAAAAAAAAAAAACAGCTAAAGACAAAGAACGTCAGTGCAGATGCACTGAAGCAAGGGTTACCCCATAAGCCAAGTTTCAAAGAAACACAACATCACACATACTCCCATAATGCAAAGCATTATGGGATGTATGTGCAAATCACCATACAATTTCAGACTGGCTCAGTTTACAGCAGGAATGCATGGCAGCAATTTACATGCATTTAACAACACAACGGGGGGGGGGTCTGATATCTCTACCCTGGTAACTTAATTTCTATAATACGGTCATCTAGTACCTTTCACCTTTATCAAAAACACCTAGTGCCATGGTATTTTCAACATTTACAGGTTTCATACACATAAGACATATACATCAAGGTATTTTATGACATAGTGCTATTGCACACTAAATCCAGCAGTGAGGAACACAGCCTGTTGTTTTACATCAGCTCGGAGGTCTCACCACACTAACCTCCTGTACGAGGACATGAGAGGGAAAAAGAAAATCAAAGTGGACACTACAGCACAGTCAAGAAAGGGGAAGGAGTGCCCATAGGTGGCCAACCTTATGGACTAGAAATTGTAAATTATAGATTAGGCTAAGAAATGGAAGAGCTGTTGCAACAGATTTAAGAAAAGGTCAGTCCTCAAGAGTGGCAGGATCTCCCTATCACAGTACTAAGTTACGAAATGCTGTATCTGATATTGCATTGCAAATTCACTTTCCTTGTAGCACTTCTGATAAAGCTAAAACTGTCACTTGCAACCTGATCTCTGGACTATGGACATTACTTTGTTATGTGGTCTCCAAGTTTTTGTTTTTCCTGATGCCACTACTCTAAAGGCTGAGTTGGCCTACCTGGAAGATGTCTGCACAGCCGCACCACCAAAATTAATCAAGATTTCTACACTGGTGCCGGAGATATGAACTTTGTTGGGCCAAAAGGCTGAAGAAATGTCATCTCTCTACAAATGGACAATGACGTTTTCAGTAAAAACATTTTATGCTTTGCCCACCTTAAACTGTTATCCTTTTCTACAGACTTTTGTTCAGCATTCTATTGCAGTGGTTATTTTTTTTATCTATTTTTGTGTTTGAAATTCATTTTGACTACTTTCATTTAATATGTATTGAAAATGTGTCTACTTTGTCTCAAAATTAATATACAGGCACTACTGTATTGTATAATATGTCTTGCTTAATTTGAGACACCTGAAGTAAAATGTCAGATGTCTCAGAGCCTAGAATGTTGGAAGTCATAAGGAGGTTATAAGGCCATGAGCATATCATTAGTCAGATTTATGAGCACAATGACTGTTGTGACAGTTAGCTTTTATTAGATTTTATGAGCACAATACACCCACGGCAGGTGTATTGTGGCAGATTCATTTTTAGTTAGATTCTATGGCCAGGATATTCAGTGCCGGTGGGTGCACGGCACAAATAGATGCATCACACAAAGTGATGCACCAGCCATACCTGTGTGCACCATTCCCCCACTGGTGATATTCAGCCAAAACATACTAATGAGCTAATTGGGAATGCATGATGCATATGCGCCCCATGCATGCTCATTATGTGCTCATTAGCATGGCTGCACCCGACAAAATGCACTGGGCCAGCCCCGACTGCATACATCCCCAGAACAGGCATCCTGATCCCTGGCAGTTCAGTGGCCCCCCATCCCTGTTCCCTGATTGCACAAGAATATGTGCCATCCTATGCCATAATACAGTCTCAACCCCATCCCCGTCAGTGACAGTGCAGTCAGTAGGCAGCCATGGAGGTGTAAGGAGGGCTGTGCTGCTTGCCGGCTGCAGGGACATGCTGGGATGGGGGTTGGGCTGTGGGTACCTGAGTGGGTGGGGGCTGGGGGCACTACACTATGGAAATGGTGTCGGGTTCAGGTTCTGGTGTGACTGGGGATCAGGGGTTGGGAGGTTGAAACTGTTTTAGGGAATGGGATGGCACATATTCTTGTGTGATCGGGGAATGGGGAGGGGGTTGACACAGATTTATGGGATGGCACATGTCCTTGTGCGATTGGGGAATGGGGAGGGTTTGGGACAGTTATATGGCATGGGATGGCACATACTGTAGTGCGATTGGGGAACGGGGATGTAGAGGGGAGCTGCTGCTCATCTACAGAATGGGAACGCACTGATTCTGATGTGATTGGGACTGGGGCGGAAGGTGTCACTGAACCGCTGGGGCTGGCAGGCTGCAGTGCACCTGTGTGGACTTCCATTGCCCACCTGTGGGTGGCTGGCTGACTTAGGTCAGCTTTTCGTGGCCCATCTTTGGGCCGCACATTTCTTGCCAGTGATGGGCGAATTCCCTCTGAATATCCCGATGATCGGCTTATTCATAGGAACGCTCCCTCCACTCACACGGCATACCTTTTTGTTGTGCACTGGCCAATTCCCTTGTGAGCGGTGCATCTCGCCCTTTTGAATATCACTCTGCAGCGCATTGCTGGACTTGCGCGGCTCATCCCCCTTTTCTGCTGAGATGCACCACACATCTCCTTTGAATAGGGGGGGCCCATGAGCTCAGTAAGCACTGAGACTGATAGAGCAAATATATATATGCTTATATGCTTATATGAAATACATAATTATTACTGCACTGAATACCTTTTAGTAAGAGGTCTTAGACAGACACACACTGTGTTAGTTCATTAAACAAACATATTTTCTTTTAAGAATAGGCACATAAGTTATTAATACTTATTAAGACTTTAGAAGTTTAAAAACATATTCCTAGGCACATTATAATTTTCATCACATAAGGGTTAAACACAAATGAAAGGGAAAATATCTCTGTTTTTCCAGAGACCTGGAGCAAGGCTGTAGTGAAGGTTGTTTGAGAAATGAAGCACATGTTTATGTACTATTGTTATGGCTTTATCACAACTTTCACTGAGACAGGGTCTTTTTTTGAATAAATGAAGGTGCCGTGAAAAGGAGTGTGAGGTCACACTGACCAAGTTCTGTGAAGTTAGCATTCAGCTCAATGCTGAATTGAGGGTATAAGAGAGCCTGGCTTTTATTATTAATCTATCACGCAATTGACCCTACTATGTAAGTGTAATTCTTAAACTTTGTCGTAGCTAGTCAAGGTGGCAGGATATTTCAAAGTACAGGTCTAAGATGTATTGATATTCTGTATTTCAGTGTTTAGCTGTATAGTGGCTTAGGGGAAGTCTATGAATACTGAATGGATGTCTGTGTTACTCTGTATAACTCTGTATAATAAACTTGGATTTTTGTTATATTTTATAACTCTGGTGTGATCTTCATTGGTAATTCTAAAACTGTAAGTAAGCCCTCAAATATAAATTGCAGCATAATATTTACAAATCTAACACCCCCCCCCCCCCCCCCACAAAGTGCCACACTCCCAGACCTACAGAGACCCAGAGGCACTTTCTGCTCATTCAGCGATTCCATTTTCTGGACTGCCTTCACCCAGGGAACTGCTGCTTGTGCCACATGGAGCACCCAGATGGTCCACCACTCCCATGAGGTTCCAACCAACCATTCCCCACATGAATCTTTCCCTGCCTGCACAGGCTGCCCAACCTGAGTGTCCCAAACACTATAGTGGCCACCAGCCATGGGAAAAGAGCTAGTTGCCACCACTATGCCCTCAACAGTCCAGGTTGTCATCTCTGAACAGTACTCCAGGCCCAAACTGCCAGAGCAGGCCCGCTCACAGGACACCCTCTGACCAACAGGCTGCACTCACCCATGGGTTAGACTACTTAAAATACAGGGCCCCATCAGTATTTACCCTACCAAGGTGCCATAGATCACTTGGCAGGCCCCCTTCTGCTTGCTCCTTGGGCTCCGGTTCCCACACTGCATTGACAGGCCCATGAACTTGTGCTCCACTGCTCCTCCTTCTACTGCCTGACCCACTACTTCTCCATATGTGGCTCTTCAAGGGAGGAGGGCCAGGGTGGCAAGCGACCTACCCCAGCCCTGCCGTGGCCCTACAGACAAACTTGCGGGCCGACCCCCCCCCAAACTTTTCTCTCTTCTTCTGAAGCTTCTCAAAATGTAATCTCTCTCCTATTTATAACCTTTAGTGATGGGACCCCCTGCCTACAGCAAGCAAGATGAAATCCCAGACTTACCGGCACCTCCTAGTGAACACTAACCAGGCCGCACCACCGACCCCCCCCCAAAGGAGAGATATGTGCATCTCTCCCTTCCCCAAGTGTCAGAGCATCAAAGTGGTTACGCCACCAGAACAGTGGGAATACATTTACTTTGAACTGGACCTTAACTTAACCTACACTTTAAGATCTTAACTGGGGCATACTGGCAACCCACCCGCTGGTTCCCAAGGTGACCTGCCTGGCACTACAGCAGGGGCATTCCTCCCCCCACTAACACTATAACTTTCTGACACTAACTTGACTTCCAAATTAATGAGAAAATGCTGCTGCCAGGAATAGGAACTTAAGATACACACCCTAAAACATTGATTCAATTGTGTTTACGCAACTAGATGAGATGCATGCTTGTGTGACTTTGATACATTGTGGATGTTCACCTCTCTATCAGTGGGATACACCACCCTGTAGGGGTATGATGCAAGGAACCCTAGAGGAGGGTCCCTCCTATAGGTGCTGCTGGAATTATTCCCTTGGCTAAAGGTAGCTAAGGAAGAAGTTCACGGGAAAGAGAGATGAGCCGCTGGAGGAGGAGGGGTGGATGATGGGGCAATGAGAAATGAATCCTGGAACAGTCCAGGAGGAGTGGTCTTTTAAGGCCTGATGGGGGAGTGATGTTGTTGCTCTGCCCATTGAACCTCAGGCTTAAAGCCTTCCCATTCAATTGTACTTACACAACTGGATGAGATGTATGCTTGTGTTACTTCGATACATTGTGGCTGTTCGCCTCTCTATCTGTGGGATATACCACCCTGTAGGGGTATGATGCAAGGAACCCTAGAGGTGGGTTCTCCCCCTATAGGTACTGTGGGAATTATTCCCTTGGCTAAAAGTAGCTTAGGAAGAAGCCCCAAAAGAATACCCAAAAGGGTGTTGAGCATCGAAGAGGTGAGAAATCAGAATATATCGAGACCAGAAAGGAAGTAGAGAGACGTAGATGGGAAGAACAGGAGAATGAGATATGATGCAGACAAAGAATGAAATGAAAGCTGACAAGATGCAGAAGGCAGACTTCCTAAGAAGAGAGGGAACAGCCGGGGCCACCATCCAACAACAGAACCTAACTATGGAACCTATGAAAGCACTAACCCTGTCTAATATTATGACCACTGGCACAGAGGAGAGGAATAAAACCCTCTGTAGAGGAAACCTCTGGGGATCCAAGGCCTAGGTCACCTTCCCTCCTCGCTAAAGGATGGTTTGATTAATGATGTCTCAGCTACTGCAACTAGAGTCGATATCGGGGAAGAGGAAAAGAGTCCAATATAGTTGAAACACTCACTCTGTCCTTGTAATGGGAATGCAACTAGGTGCTCAAAATCAAGAGAGGAGAGAGATGGAACAATCCAGGAGGAGTGGTCTTTTAAGGCCTGATGGGGGAGTGATGTTGTTGCTCCACACATTGAACCTCAGGCTTAAAGCCTTCCAATAACAATAACACAGTTTGTAAACTCTTTCATTTTCTACAAATGAATATTTATACTGCTACAGAAATGCATAGCACTTGGAAACACGTTTTTTTTTTCAACAGATCTATGGCAATTAGCTAACCTTTCACCCCCAGAATTACACTCAACCACACATAACTTTCAACTGACCATACTCACCCCACTCATACCAGCCGTGCATACCATCCATCCTACATTAAAGCGGCATTACTGTTACATCTAATCACTCAGCAACATCCTACAAAATCACTAAGCTGGTGCAAACAATTTTAGCAAATGTAACACCACTTTTACAGAAACATTTACTGAAACTTCCCTAAATAAAATATCCCCATACTGTTACGTGGGGTGCAATTTACTGTATACCCACATGGTATCGAAAATGCAAAATTAATGAGGGAGCGCAGCCAAAATTTCTAGCATCAATTAATGGAGAATTTGGATTAGCATGTACGCAATATGCCTGATACCAAAACTTAGATCTCTAAGTTACTTTGTTTAAAAGTTACAAGTCATTGTATAACCCTTACTTCACTGCCTGTTCAAAAAAGCCAGTTTCATTGAAGAGCTGCTGATCGTATCATAAGCAGAACTCACAGCCTAGTCCTCCCTGCATGCTAACTTACAGGACTTAGTTCTCCCATGTTACACAGAAACATAGAAGCTGACAGCAGATAAGGACCGCAAGGCCCATCCAGTCTGCCCATTTCTTTTTCTACCTTATAAATGTGCCATCGGCCTTTGCTCTGTCAGTGGCCTATCTATTCATACTCATCTGTATTGCTCCCTTATGCCTATCCCATGCCTGTTTGAAGCCCTGCACTGTATTCATAGCCACCACTTCCTGAAGTAGGCTATTCTGTGCATCCACCACCCTTTCTGTGAAAAAGAATTTCCTCACATTCCCCCTTAATCGGCCTCCCTCTAATCTCATGCTGTGTCCTCTTGTCCTGCTATTTTTCTTATATTTAAACATGTTAGACTCTTTCACCTTGTTAATGCCCTTAAGGTGTTTGAATGTCTCGATCATATCACCTCTCTCCTTCCTTTGCTCAAGGGTATACATATTGAGCTCCGTTAATCTGTCCTCATATGTCTTCTGATGCAGTCCCTGCACCATTTTGGTTGCCCTTCTCTGGACTGCCTCAATTTGGTTAATGTCCTTGTAAAGGTGTGGCCTCCAGTACTGCACACAGTACTCCAGATGGGGCCTAACCAGTGTCTTGTAAAGAGGGATTATTACCTCCATCTTATGACTTGTGATACCCTACTAATACACCTAACATCTCCTAGCCTTACCTACTGCTTTAGAGGTCTGCTTGGATGATTTCAGGTCATCGTGATGATGATGCCCAAGTCTCTTTCTTCCTTTGTGACTGCCAGCAACTCCCCTCCCAGCCTATAGGTGGCTTCAGGGTTTCTCTTCTCTACGTGCATGATCTTGCACTTCTTTGCATTAAATCCCAGTTGCCACTCTTCTGACCATTTTGCTAGTTTATCCAGATCTCTTCTCATTTTGCCCATGAGGCAGTATCTGAGTCAGGCTCATTACCCACCCTCCCCAGAGGAATGGGGGCAATACTGGAGCTGGGCTCATTGGCCACCCTCTCCAGAGGAAGGGAGTATCTTCAGTGGTCTTTTTCAAGACAGTCAGATAACTCAGGAGGTGCTGCATGAGCTGTCACATACTGTAGTAATACATCTTCTGCTCACTAGCAAGATGTATCTTATAACTGGAGCTCAGTCGTAGGATGAAAACAAAACAGATTTTAATTTATAAAAAATGTAACAGCAGTGCAGTACCTACATTAGGCAGCCATCGTTTCGTGCAGTGTGCTTTATCAAGGTTGAATGAGTACCATATGTGTGCATGATTTACATCCTTCATTAGAGTGTTAATTTAAACCTTTTGACAGCAATATAAATAGGGCCTCCTGCCCCAAGCATACAGTTTCATGTTTACATTTAAAGTGCAGGTAGTCAAATAAGTGAACATTTCATGGACACAACTAATACCAGTGACATTGTACAAACAACAGTACACTATAGGGTTGTTCATGAATATCTCTCATATCTAATTACAATATAATAACTGGTCAGCAATTTTTCCCATAGGCTGAACCAGTTATAATTTGCCATTATAACCCGGGGGTTATAACGGCAAACACGAGCCACTTCAGTCAAGAAAGAGCCACAATTTGATTGGCTCTCCACTTCCCATGGGCGGGCTAAAACACTGTCACAAACATGGCGCCTCCTCATCCCACATACCGAGGAGCAGCCATACCAGGAGTTGCTGTCATATTTATTAAAAAAAACTTATCTGGTTGATCCTGCTGTCCAGAACTCGCACCGCACAACAATTCTGGATGAAATGCTCCGAAGGGCTTCTCCACCTACAAACAGCTCCACACTGCTTCTCAGAGGTAAGTGCTATTGCAACAAAATGAAACTCAGTATGACTACAGTTTATGAGGGACACAGAACAAAAAAGGCTTAAAAAATACTCCTCACAAATAAACCCTTTTCTAACAGTGCGTGTGTGTGTGTGTGTGTGTGTGTGTGTGTGTGTGTGTGAGAGAGTGTCAGTGTGTGTCTTTGTGTCAGACTCAGTGCTGTTAAAAATTGCTGTCCAGCAATTATAAATAATAAAAGATGGGGAAGTGTGTTTAAATTCGAAATTAATGGTTTCCCTCAGTGTGGGATGCTTTAATAAACCCCTCAGGCTTCACCCTTGGGGTTTATGTAGCATCCCACACCTCGGGCAACCATTAATCTCTCATTAAGCACACTTCCCCATCTATTATTGTATATTTAATAGATAGATAGATAAGATTATACCCTTGTATCATTAAAAAACCTCAATGATGTACATATAGTGATAAAATGTTGATGAACCATAACTATCATAATGATATTTATTAAACCCAACACCAGTTTCTAACCTAAAACATTTATTTTGCTATGCATTTGTATGCTGTATGCAAGAAAGTGTAACTAAAAAGTTCTGGAGGTAGAAGGTAATTTTTTAGGTGCCTTTCAGTTACTCAAGGAGGGATTGAAACTTAGAAGAAAAAAATATGTGTTTTTTTTTATATCATATTTTTTTCACTCACTTGCCGGCAAGGCCTTGGTGGCGGTGTACCGCTCATCTGTGGCACCATCCCCCCTCACAGGGATCATGCTGCACAGCAGTGGGGGCGGGATTTTTTTGTAAGTAGGAAGGTAGCTGCATGGTCCCTAATCCCCACCCCGTGAGGACACCGACACACAGGACAGAAATCCAGGCATGAAGCCGTGCTGAGGACATGGCTTAAGCCAAGTGCCTAACAGCGTCCTCCCCTCCCGACACCATGCCCTAGAGGAGCGGAGCCTGAACCCTCCCCAGGAGAGCTGCTATATGTCAGCTCAATCCAACTCCTCCCTCCCCCCCCCAGCTGGCCCCCAATGATCTGGGCTCATTCCAGAACCCAGGTCACTGGTGTAGTGTGAGGTGTGGCATCCAGCACCTCAACCCTCAGCGCCACCGAGGCGGTGATTAGAAGAAAAATAGGGGACATCTAATGAGAACATTCTTTTAAGACTGTGCTTTCATATAGTATACCAAAACATATCCTGAATGATATACAATAGATAACTAACCAATAACATGTTATATGAACTTACAGTACTAACATACAACAAAGCCAGCAGAATAAGGCCATTAGGTCTATCTAGTCTGCTCATATTGGGTAGCCCGTGACATAGGCATCGGTGATTGAGCACTTGCAATAATGGTGACTCAATCCTGGTGCATGTCGATGAGGCGACTGCTGAGGAGGAGTGACCAGATGAGGGAGTGGGCACATATAGCGACAGAGACGTCACTATGTACACGTGCAGGGGAGCAAACAAGGGGTTGGCCTGGTAGTTGGCATGGGGCTGCTGGGCTGACCCCATAGCGTGGTGGTGGGTGGCAGCCAATGCGCAGGTTTCTGAGTTCGGGTCCGGTGCACGTACATTTTGTGCATCCGCCTGAAATATTTATTCTCAAGATTTTGCACCCCAACATGCACCCCCATGGAGTTAAGAATCCTTAGTAGAAATTGAGCAGTCAAAGCCTGTGTAGGGTGCAGAGGTGTCTCGCATGAACAATTAAAATCTAAAGTCCTCAAGCTGTTTTCTTGTGCCTAGGATGTACATCACGAAATTGATTTTCGGTGATGTACACTCATCATGCCACCAATCGCAATTTGGGCTTTCGCCCTTATCACAAAGAACCTCATATTGCAGGTATGCAGTTACCTGGGTCATCTGTGGGACTGCACTTATGCAGGGGCACTACATGTGCTTTTCTCCAGTCCTGCAATACCACGCCCAGCTCCAGTGAACTATTGAACAGATCAGCCAAAGGATCTTCAAAATCCTCTGTCAGCTCCCTCAGCACCCATGGGTGCATGTCATCTGGGTCTGGGGATTTATCTACTTTCAATGCTAGCAACCCTGACCTTATCCTACCCACCTCTATCAAAATATATGCCCCCCCCACCCTCCCTTCTCACTCCTTCCCCCTACTGGCACTGGTTATTGTAATTGTGTATGTAATTACCATTGAATGTGTGAGTCTATTTATTCTGTATGTATATGTATATTTTACCTATTACTGCTCACTGTAGACTATCTATTGTTTATTGAAGAGAAATCGGAATTACAATCCTTTGAGTCATAGACTCCTTTGCAAAGGCTCCACGTCAGAACACGAAAGGTTAAAACATTACATTACACAGAAATTAAACATAAATCAATCAGTTCTGGTATATATACACATTATTTACATAGTAGGATAACAGCATCCAGGATCTTAGAGAAGACCCTAGGTCAATTGTTGTGGGATACTGCAGGTTATAGTTTGAAGGGTCATTAGAAGGACCCCGAGTCAAGGTTTATATACATAGTTTGTAGGACCTGAGTATGTAGTCATTGGTAAAGCAAAACATTTTGCCATTACTACACAGGAATATCATTCTGCCCTAGCGCTATTACTTTTTACAGTAGCCCTCTTTTTTGAGATTCAGAATGGGGAGGAGTATCAGTAACAGCCACAAGCTGCGGAGTTAAGGAGGAGGTTCTTGAGTCCCATCTTAAAAAGGCCAAGACTGGGGATCAGGGAGATGGAGGACGGTAGGCTGTTAAGCCAGAGTGGAGCACGATACCGGAAAGACCTTTGTCCTAGAGAAGTCCTATAGTGGGGGATTAAGAGACAGGTACTGGCAGGGCGTCATGGGGCCCTTCTGTGTGGGACTGGTTGGATAATGGGGTGGAAGCCTTTAGGTGCCAGATTCAGGAGTACTTTTTGGGCAAGGAGGCATGTGTGATACTCAAGCCTACCTTCAAAGGTTAGCCAGTCCGAAAGCTTGTAGAGCTCGCATATGTGGGTTAATCTATCACATCCAGTGACCAGTCTTCAGGCTGTATTGAGGGCTAGATTGATGCAGCATAGGGTAGTTTGCTCTACAGATCAATATATCACAATGCCGTAGTCCACCAAGGATACTACGGAGCTTGATACAGCTAGACGTAGGGCGTGCAGGGGTAGGCAGTGTTTATGTCTGTATAGAATCCCCAACCTAGCAATAACAGCAGAAGAAAGGTGTTGAATGTGTGAGAGATAGGTGAGGGAGGTGTCCAGGGTGACACCCAGATATTTGAAGTAGGAGACCTGCTCAAGTTGGGAACCCAGCGAGTTTGAGATGTTAAAGGGGGGCATTCTTATGAGGGCTTTGGTGGTGGGCAAAGACCATGGATTTCATTTTGTTGTAATTGAGGACTAGGCAATGCTCAGTAAACCAAGATTCAAGTTCTCTGAAAAAGCCCTGAAGGGCAGTTTGGAGAGTGATTGGTTGGGGGTGTTTCCAGAGAACTACGGCATCATCCGCATATAGCAATAGCTTCCCACTGCATGATTGAGGGAGGGAGTTTAAGAAAAGAGGGTAAAAAGCAGTGGGCCAAGAATGGACCCTTGTGGGACCCCAGTCAGGACAGGTCTAATGGAGGAGTGGATGGTGTTAATTTTGACCTGTTGCGTTCGGCCTGAGAGGTAATCTTTGAGCCAAGCTGTGGCATCATGGGAGAAATTTAATAAAGAAAGGGAGCTGAGAAGTAGCGCGCTTGACTGACTGTGTTGAATGCTTTAGTCAGGTCTACATAGATAACACCTGCCATGGACCCCTGTTCCAGGGCCTCATGTATATAGGAGGTAAATTCAAGAAGGGCAGTGGTTGTGCTGTGACCCTTCCTGAAACCATGTTGTTCGTGGCAGAGCAGATTATGTTTGGCCAGATAGTCGGAAAGCTGATCCGACACTATTTTTTCAAGTGCCTTAGATAGGGGATGTGGGATCGAGATAAATCGGTAGTTGCTGGTGGAGGTAGGGTCACCACTATTCAGGATCCGGGTTATGATTGCTCTTTTCCCAATAGTGGGGACTTGACAGAGGCGTAGTGACCAGTTAAATATCTTGGTGAGACATGGTAGGGTCACATCCAGCATAAGTCGGAGAAGTTTAAGATCAAGGGAATCACTACTATAGCGGGAGTTCGCCAATGCTTTGGTGAGGTAGCGCTTTGCTTCATTGCAGGAGATGACTCGTAGTCAGAAAGGGAGGGGGCCATGGTGGTTGAGGTGCCCACAGGGCAGCTTGGGATTGGGTCAAAGAAGTTTTTAGGGAGGATATGGCAGAGGTCTGTGAAGGTGGTATTAAGGGCATCAGAGATGGTCTTGCTCTCTTGTAACTCTGTACATTGCCCCCTTGTTGTTATGTACCTTGTTTGAACCTGTATTTTCATTGTACTCTCCCAAGTCGTACCTGAAAATAGGCATACAGATTGTCTAGTGTACCTACCTGGTCAACAAAAAATAAATAAATAAATTGTTATTTACAATAATTTTGATTTTTTTTTTTTTACTTTCCATTTTTCCCCTGCCCCTTCCCAGCACTGTTACCCGACTTACCTGCTCTGGACACTTCTTCCTACTGGAGACCCCCCATGGAGTTCTGGTTTACTCCCCAGATGGGGACACAGCAGGTGAAGGCTCCCCTTTAGCCCCCTCCCCACAGGAAATCAAGTCTGCGTCAGGGTCTTGCAGTGGTACTGCGGCCACGGGCATGTGAGGACCTCCTCAGATCCTCACATTGGTGTTGTGCCAGGAGAGGCATTTTTGGTGTATGCCCCCCTGAGTGCGATGTGCCATATGCCGCCATTGCTTACGCCGGTGTCCATCATGCTCCCCATACTACTGTGGTGGGCATCAGGGCTGCAATGCTTCTGGGTATCACCAGAGGTCAGGCCACCCCTGAGCCAGTGTTCCCCCCTCCCCCCAGAAGAGCTGAGTGATCAGTCAGATGCTCAGACATCCTCCCCCTGGCCGGCCCTCTGGTTCCCAGGTCCGTGCCCAAATCTGGTTCACCAGCATCGCAAGCAGAAATCCAACCACTGCGCCGATAGGCTGGACCAATAATTTTGATTTTCCAATATAACATTTCACACCAATATATTTTTAGATGACAATAATATTGATTTTCTGATATAATTGTAACCCGTAGGTGGTGCTACTCCTAGAGTTACAAACCCTGCCTACTACCCGGGATGTAGGTTGAGGGGCCTGGGCTCCCAAGACCTAATTTAGACTAGTTATTTTCCAAGATGTTACAAATGACACGGTGCCTCCACCCAGAGTTTAGCTTTAAGTGGGCTAACTTTGACCTGGTACAGCCCCCTGGGATGCCGTACCCACCCACTGCAACCATTTCGAACACATGACCCAATAAACATTTCCCCACATTTCAATACCTGGTACATTTGGAGACTTGAGCCTAATAATGTGCTCACACCATAGAGATTCTACAAAACAACAACAATTTATTTACAGGGGGATAGGGAGTAGAAATGAGGAAAGAGGAGTAGAGGTTATGCATCATCAATATTAATATTTACATTGAGATTGGATTTTTGATTTGTGCTAGTGAAAACCCTCCAGCTAGGTAGGTATGCTGCTTTTGCAAATCAAAACAGAATTACACATTATGCCAAACGTTAAGATGCCCAGAGCCCTGGCTATCTAAGCTGCCTAAAATCAGGTGACACACCATAATATTTTACTTGCCCACAATAGTACCAGTCCTCACATTAAGCAGAGGGCCCTGCAATCCCTACCTTAAAATCTGGGTACCCAATTACCAGAGTCCATTTAGGGCGCAGGCCTACTGGATGTTGCAGCTGTATGTTGACGGCCTAATTAAGAAGGATTTGAGGCTTGACTTGAAAGCATTAAGCACTTTAACTATACACAGTCATTTGAATCCAAAGGGGTGCAGGGAGGGCCCTGCATTTTGTAGGCTGAACAAAGGTCAGATGTAACCAGCCAGTTACATTGGTTTGAGTCTAAAGGTTATTTCTGAACGTCCAGCACATTTATGATTTCTGGTACATTCAGTCATTTATAATCCTGACACATTCAGTACATTTATAATCTAGACACATTCAGTACATTTAAAGAAGGTGTAATGTCTTCAAACAGGGGCCAGCATGGCCACCCTGGTCCTTGTCTGCTTGAGTCGGTGGGTACTTGTTCCCTAAATGGGGGGAACCGGTTTCTTTACATCCCTATCCTGACAAATTGCTTTATCAATGCTATTTCTCTACTTGAGTAACCTGAGTATTTAAAGCAGTCATTTCAAATTCAGGATTGAGGTCTCAGTCCCACATGGCACATGGCTGGAGTCTGCAGCTCCACCGGACATCTTGACCGAATGTCAGTCAAGTACTGGACCTCCTAGGCAAAGTCAGGATGAGCCCCGGTTCTGAGTGCTCCCCTTCCAGTCCTGTAGGCTCCATAGCAAATAAACACATATCATCACATTTATATTTAAACTGGACCATGCCGGATCCCTTAAGGCATCAAGGTCCACCCACGCTGGGCAAGGTTTAGACGCAGCATATGCAGAGCACAGACCAAACGAACAGTTTAAACAGCAGTCAGTCTCTTGGGCATTGGCAGTCCCATTAAGCATTTTCTTTCTTTCTTGCACAAGGGGGTACAAGAGTACTCACTCAGGTTCCTCACGATATATGGAACTCTGTGATAAAGGCTCCTGAAGTCTTCAGTTCTCTCACCACTGAGGCAGGATCAGCTCTCTCACAGCTAGCTTGTCATCAAGTTGCAGGTTCACGTCTTTTCCCAATGTGAAGAGAGGGCTAGCACCTGGAGGACATTCTTCTGGCAACCCCCAGGCTAGCAGGTTCTGCATTAACTAAATTACTTTAACTTTACTGCAAAGAAGTCAAACCCCCCTTCAGGATGGAGAGGCTTACACTGGATCACCAGGCCCAGTGGCATTGAAGCCTCCCCCCCCCCCCCCGTGGGGGACTCCCGCTTGAATCTGGAAATTTGCTGAAGACACAGTCTTTTATGGGGCTCTCCTGAGGCTCCCGATTGGCGGAAGTTATTGGTTGCTTTGCCTCCAATTGGCTAAAAAGCTTGTCAATCAGGAAAATGAATTGCTCATTAAGCCTCCTCAATGCACAGTTGGTTTACTGTTTTGGTGTTCAAATTAGGTCCCTACAGTTCTCCATGAGCACTGGGTAGTTTCCCAGGAGCTTTGACAAATGTCCCACAAGTCCTGGCTTTAAACTCCTAGCTTTCAGATTGGCTGTGCTGCTTTGTAATGGCTACTGAGCACACAGTCCCAAATAAAGTCCTGGTGCAGCCAGAATAATTATTGAAATTGTCCAAATGCCCCACAGTGCCGTAGCCACTGATGTGTCCTTTAAGTCGCTGTCCAGCTTTTGAGGTTCCCTCAATTCGTTTGCCTGTTGCTGCTGCCAATATTTTAGAGCCACCATTTGCAGCAGGCAGGCTGTCTTATATGAGTCCCAACATATCTGGTGCAGTCAGGATTTATTTATTTATTTTTAACTTGTTTCCCATTTTACCATTGGTCCCCAAGAACCTACAAAGCAGCTGCATTATTTATTTACAATTTATTTTCCTCTTCGGCAGCCACCGAAACACTCCTGCCCCAAGGGCAGAAACACCCTCATGAATATTTATAATGATCGGGGCTCGGGGCTCATTAATATTCATGAGCCCTGGTCTTAGGCACCTCGTGGATCTTTTCATTTATTTAAACAAATGGGTTGTCATGGTCCTTAGCATGGTCACCGGGCCCCACTTAGCTGATGGTGACACCGGGACTGCCAACTCTTTCCCGTTCAACCACTGAAGTGACCGGTCGAACATTAAAGGCGTCGCCGGCACCTGTGGGATAGAAAAGTGCATTGGCAGCATGGGAGATTGCAGTTTAAATGGTTGGAGCCCCAAAGGACCATAACTGCACAGGGGCTACAGAACGGGGCACCTGGTGCACAGACAAGACCGGGGGACCAAAAGAAACACACAGGCATTCAGGAGGCGGCTGGAGGAGAGCAGAAACGGGAGTCACAGACCAAAGGTAAGCTCCCAATTTGGTAGGGAGTTTACATAATATACCATACCAATATATTTTTAGATTATTCTGTAACATGGTATATAATTCTTGTTTGCACAGTTACACTGTTACTGGGTTCTTATTTATTAAATTACCCATGTAATTTTTTGTTTCATAATTACATATTCAAAGTTAATTCCCCTGATTCTAAAACATAAAGTCAGTGAAAAATGAACAATTTATACAAACATAATTATACTCTAATGACTCATATACTATTCTGTTATCGCGCAGCAAGAACTTCTACAAAACTCTAATATAGTTAAAGGAACAGAAACCAATTTCTATTTGTTTAAAAATGGTGCCAGTTGGAAGTTTTCATTTAAACCTTTGCCTTGATGTGCCTTAAACTGATACTGCCAAAATGCTTCCTTTTATGTTATTTATTTATCTATATTTCGGATGACACCTTTGAGCCGAGGGCTCTTTTACAAAGGTTCCACGTATATCCCCTAGGTGGCGCTATCCCACAGGCTACTACCCTTGCTGCTTGGCTAGTAGCAGGTTAAGGGGCCTAGGTTCTGCAATGGGTGCCTCCACCTGGAGGTTAGGGTTGGGTAGTGGTCAAACTAACCTGAGCAAAGCCCTCCGGGACACTGTAACCCCCCTCTTTCCCTTCTAGTGGCCTGAGCAATATACAATAATCACTTTCACAGTACCCCTTGTACACCATACAAGTACCCACACTGTTTGCACTTACCACCAGGGCTGGTTCCTCTGGCTTGACCCTGGGGACCCCCTGTAAAACAAGGTTATGCACAGCAAATAGCAACAGTACAGTACTCTTGGCACAAACTGGAACCACAGTCAGATTAAATGCAGAAAAAGTCATATCTGATTTATTCAGGGGACTTGAACAAGGAAGGGGTGTAATCAGGTTGATTGATTAAAGGCTATATTAATCAAACAGTTATGCATGCGCTTTAAGTCCCCACATAGTCACACGTCTGGGTACCCAGGTAGGAAGACGATGGGCTAGCCAGGAACGTTGCAGCTGGTTGGGCCCCTGTGATGGAAGAAAGCAACGTGCACAACACACACTATTTGTAATCCGGAGCCGGAGGGCTCAGTTCGTGAAAGAAAAAGCAACCAGACAATCAGATGACAACACTTTAGATTTAACTGTTGTTGCAGGGAGCTACCCTGATGTTTACTCACGATACCCAATACTGGACACGGGCAGAACGAAATCAAGACTGCAGGTTGTTGAGCTGCAGAGCCCAGAGAAGCAGGGCCCACACGAATCACCGAGGCGTCGTTCCTGTTCAAGTGTTGAGCAGGGGGTTGATCCCCATGCAGGTCTCTCGTTGATGGCTTTCTCTCTGCAGCGAGTAGTCAGGCTGGGCCAGTGTGGCAAGGCCCAGGCCCAATGGAGATGATTTGGGATTCAATCCGTGGGGCTGGATGCAGCTTCCAGCAAGTAAATTACAGTTCAAACCACAGTGGGGAACCAAATTGCGACCCACTAGCAGCACACAGCACATTCACATGTAAGGAAATTCCACTGTACCAGGCAAAACGCTCTCTGGTGGCAATTACATAGTCTCTGTACAATCCTGGAGTTCAGAGGTGGCTGGAGGTCCAAACAGGCCGATCGCATTCAACAAATCTTCGGTCTTCTTCAGGTAGGAGCCTGGTCACAATTCAGTGGTTTACTTCGCTCTCCCAAGTTCAGATTCAGTCCGAAAAAGGCACAAGTTCCCTCTCAGGGACAGCAGGCAGGCATGCAGGCCAAAACTCAGGCCTTTCCACAGTTCTCCTGCGTCAATCTACGCCGGGGCTGCTGCTTGACTCATTCAAGCTGTTATCTCTTCCCTTCCCAACTCAGATCTAACTGAAACTGCAAGCAGTGTGGGACTTCCCCAAGATCCAAAAGGTTCAGTTGGCTGATCTGTCTGTCAGTCACAACAAGGGCTCCCCCTCCATGTTATTTTAGGCGCCAAAATGCAAAAACTACAATTCCTACAAGTTCTGACCCCACCAAGCCCCTGTAGGCAGGCTCCATTTTAGAGTCCCAAATGTACTGATTGGCCCATTTCAGAAGTCCAGGACCAAGATGATGGAAAAAAAAAGAACTGTCCATGCTGCAAAGAAGGCAGGTTAGAACAAACTGCAATATTATTACTACTCTAACAAATGACCAGCAAACAAGCACATCGGTGCCAGGATGGTTTGAAAAGTGGTAGGGCCAAGTATGTAAGGGGTAACTTTTCCCCTATTAAATACATTAATATGATTTTAAAAACTGATATGACCACTAATAAAAATTGTGGTAGGGCCGTGGCCCTAGTGCCCCCCCCAACCCGTTCTGGCATATATGAACAAGCACATCTTCTAACAGAGCTCCCTTTTAGATTAATTATGACTGCAATCCAGGCAGCTCTTAAAGAGATAGTACACAGAGGCTATATAGGCACTCTCTGGCAATCACATTTAAACTGTAAAAACGCAGGACACCAGCCTGGCAGTAAGCATTTAGACAAGCTCAAGGAAGACTTTTTGGGAACCCCCATTTGTAGGAGGGTTACACATGTCAAGGCAATAAGAACAATAAGGTACAAAACATAACATGATCATTACAATGGAACTTACAAAAAAAAAAAAAAAAGACAAGTAAGGTTACAATAATTGCAGCCAAAGGCACTGTCAAGGAATTGTGTTGTGAGTTAATTATACAGTACAAGTCATAGGTGGCTCAGTGACACTTTGTTAGGAGTGGGCTAGTGGGAAAAGAGAAAGAAGAGTGGTAGTGAGGGGGTGGTATGGGAGAGAGAGGGAGATGGGGAGAAATAGGGAGGGCATTGCATTGGGTATGTGGTAGATGGGAAATAGCAAGGGAGGAGGAATGGGATGAAAAGGAAGAGGTGACAGATTCATCCTATACCCAGTAATGAGGGGTAGGACAGGAGGAGGAGGAGCTGAAGCATTGAGGAGGGATGCTTGAGGGTAGTATGCCTGGAGGGGATTATAAGAAGCAATCACAGAAGGCACTAGCCACGAGATGTTGACGTAGTTTACACTTAAAAGCACCAATTGTGGCAATGTTGGAGATTTCCATAGGTAGCAAGTTGAATCATGTGGAGGCTCTGACAAGGTAAGAATGCTGAGCTTGAGAGGTCCGACAGCAAGGTATTATAAAGGTTAGACTATCCGATCTTCTAGTTAGGCGGCGGACATGCTGTGGAGTCAGTATTGATTGGACTCCAGGGGGTATAAGGCCCAGTGATGTCTTCTTAGCTAGGATGCAGTTCTGGTACTTTAGCCTGCTGGATAGCTGGAGCCAGTTAGCCTGCTTATAAATGTCACATGTGTGAGAAAGGCAGGCAGCTGAAATAAGGAGTCTACATGCCTTATTATGGGGTACAGCTATGCGCCGGAGTGCAGTATCAGTAACGGATCCATAGATAACAGAGCTCTGGATAGCGAGGTTCAAGGCTTCAGCCGTTAGGCAATGTTTATGCTTGTATAGTAGCCGTATGCGGGAGTTCACAGTTTTAGCAATATTGTCAATGTGTTTGGTATACGAGAGGGAGCAGTCAAGGGTCAGGCCCAGATATTTAAACATATCCACAGTATTTTGGCTTCCCCTTAAAGATCCGACACAGTTATAGAAACCTTTTTTATTATTTTTATGTTTTGAATTAGTTGCTAAACGGAGTTCTAAATCCTGCTTTCTTTTTTTAATTAAATGTTTACTTTTTTTAATTAACATTTTATATTTTAACAAATGAGATGTGCTTCGGGACTTCTTGTATTTTCGATATGCCCTATTTTTGTTTTTGATGGCTTTATTTATTTCATTTGTCCACCATAGAGGGATTCTTTCTGAATTTTTACCATAGTTGATCCTCCATGGTACCCAAGTGTTGATGCAATGCATAATTTTGGAATTGATTAAGTCCCATTGATCCTGCAGGTAAAATGTTTCTGTTAATTCCAAAGCCCAGTTCCAGCCTCTTAGATAGTTTCTCATACCTTCATAGTCAGCTTGGTTAAAATCCATGATTTCTGTTATTCTCTTATTTCTTCCAGTAATCATTATATTTAAATTAATTTGTATTATGTTATCATCAGTACCCATCAGAGGTGGCAGGACTTCTGGTTTAGAATCAATATTATTGATATTAGTTAGGATAAGATCAAGTATATTAAATTCCCTAGTGGGTAGCTGGACAAGTTGTTCGAGATTATTCTGTACAGTAAATTCCAGGATTTTTTTTTTCCATGACTCCTCTTGCTTCAGGTTTATTCCAACTGATGTTTGGCATATTAAAATCACCCATAATGATATAATCATTTGTTACTTCCATACTTTCTACAGACTAAAAAGTGCTGAATCTCTATCAGAGTCCAAATTAGGGGATCTGTATACTAAAGCAATAGTTATTTTCCTGTTGTTCAAATACAGGTCTACCCAAAGTGCCTCAATGTTATCATCCTGAAGCTTTTTAATTTCAGATTTTATACAGTCATTATTATAGGGCAATACCTCCACCTTTTTTTGTTTACTACTTTTGATGAATTTAGTATACCCAATAATATCTGTGTTCCAATCATCACTAGTGAACCAAGTTTCATACACTGCACACACATCCACTTTGTTGTTGTATAATGTGTCTCAGCTCATTCATTTTATTGTGCAAACTGCGTGCGTTGATTAATTGAATAGTTATATTTTTTTGTTTTGTATTTGTTTCGTGTATTGTGTTTGTCAATGTTTTTAGTCTGACATTTTTTTGCTCTTTGTTTTGCCTCCCACCCCCTTTAGCAGTTTAAATAATTCTTTATATATTTTACCGTGTGAGAGCCAAATTCATATTTGTCTTTATTATTTAGATGTAGCCCATCTTTGCAGTAGTATTCATTGTTTATACAAAACTCTTCCCAGTGGAATAGATGTCCTATCCCTTGCTTAAGAGTCCATGAACGCAACCAATTATTCACTCTTTGTAATTTTAAAGTCTGTTCATATGTAGCCCTGGGTATCGGTAATACTTTTGAAAATGCAAAATCGCATCCAAGATGTGCCAATTTGTCATATCTACAAACTCCTGTTCAATCTGTTGTTCATTTTGTGTAAATATATTGTTAGCTCCAGCATGTATTATAACTAGGGAATTCGGTGCATCTTGTTCACAATATCATTTAGCATTTGATTTATATCCTTAACTCTTGCCCCTCTAAAACACGATAAAGTTCTTGAGGCCTTATCCTCATTGCAAATAGTTCTATCCAATCCTTTAACCAGGGAATCTCCCAAGACAAATATTTGTTTTTTTCCAGCTGATCGCATACTTTCTATTTCAATATTTATATCACAATTAGACCCAAGTGTAGTTTCAATGTGGGAATTTAAGTCCTGAGCTTCTTCAATATTGTTATCCTAAACTGGTTCTAAAGATACCAGATGAGCAGAATTGCCAGTCTCTGTTAGTTTTTCTGTATTTAATTTATCCTCTATATCATGAGTACTTTCAATAGTTTCTGATAATAGGGCTAGTAGAGCAAAAGTATTTTGAAGGGAAATATTAAAGGTGCTTGTATTTTTCCTTTTCTTTCTTTTGGTAACTTTTGTACTTTGAGTATGGAACCAATCTTCCTCAGTATTAGTGCATGTTTCATCATCCCTTGTCCGTTTTTTTGTATTAGTTTTTTGATTCGATGTTTTGACTTTATTCTCTTTTTGAGGCTTCGATGAAAATATTCCCCTAGAGCCAGAACTATCATTGCTTATATCTCGTTCTTGAAATCTATGTGAAATATCCAGCTGACTTTTCTCTAATTCACTTACTCTTATATTAAATTCAGCAACCATTTGGGTTAACTCAGTATTATCCCTGCATTTTTTTCATGTGTTTTGGTCGAATAGGAACACTGAGGGATCCAAGCTGTACATACAGCATGATATGCACCTAATTTCCATAGTCCTATCTTTAGTTGCACTTTTATTTTCCATAATTGTAACACTGTTTCACACTATATAATTCCTAAGATAGGCAGTTTATAATCAGTTATGTTATGTCTGAATATTTATATTACGCTTCAGCTACAACCAAGCTGGCAGATTTATTATCCAAAACAAGCCCTAGAATAGCCTTTGACATACAATATAAGTACTTATAAATCTATTATCTAGCACATAAAATCAATTAATTGCTGTTCCAATTAATCACTAATACTATCTGACTGTTCTTCAATATGCCTGTTAGTTTATTCTTCCTATGGGGCAGCAGACTATTTTTATTTAATGGTGCTTAACATAGTAGCATGGATTGGAAAGGATATAGGTTACTAGCCCTTTACCCCTGTTCCCCGTTTGATGCTGTCAGATGCCACTGGCCTCTGACCAAGTTGCCTCCACTCACTGGAGCCAAGCAGTTTATAGTGCACCAATGAATGACGTCAACTGTTTCCTACATGACTGTTGCTCACTAAATACATCCCTGAGTTGTCAGGGCAATGTATATAGACTGCCTTTAAAAAGGCAGTCTAATTAACACAAGATGAGCTAAAATGCCCTGTTCAAAGCACCGCAGTGCCTGCCCTCAGTCCTTCTCCCTCGAAAACTGGGGTTTAGGACAACACACACAGGTACCTCTACTGTATAGTTTTTAATGGTGCACACACCAGCATGCGTCTATTCCAGGCTAAAATGACTTGTTCAGCTAAAAACAGGCTTGCTAGAGCAGAGCAGTTTATAGTGCACCAATGAATGATGTCACCTGTTTCCTAGGTGACTCTCGCCCACTAAATACCTCCCTGAGTTGTTAGGGCAATGTATAAAGACTGCCTTTAAAAAGGCAGTCCAATCAACACCAGATGGGCTAACATGCCCTGTTCAAAGTCTGAAAAAATACCCTTGGAGTCCAAATTTTTAGGAAACAAAAATAGACTATTCAGGGGCCACTGAAGACATGTTCAAATAGTCTAGCTCTCCTGTGGCCTTCTATGCCACATACTAGAAAGTGTGTGGGGGGAAGTGTGCGTGAAAGTGATCTACACTGCATGGGGTGGATGGGTCACATCTTAAGCACACTTGCATTCTTTGTTGGAACTTTCCAGTACCAAACTCCTCTCTTCAGAAATCACTTAATTTATTCCTCATAACTATTGCTACCTCCCCCGGGGGGTAGCCATGGGGGGACACCCCCACACAGCTACCCCCTCACCACTGGCCTTGGACCCACCCCACCCCCACTTTTAGAAAGGCTCTGACTCCCCTGATGGTGTACCAAAAACCATGATGGGGACATGGCCATACCAGACTATACTCTGTTTAGGAAGGATCAGGTGGGAAGAAAAGGAGAGGGTGTGGTGCTTTATGTGAGGGAAAGCATAAACGTGATAGAGATACATGGAATACAGGGGGAGGCAGAAGTACAGTGAGTCACCATGAAGAAGGGGACTGGAGCCACTGTTTGCACTGGAGTGATCTACAGACCTCCAGCACAGGGGAAGGAATTAGATAAGGTGCTGGTGGAATCCACTGGCAAGTTGGCAGAAAAGGGGGAGGTGTTGGAGGACTTTAACCTGCCAGATGTAGACTGGAACCTCCCAGCAGCAGCTTCAGTTAGAAACAGGGATATCCTGAACTCTGAATGGGGCATTCTGCAGGCAACTAGTCAATGAACCCACTCATGATGGGGCAATACTGGACCTGGTACTCACTAACAAGGACAGTACTGCAGACGTCAAGGTGGGTGGCCACCTGATGGACCAATGATGACCATAAGGAGTGGGTCAATATTAGGATGGTTGCAGAAATGAACCACACAAGGGTGAGGGTCCTGGATTTCAGGAGGGTAGATTTTATAAAGATAGGCGAATGCCTCAGGGATAACCTGGTGAGGGGATGGTCTGGATGGGGTGGAGCAACAATAGGCAAAGCTAAAAGGGAACATAGTAAAGGCAACAAATGACTGTGTCAAACAAGTGAGCAAAAGCAGGAGGAAAAAGAGACTGCTATGGTTATTGAGAGACGTAGCTGGAAAGGTAAGGAGCAGGATAGGAAGGTGTATCAGGAAAAACAGAGGGAAGCAGGAACAGCAGTAAGGAGTGCAAAGGTGACTTCCGGTGACATTATCAGGTGAATGAGAGCCTAAGTTGGTAGCTCTGAGACCCATCTAACAAATCTAACCTAATCCATTTCCCCAATGGACTCTTCAAATTAGTTCTGTGCAAAACCAAGTAAGAAGATGTTAGCTAAAGGAAATAAGCCAAAAGGTCAGAGAAATAACTCCTCTCAGGCTAAATGAAAGCAACTTACACTGGATGAGGACATGGAAGGCTTCATGGCCCAGTCCCGCTGCGACCGCGCGGTCTCGGAATCATCACTTGACCTAGAAGATGAGAAGCCTTTAACAACGAGAAAAACTGAGAGGACCTTGCAGAGGATCCTGTCTACTGTACAAAACATAGAATCTACTATTGCAGATCTACGACAGGATGTAAGGAACATGGACACACGAATTACTGAAAACTCAGCTAAACTCACTGAAATATCAGACACCCAGGACACCAATCAAAGGATACTTTTGTTTTTGCTCCAAAGGGATAGAGAGACACATGCCAGACTAGAAGACATGGAAAACAGCTTGCGCCAGAATAATTTCCATATCCACGGAGTCCCAGAAGACGCAGAAGAGGGATTTGCTACCCCCATAGATTTCGTGCAACATGTCCTGCATTCGTTGCTCTCAGTTCTGTCTGATCTAAACCTGATGATGGATACAGCCTATCATTCCTTGGTACCAAAACCCACAAGCTCTACTGCAAGGCCTCGATCTTGGGTCGTGAGGATGGCTCTTTTCCAGAGCAAAGAATGGGTGCTGAGGGAGGCATGGAGAATGAAACATTTAAAATTCCAAAACAATATCTTCTTCAAGCAAGACTTCTCCCCTGCTCTTCAAAACAAAAGGCTCAAAATGCACTCAGTGATCAAAGAAATTAAAGAAAAGAGAGGTATCAAAGCACAGCTACTATTTCTGGCAAAGCTGCAGCTGCACCTGGACTCGTGCCCGAAAGTTTTCAGCAACCTTCTGGAGGCTCAGCCATTGCTTAGAGAATGGGAAGTGTCCCTTCCAGACCTAGAGCTTGAAACCCTTGAGCAAAACCTATCTAAGAAGGTCTGGCAAGTAACGGGCAAATCCCAGAAGCGAGCATTTCCAGGAGCCTTGCCAAAACAACTGGTGAAAGATGCTGTTCAAATCTTGCAACGGATGGAGGGAGCCACGAGTCAAGACAACAGGAGACCTGGTCTCAGGACCTCTCCGCATCGTTGAATCAATCGGCACTGAAGACAGGAGTAGAATCCACATTTGGGTAATGCACCCAAACTACAATAGCAGAACTTGCAGCAGGCAGATAAGTTAAGTCTATTCACTGAAAGGGGTAATCGCACTCAACTAAACCCACACGGGAATAGTAACGAACTAGTAATTGCTGGGTTGTTCCCCCACCTCCCCCTTTTATATCAGAAGACTAATCTCTCTTTCAAATTCATTTAAATTTATAAAGAGCTGTTATAAGTTAAGCAGCCTTAAATAATTTTTTTTTTTCTTTTGGGGGATATTTTTGGGATATTGCTGTGCCTAAATGATGGGTAGGGGTCATTCTTTGCTAACTAATGACAGCGTGTCATTTTCCACGAATAGGAGGGCCACTTTAACATTTCATCACAGGGAAGAATTGCAGGGTAAAATGCCTAGATCAGCTTGGTCTTACTAAGTTAGACTGTTAAAGAATCCGGGGGGGAGAAGAAGGAAGAGAAATCTCTCGATGATGATCAGAAAAGTATTCAGGGATCCAGACAAGAGGCATAGCATCAATGAAACAGCTGTTGGTTGACGGGGAGGCACACACAAAAAAAAAAGGTGTGAGTTTCTACCCCTCATGAAAACGTATATGTACCAAGTCTGCATAGGCTGGGGGGAACAACAGGAAGGGAAATGCAAATATATTAGCAGAATGGAAAAGCTGGATGGGTCTCGGGGGGGGGGATAATTGGTAATCCCTTTCACTGGTGACTTTAAGTATCTGTTGGAGCAGATAAAAACTGTGCTCCAAGTCTCTTATATAGAGACCAGTAGTGTTTAATACACTATGCACCACGTATGGACCTAGCTACTCACCACTTGAAGGACTGGAGAGAGATCCTAGGAATTCACCTAGGAAGTACAAGACTAAAGTAGTTCGGGAGGGAGAGTACACCACCCTCATAACTTCAACAGCGGAGGGGCAGTAACGTTGGTTTAGTCCCACGGCCACTGTTTACTGTTGTTGTTTGTTAAGACAAAGTTATTCTTATTGTTACCCTCAGTTCAAGGGTTTTGGTTTTTTTTCTTTTTTTTTTTATGTGTTTTTTTTTATTCACTCTTGCTTCCCCTTATTTAAGGGGGGAAGGAGGAAATGAAAGCTATAACTATCTTGTTGGTTTTTAAAGACAGCTAAAGAGAGGTAAGTCCTAAACAGAAAGGCATGTCCTCACTTCAGATAAGACTAATTAATTACCATAGAGATTTTAAATATGCCCCACTGAGTCTGGGTGGTACATATACCTTCGGGATCCTTACACTCAGTATAAAATAATGGCCGCCCTAAAAATATGCTCCTACAATGTTAAGGGGATCAACTCGCCAATTAAAAGATCGAGGCTACTACAAGAAATTAAAAGACTCAGGGAAGACATGCTCTTCCTTTAAGAGACACACCTCTCCATGCCCAAACACCTAAAATTAAGAAGGACATGGGTAGATCAGGTTGTAGCATCACACCCCAAATCAAAAAAAGCAGGGGTGGCTATACTGATGCGGAGAGGTTTAAATCTTATGGTGGACTCTACTGAGGAGGCTTTGCAGGGTAGGTATGTGAGAGTATCAGCTCAGACTCAGGGCAAGGTAATACATTTCATAAATATATATGCCCAAATACCCAGCAAGGAGACTTTTTAAAAAGTTTTTCCAAAAATAACACTTCTCCCTCAGGGCCAATTAATACTGGGAGGTGATTTTAATGTAGCATCCAACCCTCAGAGAGATAGGTTCTTTAATCGATTAGTAGCAAACCAAACTGCATCCAGGTCCTTGAACTCCCTGACAAAAGAACTGGGTTTGGTTGATGTTTGGAGGTCCCAACACCCAAAGGAGAGAGATTATACGTTTTATTCAAATGCACAAAGCTCATACTCTAGAATAGATCTATTTTTTTACATATCTAACTGACTTACATAATGTGTCGGACTCTCAGATACATGCTATGACCTTGTCAGACCATTCCCCAGTCTCTATTTACCTGTTACTCCCACCCCAAGACAAACAAAGAATATGGAGGCTAAATGTCTCATTATTGAATAATAACGCATTTGTGAACCAGTTAAAACAAACAGTAGGGGATTTCACAGAAATCCATCGATCAGCCACCTCACATGCTTCTTTAAAATGGGATGCACTCAAAACTGTTACCAGAGGGGAGATAATTAGTTTTGCCTTTGCCCAGAAAATGCTTTTAACTTTAACACAAAATACAATCGTAGCAGAGGTAACCGCCCTAGAACAAAAACACAAAGCCAACCCCGCAGATCAGAAAATCCTAAAAGAGCTGAGATGGGCAAGAGAGAGCTTATAAGAATTTGAAAATAAGAAAGTAGAGAGATATCTCCGATTCACGAATCAAAAGTATCATGAGAGGGGAAGCAAATCATCGAAATTACTGGCATTTTGGCTCCGTAAAGCCCAAGCAGAGAGATATGTCTAATTCATTGTGGAAAACGGAAACCCTAATAAAAGATGGGATTCCCCTAAAGAGATAGCCTCCCAATTCCAAAAATACTATCAAACCTTATATTTTGAAAGTCAAGAAACACACCTTACCCAAAATAAAACTAAGGGGTTCTTGGAGAGAATTATATTACCCATCCTCCCAGAAGCTGCAAAAATAGATTTGAACCACCCCATATCAGTGAAAGAAATATTGTTGGTCATCAAGAGTTTGCCCTCGTGGAAGACTCCAGGCCCAGATGGACTCAGCTGAAAATTTTGTAACACCTTAGGTCCATCTTTAGCACCTATCCTGGAAGAAATTTTCAATCAATCACTGGAAGAGGGTAAATTCCCAGAGAGCTGGTCACAGTCACTCATAACAGTAATACCCAAACCGGGAAAGAAAGGACCAAATGCGAATCATTTAGACCTATAGCCTTACTTAATCAGGACCAAAAAATATTCACCAAATACTTTCAACTCGACTTCAAAAATATATAGAATTATTAATTCACCCTGCCCAAACAGGATTTATTCCCTACCGACACCTAGCAGATAACATCAGAAGGCTCCTGAACATCATCCAGGGAAGAAACATCATCCAGCACCCTGAGCTGGCTATTTTCTTAGATGCAGAAAAAGCCTTTGATAGGCTGAATTGGGAATACCTCTTCCAGGTCCTAGAGAAAATGGGGTTTGAGGGTAACTTCCTGAATTGGGTAAAACTTGGATATCAATACCCCCCACAGGCTAGAGTTAGGGTAAATGGAACCCTGTCACAGTCCTTTAAAATCACCAGAGGAACACGGCAGGAATGTCCCCTATCCCCACTGCTCTTTGCAATCAGTATGGAGCCACTAGCTCAGGCTATATGGCAGAGAGAGGATATTGAAGGCATATCCATTCAGCACACAACCCTTAAGATCTCCCTATATGCCGATGATACTTTGGTATATCTGAGTAACCCTCATGTCTCTGTTCCCAAATTGTTAGAACTACTTAAGGAATTTGGAGAGGTCTCAGCTTTTAAAGTAAATACAGTATGACAAAATCAGAAGTACAGTATTGTTGATAGGAGGTAAAAAGTATAAAAAGCTAGTAGATCTGATTCCCTTCAGGTGGGTAGACACCAAAGTCAGATATCTAGGGATTCAGATCCCTACACAACTGACAACACTATACCAACATAATTATTGAACTCTCAGACAGCAGATTTTCACAGATCTACATAGGTTGAGTTTGCTCCCCCTCACATTTAGCAATAAATTAGAAGCAATCAAAATGAACATCTTGCCTAGACTTCTTTTTCTTTTCACAACCCTCCCCCTTCCAATCCCCCAAAAGGATTGAAAAGATCTTAAAAAAAAGTTGTCAGACTTCATATGGGCTGGGAAAAGACCCAGGATCAGATGGGACATTCTGAAAGAGGAAAAAACCGAAGGAGGCATGGGATTCCCAGATTTTCCAAAATATTACCTGGCAGCCCAACTTTTGCCAGTGCCAGGACATGGCTGGTTAGAAATAGAAGAAAAGGATTGTCATATGGCTCCCCTTAATTTGTTACCTTGGAGAATTTTCCCGAAGGAGTTAAAGAACATCACAAATATACTAACCAGACACACTTTAGCACTTTGGCTGCAAGCAAGACAGTCATGGGAGATAGTCTGTCCGGTCTGGAAATATCTCCCCTTTACACATTTACCCCGGTTTCCAACCCAGAAAAAAGACTCAACCTTTTTTAGATGGGCCTTAAGAGGCCTTAGATACCCCCATTAACTCGTGGAAGGAGAATCCATAAAGTCGTTCACCCAAGTCCAGTTGGAATATACTGTAAATTACCAAACACAGACTCTTTTAGATATTGCCAGTGTATACATTATATAACAAACATAATAGGACTGGTGGAATTATCACAAAACCCAGCAGACCCAATTCTACTTATCAGAAAAGTAACCTAAGGGACACTAAATCTTACATCTCAATGATCTATAAGACTCTGATGGAGGATAGGGGGACCCTGGCAGTACAGAGGGTGATAGATCGATGGAATATGGAGGCAAATCTTATGATTCCAGACAACACTTGGCAAACAGTCTGGTCAGGCACTCACCAAACAACCATCTCTCTCTCGTGGAGGGAATTCAGATGGAAAATTAATATCCGGTTCTTTAGAATGCCTTCAATATCTTACCACTACGCTACCTCCAAAACAAATAAATGTTGGAGGGCCTGTGGATCCCAGGGCACACACTACCATATCTTTTGAGCATGTCCCAAAGTAACCACCCATTTAGGCAGAGGTAGCTGCTCTAACGGCAAGAATTTTAACTTTAAACACCCCTTTAGAGTTTGAAAACATGGTATTAGGAGCTCCCCCCCCCCACAAGAGATAAAATCCCAATCAGGAAAATACCTTTTTAACATCTTCATAGCAGCAGCCCTGAAAGCACTTACACAGAAACAGTTGATAAAGGATCCCCCACGGATCTCTAACTGGTATCAGATCCTTAGACAAATTAAGGACATGGGGGCTCTTACAGCTATGTTAAGGCTGATCACTGATAAATTTAACACTAGATGGCTAACTTTTTTTCATCATTGGGAAGAACAAGAAGGCATACCAGTCCTAGAGCAATTACTCCAGAAATAGAAACCAGCATAACCTGACAATACCATAAGGGAGGCAATCTGGGACCTTCAAGCATTGAGAGGGGACAGCAAGAGGGATGGGTACAAATTTATTGAAAATGAGAAGGGTATCACTATATGGAAACCTTGTAAAGGTGCTCGTTTGACTTTTTTTTTTCTTTTCTCTTTCTTAGGTTCTCAAATGGTTAAAGTTGTAATGTTAAAAAAGAAGGAGAAGAAGGAAAAAAGGGGTAGACACACAACAAAAGTGAACATTTTTTGATTTATTTAAGAACAAAATTAGCTGATGTATAGGATGTCAAGGTTTACTATTTCTACTAAAAGGCCCGTTACAAGCAGGCAAAAGCTTGGAAGAGTAATGGCAAAAGGAACCACATAATCTTCTGTGGAGTCTGGACACCTGTAGACATATGTACATAGGGAACAAGGGAATACCTCAGGAAAATGATGTTCCATAGAATGACCTCGGGCCAATAGAGACATAAAACAAAGGTAAATATGTCAGACTATCGTGTATGATAAAACAGGTCTCAAGTTTATATATGTAATTTTACATAAGATAAAGTCTATACCCTAGAAAGTTTAATGTAATGTATTTGTCTTAACCTGATGATTTTTTATTGATCTTGAAAATAAACGTTGAAGTTAAAAAAAAAAAAAGGAGTGCAAAGGTGCAAACTGAAGAAGAAGAAATAGCCCTGGAGGTAATGAAAGGAGACACAACATTTTTAGATATGTAGCTCAAACGAGGAAGATGGGATGGTGGGATTTTAAGGTTAAAAAGGGAAGGGGGGACTGCAGAGCAGGACCAAGAAAAGGCAGACGTCCTGAATAAATACTTTTGTTCAGTGTTCACAGAGGAAGGAGAAGGGGAAGGGGCCACAAAAAAGTAACAGAAGCTTTGGAGGAAAGGAGGTAGACACTAGTCCTTTTTCAGAGGAGCGAGTCCCAAAGGGACTCCCTAATCTGAAGATGGAAAATGCAAACCAATCAATCAATCAATCAATCAATCAGATCTTTATTTATTCAGGTGGACATCATTGAGCAAAGCTCATTTACAAGATGGACCTGATAGGTCAAGGATCAAATTGAAGGTACAATAGCAGACATATACAGAACACTTATATTTAAACAGATACAGTGATATAAACATATATACAAATGAAGGATAAGGATGATTCAACCTAACAGGACAAGGTAGGATACAGTAGAAGTACCCTAGAAGAAACCAGAATGTCCAAGATCCAATAGAGGAGCCAAAGCAAGCACGCACTACATGGTAACAGGAGGTTACAGGCTCCAGGGCAAACTAACGCAGACAAACAGATGTAATGACTTATGACTGCAAAAATGATGATAAACAGCCTCTGACGAATGACATGGAGGTGTGGGTGGGAGAAGCTTTGGAGGAAAGGAGGTAGACACTAGTCCTTTTTCAGAGGAGCGAGTCCCAAAGGGACTCCCTAATCTGAAGATGGAAAAAGCAAACGGGCCAGACAGGGTGCATCCAAGGGTATTGAAGGATCTCAGGGAGGTACTGACTGCACCTCTGACAGTCCTATTTAACAGCTGACTGGAAAAAGGAGTGGTTCTGGAGGACTGGAGGAGGGTGGATGTAATCCCACTACACAAAAGTGGGATGAGGGAGGAAGCTGGCAATTATAGGCTAGTCAGCCTGACATCGGTGGTGGGAAAGTTAATTGAATCACTGTGGAAGGAAAGGATTGTGGAATATCTTGAATCCAGCAGGTTACAAAACCCAAGGCAGCATGGTTTCACTGGGGGGAGGTCATGTCAAAGGAATCTTATAGATTTCATTGACTGGGTGACAGGGGAATTTGATCAGGGTGGAGCGGCCCAAGCTCAAGGACTCCCTCGAATGGGTCAAACACATGAAAATTTCAACTTGTCTGTCACACTCCACTGTCAAGGCAAAGTGAGTGAAAATGTTCCCACTGGGGAAAGGGGAGCTCTACATGCCACTAGCTCGGTCATTTGTAATTGTAAAGCATGGGGGGGATGGGCAAGTTTTGGCTTGAGATCATCCAGACTCCGAAATTGAGCCATCCATTGCAGTGACCCTGTGAGTTACAGCAGACTGGCAACATAGAAACATAGAATTTGATGGCAGATAAGGACCGCTTGGCCCACCTAGTCTGCCCATTTCCCTACCTGATGGATGAGCTGCAGATCCTAGCCAACCAACAGCTTACTTCCTCCTACCCGCACTAGAATTACCTTATGTCTGTCCAATGCATTCTTGAATTATCTCACTGTTCTTGACACCACAACCTCCTCATAAATGCTGTTCCGTGCATCCACAACCCTCTACATGAAAAAATACTTTATAACATTACTTCTGAGCGCTCCCCTATCTTCAAATTGTGCCCCCTTGTTCTTGAGCATCTCTTTTTCTGAAAGATGCTACCCTCTTGGACTTTGTTAATTCCCTTGAGGTACTTGAAAGTTTCTATCATGTCCCCCCTCCTTTTCTTGAGGCTATACATATTAAGCTGCTTTAGTCTCCTTCGTATGTTTTCTGGTATAATCCCCCCTACAAATGGAGGTTCCCGAAAAGTCTTCCTCGAGCTTGCATAAATGCTCACTGCCAGGCTGGTGTCCTGCATTTTAGCAGTTTAAATGTAATTGCCAGAGAGTGCCTGTATAGCCCCTGGGTACTGTCTCTTTAAGAGCTCCCTGGATTGCAGTCATAAGTAATCTGAGAGGGAGCTCTGTTGAAAGACGTAACTATTTGCTGAAAATCATTTAGAGTGATAATAATAGTGTAGTTTGTCTAACCTGCCTTCTTTGCAGCAAGGACTGTTTTGTTTATCTCTGCTATCTTGGTCCTAGACTGTGAATTGGACCAATCAGTACTGGTGGGGCCTAAAATGGAGCCAGACTACAGGAGATGTCTGCAGTCAAAATCTAGGAATTGTAGTTTTGGGCTTTTTGCACCTGAAGGGGGAGCCTTTGTTGTGATTGACAGGAGGGTCAGCCAACCGAACCTTTTGGATCTTGGGGAATTTCCCAGGCTGCTGCAGCTAGTTTCAGTTTTGAGCTGAGAAGTGAAGAAGTAACAGCTCAAGTGATTTTTGAGCAGCAGTTCTGTGTAGTTTTGCATGGGGGAACTGTGAAAGGGCTGAGTTTTTGGCCTGCCTGTCTGCCTGCTGTCCCTGAGAGGGAATATAGAGTTTATTCGGACTGAATCCAAGTTGTGAGGACTATTTAAGCCACTGGACTGTGACCAGGCTTTAACCTGAAGAAGACCGAAGATTTGCTGAATGCGATCAGCCTGTCAGGATTTCCAACTGCTTTTGAATCCCCGGTTTGTGCAGAGACTTTGCAATCGTGACCGGAGAGCGGTTTGCCTGGTACAGTAGAATTTCCTTACATGTAAATGTGCTGTGTATTGAAAGTGGGTCGTAATTTGGTTCCCCACTGTGTGAACTGTGTTCTGCTTGCTGGAAACTTTATCCAACCTAATCAGACTGAATCCGCGTTCATCTCCATTCAGCCTGGGCCATGCCACGCTGGCCCTGCCAAACTACCCCACTGCACAGAGAAAGCCACCGATGAGAGACCTGACTGGGGGTCAGCCCCCTGCTCCACGCTTGAACAGGAACAATGCCTCGGTGAATCATGTGGGCCCTGCTTCTCCTGGCACTCCAGATTAACTACCTGCTGTCTCGATTTTCATCCAACCTGTGTCCAGTCTTGGGTATCGTGAGTAATCATCAGGATAGTTCCCTGCAACAACAGCCTAATCTAAAAGTGTGTCATCTGATTGTCTTGTTGTTTTCTTTTCACGAACTGAAACATCCAGCTCCGGATTACAAATAGTGTGTGTTGTGCATGTTTTCTTCCATCTCAGGGCCCCAACATTCCTGGCTAGCCCACCATTCTCCATCTGGGTACCCAGAGTGTGTGTCTGTTTATGGACCCTGAAGTGCATGCATAACTGTTTGATTGATAGAGCCTTTAAGCAAATTAACCTGATTATGCCCCTCCCTTGTTCAAGACTCTTAAATAAATCAGATCTGATTCTTTTTTCATTTACCCCGACTGTGGTTCCAATTTGTGTAAGAGTACTGTACTGCTATTATTTGCTGTGTATAACCTTGTTTTACAGGGGTCCCCAGGGCTGGGCAAGAAGAAAGCCCTGGTAGTATGTGCAAACAGTGTGGGTACTTGTGTGGTGTATCAGGGGTATTGTGAAAGTGATTATTGTGTATTGTTCTGGACACTAGTAAGGAAAGAGGGGAGTTACAGTGTCCTGTAGGGCTGTGCCCAGGTTAGCTTGACCACTACCAACCCTGACCTCCGGGTGGAGGCACCCATTTCAGAACTCAGACCCCTTAACCTGCTACTAGCCAAGTAGGCAGGGGCGGTAGCCCTTGGGATAGCACCACCTAGGGGTTACACTTCTGTAGTAATATAACGTGTTCAGAAGATACCGTGGCACTAATTTTTGTGTCGTCCGCAAATTTAGCGCACTTACTACTCAAATCAGTGCCAAAGTCAGATACCAATAAGGAAAAAAGTATGAGTCCCATTATCGACCCCTGAGGTACCACACTGGTCACCCTGCCGTTATTTGACAGACTTCCTCTAATTCTTACCATCTGGCCCCTGTCTGCCAGCCAGCTTGAACCCCATTGGATTATTTTACTGTTTATACCCATCCATGTCATTTTTCCCACCAATACATTGTGCAGTACCCGATCAAAGACTTGCTTGAAATCAAAGTAAATCACGTCAACAGGTTTCTTCATATCTAATAACTCACTTATGTTATTATAAAAGGTCAACATATTCATTACACATGAGCGTTGTTTCTTGAACCCATGTTGAGTGATGTCATTGATACCCTTGTTCATCAATTCTGCCTCCAAACTATCCCTTATAACAGACATTGCAATTATCTCCACAGCAGCATATTTTGATGTCAGGTGTAGGCAGACAGCCAGAGCTTAAAGGGCAGATATACTGTATTCATGCAAATACCCTTAGTAATAAGGAAATAAGAGTGAGAATTACAGAATAAAATATGTGATATAAGCTATATTTATGCCTGAATATTACACTTTTTCAAAGTTGTCTCAATTGTGTCAGGAGCTCTTTAATTGTCTGCAAATTTCAGACATATGGTGCTGGTCAATGTCCTGAGCCACCACCATGCCACCCTTGTCTACGGGTTTTACAATAATATTCTACATAGCCTGCAGTTCTTTTATTGCTGTTTGCTCATCTGCAGACAAGTTGTCAAAAAATGTTCAGGGGGTATCTCCAGCACTGTTCTGAGATCACTTCTGACCATGTGTTGAAAAACCTTTATTGTTGGATGTCTCATTTGATCGGAGCAAAAAATGCCCTTGCTTCTAAGGTCTGTACTGTAACCCTTCAATATTAATGCCTCACTGGTTTGTTCAAGAGAATACACTTCACTCCCCCCACCATCTTTCACATGTTCTTCTTGCCAACTACTATTTTCTGTTAGTGATTTTCCTATTTGAAGTAGTGACTTTAAATTGTAGCTTAGGGTGGCAATGGTCCATTTCTACTCAATTTAACATTTTATCGTAAGCCTGTATTGAGCTGGGAAGGGATTGTAGTTAGGCCCTGACAAGGTGGCCAGCAGATCCTTTCTACTTCCCTACTGATGTACATGCCCCCCATGTTCAGGCACGTTATGACTTGCAGCAAGGGAGAACCTGAAGGTTCGCCCCATTGAAGTGACTGGGAGGCTATTTTAATTTCTATGTTATACATCATGATGGCCAGCTGGAGATTAATGAAGGCCACCGTTCGATTAACGAGGCTATTGTTAATCAAGCGGTGGCCTCCATTAATCTCCAGCTGGCCATCATAATGTATAAAATAGTAATTAAAACAGCCTCCCATTCACTTCAATGGGGCATGCCCCTGAGCTCTCCCTTGCTGCACGTCATAACGTGCCTGAGCACGGTGGGGTTACATCAATAGGGAAGAGGAAGGGATAGACTGGTCACCTTGTCGGAGCCAAACTACAACCCATTCCCAGCCCAGTACAGGTTTACAATAAAATGTTAAAAATAGCAGAAAAGGACTATCGCCACCCTAAGCTACAGCATATGGTAAGGGATATCCCTTGATCAGAAGATCAGAAAACTACTTTAATGACAGCAATAAAGTTACATCATCAGTGGCCCAGTAGTGAAGAGGGTTGAGGCACCTTCCACCTTACCTTTTCCCACACCGGCCACCAGATTTGGAAGTGAGCTCGGGTCGTCGGGGGTTGACTGGGGGTGGAGTAGGAAAGAACGTCCAGTGGACAGCTCTCCTCTCCCAGGGTGGGGTGACTTGCCTTCTTTGCCCTTGGCTGCCCCAGGTAGAGGTCTGGGGGAAGCACCAGCAGTGTGAGAGACATGAAGGGAGGGGCTGCGTCTCTGTAGATGTGTGTGCCTCCACAGGCACGCTTACACACGCTGAAGCAGTGCTAAGGGAGAAATGTGGAAAATAGTTGTTGCAGGCTACATGAAGCCCTGCATGTCTTCTTCTGCCCTGCACTGTCAGCCGGCCACATGCTCAAGTCAGGATGTGTGTCACAGGATGGGGAAGAAAAGACCACCTTCCCAGCCCACCATGGGGGAATCCATGGGGATTACCAGGTGGGTGGGTGGGTGGGTGGGTTAGTCTGGTATGGTGAGGTTGGGGGAGAGGGGGTGGGGACAGAGTTAAAAGCCTGCCCGCACTGACCGAGAGGAGAAAAACTTGTATGGCAAGAAAAAGTTAAAGTATCAAATAATTGTTCATTATATGTAGATTTCATCAAACAAAAGATCTAATGCCAAGTCCAGATTTGTTTCAGGTTTAGTAATTGGACTCAGAGGTTCTACTGATGGAATGAACCCCAAATTGGTCCTAGTGCAGTTACTATGTCTGTAGAAATATTTTAGGTCAGTTTTTCTGAGAAGTTTAAAATATGTCCACTTCAGGTTCAAACTTATTAAATTTAACTGTGGGGACTGTCACAAACCCACTCAGCAGGTCAGGCCCTCTACTCCCAAAGTGCCAACCTCCGAGCGTAGTCTTGTAAACAGTTAACAGAACAAGGTAACCCTCTTGTCTGTTTTTGTGGATTCGAACCAACCTTTGGTCTCAAGTTCTGGAGGGATTCAAACTGTAAACCTCTTGTTAGCATACTCAATGCACAGGCTCAGATATTTCTGTCTTCGGGGGGCCAGATATCTTTGCCTATGGGCACCTAACCAGGTGTACAAAAATGAACCCTTAAAACTTAAAGACCTCAGATTATTCTTACATTTTTCCAGTTTGGTATCACCATTCAGGCTTATGCACAGTGTCTGCTGTAACCATATATACTTTACTTGCACAGGAAAGAAATCAAAGACAGACCAAGTAAGCTCTAAAATTAGAGTTTTTTACTAAAATAGATAAAAATACTGTATATGTAACACATAAAATACAGAACTATTATATCACAAGACATACAAATCTGGGCAAATTACAAAAGGTGTTTAAAGTCCACCAAAAAAAGGATAAAGGAAGCAAAAAGCAAATTTGAAGTTACACTGGCTACTAGGGTAAAGGACAATTATAAGTCCTTTTATCATTACATTAATAATTAAAAGGGAGAATCAAAAAAGATAGGCCCTATGATAGATTCTGAGGGGAAATTAGTTGCTGATAACTTTGGTATGGCGGAAATAAGTAATAAGTATTTCGCTTCCATTTTCAATAAGGAACAACCATTATTAGGGATTAATTGTGGAATACCTAATGATGACCAGGGAATAATTATAGACAGACAGGAAGTTTTATTACGACTTCAAAAACTTGACCAAAATAAGGCGCAGGGCCCAGATGGGATACATCCAAGAGTGCTTAAGGATTTGGCTGAACAACTAGCAGGCCCAGTTACTATAATATTTCAGAAATCATTAAGGGATGGGGAGGTCCCAGAGGATTGGAAACAGGTGGATGTGATACCTATCCACAAGAAAGGTCCCAAGCAGGAAGTTAAAAATTATAGGCCTGTGAACCTGACCTCAGTCCTGGGAAAAATGCTCGAGGGATTCATTAAGGATTTCATTTTGGAACACCAATATAAAACTGGGAAGGTTGATAATACACAACATGGTTTTGTTAAGGGGAGGTCTTGTCAGACTAACCTGTTGGAATTCTATGGTAAAGTAAATCAGGCATTGGACAAGGGTGGTTCCGTGGATGTGATCTTCTTGGACTTTGCCAAGGCATTTGACAAGGTACCTCACGTCAAACTATTAGAAACTCTAGCAAACATCGGAATCAAACATAATATTGTTTGTTGGATAAAATCTTGGTTGATGGATAGGATACAGAGAGTATGTATAAAAGGAGAATTCTCCAACTGGCAGAGGGTGACTAGTGGAGTGCCGCAGGGTTCCGTATTGGGTCCCTGCCTGTTCAATGCCTATATAGGGACAATGAGAGCCTCCCCGGATATCTGGTTTTCAAAATTCGCAGATGATACCAGAATAGGGAGGGTGGTCAACTTGCAGAAAGATGCGGATTTATTACAAGCAGCCCTAAGCGAGTTAGAAATTTGGGCAGACAGTCACGGTTCATTTTTTAAT
Source organism: Neoceratodus forsteri (assembly GCA_016271365.2). Taxonomy (NCBI): domain Eukaryota; kingdom Metazoa; phylum Chordata; order Ceratodontiformes; family Ceratodontidae; genus Neoceratodus; species Neoceratodus forsteri. The sequence continues at coordinate 363,321,683 of JADMNL010000023.1, read as the reverse complement.
GTGGATAAGTGCGGAGTGATGCATTTGGGAAAGAATAATATAATACACAATTATAAAATGGGAGGTAGAACTCTTAAACAGACCTCTGAGGAATGTGACTTGGGAATAAAAATTAGTAATAACCTAAACTTCACACCCCATTACAATCAAATTATTAAAAAAGCAGGTAGTATACAATATTGTATCAATAAACATATAAATAGTAGAGATAAGGGTGTTCTATTGCAGCTGTATACATCCGTGGTACGTCCTCATTTGGAATATTGTTCTCAGTTGTGGTCACCATTTAAAAAAGGGGACATAGCATCGATTGAAAAGGTCCAGAGAAGAGCTACCCATAGAATAAAGGAGGTTCAGGGGATGGACTATAATCAGAGGCTTAGGGCACTGGGGTTTAGAAGATTAAGAGGGGACATGTGTTTGATATACAGGGCCCTAAATGACCCGATATTAAGGGAACAGCTTGCTCTAGATATCATGGTTCATAATCATAACACTAGGGCACACCCGTTACAGTTAAAAACAGAGAGATTCAGTTCAAATAAAAGGAAGTACTGGCTAACAGTTAGAGCACCAAGGATTTGGAACAGACTACCAGTGGAAATAATTGCTAGTGGGGACATGGAAATTTTTCAGAGTAAACTGGATAGTTACTTAATAAACAATGGAATAATGGGATATTCTTAAATACATGGCGAGCATATGGACATTGTCTTATAAAGCTCTGAATACCTATGAAACCTATGAAATCTATTAAACAAAACAGGTTTTAACAGTGCAATTCCTACTACAGTAATTAGATGTGTCTCTCTCTCTCTCTAAATACCTGCTTAAAGTGCTGACAGATATTTCTTGGTCAGAGTCTAGATAAAAGTCTCTGAAGGAAAACAAAATATTCCTTAAAGCAAACTGTATTTGCCAGCCCCTTTGTGTGAGGTACCCTAGCTCCTCCTCTATCAGAATATATAAAAAAATATATCTATATAAAAACAGGATGTCTTTTCCAAGTATTAAATTCTGCAACCTCAGCATAACTCATGTTCTTCAAATGACTCTCTTTGATCTTATGCTGCATCCTCTCTCACACAGGCTTCAAAGGAGCATTTACAACTTCGCACCCGTGTGTAATAACCTAGGTTTCCCTCCAAGCATCATAAAATGGATATGATCTTCCCTCTTAGCAACTACAGCTATAATTAACTCAGACAAACAGGAGATCCTTGATTAAGGCCTGGTCTGTAATTAGCTCATGGCTTTCATCTTTTAGCAGAGACTGGGGGCGGGGATGGCAAGTGAGGTCATTCCAAGAGCACCAGATTTCTCAGCAGAGACAAATCAGTAATACATTTTTATATTTAAAAAAAATGATACAGCACTCAGAACTGGCTGTCCACATCACAATACTCTACAAATAGACTGAATTTGGGGGCTCTATCCCCTGCATGGGATGATCTTCCCAAATCAGTTCACTCCTCATAGACCCTGGACAGCCCATTGGAGTTCTGATGTTTTTCTCCAGACCTATGTACGATTGTCATATCATATCCTTGCAAAGCAAGACTCCATCATAGCAATCTATCATTGTTCTTTCCCATCTGCATCAGCCAAACCAGGGGGTTGTGGTCAGTCTGCACCACAAAATGCTGCCCATACAAGTATGGCCCCAACTTCTTGAGGGTCCACACTATGCAAGACACTCCTTTTCCACCATGGAGTTTGCTTGCTCCCTGGGAAATAACTTCTTATTCAGGTATACTACTGGGTGATCTGTCCCTTGGCTGGATGTCTGACTCAGTACTGTCCCAATACCCACATCTGATGCGTCAGTCTGAACTATAAAGGTTTTGCTATAGTCAGGACTTGTCAAAACAGGAGCACTGCACAGTGCCTCCTTTAGTTTGTAAAAGGCTTACTCACAGTCTGGGGCCCCAGGTAATTTTGTTGGGCATCCTTTTCTTTGTCAGGTCAGATAGGGGAGCAGCCAGGGCACTGTAACTGGGTATAAATTTTCTGTAGTACCCTGCTGTCCCTAGAAAACTCCTGACCTACTTCTGTGTTTCTAGTCTGGGCCATGCCTGGATCACCTCTATCTTTATTTGGTTAGGACAGAGCTGTCCCCAGCCTACCACATGCCCGGGGTATGCCACTTCTCCCATGGCCACCTGGCACTTCTCAGCTTTGACAGTGAGCCCGGCCCTCTGTATCCTGCCCAGCACTTCCCTAAGGTGGGATAGGTGTTCCTCCCAGCTGGTACTAAAGATGGCAATGTCATCCAGGTACGCCATGGCATACTCCTCAGCACCATTTAACACCTGGTTCACCAACCTTTGGAAAGTGGCTGGGGCTTTCTTCATTCCGAAAGGCATTACTTTAAACTCAAATAAGCCTATCGGAGTGATGAAGGCCAACCTCTCCCTAGCTCTGTCTGTCAACTCTACCTGCCAATGCCCCTTTGTCAGGTCAATGGTCATAAGGTAGGTCACCCCTCCCAACTTGTCCAGGAGTTCATTCGTCCAGGGCGTTGGGTGGACGTCTGACTTTGTGACGGCATTCAGTCCACAATAGTCTACACAGAAATGAGTAGAGCCATCTGGCTTAGGCACAAGGACTATGGGTGAGGCCCAGGGGCTGTGGGATCTCTGGATTACCCCTAAATCCAGTAGCTCCTCCACTTGCCTCCTAATGTCCTTTTGGACAGCCTCAGACACCCGATATGCTGCCCACCGTATGGGCGTCTATGTCCCTGTCTCCACATCGTGTGTCGCTAAGGGGGCTCGTCCAGGCTTGGTGCTAAACAACGGGGCAAATTCTGCTAAAACCTCCCTTACTTTCTGGATCTGATCCGGGGCCAGCTGGGGAGACAATTTTACTGCCTCCACACAGAACTCACACTTACTTTCTTCCAGCATATCCAGAAAGGGGTCTCCTTCTTCCGTCCCCTTCCCATGACTACACACTGCAAACACCATGTCAGCCCTATTTGCATATGGCTTTATCATGTTGACATGGTACATCCTTTCTGTCTGTCTTCTGTCAGGTAACTCCACAATGTAGTTCACGTCATTTACCTTCCTAACCACTTTGTACGGTCCTGCCCACTCAGCTTGCAGCTCGTCTTTCCGGACCGGAATAAGGACCATGACTTCCTGACCCACCATGTATGAGTGAGCTCTGGCTCTGCGGTTGTACCACACTTTTTGTTTCTGTTGGGCAGCTGCTAGGTTGCTCTGTGCTGTCCCCATAAGCTCCTTCAGCCTTTCCCTAAACCTAAGGACGTAATCCACAATGGGAGTTCCCTGGGTAGCGTGCTTGCCTTCCCAGTCCTCCCGGATCAAGTCTAGGGGCCCACGTCATCGGCGTCCATATAAGAGTTCGAAGGGGGGAAAATCCTGTCGACTCTTGGGGCATCTTCCTGTATGCAAACAGGTGGGGAAGGTATTTCTCCCAGTCCCTCCCATGCTGTTCAGAAAATGCCCAGAGCATTGACTTTAGGGTACCATTGAATCTCTTCACAAGCCCATTGACTTGTGGGTGATACAGTGTCATGCATCTCTGCACCACCCCATACTTCTCCCATAAACATTTCATCAGATCTGACATGAAGGAACCCCCTCGATCAGTGATTACCTCCTGCAGAAACCCAACACAGGAGAAAATCCCAAGTAAGGCATCTGCCACTTTGTCTGTCCTCACTGAGGATAGGATGACTGCCTCTGGGTACCGGGTGGCATAATCCACCATAGTCAGGATGAATCTCTTCCATGAGGAGCTGGGGGTATTTAAAAGGCCCCACAATATCCATTCCCACCCTCTGGAATGGCTCCTCCACTATGGGCAATGGAATCAGGGTGGCTTGGGTCTTCTTGCCCGCCTTCCCTATGTCTTGGCACTGGTGACAAAACCTGCCATACTCTTTCACCTGCTGGGTGAAGTTAGGCCAGTAGAAATTCTGGGCTAACCGCTGCGTAGTGCGCGCGATTCCCAGATGACCAGACAAGGGAATACCATGGGCAACCTTGAGCAACTGCTTATGATATCCCTGAGGAATGACAAGCTGCCTGCTTAGCATCCCTCCCTCTGTCTGTACAGCCTGAGTATACATAAGTCCATTTTCCCAATAAACCTTATGTCTGCCATCACCTCCCCTGTACTCTGTCAGAGTCTGCCCAAACCCTCAGCTTCTTTAAACTAGGGTCACTTCTCTGAGCAGCTGCAAACCCCTCATACATTCCCAAGGCATGGGACAGGTCCTCTTCAGTCGCTAAACTAGGGTCCCTAGCACTAGCATCAGGGCCCTCAGGATCACTGTCAATCCCAACCCTCTGACAATGGGTCACTCCTCCCTCTTCGGAGTAACCTTCCGTAGCTGTGTGGTTACTTATTACTGGGGAAATTTCTACCCCCTTTTCATCAATCTCCATATCAGGAGACACAGGCTGGGGAACCAGCCTCCTAGTGGTTTCCACAATGGCTTCTGTGGGAATCAGGGAACTACAATTTTCCCTGGCTGCTTGGCTACGGGTAACTGCACATACCATCTCCTGTTTTAGATTGTTGCCCAGGATCACATCCACTGCTAAGGTTTGGGCTACAGCTACCTATCGCACAGTTCCCCCTGTTTCACCTCAGTCTAGGAGAACACTAGCCAGTGGTAATGTTTTCTCTTCACCAGTAAACCCCTGTACAGTGACGTATTTGTTGGGTATAAGCTGACCAGGCTGTACTAGATCCCCCTTTATCAAGGTTAAGGATGCCCCTGTGTCCCTTAACCCTTGCGTCTGTACACCATTCACCATGACTGGGTGCATGTGTTCCCTCATGTTCACTGGCATGCTTCCAGGGACACACAAGCAACCCACTTCTTTTCTAGCTCCTGGTTGTGTATTATTGCTTGCATTTTGAGGACACTGTCTGGCAATATGCCCAGTTTCTTTACACAACCAACATTCATTTCTTCTCTCAGAGAAATCTTTTCTCTGAAACCTGGGGCTAACTGGTTTTGGTGGAGGCAGTGAGGATTTTAGCTGCCCTGAAGGTGCACTTTTCCCTTTCTGCACTGCCCCACCTGCCCCATTCACTCTCAGAGCAGGTCTGCTCTTGGCATAGTGGTCTGAGAGTTCAGCAGCCTCTTGCACTGTTTTGGGATCTCGGTCCTCTGGCCAGGTTTTTAGCTCTGCTGGGCAAGCCCAATAAAACTATTCTAATAAAATCACATTTTCAATTTTATCAACAGAGTTTGCCTCAGTTCCTTCCCACCAACATTTTAAAAACTGACGTCGTTTCGTGGTTAGCTCCTCGTAGCTCATATCAGGACTTCTCCTGAGCTTACAGAATTTAGCTCTGTATGGTTCAGCAGTTAATTCAAACCTTTTTAACAGTGCAGCTTTGAGTTTGCTGTAATCATTACTGTCCTCATTGTCCATTTGACCCAATGCATCCCGAGCTTTCCCGGCAAGTAGCGGGGATAGCTGGAAGCTCTAGGACTCTCTCGGAATTTTAGCTTGAATACAAACTTTTTCAAAAGAGTTTAAAAAGGCATCCATATCCTCCCCCTCTTTAAACTCAGCTATTAATTTGGAATTCAATTTGTAACCCAGTCCTGCAGTCCCAGTTAAATCCAAGCCACTTACCTGCTCTGGTGCTGCTGGTCAGAGTCGTAGCTTCTCCAGTCTGTGTTGCCTCTGGCACTCCTCTCTCTTCTCCTCTGCAGCTCACTGGCACTCACGCTGCTCACGGTCTGCATCTCGGCATTCTCGTTCTGCCTCACGGTCCACCTCTCTTTTCTCTCGCTCCCTCTTCTCCTGGAACTCCAGCTCCATCCTGCGTAACTCAATTTATAGCCTGAGTATCTCTGGATTCAGGATACTGGTGACCTTCCCCTGCTGCTGTGGCCCTTCACTGAGAGAGGCCCTGTTGCCCTCCTCATCGAATCTGGACACTGCACTGGCCACTAGCCCTGCCACACTCGAGGTTTGGTCCTTTCCAGTCATGGTCCGTGACTCGCTGCTCTGGGTATCTGCTACCATCAGGGCATCTATGAGGTTCTGCTTTTTGGCTGTCACCTCAAACAGGACTCCTCTGTACCTGCACAACTGCTATAAGTAATCTAAAGTGTGCCTGCTGTAGTCGGAAGTCATCTTTCCTAACTACTGCTACTCTGACTTGTACTTTGGGAAAAAAAAATAAAATGGGTAGGAACGTGACTGTATGCCAAGTGATATAGTTCTGCTTCCTTTTTAAAATTAAATCACTGCCTTTTTCTTTCTTTGCAAGTGAGCTTACAGTCTCAAGCTGACACAAAACAATACAAGCTTGTAATACCAAAATTATGCCACCGCTGCCAACCAATCTGTCACAAACCCACTCAGCAGGTCAGGCCCTCTACTCCCAAAGTGCCAAACTCCGAGCGTAGTCTTGTAAACAGTTAACAGAACAAGGTAACCCTCTTGTCTGTTTTTGTGAGTTTGAACCAACCTTTGGTCTCAAGTTCTGGAGGGATTCAAACTGTGAACCTCTTGTTAGCGTACCCAATGCACAGGCTCAGATATTTCTGTCTTTGGGGGGCCAGATATCTTTGCCTACGGGCACCTAACCAGGTGTACAAAAATTAACCCTTAAAACTTAAAGACCTTAGATTATTCTTACCTTTTTCCAGTTTGGTATCACCATTCAGGCTTATGCACAGTGTCTGCTGTAACCATATATACTTTACTTGCACAGGAAAGAAATCAAAGACAGACCAAGTAAGCTCTAAAATTAGAGTTTTTTACTAAAATAGATAAAAATATATGTAACACATAAAATACAGAACTATTATATCACAAGACATACAAATCTATTAAACAAAACAGGTTTTAACAGTGCAATTCCCACTACAGTAATTAGATTTGTCTCTCTCTCTAAATACCTGCTTAAAGTGCTCACAGATGTTTCTTGGTCAGAGTCTAGATAAAAGTCTCTGAAGGAAAACAGAATATTCCTTAAAGCAAACTGTATTTGCCAGCTCCTTTGTGTGAGGTCACCTAGCTCCTCCTCTGTCAGAATATATATAAAAAAATATCCATATAAAAACAGGATGTCTTTTCCAAGTATTAAATTCTGCAACGTCAGCATAACTCATGTTCTTCAAATGACTCTTTTTGATCTTATGCTCCATCCTCTCTCACACAGGCTTCAAAGGAGCATTTACAACTTCGCACCCGTGTGTAATAACCTGGGTTTCCCTCCAAGCATCATAAAATGGATATGATCTTCCATCTTAGCAACTACAGCTATAATTAACTCAGACAAACAGGAGATCCTTGATTAAGGCCTGGTCTGTAATTAGCTCATGGCTTTCATCTTTTAGCAGAGACCGGTGGGGGGGGGGGGAATGAGTGAGGTCATTCCAAGAGCACCAGATTTCTCAGCAGAGACAAATCAGTAATACATTTTTATATTTAAAAAAAATGATACAGCACTCAGAACTGGCTGTCCACATCACAGGGACCACAGATGGGCCGTTTGATAAAACTTGGATTTGGTGTTCACTCAATTCCTATTTGGATAAGTTAATCACTGGTTGCAGACTTGTTTGTTCCAGCCTGACCTTCGGGGTGCTGATTGACCTCCACTGACCTTGTCCTCTGCTGCCACCTTGTCCTTTTCTCAGGGAGGGTGAGGATGGTAGAACCGAGGCATATCCCTCCAGTTGTACCTCTCCATAATTCATATGCTGTTCTGGCAGATAGTGGTTCCTCTATGGAGGCACCCACAGTGGAGACCAAGGAGGCTGCTGGGAACCTCCACAAAGGAGACCCACAGGAGGGTGGCATGGGACCCCACAGGGGAAGGAAAAACTCCTGGTGGGGGACTCAGTTGTTAGGGGAGTAGAACTAGGGGAGGGAGGGGAGAGGGAGGTAAGGTGCCTGCCCAGGGCCATGGCTTGGAGGGACAGGGAGCGAATCCTCAGGATCGTGGGAGCAGCTGCACAGGGGAAACATAGAAACATAGAATTTGACAGCAGATAAGGACCGCTTGGCCCATCTAGTCTGCCCACTTTCCTACCTAACAGATAAGCTGCAGATCCTAGTTAACCAGCAGCTTACTTCCTCCTGGGAGCTGGACATCATTGTTCACCTAGGGACAAATGACCTGACTGAGAATGGGATCAGAGCAGTGTAGGGGGAGTTTGTGGAGTTGGGGAGGGGACTTAGACAAGTAGCCTGCACGGTAACCTTATCTTAGGTGCTGTCTCTCTATAGCATGGGTAAGGCTAGGGTGCTCTGCACCATGGGATTCAATCAGTGGTTGAAAAAATGGTGCAGAGCTCAGGGTTTTGGCTTCATTGGGAACTGGGGATCCACCTGGAGGGATACAGGCCTTTACTGGCACGATGGTCTGCATCTGTCCAGGAGGGAAACCAGGATCCTATGTGATAGGTTTAAATGCTTCATTGGTGGACTTCCAGTGACGTCATGTCCATGGAAGCACCTTGAGCTTGTAGCTCCGTCTCCTCCAAGGCTTCTAAAACTCTAAACTCCACTTTTATTAGCTCAAATTTGGAGCAAGTTTCAGCATATGCTCTGTCAAGATGCCTAGAAGAAAACCTGACCAGTCAAAATCGTTGTCGGAACCTGTGGATCCAGCTGGATTGTGTTCTGATAGCAACAGCTCACAGATCTCAGGCCACAGTGAGCCCTCAAGGGCTGACCTGTCAAATGCTCCAAATTTTGCCAGGCAAATTGATATAGTTCTTCTGGAGCTCTAGGACTTTCAAAAAGAGACCCACTCTACTTTTATGGTGTTCCATACAGACATCAGAAAAATGGAGCGTAGACTCGATTCTCTGGAGGAGCAGGCAACACAGACAGATGCCCAGGTGGACTGCACCGAGCGGGCTATAGTACAACAGCACCATGCTATCCAGGAGCTACAGGAGAGGGCAGATGACGCAGAGGCCCAGAACCGCAGAAATAATCTCAGGATATTGGTCTTTCCTGAAGGCTGCTAGGGCAATAACCCAATCCAGTTTTTGCAGCAATTCTTTAGGTCCAAACTAGATCTCCCTGAGAGCTGCACAAAGGAGATCGACCATGCTCACAATGCGTTGGGCCCGCAGCCTGGCCCATCTAACCGCCCGTGCTCTGTGGTTCTGCGTTTTCTACATTTCCAAGAAAAGAAGCTCATTTTGCACAAATCTTGGTAATAGGGATCTGTCATATCAAGATCATTGTATATACGTTGACAATGACTACCCCCCTTAATTGCTGCATGCTGCAGGGCCTATGCCCCTATACTTAAGAAGCTCTGGGAGGCTAAAATAAAATTCAGAACCTCATACTCCCCTAAGCTGACAGTACAATTCTTAGAGGGCTCCAAAACATCTGAAAGCGCCGAGGATGCCACCAAAGAACTCTGTAGCCGCAGCATGGAGGTCGTGCTGGGCCAAAAACAGGCCAATCCATCTCTAGCATCTAAACTGGCACAGAGGGTCTGGCGTTGGATGCTGCTGAGGGAAGAGCGTCACAGAGAAGTAGCCTCAGCAATTCAGCAAATAGTGGCAGGCCTGAAGAAACACACATTGGAATCGCCTTTGAGGGCAACTACGCACCAGCCTGTTAAATGAATGGACTTTTTCTAACCTGCTTACTTTTTCTTTCCACAGGTGAGCCAGCTCTTTTTCTTCCCCCCTAGATATGCCTGGTAATTGTGGTCATCTGGTACCATACCTCCCTTGGATCCCTCCCCTTCTCCCACGCACACCATGTAGGCTAGGCTAGGGGCTAGGGGGTTTGCCTTCGCCCATTTCTGTGGCCCTAGGCTTAGCAGGCCCTTGCTGCTTTGGCATTCTCTGGGAGGCAGGAGACTAATCTGCTTAACCGCTTCCAGGAATGTGGCCATCACCAGGTGTGATGCTGGATTCTTTTGGGGGGGTCAGGGTCTGGGGGGATAGGAACGACTGCGGGGGGGTGAGACTGGCTCTTAATTCATCCCCAGTTGCCTTGACGGATGAGCCAGAGACAGGTCGGTGGCACCTTCCATTTGTAGAATTTCTGTTGCTAGTAAATGGAACAGGCGGCTGCCGCCATGACAGCCCTGCATCATGGCCACAAGGCGACTGCCACATGGCCCTCCGAGACGTCGACGGGCTCAGTAGGTGATCCAGGTTGAGCGCTTGGGTTGTCCTCAGCCCTGCTGTATGCATAAATCAGACCAGACAGTATGGAAATTGATGAAGCGGCTCCCCGGGGTGCCTGAGATGGTGCTCCGTGGGCCAGTTTACAGCCTCTGCTTGCACAGGTGGTTTTGGAACTGCTTCCCCTCTGCTCTGAGACACTTTGGCCTAGCGTGCAAGGTGCTGGGAGTGGGATGGGGGACTGGGCATGTCCCTTCCCTCCTGGGCCCTTGCATGTAGGTCGGAGGGTCACTGCGGCCTAACTGTTTGTGGATAGCCCTGGTAGCCACTATTTTTTGGCCGCTAATGAAAATATTGCAGTTGAGTTTATAAATGTTTGAACATGTTCAATTTTATCGCCTTAGAGGAGCTAAGGCATGACCACATTCCCTTTCCCATATTTAAACGTTTACGTCTAGTACCCTTTTGTAGGGACAGACCAAGCTTGGCATAGTCTGGGTGCTGGGTGCTTTCCAGCACCAAGCCCCATGGAAGCCACCCCTACCTCAGCAGGCTCTGCCCAGTTGACAGTTGCCCGCATAGTTAGCGTTCCCCTTTTTCTTTTAATTTTCCTGTTGGTCTCCTTCCCCCAGGTTATCTGTTTGAGGGTTTGTTCCCTTGCATCCTTACAAGCAATCACAATGTCTCCTTTCAGGAGTTGGTCCGAGGACCGGTGTTAGGCGTGGGTATAAGTGGCAAGTCCTCCCTGCTCTTATTCTGGCTTTAAAATGGCTAGTAAACACCTCAAATTGTATTCTTTGAATTTAAATGGACTAGGCAGCCACATAAAGAGAATGAGAATGATTTCTCTGCTGAGGAAAAGTCAAGCTGAAATTGTTTATATTCAAGAAATGCATATGTCTGCTAATGAGCATAAGAAACTGATTGGCAGGGGTTTCACCCAGGTTTTTTCCTCTGCATTTGTGGGAGGGAGAAGGAGGGGAGGGACAACATACTGATTCCCAGTCATACCCCCTTCTAGGCAACTAAGGAGTGGGTGGGCCCAGAGGGCTGCCTGGTTATTGTGCAGGGGCTGCTACAAGACTGGGAGGTGACCTTAGCGAACATATATATCCCCCCACGAGCGTTAACGTCATGACATTTCATCACCTCTTGAATAAGATAGTGGAGTGGAGTGGACTAGCGGGACACTGATCCTAGTGGAAGATTTTAATATAACTTCTAGCCCAAATTAAGACTCCATAAATACATCCAGGGGTAAACAGCCAGCTTCACATAAATTTGTTAAGCGATTTGTTCAGGAGGTAGGCTGGCTGGACGAGTGGCAATCCCTCCATTCAAGGGGCAGAGGATACACATTTTACTCTGCAATGCATGGCACCTACAATCATACTGACCACTGCTATACTCAGAAGAAATGCTTGGGAGCCTTGGTCGACGCCACCATGGGGGATATTTCCCACTCTGACCACGCCCCCCCGATTACCTCCCGGGATCTGGCTTTGGAGAGGTGCAGCACTATCTGGAAGTTTAACCCGGCCCATCTCAGGAGCAAATCCTTTCGTGAATTTCTGAGTGATAAGATTAAAGAGATATTGGAGGACAATGCAGATCCTGAAATCCCCCCCATTACATGGGATACCCTGAAAGCAGTCTTAATGGGACACCTGATAAAGCATACAGCCACCCTTGTGAGGATCCGGAAGGAGAGGCGAAAACACGTTGAACAAACCTTGCATTTCCTACAGACTGCTCATCAGCAGGGAGACCACTCAGTTATCACACAACTTAAGCAGGTCCGGCAGGATCTGGACTCCCTCTGCACCTAACAGACAGAGATAGTGCTGGCATTCTTGAGACAGAGATATGGGGAGATAGGCCGCCGGGCCTCTTGTCTGTTAACCTACCGTCTGCGTAATCAGTGCAAACTATCTTCCATAGCAGCAATAAAAGACCCTAACACGGGTACCCTCCATACGAAACTCGGGCACATCTCCCAAGCCTTCTGTGATTACTATAAAGCCCCTATACACCCCTGAGCAGCCTGCACACCCTCTCGCTATTAATGCCTTCCTGCCCACCTTGAATCTTCCTGGTCTTGGTCAAGATCAGCAAGACAGCTTGATATCCCCTATAACCCAAGTGGAGCTGGCAGCCGCTGCCTCCAGATCTAAAACCAGGAAGGCCCCGGGCCCGGATGGCTTTGGGGCAGAGTTTTATAAGAATACAACACAAATAGCTAGCCCACTTTTATTACAGGTCTACAATGAGGTCTTACAAGGGACCTCCAGCCCCCCCCCCCCAGGGCTGGTCATATGCACTGGTTTCCCTCATCCCTAAACCGGGCAAGGATCCTCCATCATGTGGCTCCTATAGGTTAATCTCGGTCCTAAATATGGACTATAAATGCCTCATATCCATTCTGGCCCACCGGCTTGATATGGGCCTCCCCATCCTAATTAACCTTGACCAGACAGGCTTTGTAAGCTCTAGATCCACAATGGACAATACCCATAGAGCACTCCATCTGGTATATGAAATGCAGACTCGAAAACACCCTTCCGTCCTTCTCAGCCTAGATGCTGAGAAGGCTTTTGATAGGGTCTCCTGGCCCTTTCTTTTCTCCACCATGGCCAGGATGGGTTTTCCCATCCCCTTTATCACCATGATAAAAGCACTATATGCCTCCCCTCAGGCCTGCGTTAAGGTTTCTGGCCACCACTCTGGCTACTTTCCCCTCTTTAGGGGGACCCGACAAGGCTGACCCCTGTCGCCTGGACTCTTTGCCATCTTTATTGAACCGTTGGCCCAGGCAATAAGACTCTCCCTATTGATATCAGGGGTTCAGGTCGGGGGGATGGAATACCGCATTGCATTGTATGCAGATGACGTACTGCTTTTTCTACCAAAACCATTACAGTCCATCCCCACAGTCTTCAAAATTCTCGAGACCTTTGGGTCATTTTCAGGATATAAGCTTAACACTTCCAAAACCGATGCCCTTGTCTTTCATTTTACCCCTTCCCGAACACTTAGACAAGCCTACCCATTTCAATGGGACTTTGACAAACTAAAATACCGTGGTATCTGTTTGTCCCACAACGCTGAAAGCACAATGCGAAATATCTATGACCCCTTTTACTCCCAACTTCAGCAAGATCTGGCCAAATGGAATAGCCTTCCCTTAAATTTGTACCAGAGAATAGAGGTAATACAGATGGTGGTCCTACCTAGGGCCCTCTCCCTCTTTCAGAATGCCCCATTGCACTTGCTGGCAAAGTTATTCCGTATGTGGAATAAGGCAATCCTAGGGTTCATTTGGTCGGGTAAACATTCTAGAGTGAAATTCTCTATCCTCTCACTCCCTAAAAAACAGGGGGGAGGGCTGCACCAGCCCTGTGGCGCTGAGGGTTGAGGCGCTGGATGCCACACCTCATGCTACGCCGGCTACCTGGGTTCGGGAATGAGCCCAGGTCATTGGGGGTTGACGGGGTGGACTAGGATTGAGCGTCCACAGACTGCTTTCCTAGTCCTGGGGTGGGTTGGGGAAAATTCACCGCACTGTAGTGACCTCTGAGGATGCCTGGAGGTACTACCAGTGTCAGTGTTAGCAAAAGGGGAGCATGGCGGACATCGGCACGTTGTGCCTGGATGTCATTGCACATCTGTGCTCCAAGTGGGCGCTATGGAGGAAAAAGGATGGGCGCGACCATGCAGCTTGACGGCCGCGTCCTGCGCTGCCCGGAGGACTCTTGAGGGGTCTCGTTGGGGAGGGCTAGGGGCTATCCTGGCTAGGAAAGGCATAGGGGGCCCTCCAGCAGGATGGCAAGATGGCCATCCCAGATCCTCCTGGGTGCGGTTCGAGCCACTTTGCTCTCCGGGTGGGCAGGGCCGGCAGCTGGATGCCCCAAGCTGGTACACGCTGCGGCAGGCGGTAAAAACACAGTTGTGTTAAAAAAAAAACAGGGGCCTTGCACTCCTCAACCTACAGCTATATAACTGGGCCTCACACCTATCTTTTATAGCTATTCACCACATGGGGGCCTCACCCGCAATCTGGAGGGAGATAGAGGAAGGGCTCTTTCACTATGATGACATGGTCAGGGCTACCTTATATCAGAATCCCCCGCATTTAATTCAGACCCTTTTCAGTCCCTGGATCCAACACCAAATCAGAACTTGGAATGTGATCTGCAGGCATTTCTCATTCTGCCCATTTTTTTGATGTTACTCTGCCCAATTGCCTTACTGGAAAACTTTTTCCCTGCCTGGATTGACCATACATTTCGTAACTGGGGTCACTTGCGAATCACCACTCTCTCAAAATTTCTAAATGGATCTATTTTTAAACCATTTCAAGAGATGTTCCGGGCCTACAGGCTACATCAGATGGATTCATTTAGGTATCTCCAACTAAGACACTATTTTTATTCCCTCCCACGTGGGGCCCACCATCCAGAGGGGTACCCCCCATCACTCTCCTCCAAGGACTCTCCCTTTCTACAGAGCTGCCACATGCATCTCTGTTATACAAGGCCCTCACTGACACAGCAAGGGATGGTACCAGGCTGATACTTGAGAAATGGAATGGGGAGTTGGGTATGAATGTCATGCCACAACAATGGGATACTAGTTGTCTTACCACTTCTAAAATCACATTCTCCCATAGCTGGCATCTTTTTTCTTGGTAACTGCTCATAAGGTATTTCCGTACACCGTTCATTACTTCGCATTACCTTACTTCTAGTTCAGTACAATGCTGGCGCCAATGCAGTGACCCAGCAGCACACCATTCTCATGTATTCGGGTTGTGCCCTAAGCTACAACCCTTCCTGACATCCCTGCAACAGGAGCTGGAGATTCTGTTTGGCCATCCAGTGCTGCTTACCGGGGAATTCTTTATGTTACGTTTTTCCTCGGGGACTCAGAGACTTTCACACCCATTGTCTTCTGGGGGAGGCTTTTCTGGTGGCCAAGAAGGCCATAACCAAGTGTTGGCTCACAGTATCAATCCCCACAATTCCCAAATGGAGGGAAATAGTCAACTGCATACATAAAACTGAGAAGATCTCCTTTCATCTGAATGATAGCTTCGAACTTTGTTTGCAGAGCAGGAACAGATGGCTCCTATATATTATGTCCAAGGACCCAAACTTTGTTCCCTAAGGAATAGATTTTTCCTGTAACTGTAATGGTGGGCCCCCCCCGCCCGGGTAGGAGGGGTTGATCAGGATCCCCGGGACTGGGAACATTCAAATGGGAGTGCATGAACTTTTCTGTATGAAATGTCTTGTTTTACTTTTTGTTTCTAGTCTGTGTATGTATGTGTTTATTGACCTCATGCCGAAGCCGACCTTGAACTGTATTCCTGTATACATAATTAACTATAATTGATGAATTTGTGACTGCTCGTACCTTGTTGAAATAAGTTAATAAAGATTATATTTACAAAAAAAAATGGTTCATTGGCAAACATTTAAACTAGCCAAGGGGGGAGGACTGAAAAGAAGCAGGAAAATCCCAGCCCCCCCCCACAAAACAGGGTAGTTAGCAAGGTAAACACCAAAACAGAGAAATCGATAGGGAGAAGGGCAGGGGTAAATGAAGAAAAAGACAAATTTATTTATTTATTGGCTTTTTGTAACCGGGTAAGTGCATTAGGCAAAAAATCCTGCCTATTTTCAAGCACAACCCGGGAGGGTACAGTTTACAAAGCAGTGAACACATTACAGTAAACAGGTGCATACAGTTTCCAGTTACAGTCAAGCATAATACAGGGTGAATACAATAGTACATGGAAACACAGAGTAGTAGTTTAAACATAGACTTGACAGAGATGACCCCCAGAGAGGGAGTCATTTGCAGCAATGATGCTAAAGTCAGTAGGCAGGGACAGCAAGTAGACAGCAATCTATGAAGAGCAAGGGTAAAGATAAGCAGGACACAAGTTAGAGAGGAATTAGGTGCAGACACATGAATCAAGTGCATGGAGGTGGGAAAAAAGTGCAGTTTTAAAGGCTGAGAGAGATGTGGAGCCCCATAAGTTGGTAGGTAGGGAGTTCCAGAATTTAGAGGTGAAATGTGAGAAAGCAAGCTGCCCCATTTTAGTCGAGCAGAGAGAGACAGTGAGCAAGGGCAACGTAGAGGACCTTAAGTCTCGGGAATGGGTCATGGGTGTGAGCATGGCCGCAATACTGTCGGGGGGGGGTCCAATTCATGGAGTCAATAATGCACCCCAGTGAGAAGGAGCACTGCAATTTGGGGGACAGCCAGTGTAGTGTGGAGTATAGGAGACAGTGATGGGTAAGGCAAGGGACAGAGAGGGTGAATCTGCAGATGTTATTATAAGAGGTGTCCCACTTATGAAGGATACCCACTTTGGCATGTGAGATAGTGGTGGAAAACTATAACCTAGGCCTAGGAAGCAGTATGCCACGCGCTACAGAGATTCTGGCGGCAGCGGTAAGGGCATGACGCACATAGTTGGCAGCACCTAACCTGGCATAAACAGACCTGCATACCTCGTTTATATGCGCAGAGAAATCAAGTGCAGAATCAAGGGTCACACCAAGATATTTGAAGGCGTCAGTGGGCGTGACTATCAATCCATCAATGTTAATCACACGAAGCTTCGTTGACTCTGCATGAACTTTCCTGGCAGATCCAAACAGCATGGACTGAGTTTTAGGCAAGTTGAGAATGAGTGAGTCAGAGGTGAGTCAGTGCTGTATCTTGTTGAATGCAGAGGAGAGATGGGTGTTAATCTCCAGGACCGAGCGTGGGGTGGCATATAACACCAGGTCATCAGCATACATGATAGAGTGACAGGAAGAGAGGAGGGAGTGTCATTGGTAAAGACAGAGAAGAGAACTGGTTCTAGGATGGAGCCTTGGTGGATGCCACCATAGATTGATGCAGGGGAAGAGAGAACTTTGCCAAAGGAGGTGGATTGGGATCGGTTGGAGAGGTAGCTACTGAACCAGAACAGGGTAGATTCAGAGGCCCCTAGTGAGTGGAGTTTGTATAGGAGCAGTGGATGATTAACCATGTCAAACACCTTGGTGAGGTCTAGAAAGACAGCACCTGTGAGAAGACCTCTGTCCATGTTGGACTTAATATCACTGGAGAGAAGTGTGAGGGTGGTGGTGGTATTATGTCCAGCCCTAAAGCCATGTTGACCAGGTGATTGAATATTAAAATCCAGTAGGTGGGTAGAAATCTGGCGATGGATAAGTTTCTCTAAGATCTTACTAAGGGTAGGTAGTAAGGCTATGGGTCGATAGTTCGCTTGGACTTTGGGGTCACCTTCCTTGAAAACAGGGATGACCTTAGTAGCTTTCCAGGCTGTGGGCACTGTAGAGGTGCAGATAGACAGATTAAACAGCCTGGTGATAGGGGTAGCGAGGAAGTGAGCGCCGAGTCTAATAATCCTAGGTTCAACACCATTGAGCCCAGGGCTGCCTCAAGGTGGGATGTACTGAAGTAACCTGAGAACATCCGACCGAGCAATGTTGGAGAGGATAAGCGGCGGAGAAGCAGAAGAGGGGATGTTGGGGTCACAGGATGATGAGAGGGCGATTGTAGGAGCCTCTGTAAAAAGGGAGTTAAAAGCATTGGCTATAGTACAGGAGTTATTGCACAGTGTATCATTAATTAGCATATCCTTAGGAGCCAGAGGCCTAGTGTTCCCCATTATCTCATTGATCTGGTTCCAGTACTTCTTGGCGTCAGACGCTGAGAACTGTAGGAGTTTCCGGGTAATAGTTACTCTTGGCAACGCAGACCTCTTTCTTGCAGGTGTTATGTAGTGAGCAATAGGCATCAAAGTCTGTTTGAGCAGAAGATGATTTCCATGTTTTTCCAAAGTTTATCTCATTCCTTGAAAAGTTTGAGGAGGGGCCGCTTCAACCACTTGGTCACCTTCCCTCTAACCCTCCGTGTTGAGACAGGGATATGTTTAGTCTGTAAGGTTAGCAGAGTGGTAATGAAGTTGTCAGTAACCCAGTTAATCTCGGTTGTTCGAAATGGGGGGGGGGGGACCAGTCAATTTGTTTTCAGTCAAATAGGAAAGCCACAGGATCAAGAATGGAAAAATTGGAAAAAGGACAGAACTTTCAGAGGATGACAGGCAACAGGAGCATCCCTAATGCAGAAGACTGGGCAGTGGTCACTAATAGTATCAGGTAGAACCCCAGTTGAGAAGTAACAGTCCTTGCGGTTGGTAAGGATCCAGTCAATCATTGAGCGACAGAGGTTATTCTGAGTTATCCGAGTATGGGAAGAGAAAAGTTGCTCAAAGTTAGCCATGCTAATTGTCAAAGCAAGTGAGGAGGAGTTTGAGCCCAGCCAGTCCAGGTTAAAGTCTCCCAAACATAACACCTTGTTGTTCTTAATTAGGTCAGGAGTCATACCAGTTAGCTCTTCAAGACCAAGTTTACTATTTCTAGGGGGTAAATACACCCCAAGTAGGTGCAACTTCTTGGCACCCCCCATTAGTAAGAGAGAGTGCAGTACCTCACCATTAGTCAGGCAAGGTGTTGGCAGCAGGGTGACGTTAAAGTGGGACTTATAGTACAGTGCCAGGCCTCCCCCTTGTTTAGAGGAGGCACAGTCAACCCAGTGCATATTATAGCCAGGCAAGGCACAGTTATGGTCAAGAACAGTTGTTTTAGCCATGTTTCGGATAGAATAAGAAAGTCTGGGTTAGTTGCCAGAGCCCAGGCCTCCAGCTCAGGGAGATTTGCTAGCAGACTACGGATGTTCAGGTGCACGACGGACAGACCATGAGTCTGAGGAAGGAGATGACAGGCAGTTGGGACAAGTACATTAGGGGAGATGGAGGGGCCTGGGTTAGATTCAGTGTCTCCAGCTAGAGTAAGAATTAGGGTTATGACCCACAGGAGAACAATAATTGTAGCACAAGTGACAGTGGAAGGGGAAATAAGTCTCTTGAACACCAAGAGTCTTAGTAGAGACCCAAGAAGTTTATAACTTATTTATTTATTTAGTTTTTGTTGACCAGGTAAGTGCACTAGACAAATCCTGCCTATTTTCAGGCACAACCCGGGGATACAGATGAATGCCAACTGACCTTGAACCAGATTAAGCTGTTGGTGGTATTTTTAGTGAACGAGGGAAATTTGGCCAGGACACAGGGGGAAATTCCCCTAGTTTTTTCGATAAGTGCCATGGGATCTTTAACATCCACCTGAACTACCACCAATCCAGGCAGATGGGACCTCGGTTTAACGTCTCATCCGAAAGACGGCACCTCAGAAGTGCAGCACTCCTCTCATGCTGCACTACAGTGTCAGTACTGGGATATTAACCCAAGTGCCAGATGTGGGAACTGAACCCATATCCCTCTGATCTCCTGGCCTCAGAGGCGAGTGTGCTACCTACTGAGCCACTGACACTTAGGTAAACTATAGGACAAGGTGAGAGAGAACCTTCGGCAATCATGTTCGAGTAGATAAAATTAAAAGTGGATACTTTTGGGGGGTGGAGTGCCAGCCATTAAGGATAAGGGGCTAGGTGCCAGTAGAGCAGAAAACAGGGGCACAAGGAGATACAAGGGTGTTCTAGTCTCCATGGTGGAATGAAACCCAGGAGAAAAGGGCTAAAAAGTGTGGACAGCCACAACTAGAGAACAGGAGACAGAGAGTGATCTGGATGTGGAACAGAGGAGACAGACAGGGGAGATCAGAGCCAGACAGGGCGTATAAGTAGCTTCCGAAATCAACAACGGAGAGATGACAGCAAGTCAGGATGGAAAGAAAAGAAAAAAAGTGGCACCTAGTGGTGGAAAACTATAACCTGCAGATGGGATTCAAGACAGATAGAGAAAAAAAGTTGAATTCCCACATCACGTGCAAGCTTGGACCTATATAAGCAAGGACAGCTAAGGTGGGAGGGTATTAGGGGCGGGGCGGGAGCAGCGGCTTCCAGATACCCACAGCAGATGCAGCTGAGAGCGCGGTCGCCGGGAGCGGGGGAAGAGCAAGCGCCGTCTGACCTGCCCTGAGGCTATAGATTCTCCTGAGCGCGTACTGCCTTTTAAATAAAATGCAGACTTGATTGAGCTCCCACAAATCCTACTGGTGGCCTGAACAATATACCCTCAGAGACTTCTAAAATTAAGTTAACAGCCTCAAGGGGTGAGGTCCAAACATCAAGCCCAACAGGAGATAGTGCTGCAGTGTTTTAAAAACACAGACCATGGAGCAGCAGAAAGCAGCTACGGTAAAGTGGATTTTTCCTAGCAGAGGCTAAAATACAGTACGGATCCCACTAAAAGGCTTATTTAACATGGAAACTTAGTCTTCCTAGACCCAGAAGAGCAGAGCTAGCACAGTATTAGGAGAAACAAGTTCAAGGGCTTCAGTGGGATTAACACAAAGCCGCATAGAAAAAGGCTCCAAATTTGAATTCAGGGCAGACGCCGTCCGTTCAAGTACCTGGTGGTTTGCTCGGCTGGAGGTCACACAACAGCTCCATGGGCAGACACCCCCTGGGAAATGGGATTGCTGTGGAGAAAAATAAATAGGGAGGTGAGTGGGAGGGTACAAGGATGAGAGCAGGACAAGCAGATCAAATTACAGGGGAGAGACTGGAAAACGCAGGTAGATGCACATGAAGGGGGAGGGGGAAAGAGAGAGACGGAGGTCAGGTAAACCAGAGAGGGTCAGATAGACATGGAAGGTAGAATAATAGTAACAGCTGGCAGTAAATTCAGAAAAGTTATCAAGGTAGTCCTCACATTACAATAGAGTTGCATCAGGTCTTAGGTCTACATAAATACAATAAGGACCCTATGTTAGCAGTTCAGAGCATATGCAATTGTACCAGCCTGAGGAATCATGACCTAACACTGGGCAAGGTGCTAGCAAAACAGTTTTATCAAAAAATACAGTGTTAGCCCCAGGTACATTAACTCTGAGTTCTAATAAGTAGTATCCCTATAACTCAGTGGGTTGGAATCAAATTGCAGGCATTTTTAGCAAAAGTATCCTGTCCCAATCTAGAATTACTCAGACACCCTTCCAGATACCCACAGCAGATGCAGCTGAGAGCGCAGTCGCCAGGAGTGGGGGAAGAGCAGGTGCCATCTGACCTGCCCTGAGGCTGAAGATTCTCCTGAGCACGTGCTGCCTTTTAAATAAAATGCAGACTTGATTGAGCTCCCACAAATCCTACTGGTGGCCTGAACAATACAGTATGGATCCCACTAAAAGGCTAATCTAACATGGAAACTTAGTCTTCCTAGACCCAGAAGAGCAGAGCTAGCACAGTATTAGGAGAACAAGTTCAGAGGCTTCAGTGGGATTAACACAAAGCCGCCAAATTTGAATTCAGGGCAGACGCCGTCCATTCAAGTACCTGGTGGTTTGCTCGGCTGGAGGTCCCACAACAGCTCCATGGGCAGAGAGCCCCTGGGAAAAGGGGTTGCTGGTGGTTTGCTCGGCTGGAGAGCCCCAGTCAGTAAGGACAGGGATGGAGCTAAAAGGGGTAAGGCCATCAAAAAATGGAGGGCAATGAGTACCAATGCCCATAGTCTGGGTAACAAGCTCCCTGAACTAGTGGCCTCGATGGAAGAGGGAAGCCTGAATATCATGGCAGTCACAGAAACATGGTACACAGAGAACCATGACTGGGATGTCAACATAACAGGGTACACAATCTACAGGAGGGACAGGGAGGGTAGAAGAGGAGGAGGAGGAGTAGCTCGCTACATAATGGAAGGGATCAAAGCAATCAGACTAAAGGGTAAACAGGGAGGAAAGGAAACACTGTGGGTCACCCTGGAGACTGGAAATGGCACCACAATCCGCACAGGGGTTGTATGCAGACCCCCATCCCAGGGGGAGGTAATGGACAAGGAAATGATAGAAGGCATCCTTAGGATGGCAGAAAAAGGGGAGATATTGTTGATGGAGGACCTAAATATGCCAGATGTTAACTGGAACACCTTTGCTGCAGCCACATCCAAGAGCAGGGTCATTCTTGATGCCATACAGGGGGCATGCCTCAGACAGCTAGTGTTGGAATCCACTCAGGAGGGAGCAATCCTAGACTTGGTACTCTCAAACGGGGATGGAGAGAGGATCTCAGATTTAGAAGTGGGTAGCCATCTGGGAACAAATGACCACCAAACAGTGTAGTTCATGATAAACACAGCCGTAGAGTCAAGCCATACAAATGTGAGGGTACTGGACTTTATGAGGGCTGACTGTGGCAAAATGGGAGAGTGCCTCAGAAAAGCACTAGCAAATGAGCAAAAAGGAGGGGTGGAGGAACAATGGGGAAATGTCAAAACTGCCATCACAGAGGCAACAAGCCTTTGCGTGAAACAAATCAAAATGAAGGAAAAAAACACTATGGTTCTGAAAAGAGGTGGCGGGGAACGTTAGGGAGAAAAAGATAGCATTCAGGAAGTATAAGGAAACACGGAAGGAGCAGGACAGAGAACTGTACCAGTTAAAGCAGAAGAAAGCGGGAAAGGCAGTCAGAATAGCAAAGGCCCAAACTGAGGAAAAGATAACCAACTCAGTAAAGGAGGGGGATAAAACCTTTCATAGGTACAACAGGGAGCGAAGAAAGACCAAGGGAGGGATAGTGAGGCTTAATAAAGGGAAGGGTGGGTGGACAGAGGGTGACAGTGAAAAAGCAGGGAAACTGAACAAATACTTCTGCTCAATATTCTCAAAAAAAAGAGGAGTGGGAAGTATTTAATCCATTCAATAAAGCACTCTGGATAGGGGGTTGATACCAGTCCATTCAAAAAAGAAAGAGTTCTGAAAGAACTCCTAAAACTGAAGGTGGTCAAAGCAATGGGACCTGACAGAATTCACCCCAGAATTCTAAAAGAACTAAGGGGAGAACTAGTGATACCACTGATTACCCTTTTTAACAAATCATGGGAGGATGGAGTGGTACTTGAGGACTGGAGGAGGGTGGATGTGATTCCCCTTCACAAAAGTGGGAACAAAAGAGAGGCAGGAAACTACAGACCTGTTAGTTTGACCTCAGTGGTAGGGAAAATGATACAATCACTTCTGAAAGAAAGAATTATTGAGTACCTAGAGACCAGTGGGGCACAGGACCCAAGGCAGCATGGATTCACAGCAGGAAGGTCATGTTAGATGAATCTAATAGAGTTCTTTGACTGGGTGACCAAAGTAGTAGACCAGGGAGGGACTGTGGACATGGCCTACCTAGACTTTAACAAGGCATGTGACACAGTCCCACACAAAAGATTAATAAACAAGTTAGCCAACCTGGCAGTGGGTCCCAGGTTGGTAGCCTTGGTAAAATTGGCTGGACAACAGGACACAGAGGGTAATAGTAAATGGGAGTCCACTCCGAAGAAAGGGGGGAGTACTAGGGGGCTACCGCAGGGTTTAGTACTGGGACCGGCCCTTTTTAATGTCTTTATAAGTGACATTGTGGAGGGACTGGAAGGAAAAGTATGCCTCTTTGCAGATGACACAAAGATCTGCAACAGGGTTGCTATACGAGGGGGTGGAAATAATGAGAAGGGACTTGGCAAGGTTGAAGGTATGATCAAAAGTATGGCAGCTTAAATTCAATGCAAAAAAGTACAAAGTAATGCACCTGGAAACAAAACCCAGGGAAAGATTACACACGAGGGTCTACTAACAACAACAAAAAATGGAAAGGGACCTGGGAGTAGTCATAGCAGATGACCTAAAGGTAAGCAAGCAATGTGAGAAGGCAGTAAGGAGGGCTGGGGGGATACTGGGATGTATAGGGAGAGGCATCACCGGTAGAAAACAGAAAGTTGTTATCCCTCTGTACAGACAGTTGGTGAGACCCCATCTGGAGTACTTTATGCAGTTGTGGAGACCCCATCTCTGCAAGGACACAGACAGGATGGAGGCAGTTCAGAGGAGGGCAACTAAAATGGTGCAGGATCTGCACCATAAGCCATACGGAAAGAGATTAAAGGAGCTTAATATGTATACCCTCAAAGAAAGGGGGGGGGGACATGAAGGAAACTTTCAAGTACCTCAAGTGAATCAACAAAGTCCAAGAGGGTAGCATCTTTCAGAAAAACAATAAATAATAACAAATTGTATTATTTAGGTGCCTTTCGAATACCAAGGTGCCTTACAAATTAAAATCACAAATCAAAAATTAAAACACATAATATAAAATCAGTGATATCATCATTTCATCATTCACCAAAAGCCTGTTGCCATGAGAAAGTTTTCAAAGCCTGCTTAAATGCCTCCACAGTTGCAAACTCCAGTAACTGACATGGTAGAGAATTCCAAAGGGTTGGGGCTGCGTACATAAATGCCCATGCCCCAGAAGATTTCAAACATGCCCTTGGAATCTCTAGCAACCCCTTGTCAGCTGAGCGGAGCAATCGCCCGGGGCAGTAAGGAACCAGAAGCTCTTTCAGGTAGTCCAGGCCCAGTCCATGTAGGGCTTTAAAAGTCAGAAGACTAACTTTAAAGGTGATCCACCACTATACAGGCAGCCAGTGCAGTCCGCGCAGCACCGGCGAAATATGACAGGTCTGAGAGGATTCTGTCAAAAGCCAGGTCGCCGCGTTCTGCACCAGCTGTAAGTGGTGGATTTCCACCTCTGGAAGCCCTAGGTAGAGGGAGTTGCAATAGTCTAAGCGCGAGGACACAAAGGCATGAACCAGAGTAGGAAGGTCACCGGACGGAACTAGATGCCTAATCCTGGAGATATTCCTTAGATGGTAAAAGGAAGATCTGACAACAACCGACACCTGCGAATGCAGAGTCAGCCCTTCATCAAAAATTACCCCCAGGTTATGCACCTGTTCAGAGGTTGGGAGAGATAAGCCCCCAAGAACTAATCCAGAGGGTGAAACAACCCCTAACCTCCCTATCCGGTGACCTGGGTCCAGAACCAGCACCTCAGTCTTTTCGGAGTTCGACTTCAACCAACTGGAATCCATCCACTCCTGGATTTCTGTTAGACAGTTATTAAAGACAGAGAGAGAGCTCTATCCTGGTCAGGTGTAAAAGAAAGGTAGAGCTGGGTATCATCAGCATAACAGTGAAACCTCAGCCCATACCTTCTTACAATGTCTCCGAGGGCAGCACATACACTGCAAACAACATGTGGGACAACACTGAACCCTGAGGAACCCCACACGACTGAGAAACTGGATCCGAGGAATAAACCCCAGAAACCACTCTCTGAGTTCTTCTCGTGACAAATGATGTAAACCATCCGAGGACTGTACCCAACAGTCCACAGATGAATCTCAGATGATCCAGCAGTACCCCACGGTCCACAGTGTCAAAAGCTGATGAGAGATCCAGAAGAACCACGATAGAAGAGCTCTTCTGGTCTCTAGCCAGCAGGAGATCATTGAGCACCTGAACCAGCGCTGTCTCTGTACTATGTCTCTTTCAAAATCCGGACTGGAGGGGTTCATAGATGTCATGGATGGTCAAATGGTCCTCCAGCTGTGCAACCTGTACCTTCCCAATCACCTTCCCTAAAAAGGGAAGGTTAGAGATTGGTCTGTAGTTTGCAAGGCAGTCTGGGTCCAAAGAAGCTTTCTTCAAGAATGGCATCACCACCGCCTCTTTCAGGGAGCTAGGAAACTCACCTGTCTCCAAGGAACACCAGACTATCCGTACTAGGACAGGACCGATGGAATCTATTGAACCCAAAATCAGGGAAGTTGTTCCTGGATCCAAACTACAGCATGTAGTGCACACACTCTGGACAATCTGCATGACATCCATGAACTCCAGACAGTGGAAGGTACTGCAGGAAAACAGAGGAGCACTGGCCTCATGCCGATTCAAAGCAACGCCCATAGAGTGTGCTGGTTGGAGTACTGCCCTGATGTCAGCCACTTTAGAAGCAAAGAATTGAACAAGTTCATCACACTCTATTTGCGAAAAGGCTTTCCGAACTTGGAGACAGGCTGGGTTGCACAGTCTGTCCACAGTTCAGAACAGCTGAGCAGGTCGATTCTGAGTGACAGCAATCTCCCGGACAGGAACTCTGCCTTCTTATGAGAGATTGCAGATTGATAGACTTGATATTGGTCTATCAATCTAAGGTGATCGACATCCAGGGCAAATTTCCACCAGCAATGCTCTAGCCTTCGTCCAAGTCTCTGCATCTCCCTCAGATTCCCATCAAACCATGGGGATTGAGGGCAAAGAGAAAGAGGATGAACACGGAGCAATGACATCCATCAGCATCAGAACACTGCCCAGCTGAGAAGCCTGTTGCAGGGGACTGCAAAGAGCCTTAAGAGGTAAAGCCTCATTCCATCCAGCCTGTTCGTGGAGAGGTGTTTACCCCATCGGCACTGTGCGCCGACTGCCCCACCCCAGCCACCTCTCCATTTATTGCTGCTTATAGGTCACATGACATATCACATGACCTCTCCTTCTAATTACTGTGTCCACTTTACCATTTGCAGCTTATACTCACTGACCACTAGGGGTTGCTACTGTGCACCCCCCAGGCACCACTCCATCTCTCTCCTCATCTCCACTCCCTATAGCTCCTATTGGCACTTGCCACTAGGAGTCACTATAGCACCCTCCTAACTACTATTTCTTTCTCACCTACACCACTCTGCACCCTCCTAATCTCTACTTCCACCTTATCTACTACTGCCCCTTGTGGGTCTCAAACCCTGTACCACTGACCCCACAACCTACAGCTCTATCACTAAGCCAACGAGTCAGGCTGTTAACTCCCTCTGATCCATAACTCTTATACCTTTTGGCCCCATACTCAGCTAAAAAATACCTTCTGCTGTCCCACTGCAGATCTCAAACCCTGTACACTTGAGTCAGCAGCTCTACCACTGGGCTAGCAAGCCAATACAAATTTTTCTGGATCCTTAAAGCTCTTATAGCTTCTTGGCACCATACTTTAGCTAGAAAAATACTCTCTGCTGTCCTAGAACCCTGCTCATCTGGCCCCAAAGTTGGCAACTCTGCCTTTAAGCCACCAAGCCAAGATTTAATTCTATCGGATCTTAAAGCTCTTAAAGCTTTTGCTCCTTAAAGCTACCAAAATACTCTACTGTCCCACCACAGGTCTCACACCCAGTATGTTTGGGACTGAAGTCTATAGCTCTACCACCAGGCCACCAAGCCAAGACATAATTCCACTGGATCTTAAAGCTTTTCCTCCTTAATCCAAAAAAAAAAAAAAACACTCCACTGTCCCTCCCCAGGTCTCAGACCCAGCACCCTTTAGACTGAAGTCAGCAGCTCTATTCACCAAGCCAGCAAGCCAAGATAATCTTGACTTGGTTCCTACAGCTCTTAAAGCTTTGGCTCCCCCCACCCCCAGCCACTGTGGTCTAACTCTAAGGCTATCTGGCATCATGAGTGCTAACCTCCACCTCATATGTATCATCTTCTTACACTTCCTGGTACCTACCTCCCACCAGCCAGACCTCAGCCCTTGCCCATGGTCAATTATACCCACATATCTTACCACTGTAGCCCACACACCCACCACCATGTCAATAGACTCTGGACCTCTGCATCCACCCCTTGCTGCCCCCCACAACCCCACCTCTGACCCTGGCTCCCCCTGGCTCCACCACCTCTGTATCTTCCAGACCCTCCAAACCCTGCCCATCTCGTTCACCCACTGCCTGCCCGGCCTCTCAAAGTAACCACAGAAAACTAACAAACTACCACCCCAGCGCTAGAGCCTTAGTCATACTATTACTCCTCTCTGGTAATAACCACCCAACCCCAGGCCCTACCCCCACCAATCCACCAACTAAATCCAACGGACTCCGCATTGCCTCCATGAACGTATGCAGCCTGCTTAAGAAATTTGCTGCTGTTCAGTGCTGGGTTATATCACACCAACCAGACATCATAGCCCTAGTAGAAACCTGGCTAACTAAGTCCACCCTAGACTCCTTTGTCTCCCTCCCAGGCTGCGCCCTATATCACTAGGATCGAGTAGGTAAACGTGGAGGTGGTTGTGCGTTCTATGCTCATGACACTATCATAGGCCACACCCTCCCTGCCCCCAAGCTTGTAGATGGTGCCCAGGCCCTTACTCTCAAACTCACTCCAGACCCATCCAAGAGTCCCCTCTATCTCACAGTCTCCGATATCCCCCCAAGGAACCAGGCCCCTGCAATATCATCTCTCACTGAATATCTGTCCTCCCTCCCTTCCCCATAAGGCTCAACAAGTCCTAGTAGGAGACCTCAATGTAAACTGGCTCAGTTCCACTGCCCCACCGATAAGAGACACATTCGCTGCATTGGACCTGACCCAACTTGTCTCACAACCCACCAGACGTAACCAAAATTCAGGGACAAGCACCCTCCTAGACGTAATTCTCTCAAACCGCCCCCAAAAGATTCAAGATATTCAAGTCCTCTCAGATTCCTTAAGCGACCACTCCCCTCTTCTGTTCCTCTGGACTACCCCCACCCCCAAACCCGTAGCACAAACCACTCACCGCAGGCGCCTTCGCCCAGGAGGACTGTTAAAACTCAGGCAGTTCCTCACTCACATTGATTGGTCTCCCATCCGCCATGCAATGAGCGTTGACACTGCCCTCAACCTATTCTCACAAGCTTTTACCAAGACCTGTTATCTTTTTGCACCCTTCACTATGATCTGCTCCAAAAAAAAAATGCACCCTGATGTAAGCCCTGCTGTACTCCAACTACTCAGGGACAGGGATACCCTTTGGTATATAGCCACTGAGACTGGTCAGGCAGCCAACAGACAGGCATATAACGCTGCCCAGAACAGGTGCACATGGGCCATCCGAAAAGCCAAGGCTAACCACTACCAGGCCACCCTCACCTCCTCATGGGGCTGCGCCCGGAACTTCTGGGACAATATAAAAGAAATAACTGAGAAATCATGCCCCCCAGCACACCTTACAGTTAATGGCACCACCATCACTGACTCCACCAACATTGCCAACTGCCTTAACTCCTCTTTTACTGATCTTAGCCCTGTCCTCTCGAGTAACTTTTTGACCCTACTCACAACCCGCCACCTTCAGATCTGCAGCACCCCCAGTTCTACCTACACAAGGTATCCATTCAGGAAGCCAAACCACTCCTGCTTAAAGCATTAAAAGGCACCAGTCCTAGCAGCGACTCCCTGGATCCAAAAATAGCCCGGCTGGTCCTGGATGAAGTCCTGGTCCCACTCACGGATCTACTGAACTGATCCCTCTATCTGGGGCAATTCCCCACAGCATGGAAAACTGCAACAGTCACAACTATTCACAAAGGTGGTGACCAGTACGCCCCCAGCAACTATCGGCCAATTTCCATCCCCCCCCAAAGCCTTAGAAAAAGTGACGGCCACCCAACTCACTGAATATCTAGCAAAATATAACATCCTGTGTCCAGAACAGCATGGCTTACACGCTGGTCACAATACAGGCACAGCTTTAATAGAGTTCTCCAACTTCCTACATGCCTCCCTGAACCTCGGCTCCCTAGTTGGGGCACTGTCCATTGACCTCTCTAAGGCCTTTGACACTGTCTCCCACCCACTCCTACTAAATGCCCTCAACCATACAGGTTTCTCTGCTGGCCCCCTCTCCTGGTATGCGAGTTACCTATCAGCCCACTCCCAGCATGTCAAAAACAATGGGGTGTTCTCAGAAACCCATCCCATCCACTCAGGGGTTCCCCAGGGCTCTATCCTGGGCCCAGTACTCTTTAGCCTGTACCTAAACGCCCTGCCTAGCGCCTGTTCTGGCAATATTCTACTATATGCTGACGACGCCGTGATCTATGCAGCTCACAAAAATCTCACTTCCCTCCAAGACTCCCTCCAGCACTCTTTCAATGATGCCGAGAACTGGTTTAAGAAGAGCAGACTAGTAATTAACCTCAAAAAACTAAGGCAATGCTCTGCGCCCACCACCAGAACAAAGCCAGCAAAAGTCCCCTCCAAATCTTCTCCAGCACTTGTCAACCACTTGAACAAGTTTATTCGTGCAAATACCTTGGAATCACATTTGACTCTGCCCTCACCTTTCATGCCCACATTACTGCCCTTACTTCCACCGCAAACACGCGCCTTAGCATCTTCTACCGGCACAAAGACTGCCTCCCACCTGATGCCCTCAGGCTTGCCATCATGTCTGCAGTAATGCCCCTTATTGGTTACAGCCTCCCAGTATATGGTGCTGCTGGCTCCACTGTCCTCAGCAAGATTAGACTCATGCTAAATAAGGCTTGCAGGCTACTGACCAGTGCCCCTAGACTCACCCACACCTGTCAACTCTATGACATGGCCAAATTCCTAAACCTCAACGAATGCATCTGCTATCAAACCGGCCTGCTAACCAAGAAGATTCTACTTGGGCTCTCTCCCCCCCCACCCACGGCGTGTCTTCCTCCATCCAATTTATACCTCCCAGAGCCACCACCCTAACTTCAGACAACGTCACTCTACTAGTGCCCAGAACTAGGACCACCCGGGCTCAGAGGTCATTCAGCTACAGAGACCCTACCTGATTCGACTCACTCCCTGCATCCATTTCCAGCACCGCCAAAATTGTCCCCTTCAAAGCTGCCTTACGAGACCTGCTGTTCAACACCCGCTGCTGCACCTGTCACTAAAAGATGCTCTGCTGCTCTTCTGGCACTGTTGATATGGCCCACTGGGCTGAACACCCACCCACCCCACCCACTCCACTCCCCCGGGCTCTCTCTCCTCTGCCAGTACCTGCTGGTACTACTTGAAATGTTTATTAATTACACATGTGTTCAAGCAATTGTATATAATACTATGTATTTCTGTTCATGCAACCTATGCAAAACAATGTGATTCTGTATGTCTGTATTCTGTAATTATGTAAAAAAATCTGTTATTCTGTACTGACTGTACTCTGTAAATTATGTTAACCATGTGTGTCCTCTCTGTGACGAGGTACCTTTGTAAACGAGCCGTTGGCTGAAAGGTTGTAAATCCGATTGTACAATAAACAAAATAAAAATAAATCCAGGGCTGCCGAAATGGTTGCATTATAGGCCATCACAAGGGCCTCTGGGTCACTGTTTGCCACTGGAAGGGACGATAGGTCAAGCACTACTGCTAGGCTTTGAGAACTTACATCCTGTAAAGGGCGGTACCTGACCATCTCCACAGGAGTAGGTCTACGAAGGGGGGTGCTTAAACCAAACCTCACGGTGTAGTGACCATCCAACTGGTTCCACCACCAAGTCAGAGGCTTCGATCCCCAGGAGAAAGACCAAGTCAAGAGCGTGACTATGTTTATGAGTAGCAGTGGTAACTATCTGTGTTAGGCCCTTGGGTGTCATTAACTGGAGAAAGTGCTGTCCAAATTGCGAGAGTTCAAGAACAAGGGGACACACTTTGAAGATGGTGGGCGTGGCTCAGGGGCAATGTGAGGAAGTATTTCTTCACAGAGAGGATGGTGGACGCATTGAAAGGCCTTCCTGAGGAGGTTGAGGGGTCAAAAACAGTGGGAGAATTCAAGAATGCATGGGACAGACATAAGGTAATTCTGGTGGGGGTTAGGAAAAAGTAGGCTGTTGGTTAACTAGAATCTGCAGCTTATCCAATAGGTAGGAAAATGGGCAGACTGGATGGGCCAATCGATCCTTATCTGCCGTCAAAGTCTATGTTTCAGGCAGGGATGAGGTGGGGCCCGTACACAACTATTGTCATTTTGTCGGGGCTACCACACAGGATAGGCAGGGGACCACTGAGATCTGGTGCTCCATCTTCTCGGAGTGCAGGGAGCGATTTTTCCTCTTTTCTGGGCATACCGTGTGCCCTAACGTCAAGGCGGAGATCCATTGATGTCCAGCACACCCAACCCCTCTCTGAATGGCTAGGCGCTTGCTGTACCCCACCTGAGGTCAGTCAAGCACCGGGCCTCACCCCCCCCCCGGAGAAGGTGAGCGGTCCACAGGATGCTCAGCCTTTGCCCCCGTCCCCTTCCGGCCTCTGACTTCCGGGCTCTGCCCAAACCCAGGTCACCGATATCGTGAGCAGTAGTGCTACCGCTACGCCAGTGGGATGACTCTTGTTCTATTTCTGCCACTTGAGGCCTCCCATGCATGCCTCTCCTATATGCCCAGATTTGCAGATATCTGAAATGATGTCAGGCTGGCAGCCCCAAAATACCTTGGATGTCTGCAAAAGAATACATCCCACTGCTTGTATAAAGTTCACCCAAGCATTTCACTCCCCTGACCTCCCATTCCTGCATCCTCTAATCCAGGTAAAAAGCCTGGATTATTAGCTATCAGCACTAGTAAGGTATTGTCTCCCCAGTTCCCCTCCTCTTTTTGGCCTCTTCCCACACCCCAGGACATACTGTGCCAGCAGGTTAGGATTATATGGTTGCCCATAGGCATGCCTACCCTCTAACACTAGGTATGCCAAAAGATGATCTGGGCAACCTTCTTCTTCTAAACCTACCCAGCTAGTTACCCATCTCTTATGAACCCAGTCTTGTATGTACCATTGTTGTATTGCTAGATAATAACCCCTGATGTCTGGGAAGCCAAGCCCACCTTTATCCACCCCACTTTTAAGATGCTGCAGGCTCATCTGTGGGCATTTTCCCTGCAATTTAAAAGTATCCCTTCTCTAGTCATTTGATATCTGCTTTTATCAGTTCCATATGCAAAATTTGCATCACATACAGCAGTCTAGGCAGGGCATTCATTTTTATTAGATTTATGCACCCTGAGCCATGAAACTGTGAGTGCTCACCAATGTTCCAAGTTATTTAAGATACTGGTAAACAATGGCTTATAGTTTCATTGATAAAGACCCTCCAGAGTGTGACACACCTATATCCCTAGGTAGGTAAAGGTCCTCCCTTCCCCATTTTTAGTCCCCAAGTTTCATCTAGACCTGCTGCCCTGGGATCTTCCAGACACAGCATCTCTGATTTGTGCGGGTTTAATCTGCATCCAGAAAAGGCTGCAAAGTCTGCCATAACCTGCAGGAGAACCAGCGTTGAACATTTTGGTTCCAAAATGGACAATAATAAGTCATCAACATACAATGTTAATGTTGTACCCTGACTTCCCCATCACATCATGAATCCCTCTAGTCTCCCTTATCCTGATGACTAAATGCTCGATAGCCACTGCAAATAAGAGGGGGGAGAGGGGGGCAACCATGCTACGTACCTCTATGGAGCCCAGATTCCTCTGAAAGGATTCCATGCACAAGCACCCTTGCCATGGGTCCCAATACAACATCTGTACTAGTCCCACAAACCCATCTCCCAGTCCAAAGCGCCTTAAAAACTTCAAACTGGTGGCTTGACTCGATGTGACTGAATGCTTTCTCAGCATCAATGGACAGCACATGTGCTTGCCCAAGATGCTGATAACCCCAATGCACTATATTCAATAACTGACACATATTGTGGTAGGACAAATGTCCCCACACAAATCCAGTTTGAGTGGCATGAATTATGCGAGGGAGGATGCGATCAAGGCACCCAGCCATAACTTTAGCAACGGTTTTAGATCACAGTTTAAAAGGAAGATGGGGCAGTAGGAGGCACACTCACTGGAATCCTTTCCCGGGTTTGGCAAGATGCATATACTGGCCACATAGCAGGACTTGGGAAGCACTCCCCCTTCCTGGGCCTTCTCCATCATTTCTTGCAATGGCAGCATCACAGCATCCCCAAACTCCTTACAGTACTCCGTGACAAAAAACATTTGAGACCCCAGCTTTCCCCCTCTTCAGTCATCTTGTGGCCCATCTAATTTTCTCTTTTGACACTGGTGTCCCTAGTAGCTCCCTCTGTTCTTCTGAAAGAGTAGGCATTTTAATCCTATTAAGAAAATGTGTGGCTTGTGCCTCCGTATTCACACACTATCTCTCTGATCTGAGGACCGGTGTGTATTAATTGTTCAAGCCTATCCCGAATTACTGTAATGTGGCCTGGCCCCCTCCTGCCACCCTCTAATCTAGCCTACAGTGGGCCAGGTCTATTTCCCCACTTATATAGGCGCTGTCTGACAAAAGGAGACTGGTCTTAGCTTCTCCTGTAAGTGGTAAATTCAAAGCTTCTCTCATAGCCGTGAACTCTTGTAGTGGCTGCCCCCCCACTTCTGCCACTTTCTTCTTCTACCACTTTCTTCTCTAATTCCTTTAGTTTACACTCCAAGTCCAGCTTCTTATCCCTTCGCTCCTTTTTCACCTATGTGACATAGTCCCAATATACACCAGCCAACCAGATCCACCTTCCTTCAGACTACTTTTGCAAATTTAGGTGTAAAATGAAGACTCTTAGAAAGAAACAGTTAGTACCATACAATAATATACTGGGCAGATTGGATGGGCCTTGTGGTCCTTATCTGCCGTCAGCTTCTATGTTTCTATATCCAGACATATATATGTCCATAATCGTAAAGAGTACATTTAAACATTTTCACAAGTAATATGTGACATTACCATTAAAACAATCTGTCAGCCATAATGCACTAAATTCTGACAACACCTCTCACCTGACCAGAATTGGAGTATAAGCAATGTCCCAACCGCTCCGCATGACTCCCCCTCACTGCCTCCCCAGACATGCATCCTACAATAATTTCCTGAGCCATCTAGGTACCTATGCTTAAATACTGGCCTATCCTATGAGCATGCATCCAGCACACCTCAGCACTTGTCTTTAGCCATGTTGAAATCTGCCCCCCCCCAGAACTCAACCGCCGTCACCGCCCCCATGAAGAGATACCCGAGGGTTGACACCAGTCAGACCACTGCTTTCCCCCTGGAGCCCCACCCGCAGATCTCTACTCCACTTCAAGCATTCCCCTACCAGCAGTCCTGCCATACCTTGGAAGCAGACACCCACTCACCCCCGTTGTGCTCTCCTGATCTCCCTGACAGTTTCGCATCAATTAAAACTCCATCCTCCAGTGTATGCAATGACAATCTGATACAGTACTTGCAATGCCATTTTTTCAGGGGCCCCAGGAAGAAGCAGGAGAAAAAACATGCCATGCTTAACACTTGACGTGTGACATCTGTACCCCCCATCCCTCTACCTGTGTAACTCTGTTTGGATTCCGTCCAAAAAAAAAAAAAAAGCACAAGTTCCTCTCAGGAACAGCAGGCAGGCATGCAGGCCAAACTCAGGCCTTTCCACAGTTCTCCCGAGCGAATCCACATTTGTAGGGGGGGTTACACAAGCGGTGTGAGAAGGCAGTAATGAGTGCTGGGGGGATAATGGGATGCATAGGGAGAGGCATCACCAGTGGAAAACAGAAAATTATATCTCTGTACAGACAGTTGGTGAGACCCCGTCTGGAGTACTTAGTGCAATTCTGGAGACCCCATCTCCGCAAGGACAGAGACAGGGTGGAGGCAGTCCAGAGGAGGGCAACTAAAATGGTGCCGGGTCTGCGCCAGAAGCCATACGAAGAGAGACTAAAAGAGCTTAATATGTATACCCTCGAGGAAAGGAGGGAGAAGGGGACATGACAGAAACTTTCAAATACCTCAAGGGAATCAACAAAGTCCAAGAGGGTAGCATCTTTCAGAAAAAGAGATGTGCAAGTGTAACCCCCCTGCCAAATGGGGGCTTACCTTATCCTTGTAACTCGTGTTTCCTCCTGCTCTCCCCAGAGCCTCCCGATGTGGCCTGCATTTTTTCTGGCCCCCTGGTCCTTTTCTGCCTTTTTGGTGCCCCACTCTAGCCCCAGCCAAGTAATTCCAGCCCTCCAGGGCTCCCAAAAAGTAAACCGCGATCACCTGCCATGTCGCATGCCTTTGGGGCAGCGGGGATTGTGCAGGCACGAGCGGCGTCTTTTGATCTTTCAACCACCAGTGTTGTGGTTGAACAGGGAAGTATTTCAGTGGTCCTGGGATCCCCATGTGTTGAGTGGGACCCGGTGACTACGGACAAGCCCCTGAGCAGCTGCTGTCTTGAAGATTAAGAGAGAGATCCACGAGGTGTGTTTGATCGGGGCTCACAAATATTAATGAGCCAGAGCCCTGATCACAAATAAATAGTCATGAGGGTCTGTCTGCCCTCGGGGCAGCTTATTCTCGGCTGCAGCCCAAAAAATAAGGAAGAGAAATGTTTAAAAATACTGCAACTGCATTGTGTATGTTGGGAAAAAATGTGTTACGGGGGAAGTATTTAAATAAATAAAATTACTGCTCCTAGGCGTCAGCCCAGTGGCGCTGAGGGTTGAGGCGCTGGACGCTATACCTCACTCCACGCCAGTGACCCGGGTTCGGGAGTGAGCCCGGGCCACCAGGGGTTGGTTGGGGGGGGAGACAGGCTGGTGCGTCCGATGACGGCTCACCTTCTCCGGGGGAGGGAGGGTTCTCTATCCCGGCAAGCGGTGACCTCTGGCGGAGGCTGGGGCCACTACAGCAAGTCGGGGTCCTTGGGGCTCGATTGGTTGAGGACATAGGTCAGCAACCAATCAGCCTCAAGACTATAGGGAGGAGAAAGGATTGTTGCCGACATCGGCGTTTGCGACTTGACGTACAGGGCCTGCGACGTCCCGCAGGGAGAAAAATGGAAATACCCCCACTGGAGCCGAGAAGACGGAGCATCGAACCGGGGTCTCTATGTGCCGGAGCCAAGCCTGCAGCCCCACAGACCCTGACACAGCAAGATTCAGGGGACTGCCCCCACCCTGACCCTGCCCGGGGGGTATATGCAGCAGAATGGAGGGACCTGGGGACTGACAAGTGAGGCTCCCACAGAGACCAGGCTTAATGGGTGACTCCCGATGATGCGGGTCTAGTGGGTAGTAGGTGGGGATAAATTGTGGGGAGAAAAAAATTACTGCTCCTGGCTACACCAGACTAATTTTGTGACTCAGAGTAACAGCCTGCCTGCTGCTGCATTTCAGGGAGCTAAAATATCGGCAGCAGTGACAGGAAAATGGACTGAGCTATTTGTTCACTTTGTGCAGCAACAGCAAGTACACATCCAGGGCAGTGGAACTGTGGGACACTGAGGTAATTAATTATTTCTGGCTGCATCAGAACTTCAGTTTGAAATTGTACCTATTCTACTTAGAAGACAGTGGGTTAAGCAGCCATTACAAAAGCAGCCACAGCCAATCGGAAAGCGGGGATAACAAAGCCAGGACTTGTGGGACATTAACCAAAGCTCATGGGTAAATGCCAAATGCTCATGGGGATGTACAGGGACCTCATTTCAGGTGACAAAACAGCAAGCCAACAGTGCATCGGGTGAGGTTCATGTATTATTCATTTTTGTGACTGACAGACCTTCCAGCCAATTGGAGGCCATGAAACCAAAAGCTTCAACTAATCAAGAGCCTCAGAAGAGCCCTATAAGAGACTGTATTTTCCAGCATTTACCCAGATTCGACGGGTGTCGAGAGAGATTCAAGCGGGTGCCCCCCTCAGGGGTGGGGATATATGAGCCTGGTAATCCAGCTAAGCCCCTCCATCCAGGAGGGTGTTTTCTTGTTTTATTGAAGTTTAAGTTTAAAATAATTTAGTTGCTGTTGAATCTGCTAGCATGGGGGTTGCCAGAATGTCCCCTAGATGCTAGCCCTCCCTTCCACATCGGGGAAAGATGTGGATTTGAACCAGATGACATCAAGCAGCTGTGAGAGAGCTGAACAACCTCAGTTGTGAGAGAACTGAAGATCAACAGGCACCTTCATAGCAGGGAACGTCTGTGAGGAGCCTGAGTGAGTACTCTTGTACCCCCTGGTGCAAGAAAGAAAGTAATCTTGCCAAAGGTAGCATGTGAGGTAATCGCCTGAATCATGGCGCCATCCGAAACGGCGACGCAATATGGGCAAAAGCCTGAAAGGTGAGGCGGCACGGAGGGTGACCGGATGTGGTGGGGTGGGCAACCCTAGCGACAGGATGTTGCTATGTGTACACGCGCACCAGGGGAGTGCGAAACACGGCCCGGCGTGTGGCCTGGGAGGGGCGGAGGGATGTAGGGGTGGCGCTGCACTTGGCTCCCGAGCTGCGCCCGTGGCATCGGGGTTGGCCTCCGCTTGCAGTGCTGGGGTTCGGGTTGGTCTGGGTCCAGGTGCTACTGTGCTTTTCTGCGCCCAGCCAAAATCGTATTTTTTTTCACTTTAGCACCCCGACA
Organism: Neoceratodus forsteri; assembly: GCA_016271365.2. Classification (NCBI taxonomy): domain Eukaryota; kingdom Metazoa; phylum Chordata; order Ceratodontiformes; family Ceratodontidae; genus Neoceratodus; species Neoceratodus forsteri. The sequence continues at coordinate 363,283,462 of JADMNL010000023.1, read as the reverse complement.
TGCAACCCCCTGGGTTGAGAATCCTTAAATGGGGAGCGTGGGCAATCCCCATATGGGGGGTGGGGAGCAGCTTCCAGAAAGCAAGTATTTTAGTCACCGTGCCGCTTTTCCCATAGGCTGAGGTTGTCAGGGTGGCGAAATTGTTTTCACCGCCCTGACGTCGCTCTTCTGTGGGTTGCCCTTCCGAGGTCAACCACATCACACAGAACCTTGCCAAAAACTGGCAAGAGACTGTTCTTTGTGGTATTATTTCATGGGGTCGACACCCTACTGCTGCATATAACCTTAGCCCAGCGAGGGTGGACCCTTCAGTGGAACTGTTCCTGATCATGTCTGTTCTGGGGGTGCCCATAGTGAGCCCAGGAGAGAGTAGTACCTTTGCTGACTGTGACTGTCTGGAGGGCACCCAAGTGAGCCTAAGCATCGCAACTGTTTTGGGGGACCCAAGTGAGTCCAATCATAACAACTACTGGTGGACCCAAGTGAGCCCAAGCAGCACTGCAATTATTTGGGGGACCCAAGTGAGGCCAAGCAGCGTTCAGCTATTTGGGAGACCCATGTGAGCCCAAACGTATCGTATAAATGTGCTGAAATGTACTTGTGTTAATGATTTGGTCGAGATATCCTGTGGAGCTGCTAGCCATAGCCACACTGTCCAATAATGGACTAAGACAGTGACCCCGAAGTTAAGTCAGACTGACCGATACAATCTGGAAATGACAGTTTTCCACCTTACTCGATTATGTCTTAAAATATAGAGGTATTGGATGTGACATGAATTTGCTGAATATTCAGGATTGCCAATCTTTGTTCCAACCCTTGTAATCAGGCGGGCTACCTCCTCCTGAATTGTTCAGTCTTCTACAAGCATGGCAATCCCTACTTCACTGCCAAAAGCAGGGCAATCCCTGCACACTCTATAGAGATTGTAAATAGTTTAAACATCAGTTGTTGAAAGTCAAGTTCCTAGATTCAATTTTCATGCAAACAATGCCAGCCAACTCCAAAGATGCAACATCCACCAGGCCTGCAACCTCTAGGACTTTGGTAACTGCGTACCCAGGGTATAGTGTGAGACTGCGGGGTTTCATACATGTCTGGGAACTGGTACAGGAACTGGTGGGGAAATTAAATGTGTTCCATATGATCTAATGCAGCTTAGATAGCCAGGGCTCGGGGTATCATTTGGGTTGGTCTAATGTGATTTCTTTCTGCTTCATCTGGTATTTAACCAGCTGGAGGGTTTTGCCAGCACAAACCAAATCAATTGTACATTTTATAAATAATAGAATCAATGCTTAATCTTTATTCCTTCTGTTTCCCCATCCTAACTCTTATGTCCCCTAAATATTATTGTTACTGTTTTGCAAATGGTTGTCGTGAGCATATTATTAGAGAGTGTCTTTAATTACAGAATGTCTGAAATGTGGGGAACTTATGTTGGGGTGGCAAACGGTAATTGTGGGTGGTATAACATCTCAGGGGGTTGTACCAGGTAACAGCTAGCCCACTTTAAAGTTAAACTCTGAGTGGAGGCACTGCGCATCATAGAACCTAATGGAAAAGCAACAGTCATACTGTAAGTTTAGGAACCCAAACCCTTTAGCCTGCATCTTAGGTAGTAGGCAGGGGTGTAACTCTAGGAGTAGCGCCGCCTAGGGGTTACACAAGAACAAGGGGACACAATTTGAAGCTAGAGGGGGGACAGCTCAGGGGAAACGTGAGGAAGTATTTTTTCACAGAGAGGGTGGTGGATGCATGGCATGGCCTTACTGAGGAGGTTGTGGGGTCAAAAACAGTGGAAGAATTTAAGAATGCATGGGACAGACACAAGGCAATTCCAGTGGGGGTAGAAGGAAGTAGGCCGTTGGTTAACTAGATCTGCATCCTATCTAATAGGTAGGGAAATGGGCAGACTGGGTGGGCCAAGCGGTCCTTATCTGCTGTCAAAGTCTATGTTTGATAGGCATAAGGGAATCTTATGGGAGGGGGATGAGCCAGAGATCAATCATAGGGTCTGCGGTGATACCGTAGGTGGAGAAAAATGGGCAGATTACGTGGTCCAAGTGGTCTTTATCTGCCTACAACTTTTATGCTTCTATGTAACAACTACACAGCACATACTAAACAAACTCTTCCAGTGAACTACCCCCTTATACACACCTGTAGTATCACGTACATTACGCTGGAGGTCCCTAGCATCAGCACCCGCATTGGGGGCTCGGCCATAAGTCATGCCCTACCAGTGGCCTGGAACAAAACCCAGTCTATCCTCATGCTCCATCAGCTACTTCCCCTGAGCAGTTTCAAAAAACTACTTGTTTAGCAAGTTACGTGACTCCTGTCAGTGCTACTGACTGCTGTGCTCTACACTATCAGTTTGCCATCACCCTCTCTCATCATCATCATGGGTTACCTCACTTAAGGTCCCCTCCCCATATACTTACCTTGACTCACCTACTCCCCCCCATCTTACCAGAACTACACCCCGCCTCAATCTCTACTTACCTGACCACTACCCTACTTGCATTCCGCACTATTCTTCCCTATCAACCCTTACCACAGCTACCCTATCTAGCCTACCTACCCACTCCACCTCCTCGCCAGCATTCAGGGCCACCCCCCCACCAATCTTCTTGACAACACAGGCTTGCCCTCTCTCCAGTATTATCCCTACCTTCCTCTCCATCTCCTCCCTGTTACTCACGGCTGACTTCGCCTTCTCTTCTATCCTATAATACACTCATTTCCAGGTTTTCTCATCGTTACTTTTATCATTGGAAGTTTTAATTACTGCCTACCGCTAGCTGTACCATCTACCTGTGTACCGCAATGTCTTAACCTTGTAAATTACCCGGCTCCATGCATATGTTTTCCCTTGTGAAACTGTATACCTGAGTTTTGATCCACAATGTCTTAACCTTGTAATTGATCCTACTCTATGTGTAACCCCTAGGTGGCGCTATCCCAAGGGCTACTACCCCTGCCTGCTTGGCTAGTAGCAGGTTAAGGGGCCTGAGTTCTGAAACGGGTGCCTCCACCCAGAGGTTAGGGTTGGTAGTGGTCAAGCTAACCTGGGCACAGCCCTCCGGGACACTGTAACCCCATTTCCCCTCTAGTGGCCTGAACACTGTACAATAATCACTTTCACAATACCCCTGGTACACCACACACGTACCCACACTGTTTGCACTTACCACCAGGGCTGGTTCCTCTGGCTCGACCTTGGGGACCCCTTGTAAAACAAGGTTATGCACAGCAAATAGCAACAGTATAGTGCTTTGAGCACAAACTGGAACCACAGTCAGATTACATGCAGAAAAAGTTAGATCTGATTTATTCAAGGGACTTGAACAAGGAAGGGGCAAAATCAGGTTAATTAGCTTAAAAGTTATATCAATCAAGCAGTTATGCATGCGTTTTGAGTCCCCCCACACAGTCATACCTCTGGGTACCCAGGTGCAGAAGAGATGGGCTAGCCAGAACTGTTGCCTGGGGTTGCAGCTGGTTGGGGCCCTCTGATGGAAAACACAACATGCACAGTACACAATATTTGTAATCCGGAGCCAGAGGGCTCAGTTCGTAAACGAAATGAAACAACAAGACAATCAGATGACACACTCAGATTAAGCTGTTGTTGCAGGGAGCTACCCTGGTATTTACTCACGATACCCAAGACTGAACACAGGATGGACGAAAAGCGAGACTGCAGGTGGTTGATCTGGAATGCCAGGAGAAGCAGGGCCCACACGAGTCGCAGAGGCATCGTTCCTGTTCAAGCGTGGAGCAGGGGGCTGATCCCCAGGCAGGTCTCTCGTCGATGGCTTCTCTGTGCAATGGGTAGTCTGGCTGGGCCAGTCTGGCATGGCCCAGACTGCATGGAGACAAATTCGGATGCAGTCCATTTTGGGCTGGATACAGCTTCCAGCAAACAGAACACAGTTCACACAGTGGGGGACTAACTCACAACCCACTAGCCGCTCATAGCACATTTACCTATACAGGAATTCTACTGTACCAGGCAAAGCACTCCCCGATCACAATCGCAAAGTCTCTGCACACACCGGGAGCTTAGGGGTAGCTGGAACTCGTGACAGGCCGATCGCATTAAGCAAAATCTTCAGTCTTCTTCAGGTTGAGCCTGGCCCACTTCAGTAGCTTACTTTAGTCACACAAACTTGGATTTAGTCCAAAATAATTCTCATTTCTCCCTGTCAGGAGCAGCAGGCAAACATGCAAACCAAAACTCAGCCCTTTCAGTTTTCCCATGCGAATCCACTCGGGATTGCTGCCCAAAATACACTTAAGCTCTTCTCTTTTCACTTCCCAGCTCAGAACTAACTGAAAACTGCAAGCAGCCAGGGACTTCCCCAAGATCTAAAAGATTCGGTTGGCTGATTAGGCTGTCAGTCAAAGCAAGAGCTCCCCCTTCAGTTGCAAAAAAGGCACAAAAAAATCAAAACTACAATTCCTACAGATTTTGACTTCGGGCAGTTCCTATAGTCCAGCTACATTTTAGGTCCCACCAGAATTGATTGGTCCAATTTGCAGTCCAGGATCAAGATAGTGGAGATAAACAAAACAGTCCTTGCTACAAAGAAGGCAGGTTAGACAAACTACATTCTCATTATCACGCTAAATGATTCTCAGCAAATAGTTACATCTTTCAACAGAGATCCCTCTCAGATTACTTATGTGGCAATTAGCTAGCTCTTAAAGAGACAGTACACAGAGGCTATATAGGCTCTGGTAATCACATTTAAACTGCCAAAGCGCAGGACACCAGCCTAGCAGTGAGCATGTAAGCAAGCTTAAGGAAGACTTTTTGGGAGCCCCCATTTGTAGGGAGTTGCACATATATATATATATATATATTTCCCTTAGAAAGCTGTATGTTATTGTATATTGCCCTGTGTATTTCTGTTATATGTTTGGCCTTGGTGTATTGTATGTGCATTGCACACTATTTGTCTCTCAGGCCCTCCCTGTAAATGAGCTTGTTCAGTGGAGTTTATTTCCTGCCAATAAACTTTGTATAAAAAAAGAAAAATACAAGCAACTGAATATTTGGGGTTTGCCAGCGCCTCCAGCTACATCGCTAAACGGTTCTCGAGCTTGCCTTAGCATTTTCAAGTGTATTCTAAAAATGTATTTTTTCAGTAGAGACTATAAAGAGTTACTGACCACTTCAGAATTTTTTTTCCACTTAATCCTTTATTCTGCCACCTTTCTGAGTGGCTATCACTAATTTAAAAGATGTGTTACTGTTTTGTTTTGTTTTTTAAATTCAAGTTTATTAACAACCAGCAGGTACAATTGATACAGGCAGGTCAGACAAGTTGCACTTTTCTACACAAGGTTAGTATAGATCATCATATACAGACAGTATTTTCCCTTATTTCAATACTTTTCCATTTAATCATTCAATTTAATAAGAAGAAAAAAAAGAAAGTGAGCAGAGTATATCGGTGGTCCCCATCTGATATCTTTAGGGGCATCCTTCTACCCTTCATATCTCCACCTCGAGGAGAACCTCCCACAGGCAAGCCGCCATACAAGAGCCATAGTTCATATGGAGTCCAAATTAATGAGCAAGGGAGGGAACCCTCGCTTCCCATTCATGCCCCCACTACCGGACGGGGGGGAGGCCTCAACAGTAGCTGGAGTATTGTCAAACAGCATTTGCTTCCCTCCAGAGCTCCCATCTGGCCCACCTCCGGACATAAGCCGAAGTTCTGTCATTTATTTTATATGTCAGCTCCTCCATCTCTGCAATTCCTTGGACTAATAGTGTCCAATTGACCAAGGTAGGAGTGTCGGGCTTCAACCACAATTTGGTAATGGCCTTATGGGCTGCTGCCAGAAGGAGGGTCCACAGATATAATGAGTCAGCTCCAGCCAGGTTCTGGGGTGGTTCTCCAAGGATAAGGCATGGCCAATCTAGGGGGGCCTCCAGCCCAAACATCATGGCAAGTGCCTTGGAAACACCTCCCCAATAAATACCCAGTCGTGGGCAGGTCCATAGGATATGTAGATAGTCTGCCCTCCCTCCCACACCCCCTCCAGCAAGATGCGTTCCTGCCTGGGCTTCTCCGACTCAGTGAAAGGGGAGAGAGGAAGTAGCGTATCCTCACCTTCCAGCTATATTCCTGCCAGAAAGGGAGCTAGTAGTTTTGGATGCCCATTTAAATACTAAATCCCAGTTAATCTCTCTGAGGTCAGCTCCCTCTTCTCTCCATCTGCTCTTGACCTTTTCCAGATGGTCTTTCTTTAACTCTGCTAGGGCTTTATATATTGTAGAGATAAGACCCAAAGTCTTCTGTGAAGACAAAATCATGGAGAGGGTCTCTACAAAGGGGGCCACTCCGTTCGAATGGGGGGCTGCCCTACGACAGTGTTGTATATAGTCTCTAATTTGGAGATAACGGATAAAATCCGTTCTCCGCACTCCATATTTATTCTTCAAAGTCTGGAAATCTGCGACCTCACCCCCAGACATATATTGTTTAATATAAACAAGGCCCAGTCTCCCATGCTTTAAAGGTATGGTCTAATCGGGCAGGGACAAAATTAGCATCACAGGAGGGCCTATAAAGAGGCCAGAGAGAATTTTTTATTTTATATTTCTGCCAAGCTCTGTGAGTCGCCCTCAGGGTGTCCCTGACAGAACCCAGGAGTGGGAAAGGGTAATCCCCAGAGGTCTTCACTTGGATAGCGCGGGCCCCCAGTGGGGGTCCATGCTCCTCCTCCTCCTCCATTTTTTCCATATCTTTCCAGTTAGCAAAATATGTAGGGATAGACCACTGGAGCGCCCTCTTAATCTGTGTAGCCAAGTAATAATCTTCAAGGTCGGGAAGTGCTCTACCCCCCCTTGCCTTGTTCATCTGAAGTATCTGGACCTTTATTCTGGGTTTCTTATTATTCCAAATAAACTTTAGAATTATTCTTTGCCATGCCTGAAATTGTGCTTTGGGGATATAAGTTGGGAGGCATTGAAAGAGGTATAAGTATTTGGGGAGGATGTTCAATGTTACTGTCTGCAGCCTGGAGTATAGTGGGAGGTTTATAAGTAACCACCTGTCTATGTCCCTTTCCATTTGTTTGAGAAGTGGTATGTAGTTGGCTTTAAAGAGTTGGGTATTGTGTCTAGTTAGCCAAACACCCAAGTAGGACATCTTGGATGTTGACCATTCCAGAGGGAGAAATTCCTTCACTTCCTGGGAAGGAGTATAATTAAATGTTAGGACTTCCGTTTTAGTTTTATTCAGAGTATAACCTGAGTGTCTGCCAAATTCTGTTAGGATTGACCATAGTCTGGGTATTGACGTCTCAGGGTGGGACAGGCAGAGCAACACATTGTCTGCGTAAAACGAAATCTTCCGCTGTTGTCCCCCAACTTCGATGCCATGAACCATCTGGGAGGTCCGAACTGCCTCGGCCAATGGCTCTATAAAAAGATCAAATAAGAGAGGAGACAGAGGACAACCCTGTCGGGTGCCCCTCCCCAAATTGAATCTTCCAGAGAGTCCTCCATTTACCCTGACGTAGGCTTGTGGACCGACATATAACGTTTTGATACAGTCAATGAAAAAACGTGGAAAGCCCATTCGCTTTAAAACTAAGAATAGGAATGACCATGAAACTTTATCAAACGCCTCTTTCGCATCTAAACTCATAAGGCAAGCGGGAAGGCGGGTGCTGTGTATAACATCGATTATGTTGATAGCTGAGCGGACACTGTCAGGGGCCTGTCTGCCCAACACAAAGCCTGATTGATCCGGATTAATTAGTTCTGGGAGAATGGGGTTCAATCTGGATGCTAGAATAGATGTAAAAATCTTGCAGTCCAAATTTAAGAGGGAGATTGGGCGGTAGGATTCACATTTTGCGGGGTCTTTATTCTCTTTCCGAATGAGCGAAATCGTGGCATATTGCCATGATGGAGGGACTGGGTTTGTTTCCTGCCAGACCTCCGAAAAAACACCCTCCAATAGCGGAGTTAATTCTGTGACAAATGTCTTACAGAATTCGGCTCCAAAGCCGTCTGCGCCTGGGCACTTCCCTCCCTTCAGATTCTTAATAGTCTTAAGGATTTCAGTTTGTGAAATTGGTCTAGTTAATATTTGGGCTTTTTCTTGGGAAAGGGTAGTGAGGGGCACGGTCTCTAAGTAATCTAAAGTTTCTTGCACTGGTATTGGCTCCTGAGGTGTATATAATTTACAATAGTAGGATACAAAGGCCTCTGTTATCTACTCGGGTTTGTGTGTTAAGTGACCGGTACTTGGGGAGACAATTTTGGTTATTGTAGCCCTGGCTTTGAGTTGTCTTAAACGGGTTGCTAATATTTTAGTGCCTCTCGGGCCTCCTTCATAATATTTTTGTTTGAGATAGTAAAGATTCCTCTCTATCTCCAGCCGGTGGAGCTTTTGGATCTCAGCTTTCAAAAATCTAAGTTCAGTATCTCTTTGCCTATCCCATTTTAGTTTTTGTAAGGTTTCTAATTCTATTAGTTTTTTATGTAGGTCTTGTTGTTTTAATAGGCAATCCTTTTTTTTTCCGGGAGGCTATAGATATTAATTGTCCCCGGATTGTTGTTTTAAGCGTATCCCACACAATCTGCAGAGCCATCCCCGGCGAGGAATTCTCGGCCACAAAATCTACAATATGTTGTTTAATTTTGTCTACTGTCTCTTTATCTTGGAGCAGAGACGTATTCAGTCTCCAATGTGTCATTTTCTTGGGAAAGGTAATGGCGACCTCAAGGAAAATTGGGTTATGGTCTGATATGGTGGACTCCACCCACATCGAGGGAAGGTGCTGATATTATCCTTAAATGTAAAGAATGTATCTAATCGGGAATGCACTTTAAACCTAGGTGAGTAACACGTGTACTCTTTTGATCTAGGATCTCTTTCCTCCAAATGTCCACCAATCCCATTTTGGTTCTAAGGGCTCTCCCTATTACCGCGATCCCTACGGTGGTCGGACTCTGGATGCCCGAGGTAGTATCCAACTTTCTGTCCCAAATTAAGTTCCAGTCTCCACCCATAATTAAGAGGCCCTTGGATCTTTCCGTGACTAGTTGGGCAAGGGAGGTGTAAAATTGCACTGGGGAGCTCGGAGGATCGTAAACATTGACCAAGGTGACTGTGATGTCTTGCACTTTCCCCACCAGCATAAGATATCTGGCTCCAGTGTCTGCCACAGTGTCCTCAAGCTCAAACGGAAAGGACGCTGACAGCAGGATAGCTACCCCTCTTTTGCGCCCTGACTCCAATGAGAAAAACAACTGTGGGTGGGACCTGGTTTTCAGCTTTAAGACTTCTGTAGGAGATAAGCGAGTCTCCTGCAGAAAATTCACCTCACAACCTTGTTTGGTAATGTATTTCTGAATTTGTTTTCTCTTCACCGGGCTGGAGCAGCCATTAATGTTATAAGACAGGACCTTTATGTTATGTCGTGACATTGATATGCAACGTACAAGTTCTGGTTATTAATGTGAGGGATAAGTAGAAGTCTGATCATGCCTGAAGGTAATAACATCTTTGTAAAACAAGAGTACCTGAGTAACTGAATCAGCAACATGAACCCAAAACTCATAAACAGAACAACATGAGCCTGACCAAATATCAGGAGTGTAAACTCGGTACCGACCTCTATAGAGGGCCCGAGCCATGGGAGATTAGGGATTAGTGGGCGTTCTTGTGCTCGTTCTACCCCACTGTTTTGTTTTTGTTGTTTCTTGTTGTCCCTAATTTATGAGACAGGACTCAGAAACTGCTATGTCCGCGCATAAGCCCATCCTATCAATGCCGCCTGCCACCATGAGACAGATAAAGACATACAGCTGCTTTTCCAATTTTGCTGAGCGCGCGCCCGCCCGCGATCACGCGGTGCGATGTCACACTATTGGCAGTACTCCCAGTTCTCAGCCAGCTGTGCTGCGCCAGGTACATTTCCATTACCTAGCTCTGCGCACGCGTACGAAGAGCTCGGGGACACGGCGGCACGGCTCGGGCCGCGTGAAGCACGTGAGGCCCTCCTTGCCGAACCCCGCCCTCCCGACGGGATTGGCAGATGCAATTTGGGCGCACCTCCCCCTCTTATGTTACGCGCTGAATGTAGTAGCCGTTCGATTACGCAGAAATCAAAACGTGAGTGGAGCAGGAGAAGCACGTGTGCAAAACTGTATAGGGAGTTCTAATATCATACTGTGCTGTCAGTCAGTCAGTCGTTTTCGGTGCGTGTACCGTTATCGTACATCATACGGACTAGATCAGTCGTAACCGGAGATCATTACATACCCGTGGATCGTCAGCCTTGCAGTTCTGAAGGGGCGATCAGTCCTAATTAACTGAACTCTGACAGGACAGGGATTGCGCAGCACTGGTTACCGGACCTCTGACAGGGAATCGGTCGTATTGGAGGTCAGATCTTGGATTCTCAGTCCCGGACGAGTTGCCGTTATCGGTGTTTCTTCGGAGGGTTGCTGTGTTTGGGTCCCTAGGAATTAGGGGTGTGGTAATCTCTGACGGGGTTACTTTAATCCCAATTATCGGTGCTTGGAGGACGGCGAGTCCCGGACAGAGTTGCTGTTGCCGGAGCTCCATTAGTGGTTCGCTTGTTTTCAGTTACTGGCACCCCACAAACGCAGTAGTATGAAGCAGAGTTGCGCGGTGCCCGCCTTCCTCACCAAGCTGTGGACGCTGGTGGAGGACAGCAGCACGGACGAGCTCATCTGCTGGAGCCGGGTGAGTGACTCGTACCTCTCAAGTGTCCCTCATTACAAGGCACATCCTTCATTTTGCCCCATAAAATTGCTCTGTCCCTCACGGAAAAGGTCCTGCCCACCCAGAAAATGTGCTGTAAATTCAGATTTTAAAGCAGCAACCGTTAATATTCTAAAATACTAAATCCCAAATAAACTTTGTACAAGTAAACGTTATGCGTTTCACAGTATTCTGAGTGCGTATCTCTATGAGGATGTGTCCCTAATTCTGAGGGTCTTGTCCTTCATTTTGAATGTACAAAAATGTCCATGCCCCTCATTTCAGTGACAAAAGGTTCACAGGTATGGTGAGTGTCTGTCGTGGGGGGTGGGGCAGGAAGTTTAGAACAAGGGCGCTCAGTGCAGCGCAGTTGGCGCTGTCGAGAAAGCAACAGGCTAATGGGGGGGGCTTTCAGAGCTGAGAAGAAAACAATGGGCTAAGATTGGGAGAAACGGGGGATGCGAATGGGATGCACTTGTTACAAAGTAGGGGTTCGAGACCAGATCAACTTAAAGGTGGTGGGGGCTGGGTGGTTGAAAATCGGACATCATCCTTTACACAGTTGTGGATGGGAGACTTGTTACACAGTGGAATGGGAGAATCCTGAGACATTTGTAGGGGTCCGAGAGGGGGAGATATACACATATTGGGGTATGGAGAGTGACAGGCGGGCCTTGCATAGTGGGAAGGGGGAGTCGAGAGAGTGGAAGAGACTTGATGCACAGTTGGGGAGGCTGAGAGGATGGACAAGGTCGGCTGTTTGTGTGGGGAGGTTGGTATAGTCATGGACTGCAGTTGGGCAGGGGGGGTTTACGAGTTGCACATTTGGGGGTCGGCTAAGAATGGGAAAGCCCTGATGCACAGTCGGGAGGGGGTGGAGAGTAGGGGAAATTCATTATACTGTGGAGAGGGGACTTAAAGTAGGAGAGACCAGTTACTTTGCCCTACGAAGGGGCCACTTAGATTTTGTGTCCAGAAACACTCAAGTTGCTGCTGGGTCTTTGCTGAGGGGAAGTGACCACAGCAATGAACAGGGTTCTGCTTGATCCATATTGGGGGGGCACTAGGATGTAATGGCCCCAAGTCCTTACATGTCCCCACATTAAATGCCCCTACTTCCCCTGGGCAGAGATCTGTGCCCTTAAGCTGCCATCCCCTCATACTAAATGCCCGCAAGTCCTCTTTTGTCCCCACAGGAAGTGTCAAGGAATGATCTTAAAATGTTAGGTTGACCCTACTCACCTGGAGGTGGAGAGCATCTAATGGTTGCATCCAGCTTGTGTCAGCCCGCAGCCTCGCACCTGGGTTGGTGGCATGGTAAGTGGCTTCCCCGGCCAGTGAGTTGGTGGTCTGTCATGGACTGTTTTTTTCTGATTGAGAGACTGTCGTTTTGTCTTCTGGCACTTATCTTCTGCACCCCCCCCCGTGGTAGAAACACCAGTGAAATTTTTGGGGTAGAAACGGGCACTTGGAACAGAATGCAGCAACACAGCACAAACTCTTGATGAAGTAGGGTGCAGGGATCCGTGTGCAGCAAGTTCCAATCCATGCTTTGCAAGTGCGTGGGGAAAACAGCATGTGCTTGCTAACGTAAACCAGCACTGCACACAAACAGTGACTGCAGCTTTGTGAGCCACGCCTGCTTCGGATGGCCACCCATCATTGTCATTGGCTGTTGTCACTGGAGCACTCCTTCCCTTCTTGGAGGGGTTTGGGGGTGGTGTGGTTGTTTCTGCTGCCTACATAAGTCATGGAGGCAGTAGAAATTGTGTTTGTACTTCAGCTCCTAGGACGGGAAGGATTGATAAGGGTTGTAACCCCCTCCAAGTTGAAGACAGCATTAAGCTTGGAGTCTGCCATTCATGCCTTGGTCATGGCAGGGTTAACGTGTATTTAAAATATTACTTTACTCCTGTAGTATACATTTACGGCAGTCGAGGACGAGGTCACAGAGGGGCTTCATACTGTGGCAGATTTCAGGCGAGGGAAAGCTGAAAACAGGTTTGTTTCATTATAAAATGGTTTCCATATAAAACCTATCATATCCTTTGTGAAACCTGAAGTCATAATTTTTCTTAATGGGATTCCCAGAGTTTACGTCTGGCTTAGAGTTCCAGGGGCTCAGTGTTGTACGGGGGGGGGGGGGGCTAGTTATTGGCCATCAGTCACTTAGTTTTATACGTTGGGGTTACATATTGACCACCAGTAGCGCAGTGTTGTATGTTGGGGGTTGCATATTGACACCTAGTAGCTCAGTGTTGTATGTTGTGGCATATTGACCCCCCCGTAGCACATTGACCCCAAGCAGCACAGCTTTGTGTGTTGGGGTTGCACAGTGACCCCCAGCAGCACAGCGTTGTGTGTTGGGGTTGCGCAGTGACCTCCAGCAGCACAGCGTTGTGTGTTGGGGTTGCGCAGTGACACCAGTAGCACAGTGTTGTATGTTGGGGTTGCATATTGACACCCAGTAGTTCACTGTTGCATATTGACACTCGGTAGCTCAGTGTTGCACATTGGGGTTGCATATTGAAATGTTGGGGTTGCATATTGACACCCAGTAACTCAGTATTGTATGTAATGGGTCACATAAGTACCTCGGCATCCTATGTTGCGGTTACATATTGACCTCCCAGTAGTCCATGTTAAGACTTTAAGGTTATATATCGACCCCCCCCCCCGTAACTCAGTGTTGGAGTTTGAGGTTGTGTATTGGCCCCCAGTTGCACTTGACCCCCAGTAGCTCAGTGTTGTACATTAAGGTTACATATTAACCCTGGAAGCTCATTGTTGTACATTGGGGTGACATATTGACCCCACCAGTAGCTTGGTGTTCTATGATTGGGCTTCATATTGACCCCCAGTTTTGTCAGTGTTGCCCACTGGCGTTATGTACTGACACCCAGTAGCTAAGTGTTGTATGTTGCAGGTTACATGTTAATCTCTAGTAACTCTCTGTTATGTGTTAGTGTTACATATTGATCCCCCAGTAGTTCCGTGTTATACGTTGCTGGCAATATATTGACCCCTGGCAGTAGCTTAGTAATGTGCGATGTGGTTACATATTGACCCACTGGTATCTCGTTGTTAATCAGGGTCACATATTGATGCCCCCCACCCACCCCCGGTAGGTTGATGTTGCACATTGGGGTTACATATTAACCCCCCCCAGTAACTCCGTATAGGTGTTTTATATTCAGTTTAAATATGGCCCCCCAGTAGCTCAGTATTGTACATGGGGGGGTTACATGATTCTGAATGTGAGTAGCTTAGTACGAACATTTTATTTGTGCAGATATGTTAGAAAAGGCAATAGTGGTGTATGCAGATTAAGATCTGACAATTCCCAAGTTTCTGTTATGTCTGGTTCTGTTGGTGATCGTGCTGAATCTCGTTTTTGGAATATTGGTTTCTATGACTGAGCTCCATATCCAAGGTTCCAGGTTTTTACTGATCACATATGTACTCTCAATAGCTTGATGTTGTATGTGGGTGTTACTTAATTGATCATCAGTGTATAGAAGGGCTTTTCTCATTTACGAACATGCCAGCAGATAATGGCCTTACGATACATCTCATCTGCTCAAATGTGCAGCTCCCTATGTATTTACAAAGACAAACTGCTCCCCACCCATTTCCCTTTTGACTTCCCTCAACTGCCCCCCACATTTGCTTCTGGTGTTGCTCTTTAAGAGTATGATGCTGTATAACAATTTTAAAAGTCAGTTGGAAGATCTACTCTGTGATTGCTGGTAGGTGTATATGGTACCTAATGTCGTATGTCTCTTTCTCAGAATGGGACCTGCTTCCAGGTGCTGAGTGAGCGAAAGTTTGCAAAGGAAATCCTTCCCATGTACTTCAAGCACAACAACCTGGCCAGTTTTGAGCGGCAGCTCAACATGTGTAAGTACATGTCTTTAAGGGGTGTTGGGGGTGCCAGGCAGTGTATTCCATTGTCCACGTCTCTCCAGTTATTCACTGACAGGCTGACGAAGTAGAACAGTCAAAAGCCATTGTTTTTATTCAGGGTGACGATTTTAAAATGGTTAGTTTTTTGAGTAACCAACGCCCATCACTTTTTTTTCTTTTAATAAAGGGTTTTAACCTCCAGGGCTGACCAGATGGCTGTTCAACCCTGTTACTGGGTGCCATTGGCTGTCCTTCTGTCTTCTCCTTTTGGGTGGTGGTGGAGGTTCTCCTGCATATTCCCCACACAAAAGGGACGGGGGTGGTCCTCCCCTCCTGGTGACTCAATCCAGAAGTCCCTCTTACATCAGAGCAGCAGGGCAGTCCGTGGCACTTTTGAGCAGGGCTTTATGTTGCCCGGTTCTCTCCATTTTCCACCTGTTTTTCTCCCAGCTTAGAGCCATGGCACAGCACAGGAATGCATGCTCATAGAGGTGCAGATGCGCTGTGGAATTGTGGACCCCTTCCATCCACCCAGATATCCCATCTGGCCCAGCCAAGCATCGGCGCTACCATCAGCCCTCCACCTGGTGGCAGCCAAGAGCTGGGAAGGCAAACCACTCCTGCCTGGGAGAGGAGAGCTGCCTCTCTGCCCCCGCCAGCATGGTGCAAGGTACGGTGTTTAGCGCCTCAGCCCTCTGTGCCACTAGGCTGGCCCCTTGCCCATCACTTGCACACAATCCGTATTTTGGGTACCAGTGTCTGATTTGCAGTGCAGTGCATCACGTGGGTTGCTACCATTAGTTTTTCTGTGAAGTGGGTGGTACCAGTACTCCAGAAATGAGCAAAACACTCCCAGTGCAGTGTGTAACCTGGGCCACCATATAATGTTGTCCTAGTCTACAACTGTCTCCTTGAGACTGTATTTTGCTTATAGTAATGTATTTTGTATCTACTCTTTCTTGGCTTTGCACTTTTATAATTTACATTTCTGACAACTACCCCCATGGGTTGTACCTGGAAACAAGCCTCAGCTCAGTGTGCCTTTCCTGATTACCAAATTTGAAATGAAATACATAAAGGCTTGATCTACTCTAAAATGGTTCACGTACATAAAAGCTAATTGAATTAACATGCAGTAAAAAAAAAATAAGTGCACGGAAAATGCTGAAATAGATCTGTGCTACACTGAGTATCCCACCCCAGTACACGCCGTCCTCTTTACCACCAATTGAAGTGACACACAGGGAAACGAAAGGACCACAAGAACAATGCAAACATGATTCACCTTACTTTATTCAGCATAACTAACCCCTGTAAAGCCGTGCCTCCCAAACAACGTATGTGTCAAGCCCAAATTAAAAAACAAAAACAGCGTGGCAGCTCAGTGACCACTCGGGAGCAATATTACAACTCTTGGGGAGGTGAGATTTACTATTACAACTTTAGGGGACATTTGGGAGGGGTGTGCGATTTACTATTACAGCCCTGGGAGTACCCAGCTAGGGGGGATGGGGGGGGCGTGCGATGGCAAAAAAAAAAAAAAAAAAGATGCTGTCAGAATTGAACCCAGATCCACTGGATGCAAAAAGCCCATTCACATCTCCTGACTAACCGCCATGCTGCCAGTATGATCAGGCAGCACACACTCATGGACTTAAAACTATTCGTCATGAGTGAACACACAGTTACAACAGCGTTATACCATCCCCACGCTGTTATGTCCACGTAGCTGTTTCCGATCACACTGATTTTCTCAGCACACATTTCACTGCACTGACATTCCAATGCAGTATTGATGGTATACCCCCTTCTAAGCTGACAGTGATGTATGCTGGGGTCCTTGTTCCTACATTACACCCAGATGGGCCATGAAGGTTCTTAAAAAGGCATCGGTGTTCTGCCCCGTGGTAAGATGCGGGCCTCAACACGACCAGTTGTCTTCAACAGACATCCTGGACACTAGAAAAAAAGAAAGGGGGGGCGTCCGAGAGGAAGAAGTACACTGCCTCAGCCCTCGCTGACATTAAGACCTGCTGCAAGCTGGCTCCGTGGTGCTGAGCGAAACGAGTTTGCTTGGCACGCTGGTGACCTGGGTTTGTGCCACGAGCCAGAGTGTCAGGAGAGGAGACTGACAGGGAGGCAGTCTAGAGTGAGTGGGCCTTTGGCACCTGAATGTGGCTTGGGTGACATTCTAGGCAGCGTGATGCCTTGACACGCTGCCGAACTTCCCTGTTCCAGGTTGCTGTTACGAACAGCCCATTGAGTGAGGAAGGGACATGGAGAGGGCAGAAAAGTGGAAAACTGCCCCCCCCGGTCAACTAGATGACAGCTGCTGCTCCCCATCACCACGAAGTCGGGGAGTGTTCGGGCCGACCTCGCTGTGCCCCGGATATGTGTTTGTGCCTATTGTGTCCCGATGAAGAGTTATGTTGAGTTACTGGGGCTGCATTGAGGGATGGCATATGCAGCACGGGGCAGAGTGACGCAGTGGCCTAGGCGTCCAAGGAGAGGCCGACCGGGGAGCCTGTGAAGGAGCAAAAAAAAGCCTGCTGCAGTCCTTTCGTTGGACAGCCTTCACCTGATATTCTGCAGCCTCGACTGCATCCTATTGCTGTCGTTTCCCCAGACTGTAAGTAAATATCTGGGGGATTATTTCCTCTTTCTTTCACGTGGAGTTGGGGAGGGACTGGGGGCTGGCGATTCAGGAGAGAGAGCTGGACAGGAGGGCATATAACTATTATTATGCTGCCCACATGTGCATGATTTGAGTATTTTTACCCAGAGCAGACATTATTTCTTACCAATGCAGTCCACCCTGCCACTTGAGGTTTATGGACAACGTTCGTATACGGGAACTTACTGAACTTGTTTCCAGTCTAAATGGGACTGCACCGTCCTGCATGTATCCAATGCACACAGATCGAGCTGTACTAAAACCAATACCTGTCACTGCTCCACTTGACTTTCCTTGCCATGTTATTCTTGTGGAGGATGTTTAACAACTGTTATGTAATGCTTGGGATAGGAACATGCAGCCCTGATGTCTGCCTTACCGTTCTCCCTGCACCTTCAGAGCACTGTGTGGTACCTGATGCTTCCGGTCTCCTTGTACCCGCACCTTGTCTTCTTTTGTTTGTGAGGCCTGGGCAAAACTTCCTCATCACATCTTTGAGGATGCTCTGCTCCAGCACAGCTCGAACTGGAGGACTTCATGATCAAAGAGACGCCGTGAATGGACCTGTGGATCTTTGTTACAGTTTATGTATGTTTAGGACTTCTGGGCACAGTGTCTGTAGTGGAGCACAAAGTCTGCTCCCTTTGTATACTTTAACCCTGGATGTTGTTTTCCCCCATGGTGGGAATGTTTGGCTCAGAATCATATAACTGGCTGCTGTTCTCCCTTGGCTGTCACAAGCTCCACCACTCCCTAAGCTGGAAAAATCCTTGAGTCTGGAGCTTGTGGTGGGTGCCACCTGGGCGGGTGGGGCTCCTCTCCCTACCACAACCTCGGGGTGGGAAGCCCCATTTTTATGTTTCCTTGCACACATGTGCAAGAAACATAGTGCCACCATATGAGAATTCGTAGGTGTGCCTCCCCCAATTCCAGTGCCCTGCTGCCTTTTGCGGGCACGGCCGCACTGCGCCAATGAATGTAGGAGCTGTCTATGACAGCTGTTTAGATGCAGTGGCGTACAGTTGAAAGCAAAAAACCGCTGCAGTCAGCGGCAGTAATGTGTAGCAGTATGCAAAGTGCCTACGCGTCAACACTACACTGAGGTTCTTTGTTTAAAAAAAAAAAAAAAATGCACTGTAAGAAGCGATTCCCTCGCTGTCTTGACCCCCTACCCGTGCCCACCTTCTGCACACCCTGCCTCCCCACACCCCCACCTCACCCCATACTTACCTCCGGAATCTGGTGCGATGATCTTCGGTGGACCTGGAACACGTGTGCACTCTTCAAAGCTGACCACGAACTGAGGAAATGCTGGTAAGCTGTATAATGGAATATATAGGGTTTTTTCAACTTTGATGCATATCTCAGGCATTTTTGGGAATTTTTTCACCAAATTTTCAACATGGGGTTCTTGGGGCCCCACCTCATGAATTCTGACACTGTCATTTTGTTATTCGGTCCTGAAAGGCGATTTCGCGGTCACTGTGCGGAACCACCTTTTGGGACCAATTTACGAAACAACAGTGTCACAGTTCATGAGATAGGCCCCCAAAAACCCTATGTTGAAAATTTGGTGAAAAAATTCCCAAAAATGCCTGTTTTATGAGCGTGCATTGCATAGTTCCTACGTACGCTCGTAAATTTGCAGATTTTTAATATTTTCACTCCAGATTTTCAACATTGCCATTTTACCACACCTCCTTAAGAGCAGTACAGCTGTCATTTTTCACATTTTGCCCAAAATGTGTTTCTGCGCATGTAGCGCACAATGGCGCAATTGGTGTGCGAAATCAATGTTCAGGACAGATTAAGAAAATCACAGTGACACTGTTCATGAGCAGAGGTCTTAAAACGGCTGTGTTGAAAATTTGCTGTCAAAAGTCCATGAAATGACTGTGTTATGAGCGAGCATTGTGCAGTTTCCACGTACTCTCGTAAATTCATGAATTTGTAATATTTTCAGTCCAGATTTTCACCACTGGCATTTTTCCACATTTCTTTATGAACAGTACAGCTGTCATTTTTCACACCATGGCCGAAATGTGTTTTCGCACTTCCAGTGCAGAAATGCATGGTTGCTGTGGGAAATCACTGGGACAGAGTAAAAAAATTACAGTGACACTGTTCACGAGTAGAGGTCCCAAAATGCCTGTGTTGGCAATCTGCTGTAAAAAATCCCCAAACTAATTGCATTACGGGTGTGCGTTCCGCAGTTTCTCACGCTCTTGACTTCACCAGTTTCTTTAATATTTTCACTGCAGATTTTCAACATTGCCATTTTTTTACACCTCCCCATGAACAGTACAGCTGTTATTTTTCACATCCTGTTCGAAATGTGTTTTTGCACCTGTAGTGCCAAATGGCGTAGTCGCTGTGCAAAATCAGCTTTCAGTTAACCAACTGATATTACCACTGTTCATAAGGTGCGGGTCACAAAAAAACATGTTGAAAATTTGGAGTGAAAATACCAACGAACGCCTGAGGCATTAGGGTTTCCGACCATAACACCCCACCCTGTAGAGACTGACAGACATCAGGGGTGTGACTTGGGATTGTCGCCTGTAATGCTCATACCATTCCAACCCCACCCACACCCTGTAGCCAGTGACAGGCATCAAGGTGTGCCTTGGACTCTTCGGCCCCAAAGTTCACCCCATTCTCCTATACCGCACCCATCTCATCGTATTTCCTGATGGAATGGGGTGAGCATAAGGGCCAAAGACCCCAAGGCACACCGTGACGCTGTTGGTGTCTGCAGGGTAGGGTGTGTGGAAATACATAGATACGTAGACTGTGTCGGCAGATGGAAATTATGGCCCACCCAGTCTGCCCATTTGAGCTTGTAAGTTCAGTTTGTTTTCCCAGAAGTCTGTTGCCCTTACCCCTGACCTCCAGAATTCTCTTTATGTCTATCCCATGCATTCTAAATCCCGTGATTGTTTCAGCCCCCACCACTTCTCTGGCAGGGTGTTCCACTTGTCCACCACCCGTTCTGTGAAGAAATTCTTTCTCATGTTTCCTCTGAATTGTCCCCCTCCAACTTCATCCCATGCCTCTAGTCCTGGAACATCTTTTTGCTTAAAATAGTGTTTTCCTGCACTCTGTTCCTCCCTGTTAGATACTTGTATGTCTCTATCATATCCCCTCTCTCCCTCCTCTCCAGGGAGTACATGTTCAGTTCCTTCAACCTGTCTTCATAGGACTTGTGATGCAATCCATCCACCATCTTTGTTGCCCTCCTCTGAACCTTCTCTACCCTGTTTATGTCCTTACGTAGGTATGGTCTTCAGAACTGTGCACTGTATTCCAGGTGGGGCCTCACTAGTGTCTTGTATAGCGGAATTATGACCTCCCTTTTCCTGCTGGTGATGCCCCTGCCTATACATCCCAGCATCCTATTTGCTTTACCTGCTGCCTTGTCACACTGTTTCCCTACCTTGAGGTCATCAGAGATGACAACCCCAAGATCCCTTTCCTGCTTGGTGCATGCTATATCCTCACCCCCAACTGATATATTGTGCCAGGGTTTTTGTGCCCCATATGTATTATCTTGCACTTCTTTCCATTGAATTTCAACTGCCAAACCCTGACCATTCTTCAAGTTTCTGCAGGTCGCTTCTCATTCTGTCTACACCCTCTGTGTGTCTACTCTGTTACAGAACTTTGTGTCATCAGTGAACAGTGAAATTCTGCCTTCTAGGTCCTCGCAATGTCACTGATGAAGATGTTGAATAGGACCGGTCCCAGCACTGATCCCTGTGGTACCCACTGGTCACTCTTCCCTCTGTGGAGTGACAGCCATTTACCACCACCCTCTGTGTCCTGCCACCCAGCCAGTTACCTACCCACCACACTACTGTCCTGCCCACAACTGTATTCCCTAGTTTGTGTAATAGTCTTATGTGGCACAGTGTCAAAGGCCTTGCTGAAGTCCAGATAGGCCATGTCCACTGCCCTCCCTGATCCATCTCCGTAGTCACCCAGTAAAAAATTCAATGAGGTTGGTCTGACATGACCTCCCCCTGGTGAAACCATGCTGCTTTGGGTCCTGTAGTCCATTGACAACCAGATGTTCCACCAATCTCTCCTTCAGTAGTGCTTCCATGATCTTCCCCACTACCGAGGTGAGGCTGACTGGTCTGTAGTTCCCTGCTTCCTCTTTGTTCCCACTTTTGTATAAGGGGACTACATCTGCTGTCCTCCAGTCTTTGGGTACCTCCTTTGTTTCCAGTGATCGGCTAAACAGGTTCAGCCACCACCTCTCTTAGTTCTTTAAGGACCCTGGGGTGCACCCCATCTGGCCCCATTGCTTTATCAACTCCTATTACTTCCAGTTCCTTCAGGACCCTTTCTCGTGTAAAGGGACTTGTGTCCATTTCTGCACCATTCTCACCCCTTGTACTCCCTTCAGACCCATTACCCTCCTCCTCTTCAGTAAAGACTGAGCAGAAATACCTGTTCAGTATGTCAGCTTTACTGTTGTCATCCTCCACGTGGCCCCATCCTCCCCCTTCAGTCTTACTATCCCTCCCTTTGTCTTTCTTTTTTCACTTATGTACCTGTAAAGGTTTTGTTCCCTCTAACCACTGATTTTGCAATGTGTTCTTCTGTCTGAGCTTTGGCTTCCCTCACTGACCTCCCTTTGCTTCTCCTGGTACTTCTCCCTATCCCATTCTGCCTGTGTCTTTTTGTATTGCCTGAATGCAATCTTTTTGGCTTTCACTTTCTTTGCTACCTCTTTGGAAAACCATAATGGTCTCCTCTTGCTAACTTGCTTAATGCATAATTCTGTTGTTCTTGTAATCCCCATTTTAAATACTGCCCACTGTTCCTCAACCCCTGATTCCTGTCCCATTCCCCTTATTGCCTCTTTCAAGTATCTCCCCATTTTCCCAAAGTCTGCCCCCCTAAAATCCAGGATACGTGTTTTTGTGTGGTTTGGTTCTGCTTTTTCTGTGATTTCAAACCACAATGACTGGTGGTCACTGTTTCCCAGGTGCTCCCCCACTGTTACCCCCATCGCACTGTCCCTGTTTGTGAGCACAAGGTCCAGTATTGCCTTCTGCCGAGTTGGTTCCATGACCAGTTGCTTGAGGAAGGCACCCTGAAGGGAGTCCAGGATAAATCTGCTCCTAGTTGATGCTGCTGCTGGGATGCTCCAGTCCACATCTGGAATATTGAAGTCTCCAACCAGTATTACCTCACCTTTGTCTGCCATCCTTTGGATGGCTAGCATCAGCTCCCTATTTGTTTCTTCCTCCTGGGCTGGTGGTCTATAGACCACACCTGTGCGGATGGCTGTCCCCATTTTCCTTTTCAGCTTAACCCACAGTATCTCTCCCCCATTTTGTTTCTCCTGGATCTCTGTGGCCCTTATGTCATTTTTCACATACAGTGCCACTCCTCCTCCTCCCTTCCTGCCTGCTCTGTCTCTTCTGAATATGTTGTAGCCAGGTATGGCCATCTCCCAGTCGTGGTTATCATTACACCAGGTTTCAGTGATGGCCACAATGTCCAGATCTGACTGTACCATGACAGCCTCAGATCTTCCATCTTGTTGCTAAGGCTCCTGGCATTTGCACATGACTTTCCATGATTTGACCTCCTAGACTGTTTCACTGTTCTACTCCAGCCCCTTCCTTGGTTGTCATTTATCCCTGGTTCTCCTTGCTGTCTGCCCTTCTGCTGAATTTTGCCCCTTTCTGCTTATCCACCTCTTGGGCACTAATCTCCATCTTCTGCACACTGCTTTGCAGAGATAGCTACTCCTCTGGTTCACTGGTTCCACTGCTAGCTGTGGGGGGTGAGCAAGTAGGTACCCTCCTTGCTGGCCTGCCACCCCCCTTTGCTAGTTTAAATGCTTGTCAGTGTAGCATTTCAACTTATCATTGAGTGCTTGGATTCCCCTCCAGGATGGATGCAGGCCGTCAGGCTTGAACAAACCTCCATCCCTCCAGGTGGGTCCCAGTCACCAATGAATCCAAACCCTTCCTCACAGCACCAGTTTTTCAACCATGAGTTAAAGTTCCTGGTGCATGCACTCCTATGCTCTCCTTGCCTCTCACAGGTAGTACTTCTGAGAAGTGACAGAAGTAGCTACTTGCTTGAGACCCCTCCCAGTTTCCTAAACTCTTCCTGAACTTCCTTTGGCTCCCCATTTGCCAGGTCATTAGTACCTAGGTGGATAATGACATCCAGCTCACCTCCCGTCTTGCCTTCCCAGTGAGCCCCAGGATCTTCCTTCCATCTCTCCATGCCGTGGCACCTGGTAGGCACCTCACCTCCCTGTCCTCCCCCTCCTGTGTTCCTAGCTGGATCCCTCTTATGATGGAGTCCCCCACCAGGATTCGCTTCCTCCTCCTCTGGGGTCCACTGCTTTCCCCGTGGAGGTCACATCCTTTCCTTCCGCTTCTTTGGGTACCTCTGTTTGGTTGTCCTCATTTGCCAGTGTGGCATATGAGTTTTTGAATGGAATAGGATCTGGGATGTGCCCCTGCCTGACTGCTCTAACCCTCCCTGAGCCCACTGTCATCCAAGTGCTCCTCGTTCTTGGCATCCTTTGAGGCAGTTGCATTGGACTGGGTGGTCCCTGGATAGGGGTGATGGTACTCCTGACCCAGTTTACTTCCGCTCTGAGTCTGGCTACCTCATCCCGCAGTCCAGAGAGATGCATGCAGATAGGGCAGCACCTCAGTGTCCAGAAGGTCTGCCTGAATATGGCTGCCCCATAGCCACTGCATTGCACCACTCCCCACATTATACTGCAATTCCACTACGTGTCTGCTACTGAAGCTCTCCTAGTTCCCTTTTTATTAATTTACTGTGCTAAAAATCCTGCCACTGATCCTCAGATAATTTTTTTTTTTTTTTAAAGAAAAAGAAACCAATAAATAAATAAATGAGTCAAAACACTTGTGCTGAGGGTGGGCTTCTTCCTCCTTATGCCCCTCCTACTTCACACCCCTTACTATACCCTGTGTTTAGCTCCTGTCAATCAGATTTAACAGGGCATATAATTAAGAGTTGGGGGAAGGGGGTGAAAATTGCAGCAATTAAAGACAGCACAGAATTACACCACCACTATATTTAAATTCTCAACAGCCCAAAAACAATTATAAGTAAAGACAACAAAGAAAGTATAGTGTCACTAAAACCCCACAATATAAGTTTAAAGAAAAATAGCAATTACCGTTACTCTAAAGCACTGAATTGAATATGTTTCCTTCCTTCCCCTTCAGCTTCTTCTATGGCATGGCTGTGTCCTGGCGGCCAAAGCACACCCAGTGCCTGTCAGTTTCTGCAGCGTGGTGGTGGGGTTGGCTGCTTCAGTTTGATACTTCACTGCCATTCCTATTATGCAGCGCTCTTAACGCCTACGCTACCAATGCCAATGCCAGCAAGCAGACATTCGGCATTGACAAATGCTTGTTTATCTAGCAGTTTGCTTCTGTGGTGAACATTAACATTTCTGTGAGACTCTACAGTTTGCCTGGGGTGGCGGGCCTGAAATATGGCTCCGCCTGCTTCAGAGCAACATAGCATAGCCATGGGGCTACCCCTGGAGCCACAATAATGTTTTAGTTACCTACTTGCTCGGTAGCTTGGTGTGGGATTTGGGGGCTGAGGCGGTGCCCTCCAAGGTACCCTCATTATGTATGGTGGAGATCTGCTCGATTATGTGGACACTAAGGGGTTCTATTAAGTGGTTCCTGCTTCTGTATCTCCATTTTTCCTGGTACAGGGTCCACTGTATATCACAGCCTGAGAGTATTTTGCCATTTATGATTTGCTGAGAACTTGCCTAAGAAATTCTTAATACCAGATACCATCTTGGCATTTTCAGTAACAAATTTATTCTCCCACATGCAGCCAGTTTGTATGTAAGGAAGGTTCACTGTGAGTGGCTCCAGTAGACTTATGTGTAGCTTGTTTGAGCAACATGCAGTCTTCTTTCCCAATTGGTTGCATACCTCTGGCAGTGGCTGACGCCCAAAGTATTCATAACTGCAGTGGGTCACCTTAAGTTTTGTCTGGTGCCTCCACTGCAACCTAGGGGAGCCCCTCTGAAAGAGGTCTTCTCCTCTGTAGCCCCTCTGAAAGAGGTCTCCTCCTCTGTATATTCCAGAACAGCATCTATATATGTCCTGGGGTTGCAGAATACTGCTCCATCCTTTCCATGTTGGAAATACATGTTACAGCAGCATCAGTTTGTTTTATTTTTAGCTAGTTGAAACCGTTAATGTTATGAACTGCATGTTTTTTGTTCTTGTTCGTAATTACTTCTGTGTGAGGAATGTGATTTGCTTCCCTATGGGTTCTCATTAAGGTACACTGGTTTTAAACTTCTTTCCCGAATAAGTTGCAGAAGAGATGGTGCCCATGGTATCTCTTTCTCTCCTGTACCCTGGGTGGAGAGATTCCTCTTCTCTCAAGATCTGTCAGATAGAGGATCATTTAAGCAGATGTCCTGAGCCCCACGATGGTCAGACCAGCAACTTTGAAACTTACCACTTGTAATGTTAAAGGGGTTAATAATCTCTTTAAATGTACCCCTCTGCTCAACCAACTGAAACAGCTAATGACAGAAATGCCCCTAATGCAGGCGTCTCATCTGTCTCCCACAGAGTACCTAAAAGTCTGCCGCCAGTAGGTGGGAAATGTGTATTCTTTCTCGCACCCTAAGATAAAAGTAAATGGGGTAGCAATTTTGGTTCGCAGCGCTTCAGAGTTAATGGTGGATGCCCACTGGACTGACACCCAGGTGCAGTGTCTTACTCAACAGGACTTTCCTTAACACGCTGATCTTGATCTGTAATTTGTACCCCCCCATGTCCCATCTAATGACTTATTTTCTGAAGTTTTTCCCATCCTAGAAGAGAAGGCACGTAATCTGTGCCTCGTAGGTGGAGACCGTGTGTATTAGACCCCCACCTCGATTCTACCAGACAGGTATGAGACAAAGCTCAGAAAACCCCAGCTGCAAAATCCCTACTAGCACTCCTCAAAGTAGCGGATATACTAGATGCACGGAGATGGAAACACCCCTGTGGAAATATTTTCTTTCTTTTTACTCCCCCAGTTAAATAGGCAGATGGTACCTACCAACCCACTGTTTACATGAGAGAGAGAGAGAACAAACCATTCATAGCATATAATCTTATCTGACCTTGCACTGACCATTCACCTTAGACTTGGGCGTTCCCTGGGAGCAGGGGAGATGGTGGCTGAATATAGGTGCCCCAGCCCATAACCTGGTCAGAGAAGTGCAAGAAAAGTACCTCGTACTGACCATGTCAGATGACGTCTCTCCATCTACTTTGTAGAACGTGATGAAGTCTGTAGTCAGGGAGCATTATCTCCTACCTCACTAACCAGAAAAAGCAGAGTGCAGCTAGGCAGCAGGAGCTGGAAACAAAAGTTGCTGACTTGGAGATGAAACACAAATGGGAGGGAGGTCAGACCTTGCAAAAGCAGGTCAAAGATGTCAAAATTACTACAGTTGACCATAGAGTGCGCTGTATGAAGAACCAATTTCACCCATTATGCTCAGGGAGACAGGGCAGTAAATTTCATTGCTTTACAGCTGTGAAAAGAACAGGCTTCTAGAGATATACATATATATATATATATATATATATATATATATATATATATATATATATATATATATATATATATATATATATATATATATAATCTATATATATATATGTATTGAAAACGGGAGGCCCTCACCACCACTGTTCACTGCTTAAAGACATAGCACAAGAATTCTGCCAGTTTTACAAGAAATTGTATAAACCTGACACAGCAGCTAAAGACCCGCAAGAGACACTAAGATTTCTAGAGGGCATGCACCTCCCAACCGGGAAGGGGGGCGAGCGAAAATGTTACATACACCTGTCTTGGTGGCAGAAATCCATTATTAGATCTCGGTCTGACGTAAACTTTATAGACTGGGATTGTGCACTGTTCACTTGAAGTTACAAGAGTCCTATTGATATTTTTTGAGTAGCCAATTTGCGGTAGTAGTTATTTTGTTAAGTTCCGCATCAGTTAATATTCTTAGGTTATTTTTTGCATTAAAGCGATTTTGTACACTTGAATTTTAAGTGCATTACTAACAGCAAATAATGGGTTATGCTGCTGGCTATTGTCCCTCAGCAGAAATCATTTTAATTTTTGTGCAGCATTATTTCATGGGAAGGGATTGTAGTTTGGTGCCAATAAGGTGACCAGCTGATCCCGTCCACTTCCCGATTACTTTCCATGCCTCCTGCGCTATGACGTGCGGCAGGGGAGAGCGTGGGGGCACGCCCCATTGAAATGAATGGGGGTATTTTTTTAATCGGCATTTTGTACAGTATGATGACGCGTTAGAGATTAGTGAAGGCCACCACTCAACTAACAAGGGTTGAGATATTTCTTGAGCCTGTTGACCAGTTGTCTTGACGAGTTTGAGGAGTCGACCTTGCAGATCTCTGTGCTCCAAGACCTTCCCCAGGAGGATGTGGCTTGGGCAGTGTCTCCATCCGGTCCACCATGGGATCAGCCTTCACCCGGGGTCGGGTCTGCAGCACCTGTCATAGTATCATAGTAATGTGTCTGCAGAAAAGGACCATCCTGATCCGTCTGGTCTGCCCATTTCCCACCCGCCCCTTCTTGTCTCCATTTCCCAGATATATTTTCCTCTGCCTACTATCCAACCCCTTGTGTCTGTCCCACGCCGTCTTGAATTCCTCCACTTTTCCTGCACGCACCATCTCATTAGGTAATCTGTTCCAGGGTTCCACCACCTTCTCAGTGAAATATCATTTCCTTACATTGCTCTTAAATCTTCCCCCTTTCAATTTTATATTATGATTCTTTATTTTAGTTAGTGTTTTCTTTTGGAATGATCTGTTTTCATTCACTTTATTTAGTCTTTTCATACACTTAAAAATCTGTATCATTTTATCTAGCTCGTCTAATCTCCAGCGGGGTATAGATTTAATTCTCTCCATGTAGTCTCGTATGGCTTCTCTTGCATACCTTGCACCATCTTTGTTGCCCTTCTCTGAACCCTCTCCAACCCATCTATATCTTTTCTTAAATGGGGCCTCCAGACCTGTACCCCGTACTCCAGGTGCGACCTGACCACGGTCTTATATAAAGGCATCAACACGTCTCTCTTCCTACTTGTTATACACCTTCCTATGCATGCCATCATTCTGTTAGCTTCACCTACTGCCTTACTATATTGGTCTCCTACCTTCAGGTTGTTTAAGATTATAATCCCCAGGTCCCTTTCCTGTTTTGTTTGTTTTGTCAGTTCTCTTCCCCCAACCCCTTATTAGTCCCCCGTGAGCACTCAGTCAGTGGATTTTTACACCCATGCATCACTGCACATTCTTAGCATTGAACTTCAGCTGCCAAATGTCCACCACTTCTCTAGGGTGCTCAGATCTCTCCTCATGGCCTCAACCCCTCCTGCTCTTCAACTCTATCATACAACTTTGCATCATCCGAAAAAAGACAAACTTTTCCTTCAAGTCTCACTGATATATATGTTAAAAAAGATTGGTCCAGTACTGATCCATGAGCAACACTGCTCGTCACCCTCATTATCCTAGAATGTACACCATTTGCCACCACCCTCTGACTTTTTTCAGCCAGTTTTCCACCCATCTAGTTATTTTCTGTCCCACTCCTGGGCTCTCTGTCTTATTTACTAGCCTATGGTGAGGAGCAGAGTTACAGCACCTGTGCTGCTTAGTGTCAGTCAGCACGTATATGACCACCTGCAGGAAGCCACCTCTTACCGACAGCCATCTGGTCAACGTTTGTGGTCAAGGCACTTATGCTGTTCATCCCCCTCGACCAGGTGGCGTTGCCATCTGCATTTCTCCCGCCTCAACTGAGGAGAGGCACTGATGCAAAATGCGCCGGTGCCACGAGAAATTCCTCTGGCAACAGTGGGCCATTGCAGGATAGGGTAGGGCTCTACCCCATGGACCTCTCGTCCCCTGGCAGCTGCCAGTTATATCCCTACCGGTCCATGCTGCACGGAACCAGAGTCTCGTAAGATTGGCCATGACGCTAAAAAGTGTATGCCACATCAACTCTAGGTCTCTGGCAGGCTAGCTGTGCTGTGATGAAGGCTAACTGTGGTCACTCTCTGATGGGAATCTTTGATGTGTTTCTCCCAACACCTCCCATGTGGAGCAATGGCTGGTGGTGGAGCTCATCAGAGACCCAGGTCAGTCATTGGCTAAACACCATAACAGTTGATCTTCGAGAGAGGTTCCTGCAGTAGGTATAATTTTCCACCCACCTTCCCCCAGTTCCTGGAGTTGTTTCCTTTTTTTCCGTCTAGCCCGTGGTTCAGCCAGGGTACCGGGCACCAGGGTTGTTACTCCACTTTTCTGCTCCCTGTCTGTAAGTCTCCGGTGGAAAAGAACTGGAGGGTGGGCATGTGACCACTCCTTTCTTATAGTCAGGATGACGTCGCCCTGCTGATGATTGCTAGCTACAATTTTGCCGTTCGAACCTGATGCTAGTGGCTGCAGTCCTATATGTGAAGACTACTGCAGAAATCTCTCTCAAAGATCTACTATTACGGTAAGTTCTTACATAACTGCTGTTTCCCTCCCCCTGATGGGGAATCTCAGAGGATTGACGTCTGGGGCAAGAGGACTTTTGCTTCATCCACTCTAGGCCTCAGAATTGGCAACTACAGTATTTGGCTCATTTGATTCAGTACCAGAATACCCTCTGGAAGAAGGGCAAGGCTGCTGCTCAGGCCCTTCCTGAGGGTTCCCAGAGAAAGGAACTACTAACGATTCTCCAGGCCTCGGAAGATGTCAGTAAGCATCTCCTCGGAGCCACCTGTGATATGGCTGATACTATAGCTCGGGCAGCTGCCTCTGGCATTTGCCTTAGAAGGCACTCCTGGCTTAGAGTCTCTGGTTTTGCAGCTGATGTCCAGCAAAAAGTGTTGAATGTTCCTTTTGTGGGTCACAGACTTTCTGGTCCAGATTTGCAGGATATTATTAATGACCTGCAGCCATCCGATAGGGCTGCTAGGTCTGTCCATTCCCTTTATCATACCCAACCCAGGAGCAGACAGAGACACTCCTTTCATAAGGTCTCCACAAACCTGGCTCAAGTGCCAAGCTCCAGGGCAAATGCAGGGCCAGATCTGCTTTGCCTGCCCCCTCCTCTACCACTGGTCCCTCTGCTAAGCACTCCAGGGGAGGAGGAGTGGCTTCGCCTCAGTATGACTCTTTGCCAGACCCCCCCCCCCTTGTTCCAAGCCAGGAGGTGATGGGGGTCTGGTCTCCTGCTATCTGCCTCAGTGGAGAACCATTACAACACATGCTTGGATCCTGCAGATAATCGAACAGGGTCATGCTCTAGAACTTCAGGAACAGCCTCTAGATGTTGCCCCGGTTCCCACCTCCTATCCTGCGGACCACACAGTGGTGCTTCGGGAGGAAGTGCTCACCTTGCTGAGTAAAAGATCCATAGAACTAGTGCCTAGGCAGCAGAGGAACCAAGGGTTCTTCTCCCGGATTTTCCTGGCTCCCAAAGAATGGGGGACTTGAGCCCCATTCTAGACCTCAAGGAGCTGAATCTTTTCATCCAGTACAGAGAGTTCCAGATGGCAACCCTGTATGGCCTCCTCCTCCTCCTGAAGCAGGGCGACTGGCATGTGCTCCCTCGACATGCAGGATGCCTATCTGTATATCATGGCTTGACCCCTTACAGGCGGTACCTGCGGTTCCTCTTACAAGAGGACATTACCAGTTCAGGGTGTTGCTTTTTGGCTTATTCTCTACGCCACAGGTATTTACCAAGTGCTTAGTAGCTGTAGCAGCAGCAGGACTCCTGCAAGAAGGGCTTTATGTGTTCCCATATCTGGACAACTGGTTACTGAAGGCACAGTCCAGGGAATCTCTGTTGCTGACTCTAGAATGCACCCTGCAGTTGTTCCAGTCCTTGGGCATTACTGTCAGTCTACCCAAGTCTGTCCTGACTCCATCCCAGTGGTTGCAGTACATAGAGGCGGTTCTGAAAAGGGCAAGGCCTTCCTACTATAGGACAGGGCGGACTGCCTCATAGCTGAGGCACAGGGTTCAGTGCCAGTATGTCCCAGCCAGGGAGTTCTTGAGGCTGCTAGGCTTAATGGCCGCGGCCATTGTGATAGTCCCTTTGGCCAGATTATACATGAGGATCCCACAGTGGCCCCTCGGGATCCAGTGGGAGCAACACTCGGACAATGTAGATCAGCTGGTCTTGTCTCCTCCCCAGTCTGCAAGGTGCTTCAGTGGTGGATGGACCCAGTTAGTCTGTTGAAAGGGATTCTCTTTCTTATCCCCCACTCCTCTCCAAATCCTCACCTCAGATGCCTTGGGCCTGGGTTGGGGAGTGCACCTATGCCCTTATCAGACCCAGGGGATATGGTCCCAGTGGGAGATCCTCCTCCACATAAATATCTCTCCAGGCCCACTGTTGGTTCAGTCAGGCAACCTCAGTGTGGTCTATTACATCAACAAGCAAGGGTGGACCTGTTCCTATCCCCTGTGCTGGGAGGTGATGAGGGTCTGGTACTGGACTCTAGATCACGGTCTAGAGCTAGCAGCTGTTCATGTGTCAGGCACCCAAAACGTCTTAGTGGACAGCCTCAGCCAGTCACAGTCCAGAATGCATGAGTGGGAACTGCTGACCTCAGCGCAGAAGACCTGTTTCACAGGTGGGGTCTTCCAGTGTTGGACCTTCTTGCGTCCCCACTCAACGCAAAACTGACGCGTTTCTGCTCGCTAGATCCAGGGCCTGGAGTTTTATGGCGAGACACTTTCCTCTCCTGGAAAGGGAGGTTTCCTTATGCCTTCCCACCCCATCCTTTGATTCAGAGGGTGCTCGTCAGGCTACAGATGGAGGGTGCCACCCTAATTCTGGTGGCTCCATTCTGTCCTCATCTCGTATGGTTTCCTTTACTGCAACAGTTGACTGTGGAACCTCCAGTTCCCCTGCCCCTTTGCAAGGATCTGTTGACACAGGCTCCGGGAGACCCTCGTCCCTCCGGACCTCAAGTTCCTCCATCTGCTTGCATGGCTTCTGAGGACATAGCCATTGCTTGTTTTTTGGGGTATCTCGGAAGGTGGCTGGTGGCTGCGAGGAAACCTTCCACCAGGGCCACTTACTCGATGAAGTGGAAGCGCTTTGCTGTATGGGCCACTTCCCATCACCTGGACCCTTTCACCTGCCTGATCAACCAAGTTCTATAGTACCTCCTGTCCCTGTTGGATGCAGGACTTCAGTATTCATCTATTGAGGTGCACTTGTTGGCTATTTAAGCCTTTCATGTGCCTCTTGATGGCCGTACGGTGGCCCAGTTGGATGTGGCCTGTTCTTTACTGAGAGGCATTCTTTACTTGAAGCCTCCTATCCAGAATCCGGTCCCAGCTTGGGACCTCAGTTTTGTGCTTGAGAAACTGCCCCTGCCTCCTTTTGAACCAGCTGCCTCTTACAAGCTATGCTTTGTCATGGAAAGTGTTATTTTTAGTTGCTATTCTGTTTGAAGAATTTCAGTGCTACAGGCTCTCATGTGAGCAGCCTTATTTAATTTTCCACAAGGACTATTCTGTACTCTTTGCGTACTAATCGTAAGTTTCTTTCTAAGGTGGTGTCTTGAGTTTACTCTGAATCAATCCATCCACCTGCCTGTTTATTTTCCAGTGCATGCCAGTCCAGGGAAAGCATTGCTCCATACTTTGGATGTGCATAGAATTCTCAGGTACTGTATACTCCGTACTAGGTACTGCAGAAAGTCCTCTCAGTTGTTTCTTTCGCCCCTGGCAGGGAGGGTGCTCCCGTATCTAAACAGTGCTTGTCCAAATGGTTGGCCAACTGTATTATTTTTTTTGTTGTGGGCAGTATGGTAAGGAATTTCCTGATGTGGTTCATGGCCATTCAGCCAGAGGCATGGCCACTTCTGTTGCCTGTTTCAGGAATGTGTCAGTGTGTGCTGCTGCCACTTAGAGTATTGTCCACACTTTCACCATGCACTACAGTCAGACATTGCCTCCAGAAGAAGAGCAGGCTTTGGCCTAGCTGTGCTTCAAAGCCTTCGTTCTTGGGTCTCTGGCCTCCTGCCACCCAGACTCTCTTCTGCTGTGCACTGCTTGGGACTCGTTCCATCTGTGTGACCTGATGACAGATGTCTCCGAAGATGATGACCAGTTACATAAGGACTTACCGTAACAGTAGATCTTAGAGAGAATCTCTGTCATTAGGTCATGCCGTCCCTCCCTCCATCCCCTTTTTCTTTCTTTGTTCCTCTCTCTCTCTAGCTTGGCTGTCCTGTTGCTGCAGCCTTTTTGCTAGCTTGGCACCTTCTCTGTCTTCTTGGTTCACTGGTGGGACTCCTGTCTCCTATGGCCTCCTGCTAGGGAAAGAACTGAGGAGGGAGCGGGGCCACCCATGGTTGTATAGGTCTGTGACTTCATCCTGACATCAGCATGGGCAGCTCTACTAGACTGCTGCAGAAAAGCTTCCGTGGGATCCTAATACTTGATGCCTAAGTTACATAGGTGTGACTTGACAGAGATTTTCTCAAAGATCTACTACTGTTACGGTAAGTTGTTGCGTAACTGTTCTTTGTTCATCAGATGATGTGCATATGGAAAAAGATATTTATAGGTTCGAATTACGAAATTAATTAATGCCACATATATGGTGATTGGTGGATAATTTGTATGAGAGGTCCTGAACCAGAACCGTGCTCCTGATGAAGCCTTGTTGGTGAAGTGCTGGGGTGTTCTGACCGTGGATTTGTGTGTGTATTACCAGTGATGTTAGGACCTGAATCAATCCAATAATAACATTTAAAGAAGCTGAAACTCGTGTCATTACAACATTTCTGGTACACGAGCAAGTAAGCAAGAGTACTATGTACGTTGCCCGAGACTTGGGCCTGTTGGTCAACCCATGCTTGTCCAAACTGGTGCTGAAGCAGGTAACCAAGTTAATTGGGGTAAAACTAGAGTCCCTGAGGGCCAAGGCCCACCTCCCTGCAGACCAGGTACTGAATCTTATCCCCCTTGCCCGATCATTTCAGGTTGGGCTATTGTGCCTTACACAGGATGTCCTGCAGCTGCTGGGGTACACGGCGTCCTGCACGAATGTGGTCTGTTGGGTCCGCTGACAGATGCATCACCTTCAGTGGTATCTGGGCCATCAGTAGTCCCAGCACCTGGGCCACATGGACCAGCCGGTCATATTGACCCAGCCCATGTGGGATGCCATGCAGTGGTGGCTAGTCTCAGAACAGCTAGAGGATGGAATTCCATTTGCCTGTCCAGAGCTGACTGTCACTCTCACGACAGACGCATCTCGAGTGGGGTGGGAGCGCACCTGGGGGACCACAGAGCCCCACGGGTTCTGATCACACCACATAAACATGCTGGTGCTCCATGCAGTGCGCTTGGCTTTGATGAAATTCACTCCATTAGTTGGGTCAGAGTCGTGCAGGTCCAGATGGAAAACACCATGACCATCTTCTACCTGAACAAACAGGGTGGAACACACTCCATTCCTCTGTGTTGGGAGGCACTTTGCACCTGGATCTTTGTGTGCTGCTTGGGTGCAGATCTCCTGGCAGTCCGTGTCGCGGGAGAGAACAGTCATCTGGCAGGCGATGTCAGACTGGTATGAGAGATGTCACACGAGTGGTTCCTGAATTGGGGTGGTGAACCACCTGTTCTTCTTGCGGGACTCACCCTTGGTGGACCTATTTGCTTCCTGGGAGAATGCCAATGAAGCTGTTTTGTGCCAGCCTCCTGCAGTCCAGGACACTGCTGGGGGATGCCTTTGTGAGACCCTGGACCTTGTGTGCACGTTTCGTCCCTTTCCCTGATCCACAAGGTAGTGGTCAGGGTCCAGAAGGACAAGGCGCTGATGATCCTGATGGCTCCAGACTGGCCTCTGCAGGTCTGGTACCTGGATCTCCTCAGCCTCAGCGGCGTTGCCTCTCCAACCAAACTTGCTGACCAGACTTCAGGGGACGGGCCTGCACTAGGACCTTTGCTCCCTGTGACTCGCGGCCTGGTTCCTGAGCAGCTAGATTTCGAGGTCTTTGGTCTCCTGGAGGATGTTCACATTGCGGAGGCCTCTAGCAAAGAGTCGACTCGCAGATGGTATGCCTTCAAATGGAAGAGATTCTCCATAAGGGGTTGGATCCTGTTGCTTGCCCTGTGGCTAGCATCCTGGACTACATCGGGTCCCTTTCTCAAATGAAATTGCAGGTGACAACCCTTAAGGTGCACCTGGCAACCATCTTTGCTTACTGGGCCTGGGTTGGTAAGCCAGCAGTGGCCCAAGAGAAGGTGGTTGGTGCCTTTTCAAGGGCCTTGACCACTTGTCCCCTCTGGTGTATGTACCATCTGCACCGTGGGACTTCCTGCTGGGTTTGGCAGTACTCATGGGCAGGCCTTTCGAGCTGATGCACAGTTGTGACGTCACACTGATCATAGAAGACTGCCTTCCTGGTGGCCATTACATCATCCAGAAGGACTGGGGAGTAACAGACTCTCGGTGCACTCTCCCTATGTGGTCTTCCACAGGGACAAAGCCATCCTTTGCCTCAACCCGAAGTTCCTCCTGAAGATAGTATCAGAGTTCATCTTTAAGTGATTAACATACCAGTATAATTTACCACTCTGTCTTCAGAGGCTGACTGCAGGGTCCATACCTTGGGCCTGTGGAGGGCGCTCTCATATTATGTGGAGCACATGGCTGGAATACCGGGGCAGGCTGACTAGTTATAGGTCACCTAAGTTAAAGCTGCACCTGGCAGACACTGCCTTGGTGTCTGCTTGTAGGGGTGTCCCCATACAGGAGATCTCTAGGGCTGCTACCTAGCAGTCAGCATGCACTTTATTTCCCAGTACCGCATTGACCTTGAGTCATGCCGGGCTGCTGGTTTTGGGACCTCAGTTCTCCAGTTTGTCCTTCACCAAGTAGGGTGCACGCCTTGCTCTCTTCTCCTGGAGAACTGCTAGGCATCTGCCAATGTGTGGATAAGTGAACCATATCTGCGCCCTAGAGGAATGGGTTACTCAACTGTAACTGTAATTCTAAGAGTGGTATATTGTTCACATCCACACTTCCCACCTGGCCTCCCCTGGCAGGTATCACATGGATCCTGCTTCCAGCGTGTTAAGATCTGATATCACGGGGCGGAGTTGGGGGATATACCACCTTGGTGGCAGGAAGAGCTTGACTTGAAGATGTCCGGTTGATAACATCATTCCAGTGAAATTGCCAGAGTGGGGATGTGGACCATATACAACTCCTGCAGTTATGGTTACAGGTGAGTAACCTATTCTTACACCACCCAGCCCACCTCAAATTGGTAAACATGGTAACCACTCTCCCCTAAAATATTATGAAGAACTTGTTTGGTCACAGAAGTGGAACTTGGCTGTTATACGAAAAATGCCAGCAGGTACAGGCCTCAAGGTCTGTCGAGTCTGCTCAGTTGTGCAGCTAGCAGTGTGTTACTCTGCAGCTGCCCACCCTCTCCCGCCCCAGTAAGTAGTGACCTTTTCCTTGTAGTGACCTTTACCCTGTCCCACCCCCTTCTGAAAACTGGCCACTGACTTTAACGTTACCACCACCTCTGGGAGTGCGTTCCACCCATCCATCACCCTTTCTGTGAAGTAGTGTCTTCTCATTTCCCTTTTGAACTGTCCCTTCAATTTCAGATGTGCCCCCTAGTGTTTCTCCCTCCCTTTAATGTAAAAATTTTCTCTGTGCTAACCTTGTTTATGTCCCTCATATATTTGAAAGTTTTGATCAAATTCCCTCTGCCCCTCCTCTTCTCCAGGGAGTACATGTTGAGGTCCCTCAATATGTCCTTGTAGGGTTTGTTCCTTCATTCCCGTGATGATCCTGGTGGCTCTGTGCTGGACTCTTCCAGTAACCTGACATCTTTAAGTAGGGCCGCCAGAACTGCATGCATTACTCTAGGTTTGGTCTGTACAGTGGCAGGATAACCTTCCTCCTCCATGAGATGATGCCCCGGCAATACACCCCAGCATCCTGTTGGCCTTAACTGTTGCCTTCCTGCACTGTGTTGAGTGGTTCATTTGCTCTGTGATTACCACCCCTAGATCCTTCTTCTCCTCTTTATTGGGTAACTGTACCCACCCCCCCAAAGTCTGTAGCAGAACTTGCGGTTTCTGGCTTCCATGTGCAAAACCTTGCACTTCTTTGCATTGAAACCCAGCTGCCATGCGTCCGACCACCGTTATAGTTTATCCAAGTCCTCCTGCAGTCCTTCCTACCCCTCTGTGCTGTCCACCACTGCTCTGATCTTTGTGTCATCTGAAAACAGGCTGATCTTGTTACTAACTCCATCTGCAATGTCAGCAGTGAAGATGCTGAACAATACTGGACACAGCATTGATCCCTGTGAAACCCCACTAGTTACAGCTCTTGAAGATGAGAGTTCTTCCCTCACAGCAATCCTCTGCTACCTATCCTGCAGCCAGTTTTTGACCCACTCCACCATTCTCTCCCCTATCCCAGACGACCCAGTTTGCTGACCAGCTTCCCATGTGGCACTGCATCAGAGGTCTTGCTGAAGTCCAAGTACGGGACATCCACCGCATGGTCCCTGTCGGTAGTCCTTGTTACCCCATCATAGAAGTCTTCCAAGTTTGTCTGGCAGGATCTAATGGCAACAAAACCATGCTGCCTGCTTTCCTGGAGACCATTCTTCTCCAGAAAGGTTACAAACCTCTCTTCGAGAATAGTTTCCATGAGCTTCCCCACGATGGAGGTGAGGCTGTTCGGCCTATTATTCCCTGGCTCGTCCTTGGGCCCACCTTTATGGATGGGCTCCACATGTGCCATCCTTCAGTTTTGGGGCATGCATCCAGTCCTCGGAGGTTTTGAACAAGTCTGCCAGCCGTCCTGCTAGGATCTCTGTCATCTCCCTCAGCACCATGGGGTGTATGCTGTCCAGACCTGGTACTTCATCATCCTCAGTGCTCTAAGACCCTCTAGCACACTGCTGTCTGGCATTTCCATCTCTGATGGTTCCGGCCCCCATACTCACTGTTCCCTTCCCCTGTGGCATTGGCTCCTGCCTTTTCCTGGTAAATACAGAGCAGAAGTAGTCGTTGAGTGCTTCTGCTTGCTCTACCCTGTTCTCAGCCCATCCGTTGGCCAACTTAATCCTAACTATTTGATCTTTACAGCTTCTTTTCTCCCTTATGTATCTGAAGAAATCTTTCTTGCTCTCACATATCCCTTGTGCTAGCCTAAGCTCCCTAGGGGGTTCCATGTGATAACAGCGATCGCAAAACCATGATCGCCGTTAGGGTGAGTGTACATCACTGTAAAAACGGCGATGTACACACCAAGTGAACACAATCAGGTGAACAAACATCTCTGTTTATGCGTGGGGCTGTGCCTGCAACCCACCCCCGCCTTACTAAATATTGTTAATTCCAGGGTGGTGCATGTCAGGAGGGTGAAACTTGTAAAAAAAAAAAATACATCTGCCCGCAAAATGGTATGCACCTCCCCAGCACCCTCCCCACTGTAGCCAACCACCCTTGCCACCATGCTACATGGCCAGCTTGGCAGCCTTTCGCTGCACTACCTCCCACATACCTTCCCTCCCCTTCTTGTTCTTCTGTTTGCCCATCGTTACCTTTCAGGGTTGCTAACATAACAAGCGCTGAACTTGAGTCGCTCTAGTGCAGTTGTTGTTCTGGTGGGATATCCTCCCTTGCTGCCTTGGCTACCTTAACCATTCTTCTCACCTCTTGATCTCCTCATGTACTTCTCCCTGTTTTCTGCTTTTTTTGGATCTCGTGTATTTCCTGAAAGTTGCCCTCTTTTCCTTAACACTTGCTAATACCTCCATGCTTAACCAGCTCGGCCTTCTTGATCTGGATCTTAGAACACGAGTTTGTGGTCTCTTCTAACCCAGTTTTGATAATCCCCCATTTCTGATTGGCATCCATGTGTGGTTGGATTCTGGTGATCTGTCCCTCCAAAATTACCCTCGTTCTCCCAAAGTCAGCCTATCTGAAGTCTAATACCTTTGTCCTTGTACTGGTTGTCTTCTTTTTCATACCAAGTGAAAAACCACACTGTGTTGTGGTTGCTCCCTGCTAGGGAATCTCATACCTCCAATCCCTATATGTTCTTCCCATTTGTTAGCACAAGGTCCAGTATATTTCCTTCCCTGGTTGGTTCCCTTACCAATTGCACCAGGAAGCTGTAAATGGAAAGCTTCCAGGAGGACCTGTTCCCTGTTGATTGAGGTAGCAAGGGTATCCCACTCCATCCCTGGCAGATTGAAGTCCCCCATTATCACAGTGTGACCCTTTGCACAGACCCTACTTATTTGCTCCCCCAGCTCCCTAGCAGTATCTTCGCTTTGAGCCAGTGGTCTGTACACCACTTCCATCCTCACCTTCCTTCCTTTCGGATCCTGTATCTGTACCCATAAGGTCTCTGTTCTACCCTTCTTTCCTTCATCCCTGCTACAAGATATTTCCTCCTTTACATATAATGCCACTCCTCCACCTTTTCCCCTTTCCCTATCCTTTCGGTACAGTTTGTACCTTGGGACCACTAGGTGCCAGTCATGGTACTGGGTGACCAATGTTTCAGTGATTGTCCGCCCCTCCTTCTGCCATCATTGCTTGCATTTCATCGGCCTTGTTTCCCAGGCTCACTGCATTCAAGGAGACCACCCTCCAGTTCACCCCTCTTCCTTCTGCGCCCTTACCTAGCGCACTCTTAAACCCCGTGATTGAACTCCCTTTTTCTTTCTCAACTGGCTGGGGAAACTCTAATGGCCTCCTGTCTTCCAACCTTCTGCCGGCCCCCCACCTCAGTTTAACAGAACCTTTGAAACTATATACTCTTTCAGTCTCTACCTCAGGGTTCCAGTATTCTCCCTACTCAAACATAGCCTGTCAGGGGCATACATGTTGTTGTTGCCCTTCGTAGTGCCCCAGTCCCCTACCAGCACATTCCCCCTGGACTGGCACCATTCCCCCAACCATGCGTTGAACTCCTCTGTCCACTGCTTCCTGACTGTGCTTGCCTTGGGTACTGGGAGAACTTATGAGAAAGCAACTGAGTGCCCTACCGCCTCACATTGTTTTCCCGGTTCCCTGAACCTCTCTTGCAAAAGTTGGTGTTGTCCTTAAAATGAATAGTACGTTTTAGAAATGGTCCTCTGTCACCTTTTATAGCTTAGGTATTTTTTTTTTTTGTTAATAAGATTTTCCACTTGACAGTACTAGGTGCGATGTGTGGAACAGCATTCTGCCTGGAGACTGATACAGTCGATTCTGTTCCTCCCTAAGTATGCATCATCAGCATTGTGACCTCAGTGACGGTGACATCACTATTGAACAAAAAGATCCAATCTCCTGCAGCTTGATAGGTAACTTATGGCACATGTAACCAATCAGGCAGCGGGGCTTGTGATGTTACAGGGAGTGAGGTCACATGGCGATGATGCAGAGGGAGGAACAGAACTAGATATGTAAGTAATAAGGGGCT
Organism: Neoceratodus forsteri; assembly: GCA_016271365.2. Classification (NCBI taxonomy): domain Eukaryota; kingdom Metazoa; phylum Chordata; order Ceratodontiformes; family Ceratodontidae; genus Neoceratodus; species Neoceratodus forsteri. Next base: position 363,242,533 of record JADMNL010000023.1, on the reverse strand, counting down.
TTTTTTAAAAATTTCTAATCTCTTCTGCCTACTTTTGGTGCTGCTAATTCAAGTTTTTATATGTAGTTTATTTGTGTTCATGTTGTTGTTACAGATGGGTTTCACAAGGTGGTTCATATAGATGTGGGTCTGCCCCGTGACCTCAATGAAGTGATTGAGTTTCAGCACCCGTATTTCATCCGTGGTCAGCCCCTCCTCTTGGAGAAGATTAAGAGGAAGGTAAGTGTTGCCTTGCTGTTCTGGAAAGCTTGAAGTGAAACTATCATAAATCTACCTGTGGAAAACGTTTTTTTTTTTTTTTTTTGCTTATATGTAAGTGGTTGAGGATTGAGATGGCATGTTTGGGGGGAGAGGTGGTGTTTATTAATATGAAGGCAAACAAGATGCTGGGATGCACAGCTAGGGGGATCAGTAGTAGGAGAGAGGAGGTTATGTTGCGCTTGTACAGGTCACTGGTAAGACCGTATGTAGAGTATGGAGTTCAGTAGTTGTGCCCACACCTCAAAAAGGACATTAACCTGCTGGAGAAGGTCCAGAGGAGGGCTACAAAGATGATAGCGTGTCAGCAGGGTAAGGCATATGAGGAGAGGTTGAGGGCACTGAAATGTACTCCCTGGAAGACAGGAGAGAGAGAGAGAGAGGGGACATGATTGGGACCTTTAAGTACTTGAAAGGGATAAATAAGGTGAATAAGGAGAGTCTCTTAAAGCTGAGTGGCAACCGTAACACGAGGGGGCACAGTCTTAAGCTGGAGGGAAGGAAGTCAGGAAGCACTTCTTCACAGAGAGGGTGGTGAACACTTGGACTGCGCTGCCGGAAGAGGTAATCTCGTTGAAGACAGTGGGCAGCTTTAAGATAGTTTGGGATAGGCATAGAGGGAACGTAAGGATCATGGGTAGGGAGGATGGGAGGAAGGGCAGGGACATTACTTGATGGACCAGATGGCCCTATTTTGCTGGCTTCTTCTTATGTTCTTATGACCTTTGTGCACTAACAGCATGACAGGAGATCTTGCATGCTCTTGTGAGTCAGGAAAATGCAGGCTGAAAAGTCGTGAACAGGCAATTTCAGTTCACAACTGTCACGTCTCCTGTGAAAACCCTGTTCTCCCCATAATGGTCAGTGTACTGGTATGACTAAGTTGATGGTGGTGGTTGTGGGGGGTTAAATAATCTAGCACCAAAACCTTTTTTTTTTTTTTAAGCACGAACGTCAGGTACCTCAATCGCGGTCTCGTTACTATCTTGTCAGATACTATTCCTACTGAATTCTTGACCAAACATTTTAACATATAACTTTGCAGAGTGGAAGTATGGATGGAGAAGCAGGGCCGGAGAATTAATAAACAATACCATACCTGCAGTAATTTTTAGATAAACTGCCTTGACAAGTCCTGGATGCACTGTGACAGGAGCCAGTCAGTGATCAGCTGTTTCGATGATTGCGTTTTCTCGAGCGTGACGGCATGAGCCACGGTGTAGGAACAGCTTATCTTCTGACTGCCACAGGAACGTGCACATCTAAAGATGCACAGCCGCACTGCTGTCTAGTGTGTCAAGCCTGAATTTGTTTACTGTTACTGACACCACTAAGGCTCGGGTTTCAAATTGCATCTGAGCAGTGTCCCCCACCCCACCCCAATGCTCAGCTTCCACATATGTCAGACTTTTATAAGGCAGCTCACCGACGATAGTCCAGAAGATGAAAACAATCACAGAGGATACAAGTTCCAGCTTTTTGTTTTATTACGTCTGGATAAATAACCAAACGGAAACACACCTGATTTAAGTAACAGTTTGCTCTTTAATAATTTTCTTTGTTGCCCCCTTGGGAGGGAAGGGATTGTAAACTGCTCCTGAGGGACCAACGGAACAATCCCCTTCCACTTCTTACACTCACTGGTTAGTTGAACGCTGGCCTTGATCTGTGCAAGAAGCAGTTGTAAATCTTCAAAAAAGAAAGTAAAAATATGCCCCCATAGTATGATGCACGCTGCCATGCTCTCCATATACACGTCACATAACGGAGCGCGGGGGTGTGGCCAACAATGTAGGATGTGGAAGGGATCATTCATCTGGACTCTCTGGGGCAATTTATGATCCCTTCTCTTCCGAGGGGCAACAAGAGAAAATTATGAAAGTCTGCTAAAACAGCTCCTGGGCAGGTAAGGAAGCTTATACTTTAATAGGGCATGTTTTATAATGCAGGAAAGGTGCTCTCTAAAGGTACTGAAACTACATTTCCTAGTCCAAAGGCACTGCAACTTATTCCACAGTTTAAGGGCAAAACGAATGCTGATTTTACCATAAGAGGTATGGTATGTTGGGGTTTGTATAGATTACAGTGTTACTTCTTTGGCCATATGAACATATAAAGAAGCCAGCAGAAGAGGGCCATTTGGTCTGTCAAGTCTGCTCGTGTTGCAGGGTCCACAGCTTGAGCTACTGACCCTGCTCCCTCTCCTCCCATCCTCCCTACCCATGACCCTTACCCTCCCCCTATACCTGTCCCAGCCGCTCATAAAGCTGCCCACTGTCTTCAATGAGATTACCTCTTTTGGCAGCGCATTCCAAGTGTCCACCACTCTCTCTGTGAAGAAGTGCTTCCTGACCTCCCTCCTAAACCTCCCACCCTCCAGCTTAAGACTGTGCCCCCTCGTGTTATGGTTGCCACTCTGCTTAAAGAGACTCTCCTTATCAACCTTATTTATCCCTTTCAAGTACCTGAAGGTCCCAGTCATGTCGTCTCTCTCTCTCTCTCTCTCTCCTCCAGGGAGTACATTTTCAGTGCCCTTAACCTCTCCTCGTATGCCTTACCCTGCTGACCAGCTATCATCTTTGTAGCCCTCCTCTGGACCTTCTCCAGTAGGTTATTTGTCTTTTTTTTTTTGAGGTGTGGGCACCAGTACTGAACTCCCATACTCAAGATGCGGTCTTACCAGTGACCTGTACAAGGGCAGTATAACCTCCTCTCTCTTCTACTGCTGACCCCCCCCAGGTATGCATCCCAACATCTTGTTTGCCTTTGCTGCTGCTTTCTTGCACTGCATGGAGTGCTTCAGATCACTAGTGATCATCACTCCCAGGTCCTTCTCCTCTGATGCAGATACTGGGACTCCAGCCAAGTAGTACTCTGTCCTAGGATTCTTGGCTTCAGTATGCATACCATTGCATTTATTGCCGTTTTCTCAGAGGTTACCAAGAAAGAGGAGTGGTTGAACCACAGTGGGCTCAGGGAGGGTGAGGGTGGTGGAACAGAGGCACATCCCTCCAGTTGTACCTCTCCACAATTTCTATGCCGTTCTGGAAAAGTGTGGTTCCTCTATGGAGGCACCCTCCGTGGAGACCAAGGAGGATGCTGGGAACCTCCACAAAGGAGACCCACAGGAGGGTGGCATGGGACCCCACAGGGGAAGGAAACAACTGGTGGGGGACTCCATTGTTAGGAAGGTAGAACTGGGGGAGGAAGGGGAAGGTAGAAGTGGGGGAGGAAGGGGAGAGGGAAGTAAGGTGACTGCCTGGCGCCGTGGCTTGGAGGGACAGGGAGCGAATCCTCAGGATCGCAGGAGCAGCTGCACAGGGGAGGGAGCTGGATGTCATTGTCCACCTAGGGACAAATGACCTGGCTAAGAAAGGGCTCAGAGCAGTGCAAGAAGCGTTTGTGGAGATGGGGAGGGGCCTTAGACAAATAGCACACACGGTAACCTTCTTGGAGGTGCTGCCTGTCTATGGCGCAGAGCTCAGGGATTTGGCTTCATTGGGGACTGGGGGTCCGCCTGGAGGAATGCAGGCCTATACTGGCATCTATCCAGGAGGGGAACCAGGATCCTAGGTAATAAGTTTAAATACTTCATTGAGAAGCATTTAAACTAGCCAAGGGGGGGAGGCACTGGAAAGGAGCAGGGAAATCCTAGCCCCCCACTCCCAATTATCAGGGTACTAAGTGAGGTAGACACCAACATAGAAATGTCGATAGGGAGAAGCGCAGAGACAAATGGAGAAAGTGACAAATGCAATAAGGACAGGGATGGGGCAAAAAGGGGCAAGACCATCAAGAAATGGAGGGTAATGAGTACCAACGCCCGTAGTCTGGGCAACAAGCTCCCTGAACTGGTGGCCTTGATGGAAGAGGGATGCCTGGATAGCATAGCAGTCACAGAAACATGGTACACGGAGAACCATGACTGGAATGTTAACATACCAGAGTATACAACCTTCAGGAGAGAGGGAGGGCAGAAGGGGGGTAGCTCTCTATGTAAGGGAAGGGATAAAAGCAACTGAACAAAAGAGTAAACGGAGGAGAAGAGGCGCTGTGTGTCACCTTATTTTTTTTGTTATTATAATTTGTATTTAGAATTTTTTTTTCCAGCGGGGGGAAGGGTACAAAAGAAAAAGGGAAGGGGGTACATAGACCGTCACAATTCATTGAATACACAGATTGATTATGGTTACAAGATAAATTATTCAGTTTAACACTATAATTCTACTTCGTTCAGTGTCATATCTCAGATGAAGCATACACCAAAAAAAAAATGTTTTTAAATACATATAAGGTTAAGTTTAAATAGTCAATAAATACATTCATTAAGCACAGCTGTTAGTGTAATTTATATAATGAGAAAACAAAGCTTCAGGCTGTAAATAATACACGTAATTAATTTATATGGCTAAGCAAAATCTACTCTTGGCTATCTGAGAGAGTGGTATTGTAAACCTAGGTTTTACTTGATCAGATTTTAGGGGGAAAGGATTCCACTCCCTTGGTGGCCCCACTCCCCTTGACTCTCCTTTAAAGGACAAAGGAGGGATCTTTAGACATGATATAAAGTACCCATCTGGACCATTTCAATGAGCACGTCAGTTTTATCATTTAGCTGATAGGAAATTCTCTCTGATCTGTAGATCTGAATAGTAATTTCTCTCCACTCTAAGATGGTAGGGGGGTTAGGGGTGAGCCAGTGACAGGTCAGAGCCTTCTTGGCTGCTAACAGCAACACCCCCAGGAGGTATCTTGTGAATGGGTCCTTGAGCTCTGGGGGAAGAATATGTAGAATAAGTCTGCAGTTAAGGTGAGTGAGGTATCGAAGAGGGATCTCAGCTCTGACTGTAGTAGAGCCAGAAAGGTCTGTATCAGGGGACATGCCCAAAATATATGGGTATGGTGCGCCCTGGAATCGCCACAGTGTCGCCAACAGGCCCCTGAATGTGCCTGATTAAAATGCGCTGTGATTATGGGGGTTCGAAAGTACCTGGTAATTATCTGCCATGAAAACAGCTTCCAACTATGCGAATACGTAAGGTTAGCTATCAAGAGACAGCCCTTGTACCAGTTTTCCTTTGGGATGTCGAAACCAAGTTCCTCAACCCATTTATTTATTTTTCGTTGACCGGGTTAAGTGCACTAGACCAGGGGTTCTCAAATGGTGAGGCCAGCCTCCCTTGGGAGGCCCCAACCTGTTCCAGGGGAGGCTCAAGCAAGTCTGAAAATGTACTGTATTTACATTTTGAGTTTTATATATTTTGTGCGAAGAGATGAAGCAAACTGAAAGAGGATAATAGTAGGTGAATTGTATGTATTTATTTACTAATAGGTGACAAGGGAAGGTGAATGAACCAAGGCTCATTTCAGGTATTCCAGGGGAAGGGTAGGAGTAAACACATTTCAAAAAGGTAACTGCAAAACAATCAAGAAATAAACAATGAACAATAGTGCAAAGAAATATGAACAATAAACTAATAATGAGTGGTGGTAATTTATCAATTTGTAGATTGATGGCAGAACATCCCAAATATTATGGGTTGAGCATAGAAGTGCTAAGAGCAACAGCAGGAAGGGGCAAAGTAATCCCAGAGAAGTTGCTTATGAGCAGGGAAGGAGGGGAAGAGGCAAAGTGCATAATAAGGTTATTTCATATAGACAGCAAACAGAGAAAGTAGTCTGACCCATGAAGGCACTGCAACAAGGGTAACAATGGTTCAAGAATGAAAATAAGCGAACAAGTAGGCTGTCCTGTTGGAGGGCTAACAATAAGTTGAATATTTGTTTATTTTATTTATTTGTTATTCAGGTAATACATTTGAGCACATGAGTTCTTTTTCAAAAGTTTCTAGTCAATATAAGACAAAGAACTCAATGTGGGCCAAGTACTAAAAAGGGTTTCAATTTATTCATGGTGTAGTGTGCAAAGTACAGTTTATTTTTTTTTGGGGAGGCCCAAGATTATTTAAATTTTTGGGGGGAGGCTCAACATTTTTTCCATGGATTTGGGGAGGCACACTGTGACAAAGTCTGAGAACTATTGCACTAGACACATCCTACCTATTTTCAGGCACGACCCGGGGGAAGGGGATACAGATGAATGCCAGGTGACCTTGAACCAGATTAAGCTGTTGGTGGTATTTGTAGTGAATGAGGGAAATTTGGCTAGGACACTGGGGAAATTCCCCCTACTCTTCTCGATAAGTGCCATGGGATCTTTAATATCCACCTGAACTACCACCAATCCAGGCAGATGGGACCTCTGTTTAACGTCTCATCCAAAAGACTGAACCTCAGAAATGCAGCACCCCTCTCGTGCTGCACTACAGTGTCAGTACTGGGATATTAACCTAAGTGCCAGATGTGGGAACTGAACCCACAGCCCTTTGCTCTCCCGGCCTCAGAGGCGAGTGTGCTACCTACTGAGCCACTGACTCTGCTCGTTTAGCACAAAGGTTATCAGTATTCATATCTAGAGTGGCCCCCAGTGCCTTGTGGAGGATAAGAGAGAGAATGGGGGTATTACTAGCATGAACGAGTTGTTGAATGCAAACCGTCAGTGGGGAAGAGCTTTCAAATTTTTATAAGATTTGAAAGGGATTTAAAAAAGTGTCTTAATTGCAGATAGCGGAAGAAGTCTTGTAGTCTCATGCCATGTGTCTGACTTGAGCTCAGGAAGGATTTAAACTCTCCTTCACTTCGAAATTGAGTGGGATTGGTGAGCCCCAAATGCTCCCATGTAGTAAATGTATGATCATGTAGTGCTGGCTGGAAGTTCTCCAGTAGAGAAATAGGGCAGATGAGTGAAAGAAATGGGGACAAGGACAGCTGTCTACATATGACATTCCAGGTTTTCAACTGGTGAATAATCCAGGGATTTGTTAAGGCCGGGTCATGTAGTCGGGAAGGAGGCATTCCGTGAGTCATGGATTTAATAAACTGCTTAAAGGGCATTAATTCCTCCTCCTGTCTCCCTCCACAACGCAAGGTTAGACCTGGCCAATCTGCACACAATAAAGGAGAGATGAGAGGCCTAATTATAGAGTTTAAGATTATGGAGGGCTAGCCCACCCTGTATCCTGAGAAGGTACAAGATGGGGGTTCTCACTTTAGGCCGTTTGCCTGCCCATATGAATCTGCTGATAAGTTTATTCCAGGCCTTATATTTGTTATTCGAAATGCAAACTGGTACATTCTGGAAAAGATAAAGGGCCCGAGGCAGGGTCACCATGCATATAACCTCTACCCTCTGCAATAAATTCAAAGGAAGTATATTCCAACTTTCTAGGTTCGTCTTAAGCTGGGTTGTAAACAGACCATAGTTGTATTTAATAGTATCTGCCGACTGTTGGGAAAGGTAAATTCCTAAGTATTTTAATTTCTCTAAATTCCAGCAAAAGGTGAACCTTTGCTTAAATGATGTCGAGGAGAGAAAGTGGAAAGTTAGTGCTTCAGTTTTGGTAGTGTTAAGTTTATACTCCGGAGATTTGCCGAAGTGATCTAGAAGTTCAAACACTGATGGGGCTGATTGAAGCGGATTTGTTAAGAAAAGTAAGACATCATCTGCGTAGAGAGTCATGCGATGTTCCGTACCTCCCAGTTGCAATCCCTTTATCCCAGGGGAGTCTAATGGCTTATGCCAAGGGCTCAATAAAGATGGCAAATAGACCGGGGAGAGAGAGAGGACAGCCTTGGCGGGTGCTTCTAAATAAGGGGAAATAGGGAGAATGGTGTCCTGAGACTTTTACACAGGCATGGGGGGAGAAATAACGTGTTTTTATCAGGGAAATGGGGGGCCCAACTTTGACATTACAGCAGATAAATAAGGCCATGCGACTCAGTCGCATGCCTTCTCAGCATCTAAGCTGAGAAGGACAGAGGGTGTTATTGCAGCTTGCATTTCTTGTACTAAATATAAGGCTTTTCTGGTGTTATCTGTGGTAGATCTGCCACTGACAAACCCGGTCTAGTCTAGGTTAATTATTGTGGGGAGGACCGTATCCAGGCGTTTGGCCAAAATCGACATCAGGTATTTATAGTCAACATTTAGAACTGAAATCTGGCGATAAGATGCACAATTTTGAGGGTCCTTTCCTGGTTTGTGAATAATGGATATTACAGCATAAGACCTGCTGGGAGGTGGGGTTCGCTACGCCCTGTAGTATATCATTATAAGCCATTAGGAGGGTAGAGGAGAGTGATTGTTCTAATTGTTTATAAAACTCTGCCCCATAGCCATCAGGGCCAGGGGCCTGCTGTGGGTCACCTTAGAGACTGGAAATGGCACCACAATCCGCACAGGGGTTGTATTCAGACCCCCATGTTAGGGGGAGGGAATGGACAAGGATATGATAGAAGGCATACTTAGGATGGCAGAGAAAGGGGAGATACGGTTGATGGGAGACCTTAATATGCCAGATGTTAACTGGAGCACCTTTACGGCAGCCACATCCAAAAGCAGGGCCATTCTTGATGCCCTTCAGGTGGCATGCCTCAGACAGCTAGTTTTGGAATCTACTCGTGAGGAAGCAATCTTAGACCTCGTACTCTCAAATGGGGACAGTGAGAGGATCTCAGATCTAGAAGTGGGTAGCCATTTGGGAACAAGTGACCACCAAACAGTGTGGTTCACGATAAACTCAGCTACTGAGTCAAGCCATACAAAAGTGAGGGTTCTGGACTTCAGGAGGGCTGACTTTGGCAAGATGGCAGCACTTGCAATCCTGTTGTATCTTTCTGTAGTTTTACCTTACCCCAGGTTCACCTCGAAAATGAGCTCTGCTCAACGGTGCCCGCTTGGTTAAATAAAGATTTTGATTGATTGAATGGGGAAATATCAAAACTGTCATCACAGAGGCAACAAATCTTTGTGTGAAGCAAATTAAACGAAAGAAAAAGCCACTATGGTTCTCAAAAGAGGTGGCAGTGAAGGTTAGGGGGAAAAAGATAGCATTTAGGAAGTATATGGAAATGCAGAAGGAGCAGGACAGAGAACTGTACCAGTTAAGGCAGAAGGAAGTAGGGAGGGTAGTCAGAATAGCAAAGGCACAAACTGAGGAAAAGATAGCTAACTCGGTTAAGAAGGGGATAAAACCTTTTATAGGTATATCAGGGAGCGTAGAAAGACAAAGGGAGGGATAGTGAGGCTGAATAGATTGGATGGTGGGTGGGCAGAGAGTGACAGTGAAAAAGCAGAGATACTGAATGAATACTTCTGTTCAGTATTCACAAAAGAGGAAGTGGGAGAGGTGCCTAATCCAATTAACAGAAGCACTCTGGAGAGGGGGGTCGATCCCAGTTCTTTCACAGAAGAAAGGGTTCTGAAAGGACTCCTAAAACTGAAGGTGGACAAAGCAATGGGGCCAGATGGAATTCACCCCAGAATTCTAAAAGAATTAAGCAGAGAACTAGTGACACCGCTGACTACCCTTTTTAACAAATCATGGGAGGATGGTGTGGTACCTGAAGACTGGAAGAAGGCGGATGTGATTCCCCTTCACAAAAGTGGGACCAAGGCAGGCAGGAAACTACAGACCTGTCAGTTTGACCTCTGTGGTAGGGAAAGTGATGGAATCACTTCTGAAGGAAAGAATTGTTGAGTACCTAGAGGCCAGTGGGCACAGGACCAAGGCAGCATGGGTTCACAGCGGGAAGGTCATGTCAGATGAATCTAATTGATTAATTTGACTGGGTGACCAAAGTAGTAGACCAGGGAGGGGCTGTGGACATGGCCTACCTAGACTTTAGCAAGGCATTTGACACAGTCGCACACAAAAGATTAGTCAAATTAACCGGCCTGGGAGTGGGTCCCAGGGTGGTAGCCTGGGTAAAACATTGGCTGAACAACAGGACACAGAAGGTAATTGTAAATGGAGTCCACTCTGAAGAAAGAGGGGGTTGCTAGTGGGGTACCGCAGGGTTCAGTACTGAGTCCAGTCCTTTTTAACGTCTTTATAAGTGACATTGCGGAGAGACTGGAAGGAAAAATATGCCTCTTTGCAGATGACACACAGATCTGCAACAGGGTTGATACACAAGGAGGCGTGGAAAGGATGAGAATGGACTTGGCAAGGTTGGAGGAATGGTCAGAAGTATGGCAGCTTGGATTCAGTGCAAAGAAGTGCAAAGTAATGCACCTGGGAAACAAAACCCAGGGGAAGATTATTATATTGGGGAGGTAGTAACAACAAAAATGGAAAGGACCTGGGAGTAATCATATCAGATGACATTAAGGTTGGCAAGCAATGTGAGAAGGCGGTAGGGAGGGCTGGGGATACTGGGATATAGGAGAGGCATCACCACCAGAAAACAGGAAGTTGTTATCCCTTGTACAGACAGTTGGTGAGACCCACATCTGGAGTACTCGTCCAGTTCTGGAGACCCCATCTCATAAGGACATAGACAGGATGGAGGCAGTTCAGAGGAGGGCAACTAAAATGGTGCAGTGTCTGCAAGAGAAGCCATACGAGGAGAGACTAAGGAGTTTAATATGTGTACCCTTGAGGAAAGGAGGAGAGGGGACATGATAGAAACGTTTAAGTACCTCAGTGGAATCAACAAAGTCCAAGAGGGTAACATCTTTCAGAAAAGAGATGTGCAAGAACAAGGGACACAATTTGAAGATGGAGGGGCGGCTTAGGGGCAGTGTGAGAAGTATTTTTTCACAGAGAGGTGGTGGGCCGCATGGAACAGCCTTCCTGAGGAGGTTGTGGGGTCTAAAACTGTGGGAGAATTTAAGAATGCATGGGACAGACATAAGGCAGTTTTTTTGGGGGGTAGGCAGAAATAGGCTGCTGGTTAACTAGGACCTGCAGCTTATCCTCTAGGTAGGGAAATGGGCAGACTAGGTGGGCCAAGCGGTCCTTATCTGCCGTCAAAGTCTATGTTTCAAGCTCCCAGATCCTGTGCCACCTCCCTAGCTTTTCCAGATCTTCCTGTAGGTCCTGTATCCCTTCAGCTGTGTCCACTCTCCCACAGAGCTTGGTGTCATCCACGAATAGGCACATTTTGCCCTTAATGCCATCTCCAGTGTCATTGATAAAGACATTGAACAACACAGGCTCCAGCACAGAGCCCTGCAGGACCCCACTGGTTACCTGTCTTATGCCAGATAACTCTCCCCCCCCCCCCCCCACAACCACCCTCTGGGTTCTGTCCTTCAGCCAGTTTTCCATCCATCTTTTCCCAACCCTGAGATCCATCAACTTTCTGATCAGCCTTTTGTGGGGCACAGAGTCAAGGGCCTTGCTGAAATCAAGATAGAGGATGTCTACCACTTGGCCCCGTCTACTCTCTTAGTGGCACAGTCATAGAAGTCAGATTTGTTTGACACAATCCCCCCCCCCCCCAATGAACCCGTGCTGCCTCACATCCTGGAGACCATGCTCCTTTAGATATTCCACCAACCTCTCCTTTAGTATGGTCTCCATGAGCTTGCCCACAGTGGAGGTCAGACTGACTGGTCTGTAATTCCCTGGGTCATCCTTGGGACCGCTTTTGTGGAGTGGCACTACATGTGTTATTCTCCAGTCCTGCGGAACTACGCTGGTCTCTAGTGAACTGTTAAATAGGCCTGCCAGTGGCCCTGCCAGCTCCTCAGCCAGTTCCTTTAGTACCCTTGGATGTACTCCATCCGGGCCTGGTGATTTGTACACCTTCTATGCCAGCAGCCCCTCCCTCACTCTATCCTCCTCTACCACTACATCTCTGTTACCCTCCTCCCCGGCTCCTCTTTTCCCTCCTGAAGGCACTGGTCCATCCTTCTTCCTGGTGAAGATGGAACAGAAGTACACATTTAGTATCTCTGCTTTCCCTCATTATCCTCAACCCACTCCGCCCCTTTCTTAAGCCTAACAATCCCTTCTTTCTTGTCCTTTTTCTCACTTATATAGCGAAAGAAAGTTTTCTCTGCCTTCTTAATTCTTTCTGCTATCTACAGTTCCTTCTGTGCCTTTGCTCGTCTGACTTTCTTACTTGCCTCACTAGCCAACCTTAGGTAATTTTCCCTATTCACCTCTCTGTTGGTCTTCCTGAATTTTCTATAGGCCGATCTCTTTTCCCTTACTGCCTGGGCAACCCCAGAACTGAACTAGCTGGGCGCTTTGGCCCTTGTGTTCTTATCCCTGAGCTTTAACGCACTCATCTGTGGCAACCAGTATTCCTTCTTTAATGATGGACCACCTTTTGTCCACCCCCATATCTGCTCTGGTGCCCACCAGATGGCTTCTTAGCACTTCGCCCATTTTCCTGAAGTCTTCCCTCCTGAAATCCAAGATTTTGGTCTGTTGGGATGCTTTCCCTGCCCATATCTAACTGGAACCACTCTGTGCAATGGTCATGTCCTCTCAGTGGCTCCCTTGCCATTATTTCCTGTACATGCTCCCCATTTGTGAGCACCAGATCAAGAATTGTGCTGGAGGACGAGGACGAGGGAGGACGATTCAGAGGAAACATGAGAAAGAATTTCTTCACAGAACGGGTGGTGGACAAGTGGAACACCCTGCCAGAGGAAGTGGTGGGGGCTGAAACAATCACGGGATTTAAGAATGCATGGGATAGACATAAAGGAATTCTAGAGGTCAGGGGAAAGGGGCAACAGACTTCTAGGAAAACAAACTGAACTTACAAGCTCAAATGGGCAGACTGGGTGGGCCATAGGCCCTTATCTGCCGACACTGTCTATGTATCTAAGTGTCTCAGCTTTTGTTGGTTCAGTGACGCCCTGAGTCAGGAACCCACTCTGCAGTCCTTCCAGGATCACCTGACTCCTAGCACGTCGTGGAGGGTGTGCTCCAATCCACCTTGGGCAGGTTGAAGTCCCCCACGATTATCACTTCTTTCCTCGCAGCTTCTGATACTTGTAAGCTCAGTTCCCTATTCCTCTACTCATCTTGACTGGGTGGTCTTATAAACCACCCACAACCTCACCTTTCTCCCTCTATTGGACCTTAACTGAACCCATAATGCCTCCACCTCCCCCGACTCCTCCCTCATGCAAGTTACTGTCTCCATGATATGAACTGCCACCCCTCACCCCTTCCCAACTACCCTGTTCCTCCTGTATAGTTTTATATCCAGGTGTCGCAAGGTGCCAGCCATGGTGTGATGTTGCTCAAGTCTCAGTTACTGCAGCTATGTCCACCCTTCTGCTCTATAATAGTGCCTGCAGGTCTTCCATCTTATTTCCAAGACTCCATGCATTCAGAGACACCGCTCTTCACCTAGAATCTGAACTTTCTTCTCTTCTCTTTTGTTCTGTTCACATTTATCCCCTTTGAGTGCACACCTCCACGTACCCTTGTTATGTGTTCCTCATCCCCTCCACCCTTTGCTAACGTGTTCTTGCTCCTTTCACCTCCTCCCTCCGGACCTCTTCCATCACTGTGGGGGGAGGTTCACTGACCTCCCTCTCTCAAAGTCTGTGGGTCTGCACACCCACTGTCCCCAGTAGTTTAAATTAAGTGTAGTGGTTATGTATTCCCCCACTTTGTCCCAGAGTACCCTCAAACCCTCCCTATTGAGGTGTAGCCTGTCTAGTGAAAAGAGTACTTTGTTTGACCAGGTCTCCTTCCAGTCCCCAGTACAGATGAACATCTCCTCCCTGCACCATTTCCTCAGCCAATCATTGAAATTCTCTGTTCTCCTCTTCCTGGCTGTGCTGGCCCTTGGTACTGGTATCACCTCTGAGAAGGCCAGTGTACTTCCTTTCTCCCTGCAGATCTACCCCAACTCCCTGAATCTACTTTGCACTACCCCCACCTCCTCCCAAGCTAGGTCATTGGTTCCAAAATGTATAACTAAATTAGGTTTTTGTCCAACCTCTCTTAATGTTTCCCCTATTCTTGGGCCCACCTTCCCAGCTGTCATCCCTAGCATACAAACCACCCTCCTGCTTGCATTTGGGTCCCCTTTCCTTCCCCAGTGAATACCCCTAATTATGGAGACCCCTATGGTTGCCACACTTCCATCCCCTGCATCCGTGCTCCCCTGGCCTTCCTTTCTTACTTTTGGAACTGCTTCCCCACGTAAGTGCTCCCTTTGCACCCTGGTGAACTTATCTCCACATCCACAAATTATCCCCTTGGCTGTTTGTCCATTTCCCAGTCTGCCCCTCCCCTTTTGACTGTATCTGCTTTCAGTTTTCCCGCCCCCTTCCTTTTTTTCTCTCCTTCTTCTCCTTCCTGCACTCCATTTTGCGTGCCTCCTCTTCCCTGCTCATCCTGATTAGTTCCCTCCCCTGTACTCCTCTCAACTTGGGCTCAACCTAACCTCCTGCCTCACCTCCTGCTGCCCCCTTCCGCCTTGAAGACAGTGGTGCAAATCTGTTTAATAAAGGCACCCCTTTAGAATTTCCCAACCCTGATGCTACTCTCACATTCCCACCCCTCTTGCCATTCCTCCACCCTGGGCTCCCTATTCCTCTGAGGAATAGCTACTCCTGTATACTCGGTGCTTCTCCGCACTCCCATCCCCTGCCTGATGACGTCACTCCCCTGGGCATCACCCCTCTGCCTTTCCCTCCGCTGCTCGGCCCCTCTGACTTCTCACACCATTCTCCCCAGCTCCCATCTGAGCAGCCTTATTTCAGCCCTTAGCAGCTTCAGGCTCTTACACACAGGACATCCCCTTTACTCCACATCACCCCCAGAAAGACTGCTGCCCCACAGCTATTGCAGTTTACCACTCTCCTGCTTCCCATACATGTACCTGTTCCCCCACTTCCTCCAAGCTCAGCTTCTTCTACTTTCCAGTTATACATACGTAACCCCCCTGTCACCAGGGGTTACAAGAATCCCACTTAGATCTAGTGGCAGGCAGGGAAGGCAGCTTGAGAAATACCAGTTAAATGGATTTCACACTGTCTCACTCTGTCCTCAGTCTCAGCTGAGTTGGAGGGATGACATCATATAGAATTCACGCAGCAGCATAAGCCACATTGGAATGTTGCAGCAGGGAGTTAGAACCTTGGGAGGTTTTGAATTCAGTCAGTAGTAGTCTTCAGGAGAGTGTGGTTCAGTCTGTAGTGGAGGGAGGAGGTGCACTGCAGTTGGCAGTCCCTCAGAGCGCTCAGCTCTTCTAAAGAGCTACCTAGAATTAGAGGGTGTGTGTTCTCGCCCTAGATAGAGACACAGAAGAAATTGGTCTAGTGGTAGAGACTGTTCCCCAGTTTGTTCTAGTGCCCCATCCCAGGAGGGATGGGGGGGGGAAAGAAGCCAGCAACTTCAGGGGCAATCACCTGGCCCTGCTGAAGAGGGAAAGCTGCCTGTCGTGTTTCAAGTGCTGAGGCACCAAGAAATCTGTTTGTGTTTCCTGTGAGAAGCCTGTGGGCACCTGCAAACCAGGGTGAGTCAGCTCTGAATTAGAGCCCATGTTTTCACCAAACAGTGTGTTGAGTATCTGTTATTGTGGGGTCAAGGAAGGACAGCCAAATACAGTACTACAGTTGTGTGTGGCTTGAAATTCCTCTAATCGGTGGGGGGTCTACAGGGGTGGACATAGCCACTTAAAGAACATTACAAGTCAGAACACTATTTTCCAGAGATGGTAGATTAAGTGTGATATACATTTCGAGATAGCAGTCTACAACTAGAGGTTCAAATGAGAAGGTGTTTTTTCTAAATGAATGGCCGGGTATAGATTTGGGAGCAAGAGGTGGGAGACCACCCCATCAGGAGTAACAAGATTTACCTCTACGGGTTCAGTTTGCCACCTTTAGCTTTCTCCCGGGCACTTGGCCAGTGTTCACAGAAAGTACCCAGACGTGGGATTTAGATGGAAGAATTTTCCCTTCATGGAGCTGGTATGTGCTCATGGGTGGTAGAGGGAGCCCCCGAGAAATGTTCCATGCCATATGGAAAGTAGTCCAAGTGCTGGTCGGATGAACTAAGCAAGGAAATGGGAAGTAGTCCAAGGCTGGCTTAATGTGCCAGGCCAGGGAAATCCAGAGAAGAGTATAAGTTTGGGCTGAGTGCCCAGTGTGTTTCTAAACCTGAAGGTTACAGTGTAAGAAGATGTGTTCTGGTCTCCGTTTGTCTGCATTACCAGGAGTTTAGCCCCGTGGGGGTCCATCTATGCTTTATTGTTCTGCTGTTGTTGTGAATAAAAGCCACACTCTAGAATCCCACTCCTGGTTTGGACATTACAGTTGCTTCCTGTGTCCGGAGTTACTTGAGTGCCCCTGACTAGAAGTCAAACCTAGCCAAAATGCCGAGCAACAGTTTTCTTCCCGAACCCAGGCAGCCAGGTAATGGGTTACAATAATGGAGGCACCGCACACCGCTAATAAAATAAAAAATAACATCAACCCGAGCCCTCGCTGGTTACACATAACTATACAATAACTATAACATTCAAAAAAATATGCATTTTTATCTCTGCTTTTTCATCAAAAGGTAACAATCACAATAATAACTGGCTTAGGCTTTTTCCCATAGTGAAACCGTGGCGTAATTTGCTGTTATAAAGAAGCATTTATAACGGCAAACACGCGCACAGTTTCCCTCGCTATGCGCATGCCAGCCTACAACTCTTCTGGGTTTCACTGCTCGCCACCAGATTTCTTCGTCAGTCGGAACCCCACCGCCGCCACTATCTCTAGGCGGTAAGTATTTAAAAAAAAAAAAAAACTTCCTAACAAAAATCACACTGTAAAGGGGACAACAAAACAAGAAAAAGTAAACTACTGCTAAGCCACCGAGGACTCAGCTAGACATCATCCAGACCGCAGTCGCACCAGACCATTTATTTTATGTAATTGGCTATGGCAAAAGCCTAACCCAACAATTTATATAAAATGAGGTGTGTGTGTAACTTGACTTCTCTACTGGGTTGATGCCTGGATACCCCATCTCGCCGGGGGTTTATATGCCATCCAATCCTCGGGTGTGTAAAATCTCATTACACACACCACCCCATACTTTATTCTCTATATAATCTACCTTCTACTAATACAGATTCTATCATAGAACCAGAACACAATGCAAGAACATCTGCTACTTAGCAACAACAGGTGACAATATACCAAGCTGATAAAGTTTTTTTTTTTTAATAGAAAAAATATATAATTTTTTATTTTCGTTAATTATTTTTATTTTATGTAAGTATTTTTTCCATCTAGGTTTTTGTTCTCCTTGGCGGGAACAGGCAGCTTCTCACAAGGCATAAATTAGTGTTGAAGATTTGATTAGTGGCCTTTGCTAATCAAAGTGAAAAATGATTAGCAATTGGCCAAAGTTGATCAGCAGTTTTAAAAAAATTGATATTTGTATTCTAAACCCCATAATAACTACTTATTTTTATGTATGTTAATAAAATACATATTGTACGGTGGCGCTGAGGCGCTGGACGCCTTGCCTCGTAACACGGGTCGCCGGTGTGGTCAGGAACAAGCAGAACTTGAGGTTGGCCGAGGAGAGGGATGGAGCGCCCGATGGCTGCACTCCTTCTCTGGGTGGGGGCCACCTGCAAGCTCCCGCTGCGATATTGCCACCTAGGGGGGTGCTTGGATGGAAGGTGCGGTATGGGGAGATAGCAGTAGAAGGGGATAGGCAGACGTTGGCAGAGGGGCGGAGCAGGAGGCACGTCTCAGCATGTCTCCTTGCTCCTAGGCCCTCATTGTACGCCGACGTCTGGGACTGAGTAAAGGAAACAACTCCCTGTCGCTCCTAGGTGACAGCTCCTCACTACACACTCGCGGTTCGTAAGGGCAGACTCCGTTGTGCAGGGTCCATTGCAGAACAGTTGTTAGGGAGGTTTAAGGGAGAGTTCCTCCTCACCCCACCAGGGGGTTAACCGGGCATCAAGGGTCAAAGGCAGTGCGACCAGGTACTCTAGGGGCAGACTACAACAACGAGGTGTGTGTACATGGGGAAGTCTGAAAGAGTGGACGGAAGGGAAGGTGCAAAAATGCAAAGTCAAAAAAAAAATACATATTGTACATGAAGTTTTAGACATTATCGGTTTATTTTTTAGCCATTTTTGACTCAAAAAGCAGTTGTATGCAGTACAGCACATTATTTGAGAGCCAAGAGTCAGTGGGCATGATCTCTGTCAAGAAGCAGATCATGACAGTTTGTGACCGTGACAAAATTATAAACAAAAAAAAAAAAAAAAAATTAACTGGCCTGGCAGCGTGGAGGGCTGAGTCTTCCTGCCTTATCTCCTGCCACACCACTTACCTGTTTTCGCGGCGCGAGTCGCTTGCCGGAGGTTGACTGGGGAGGAGAAGGATCGAGCATCCCAATGATAGCTCTCCTTTTTTGGGGAGGGGGGGTGATCAGCTGTTAGTGCTTGCCTGGCCCCTAGTGGAGGTTGGGAGCTGGCACATCGACGCTGTCCACGGTGGGCAGAGGCAGGGCAGACACCTGATGGGACGTGCATGGGAGCGTGCGCAGCACCATCATTGGGGTCATTGCATGCCCTGTCCCTGAGGGAGAAAACGGTGGAAAAAAGGATCTCCCGGCTGGATGTGGGGGCGCGCCCAGGTCCCACTCCCAAATAACATGGCGCCGACCACAACTGGATCCTGTCTTTCAGTGGGGCTTGGGTACCCCACCGGGGGGGCAAGCCCTGGGGAAGATGGTTGGTGTTGGCCTGTGGATGTTGGGGGACAGGGCTGGGGCTCTCTCCCAAACGTGGGCTGAGGAGAGGGGGAAAAAGAATGTAAAAAAAAAAATAAAATAAAACCCCAGCAACCAACAAGGACTGGGTTGATTTCTTACTGGGTCGTCCAGTTTGCTCTACTCTTCACCAGACAATATAGACTGTAGTTCTAGCCTGTTTTGTGGGGGAGGAACTGGGGGCTCACCATCCTGAGCTGCCATATCACCTGGACATCTTGGCTTTTGACTAAAAAATATATCTACAGCCCTTTCTGTGTTGAATTCGGCTTTGGGGGGCTGCTTTTAAATGTGAATCAATGTTTGTACAGTGTCCTCTGCCAGAGGTGCTCTCCAGTCAGTTTTTACTTTGATCATAGTTTAAAAAAAAAAAAACACACCTTGCTACTATCGCGTTAAACACAGGAAATACTCTCAAAACATTCTCAAGCTTCAGCAGAGTAGGATAAGAATTTTGAAAGTGAGATGCCAGCTTTGACCAGATGGCAGAGGCAGACAAATCCATGAAATTGGTTTGGGCAAAAATCTTTCTCGTGCCATTCTGCAAGCAGTAGAGCGCTGTCACAGTCCGGCTGTGAAAGTGTTGAAAAATGGTCAGCTACTACAGTAATGTCATTGTTACTATACAGCTCCTTTGGGTCTGCTGACCAGAGTCTGATATTTAACAGTTTTGCACGGTTATAGATACTGCTTTCATCAGTTGAAAAGAACCTTTCTTTACAACACTTCTTAATGCTTGTAATGTATTTTTTACATTGCTGTTTAACATTTTTAATAGCTTGGCCGCTGAAATGTGTTAATTTCACACCCTTGTAAGTGACTTCAGGACAAGCTCCTGAAAGAACATCAGACCCATTTTTTAAGATAATTTCAAGTTCACTGCCACCTATGGGACCACTTTGCTTTACATATTCAGGAGTGTTTGTCAAAGTTTCAACAGAGCTAAATAGCTCTGGCATTTCAAGCTACTTCTTTTTGAAGTGCTAATGAGAATCTAGCAAGTGGCTGGAGCAACTGTTCGAAATACAAAAGGTGTGCCACCATTTGGAATTTAGTTATAAGTTGCAGCACTCCCTAAGTTTTGGCCTGGTCATGAGTTTTGACTGTGGCTATAGATTCTAAATGGGCAGAAATTACAGGGTATGATTTAGTAACTGCTGCGCAGTGTGTGCCATGAGCCTGCTTGGGCTTTTCAACTGACGTCTCCATTACCTGAGCAAGGTACCACAACTCTCTTGAATCGCTTAGGACTTTTCTTTTTATTTAATATGCTTTCTCTTGCTACCTGTCACCGTTATGTCAGTCTCAATCACGGCCCCCTCTGCTCCCACTCCCACATTAGCCACGACTCCCTGATACCCCCTGGCTTGCCCCCCCAGGCCGGGATTGTGGCATCAGCTCTCCTTAGTGCCGCAGTCAACGGGATAGGTCAGGGAGCCTGCCTGGGAGCGTATCAGAGTGGAGGGGCAGGCGTCATCTAGGCGGCAGGCAGCAGTGTTTTTCTCCCTGTATGCAGGGATGTGCGATGACGACTGGTGTCTACCCCGCTCCTCGTACTTCGTTCTGTTGCCAGTCGCTGTGGTAGCCCCGGCCTCTGCCAGGGGTCCATTAAGCACTGGTCACACACTCTTCCCCCCCCCCCCCGAGAAGGAGAGCATTCCTTGGGACGCTTCTGCCTTCTCCACCCCCATGCTGGCCATCTGACGTCCCGGGTCCGTTCCTGAACCTGGGTTGCTGGAGTTGCAAGCGGAAATCCAACCGCTGTGCAGACGAGCTGGCTCGGTTAGGACTTTTCTGATGGAGATAACAGTTGGGTCAGAAAGTTTGAAACTTCAGTGAAATTAGGGGTGGGCGGATAGCAAAAGAATTGCCGGATATGAGATCTGAATGATCAGAAGGTGCTATCTGACCGGGTTGGGTATTTATCGGGTCGGATAGCAGAGGTACGAGTACCCTTTAATTACAACATTCCTCACCCAGTATCTGCCTGATCGCGACCTGCCCCATCAAAACCAGCACTAGGACTAAGTTAACAAAAAAGCCGATAAAATAGGATTTCATTACGGACTTGCACAAGCTTAGTTTAAAATGAAGTGCCTTTATTTCTGCGTCATTTGTTGCATTGCAACCTGAGTCTCTGGTGGCTGCTACATAAGGTTGCTTCTGCCCAGTGGCGCGTTGGGTCTTTATGTAGTTATGAGTCTGAACATAGAGCTAGGATAAAAAAACAAACAAACATACCAGGGTGGGTAGATGCTCTTACGATGAGACTGTGACTGGGGGAGAGGGCACAACCCTGACGGGATGGGGGGGTGTCATAGAGCTGAAAGTTCATAAAGATGCAGTAGACAGTCTGGCTAACCCTGTGCATGCGAAGAGAGGAATCTCTAGTTTAGGAACTGTGAGTGCCGCTCGACTTCTAAGGAGTTTAGTCAGGGACTTCGCACGATACAACGGTCAGTACATAATAGAATGGCTGCGCCCCATCCCTGTCATTTTTCTCCATGTGTTAGCAGTTGTGTGCAAGTTTTATAATGGTTCCACTCACTTTATGAGATGTTTTTTGCTCTGTATAATGTATTAAATTAATACATTAAAATATCCAACTCCTCTCTCCTCTGGATAACTGTACATAAGTAAGTTTCTGCCAGGAGGAGGAGGAGGCTCTAGCAAGGACTTAAAATTGAATATCCATTTTGACCCGATATACAGTGCAGTATCCATTCGGATCAGGTCAGAAAGTGTAAAATCCGACCAGATTTGTACATCGGATCAGATATCCGCCCATCCCTAATTGAAATAGATGTTTATCCAAAGCCTTTTTTATGGCCATTTCTAATCTGTATGAGAAGCGGTGAACAGCAACTAGCCACTCAATGTCTTCCCTTAACAGTGCAGCAAGCCCCCGGCCCCCATCTTACACCCATGCTGACAGCTGCCCCATCAGCCCCAAACCCCACCATTTTTTTTTTTTATACTAGGGCCATTTTCTGCAAGACTAGGAGATTTTTCGGTCCCTCACTTTTGCCATCTGACACAGCTTTCCATTCGTAGAAAGTTAGCCTCCACGTGACCATTGTTGGAATTTACATAAATAATGTAAACCCGTTCTTTTTCAATTACATCATTGTCAGTACTACTGTCTGTAAGATCTGTAAAATAATTTGCATATTTGACAGTTGCCAGCAGGTTTTCTTCCAGGTTCTTGCCAATATATAGAGTGAGATCTTACTTCGAGAGGGTTCCTTCTGTAGGTCATCACTTACAGGACTGGCACTACCTGGTGTTGGGCCACACAGCAGACCTTTCTAGCAATACCTGATGGGGGACTGCCCACCCGATGTCACGTGACCAACATCAGCGATATTAAAACCAAAATTATATTTTAACCACTTGGTTATCCTTTACATTCATTAACAGTCATAAAATTCTTACACATTTTGCCCAACTAGATGCCATCAATATAAACGCATGAAAAATTCCTTACTTTTTTAATATTCATTTACTAACATACTAAAATGCCAGCAGAATAGGCCTAACGGTCTTTCGTGTCTGCTCGTTTGGTCAGCCCCCACCCTGGGTGCTGACCTTGCTGTCCCCCTCGCCTTCTCCCTTCCCAGTTCCGGATATTCTTGCTGCATTGGATTTTGCTTCCAGAACCCTTCCCCTGTACCTGTCCCACCCCCTCTTGAACCCCTCCACTGTCTCTGCCTCCACCAGCTCCCTAGGCAGTGCATTCCATGGCTCCCACCTCTCAGTGAAGTAGCACCTCCTCCTTTCTCCCCTGAATCTCCCCCAGCTTCCACCCATGCCCTCTAGTGGCCCCTTCCTTTGAAGCACCCTGACTGTTCCTCCCCTATTTACCCTCTTCATGTACCTGAAGACCTCTATCATGTCCCCCGGTCTCTTCTCTCTTCCAATGTGTACATATTTAGCTCTTCGAGCCTCTCTTCATAGGTCCTGTCCCCCAAGCCCCAAATCATTTTGGTTGCCCTCCTCTGGACCCTCTCCAGGAGGTTAATGTCCCTCTTTAAGTGTGGCCTCCAAACTGCACGCAGTGTACTCAAGGTGCGGCCTCACCAAGCAGTTATACAGAGGGAGTATCACTTCCTCCTTCTGGAGGTGGATCCCTAGCAATGCATCCCAGCATCCTGTTGGCCTTGGCTGCTGCCCTCCTACAAGTCTCAGAGTTGTTCATCTTGACATCCACCACCACCCCAGGTCCCTCTCAGCCATCGAGACTTGCTTTCCCCAGTGTACACTTGGCCTGGGTTTCTGCCCCAGGTGAGATACCTTGCATTTCCTGCATTAAACCTCAGCTTCCACTTCTAGACCATCTTTCCAGAGCCTCCAGGTCCCTGCAGGGCCACCCTCCCTCCTCCCCATCCACCACCGCCCAGTTTCGAGTCATCTGCAAAGAGACTCATCTCACTCCTGATTCCTGTCCTTATGTCAGATACGTAGGCGTTGAACAGAAGGGGCCCAAGGACTGATCCTGTGGGACCCCACTAATGACCCTCCTTGGGGATGAGACTATCCCACCAACTACAACCCTCTGGGTCCGGTCCTGGAGCCAATTTCCTATCCATCTGATCATCTGGTTCCCCACCCCCATTTCTCCCAGCTTGTCCAACAGGCCCACGTGAGGAACAGAGTCAAATGCCTTGCTGAAGTCTAGAAAGAGGACATCCACTGGTCTACCCAGGTCCAAGGCACTTGTCACCCAGTCATAGAACTCCACCAGGTTTGTCTGATACGATTTCCCCGGGATGAATCCATGCTGTCTATCGTCCAGGCACCCTGACTTATCCAGGTCCCCCAGCCTCTCCTTGACAATGCCCTCCATCACCTTGCCCACCACCGATGTCAGGCTGACAGGCCTGTAGTTCCCTGCCACCTCCCTTGATCCCCCCTTGTGGATAGGCACTATATGCGCCACCTTCCAGTCTTGGGGCACCCACCCTGTCCTCAGAGAGATGGTGAAAAGCTCTGCCAGGGGTTTCACCAGGACATCTGCAAGTTCCTTCAGCACTCTGGGATGTAATTTATCCGGCCCGGTGCTTTCTTGTCTTAAGGGAGCTGAGGGCTTCCCTCACTCTCTCTGCTGTGATTTCACTTCCGTGACCTCTTCTCCCTGCTTAGCCCTCCCCCACCTGCCAGTGATGCCTCCCCTCTCCCAGACCTGCCGATGGATGGGGTCCCTCCTCAGTATCTCTGTCTCCTCCCATGTATGATGCAGCACCCCATTTTCCCTGGTGAAACTGAGGTGAAGTACTCATTTAGTACCTCAGCCTGCTCCCGGTCTTGTGCCCATCTCTCCTGATTTAATCCTGCTAATCTGCCCCTTCACCCTTCGTCCTTTCCCCAATGTATCTAAAGAACCCTTGTTCCCTTTCCTAATTTCCCTGGCCAGGTTCTGCTCCTTCCTTGCCTTAGCCGCCCTCACCACTCTAGTGGCCCTCAGCCTTCAGCCTGCATCTCCTCGACCTTTCACTCCTTGAGCACCTGAATTGCTTATAGGCTGCTTTCTTTCCCAAACCACCTCCTGGACCTCCCTGGTCCACCAACAGGGTTTTTGGGTCCTACCCATTTTCGTCTTACTCTTGCACAGGTGCTGGTAGCATCCTGCACCCTCTCCTGATGATTTCCCACCACTATCAGCGTCCATGTCTGACCCAGTCCCATCCAAATGCTCCCAAGGATCCTTCCCATTTCCTTAAAATCTGCCCCCTGAAGTCGGTTACCTCCGGCCTTTGTGCAGCCTTCTACCCTCCTAGGTCCAGGCAGAACCAGACCATGGCATGGTCACTCCCCGCCAATGGGTCCCTTACCTTCAGGCCCCCAATCTGGTCACTGTCTGCCAGCACCACATCCAGTACCCGTGCCTCCCTGGTCGGTTCCCTCACCTGCTGAGTTAGGAACGCGTCTTGAAAGGCATCCAACAACCTCTGTTCCCTGGTCACAGAGGATGTCATAGTCTCCCAGTCTGTTCCTGGCATGTTTAAGTCCCCCAACACCACCACCGTTCCTCTGCCCAGTCTGCAGTGTCTCCTAACATCTGCCACCAGACTGTTCTCCAGCTCCTCCGCCAGGGCAGGGGTCTATACACCACCCTATTTTTACTCTCTGCCCCCCTTGTTATCAAGGTGACCCAAATCGCCCACGGTTCCCCTCCGCCTCCCTACCCCCTATGCCAATGCAGTTTTGACTATCATTGCTACTCCTCCTCCCCTTCCCTCCCCCCTGTCCTTCCTGAACATAGTGTAACCCTCCAGGTTCAGGTCCCAGTCATGTCTTGCAGTGGCCCAAGTCTCAGTGACCGCTGCCACATCCACTGCTCCCTCAGTTAGCATCGCCTGGAGCTCAGGCATTTTATTGCCCAAGCTCCTGGCATTTAGCAGGACTACCTTCCACCCTTTCCCTATAGTTCCATTTCCCCTGCTCGTGTTCCCATGGGGATTCTGTTTTCCCCTGGTCTGCACTTTGCCAGTTGGCCTTTTCCTGCAATCCTCCTGGTCCCCAGGGGGGTGGAGACAGAGTCCCTCCTTTATCGGCACCCCCGTGACAGCCTTTTCTCCCATCCCACCCCCTTCACAAGTTTAAACCCCACTTTTCACCAATGAACCCCTCTATTTTCAACTTAAGGATTTCCCTTCCCTCCAAATTGAGATGGAGTCTATCTCTAGCATACAGCTCCTTATCCTCCCAGGTCTCCCCCAATCCCCCATCAACCCATACCCTCTGGCCTCACACCACTCCCTGAGCCTCTGGTTTATCTCCCTAATTTTCCTTTTGTGTTCCCCAATAGCCCTTGGCACTGGCAGGATTTCTGAGAAGGAAACTGTGCATCCTATGTCATGACAGACCCTGGCGAGCTCCCTGAATCTTGCCTGTATCTCTAGCTCGCTATTTCCCTCAATGTCATTTGTACCCAGGTGGACCAGTATGTCTGGGGAACCCCCACAATCCTTTGCCAGCTGATATATCTCGTGCTTAGCCCTGTGCACCGTTAGTCCAGGGAAGCATCTTGTTCTAAATGGCCAGGCTTCTCCCTCCCTATCCCATTTGATACCCCTGATCATAGAATCCCCCAGCAGGAGCACTCTGACCACTCCTTTTCCTCCATCCCCCTTCCATGTCCCTCATCCTTTCTACAGGCCCCTCCACCCAGCTGGCTCCTTGTTCCTCCCCCTATCTGGGTGCCACATGCCACCCCCTCCATATTTACCATGGCCACCCCCTCCCCTCCAGTCCTATGCCTCCTCCTCCTGAGTATCCTTCTGTACCTTGCTAATTCCCCCCTCACTGCTCGCAACTGGTCCTTCTCCCCCATCTGCTAAACTAGCCTGGCTCATCCTCCCTTCCTTCCTGTCTCCATTTAGTTCCTCCTTGCTCGTCGTGCTCCCCTGGCCTAAATCCTCAGCTCCCTTTACTGAATCCTCCTTGTACTTCTGGTCCTTCTCCTTTACCTTTCCTCCCAACTGGTCCTTCTCCTTGCGCTTTTCTCCCTCTTCCCCCTGCCCCTCCTGCTCTGATTCACTGCTCCCCCCATTCTCCTGCATTCCAGGTCCCCCCTGTTCTTCCTGCTATCTGGCCCCTGCCTCCCACTCCCTTTCCGTCTCTAACCACCGCTGTCGTGGCTACATCACCCCCCTCATCCTTGAGCTGAAGAAGAGAATTGAAGCGGTTACTGAGTGTAAGGTCTGATCCACCTCCCCACCTTGCTTCCTTCTGTCCAGCCCTGGCCATCTGCCTACTTCCCTGAGAATGTTGTCCCTCCGTCCCCCCTTTGTGAGGGTCCCCAGTTACCTGCCTGCTTCCTTGGTAGTGTCCTTTTGGACCCCCTCTGCCAGGGTCCCTATGTGACCCCTGAGTATTCCCCTGCACTCCTTTCCCTATGCCCCCACCCCCAGTGCTTGGTGCATCCCTGTGGGAGATTCCCAGCCCCTTCCCCAACCATACCACCCCCCTTCCCCCAGCTTTCTCCTAATCCCCGCAACCTCCTCCCTAAGCTGTGCTAGCTGGTAGCACACTGGGCAACCACCGAACTTCCAAGCCCAGTCCAGTATCATGGCTGCTCCACACCCTGTGCACCCCACCACCCTCCCAAAGATGCCGGCCCTAATGATGTGGTTCCATCCCCTTCCAAATAGGTTTCCTTGGGTGAGCCACCAGGTTCCCCCCTAGTCCAAGATACCCCTACTGCCTAATCAGGTCACCCACTAATCTTAGAGACAGTCCCACTGTACACCAGTAACCCTGTTACTAGGTGCAGTACAACACATTAAACTTATAAGGGAAATGAACAACTCCCTAAGCTCCTCTCTCCCAACCTTTAAATCCAACCCCCAGTGGCTTGGCTAGAACTACATGAGTTGCACCTGCAGCCTTTTCCTCTAATTGCAGGGCAGGTGTTCCCCTATAAATTCGCAGACTTCTGGGGAGGGAGGGTCCTGGGCAGACATCTGACTTGAGAGAGAGAGAGAGAGAGAGTGTATCAGCCCTGTGTCTCCCCTCCAAGCCCAGCAGCCAAAGAACCAGGCCCAAGCAAATCCCACCAAATAGGTTTTAAATCAGAAGAAATAGGCCTCTACCAGCGCAACCTGTTACACAGTGAAACATCCACAAAATGAGCCCCACTTACAGCCACCAAATCAGTTTACAAACATCCAGCAGCCCCCAAAACAATACCCTGCTAGCCCCTTAGAAGTAAGAAAGAAAAGAACTAACCTACCAAGTAAAATCCACAAGAACCCTGTGAAAACAACAGCAGCAGCTACTGTCCTGGAACACAACTGATCCTGTCCCCTTCCAGTTCTTTCTGTATAGTTCTTTCTATAGTTTAAGTTTTCAATATTCACCTTTTTATTTATTCTGCTTTTGATTTCAGATATTTTTCTTCAACCATTTAACTGATAGATAAATAAAAGGGGACAGAGAGGGAAATAAGTTATAATAAACAACATCAATTGCTAATTTAAGTGCTTCTTTAAAGTTACTTGCACACATTATGCAGTATTTCTAATATAATAATGAAGTAGCATTGTTTGGTGCAATTTGGAGTATGTAGTACCTGACCTAAGTGTTTTGTTTATTTTTAAAGTGAACACATGCAGGAGGCAGTTATTGAGGCTTGGCAGATGTTTGGCGTTTGCTGACACTGTTAAAAAGTAAGGCAATTAATTTTTCATGCATTTATATTGGTGCCATCTAGTTAGACAAAATGTATAAGAATTTCAAATTTATTGCAGGAAAGACTCCATTGAGCAAACTCATTCACAAGGAGGTCCTGAGTCAAGCATATACGATACATAAATAATTGTTAGGAGACATACAGTGAATGACAAAAGGTGGATAATTATATACATTTAGGAGGTATATACAATGGGCATTTTTGTACTACAACGCTGTACAATTCAGAGTTGGCCTAGTCTTATATTATGAAGCACTTTTGATTTATACCATGGAGGGCCAGTGAATAATTGCGGAGCTGATTAGGCGTTGAGGTCTAGTTGCATCTACATACGTCTTTTATTTCAGAGAATGTTAATGTTTTGAAGGAGTTAGTTGATATAATACTGGTAAGCTTCAGCATGGGATGTAGTTGATTCCAAATCTTTGGTAGAGAGTATGAGACAGCCCTTTGTCCGGCTGCAGTTCGTGTCAAGGGCACATCTAGTAAGACAAGGTTGAATTTCCTTAAGGAGTAGGTGCTGTGAGAGATATTTATAAGTGACGTCAAATATGCTGGCAGTTTGTGAAGTAACAGTTTGAGGGTCCACATGCCAGCATGGAGGAGACGTCTGGTGGTCAGGGATGACCAACCAACTGCTGTATAAAGATCACAGCGAGTTGGCAATAAAGCGGATAGCACAGTGGTATAGTGTGTCTAGTTTTGCTAGGTTCAGGGTAGGGGAGGATTTGTAGATAATGTCTCCGTAATCTAGCAGGGGAAGGAAAGTTGCTTGGACCAGTCTTTTACGGATTGCTAGAGAAAAGAGGGACCTATTTCTGTAGAAGAAACCCAAACGTGTTTTAAGTCTCCTTAAAAGATCCTCGATGTGGTCCTGGAAGGAGAGCTTATTGTCAATCCTCATACCTAGGTATTTGAATTTATCTACGACTTCCAGGGGTTCACCTAGCGAGGTTTCCACAAAGTTTTTAGTTGAGAACGGTAATGGGTCAGCCGATGCAAATCTCGAGAAAATCATAGTTTTAGTTTTTTTGGCATTTAGGAGCAACTTAGCATTAATGAGGTTGCTTTCTAGCTGACAGAAGTCAGCTTGGAGCGTATCCCTGACTTTAGATAGGGACGAGTCAGATGTGTATAGTACCGTATCATCCGCAAAGAAGTGTATGCTGGATGTCTTTATGTGGAGTCAAGGTTGTTAATGTAGAGGAGAAAAGGATTGGTCCCAGTGGAGCCTTGAGGGACTCCTCTGGTGATTGGAAAGTGGCAGAAAAGTAGGTCACCGGCTTTGACTTTTGAATCCTTTCCGTAAGGTAACTGATAAACCACTGTAGGGTGGTTGGGGTGGCACCTATGTGTGCAAGACAATCGATTAGGAGGTGATGGTCTACAGCGTAGAAGGCCTTGCTAAGATCTAGAAAGACCGCACCCGCGACTTTCTTGGAGTCCATTGCACGGATCCAGTCATTAGAGACGTTAGCCAAGGCTGTGATTGTACTGTGCTTCGACCTGAAACCGGATTGTGCCGGGTTTAGTAGAGAGTGTGTTTCAAGGTGTTTATTTAGTTGGTTATATATGAGTTTTTCCAACACTTTGGATAGTACAGGCAAGATGGAGATAGGTCGGTAATTGTTCAGGTCACAGGGGTCTCCTGATTTAAAGAGTGGGAGAACATGGGCAGATTTCCAACATGATGGAACAGTGGCTGTGGTAATAGAGAGGTTGAATATATGAAGGATTGGAGCTGTGAGCTGGGCATAGCCTAGCTGTATGAAGAATGACTCCAGGCCGTCGGCCCCTGCACTCTTATTGGTGTCTAGGTTAAGGATTAAGTCTTCGACTTCTTTATAGCTAGTCTGACACAACTGGAAGGGTTGAGTTGGAGTAGCATGCGTAGAATCCGGTCTGATGTGACCATTTGTTTGGCTAGCATAAGGGGAGGAGTCAAATGCCAATCCGGCTGTGGCAAAGTGGAGGTTAAGTTCTTCTAGGATTTGCAGTTTATTTTCAACTATCCCATTCTTGGCCAGAATCTTGGTGGAAAGGGAAGGAGCAGCCACATGGCCCTCAATAGATTTTAATGTCTTCCAGATTTTTTGAGAGTTCCCTTTAGCCTGCTCCAGGGTGGAGATCTAGAAATTTGCTTTAGTAGTCCGTACACTTTTAACACAAGCATTTTTGGCAGTTCTAAATGCCTGCCAGTCTGCTGGGTTCTTCGTGAGCCGGGCCCTAGCCCATAGTTTGTTTCTGATGGTAAGTGCAGATTTGAGCTGTTGGGTAAACCACGGGTGGATGATTTTCCGCACCCTCATTTTAATGACTGTTAATGAATGTAAAGGATAACCAGGTGGTTAAAATATAATTTTGGTTTTAATATTGCTTTAATAACTACAATAGAAAGATGGTACACCCAGTCATTTTTGACTAGCATGGTCTAATGTGGAAAGATATTAAAAATTAAAAAATTGAATATTTTCAAATGTGAAATATAGTAAATATTTGTTTATAAATCTTTTTACAGTTCCCCAGAAGAAGCCTAATACTAGGCGAAACGTTGGGACTTTATAAATAAAAATAACAAACTTTAAAAAGACTGTGTGTGTTGTAGCATTCATTGCTCGAGCAGGCCAGAATTTTGTTGTTGGATTTGAATGTACCGGAAACTTGGCCAGCTCCACCAGATACCTTACTGAATCATTTGTACAAGACTGGTGATTTCCCTGGGCACACAAACTTTTTGCAGACCTTCAACCTGGCCACGAAGAAAAGGAGGCAGCAGGCTTTGGAGGCCCTTCTCTTAAAAGCCCTTCTGGCTACTCTGGAAAAGAAGATGGACTGTTTGAGAGAGTCCTCGGCAGCTAAATCTTCTCCATCGAAGAAGCACAAGGAGAAGTCTAGGGAGCGGGAGTGCTCCGCGGATGACACGTGGCCCTCAATGAGCAAGGCCCAACCACCGCCCAGAAAATCGGACAGTAAGACTGCAGCGGGTCAATGGATCGTCTGCCCCTCTGACGACCGCACCAGCCGATAAGTCAACCCCCGGCTCCTCCAGGGATTGCGTGGCAGCCTGTAAGCCAGCTCCCCAGTCAGTGGGGACCCGCCTGGCACCTGTCGATAAGTCAGCCTGGGGCTCTTCCCCCGGCCAACGCCACTGGATAAGGCGACTGTCCCTGACGCCTGCCCTGGTGTGGTTCCCCCATCTGGACCTGACAGCACCTCACCCGTCCGCCGGAACCAGAGGGAGAGAGAGCCCCTCTCCCTCCTCTTCCTTTGCCTGTATCCTCCACTTCATCAACGGGTGCCTTCGGCGAAGACAACTGAGCTGAGCACCCTATTAATTACCTACGCTGCGCTGTCATACCGATAGATACCGATAGAATCCTCTGCAGAGAGCCAGCACGCCTGGGCACCCTTGATTGGTTCTGCACTGCCATAGGGGGATTGTGATTGGTACGCCCGCTTGCCTGCTTTGCTCTGATTTGGGCATCTTCTCTATAGCCTGTTACAGTGTTTTCTTCTTAATTCTGACTTCTCAGCTCCCGCTCTGACCTGAAATTTTCTCCCACCCCCACCACCCCCCTCTCCCAGGCCTCCTTTAAATACACTCATGATCCGCCTCCTATATCATATTACTGCTTCATTGGCCTAGTTTCGACTGCTGCCAACCTATGATTGGTATCTGAGTGTGGCCAATAAGACTGCCCTGTGTGAATATCTCTTGAGCCCCGCCACTAACTAAGCTGCTCCTGCCTCCTTGTTCCCCTTCTGCTGTATTTTCTCATCTAGGTTTTAAGTGAGTACCTCACGTGCAAATTACTTGCCTAGAAAATATTGCACTAATACAAATCACAAGACCACTCAATCTGGGACCATGGCTCTCCTTATTGTGTTTTATTGCTCCTAAGGTGCAGAGTTTTCAGCAATACAGTGCAATTGAGTACCTCAATGCAGTTCAGTTCTCCAATGTACCTTATCAATACCTAATGTTATAGCAGTCTACCGTGCAGACACTATGTCATTCTCCTCTCCTTTAGCCTATTCCCCGGTTAGCCTACACCCCTTGCTACTGTCTCACCTATGTCTGCCCAAAGCACTTACATTGATCACGATCAACTGTCATTACAGTGGTGCTTGCCTCTGCAGCACGATATGGGTTGCCATGGAAGAAATAAAAAACAGTCTCCATTCTTATAAGCTCCTTAAAGAAAGTTATTCTCTGCTTCTCTGCTCAGGAAATGTGGAGCTCAACCCTGCCCCCTTTACAACTTACCTTGCCTATCGATTTTGCTGAGGCCACAGGTCTCAAAATGATGATGGTCAACATTTTAAGCCTGCCTAAAAAACTTGTACAGCTGCAAGCCTGGGCTGCACACGTTAACCCTGACCGTATCATATTTACTGAGTCTGGTTAAAAAAGATGAACACTGATCAACAAATATCACTGCAGGGCTATAATTATTTGTGAGCAGATAGAGAGTCTAGTATGGTTGTGTAGTGTTTATCTCCCTCCTGAATGTATCACTATCCTAGGTGGCTATAGACACCGTTGGTGGTGATGAAGTCCTTAATCTTTTGAAATCCATGTTCTAGATGCAAAACTGAAACAATATTTCTAGGAGATCTAAATATGGACTGGCTGTCACCTAAATCACATGGCCTCAAATCCCTTGTGACAAGCTAGGTCTTGGGCAATTAGTCAGTGAACCTACTAGGAACAACACTCTAAATACTGCCAACAGTTCCATTCTAGATGTGTACTTCAACCACCCATCCACAAAAATATCTCTTTCGGCAGTGTTTTACAACGACATGAGCGATCATGGAACTGTTGCTTGCATAAGATCTCAAATTAAGCCAGGCCGAACCTATCTTTATAACAAAAGATCCTTTTGCAAATTCAGTGCAGTAAACTTCCTATCTGACCTGAGCATGATCAGATGGCAAGATCTCTACCTAGCCAAAGATGTCAACAAGGCAGCTTACATCCTTAATGACAAACTCACTACAATAATAAATAAGCATGCCCCTTTCATCAAAGTAAGTGGTACGGAACTACCAACCCTTGTTCACCTCTGATCTCAAGGCAGCCTCTATAGCTCAGAGATAAGCTCTGGGCTAAAGCTAGACATTCCAGAGAATCTTCGGATTGGCAGGCCTTTAGAACAGCCAGGAATAACTGTGTGAAAAAACTTCGCCTGCTAAAGCTTAACTATTATATTTCTACTCTCGAACAATAAAGGTAACACTCATAAAATATGGAAGACTATCAAAGCTATAGAAGGACGGCCCATGGCCCTCTGTCCCAACAAAGATAGTTGCAAGTGGCAAGATTGTGGAAAACAAGTCCCTAATCCTGAGGAACTTAACTCTCACTTTGCCACAGCTGGATTAGCTTTGACTCATCACCTTATGCTGGTGCTGCGTGAGCCAGCATACCTCCCTACATCTAGTCCTGCACCCAGCCCCTTCCAACTGCGAGATAACTTATAAAGAAGTAGAAGATTCTTTTCTAACTTAGACACCAAAAAGTGCAGGGACGATGGCTTGTTGAACCCTTTTTCCTAAGGTCAGGCTACGCCATCTCACTGCCCCAATCTCCATATCTTCAGTCTTTCCATTACATCTGCTACTGTGCCATCCTGTTGAAATCATCACATATCCTCCGCCTATTTAAATCTGGACCCATGCATAAACAACTATAGGCCTATCTCCATATTGCCTATCCTTTCTAAAGTTCTCAAAAACTGATCCATATTCAGTTAAAATCTCACTTGAAACCTTTCTCTCTCATTAACCCAGCTCAATCTGGCTTCCAGGCTAATCATAGCACAATCACTGCACTAGCAAAAGTAACCAATGATTGGATCTCTGCTATGATGCTAAGGAGGTAACTGGTGTCTCTTTTGGACCTCAGCAAAGCTTTGATACTGTTGATCACAAACTGTTAGTCAGTTGCCTTGCAAGTTGGGTGCCACATACCATACCACCCAGTGGTTCTCTAGCTACCTAACTGGAAGATTTCAAAAAGTAAAGGCGGAAGGTTTTTTCTGCTGCCTTGCCAGTTGCAAGAGGAGTCCCAAGGATCCATCTTAGGCCCTATCTTGTTTTCTCTGTACATTAATGACTTAGATGCTAACATATCTCACGTCCAATCTGCACTTTTGCAGGTGATACTGTGTTGTATACTTCTGGCTCATCGTTATCTGAAGTCAAGGGAGTGCTTCAGCGACTTCAGACAACTTGAGCATTATCTAATAAAGGCAAAGCTTCTGCTCAATGCTTAAGAAGACTCAAAGCGATGATATTCTCCCATAGTGCTGTCACAGGCCCCCAATACCCTTGCCCAAGACTTCATTGTCACCACGCTAAATGAGCCTCTGGAAGTTGTAACCAAATTTAAATATCTAGGTATCTGGATCAACAATAAATTATTTTTCAATGACCACGTCGAAGATGTCTCTAGAAGGTTAAAAGCAAGGTTAGGTTTCTTCTACAGAAATAGGCCACTTTTCCCCCTTGAAACTCGAAACAAGCTTGTACAGGCCACTTTTCTCCCTCTACTCGACTATGGCGATGTAATCTATTCCTCCACCACTCTTGCAAATCTAAGTAAACTGGACATCCTTTATCACCGTGCGTTATGGTTCATTACCAACTCCCCTTACTGTTCGCACCACTGTGACTTATATGCAGCTGTTGGTTGGACATCCCTTACTACTAGACGCCTGCTCCATGCTGGGCTATGGACTCTTAAACTGCTCCTGCAGAAATTGCCAAGCTATCTCTCTTCCCTTATTAGTATCTCACATAGTGCATACTCGTTAAGAAAATCTGACTTTATTATGCTTGACATACCAAGGACGCGACTTCCTTTGTAAACGTATATTGCATATGCCCTTCCCTCCATTTGGAACCAATTACAAACCGCATTGAAACTAACTAGCACAGTTTCAATAAACTTCTCCAAATCGCTAAGTTCAGCCAAAATAAAAGACACCTGTAACTGTCATTAAGTCTCTTCCTTCCCATGTGTGCCATATTTATCCACTGGTAAGGTATAATTGATTTGTCATATTAACTGCTTTCCTTCGCCTTCTACTCCTGGCTTTATCTATGCTTACGCTCCACTGCTACTCTATCAAATTACCCTCCCCATATCAGTTGTAGACTGTTGTTTGTTCTAGCTGCCAAAATATATGTATTGCACACACCAGTCATCATGTTTCATTCCATCAGTACGCAACCTATAAGTCGCTTCCCTGTCTCGTATCAATGTTTACCACCTGCGGTCACCCTATGTGGTACCCTTGTGTGTATATCCAGCCTGTATCATGTAACGTGCATTTCATGTATATACTGGTATTACTTATCTGTGTTTGTACTTTAAGTGTTTATGTCACAGGACCTCTTTGTGAATGAGCTTGCTCAATGGAGTTTTCCTGCAATAAACTTGAGCTTGAACTTGAACAACGCAGAACCCCTCAATGTAGTCTGTTCCACGGGGTCAACTCCACGTTCTCCTCCCAGGGTCAAGGGAAATGAGGTTCCTCCTAAGCCTGCAGGCCTTAATGCGGAGGCCTCTCCTCCGCCTTCGGGCGGGATTCCTGTTGTGCCGATTCCGGCCATTATCCTGCCAGAGAACCCGGCGAACCTTACCCCGACACCGAATGTCCCGACTACTGTGGTTCACTCTGGACCTAGTGATCATCCCCAGCCGTTGGCCCCGACACCAGATCCGGTTCTGCCGTCAGGGTCCCTTCATTCGGTTCCGGCGCCAGATCGGGTGGTGCCGGTCCTGACGTCAGTCCCCCAGACGTGGTTGTCCTGACGCCGGACCCCCAGCCTATATTCACCACGGCAGGTCCGACATGGGTACCACTGCCGCCAGACCTGACTACGGGGATCTACTCCAGACCCAGGACTGTCCCACACTACCCGCAGGGGTTTCCTGGGAACCACTACCCGGCTGGCCCCCCTCCAGACTGGAGTCATTACGGGCAGTTTTACGCTGGGTTTAATCCCTAATCTCACTACCAGAGATTCCAGGGCTATCATTACCCTTCCCCACTGGTAATGTTGCCGCTTGCCAATATATAGTGTGAGTTCTTTCCCACTAATAGCGTTAATGTATTTATTGCCAAATGAACTCCATGGCACGTCTTGTTGTGCTGTTGCTTCTGACTTTTTAATAGGGATGTCCTGTTTAGCCATCATATGCAGGATCTCCATAAGCCTCCCTAGAATCGTTCTATGCTGTTCCTCTGCATTACTGAAAGCTCTCCCTACAAATAAATTAAAATTGTTTAGCTCTGGGTCCAGCCCCCAAAACACTATTTTAAACTTACCAGTTGTGGTGTGGAAATCACTAAAAGTATACCATTACCATGCACTGCACTCATTGCTGGTAACGAGTATATGTTTTTCGTGGTTACTGCAGATTTCGGATAGCTGTATACTATGCTACTAGTATATTTTTTGTGCGATCACCACTTGTACATCAAGTGGTGACCTTGTTTTACCAAATTTCAAAATGTTAAGTGCTTTCTTGTGCTGCTTTGTCTGAAGATGTTTCCGGATGGTGTCAACTTTTAGCTGGGGGCCTGTTATCCCTGCAATTAATGACTCACTGAAGTTCCTCAACCCACGTAGCTCATCTCTGTACTCGCAGCACAATTTGCAACTAACAAGCACTGCAAAGTCTCCCTCACTGCTTGTTTGTAGCCATTTTTTTTTAAACTTTTTTTATTTCGGATGTTAACTTAGTTGACATCACAATTATTTACAGGAAGTCAGTTACAGGTGTAAAGAACGGTATTCAGTAAGCATGAAGGCAAACCTCAATGGAGTAGGAAAAATTAATAATCAGGTATACAAATAAATCATGATAAAGGTGTGTTAAAGGCAACACACCTGATTCTTCCTTTAGTATCTACTGCTTTACTCAGGTCTTCTGAAATCAATTTGCACTTTCAATTTATATACTCGGAGGATTTACTAGGGAGAGAGAGAGGCCCAGGGAACCCCCCCCAAAGTGCCGAGTAGGCGGACTCTCCTCTCAACCAGGATCTAGAAGGTCTCTGAGAGGGAAATTAGGCTAACCATCTAAACAGGTAACTCAGGATAAGGACTAGTACGACCTCACCCACCGGGATCCTTGCCATAGCGCCCGGAGCTATGGTATCTGGTCCGGTCTAAGTTGTACTATGTGTATGAACCATCTGTTCCATCGGTTCATTAATCCAGGGACCTTATTTTGAATTCTGGCTGTCATATGTTCTAGTTTATAGATATCATATACTGTATCCTCCCAGGCTGTGATGGAGGGAGGGTCAGTGTTGAGCCATAGTCAAGTTGTGCATTTGTTTAGCTTCCCCTAACAAGATATTCAGGAGGTATATTTGATGTGGATCTCTAAAACAACGGGGATAGTGAAGTAGTAGACCGATCACTGGCGAAAATGTGCCTAAGAGAGGAAAGAGATGTGTAACACTATCTCCGATAGAAATCCAGTATTGTGTCAGGACCGAACAAGTCCAAAAAATATCAGAATGTGTTGCTACTTGGCAACCGCATTTCCTCCAACAGGAGGAGTCACTTCCCTTGAAGAACTTACCTGTGATCTGTGGTGTGCGGAAGTATCTGGATGCCACCTTCCAAGAATACTCTCTACAAGTGCAAAAGCTGGAGGTTTTGTGTTGCTTCCACCAGATCCTGCGCCAGTCCTCCTGGGACAGTGCAATCTGTAGTTCTGCTTTCCAGTGGAAATGTACCAGGTCTGTGGCTTGGGATGGCATCCCCTGTAGGGCTTTATAAAGACGGGAGATCAAATGGCCACGATCTCCACCCCTTTCCAACTGGATCAAGAGAGGATTGGGGGGGAGATGATCTGGGCTGCAGTATTCAGGCCTATCTTTGAATTTAAGAAATGACACAATTGTAAGTATCTATAAAAATCTCTTCTCACCAGAGAGAATTCCTATTTCAGTTGGTCAAATAATTTGAATACTGCATTTTCATATAGTTGGTAGGTGTGTCTTAGACCTCTACGAGCCCAGGATTGAAACGTGGTATCCAAATGCGTCGGGGCCCAGTCAGGGTTTTCCGCCAGAATTCCTATCCAGGACGCTATAAGCAGGGTGAGTTAGAAACTTCACCCATAAAAACCAGCTAATTGAGTTGTCCCATAGTCAGACATCCTTCCTTAATAGGGGTAAGGGGATATTTTGCATCAAGTAAAGAAGTTTTGGGAGGGAATTCATCTGGATAGATTGAACTCTAGCCATTAATGATAACGGAAGAGGAGTCTATCTCTGTAAGTCTGAGTGTATTTTAGAAAGAATAGGGGGCTAGTTTGAGTTATATAAGTCAGATAGCTTAGATGGAATTTTAATTCCTCGATAGGTTAAATATGTTTTGTCGCATTTATATGGGTATTTATTAATGAGATCATGGGGAAGGGAGGCTGTACCATGAGGGCTTCTGATTTTATTTGGGTTTATCGTGTATCCTGTAATGTTCTCTATTTCTGCTAGTAAAGTAGTTAAGGTTTGTAATGATTCTTCGGGGTTGGTAATATATAGAAGAAGGTCATCAGCATAATTGTAGTCAGTTTTTATCTGGATCATATTTTTAGTGCCATTCTTCTGCAGTTGCTAGTTTTACTCCAGCCATGTCAGACAGACTGCAGTTATTAAAAAGTTTGAAGTTAGGCAAACTAGGTGTCTGGGTGTGCACAACACATTTTCAGTGGCTGTACTGAGAAGTAGGCAGAATGGCAGCTCAGCTACATCCCGCAGAGCGAACTGTGCAGCTGTGCATGTTGGTCAGAATTTAAGAACCACAAGTCTGCCCCCGCCCCAGTCTCTCCGCAGCTTTTTGGCAGTGCAGGCTTTTTTACATGAAGTAAAGGCTGCCTCCTCGCGCAGTGACTTTATGGGAATAGCAAGAGTAGACCCTTGACAGCAAAAGAGGGGCGGATGGACTCTGGGTTAACGGAATCTCCCAAGATGAACTCCAGCAGCATATTCCCCCAAAAAAATAGGGCTTGCATTAGATACATTTGTTAAATCCCCCAACCCTCCCATGCTTGAGTGGCTGTGCATCCCTCCCATGTTTTGTGTGCAGGACAGAATTCAAATCACACTGCATAGCAGGGCACATTACTTAATTTTTCACACTGGACTGGCACAGTATGTCCACACAGTACAGTTTTTTCAGGGCACAACACTTGAACAGCTCAGACAGTTTGAGTGAAATTCCCCAACCCCCACCACTGCCAAAAAAGCACTTTAGTAGTTCAGTAATGTC
This sequence comes from Neoceratodus forsteri, assembly GCA_016271365.2. Lineage (NCBI taxonomy): Eukaryota > Metazoa > Chordata > Ceratodontiformes > Ceratodontidae > Neoceratodus > Neoceratodus forsteri. The sequence continues at coordinate 363,203,161 of JADMNL010000023.1, read as the reverse complement.
TCTTTTCCTGTCTCTGAAAAAAACAGGCACAACACTCCGTAGTTCATTAAATATCTCTGCAAAAGCAGTGCGCAGCACTTTAGTAGTTCAGTAGTCTCTGCAAAAACAGAGCGCAATGCTTAGTTCAGTAAATGTCTCTGCAAAAGCATGGCACAACACTTAGCAGTTCAGTAAATGTCTCTTTTCCCATTACTGTAAAGCATGGCATAGCACATGCCAGCTCATCTCCCCCACCTTCACTGTAAGCTGGGCACAACAATAGCCAGCTCCTCCCCCCCACCCCCAGCACTGCAAAGCAGGGTACAATACTAAATATCAGCAGTCAGTAAATGCCTCGTCACTGCAAAAGCAGGGCACAGTACTTAATATCAGCAGTCAATAAATGCCTCGTTTCTGCAAAAGCAGGGCACAGTACTTAGCAGCACAGTATGAGTAAAATGTCTATTTTTCCCATTACTGCTAAAGCAGGGCATAACACTTGGCAGCTCTCAGTAAATGCCCCCCCATCACTGCAAATAAAGCAGGGCACAATACCTTTAGCAGCTTAGTAAATGTCTCTTCCCATCACTGCAACAGCAGGGCGCAACACTTGGTAGCTTAGAATGTCTGTCTCTGTTTTATGTTTTTTTTCTTCTAATTACTGTGAAGAGCAGTGCACAAACTTTAAAATGTCTCATTTAAGCAGGGCACAGTTTTTCAAATGGTAGGTTGCACTGTCTCAGCAGGGAGGCTGATGTCCAATATTTATCTCTGCATTTACAGGGCACAAGTCTGCAGGGCACATCTTTTAATTTTTCAAACTTGACTGAGGGTTCAAACAGTTTTCACTGCAAAGTCTGCATTGCACAAACTTTTATTTTTGTTTCTGTCCTCAAATTCTCTGCATTGCAGCAGTGCAATGATTACTTGTTTGGATCGCAGAGAAGGCTGATGCTTAATCTCTGCATTTGTAGGGCACATTACTCCCGACCCAAGCAGGCACATATTTTGTTAAACTGTCCTGATTCTTAAAAAATGTGCAAGCTGCTGGGTGTTCCCTTGGAGCATCAATTGGCCCTCCGATTCAACTGCCCACACCCCTTGTCTTTGCTTAAGTGTTCCATGCCTCGCTTTGCCAGTCAAGTGCCCTTCTGCCGCTTTGTGTAGCAATCCCACTGACTCTGGCGTGTCAAATTAGTGCCTCCTGTGTTTTCTTCCCCGTTAAGGTTCCCCGCCCATAAAGAATGAAAAGTTTCTACTTGTTTTTTTGTAGAGTCCCCCAATTTTCCTGCTGTGCTTGTAATGCTGCAAAAACTGTGTCACAGCCTCTACTCACTGCCGCGTCTCAGCCACTCTTATCTCCACTACCCTCCTCAGTTTTTCTCAGCTTCCGGCTCCTGGGCTCTCCGCGGTCTCTGCCTTCGGTAGGTCACTCCTCCTAGCTGTTATGCCCTGCTAAGAAAAACAAAAATAACACCACATTACTGCTACCGGATGCAGAACACGAGGAAATACCCTACAAAAACCAAAAACGTTGTACTCACCACAGTTGAAACTTCGGCCTGCTCCCCGACCAGCTTCTTCCACCTGTGATGCTGATGCAGCAAAGGACAGAATCATGTTTCTCCCATGCTTTGGGGGACATCTTCTAGCCACTAACAGACTGCTAAGGGGCGGTAGACACGAGAGGAGGAAAGGAAAAAGGTACTGTGACTGAAACAAAAACAAAAGACTGTGCTGTATAAGGCATTTTTACAGGACCTACTGCCAGTTTTCAGTGATTAGCAATGCCTGCTAATCATGTTCGCAATCAAGTCGCATTTCTTGGTTCTCGGGTTGCAAATTGCGATGCGAACCCTCTTAGTTTATCCCTTGTCTCAACACTGTCGCTGTCCATCGCAGCTGTCTCTAGCCTCCTCTGTAGTTGGTGGGACCAGGGAGGGAGAGCCGTCAGCCCTCCCTGCCCAACACACATATGGATCATCCCGCAGTGGCAGAGTGGGCTACTGCGTGATGGGCAGGGCTTCATGGAGCCTTCTCTCCATTCTTCCTCTGTTTTCTCTCCTGGGCCCACATACATGCAGAGAGCACAATGTGTGAGCTCTGCCTTCGCAGAGACACACCCGGGGATCTGAATGTGGGATCCCTCCCACACAGTGTGACTTGCACGTGCCGCCACCTGCTGGGTTCTTCCAGGTGGCAGTCGAGTCAAAGACCCGATTCCCCAAAAAGAAAATCCTACAGATGGTCAGTCCTCCTCCCGAGTGACCCTTGTCCGTTTCTGAACTCGGGTTGCATGTGTTGCCGGAGGTAAGGCAGCTGGCAAACATGCAGTTCTTTGAAATAATTCTGTGATGTATGATGGTAAGCTGTTAAGTGAGACTTTGTAGATGCACAGATAGAGCTTGTTTAACTTCCTTATACTCGGAGGGGAGCAGCCTAGGGCAGAATAAAGGGTGCAGTTATCCATTCTAGTAAACTTCAAACGATTCTCTATGGACAGTAGAGCCAGTTCTGTATCCACATTCAGCGGCATTATATAACACAGCAACAAGTAACAGATGTCACCATAGCAACTGTCCAGACAGATGAGCGCTGTTGAGGGGCACGTTCATAATTTGTTGCTGGTCATCTGGAGTGAAGCCAGCAGTCCACACAAGCCTGGAAATGAGCCTTGGTTCAGTGTACATTTCCCGGTTACCAATTATCAGTACGTAAACCCATGGGTTGCAGGGTTTCTTGATTCCCGTGTTAAAACCATTGATATTTTTTTACAGTAGATCAGTTGCATATAAGCAGTTCTGATTCGGTAATCAGCATGTGGATTGAATGATAGCTGACTATCCAGGATTAGGCCCAAGTATTAAAAAGAATAAAAATTTTCGGTTTCATAAGATTAGTTGCCCTTTATTACTGGGGCGGCGGCACTCAGAGCTACTTTTCCTAGAATTTAAAGCAGCAGTACTAGATAATCAGGAAGTGATCACTTTCCAGTTTTGTAGTGCTACAGTAAATATGGCGGCTACCTATCTAGTACTGCTGCTTTCAACATGGGTGGCAGAAATGTAAACAAAGCCAAAAGAAAACTGAGCAAAATATGGGGTGATGTCACAATACTGGCGGGAAAGATTACCAGGTAAATGCTCAGTGGAGCACAGGGAATAAACTGTTGCAAAAGTGCTGATTTATTTTTTTATTTTGCACTGCTGCTTTAAGGGGAAAAACTTTGTTTTTTGCTCAGGAAGGATCAGAGTGTTTTTTTTTTTTCGTTAGTCAAGACTGCAGCTTTGTAAGGTCTTCCTGGAGAAATGCACTCAATGAAGAGGAAAATGTCATCTGCATACAGCATTGTTTACGAACTTTAGTAATGTATGGTGATATATTCTAAATTAAACGGGCCCAAGGATTGAACAATGGAGAGTGAATGTATAAAAACTAGAGGGGTTATCATGCAACACAGAAACATAAAATTTGACAGCAGATAAGGATCACTTGACCCACCCAGTTTGCACATTTTTCCCTACCTACATTATCACCACATACCCTACTTGGATCTACAGCTCCCTCTCCCCCACCTTCCCTTCCAGTATGATTCCCTTGTGGCTGTCCCACGTATTTCCCTTTTTTTTTTTTTTTTTAATTATTTATTTTTCCTCTCCCACCGTGCTCCGGATCCGCCTCTCCTTCAGGCAGCCTAGGTCACTGGCACTACTCCACTAACTCCCTCGAGACCTCGCCTCATATCGCAGTTGACCCCCCCCGAGGAAGCTCGACGTTTACCCTCTCGCCGAGTGGCTCCCTCTCATCCGAAGGGGAAGGTACTGGTAGGGGCAACGCAGCACACTAAATTTTCCTTCAGCCTCTGGGGCACTGCTGAGGCAAATTGGCCCACAGGGAGCCTGGAGGGTGTCAGTGGACCGGATGCTGTCATCTGGCCAATCTAGAGTGATTTTCCGTTTTTCTGGCACTTCCCAAACATTGTGACGTTTCTGCGTTCATTCACATATCGGGCCTGTGTAGTAGAGTATGGTCTGCATGCCCATTGGCCCACACAGTGGACTAATAGGCGTACAGACCCTACTGTATGCTGTCAGTCGGTGGGTTGGGTACTGCCACCCGCCACTGACTGGGGGGTGTGCTGGGTGGCGGGGCCTCAGTGGGGAGGGGGGGGTACCACTGGATGTGAGGTCTAGTAGTGAACTATAAACAATACAGGTAGACCTCTCATAGTGATGAGTGCAGCACACTTTGCTGTCTTGGCAGCCATGTGATCTTTCCTACACTTTTTCTCCGAGCATTACAGGCTCCGTTTCAAACTGAGGCTGAAACTGGTTTTGTGATTAAATTGATGTGGGCAGAGGTCAGGGAGTAGAAATGTCCTTGTAAGAGTAAGAATATTGGCAAAATACTCTCCACTCAGAATTTTATGGGTACTGACTGCTTATTGGTATCTGTATGTTAAGACTTCCCAGTGACAACGTGGAGTGCTACAGGAAGAAGAAATATTTATCAGACTTGCACGTTTTTTGTTAGCTCCAGCGTCGATACTGGAACCATACCCGAGAGGAGTTGTTAAACTGTCGTGGAGAAGGTTGTTATCAGTAGAGTGGCATTCAGTGTATTTGTTGAAAAGTTTGGGATTTTTTCTAATAAACAAACAGGTTTATTCAAACACATGACTTTTCATTCTGAAGCCTGAAAGTTTGAGTCTGGTTCATCTTTCAGTTAGGAGAGTTTACTCCCAAAGCAGTATGTTTCATCATTAGAGATTTATCCTCCGTGGGCAGCTGCAGGATGTCCATGATTTCTGCCTGAAGCAGCCCACTCATCTGTTTGCCTGAGGAACCGCGAGGGCATCTTTGTTCTGCTATAAAAAGGGTACTGTGCAAATGTTTGTTTTTCTTGTATCATCAAAGATATGCATATGAATGTTAGTCATTATATTAGTAGGGTCTGTAGCATATCTTTATAGTTAATATTCTGTTTGTACAGCGTGGCAGCAGGTGTGATGAGGAAGAAGCTGTGGAACTCTAATGCAACAAACTTTCCATGCTGATGTCACAGCTTGGAGCTGTGCCAGTGTCCCTAGTAGGGGTGCATCTTACCCATGTGTTTTGACTTCCAAGTGACAATGTTGGTGCTAGCAAATAATTTATAGGAACTCTTTTTGTAACTCAAGTTTATTAAATATACTAACCAGATGATGCAGGAGGATCAAGATTCAAAAGTCATTAAGCATTATAACTAGGAAATTATAGTAAGTCTGACAGAATTGTTTCTTTCTGCCAGGTGTCTGTGAGCCGAACGGATGATGCAAAACTACGACAGCAGGAAGTCTCAAAGATCCTGTCAGATGTTCACCAGGTGAAGGGCAAGCAGGACCTGGTCGACAGCAAGTTTCTCATTATTAAAAGGTAGACAAAAAAAAAAAAGTATTTTTATAAAAGCTATGTCCAAGCAGCATTATCATTGCTGGTAAGGTCTTAACAGGGCTTTCATTATCGTGTATGACAGTTTCAGACATCCACAGAATGCCGGGGTGGGGGTGGGGGGTTGTTTATAAAGGGTAATTATATTTCCTTACTGTTGTAGGCTTGGCCCACTGACAGATCTAGATGGAAAGGCCTGCCCTCCCCTGCCAGCTGGGACAGGTTGTCTTAGGACACCCCTCTTCCCAGATTCCCTTTGTGCAACTTTCTGTCCAGGTCAGTAGGCAAAACACTGTTGCAGGGACTTGACGCCAATCCTAGTTGTACCATAACCATAAGCAGGGGTTACAATTGTCAGACATGGTGCTTACATTTCTCAACGGGAATTGTAACATCATTGTACATAATAAAAAAAAAAATTACAAAGGGCTTTTGAACAGTATTAACTTCCAAAGATGTGTTTCTTACAACACTGGTTTCCAGGATGGAGAACATAGGAAGCATTCTGACATTCAAAAAGCTGGAAAGGCTTCTAAATTTGGACCCATGCAAGTTTTTGACTTGCATCCCAAACAATTAAAGCAACAGTGCATGTTAGTGGTGTGAACATTTTGACCTATAGTCGTTTATTGTTTACGACTGTCTTGTATGATACCCTTTTTTCCTCATGTTACGTCTGATACAGAACTTTGTTTTTTTATTTGAAATAAAAAGATCGAGCCTTTTAATGTAATTCTGGCCAGGTTTTCATCAGTATTCTTGGTTGGTTTTGAACATACCCGTTGTTTAACATCACTTTTCTTGTGACTGAAATGAACCCATATGCAGCAGATAGTGCTGCCTGACCTTATGGAACATCAGGTATACAAAGGTATACAAAACCAGCTGAGAAGTGAGAATACTGATATAAACCTGATCTGAGCTAAATCCAAAGGAGTACTACTTTAACTACAGCATTTCAGATGTAAGAAAAAAAGTGTAAAAACAGGATCAGAATGGAACAAGAAGGGTATTATACAATACAGGTGGTAAGGGGCAGTCAAAAACGGAATAAAAGAATCAACAATACAGAGCGGCACCATAGTATAGTAGTTTTTTTTGTATAGTACAGGCCATACTGTATACGCGCTGAACAGTGTACACATAAATGCTACATAGTACAAACATGCAAGTACACCCCGTCCCCTTTGTACCTTACAGAAGCACAGATGGCTACCCAGAGGCACCCCACCCGGCCCCTGAAATCCTCTCCATCAGACAAGTACACGCAGGCACTCAACACAACTTCCCAGTATAGCAAGACACCTGCCTTACAGAAGCAGCATTTGTTAATGGAAAAACATTTTATCATATGCTTCAGTTTTATAATAATATACTTCTGGCAAAACACATAAATACCCTGTATATCCTATTTTTTTTCTTTATGTTGTATTTCACTCTGGAACTGATTTATGGGATTTTGAACTGCTCTCTGCTCCTGCCCACTATATAAATAAATTAAATATTTTGGTGTGGTGTAGGATGGTTTATTATTGGCAATGAGTACTAGTATTCACCTAATATATCTGCAGTAGGAATCAAGCATGTAAAGTCAAAAGGAAATCCCAAATGAAGGTATTTTTAACAGTTGCTAGCAACGGACATGTTTAAGGACTTGATTACAAAATTAGTAATGAAAGCTGTTTTAAAAACATCCTGAGAAAAATAAAAATATACTGATGTTAACAACTATGTAGTAACTTTTTTGTGTATTAAAAAATAATCACTTCAAGTCCACATTATCTTTAAAATAATATGATTGACAGTATCTTACGAGAGTGAGAACTGACGCACCAAAAAAAATGACTACCCTCAAATGCAGACATTTTGCCCCCAAAACGTACCTCAGAACATTCCCACCGAGCTTAACATGCAAACGCTTACACAGATGCCCAGCCACATTCACACACACACACGCATAGCCCCAGTGTCCAGTTCAGCAAGCCCCATTCTTATGCTTTCAAGCCATTAAATAAAACTGTGCCTTCTGAGAACAAGGACTCGCACAATCAAATTAATACCTAAAGATGTAGAGTGCCCCCAGCTACAGCCCTCCCAAACCACCCAGCTCAACAAAGCCAGCTCAGCAGCTCAGTGCCCCAGCCACTGCCCCCTCTCAGCCTCATGGCTAAGTGCTTCCCACAGCAGCACACCCCAGCCTCCCAGTTCAGAAAGTCCACACCTCGTTATCCCTAAAATTTAGAGCAGCACATCAGTAAGATTAATGCACCTTAGAGGCACAGTTGAAGGTTTATGGGTAGCGGGTACCTCTGCATGGTGCAGAGGCTGAGTGGTAATTTTAGCTTTTGAGGCTTAATGACCTGGGCAGTGCTGCAGTGAGAGCCAGTGTGGAGGTGGGGTGCAGAAACAACTACATTAAATGAACAGGTTTTGCCCCCTCAAATGGGAGGCAGAAGAGCCAAGAGGGTTAGAGCATCAGTCTGTGAACCTAGAGACCTTGCACACCTGGATATGAAACCCACAGCCCCCCTTTTTATACTGTGCAACCCTGAGCAAGTCTGTTAATCTGTCTGTGCACCTTGGGTACATCTGAAAATTAGCTTCAGCTCAGGGTGCCTTACCTGGCCAAAACTTGAAATAAAACAGAAGTACTGGTTGAGATAGTGGGGTTCTGTACTGGGGGGAGTTGACACTTTTTTAGAGCTATATTCAGACTGGTTAATGGGAGCCCAATGTTTTAGCAAAGCCACATTCTGGAAGGAGAACCATGGTATTGTGCTGTAAGTTGCAGTCACTTTAAAAAACAAAACAAAAAAAACAGCCATGTTGATTAGAGAGTAAGTGGTACCATGCTGAAAGCCCCCCCTGACCAATACTACCATCCATTAAACACACAATGTAACCTCTCACTCTTCTGTTCCATGGAACAGAAACTTCCTGACAGCGGCAGCATGTCCACTTTGCTGAGGTTTAGATTTGGGTTGAGGCCTTGCTGGGAACTGGTGTCCTAACATTTTTTAATAAAAACAAGTTAAGGATTGCTACATTTCACCTTTTCACGCTGTCAGGTGTTCTTGGGTTGTACAACCACAGCTGTGGTCTTTACGCTCAGTCACCATATAAAACACTAACAGAACGCTAACTAGCTTTTAGTAGGTCCTTCACCGCCACTACCCTATTGCTGAAAATCCACCCCAGGTGTGTATTATAAAATACACATACTGCTCGCTTGGCTCCTTATGAGGATCTCTCAGTGGATGCTTTGGTCGCAGTGGGACCAGACCAGGGACAATCTAGACCAAGAGGTACTAGTATCAGATCCCATGATCAGGGACTTGCAATGGTGGATGGTTCAGGAGAACCTGTGCCTGGAGTTCACTTCTGCATCGATTTCTCCCCCCCCCCAAGACGTTGATGACAGATGCGTCAGGAGAAGGCTGGGGTGCTCATCTAGGGTCTCACAGGACTCAGGGCAGCTGGTCCAAGTTCGAACAAAACCTGCACATAAATGCTCAAACTGAGAGCAGTCCTTTATGCCCTTCAGGCTCTAATCTCCTTCATCCTCTCCCGGTCATCTTCTCATACAATCAGACAACATGTGCGTAGTCTGGTACCTCAGCAAGCAGGGAGGAACACGTTCCTATCCTCTCTGCTGGGAAGCGATGAGAGTCTGGCACTGGGCAGCCCAACATTACCTTCACTTTACCGCGGTTCACATTCCGGGAATGGAAAACACACTGGCAGACGAACTCAGCCGGTCCTCAGCCAGGTTCCACGAATGGGATTTAGATCAACAAGTCGTAAACGACATCCAGCGATGGGGAACACCTCAGATAGACCGCTTCGCCTCTCCCCCAAAACAAACTTCCAGCCTTCTGCTCGTTCGCTCCAGGACGCTCTGTCTCTTGGCTGGAGGGACAGATTCGTTTATGCCTTCCCTCCCATTCCTTTAATTCTGAGGGTCCTGAACAAACTCAGATTGGAGGGAGCTCAAATGATTCTCATTGCTCCCTTCTGACCCAGGCAAGTTTGGTTCTCTCTTCTGCAACAGTTTTCAGAGGAACCTCCACTTTCTCTTCCTCTGTCGCAACAATTGTTGAGCCAGGATCAGGGGACCCTTGTTCATCCCAAATCCCTTCATCTCCATGCGTGGCTCCTGCAGATGTAGCTAAATCCCACTTTGGAGTCTCTCCTCTAGTAGCGAACATTTTGGTGGAGGCCAGGAAGCCTTCCACCCAATCCACCTACGCCATGAAGTGGAAACGGTTTTCTGTTTGGGCAAATTCAAAAGACTTTGAGCCTTTCTCGTGCCAAGTCAATAAAGTCCTGGACTACATGAGTCGCCTCTTCAACCTGTGTCTCAGCCATTCCTCGTTAAAAGTCGACATGGCAGCTATCTCAGCCTACCAGTCCCCTTTTGGAGACAGGACTTTTGCTCAGGTGGAAGTCTCTTAAGACTTTCCTCAGAGGGGTTCTCCATTTGAGACCCCCAGTCCGCATTCCTGCTCCTCCATGGGACTTGAATTTCATCCTGGAGAAGCTTACTCTGCCTCCCTTCGAGTCAGCAGCAACAGCTGATCTGAAGTTCCTTTCTTGGAAGACACTTTTCCTAGTGGCCATTACTTCCACTCGGCGAATTTCCAAGCTGCAGGCCTTAATGTGTAAAATCCCATACTTGATATTTCACAAGGAACGTGTGGCTCTACGCACCAACCCTAAGTTTCTCCCTAAGGTTGGGGCTGAATCAATCTGTTGAGCTACCCACCTTCTTTAAGCAACACTCCAATCAAGGGGAGTATCTCTTAAATACTTTGGATGTTCACAGAATCCTTAGATACTACACCAGTCAGACTAAGGATCTCAGGAAGACTGATCAGCTTTTTGTCTCTCTTGCTCACAAAAGAGAGGGCAGTGCTGTTTCTAAGCAATGCCTCTCAAAATGGTTGACACATTGTATCGTTTTCTGTTACGATAAGTACAAGACCCTTCCGGGTCAAGTCAGAGGTCACTCCACTAGAGGAGTAGCTGCTTCTGCAGCTTGTTTCAAAAATGTGTCTGCAGCAGACATTTGTGCAGTCGCAACTTGGACTTCTGTTCATACCTTCACAAAACACTACAGTCTGGACATCGCCTCTCGCTGTAGAGGAGGCTTCGGGTTGGCTGTCCTACAAGGTCTCCTTTCATGAGACCCGTTCAGCCCCGAGGTTCCATGCTATGGATCACAATCCTACCCCCCGAGTGCTTTTCCTTGTTCCAGACTGCTTGGGACTCAGTCCTGTATGTGAATACCTACTGCAAGAGGCCTTTCAAAGTAAGATAGTACAGTTATGTAAGAACTTACCGTAACAGTAGATCTTGAGAGAGGCTCTTGCAGTAGGTATTGCCTTCCGCCTCCCTCCCCAAGTTTTCTTTGCTTCATTTTCATGGGGAGTATCCTCTCTCTCTCGTCTTGCCTCTTTTGGCCTTTGGCTGGAAGGAACTGGAAGGCGAGCGTGGGGGACCGCCCCTCTATACCGACGTCGCTTGATGCCGGTCACCTGACGTGGGGGCAGTCCCCCGCCAGAGACTGCTAGCTAGAAATTTTTCTGTGGGGTCCTGATGCCTGGTGGCTTAGTCCTATATGTGAATACCTACTGCAAGAGCCTCTCTCGAAGATCTGCTGTTACAGTAAGTTCTTACGTAACTGTACTTTTCTCCCTAAGGTGGTGTCTGAGTTTACCCTGAACCAGTCTGTCCACCTGCCAGTTTATTTTCTGGAGCGTACCAGTCCAGGGGAAGCACTGCTCCATACTTTAGATGTGTGCAAAATGTTGAAATACTATCTGCTTCTAACTAATATTATTTATTAGAATTTTGGAAACTAGGTAAGCTTGTTGAGACCATGCAGTCCCTTTTTCAGGTGCGACCCGTGAGACGAATGCAACACAATACAATACAAACCAGTGACTTGCAAAAGGTTCAGCCATGTGCAAGGGAAATACAAGGATTACATGGATTATAAAATCTTAAACAGTGGAATAAACAAATATACAACATTTATTACTTTGAAAATATATATATTTATAGAGGTTTCATTGTAGTAGTTTCAGGAATAAGATCATTTCCGTGGAATAGGGTACAGTGAAGCCGGGGGTTAGCGAAAACGTATGCAGGGAGGAGGTTTAAGTAGGCATGAGGCAAGCTCTATTTTGAATAGTAACCGGGAAGGACAGGAGAGTAATACAAATGGTAGTGAATTCCAGGCTGTAGTGGCAGAGTAGGCAAAAGATCGCTTCCCCATGAGGTGGTGCGGTTTCGGGGTTGCTAGTATAGGTAGTGATGCTGACCTGAGTGGGCGAGCAACTTCTTTGCTATAGACGATTCCTGTTAGACAAGGAGGATTGAAAAGATTCACTAGTTTGAATACAAAGTATAATGTGAGGTACTGTAGCCTTGAGTCATAATCTCGCCTATGTAGGGCAGCCATGATGTCACAGTGGTGTTTTCTAGGATCTGCCCCTAAGGCAAATAGTCCGATCCTAAAATAGAGTTGATGGAGCCGGACAAGGGATGAGGGTTGAGCGGAAAGCAGTAGTGGTGCGCTGTAAAAAAAGGAAAGGGAGGAGGGATGTGGAAGCAATTTTTTGACAGGCGGAGGTGGATAAAATGGGTTGGAGACGGTATAACAGACCTAGCTTCTGGTTGATTGTTTTAATTAGCAGGGTTACGTGTGTCTCTAAAGGATACGTCAAGATGCATCTACAGCCCCCTGTCCCTGAAGGGCACACAGCCTTGGAGAGCGCTGCAGCCGCGGCGTTCACACAAAGGACCGAAGTCCCCTGTCCCTGAAGGGCACACAGCCCTGGAGAGCGCTGCAGCCACAGCGTTCACACAAAGGACCGAAGGTAATTGTTTCTCCGCTGGTGGAGCACTCGGTAGTTTAAATGTTCACGCCTTTTTTTGGCAACCGAAACCACGGGGGGATTTTGCCTTGCCACAGGCTTTCGGGACCTCACCACCACTACAGAAGGGACGTTTACGGGCAGTAATTGAGAATTTGCAAGTGGCCATAAAGAAAATTGCTAGTAGTGACTCAAGCAATCTGGCTCCAGTGCCATACGCCCTACCTCAGCCCTGCTAACACTGCCTCCCTATCGGAACAGTGTACAGAAGGCTTCCCCGCAGGCCAGCGGCTGCCTCACCCGCTCACCACACCACCCCCACCCTTGTCCGGCATTTCTTAAATAGTATCTGAATCGATAGCCCGCCCAGTGGGAGTGCAACTTCATCTATCTCCATACTTTCTCATTTGCACCTTATATCTCTTTACCACTAGAAGGCTTAATAGTTCAAATAACCCTGCTTATCTTTCCTGTTGCTTATTCTTTATCTCTCTGGTTGTTTAGTTTTGTGCTGTACCCTAAAACTTCTACTAGCCTCTCCTGCTCATTAAACATACACACAGAAAATGCCCTCCCTGCACTCATATCCCTGGGCACTTGACCTAGGTGTACTTCTGCTACAAACCTCATTTCTTGTAACCATTATGTGCATCCCGACACTTAGTAGCCTTCTCTCCCCAAATGATCACTATTATCACCTCAAAGACTTTACTTTCTCAAACATGCTAATCCTGGCGCATATGCCACCAGCCACCTTACCACTTTTAGTCCCAAATCGGATCACTTACTACGTTATCTCTCTAGTACAGGATTGCCCTCGGTGCCTTGCCCCCCTTCTCCCCACGTTTACTCACCGTAAACTGTGGTACTTGCTCCTCTTAGCAATACTACTAGCTGGCGATATCGAGCTGAATCCAGGACCCGTATTAATATCCCCATCTCTGACACCTACTGGACTCACTCAAAGGACCTGCCCATTGTTCATATGAATATTAGAAGCCTTCCCCATAATATTACTGAACTAGAGGCCTGGGTCACCCAGTACAATCCTGACATTCTTTGTTTGACAGAGACCTGGCTCAAGCCCTCTACACCTGATCATTTATGCTGCCTGCCAAACTAAGATATAGTTAGGCATGACAGGTCCTCACCTAAACGTGGGGGTGGGGTTGCAATTCTATATAAACCTGACCTCTTGGTGCACCTGAATACCTCCCTCACTCTCTCACATTGTGAAGCTATTCATGCTACTCTCCAACTTGGATCTAAGCGGCTACATATCATATGTGCTTACAGCCCTCCCAGGTGTGGTACCCCAGGCTTCATTGAACTCCTCTCCCAAACGAGTCTAGCTACTGGACGAAATGAAGTCCTCATTCTTGGGGATCTGAATCTAAACTGGCTAGGTTACACCGGCCAAAATCTCTTTACTATTGTACAAGACTATGGCCTCCATCAGTTGATCAAAGACCCTACCAGGATCACGGCCCCACCCTCCCGATCCATTTCCTTACTTGACTGGGCCCTCACAAACCGTCTTGACCACATTGTCTCAGCTGGTACCCTTGCCGACTCAATTAGCGACCACTCCCCAATTTTTTGCACCTGGCATGCAGCCAGACAATCATCTCCCCCTCCGAAATTAATCACCTTTCATAATATGGTTAACTTTAATCCATCTCAGTTCCTGTACGATCTCTCACTCATTGACTGGTCATCTGTCTTTTCCTCTCTTAATGCTCAATCAGCCTTAGACTGCTTCCTTGAAAAATTTATTGGTTCTCAGGACCTACACGCGCTTCGTGGCACTCTCCGAATAAGAGGCACACAAACTAAGTGGCTAACTAAGAATCTCCTAGCTCAGCTTCGAAACAGGGACAAATGCTGGCATCGTTTTAAGGTCTCGGGTCTGCCAGCAGATCTCAGTCACTACAGGGCACTGAGAAACTCCTGTAAAAGAGACATCCGTCTAGCAAAAAGCTCGTTTTGTAAAGAATCACTTGTTAATGCTGGAGGAGACTCGCGTAAATTTTGGTCTGTCATCAAAACTCTCCTTGGCTCTGATAAACCTTCCTCCTCCAATGATATGCTGCTGAGCGGGTACACTGTAACAACCCTGACTATCGCCAACTCTTTTAACCAACATTTTTGGACCTGTCCTTACCTAGACCCCTTCCCCCCCCCAGCCACCTAGTATCCTCTCCCGTGGACAAGGATCCGTTGCTCTCCCGTCCACTTCTCAAGTTCCAGACTGTCACTAAATCTGAAGTCCTAAAGTTACTGCTGACTATCCCTGACAAAACCAGCCCAGGTGCTGATGGTCTTGAACCTAAGCTTCTGAAGATTGCTGCCCCACTTACAGCTTCACCCCTAACTAAAATTTTTAACCTGTCACTATGTCATGGTGTAGTTCCAAACGTTTGGAAGATAGCCAGGATAACACCAATTCTAAAGAAAGGTGATCCTAAAGTAATGGCCAACTACCGACCTATTGCCATTCTCTTGGTGCTCAGTAAAATTCTCGAAAAGCTAGTCGCTAGGCAAACTATTGAATATCTCCATAAACACAACCTCCTCTCGGGATCCCAGCATGGATTTCGCAAAGGTCATAGTACCTCCACTGCTCTTCTGACACTCACAAATGATATGTACACAGCCATGGACTCAGGTCTCCTGACTGGTACCGCCTTCATTGATCTCACCAAGGCTTTTGACCTTGTTGACCACACCCTCCTCCTTTCAAAGCTTATCTCCCTGGGTTTCTCAGTGGAATCAGTGAACTGGTTTCGGAGTTATCTATCAAATCGGCAGCAGGCTGTTGCTTTTAACTCTGACCTATCGTACATACAAACTGGTGTCCCACAGGGATCCATACTTGGTCCTCTGCTTTTCTCGATCTTCAAAAATGACCTCCTTCAACAAGTATCTACTTGCTCTACCTTGCACTATGCAGACGACCTTGTACTCTACCATAGTGCTAGTAACATACTGGACTTGACTAACTCCCTATCTAAAGAGTTCCAAAACATTCAATCCTGGATTACTGCAAATCGTCTCGTTCTCAATGAAGTGAAAACTCAGGCAATGCTCTCTGCCTCTCCTGCTAAAGTAAAAGTAAATCGGAACTACTTAAAAATATCTTGTTCCGACAATTCCCAGTTAGTAAATACCTCATCTTTTACATATCTTGGCATTCTTCTTGATGATTCCTTGGACTTTGATCTCCACATTACCACGACTTGCAAATCAGTCAATGCAAAGATCGGAGGAGCATACCGCAATAACTATGCCCTTACCCCATCAGCTAGGCTTGCTGTGGCACAAGGCCTTCTTCTCCCATCCTTGGCTTATGGCTCTGTCGTCTATCTAGGTGCTACTAAGACCTCCCTCCATGCATGGGACACTACATATAATAACATCTGCCGTATGCGCTGCCTCTCCCAGCTCAATCATCACTGTCTGCTTTATGCGGATCTTGAATAGCCCTATTCCTGTGGCCTCGCCTCCAAGCTTATGGCCTTGATTGATGGTGCGATGCAGGCAGGCCTCCCTAATTCTCTTGCCTTGCTACTACACCCTCAAACCCCTTCCTGTGGTCTCCGTTCACTTGACCAGACACCTCTATACATCCCTAGAAGTAGAACCTCAGTGGGTACACGAGCTTTCTCCTATTCTGCTCCTAAATACTGGAATACTATCCCTCTAGCTATTCGTCGTGCCCCAACGCATACCTGTTTTTTAAGAAGCTCCACTGTCAATACCTACTCACAGCAAGTCCCTGCACTTGCCTCCAGCCATCATAAACCAATACCCGGTTCTGCTTGCCCTTTCCTTTTTCCACACTACCTGCTACTCTCTCTAATCTATCCTATCCTACTCTACCTCCTCCCCTCTGCCTCCCCCAGTCACTGCGTTATCTTGGACTTGCCAACTAGCTACTTGCTAAGGATCCACAGGAATCTCCTGACCTTAGTGGCACTTATCTCATTTTTTCTCTATGATCCTGTTATCCATGTCTCCATACAACCTATTTTGCTTGCTCATGTATTATCATAATCGTATTAAGGTTTGAGATGTTTTGTACTCTTCTGGCTAACTATTTATTGTATGGTTTATGTGTGCTGCGTCACACTGATGTTTTGTATGTCATTTGTATCCTCCCGGGTCGTACCTGAAAATAGGCATTCCTATGTCTAGTGTACCCACCTGGTCAACAAAAGCAAATAAATAAATCTCTAAGTATGTAAAAGTTTGGACTAGTTCTATGGTATCTCCAGATAGCGAGCAGATAGCGCAGTGGTTTAAGGCTCTGAGCTGCAAATCTAGTGACATCCAGCAGACCAGACCTGGGTTTGAATCCCACAGCTTCTACTTGCATACTGTGTGACCCGAGTAAGTCACTTAACTTCTTTGTGCTCCCAGGTCGCTCCTGTAAAAAAGCTTTCAGCTTTGTGTGCTACTGCTGGTTAAAACAACTAAAAAAATAAATAAAGATTTTGAGAGGGTATATAGAGGCTGATTTGGAAATTTTAGAGGAGGGATTGTGGAATACCATAGCTTTATATTTTTTGTGTTTGTATTTTTGTATTCAGAATTAGGTGGTTATCTGAGAACCATTTTTCGAGTATATTGAAGTGGGAATTAAGACTTTGGTTAAGCCATTCCATGTTTTGGATGATCAGAATAGGATTGCGTCATCAGTGTAGAGTTCCACTGACACGCCACTACAGATGTTGGGAAGCTCATTAATGAAGGGCGAGAGCAGTAGTGGACCAAGGATTGATCCCTGGTGTACACCATGTACTGTAGGCCTGAGGGAGGACAGTGATCCGGCCCACTTTACCCTTTGTAATGTACCAATGAGGTAGCCCTGTAGCCATGTTAGCGCTAGGCAGTCAAGGCCTAGTTGGTGCAATTTGCCAAGTAGAAGGTGATGGTTGACAAGATTGAAGGCCTTTGTCAGGTCAACGAACGCTGCACCTGTAACAAGGCCTATGTCGCTTGCTTTGAGGATGTCCACAGAATCCTTTACCAGGGCTGTAGTAGTACTATGGTTCTTTCTAAAGTCATGCTGACAGTCCGTGAGAAGATGATGTGTTTCTAAGCAGGACTGTAGTTGGTTATACAAAATCTTCTCTTAGATCTTAGCCAGGGGACATAGAATTGAGATAGGTCTATATTTTTCGACGCCATGTGTGCCACCCTTGTGGAGGGGGACTACTACAGCCGCTTTCCATTTGCTTGGCATGGTTCTGGCAAGGAAGGACCTGTTTGTAAGACTACAAATAGGTGCAGCAGGTGTTGCTGCCCCTAATTTAAGGTTCTTTGGTTTAATTGTATCATGACCAGGGGAGCGCTCTTTCTTGGAGTTTTAATAATAACTTTTTTCCTTTTTGGTTGTGTTTTTTAAGTGAAAACAGGGCGTGTGCCAGGGTTGGCATGGTGCTGAGTAGGGATGGAGAAATCGGGTTGGCAATAGATGCGATGTGTACCTGTCAAGGTCAGTGAAAAAACGATTTAATTCCCTCTGCGATTGAAGGTGAATCTTGTAGGTCACCTCTGGACAATATGGAACTGGGACACTGCGTTGCTTTACCTTTGATTAAAGAGTTGATCTGTTTCCAAAATTCCTTGGGCTTACTTAGGTTTTCTATTTGGAGTGAGTGGTAGCATGCTCATTTTGTGCCATGGAGCCTGGTTTTGCAATGGTTTCTCAACTGTTGATATAATAACCAGTCCGAGTGTATATATAGGTGGATGATTTTGAATGATTTGCAGTCAGCATCCAGTCTCTTCATGAGAGGGACCTTATTTCGTTGGAAAGTCAAGGAGCTTTGATGCCCTTGGACCTGCGCTTGGTTAGGGGTGCGTGCCTGTTGATAATGTCCGTAAAGGTCATAATGATGTAGTTTAGGGCCTGATTAATAGTGGGAAGGTCTGCATGTGGGCCCCAGTCTGTATTATAAATTGGTATCAGAAACTCATCTAAGTTAAACTGTCATATTTCTGGATTCCAGAATTATTTTGGGGGGGGGGGCTTCAAAATTGTTGTGCCATACGCAGGTAGACAAGGAGAGTGCTACACCGACTAACTTGATCCTGTGGGGGCAATTGGATACAATCCAGTCTAATAGTGTCGAGGTACCTGTCTTGGAGTTTTGTCAAGTGGGTTCAATTATGTGTTGAGTAAAGTTCTCGTCAGAAATGATTGTATGTGCCTTATTTTTATGTGGGGACAGGCAGTCATTATTAAAGTCCCCACAAAGTACTGTATCATGTGAAGGTAGATCAGCTAAAGACAACAAAAGGGAAGGAAGAATATCTGTAGCATCTTTTGGAGGGAGATGTAGACAACCAAGTAATAGTTTTTTTTACGTTATCAAGAGTTAGGGAGATAAAGATTCTGCTGAAGAAAGCTTATCAGCCGGCGAGGGAATTACTGAGGCATGTAGACTAGATTTTACATAAATTAAAACACCACCTCCCTTTTTACCTACACAATCGTTTCTGAAACAAGAGTAGCCTTGTAGGTATAACTCATGTTGTTGTATGCCAGGCTTTAACCAGGTCTCAGTTATGCCAAGGATGTCCGGATTATGTTGATCAGACCAGGCATGAATCTCTGCCATTTTTGGGCAGAGACTTTGTGCATTTAGGTGAGCAATTTTGATGCCTTTTATGCTTGGTCTGATATGTAAGGAAGATGAGGCAGGCACGGATATTGGTCCAGCAGGTCCAGGAGTTAGTTCGATATCACCAGCACGAGTAAGGAGTTGGAATAAGTGTAATACTGTTGTTAACTTTAAGGGGGATAGGCAAATAGGTCTGTGAACAATCCTGCTTATAGAGTGCATGGAGAACTGAGCACAGGTACATAGGCAGAAAGCATACTTTTTACACATAAAAAAGAATGCAATTGGGGGTAATGCTATCTCAGAGTAGGGAGCAGTAACGGGAAGGGATGTAGAGCTGGAGGGTGGGTTGAACAGACTATGAGCAATGAGTGTGTCTGTTAGCGAAAAAGATAGAACATATAGAAGAGCAAAAGCAACTTTGTGCTTTGCCATGTTAAACACCGGGGATAGGAGTAGCTACTCTAATAATAATAATAATAATAATAATAATAATAATAATGTAACAATCAAGTTACAATTTGAGTCACCAGGGTACGGTGGAGGAAAAAAGTTATTGGTGGAAGCAAGATTGTAAGAAGACGAGGGGAGGCTGTAGGGACTGGGGCAAACAATACCGGTGTGTGGGCAAGGTTGAACTAAGAAATTAGCGTGGCAGAGAAAAAATTTCCTCACAGTAAACTTGCAGAGTGACATGGAGAATGGCACAGGTAACACTGTAATGTAGACTTCAGCTGGAAAACTGACTGAGATTGTTACGGTATGGAGAAGTTTAGTTGTCCAAGAAAGGAAGAGGGGATGGCTAGGGCAGGCAGAGGGAGTTCAGGTTGTCAGATTAAGAAGGGATAAGGCAACCTTCAATATAAGATTTCCCATGTAATGTGTCTACATCCTAAAGTGTAATTTTAAAACTACCAGTGGCAGGGAGAAGCAAGATCCTTGTGTGGTTTCTATAAAGGCTTGTGTAAACCTAAATTACATCAAGGCTTCTATTAAAATGGACCACAAAGACTGCCAGGGGCTGGATGAAGTAAAATCCCTGTGTGATTTCACGAAAAGCTTGTGTAATGTTAATTTACAGCAAGTTTTTAAAATAAGATGGAACAACAAAGAAGCTGCTAAAACAGGTATCTCTGTTTCAGTAAGCCTAGGATCGCCGAAAACCTAAATAAGAACAATCAGGCGCCCTCTATTGGTGATGCAGGGTGGGCTACAAATGGGAAACTTGGCATTTAGTCGCATGATCCCTCATTGCTTTATAAGACAAACCAGTTAAGGGTGGGTGTGGTGGGGGAGGGTGGGGAGCCGCCAGAATGGCGGTGGAAGAGAGCAAAGACCTTGGCTTCCAGTAGGTCAGATAGGTCTATCAGCAAAGTCACTCTCACTTTGTTTTAATGACTAGAAAACTCTCTATTAAAAGAAAAAACAAGGAGTCTGTCTGGGACACACTGTGCAAGCTGTGGGTGGGTAGGGAGCAGCTCTGGTTGATTTTTGAGATGCCCAGGGGGCTGGGTGTGGGCTGTGGAGGAATAGGGGACAGCAGTTAAGGATTTGCATAAGGAG
This sequence comes from Neoceratodus forsteri, assembly GCA_016271365.2. Lineage (NCBI taxonomy): Eukaryota > Metazoa > Chordata > Ceratodontiformes > Ceratodontidae > Neoceratodus > Neoceratodus forsteri. The sequence continues at coordinate 363,182,677 of JADMNL010000023.1, read as the reverse complement.
GAGGGCTAACATAGTAGCGAAGGAAGGGCTAGCACAAAAGGGAGAGCAGGATCAAATTGCAATGAAGGGAGGGAAGCAGAGGGAAACAGAGGAGGGAGGGCTCAGATTCCAGTGTCTGGCAGCCGTCGCAGTGACAGTGAGAAACGAAAGATTGCATGGAGAGACAGAATTATTAGACTGTAAAATATTTATACAAACCGCTTTTTTGTCCCCTGCAGAGTCTAACACATGGTAGCCTAAACTGCTCTAACAGAGTCTTACACATACATGCCTGATCTTTCATCGACGAAGCTTAAATTTCATAGACAGTTGTTATTATTAAAGAGCAAAGACCTTAGCTTCCAGTAGGTCAGAGAGGTCTGTCTGCAAAGTCAATCTCACTTTTTTTAATGACTAGCAAACTATTAAAAGAACAAACGAGCCTCTTAGTTGTGCAGGCTAGCAAAGGCTCAATTTTTTTAAACAACAAAAGGGCTGTCTTAATTTTTAGGCTAGCAAATCCTCTAATTTTTAAAATGATCAAACAAGCTATGTCTTAGTTTTAAAACTAGTAGAAACACTTTGTGGGAAGCCTAGATATAATTCAAAAGCAATATGGGGATACGGAGCGAATCCCAAAAAGACGCTAAGTTTTTTTTTTTTTTTTTTTTTTTAAACTTTATTTTTATATTTAGTATTGTAATCATACAAGTACAAATTCCATGTCTAAGACAGACCATGCAAGACAATATAAAGTCCATTTGGAGGTAATCTCCTTACTCTTAGGAGGAATGCATCCTAGGCATATTGATACCACATTGGGTGGGTTTACCATAATAGTTTCTAGGAAGAAATATATATCAAGAATTGCTGTGTAACTACTGAGCCCAAGAGCAGTATGACGAATTACGTTACCACAAAAACAGTAGATATACCTGGAGAACCTCGCCCCAAAGGAGCTGAAGGCGTCATACTATCTGCCTAAAAAAGATTAATATTCTCACAGAACTTTAAGGCAGCAAATGTTCCGTATACACAGAAGCTAAATGCAGTAGTTTATGTTAAATTTCTACTTAAGATAAACATTAAATCTATAAGGGTCTTGTAATTATAATCAAGAAGAAGACCATGAAACCACAACATAGGGTTATTATAAATGACTCTTCAGTTCAGTTAAGGTCCCAGTGTGTTGAAGTCTTAGCCTTAAGGCAGCTATCAAGGGAAAGGCTGTCTAGAGATGAGAACTCTTAAACCTTAGTCCCCTTGATCATCAAAGTTGTGTAAATGTTAATACGAAAGTAGGAGCAAAAAAGTATTAGTAACGAGCTCATTCTTCTCCCTCCTCCTCTATGTCTGAAGCCGCTTCTCTCAGTTGGGACTGTCGACTGCTCGCATATCGGGAAGCCCATTTTCCTGCCTCTGAGGGATCCGAAAAGAGCCAAACCTTCCCATCGTGTACCACTCTCAGTCTAGCTGGGAAAATGATTGAATTGATCACCGATGCCTCCTTCAGCCGGTTTCGAACTTCGCTGAACTTTTTCCGCCGCAATCGAGTTGTGTAACTGAGATCGGGGAACAAATAAACCGCTCGATCATCCTGCATCAGTGGTGCTGCTTGTCTTGCCAAACGCAGGATCTTATCCCTGGTACCGACTCCGTCTGTAACTAGCAGTAAGGTACGAGGATTCTCTGGGTCTTCTCTGTGGCCACGGGGGGTAATTCGGTAGACCTACTGTAAGTTAAACACTAGACTCTGCCCTTCTGGTAGCAGTTTAGATTCGAGCCAGTCTCTCGGGAACATAATGGGGTGGTCTCCTTCAGTTCCCTCTGGCAAGCCCAAGATCCTGGTGTGCGACGACCGGGCCTGATTCTCAAGCGTTTCCAGCCTGCCTCTCGTGCGCATTTTCTTTAATAAGCATGGAGGTTGCTGCTGCCAATGATTCGCTCTGTCGTTTAACATCAACAAATTCTGTTTGCGTCTCCTCCACAGTCCACTCAACAGTTGTTACTCTAATAGCGAATGCATCCATTGTATTACTTAAATCAGCAACAGAGGTAATTAACCTTTGTAGTTTATGACCAATTGAAGTCATGGCCTCCTCGGGTGCCTGGAGTGTTGTGGATTGCTCTTCCAGACCAGGCCGCGCTGCCTGAGAAGTCCTCGATGCTTTGCTGCCAGATCCCCCACCTTTAACTTTTCGTGGGTTGCCCATGTTAGGTTTCAAACAACATGAAGTCTTGCTATATTATGACATATGCAGTATAACCCCAGGTTAGAACTGCTCTGGAGGTGAAAGAGTTAACTTCCATGCAGAACATGGAATCTTGAGCACGAGCTCGGTTGAACACTCTTGTCTGAGGCTCAAACTTAAACTGTCAGATTCTTTACTCCGCCTCACTGATCAGTCGCTCCGGAGATTCCTCCTGCTGCTCTGTTTGTTTGTCGGTTTTAAAGTGTAATTCTCGGTTTATTTTACCGGAATTTAACCGCAGTCGTCGGTTCAAGCTCTGTCTGTGGTATTGTAAGTAATAGATAGGCTTATTTATTATTTTTTTTTCTGTGTGGAACTTGTAAACGTCTTTTTCGGTTTGGTTTGAACCGATCAGAGGGGTTTAAAAATTACTTTCTAGCCCTTTAGAGTGCGGTTCCCGGTTCTTACTGGTTCTAAAAAACTGATTTTATTACATTTTTTTTCCACGACCCGTGACACGGTTGGGAACCGATAAGAGAGTCTTGCTTGGTGGATTGCCATTAACGGGCAAGTTTTGGTTAGGCTGGCACTATGTCTGAGAAACCCAAAAGAAAAACCGGACCCACTGGGTTTCAGCACTGTGGCCTCTGTGGGGAAGCCTTTGCCAAGGCTGACCCACACACCATTTGTGTATATTGTCTGGGGTTTGACCACCTCAATGCAGACTGCCAGATTTGTAAGAATTTTCCTGCTGCCACCGTGGAAAAAAGAGTTGGTAGGCTCAGGGAAAGGGAGGCCAAAAAGTCTGCTGACCCGGATGGCCAGCCTGGTTCGGTTCCAACCGAACCTGAGGAAGTGCCCTCTGACCAGGGCGATGCTTCCTCGGGCAAACGAAGAGCCAGCTCTGAGGAGCTGGTTCCAACTAAGAGGGCTAGAAGGTCAGCTAGTTTGGGGCCAAAAGTTCTTTCTCCAACCGCTGAGGAAATAGCCAAAGCTATCCAAATTGTCCAGTCTCTTTCCCCAGTTCCGCCCAAACGGCACCATTGGGCAAGCGCCCGGTTCGGTCGGTTCCCTTGGTTCAAGATTATGATTTTGAAGATTTTTATGAACCAGGGGAGGAGGTCTGAGGAGAGTGAGTGTGATTTTGACAGTCTGGATGTGCCCATTGAACCGGACATCTCTCCAGACAGACCTCAGGAGTATCCCTCCCAGGCTATCTGAGTCCCTTCTCATTTTTGTTTTACAAGAAAGTTGCTGACACTCTGCAGCTCCCTGTTGAGGAAGCTGTTGATGATCAAGAAGAGCCTGATTTTGTGGAAATGATGGATATTCCAGAGTCTAGGAGACTGTCTATTCCTTGCATAAATCTTTTAGGAAACAGTAAAAATTCTGAAAACTCCTCATTCTATCCTCCCTGTGGATAAAAGGATGGACAAGAGGTATGCTTTATCAGGCTCTGATACAGAGTTCCTATCTCAGCAGTGCAGCCATGTGGGGGTAGTGCAGGCTGCAGCCTGTGACAAGGCTAATATTCCTCTAGCCTCTCACCCTCCTGAAAAGGATTCCAGGAGGATGGATGCCATGGCAAAAAAGCAGTACATGGCAGCATCTTTAAATTATATGGCTTACGCAGCTAGGTACCAGAAATCCAGGTGGGATACTGTCCTGGCCCTAGGAAAACAGGCCCCTGAACAGCTTGCCAGGGAGCTGGAGCATGTGGTTGCGGATGGTATTGAGGCATCCAAGGTGCAGTTTCATGCTGCTGTAGACTCTTAATGATGTTTCATCTAGAGTTATGGCTACATCTGTGTCTCTTCGCAGAATGGTCTGGCTCAGATGTACTGCCCTGTCACAGGATACCCAGTCTAAGGCTATGGATTTTCCTTTTGTGGGAAATTCTCTGTTTGGGGAGCAGACAGAGAATTATATGAAGAAAATGGATGAGTATAGGACCCCTATAGGAGTGCACAGGCCAAAGAAAGGCAAGTCACTCCTCAAAGGCAGCATGGCAGGGGCAGGCCTTTTCATAGGCCATTTTACCAAGCCCAGGCCTCCTCTTCTGCTTATGCCCAGAGGGGGTTCTTTAGAGGAAGGCAGAAGGGGCTCTAGTAAGCCTGCTTCTGCCCCTCAGCCCAAAAGCCTGCAAACAGGCTCCTGATGGGGTAGCCAGGGCTGATTCCCCACCCACTGGGGCAGGCTGGCTTACTTTGTCCAGGACTGGAAGTCTTTAACATCAGACAAGTGGGTCCTGGAAGTAGTAAGCCAGGGACTGGTTCTCAGCTTCAAATAATTTCCGAGGATGAGAGCCAGATCTTTTCCACCTGCAAACCCATCAGAGGCACTTGCCTTGGAAGCAGAAGTTTCTGCCCTCCTGGCTCTCAGAGCCGTGGAAAGGGTTCTACCCATACACCAGGGCAAAGGGTTGTACTCCAGGTACTTCCTTACCCCAAAAAAGACAGGAGAATGGCGGCTCATTCTGGATCTCAGGTATCTAAACAAGCACCTTTTAAAACCAAAGTTCAAAATGGTGACCCTGGGGATTATTTTACCCTCTCTTAAGGCCAGGGCACTGGCTAGCCTCCTTGGACCTCAAGGATGCCTACTTCCATGTTCTCATCAGAAGCTCCCATCGAAAGTACCTCAGATTCGAACTGCCCTCAGGCCATTACCAGTTCAGAGCAATGCCCTTCGGCCCCTCCTCGGCTCCAAGGGTGTTCACAAAATGCCTGGCAGTAGCAGTTACTCATTTAAGAAGGCAAAAGATTGCCATCTTTCCTTATCTGGACGACTGGCTCATTGTAGGCCAGTCTCCAGAACAGGTCAAACTTCATTTACAAGTAACCAAGCACCTGCTTTCATCTCTGGGTTTCCTTCTCAACCTTCCAAAGTCAGTTCTGGAGCCTGTCCAGCTTCTCACCTTTATAGGCGCAGAACTGAACACAAAAGAAGCCAGAGCCTTCCTTCCTTTGGAGAGAGCAAGGACCCTGGTGTCTCTGGCCTCCTCTTTCACCCTGCAGGTCTCTCGACCAGCAAGGCATTTTCTACAGCTCCTGGGGCACATGGCTGCTTCTACAGCAGTAGTGCAGGGCGAGATTTCAGATGAGGGACATTCAGTTCCATTTGAGAGCCTTTTGGTCTCAAAGGACGGATCCCCTAACCAAATTGATTCCAGTGACTCGAACCCTGATCCAGGCCCTCCAGTGGTGGCAGGATCAGAACAATCTGAGACGGGGGTTCCCTTCACCCCAGTCTCATTCCTTGACCCTTACTACAGATGCATCCCTCTTGGGGTGGGGAGCTCACATGGGCGACCTTTCCACCCAAGGGCTGTGGTCCCCTCAGGAATCTCGGCTCCACATCAATTTGCTGGAGCTCAGAGCAGTTTTTCTAGCACTTCAGGTTTTCTCCACAGCTGTCCAGAACAAGGTAGTTCAGGTCAGAACAGACGGTACATCAACAAGCAAGGGGGCACTCGGTCTACGGCCTTGTGCACCGAAGCAATGAAGTTGTGGTCTCTGGCATATTCTCTGAACGCCTCCCTTACGGCAGTTAACCTCCCAGGCAGGGACAATGTCCTAGCGGATGCTCTCAGCAGGATTTCCCAGGGCCATCACGAATGGGCACTGCATCCCCTAGTACTGGAGGTAATATTTGCCAGATGGGGCACTCCGCAGATAGATCTCTTTGCAGCCCCAGACAATCACCAACTTCCCCTTTTTTGTTGCAGGCCCCCAGTGTTGGGCTCAGTTCCTCTGGATGCCTTCCTTCTCAGTTGGGAAGGGAAGTTTCTCTATGCTTTTCCCCCCTTCTTTTCAAAGTGTTAGTCAGAATCAGATCTCAATCCTGCAAGATGATCCTGATCGCTCCAGATTGGGCCAGGCAGCCCTGGTACCCACTCCTCATGTCCTTAGCAGTCCACCCTCCCCTATGCCTTCCCAGGAATCACAACCTGTTAACCTGTGCCCAGGGGAGAGTTTGGTATCCGAACCTCAAATCTCTCAATCTCAAGGTTTGGCTCTTGAAGAGTTAGAGTTTGCTGACCTACACCTTTCTCAAGGTGTATTGGATATCTTGAAGGCCTCTAGGAAGCCTCCCACCAGGGCTACCTATAATTCAAAATGGAAGACATTTTCCATATGGTGTGCTGGTAAACATATTTCCCCAGAATCTGCTGGTGTGCCGACGATCCTGGATTATTTGGTGCATTTGAATTCCTTGGGGCTGAGGCCAGCTACCCTAAAGGTGCACTTGGCAGCTGTGTCTGTCTTCTTGTCAGCAGGTAAGCCCTCTTTATCAGCTCACCCTGTGTTCTCAAGTTTTTAAAGGGTTGCTTCACACCAATCCCCCTGCTCAGGGATCCTGCCCCTGCTTGGGATCTTAATATTTGCATCACCAGCTTATGCAAACTCTTTTGAGCTACTGTCTGTGCAGAGCTGGCTACTTGACTTGGAAAACTGTGTTTCTGGTAGCTATCACCTCTGCCAGGCGCATAAGTGAGCTACAAGCCTTGTCAGTGGAGCCTGATTTTATCTCCTTTCATAGAGATAAGGTAGTCCTCAGGACTAACGGGAAGTTTTTGCCTAAAGTGGTTTCAGACTTTCACGTTAATCAATCCATGTCTCTTTCCTGTGTACTTCACTGACCATTCCTCCTCTGGTGAGAGGAGATTGCACAGTTTAGATGTCAAAAGAGCCCTTAGTTACTATATAGAACGTACCAAGGGTCATAGGTTCGAATCCCTCCAATTGTTCCTCACTTACGGTGAGGTTGGTAAGGGGAAACCTGCCACTAAAAGATCCATTGCCAAGTGGATTGTCTCTTGTATCCAATTCTGTTACGTAAAACTGGGTAAGGTTCCTCCCTCAGGCCTGAGGTCTCACTCTACCAGAGGTACAGCTGCGTCTCTGGCTGCTGCCAGGGACATTCCTATCCTAGAGATATGTCTAGCAGCTACCTGGAAAACAGTTCACACTTTACTAAGCATTACTCCTTGGATATCCAGGCTAGGAGTGATGCTCGATTTGGCACAGCCAGCTTCAGAGCCTATTTCCCAAGTAGGTTCTGTCCCTCCTCCATGGAGGTACTGCTGTGTAGTCTGCATATGTCATAATATAGCAAGACTTCATGTTGTTTGAAGAAAAAATTACTCCCCTTAGTAATGTTGTTTCTTCTAATGGAGTCTTGCTATATTATGAGCCCCCCAACAGCCTGCCCCTCTCAGAACCTCTGTTTTTGGGAGGTGGGTGGGCAATGCAATGTTGGCACTTATTTGATGCCCACCTTATTTCACCCTCCTTGGGTGCTTAGGTGTTATGCTTAAGTTTCTTCTTGAACCCCCCGACTTGAGTCTTTGTTTTGGGATCAAGATCAAAAAGGTGTTTTTGTAGTTAGTAGCCAATGGCTAGTGTAGGTTTACGGCTTCCACACAGAACCTTAGTGAGTTTTTGCTCATAAAGATCTGACAGTTTAAGTTTGAGCTTCAACAGACAGCGTGTTCAACCGAGCTCGCGCTCAAGATTCCATGCTCTGCATGGAAGTTAACTCTTTCACCTCTGGATCAGTTCTAACCTGGAATTATACTGCATATGTCATAATATAGCAAGACTCCAGTAGAAGAAACAACATTACTAAGGTGAGTAATTTTTTCTTCTCTACCTCCCTCGTCGAACTGCGATATTTATTTTGCTGAATCTCGACCCTGCAGGAACGATTTTTCTTAATTTTAAAAATCTGTTACAGAGCTGAACAAATTTGCTGCCACACAGCTCGGGCTCCACAGCGCCCCCCCAAAGACGCCAAGTTCAAAAATATTTTGCTGGGCGCTCTGTCCATTCTGGCGGCGTACATGTGCAAGCTGTGGGTGAACTAAGGACTGCAGAAAAACAGAACAGCTTTTTGTTTCTTTCACCCCAGGAAGAGTGGGCGCTAAGGTTTCCAAACAGTGTTTGTCCAACTGGTTGGTTCATTGTATTGTGTTCTGCTACAAGCATGGCAAGAAGTTGCCAGGGATGGTGAAAGCACATTCCACAAGGGGCATGGCTACCTCTGTGCCTGTTTCAAAGGGGTCTCGGCCATTGGCATTTATGCTGCTGCCACCTGGAGTACCATCCATGCTTTCACCAAGCACTACCATCTGGACATTGCTTCTCGAGTCCGAGCAGTCTTCGTCCGGGCTGTCTTGCAGGGCCTCCTGTCCTAGGCTTTCGTTAGCCTTCCTCCCAGACTGTCTTGCTGCACCTGTAACTGCTTGAGACACATTCCTACAGTGTGACCTGATGACTGCAATACTCCTGAAGAAAATAAAACAGTTGCATAAGAACTTACTGTAACAGTAGATCTTTGAGGGGATATCAGTCATCAGGTCTGCCTTCTTTGTCACCATCCCCCTCTTATGGGGCTCTCTTCTCAGAACTGGCTAACAGGTGTAGCCAGCCTTTTATTTTGGCCTTGGCACCTCTCTTTCTTCTGTTCCCCATGGCATGGGTTTGCCTCATTAGTTTCTGGGAGAAAGAACTGAGGAGGGAGCAGGGCTGCCAGTGCCTTTTATTTATTTTTTATTTCAGTTTTCAGTAACTGGGTAAGGCCCACTAGGCACAAGTGCCTGTTTTCAGGGGCGACCTGGGAGCACTGGGCGGTTAAGTGACTTGCTCAGAGTCGCACAGTATGCAAGTGGAGGTTGTGAGAATCGAACTCTGGTCTGGTCAGCTGGATGTTCCAAGCTTGTTCACAGCTTGTTAGTCTAACCTCTAGGCTATACTGCCAGCCCATATAGGGTTGGTGACGTCAATATGGGCGGCTCCAATGGTACTGCTGGAAAATCTTCCATGTAGATCCTGCTTCACCGACGGTAAAGTTCCTATGGTGTGACCTGATGACTGACTTGTAAATAAAGAAACTATACCACACTGATGACAGTGAGATAGTAAAAGTACAAGGTTCGTGGTTAGTGATCTCTGGTAATCCAATAAAGCCACCTGACGCCAGATGTTTTAAATTAGTTGTAATTTATTAATACCCAAATAATCCGTAACAATTTTACCTCTAACATGATTAATTCTAAACAGCTGATGGCTTTTTACCACCAGGGCTACAGGTGTTAAGAAAAAATGAAGCAAAATTGCTCCCTTCTTCTGGGTGTTCAAGCATCCATAGCAGCCATGGCTATTCCTCTTGGACACACAGAACATAACAGTCCGATACTTATACAGTGACAAAGGATGCAAAAAAAAAGGAAGTTTTCAGATACTCTTGACCATAAAAGGCAAGAGAATAGAGTTGTGAGACAAGGCTTCTAAAGTACATTGGCCACAGGATACCTCAGTCATAAGATACATTTGATACTTTGCCGAGACAGGGGAGTTTGTTTATCAGTATCCTTGGATGGAAAAACAGGTGGTCAGGGGATTTTACATTATTAAAAATAACATGCTTTAGGAGGCAGGAACAAAAAAAGGCTTTTACTCTATTTAAAATAAATTGTTTAGAATTGCAAAAAAAAAAAAAAAAGAAACCTTAGTACAAAGAGCCTTTTAGTAGAAAGTGGCTAAAGCAAAAATATAATTATTTCTTATCAGTTTTTTGCTATACACATTTTTAAACACAAGCAATCATGCAGTGAGGAATTGTACTAGCCAAGGTTAAACGTCAGTTAATGTTGAAGGAACTGCACGTTATCTTAACCATGATCTTAGGTTACAGACACAGTATCTCTGCTTGAGCAGAGCAAAACTAATTTTGCTTCAGACATCTGTTCCTAAACACTGTTTATGCTCTTCACCTATTTTTCTACAATTATTTAAAGGGCCTTTAGCCCCTTTTGAACCCGGGCACCCACATACATATGGTGGTATTATGTAGTTATCTGCTAGCCACTTGCAGCTTTCACTAGCTACTTGCACCTTTCACTAGCCACTGCAAACCTTTTTACACTTCTTCTATGTTCTCAACCTTTTAGTTAGCCAACTACATATAAATGTTTTTGTTAATAAACTTGTATAAAACTTTGGTTACTGGTCACTAAAACCTTGGCCACTGGTCTCTAAAACTTTGGCCACTGGCCACTTACAACAGACTGAGATCCCCTTGAAAATCTACTGTTGTGGTAAGTTCTTACATAATTGTTCTTTTTACACTCTGTACTTTATTGTCCAAAGTGGGCAGGAGACTTGAGGCCTGTTTTGGATCTAAGAGATTTAAACTTCTTCGCAAATACAAGACATTCAGAATGGTCACTTTGCAGGATCTCCTTCTGTTTCTGCAGAAATGGGATGAGATATGCACCCTGGATATGAAGGATGCGTATCTCCACAGAAAATACTTTGAGGTTCCTGCTTCAAGGTGAATATTACCAGTTCAGAGTGTTGCCCTTTGGTTTGTCTTCTGCACCATGTGTCTTTACCAAATGCTTGGCGGTAGTGGCAGCAGCCCTTCACAGGGAAGGCTTGTATGTTTTCCCTTACCTGAACGATTGGCAGTTGAAAGTCCACTCCAGGGAGCAGCTGGTGATAACTTCAGCTCATATCAGACAGCTTTTCCTTGGGTGTAACGTGCTCTGTGAGCTGGAATCTAGGGTACCCACTGCACTGAGGTTGGAACTAATGGATATTAATAGCAGGATGTCTCACCCAGGGCAGAGAGTACATAGAGCACAGGGGAGGCTGCAGCCTGAGCTGCAAAAACAGCAGGATACACAAGGGAACAGTAACCAGAGCTGCTGAGCAGTAACACCGGGGGATCCCAGGGATAGGGTACAGGGGGTAGTGGCAGCAGAGGTCTGAGGTGTAATAGTAACAGTGTCTCTCAGTGCAGCATGCCTCGGTAGCTGGAAAAATGCAGGGTATCCCAGGGAAGTGGTACTGCGGTAAGTCACGGAGCAGAATTAGCAAAAAAAAAAAAGGGCCCCTGGAGCATCCACTGAATATGCCAGCTGAATACAGCAAGTACTCCGAATTCTGCCAGATGCACGTTGTATTTGGCCATCGATTCGGATTTGGCGCACACCCATATGTCTTAAACGTTTCTCACATTCCCATCCCTGCCTCTGCTGAAGTTCTGCAAATTCATCTTGAAAAGATTATTGACTGGCAGCGCCAATAGTGAAGATCTCCATCAGAAAAAAGACAAGTGGCAGCAATAGTTTTTTTTTTTTTTTATCTAATCACTGGATTGTCAGTAGGCCCATTTACTTTGTCAGAATGGCCTCGAGTCTTATCTGGGTTGTCTCTGCTATTCTGATTATTTGCTGTCCTCTGCTGGCTCTGATCTGTCCGTGACCACTGCTGCCACTTAAGGTAGCACTTCACAACTCCACACCACAAAAAAAAATGCCAATCTAAAATCCAGGGATTAGTTAGGAAGCTAAAAGCTGTAGGGACAGTTTATTTACAACAAAAAGCTTACTGATCTGCTTTGCTCACCAGCCAGGCCCGTGACATGCGTGTGTGTACTTAGGCACACCTCCTCCAGCCTTAACCGCCAATCAGATGTTGGCATTTCCAAACCAGCATATACAGACATGCCCACACCCACGCCCACCACTTTTCAGCCCCCAACACACCTCTGGTCAGTTTAATTGTGACTACCCTCTGCTGACTTTCATGCCCTCATGCAACATTAATAGAACTCTGTACTCAGCTGTTCTCCTGATGCTACTCTAGCTGAAAATTTTGCATACACTGCAGTTACCTTTTGTGTGAGTGCTATGCCATGCATCAGGGTTGACTGACAGTCAGTAAACCCTCCCAGCTAGCCGGACCCGCAGCATGGCAGATCGGGCAGCCTTCCAAGTCTGACAACCCTGACACATTGCACATCACTCACCCACATAAAATGTCTCCTTAAACTTGACTGAAGATGCAGAAAAAAAGTACACATGATCATAATAGGCGCTTACAAGCTACGCTTGCTGGGACACCTAAAAATCCTGGTTATTATGAAACATGCTCAGTCCTTCCTTAAGAGCCTGTATTTCTTTCTGGACTTACACTAAGTACATGTTATTTTCCATAATTAACAATGCCATTAAAACAAAACTGCAAGCTCTCAAAGCCTGTTCCCATTATCTGCCTAAATTTACTGGGATCCATAAAGGGAATTTATTGTCAGACCTCTAGGAATTTGTTTGAACTTAGTGTATTTCCTCAGTGTAGATCTATTGTATATGAGTATTGTCTTATTATTGGTTTCATCTTCCAGTTTAAGGAGCAGGACTTGACAGTTTGCAGTTCAGATGGTCTGGCTCCCTGTTCTGAATCTGTGCTACAGACTAGATGGTCCCAGAAGTCTCACAACCGCATTATGGTTATCTTGAGAAAAAGGTACCACGTAAAATGGGAACATGGGGCGGTTTTACTGCACACCGAGATGCATCTAACCGTTTGTTCTTGCTCCAAATCTGTTTTGTCCTATTAAAGGCATGCTGATCAAATTTGACACATCTGGTAGCGCTCCAGACATTCTGCACCTTGCCTCTCAAGTTTCCATTGTAAAAATAAAAAACGTAGTTAACTTGGTTCTTTCATGCATTGGAACACAATTCAAGAAAATAAAAACATTCACGACCAACCATTGATGTACCACCCACCAAGATACACTTGACTTATTGGCAGTTGCTGCTAGACTCAAAAATGAAAAAGCACCCTAGAAAAGACTCCCAAGAAACAACTCCCTGCTGGCTTTCCTGCCTTCCAGCAACAGAGATAGAACTCTACTCAGCTGTTCTCCCGATGTTACTCTAGCCGAAAACTTTTTGAGTGCAACAGTATACACTGCCGATATCTTTTGTGTGAGTGATGTGCCATGCATCATGGTTGACTGGCAATCAATCAACCCTCCCAGCTAGCCAGACCTATAACATGCAGATCAGGTGGCCTTCGGAGTCTGACAATCCTAACACATGGCACATCGCTCACGCACGCAAAAAGGTCTCCTTAAACTTGACTGAAAATGCAGGAAAGAGTACACATGACCACAGTAGGTGCTTACAAGCTGTACTTGTTGGTGCCTAAAATGTATAGGGCAGAATTTTCACCACAGTATGCACTACTGCTTTAACAGACCCTATTGCACATTGCTTTTCAAAATAGCAGAGGGTGGAGTGGTGATACTTGCAGATATTTGTACAAAATATCCAGAAATAGTTTCACAGCTATTATCAGCAAAACAAGATGATGTATTTTAAAGTCGGTTTCAATTCAGAGTCATTGGCAAAAACAATGGAAGGGATTGCTTGATGCAGGCCAAATTTGAAGCTTCCCTTCCCACGCTCAGAGCCCCAGCTAGAACTGAAATGTGACGGCAGCACAAATATGTTGTTTTGAATTCATGAAGGAATGGAATATTTTGTACAGGCCATCCCTGCCCTTTTATTTTGGAGAGTTTTGCCCTCTTTGAAAGTCAGATATATCCAAACTGGAGTTAATGGAAGCCCTGATGCACACTATCAGCCTCCTTAGTTTCCTGGACCCACTTTAGCTGCAAGGCAGACGTTGTGCTGTACATTTGTGTATAGGGCAAAGCTACTGACCCCTCTGTGTACCAAGTCAGTGCAGAATTCTTCTGTGGTTGTTAGAAAAGTCCTTCAAGAGCACAGGATAATCGTTGTGATGCTCCAGCTCCTTGGTGGTCCCATGGGATGGGATGAGACACTTGCATCCACATGAAACAAGATCTCCAGCTGTGCCACATTGCCTCCATGTCTGTTTTACAACATTTACAATGAGTGCATTAGTCTAAAAATTAAAACAAACACACCCAGCACGTTCAGAAATACTAGGTGACTAATTTTGGAAACATGAAAGAAAGGGGGATGGATGCAGGCCAGCAGTGCCCTGTTTACACCGATGTGCCCATCAGGCATAACTTGAGAAACTAAAAAGAAATAAATGTGATTTGAAGGATACCAACCTTCGAGGCCTGAAACAATAGCAGCTGGTTCTTACAAAGTTGGTGAGGAAGTATCCACTGCTTCTGTTACCTACACAGACTCATCCAAGAACTCATCAACCCCTGTCTCCAGATTCTGAACAAGGGGTATCAGAACTGCTGGATGCTGTTGACTGTGTGTTGGCTGCTATAGGTTGTCTGCTGGTATGAGCTATCCTCCACTGCTAGCTGTGACAGGATGAAACGGTCTAAAACAAGTCTCAGGACATGCCACTTTCTAGACTCCCCCAGTCTTTTTCATCTTGTCCCAGTTGGTAAATGGCTCAGGGATTCTTTTCTTTTCAGAAGTTGAATATTTGTACAGTTTATGTCACTAACCTAGTTCCGTTCCTCCTCTGGGACCTTACAGGCAGCAGCACAGAGGGGAATCCTCAGGATCTAGTTTGTTTGCAGGGGCTCAGTCTGCAGGTTTGGGAACCCTGGAATGTAGTGCATTGTAGAGCTGCTATGGTAACACTCCTTGCAGTACCTTGTAAGGCCGATTTCCTTTCTTCACAGAAGACAAGGTAGTATCTGGGGTTAATTGGCTATGAGGGTGTTTTTTTTGTGTGTGTTCTCGCCCAAGTTATTGTTACCCAGTTTGGAAAACATTGAGGAGTGGGTGCGATTGAGGAGTTCCTGCACCATTCGTTTGCACGTGTATGACAGGTGCAATCTATGTAGGCCAGAAACTACACTTTGCTAAGTGGCTCCCATATTGGTAAAGGCCACACATAACCCCTTGGAGCATGGTGGCTGTATCAGAAAAGCATTTTAGTGCAGAATTGCTGCTGCTGTTATCTTAAATCATTGCTTTCATGATTTTCAGCAGTTGCATCACCATTGCTCCTTAAAACCGTGCTGTAAATGCAACCCCCTACCACTTTTCCTAACTTTGTCATGGAGTCCTCAAATGCCGTGCCGAAGGAAATGTGATTCAAGGCCCCCAAATGTAAAAAGTGCCAGACAAGGCTCCAGTCCACTGTGACCAGCTCCTGGTTTCTATTCTGTGACAAGGGTATTTCCTCAGAGCAGAGCAAAGTCTAAGACACTGCAGAACAAAGATGCGCCTTAGAGCCCAGATCCATAACTTATTTCTGGACAAGGGTTTGCAGTTGACCAAATGCACTTCACTTCAGGACCCTCCTGACCTTAAAGTGGAATCCTTACATGTCACATTCATAGATACATAGATGATGGCAGAAAGAGGCCATAGATTCATCCATTTTACCCACCGTGCTTGACTACTCTGCACTGGCCTTAGTGGCCATCCCTTCCTTTGTTTTTGGAGTCGGGATTTTTGGGCTCAAAGTATAAAAGAAATGCCACACTAGGCTCTGGTCCTCCGTGGCCAGCTCCTATTGTCTCCCTGTGACAAGGCTTATTCCTCCAATTCAGAGTGAAGCCCAGCTCTCTTCCTGTTCTGCCTCAGGGTCAACAGAGCAAAGATATATCAAGAGTCCAGAGTTAAGGCATTTATAACATCATGTGGCAGCAGCACTGAGACACAATCCAAGTCTCCAAAATGTAAAGAGGCCAGACTTCGGTCTACTGCTGGCCACCTCCTGCTGCCCATCTTATGATACAGCATCTTCCTATAAGACAAAAGAGGCCCAATTCTCATCAGACTTGGCAGAACAGAGAAACTTAACCAGAGATGGGATTAGAGTCCTCTTCAGCCACGGAAACCCCTTCTCCCCTTTCTCTAGGGCAGTACCAATGGGATTAACACAACAAATCCAAATCTCCTCCTTGTTTTCAAGACTCACGAGAGGCATCTCACGATTGGGAAGTTCATCAGGACATCATACCTTCTCACTGAGGCTGTGGATGTTCCCAAACCCCCCACCACCCCACACACACACAAAAAACAAAATAAACCAGGATCTTCAATGTGCAGCATCCAGCAACAGTAATAAACTGCAAATTATGCCAGGCTAGGCTATGGTCTCCACTGGCTGGCTTCAGTTGCCCCTCTCGTGATAGAGATACCCTTCTTTAATTCACAAGAGACTCAAAGCTCATCCCGCCTCTCTTCAGGCTCAGCTGCCAGAATGGGCACACAGAGCAGAGGGCACCAGCTCTGCAAAACACCAAAAATCTACACGGGGTGGCAAGGATACTGCATCGTGGGGTCTTGTGTCCTGGAGTACATGCACAAATCTTGTCTGTCAAAAAGAAATGTGCTACTACATTTCAAGAAGACGTGACCATTATGAACCCAGTATCATGCCAGATGACTGTTCTCTCGCACGACTCCTCTAATTGTGGGTCATCTCTCTCCAGTGGAGGAAGGCGAGGCACATAATCTACTGGCTCAACAGTGATCGTGAGGACAGCATGTCGTACAGAGATTGGGCTGCTCCCAGTCCACGGCACCCACCTTGGGGCAAAACCTGCTGTGTACAAAACTGGCATAAGGAAATTAAGTTGGATCAGTGGAGTTTTCAACATGTACCCCGACTGGTTTTGAAATCCTACCCCCCAGCCATAAATTCTTTGTGCAGTCATAATCTAGTTAAGGCAGAGTCATTTTTACCACTATCGACTCAAACCGATTTCCCACCCACCTCCACAGCGATTGGACTCAGGCCTGTATTTCATCTTCTTCACTGTTCCCAAGATGACAGTGGTATTGTGCTTCTCTGTAGTGGCAGGGCATACAGGGGATTTTTTTCTGGCATCTTTTGACTTCCAGGAGGCATATGAACATGTTCCATTCATCAGTCGAATTGTCAAACTGCCATTTGGATTATTTACTGCACTGAGGGTGTTTAGGAAGATCCTGCTAGTGCTGGAGGTATTCCTCAAGGAGAAGGGCATATATCTGGACAGTTGACTCATTGGAGTGCAGTCTTGGACTGTAGCACAGCAGGCAGTGTTGGCATTCACTAGAGAATTGCAGTACCACGGATGTATAATTAACCACAGCAAAAGCACATTGCACCTATTACAGCCCAGTCCTCACCGGGGGAGGAGGGTAATGTCAACTCCTCTTACAGGATTGAGAGGCTCAGGTGCAAGGCTACATTGCCCTCAAGATCAGTCTGGCTGTATTGGGCCTGATGGCGGCAAACATCAACTTGGGGTAATGGTCAGGTGCTGCCCTAGCACCCCTTCAGCAACTGACTACAGCTGTGGGATCCATGGACGAAGTTCACTGACAACCAGTGTCTCTTTGACTTCATGTGGTATTTAAAGCCACACAATGTCCTTATGGCCCTTATCCCTTAAGGTTCTCTTCCTCGTGACCATCAGCTCATCTAGGAGGATGTACAAGATTTTACTGGGATTCTAGTAACCCCGGGTAACAAAGGGGTTACACAAGTACCTTGGTGTCTGGCTCAACCGGCACCTCAACTTTTCACAGCACATAGACAACATATTCAAAAAAACTCCACCCCAAGCTTGGTGCCCTTCTATAGGAACAAAAGCTGCATCCCACTGCCTGCCCGTTGCGACATCCTTACTGTGATGATTCTTCCCATCTTTGATTATGCAATTATCCAGGCTGTGTGTTGGTGATGATGTGCGATATGGCCGCCACGACACATTCAGTCACTTCACTACCAGTCTAGCATTGCTTGTAAAGCACTTTGGGATACTGTGTATGAAAAGCGCTATATAAATGCTGATTCTTCTTCTTCTAGCATTTTTTTGCATGAAGAGCAATATGTGGTGGTTCACGAGGCCAAAGTCCTCAGAACTATGGTCTCTAACTTCCATAGGCAGTAGGAAGAAGCGTTGCCCTTCCTTTGCCCAAATCAGAGAACACCGAGGGCTGGCTACATTCATTCAGGTTTACAGCTCCCTTAGAGTTTGACTCCGGCACACTAAGCTGCTTTGGAGGAAAAGGAATGCCCCAGCCAAACGTATATTAGACAAGTGTCTATGCTCTACTGTCTCTCCTTAGCTCTCTTCCCAGGGTCTGTCTACTCCATCTTGAATCGGAGCTCATTACACAAGGGATATGGCTGTTTTTGAACCGTGTGGACCTCTGATGTCTCGAGAGAACATTTTAAGGTCACTACATGGGCCTCTGTCCACACATTTCCAGATATTACTACCTTGATGTGCTCAGCTCTGCCAAAACTGGATTCGGTAGGGGAGGGCTGAGTTTGGTTGTACAGCACTGATCCTTCTCACTTTTAAGAACAGCTTATTGACCATACCAACTGATTGTCTATAACAGCCACTGTACTATAGTCAAGTCAATTTTATTTATATGGCGCTCAATCCAGATGGCTGTGAGCATCTTACAGCAGACAGATAAAACAATTAAAGCAGCTGTTTAAAATTAGCATAAAAGAATTAACGAGGCCTGTCTGAACCATAAATTAAACAAATGTGTTTTCAGACATGATGTAAAAATGGTCAGCGAGAGAGCCACCCTCACTTCGAGGGGAATGGCATTCCACAAAATTGGTTCTGCTACATCAAACGCCCTATCCCCAGATGATTTCAGTCCTGAGCGAGGAACAGGAAGAAGGTCTGCTTCAGCTGAACTGAGGGCACGAGCAAGAGCATACGGGTGCAGGAGGTCTTTCTGATAGCCCGGACCCAGACCCTGCAGGGCCTTGTAAGTCAACAGACAAACCTTGAAACTAACGCCACCTGACGGGAAGCCAGTGGAGAATGCGGAGAACCACAGTGATGTGCTCAGTACGAGATGTCCCAGCCACCAACCGGGCTGCTGCATTCTGAACCAGCTGCAGGCGGTGAATCAGCTTCACGGAAAGCCCCAGGTAAAGAGCGTTGCAATAGTCCAGTCATGATGAGATAAAGGCATGCACTACTGTCGCTAGGTCAGATGGTTCGAGATGGGGCTTGATCTCTGTCATATTACGAAGATGGTAATAGCCACTGTGGACAACAACTGACACTGGGAATTCCAGAGTCCGCTTAGAGTCCACAGTGACCCCCATATTCTTAACTCTTGTCTGCCAGAGGGTCACTTCTCCCAGTGAAGGGAAAGCAGTGCTTCCAAAAGTTGAGGAAAAGCCATATTGACCTGGTTCCATCAGTAGCACTTCTGTCTTATATTTTGTCTTTTATATGGACTCGGCCTGAGCCAGCCGGCTGCCAACCCATCCTGGATCTCTTTTAAGACACTAATCCAGTACCGCGAGAGCTACCACATCATAAAGGATGCAAGACACGTACAGCTGGGTGTCATCAGCATAACACTGAAATGCCAAGCTGTACCATCTAATCTTCCCCAGAGGCAGCATGTATACAGGGAATAACATGGGAGCCAGGATCGCCCCTTGAGGCACCCCACAGCAGAGCAGGCAGTGCTAAGTGTATAGGAGCCAAGTACCACTTGTGTCTTGCTGGTTATGTAGGACTCGAACCACCCTAAAACGGTGCTCAATATATCCACATAGTGCCTAAGGCAAGCCAAGAGCACACCATGATCGACCATGTCTAATGCTGACGAAAGGTCTAGAAGGACAAGAAATTATATTTCAAACAACATGAAGTCTTGCTATATTATGACATATGCAGTGAGTCTCAACCTTCGAACTGCTCCGGAGGTGAAAGAGTTAACTTTCCATGCCAGGCATGGAACACTGAGCTCGAGCTCAGTTGAAATGGTCTTTTGTTCTTCAAACTCAAACCGTCAGATTCTTTACTCCGCCTCACTGAACAGTCGCTCCGGAGGTTTCTCCTTCTGCTCGGTTCATTTTGTCGGTTAAAGTATTGTTTTTCTCGGTTTTCGACCGAATTTAAACCGCAACCGGTCGGCTCAAGCTTTGTCTGTGGTATTGTGATAGGCTAGATAGGTTTACATTATTTCTGTTCTGTGTGGAACTTATAAATGGTTTATCGGTTCGGTTTGAACCGATCCGGTTGTTTAAAAAATCTTAATCTGTGATTTAGAGTGTGGTTACCGGTTCTTATCGGTTCTAAAAAAAAAACGGATTTTATTACGTTTTCCATTTCACCTCGTGACACGGGTTGGGAACCGATAAGGGTCTTACCTGGCATGATTGCCATAAACGGGTAAGTTTGGTTAGACTGGCACTATGTCTGAGAAACCCAAAAGAAAACCGACCCACTGGGTTTCAACACTGCAGTGTGTGTGGGGAGGTCTTTGCCAAGGCTGATCCCCACACCACCTGTGTTTATTGTCTGGGGTTTGACCACCTCAATGCAGACTGCCAGATTTGTAAAAATTTTCCTGCAGCTGCCCTGGAAAAGAGAGTTGGTAGGCTCAGGGAAAGGGAGGCCAAAAAGTCCGCTGAACCGGATGGCCAGCCCGGTTCGGTTCCAACCTAATCAGAAGGAGTGCCCTCTGACCAGGGCGAGACTTCCTCGGGCAAAAGGAGAAACGACTCTGAGGAGTCGGTTCCAGCAAAAAAGACTAGGAAATCACCTGGTGTGGAGCCAAAACTTTCCTCTCCAACCGCTGAAAAAATAGCCAAAGTGATTAAAATTGTCCAGTCGCTGCGCCCGGTTCGGCCGGTTTCACCGGTTCAAGATTATGATTTAGAGGAATATTATGAACCGGAGGAGGGGGAAGAGGAGTATGAGGAGAGTGAATGTGGATTTGAAAGTCTGGATGTGCCCATTGAACCGGACATCTCCCCAGACAGACCTTCAGGAGTGTCTCCTCCTAGGCTTTCTGAGTCCCCTTCTCATTTTATGTTTTATAAAATGGCTGAAACCCTCCAGCTCCTTATGGAGGAAGCTGTGGATGATCAAGAGGAGCCTGACTGTGGAAAGGATGGATATCCCAGAGTCTAGGAGACTGTCTGTTCCCTTGCATAAATCTTTTGGGAAACAGACATTTAAAATTCTAAAAACTCCTCACACTATATCTCCTGTGGATAAGAGAATGGACAAGAGGTACACATTGTCAGACTCTGATACGGAGTTCCTTACACAACAATGCAGCCATGTTGGGGTAGTGCAGGCTGCAGCCTGTGACAAGGCAAATATTCCCTTGGCTTCACACCCCCCAGACAAGGACTCCAGGAGGATTGATGCCATGGCA
This sequence comes from Neoceratodus forsteri, assembly GCA_016271365.2. NCBI lineage: Eukaryota > Metazoa > Chordata > Ceratodontiformes > Ceratodontidae > Neoceratodus > Neoceratodus forsteri. Next base: position 363,161,584 of record JADMNL010000023.1, on the reverse strand, counting down.
AAGAAACAGTACATGGCAGCATCCTTGGGACTCAGACAGGCAAATTATATGGCTTATGTTGCTAGATAACAGAAATTCAGATGGGATACTGTTATGGCTCTAGCAAAACAGGTCCCTGGCCAGCTTGCCAAGGAGCTGGAGCAGGTGGCTGCTGATGGTATTGAGGCATCCAAGGTGCAATTCCATGCTGCAGTGGACTCAAATGATGTGTCATCAAGAGTCATGGCTACATCTGTGGCACTCCGCAGAATGGCTTGGCTCAGATGTACTAGCCTGTCACAGGATACCCAGACTAAAGCCATGGATTTTCCTGTTGTGGGTAATTCTCTGTTTGGGGAACAGACAGAGAATTACGTGAAGAAAATGGATGAGTATAGGACCACCTATAGGAGTGCACAGGCCAAGGAAAGGCAAGCCACTCCTCAATGGCAGCTTCCCAGGGGCAGGCCTTTTCATAGGCTTTTTTACCAAGCCCAAGCCTCCTCTTCTGCTTATGCCCAGAGGGGGTTCTTTAGAGGGAGAGGCAGACGGGGTACAAGCAGGCCTGCTTCCACCCCTCAGCCCAAAGCCCCTGCCAAGCAGGCACCCTGATGGGGTTGCTAGGGCCGATTCTCAACTACTTGTAGGAGGCAGGCTGGCTTACTTTGTTCAGGACTGGGAATCTCTGACATCAGACAAGTGGGTCCTGGAAGTAGTAAGCCAGGGACTGGTTCTCAGCTTCAAAAAGTTTCCAAAGATGAGAACCAGATCCTTTCCACCTGCAAATCCACCAGAGGCACTTGCCCTAGAGGCAGAGGTCTCTTCCCTCCTGGCTCTCAGAGCTGTGGAAAGGGTTCCACCCCTACACCAGGGGCAAAGGGTTGTACTCCAGGTACTTCCTTACCCCAAAAAAGACAGGAGAATGGCGGCCCATCCTGGATCTTAGATACCTAAACAAGCACCTTTTAAAACCAAATTCAAAATGGTGACTCTGGGAATTATTCTACCCTCTCTAAGGCCAGGGGACTGGCTAGCGTCCCTGGACCTCAAGGACGCCTACTTCCATATTCTCATCAGAAGCTCCCATCGAAAGTACCTTGGGTTCGAGCTGCCCTCAGGCCATTACCAGTTCAGAGCAGTGCCCTTTGGCCTCACCTCTGCTCCAAGGGTATTCACAAAATGCTTGGCAGTAGCAGTTGCTTCCCTAAGAAGGCAAAAAATTGCCATCTTCCCTTACCTGGACGATTGGCTCATAGTAGGCCAGTCCCCAGACCAGGTCAGGTTATACCTACAGATAACTCGGCAACTGCTCACCTCTCTAGGTTTCCTTCTGAATCTTTCAAAGTCAGTTCTAGAGCCTGTACAGCTCCTCATCTTCATAGGCGCAGAGCTGAACACAGAGAAAGCCAGAGCCTTCCTTCCTTTGGACAGGGCAAGGACCCTGGTCTCTCTGGCCTCCTCATTCACCCTGCAGGTCTCTCAACCAGCAAGACATTTTCTACAGCTCCTGGGGCGCATGGCTGCCTCTACAGCATTAGTGCAGGGAGCAAGATTTCAGATGAGGGACATCCAGTTCCATTTGAGAGCCTTTTGTTCTCAAAGGAAAGACCCTCTAACCAAATTGATCCCAGTGACTCGAACCCTGATCCAGGCCCTACAGTGGTGGCAGGATCAGAGCAATCTGAGACAAGGGGTTCCTTTTGTCACTCAGTCTCACTCCTTAATCCTTACTACAAATGCATCCCTCTTGGGGTGGGGAGCTCACATGGGCGACCTCACTACCCAGGGGTTGTGGTCCCCTCAGGAATCTCTGCTTGACATCAATCTTTTGGAACTCAGAGCAGTTTTTCTAGCACTTCAAGCTTTTTCCAAATCTGTTCAGAACAAAGTTGTACAGGTCAGAACAGACACCACCACCACAATGTGGTACATCAGCAAGCAAGGGGGCACTCGTTCTACAGCCTTGTGCACCGAAGCAATGAAGTTGTGGTCTCTGGCTTACTCCCTGAACACCTCCCTTACGCTCACGGCAGTTCACCTCCCAGGCAAGGACAATGTCCTGGCGGATGCTCTCAGCAGGATTTCCCAGGGCCATCACGAATGGTCACTGGACCCTCTGGTTTTGGAAGTGATCTTTGCCAGATGGGGCACCCGGCAGATAGATCTTTTTGCAGCCCCAGACAATCCCCAACTTCCTCTTTTTTGCTGCAGGCCCCCAGTGTTGGGCTCAGTCCCTCTGGATGCCTTAGTCCTCAGTTGGGAAGGGAAGTTTCTCTATGCTTTTCCTCCCTTCCCTCTACTGTTCAAAGTGCTAGTCAAAATCAGATCTTAGCCCTGCAAGATGATCCTGATTGCTCCAGATTGGGCCAGACAACCCTGGTATCCACTCCTACTGTCCTTAGCAGTCCATCTTCCCTTGTGTCTTCCCAGGAAGCACAGCCTGTTAACCTGTGCTCAGGGGAGGGTTTGGTACCCGAACCTCAGATCTCTCAATCTCAAGGCCTGGCTCTAGAAGAGTTAGAGTTTGCTGATCTACACCTCTCCCAAGGTGTAATGGATATCCTGAAGGCTTCTAGGAAACCTTCCACCAGGGCTACTTATAATTCCAAAAGGAAAAGGTTTTCCATATGGTGCGCTGGAAAGCATATTTCCCCAGAATCTGCTGATTTACCCACAGTCCTTGATTATATGGTCCACTTAAATACCTTGGGGCTGAGACCAGCTACCCTAAAAGTGCATTTGGCAGCTGTGTCTGCTTTTATTTCAGCAGGTAAGCCCTCTTCTTTCAGCTCATCCTGTCTTCTCCAAGTTTTTCAAGGGATTGCTTTACGCTAACCCTCCATTCAGGGACCCTGCCCCTGCCTGGGATCTTAATGTTTGCATTGCTCACCTTATGCAACCTCCTTTGAACCTTTGTCTTCAGCAGAACTTAAGTACTTGACTTGGAAGACTGTGTTTTGGTAGCTATCACTTCTGCCAGACGATAAGTGAATTGCAAGCTTTGTCAGTGGAGCCTGATTTTATCTTCTTCGTAGAGATAAGGTGGTCCTCAGGACTAATAGGAAGTTCTTGCCTAAGGTGGTTTCAGATTTCCACCTTAATCAATCCATATCTCTTCCAGTGTACTTCACTGACCATTCCTCCTCTGGCGAGAGGAGGTTGCACAGCTTAGATGTGAAGAGAGCCCTTAGTTACTACATAGAGCGTACCAAGGGTCACAGGTTTGACTCCCTCCAACTGTTCCTCACTTATGGTGAGGTTGGTAAAGGGAAACCTGCCACTAAAAGATCCATTGCCAGGTGGATTGTCTCTTGTATCCAATTTTGCTATGAAAAACTGGGTAAGGTTCCTCCCTCAGGCCTGAGAGCTCACTCTACCAGAGGTACAGCTGCTTCCTGGCTGCTGCCAGGGCATCCCTATTCTAGAGATATGTCAAGCAGCTACCTGGAAAACAGTTCACACTTTTACCAAGCATTACTCCCTGGACATCCAGGCTAGGAGTGATGCTCGGTTTGGCACAGCTGTGCTTCAAAGCCTATTTCCTAAGTAGGTTCTGTCCCTCCTCCATAGAGATACTGCTTGGTAGTCTGCATATGTCATAATATAGTAAGACTTCATGTTGTTTGAAGAAAAAAATACTCACCTTAGTAATGTTGTTTTTTGTAATGGAGTCTTGCTATATTATGATCTCCCCCACTGCCTGCCCCTCTCAGAACCTCTGTTTTTGGGATGTGGGTGGGCAGTGCAGTGTTGGCACTTAGTAGGTGCCCACCTTGTTGTCTTCACCCCTCATTTTTTGGGGTGCTTGGTGTTGTGTTTTTCATTTTTGGGTCTCCTGACTTGAGTCTTTGTTTTGGGACCAAAAATGTGTTCTTATGTTTAGTAGCCAGTTGGCTAGTGTAGGTTTACAGCTTCACACAGGATCTCGTGAGTTTAGCTCAGAAAGATCTGACGGTTTGAGTTTGAAGAACAACAGACAGAGTTTCAACCGAGCTCGAGGCTCAGCTGCCCATGCCTGGCATGGAAAGTTAACTCTTTCACCTCCGAGCAGTTCAAGGTTGGGACTCTCTGCATATGTCATAATGTAGAAGACTCCATTAGAAGAAACAGCATTACTAAGGTGAGTAATTTTTTCTTCTAGGAGCGTGATATGTTGTTCATCCACACTGTCTGGCATTGTCCCTTTCCTCTTTAAATCTTGCCGGAATTCTTCAAGCTGGCTCCTCCCACCCACCCGGGTGGTAAATACCTCTGCTCCACCCCATGACGCCAGATCTTCCTTTCCGCTGGAAGATGCAGGTTCCCTCATGCTACTTTGCAGTGACAGAGGCCCTGGAGTTAAATCGACGATTTTCGCTGCACTTACTTGCCTTAAAACTCGTAAGAGTGGACAATTCAGATCCAAACGCTTCGGATATGGAGGACAAGTCGTCCCCCGGGTTTCGCCGGTGTCCTTGTGGACAAAAAATGTCTCTAGCGATCCCCACCGTATGCAGTGTCGCCTCGGTGCCGCAGTATGATACCAGCTGCACATATCTGTTCGCCTTCCATCCCACCATTCTGAGGGTCGCAAGGCGCCTAAGTTGGGGAGACCGAGTTCGCAATCCATCGGTGAAATCGAAGGAGGCCAGGTGGGCGGTTTCCACGGCAGCGGGATCTGCCGAGCAGCTCGAACAGATGGCGGCCTTCAAAGAGGAAGCTGCCCAAGCTTCGGCCAACTGAAGCTTCTTTGTGCCGCTCAACCTGGGCTACACCTTCACGGGATGTTTCCGGGAGTTGTGCCAGTCTCTCCCTACTAAGGGTGAAGCACCTTCGGGCTCGCACTCCTCCCGATCCAAGAAGAAGGATAAGGATCCTAAACCATTTTCTTCTACCTGAAGAAGACGCTCCTGGGACCGAGAGCGGTCCGACTCTCAGGAGCAAGGGGTCTCAACCACGGTCGAGATCGCCTCCTCGGCTGCTGGCTTTTCGGACCTCCCGTCAGGCCAGGGCACCGAAGCCGAGGATACGGCAGAACGCGCCGAGATTTCCTCGACCCGATCGAGCCGCTGTTTCCACTACCCTTGGAGAGGACTCCCATTCTCTTCTTCATCGACGAGGAAACCCGTCCTTTGGGCATCCCGATCGAGGGACAAGAGCCGGAACACCGGTTCTCTCCGAATCTGGCTTCTCCTGACCAACAGAGCCGACGCCGTCAGTCTCGATCGTGGAGTAGGACCCCGTCGGTCGGTAAACCGAGAAAGGGTCACAAACACTCCCGGAAGAGGCGCTGCCACCGTTCCTCATCCTCCTCGGACGAGGAGAGACTTAGACGGAAGCTCCTTCGATGTTACGAGGAGCTCATGTGGCAGCAACTTCTTTTAACAGGTCAAAAGCCGGCTACTCCTGCAGTACCGGCCATTTGGCCTCAGCCGCCGCGCCGACACAGACTCCCTCGGTTCCGAGAACTCCGGTGGGACCGGTGCACATTTCGGCTCGGCCCGTTACAGGCTCCCCACCAATTTTGGTGGAACCACCACCACCAAAACAACCTCAGGGAGGGGCTCTCTCTAAGGAGGACCGACCAACTACGGGCCTGCCCCATAGGTTGTCCATCACGGTCACTCCTGATCGCCCTAGGCATGTCGAGGGGGACTTAGATGGGAGACCCTTGTATCCGGACTCCTCGGATTCGGATACTACCGGCCTTCACTCAAATGATGAGCTGTCGGTGTCAGGCATGGAAGAAGGGCCTTCCTCCTTCCAGGGCATCCTTCGACTCATTTCGGAGTCCACAGGTATGTCTCTGCAGCCCATTCAGAAGAAGGCGGAATATCCTCTCACGGATATTCTCAAGAGGGGGGATACCCCGACGGAGGCCTTCCCAGTGGCTGAAGTCATAGTTGGCCCGGCTCTGGAACTCTGGCAGCGTCCAGCCTCTTTCCCGGCTCCCTCTGCCCGCATGGCCCACAAGTACGCGGTGCCCATGGGGTCTTTATGGCTTCACTGAGCATCCTTCGCAGAAAGCCTTGTGACTGCCTCAGTGTTTAGGCGAACGGGCAGCTCTCACGGATACTGACCACCCTCCGGACAAGGAGTCCGTGAATATGGACCACCGGCCCGAAGGTTTACGTATCATCCCTGGCCTTCAGGCTACAGTGGCGTGAAAAAGTATTTGCCCCCTTCCTGATTTTCTCTGTTATTGCATATTTGTCTCACTGGATGTTTTCAGGTCTTTAGACAAAATGTAATATTAGATGAAGGGAACCTGAGTGAACAAATAACACTTGTTTTTTTTACTTATTTCATGAAAACAGTTAACCAACACCAACTGGCACTGTGTGAAAAAGTAATTTCCCCCTTACACTTAATAACTGGTTACGCCACCTTTAACTACAATGACTGCAACCAAACGCTTCCTATAATTCAATAACAGTCTTTCGCATCGCTGTGGAGGAATTTTAGCCCATTCTTCCTCGCAGAACTGCTTTAATTCAGTAACATTGGTAGGTTTTCAAGCATGAACTGCTCGCTTCAGGTCCTGCCACAGCATCTCTATTAGGTTTAGGTCTGGACTTGACTAAGCCACCCAAAACTTTAATTTTACTTCTTTCAGCCATTCTGATGTGGACTTGCTTTTTGTGTTTTGATCGTTGTCTTGCTGCATGACCCAACTACGCTTCAGCTTCAGCTGAGGGACAGATGACTGGACATTCTCATTAAGAATTTTCTGGTACAGAGCAGAATTCATGGTTCCTTCAATTATGGCAAGTCGTCCAGGTCCTGAGGCAGCAAAGCATCCCCACACCATCACACTACCACCACCATGTTTGACTCTTGGTATGATGTTCTTACTGTGGAATGCTGTGTTTGCTTTACGCCAGACATAATGGGATCCATGTCGTCCAAAAAGTTCCACTTTGACTCATCTGTCCATAGAACATTTTCCCAAAAGGCTTTGTATCATCCAGGTGCTTCTTATGAAGAGACTAGCATTTATGTTCTTCTTGGTTAGCAGTGGTTTCCGCCTTGCTACTCTCCCATGAAGCCCATTTTTGCCCGGTCTCTTTCTGATTGTGGAGTTATGAACACTGACCTTAGCTGAGGCAAGAGAAGCCTGCAGTTCTTTGGATGTTGTTTTAGGATCCTTTGAGACATCCTGGATGATTTTACGCTGCACCCTTGGAGTAATTTTGGCAGGCCGCCTACTCCTGGGAAGATTCACTACTGTTCCAAGTGTTCTCCATTTGGAGATTATGGCTCTCACTGTGGTTTGATGGAGACCCAGAGCCTTAGAAATAGCTTTGTAACCCTTTCCAGACTGATAGATAGCAACAACTTTTTTTCTGATCTTTTCAGGAACTTCCTTTAATCGTGGCATAATGTGCTTGAATCTTTGTGCTGGCAACGTGACTCTGATGGTAAGGGTCAAAATAAGTGAGGTTTATATTGAGCAGGGCTGGCTGTGTTCATTCAGCTGACTCTAATTATCCCTTTAATTGGGTTGATTTAACTAGGGGGCAATTACTGTTTCACACAGTGCCAGTTGGTGTTGGTTAACTGTTTTCATTAAATAACTGAAATAAGTAAAAAAAAAAAAAGTGTTATTTGTTCACTCAGGTTCCTTTTATCTAATATTACATTTTGTCTAAAGACCTGAAAATATCCAGTGTGACAAATATGCAATGATATAGAAAATCAGGAAGGGGGCAAATACTTTTTCACGCCACTGTGGCTCAGCAGTGATCATGGCGCACTTCTCTCACACCCTTTTGGGGTCGCTTGATGAAGTCCTCCCTCATCTCCCAGCAGACATGCAGACCACGGTCAAGCAGGTTCGGTACCAGGGCCGTGCAGTTGCTAAACAACAGCTCCAGACGGCCCTGGACATTGGTGATTCCTGTGCCTGTTCACTAGCTGCTGCGGTAGCCTCTCGCCACAGGGCTTAGCTGAGGTTATCCTCCTTTCCCGCGGATACTCAGCACAAGCTAGCTGACGTGCCCTTCCTTGGCACTGACCTCTTCGGTCTGGGAGTGGCGGGTCATCTACAGCGCATTGAGCAGTCTAATGCCACTTTAGATGCCACATCTGTTAAAGGTTCTTTGGGCAAGAACCAGCAGAAGCGCAAGAAGAAGTCCTTTCAGCATTCTTCTCCTGCGGCCAGACAGCCCTCCTTCCAGGGAGGTCAGCAACAGCAGCAGGCTTAAGCTTAGTGCCCTAGGCCCAAGCAAGGTCCCCAACAGCCCCGCAGAGGAGGCCAAGGTGCAGCCCCAGGTGCCTCCTCCTCCAAACCTGCACAGTGACGGGTTGGGGGTGGCCTCCCCTGCACCCGGTATGCCAGTTCTGGGTCCTCCTGTGGGGGGCCGGCCCCACCACTTTCATTCCGCCTGGTCCGATATCACTTCGGACAGGTGGGTTCTGGAAGTGGTCGGGCAGGGACTACCTCTAGAGTTCGAGCAGTACCCCCCCCCCCCAGCCGGGCCTGTGCCCGTGCCCCACGGGAGGAAAGGATCTCAGTTGACGCTCAGTCGGCCCTTCGGGACGACATTGCTCAGCTCCTCCTCAAGGAGGTGGTAGCTCCAGTGCCGGATCCTCCTTCAGACCCAGGCTTCGTCTCCAGGTACTTCCTGGTGCCCAAGCGGACAGAGGGTTGGCACCCCATTCTAGATCCTCACAACCTGAATCGGTATCTCAGGTCTCGCACCTTCCGGATGGTAACTCTGAACCAGATCATACCATCCCTGGAGCGAAACGTGGTTCTGTACACTGGATCTTCAGGACGCATTCTACCACGTCCCAATCCGTCCGTCCCATCAGCGGTTCCTCCGTTTCAGGGTCAAAGGGACCCTGTACGAGTTCAGAGCCATGCCGTTTGGCCTGTCATTGGCCCCAAGGGTCTCACCAAATGCATCGCAGTGGTGGCAGCCCATCTACTGCATCAAGGGGTTCGATTTACCCCTATCTAGACGACTGGCTCCTGGCGGGTTCCTCCCTTCTGGAGGTGGAGAGGTTCGGGGACCTGACCCTCCGAACCTGCTCCCACGTGGGCCTCCTAATCAACTAGGCCAAGTCAGAACTCGTGCCTTCTCAGGTGATTGGCTTCATCGGGGCAGAGCTCGACTGTTGTCGAGCCAGAGCTCTGCTCCCGGTGGACAGGGCAGAGGTTCTTTCCTCCTTTGCCCAGTCATTTCTGGTTGGGCACTTGCGCCCTGCCCAGGACTTCCTGCGCCTCCTGGGTTACGTGGTGGCGTGCACCTCAGTGGTCCGCTGGGCCAGATTGCACATGCACCCCCTTCAGTGGGAGCTGGCCACCCAGTGGTCTCAGCGTCAGGGTCTCTTCGACCAGCTGGTCACGGTCACCCAGAGGATGTGGGATGCTCTCCAATGGTGGACCGTCCTGAGTCACTTGCAGGAAGGGATCCCGTTTGTCCGCCCGAGCCGACGGTCATCCTCACGACCGACGCCGCCTCTCATGGGCTGGGGAGCCCACATGGGAGACTACAGAGCTCACGGGTTCTGGACCCCCGAGGAGTCCCGATGCCACATCAACCTGTTGGAGCTCAGAGCAGTCAGACTAGCCCTGTCAGCTTTCACTCCTCAGCTCCGGGGTCAAGTGGTTCAAGTCCAGACGGACAATACCACGACCATGTACTACCTCAACAAACAGGGCGGCACGCACTCCCATCTGCTATGCAAGGAGGCGTTCCGGATCTGGACGTTCTTCGGCCGGCTGGAGGCAGATCTTCTAGCCATCCATGTGGTAGGAGTCTCGAACCAACTGGCGGATGCTCTCAGCCGTATAGGCCAGACATCCCACGAGTGGTCTTTCCATCCAGAGGTAGCTTACGATCTGTTCTTCCGTTGGGTCAAACTGTTGGTGGACCTGTTTGCCTCCAGGGAAAACACCAAGCTGAGACTGTACCATGCCTGCCTCCCTCAGCAGGGCTCGCTGCAGGGGGATGCCTTCTCGAGGCCGTGGTCCCCAGGCCTCCTGTACGCCTTCCCTCCATTTCCCTTGATCCACAAGGTGTTACTCAAGGTGAGGAGGGACAAGGCAAAGGTGATCCTGATAGCCCCAGATTGGCCACGCCAGTTCTGGTATCCAGATCTCCTCAGCCTCAGCTGCAATGCCGTGGAGCGGCTTTGGAGACGCTCGGACCTGATATCGTTGAACCAGGGGAAGGTCTTCCACTCAAACCTTCAATCCCTGCACCTCGCAGCCTGGTTCCTGAGCGGCTAGAGTTCCAGGCTCCGGGTCTTTCTGAGGATGTCTACACTGTGGTGGAAGCATCTCGAAAAGAATCAACCAGGAAATGTTATGCCTTCAGATGGAAAAGATTTTCCATTTGGTGTCTGGGAAAGAGCCTGAACCCCTTATCCTGCTCTGTGGCTAACATTCTAGACTACCTTTGGTTCCTCTCCAAAGGGGGTCTTCGGTCATCGACCCTTAGAGTGCACCTGGCAGCCATCTCTGCTTACCGGGTGCGGGCTGGTCAGCCGATGTTGGCACAGGAGACGGTGATTGGGCGCTTTTTCAAAGGCCTGGATCGCATATCCTCCGTGTGAACCTCCACCTCCGTGGATCTCTTGCTGGTTTTGCAAAGCTCATGGGGCAAGCTTTATTCGAACCCATGCACAAGTGCGAGCTCTCGCACTTGTCGTGGAAGACTGCCTTCCTGGTGGCTATCATGTCAGCCAGAAGGTCAGGGGAGCTCCAGGCGCTTTTGGTGGACTCCCCTTATCTGGTCTTTCACAGGGACAAAGTTGTCCTGCGCCCGCACCCGAAATTCCTTCCAAATGTAGTTTCACCTCAACCAGGTGTTGACTCTGCCGGTATATTACCCTAACTACACCTCGGATGCCGAGTACAGGCTCCATACTCTGGACCTCAGACTTGCTCTCTCCTACCATAAGGAGACGACGGCAGAAATTCGGGGAGAGGTTCGCCAGCTGTTTGTCACCTACGCTGAAGCCGCTTCTGGCAGACCTGCAGCCAAGTGGACTATTGCAAGATGGATTACATCATGCATAAGTCTGTGTTATGAATTGGCGGGCAAGGAGCCTCCCAGAGGGATAAGAGCTCATTCTACCGCTATACTGTTGCTTTGGTGGCTGCTTCCAGGGACATCCCTATCCAGGAAATCTGTCGGGTGCTACCTGGAAGTCAGCAAACACCTTTATTACCCATTACCACATCGACCTTGAGTCACGACGTGATGCTGGTTTTGGGGCCTCTGTTCTTCAATCTTTTTCCTAAGTAGGGGTGCGCTTGCCTTCCTCCTCCTGGAGAACTACTAGGATTCGTTAGAGTTGATGAACAACATATCCACGCCCCCAGAAAACAGGTTCTAGGGACATGGATATGTTGTTCATCCACACTTATTGGCAGGTTCCTTGCCGCTTTAAATCTTGCCGGAAGGTCTTCGTTGGCTACTCCCACCCACCCGGTGGTAAAACCTCGGCCCGCCCCATGACGCCAGAGATCTTCTTTACTGCTTGAAGCTCAGGTTCTCCTTAACGCTGCCATGCTTAAGACTGGTTCCTATCTCTAAAGTCCGAAATTAAAAGTTTTTGCTAAAAGACTTCGTGTTCTTCTCCTCGGGCCGCGATGGACAAATCGACCTCGGTTTTCGGAGGTGCTCCTGTGGGCAGAAGATGTCTCAGACGGATCCGCACTCCACGCAGCTCTATCTGCTCTGGGCCTTGAGCACGCACCCGCAGGCCCGCGACTTGTGCTTTCCTTTTCGCCCACGCCCTGAAGACCGCATGTCTGCCCATAACTGGGCGCCCGAGAAAAGAATTCCACCGGTGAAATCTAAAGAGGCCCTGGCGTGTGTGTCCGAGTGTATGGGCTTGGCGGATCAGCCAGAGCAGATGATCGCCTGAAGAGGAGGAAGTGGCGCGGCCGCTTTACCTCAGCGTGCATTTGTCCCGCCTTCTCAGTGCCTCGTATCGCTTTTTAAGGACCTTTGTCTGACCTCTCGACCCAGGGTGAGGGTCCATCTCTTCGGACCTTTTTCCAGGTCCCAAAAGAGCAAAGTAAGTCTCTCCATCGACACTCTTGGGAGCGGAAAGATCCCTCCCTTGTCGACAGCTCGACTTCGGTCGACCCCTCAGCTTCTCGCCGCTGGCTTCACGGTGTCCCCCCAGGCCAGTTGACCGAGACTCACGACACGGTCGAGATTTTTCTCAACCCGCTAGACGGGTTGTCGGCTGGAAGCTGAGAATCCCTCCCTGGTTCCCCTGTGGGAGTTGGGATCCCGCTGCTCGCCTGTGCCTCCGGTTCCGGAGCCTTCGTGGGATCGTCCGAGCCGAGGAGTGCCGATTCACACTTCTCGCCTTCCTCGGCCTAGTCGAGACTCGGGTCTCGACATCCTCGGTGGGTCCACCGACCCGCCGCCATAGGCGGTCTCGTCTTGGCATCATGGGCAAGCGGCACCGCCTTCCTGACGAGGGAGGCTCGGGCGCAAGTTGCGCCGGAGGTACGAGGAGTTTATGTGCAACAGTCCCTTTGACCGGAATAAGCCACCCAGTTGTCTTCCCCGCCATTAGTGGCTGTCACCGAGCAGCCAAACAACCCCTGCTAGGCGAGGAGCCTGTTGCTCAGGCCAGTTGTTCGGCCAATTCCAGCTGCCCCACCGACTCCTGGTGGAACCTCCGCCCACAGCCATTAGTTGGGGCCACCAAACCTTCTCGGTCGGCTTTTGGGTTTGTCCCATAGGCTGTCTGTCACCTCACTCCGATAAACCTCGGCAGGTGGAGGTGGCCCAGGCCCAGGCAGCTCTTGAGGTTCTTCTGAGTCCGATGATGGTTCTCCTCTACTCCAAGCGCATGGACTTGGAGTTCTCGGAGGGCAGTCAATGGACGATAGCACTTGTCCTTCTTAGGGTTGCTCTACTCATCTCAGAGTCCACCGGATGAAGCTCGAACCCGCTTCTAAATGGGCCAGGTATCCCCTCACGGAGATTCTGGACCGAGGGATTCTCCACGGAGGTCTTCCAGTGGCCGGCTTCAGTGGGTCCGGCCTGGAACTTTGGCAGCGCCCTGCTTCCTGCCTGCGCCTTCGGCCAGGTTGGCTAGAAGTATCTGTCCCTACCGTTCCCTGTCCGTTTTTCGGAATAACCTCGTCCGAGGAGTTGGTTACTGACAGCTTTTCGCGTAAGCCGAACGCTAGGATGTGGACAAACCTCCGACAAGGAATCCAAGAAATTGTATTATGCTACGGTAAACATGCTGGCCCTCTCGCCTTCGGCCAGGCCAGTTCGCCGCCCTCATGGCACATTTTTTTCACGCCTGTTGGGCTCCCTGGATGAGGTTGTCCTCATCTTCCCAGAGATCTGCAGACTACGGTCAGGCAGGTGCGGACCAGCAGGCAGTGGCCAAACAGCAGCTCCAGACTGCGAGACATCGGGACTCGTGCCAGGTCTGTGGCGGCCGCAGTGGCTATGCGCCGCCTGGCTTGGCTGAGGATATTTACCTTTACCTCGGATACCCAGCACAAGTTGGCGGATGTTCGCTTTTGGGGACTGACATCTTCGGCCCTGGGTGGAAGGTCACCTGCAGAGGATCGAGAAGTCCAATGCTGCCTTGACTCGGTCTTTCCGCCAGAAGGACAAAGGCCGCAAGCTACAGCTCCAAGCTCCTCGTCCTTTCTGCGCCCGCGGCGCGCCCGGCCCAGCAACGTCAGGGCCAGCAGGCTCGACCTTGGTATCCCAAACCTGCCGTCGGCTTCCTCCAACAGGAAGCAGGGAGGTAAAGGCCCAGGAGGTCCCTCGGCCGGTCCTCCTCCAAGCCTGCCCAGTGATGGGCTGAGGGTGTCGCCCCATCCCTCTCACCTCACCCTGGTTTTCCGGGGACGGCTCAGACACTTCCTTCCGCCTGGTCCGCTGTTACCACGGCCAGGTGGGTACTGGAGGTGGTGGAAAAGCCTCACCTCTGAATTCGAACAGGCCCCGCCTCTTCAGAGCCTGCCGCGACTGGGGCCTTGGGGTCCGTCAGCTCACTGGCGGCTCGCCGAGCCGACATCGCCTCCTCCTCCAAAAGGAGGTGATCACGGAGGTGGAGGACCCCTTCAGACCTGGGGTCGTGTCCAGGTATTTCCTGTTCCGAACGGACGGGGCTGGTGCCCCATTTCTACCCACACGACCTGAACAAGTTCCTAAGGTCTCAACCTTCAGGATGGTCACTCTGGCGCAAATAATACTATCTCTGGAACATGGCGGTGGTTCTGCTCTCTGACCTACAGGACGCGTCTTTCACGCCCTATCCGTCTGGCCACATCGGAGATTCCTCCGCCGAACGGAGGGATCCCCTTCAATTCCGAGCCATGCCCATCGGCTTATCTCCAGCTCCCAGGGTCTTCACCAAATGCATGGCAGTGGTGACAGCATTCCTGCAGCCGAGGGGTCCAGGTGTACCTTACCTGCGTCGACATGATAGCAGCCTCTCCAGACGGAGGTGGAGCAGTCCAGAGATCTGGCCTCCAGGTTTGCTCTCGTTGGCCTTCTCACAACGAGGCAAAGTCGAACTCTAGCTTAAACAGGTGATCCTGTTCATCGGGCAGAGCTCGACTCTTCGAGCCAGAGCACGGCTCCCGGCGGACAGGGCCGAGGTTCTACCGCTTGCCCAGTCATTTCCCCTGTTTGGGCAACGCGCCCCGCCCTGGACTCTGCGCCTTCTGGGTCTCATGGCGGCCTGTACCAGCGTGGTCCGCTGGGCGCTGGCACATGCGCCCCCTTCAGTGGGGACTGGCCAGCAAGTGGTCACAACGCTGCTATCCTTTGGACCAGCTAGTGATAGTGACCCAGGCGATGTGGAACGCTCTCCAGTGGTGAACCGTTCCATTCCATCTGCAGGAGGGCATCCCGTTTGTCCGCCCCGAGCCGACGGTCTCTCTGTCGACCGATGCCTCTCTGATGGGTTGAGGTGCCCATCTGGGGGAACACCGAGTGCACGGCCCCTGGTCCCCGCGGGAGTCCCGATGCCACATCAACCTGCTGGAGCTTCGAGTGGTCCGCCTAGCTCTCACCGCCTTTGCTCCGTTTCTCCGGGGTCAAGTGGTCAGAGTCCAGACGGACAATACCACGACCATGTACTACCTGATCCGCCAGGGCAGGACGCGCTCCATGCTTCTATGCAAGGAAGCTCTCCGCATTTGGTCACTCGTGCGCAGCCTGGAGGCGTATCTCCTAGCCATTCATGTGGCAGAAGCCTCCAACACCCTGGCTGATGCCCTGAGCCGGATAGGGGCTGCATCTCCGAGTGGTCTCTCCTGCCGGAGGTAGTACAAGATCTGTTCTCCCACTGGGGCACACCTCAGGTGGACCTGTTTGCTCTACAGGGAGAATGCGGTTGAGGCTGTTTCATGCCCGCCTCCTGCAGGGCTCGCTGCAGGGGATGCCTTCTCGAGGCTGTGGACCCTGGTTCTCTCTGCGCCTTTCCCCATTTCTCTTGATTCACAAGGTGCTTCTCAAAGCAAGGAGGGACAAGGCGCAGGTGATCCTGATAGCCCCAGACTGGCCCCCAGTTCTGGTACCCAGATCTCCTCAGCCTCAGCTCCAGGCTCCCGAGGCAGCTTCCAGCTCGCCTGGACCTGCTCTCCGTCAATCGGGGGAAGGTGTTCCATCCGGACCTTCAATCCCTGGACCTGACGGCCTGGTTCCTGAGCTGCCAGGAGTTCCAGGCCTGGCCTTTCCGACGTAGGTCCTCAGTGTTGTTGAGGGTCCCTGAAGGAGTTGACCAGAAAATGCTGCGCCTTCAAATGGAAGAGATTTTCCATTTGGTGAGGGCAAGGGCTTGGACCCTTCCTCCTGTTCTGTGGCAAGCATTTTGGACTATTTATGGTCCTTTCTAGTCAAGGGCTTAGGCCGACGACCCTAAAGGGTGCACCTGGCAGCCATCTCTGCTTACCGGGCGCTGGCCGGGAGCAGCCGGTGGCAGGAAAAGGTGGTCGGGCGCTTTCAAAGGCCTTGATCACATTTCCTCCGGGCGAACCTCCACCTCCGTGGATTTACTGCTGGTACTGGCAAAGCTCATGGGCAAGCCATTTGAACCAATGCACAGGTGTGATCTCTCTCACCTGTCGTGGAAGAACCGCCTTGGTGGCTATCACGCCAGCCAGAAGGATGGGAGAGCTCCAGGCGCTTTGCATCGAGTCTCCTTACCTGGTCTTCCACAGGGACAAGGTTGTCCTGCGCCCCCACCCGAAATTCCTTCCGAAGGTGGTGTCGGAGTTTCACCTTAACCAGGTGCTGACTCTGCTGGTGTTCTACCCCAGTCACACCTCGGAGGCCGAATATAGGCTCCATACTCTGGATCCTAGAAGGGTGCTCGCTTATTATAAGGAGCGCACGGCTGAAATTCGGGGAGAGGTTCGCCAGCTGTTTGTCACCCACGCTGAAGCCGCAGACCTGCAGACCTGCAGCCAAGCGTGGCCGATAGGCAGGTGGGTCACCTCCTGCATAGATCGCTGCTATAAGTTGGGCGGGCATGGAGCCTCCCAGAGGGATAAGAGCTCATTCTCACCATGCATTGCTGCATTGGTGGCTGCTTCCAGGCCGCCCCTATCCAGGAAATCTGCAGGGCTGCTACCTGGAAGTCAGCACACACCTTTATTACCCATTACCACATCGACCTTGAGTCATGCCGGATGCTGGTTTTGGGGCCTCGGTTCTCCAGTCCTTATTTCCCAAGTAAGTATTGGGGTGCTTTTGCCTCCCTCCTCCCGGAGAACTGATAGGAGTCTGCCAGTAAGTGTGGATGAACATCATATCCATGTCCCTAGAAATAAAGGTTACTCACCTGTAATAGGAGTTCTAGGAATGGTATATGTTCATCCACACGACCCACCCGACCTCCCCGGCCTCGACGCACAACCTGAGCTTCCAGCGGGCCATATCTGGCGCGCTGCGGGCGGAGCCGAGAGTTTTACCACCCGGTGGGTGGGAGGAGCCAGCTTGAAGACCTTCCGCAAGATTTAAAGCTGCAAGGAACCTGCCAATAAGTGTGGATGAACAATATATACCATTCCTAGAACTCTGTTACAGGTGAGTAACCTGTATTTACTCACCTGTTACAGTAGTTCTAGGAGTGGCATATGTTGTTCATCCACATGCACCCACCCGACCTCCCCGGCTTAAGGCGCACAACCTGGCTTCCAGCGGGCTAGATCTGGCATCATGGGGCGGAGACGAGGTATTTACCGCCCAGGTGGGTGGGAGGAGCCAGCTTGAAGACTTCCGGCAAGATTTAAAGGGGAAAGGGACAATGCCAGACAATGTGGATGAACAACATATACCACTCCTAATACTACTGATCTTACTTCGAGACACAGCTCTTGCAGCAGGTTACACCATTAGGCCTGAAGCCGGCAGGCGTCAGGACCCCACGGAAAAATTCTAGCTAGCTATCTTCAGCGGGGACTGCCCCCGACGCCGGTCCCACCTCCGGACGTCCAGGCATAGTACATGTGGGGCGGTCCGCCGATTCCCCAGTTCTTTCCTCCGCCGACTTGCATGTGTCGCATCTCTTCCGTTCGGTTTTAGCGCCGACGGTAGTAAAGTGCTTTCTCACGGAAATTTGTTCTCCGAGTTCAGTTTTTCTCTGATGTTCTCCCGACCTCGGTCACTCCTCGAGTGCGCCTGTGGAAGCAGATCCCTTTAAGTGATCCGTGACTGCCTGTGTCCGTGCCTAGGCCCAGACACTCACTACACCGGTCCTGCTCTTTTGCCAGAGTTTTAACAGCAGAACCCGGATCAGTCGCCAGAAGGCCCTACAGGTATTCCTGCTAGAGGAGCAACTCAAGTCCATGGCTTCCAAGGGGGATTTTTCGCAGAAGGCCCGCAAGCATGCTGAGAAGCACAGAGAGAAGGCCCCTTCCAGGTCCCCTTCTAGGGCCTCCAACTCGCACAGTTCTGGCTCCAGGTCCGACCGCTCTCCTTCCCGGGCCAGCTCTCAGCCTCCCCCCGCTGCGGTGAGAAAATCTTCTTCCTCTTCTCAGGCCAAGACTCCCACGCCTTCCTCGTCCTCCAAGGCCCTGGCTAAGTCGGGGGATCGCCACCATCACCACAAGTCAGGTTCCCGCCATTCTGAACCCGACGTCAGGTCTGCTTCCTTGCCTCCTCGCAAAACCTAGGAGATCACCTCACTCAAGAGGCCACAGGACCCGACGCTGGTTCGTCCGATGTCTGCCTCTCGCCACAGGTCCCCAGAGCCATCGTCTGCCAGAAGACTGTCATCGGCCAGGCCTACTCATCACCGGATGCTGGTAGGGGGACCGGCGCCCGCTCCTATTGAGAAGAGGACCCGACACCTCCGACCGACGCCGGTCAGGAGACCATCACTGAGGAGGAGTTAACCCAGCCTGAGGACCAGAGGGGCGACCCCGGTCCTGTTGAGACTCCCAGGGAACCCTCGCCGCAACCCTCGCCCCCTTGGGAGCAGACGCCAGGTCCCGTCGACCGTCCACCGGCGCCCGGACCGTCGCCTGGCCTTTCCTTTTCAGAGGTGAAGGAGCTTTTCACTTACTGGTGGGATATCATCAAAAAGGACATGGTCCCCACTCCACCTCCGCTTCTTCCTCCTGCTCCTCCGGTTCCTGCGCCCCCGTCTCCATCTGGGTCTGCAGGCCGGTTACCTTCTCCCCGGGAGCCCAGGACCCCTCCAAGAGGAAGACTCGATAAAAGGAGATCTCCGCCCAGATCCTCTTCTAGGTCACCCAGTCCCAAGAGACCCAGAAGACGCCGCCGTTCGCCTTCGACTGAGGACACGGGATCAAGAGTTTTCTACATTCAGATCCCCATCTCCCCTCTCCATCCCTTCTCCAGACCCACGTGAGATGCCAAAGTCTCCTCCGGATGACCCTTCGTTCTCGGATATTATGAGACACATCCAAGAGAACATGGGATGGGATTCAGAAGAGTTAGACCCCGAAAGGCTACGCCTTGCGAAGTATTTTCGGCAGAAGGACCCCAAACCTGTGGTGGTGCCACCCTTGGTAGACACTTTCGTGGACATCACCAAGGCAGCGTGGAAGTGTCCACATTCGCCTCCGGCGATGCCGAAGAAAGCTGACCGCTTGTACAAGGCTCCAAGAGAAGACCAGTACTTGACTCAGCATCCTCAGGCCGACTCTCTGGTCATAACAGCCTCTCATGACCGGTCCCAGAGACCGCAACATCTGAGTACCCTGCCACCGGACCCAGAGTCCAAGCAGCTGGACGCCATGGGTAGGCGCACGTATGCTTCCGCTACCTGCGCCATCAGATCCCTGAATTATTTGACCCACATGGTGCAGTTCCAAAATGCCCTGTGGGAGCAGGGTCTGGATGCGGCTGAGAAATTGCCGGAAGGTGAGCAGAAGGAGGAGATGTTGCAGCTTTTCTGTACGAGTTCGGACGTGGGAACCCAAGTGCTACGGAGAGCGTGATGACTCCGCGGACTCCTCGGCCGAGCAGCAGCTTCAGGCGTATGCCTCCGGAGGCATTCTTGGTCCGTGTCTCCGGTTTTACCCCGGACGTCCAGAAAAATATCATGGACGCCCCATTCAAGGGAGAAGTTTAGTTTGGTAAACCCTTGGAGAAGATAATTCCCAAACTCCCAAGAGGCCGGGAATGCGGTGAGGTTGGTTCAGGCCATGTACCGACCCAAGCTTAGTTCCTTTCGTAGGAACCAAAGCCGATTTCGTGGACGGACGCAGAGACAACAGTCCCGCCTGTTCCACAACAGAGGGGCTCCGGTTTTCGCAGAGCCCAGGGAAGACAACCCGCCGGTCGAAGCCAGCGCACTCCTAAGCCGGTCCAGCCAGCGGGACCCTCAGCCGCCACAGCCTGACTCCTTCCCCTCCCGCCTCAGGATCAACGAGACGTCATGGTCGGGGGTCGCATTGCAAATTTCCTGCCAGGATGGCAGACTATAACCACCGACAGGTGGGTTCTACAGTTGGTCGGAAGAGGCCACTTTATAGAATTCGCGGAAAAGCCACCCTCGAGGCCTTTTTGCTCTCCGTACCCGGTCAGCACAAGTCATTGATCAGACAAGAAATACTGCCTCCTGCAAAAGGGAGCGATAGAGTACGCCCCAGAGAACCAGAGAGGACACGGATACTATTCCACTTCTTTCTGGTTCCAAAGAAGACAGGGACCTCCGTCCGATTCTGACCTCAGCAACCTCAATTTGTCGGTCGCCTACAAAAGATTCCGCATGGTAACTCTTCCGGGTCTTATTCCCATGCTGAAGCAGGACGTCTTTTTAGCGTCTCTAGATATGCAGGACGCTTACCTGCACATCCCTGTAGCTCAAGCGCACAAGAGGTTCCTGCGCTTTGAGTTTCTAGGCCATCATCTTCAGTTCCGAGCCCTTCCATTCGGGCTGTCATCAGCACCCAGGGTCTTTACTAAATGCATGGCAGTCGTGGCAGCGTCTCTAAGGAGACAGGGCCATTATGTGTTCCCGTACCTGGACGATTGGCTTCTCATGGCCACCTCCAGAGAGGTGTTGTTACGGGAGATCCAGAGCACCCAGGTCCTGTTTCGATCTCTGGGTATCCTAATCAACCACGAGAAGTCTCTCCTGGTACCGTTGCAGAAACTGCAGTTCATAGGCGCAGTATTGGACACCGTTCAGGGAAGAGCATTTCTTCCAGACGACAGATCGGAATGCATCAGATCCCTCATCAGGGAGCTTTCGTCGAACAAGACTGCCCCAGCCAGGTCGGTCCTTCGCTTGCTCGGACACATGGCTGCAGCCATTCCTACTGTCCCTTTCGCAATTCTCCACATGCGGGTAACTCAGTGGATGCTCAAGGTGCAATGGCACCAAAGGCAAGACCACATGCAGCATCCGGTCAGAATCACGAACACCGCGATTCGAGACTGGCAGTGGTGGCTAGACCCAGGGACACTCTCTTTGGGCGTCCCGTTTATAGCGCCGTCCCCGGAGGTAATCCTCACCACAGACACCTCAGGTCTAGGTTGGGGAGCACACCTGGACGGGGTGAAGTCCCAGAGAACATGGACCCCTCTGGAGGCCCACCTCCATATCAACGTCCTAGAGATGAGGGCGGTCCTTTATGCCCTGCAGGCATTTCAGTCAGAGATCCCGCCGAGTACTTTCCTGCTTCAGACAGACAACACGGGCGGTGATGTATTACCTCAACAAACAAGGAGGCGTACACTCTTACCATCTTTGCTGGGAGGCCTTGAGGGTGTGGGATTGGGTAATCTGACACGGCGCAAACCTGATCACAGTACATGTTCCTGGGGTGGACAACACAATTGCAGACGGCCTGAGTCGCTCCCAGGCCAGAATCCACGAGTGGGAACTTCTCCAGGAGGTAGCAGAGGATCTGTTTCTTCGATGGGGAACTCCAGAATTGGACTTGTTCGCCTCCCCATCCAACGCAGAACTGCCCAATTTTTGCTCGCTAGATCCAGGGCCTGGTGTTTTCTGGCGAGACGCGTTGTCCCTCTCCTGGGCGGACAGATTCCTCTACGCTTTTCCCTCCCTTCCCGTTGATCCAGAGAGTTCTTCCCAAGCTGCGTAGGGAGCATGCAACCATGATCTTGGTGGCCCAGGCAGATCTGGTTCCCTTTGCTAATTTAGCTGTCCTGGGAACCTCCGCTCCCGTTGCCATTCAGCTCCCACCTCTTGTCTCAGGAGAAGGGTTCACTGGTCCACCCGGACTTACGCTCTCTGAACCTGCACGCATGGCTCCTAGAGACATAGCCATCTTGCGCCACGGGGTCTCGCAAGAGGTTGCGGAAGTCCTTTCTGCAGCCAGAAAGCCGGCTACACATGCGACATATGCCATGAAATGGCGCCGCTTTTTGTCTTTATGGTCGCAAGCACGCCGCCTTTTCCCTTTAGGGTTGTCCGTGAAAGCGGTGTTAGAGTACCTGCTTCCTTCTCCGCTCGGGTCTCGCCTGCTCCTCGATTTAAAGTGCACCTCTGCCATTTCAGCTTATCACCTCCCGATGGGACAGCGCACAGTGGCACAATTAGATGCCTGTTGAGAATTCCTAAGAGAGGTGTTACACCTTAGGCCGCCCATAAAGGACCCAGTGCCTCCTTGGGACTTGCTTTTTGTCCTGGAGCAACTCACGCTCCCCCCCCCCCCCTTTGAACCTGCCACGGATTGCGAGCTGCATTTTCTGTCGTGGAAAATGTTATTTTTGGTTGCTGTTACAGGCTCTCGTGCAAAGGGCCCTATTTAATTTTCCACCGGGACAGAGTACCCCTGAGGACGAATCCTAAATTCTTGCCTAAGGTGGTTTCCACACTCACTCTCAACCAGGATATTGACCTGCCGGTCTACTTTCCTAATTACTCTAACAGAGGAGAGACACTGCTTCACACCCTGGATGTTCACCGCAGCTTGAGGTACTACCTGAGCAGAACTAAGCAGCTTCGTACTTCGGAGCAGCTTTTCGGCTCCTTTACCGAAAGGATGAAGGGCCAACCAGTATCCAAACAGTCCCTGTCTCGCTGGCTTGTCCAGTGCATCTCTTACTGTTATGATATCAAGCAAGCCCCTCCCAGGAGCAGTCCGAGCCATTCCACTAGGGCGTGGCCACATCTTTGCAGCACTTCAAACGCTCCACTTCTGCCATTTGTACTGCAGTCACTTTGGAGCTCTGTTCATACCTTTATCAGGCATTATAGCTGGACATCGCTCACGGCGAAGAGCAGGCTTCGCCTGGCAGTGCTACAGGTCTCCTGTCCTAGATTCAGGCCCTGGAACGTTTCTTTCTTATTTCCTCCTCCGAGTGTTTGCAAGCACTATTGCTTGGGAATCAGTCCCACGAGGAGCCTGCTGCAAGAGCTGTGTCTCGAAGTAAGATAGTACAGTTACGTAAGAACTTACCATAACAGTAGATCTTCGAGAACAGCTCTTGCAGCCTTCCTGCTCACCTTCCCCCTTGGAGGAGGCATGGCTTAAGGCTTTGTTAACGGGAATTTTTCCCGTTTGTCTTCTGACGGTGGATCCTTGGTCTCCCATTTCAATGTCAGCCTCGGCTGGAAGTCTCCGGCGGAGAACTGGGAATCATGGGACCGCCTTTTGTGTACTACGCCTGACGTCGGAGGCGGGACCGACTAGGAGGTCCTCGCTGAAGATAGCTAGCTAGAATTTTTCCATGGGGTCCTGACGCCTGCGGCTTCAGTCCTAATGGTGTAACCTGCTGCAAGAGCTGTTCTCGAAGATCTACTGTTACGGTAAGTTCTTACGTAACTGTACTTTACAGGTGAGTAACCTGTTTTTTCACCGTAATTCTGGTTATGTTTACACAGCATGAAACCCTGGATATACCGGGGTCTCTCATCTTTGAGAACTGGCGTCATTTTCTGGTTGTCTCCTCCAAGGACTCTCATCATGCTATAGCATCAGTGGAATGCATACTCGTGCTGAGCACAGCAGTGTCCCAACAGAGTCCCCATTCCCTGGTCCTCCGATGCACTGCCACTTGTTGTCACACAGATGGCAGTATTGCAGTGGAGTACAGGAATCCACCCTCCCCAGAGATGGAGAGCGTCGTGTTGGATGTTCAACCCCTCACCCCCGGCAGCCTCCGACAATCCAGGCTTGTTCCCGAACCCGAGTCGCGAGTGGTAGCATTATTGCTGCACCACTGGGCTGGTCAGCATATGTTGTTTAATGTTTATTGTGTTTTTTTTTTTTTTTCTGTTTTTCTCAGTGTTTCTATACTACAGACTTGGACAGAAGGGTCAACTGAGAGAGTCTTGGAAGGGGTGTGTTTTTAAGACTTTTCTTGATTGTTTCATCCTATCCCAGCTAGTTTGGGGGAGTCCATACCATCTGACTGCCTATAGAAGCTGAAATATAATTCTCCTTTGCTCAAGTAAGATATTATAATAAAGGGTGGTAGTAGGATATACCGAAAAAGCTGGAATGGTTCAGTTCTTGCTGGTGTGATTGCTCACCCCCCACAGCCAGCAGTGGAACCAGTGAACCAGAGGAGTGGCTATCTCTACAAAGCAGTGTGCAAAAGATGGAGATTAGTGCCCAAGAGGTGGATAGGCAGAAAGGGGGCAAAATTCAGCAGAAGGGCAGACAGCAAGGGATAAAGGACAACCAAGGAAGGGGCTGGAGTAGAACAGCGAAACAGTCTAGGGAGGTCAAATCATGGAAAGCCATGTGTGCAAATGCCAGGAGTCTTAGCAACAAGTTGGAAGATCTGGAGGCTGTCATGGTGCAGTCAGACCTGGACATTGTGGCCATCACTGAAACCTGGTGTAATGATAACCACGACTGGGAGATTGCCATACCTGGCTACAACATATTCAGAAGAGACCGAGCAGGCAGGAAGGGAGGAGGAGTGGTACTGTATGTGAAAAACGACATAAGGGCCACAGAGATCCAGGAGAAACAAAATTGGGGAGAGATACTGTGGGTTAAGCTGGAAAGGAAAATGGGGACAGCCATCTGCACAGGTGTGGTCTATAAACCACCAGCCCAGGAGGAAGAAACAGATAGGGAGCTGATGCTAGCCATCCAAAGGATGGCAGACAAGGGTGAGGTAGTACTGGTTGGAGACTTCAGTATTCCAGACGTGGACTGGAGCATCCCAGCAGCAGCATCAACTAGGAGCAGATTTATCCTGGACTCCCTTCAGGGTGCCTTCCTCAAGCAACTGGTCATGGAACCAACCGGCAGAAGGCAATACTGGACCTTGTGCTCACAAACAGGGACAGTGTGATGGGGTAACAGTGGGGAGCACCTGGGGAACAGTGACCACCAGTCATTGTGGTTTGAAATCACAGAAAGAGCAGAACCAAACCACACAAAACACGTATCCTGGATTTTAGGGGCAGACTTTGGGAAAATGGGAGATACTTGAAAGAGGCATTAAGGTGAATGGACAGGAATCGGGTTGAGGAACAGTGGGCAGTATTTAAAATGGGGATTACAAGAACAACAGAATTATGCATTAAGCAGGTTAGCAAAAGGAAAAGGAAGAGGAGACCATTTTAGTTTTCCAAAGAGGTAGCAAAGAAAGTGAAAGCCAAAAGGATTGCATTCAGGCAATACAAAAAGACACAGGCAGAAGGGGACAGGGAGAAGTACCAGGAGAAGCAAAGGGAGGTAGGGAGGTCAGTAAGGGAAGCCAAAGCTCGGACAGAAGAACACATTGCAAAATCAGTGGGTAGAGGAGACAAAACCTTTTACAGATAACATAAATGAAAAAAGAAAGACAAGGGGAGGGATAGTGAGACTGCAGGGGGAGAATGACAACAGTAAAGCTCACATATTGAACAGGTATTTCTGCTCAGTCTTTACTGAGGAAGAGGAGGGTAATGGGTCTGAAGGGAGTACAAGGAGTGAGAATGGTGCAGAAATGGACACAAGTCCCTTTGCACGAGAAAGGGTCCTGAAGGAACTGGAAGTAATAAGAGTTGAAAAAGCAATGGGGCCAGATGGGGTGCACCCCAGGGTCCTTGAAGAACTAAGAGAGGTGGTGGCTGAATCTCTGGCTATCCTGTTTAGCCTATCACTGGAAACAGGGGAGGTACCCAAAGACTGGAGGACAGCAGATGTAGTCCCCTTATACAAAAGCGGGAACAAAGAGGAAGCAGGGAACTACAGACCAGTCATCCTCACCTCGGTAGTGGGGAAGATCATGGAAGCACTACTGAAGGAGAGATTGGTGGAATATCTGGTTGTCAATGGACTACAGGACCCAAGGCAGCATGGTTTCACCAGGGGGAGGTCATGTCAGACCAACCTCATTGAATTTTTTGACTGGGTGACTAGGGAGGTGGATCGGGGAGGGTGGTGGACATGGCCTATCTGGACTTCAGCAAGGTCTTTGACACTGTGCCACATAGAAGACTATTACACAAACTGGGGAATATGGGTGTGGGCAGGACAGTAGTGTGGTGGGTAGGTAACTGGCTGGGTGGCAGGACACAGAGGGTGGTGGTAAATGGCTGTCACTCCACAGAGGGAAGAGTGACCAGTGGGGTACCACAGGGATCAGTGCTGGGACCGGTCCTATTCAGCATCTTCGTCAGTGACATTGCGCAGGACCTAGAAGGCAGAATTTCACTGTTCGCTGGTGACACAAAGCTCTGTAACAGAGTAGACACTCCAGAGGGTGTAAACAGAATGAGAAGAGACCTGCGGAAACTTTAAGAATGGTCAGGGGTTTGGCAGTTGAAATTCAGTGCAAAGAAGTGCAAGAGAATGCATATGGGGCACAAAAACTCTGGCACAATATATCAGTTGGGGGTGAGGATATAGCATGCACCAAGCAGGAAAGGGATCTTGGGGTTATCATCTCTGATGACCTCAAGGTAGGGAAACAGTGTGACAAGGCAGCAGGTAAAAAAATAGGATGCTGGGATGTATAGGCAGGGGCATCTCCAGCAGGAAAAGGGAGGTCATTATTCCGCTACACAAGACACTAGTGAGGCCCCACCTGGAGTACAGTGTACAGTTCTGGAGACCATACCACGTAAGGACATAGACAGGGTAGAGAAGGTTCAGAGGAGGGCAACAAAGATGGTGCATGGATTGCATCACAAGTCCTATGAAGACAGGTTGAAGGAATTGAATATGTACTCCTGGAGGAGAGGAGGGAGAGGGATATGATAGAGACATACAAGTATCTCACAGGGAGGAACAGGGTGCAGGAATACACTATTTTTAAGTGAAAAAGGTGTTCCAGGACTAGAGAGCATGGGATGAAGTTGTAGGGAGGACGATTCAGAGGAAACATGAGAAAGAATTTCTTCACAGAACGGGTGGTGGACAAGTGGAACACCCTGCCAGAGGAAGTGGTGGGGGCTGAAACAATCACGGGATTTAAGAATGCATGGGATAGACATAAAGGAATTCTGGAAGTCAGGGTTAAGGGGCAACAGACTTCTAGGAAAACATAAACTAAACTTACAAGCTCAAATGGGCAGACTGGGTGGGTCATAGGCCCTTATCTGCCGACACTGTCTGTGTATCTATGTATTGCATGTTGCATGGAGATCTGTAACTAGGCGTAGCCTGATGATCTGTTTTCGTTTCTGTTAAAGAGAAAATGAGGCTCTGTGGAAAGAGCTGTCCTCACTCCGACAAAAAAACCTGCAGCAGCACAAGATCATCCACAAGGTGAGTGTTTCACAGGGTTTTATGTTTGATTGCAGAATACAAAACAAACAAATCGGTATACTGTATCTCTAGTGGGGAAAAAAAGAAGAGGCAGCCCATTCCAGTTCCCCACAGAAGCAGCAATAGGACCCGCACTCAGTGGTGATCCAGTGCTGACCCCCCCAGAGGATGGGCATCCATATAGGGGTTGCAGTTGGCATTGATGCTATATACCCATCTCAAGCAATCAGACATCATTGGCATTGACCAGTGCTTGTTTATTGCCTTCCGTTCTAGGTTCCCCAAGGCCACGCAGACCACTGACCCTACTAGGTAGTCTTGGTTAGAAAGAAAAGGCCCACAAAGACCATTGTCGGCCTGACCTTCTTTGCCCCTCTAGAGAGAGTAGATCCTGGGTACAGTGATGATTCAAGAATGGTCCTGAAATGGAGGGGGTCGCTAATTATTACTGTGTGAATCAGAAGGTCAGTGAACATGACACAGAGTCACACATGCACTTCCAGCTGCTCTAAGGAGAGTTTTGATGAGAAGGGATTGGTTGCATTTTAGACATTCACCCAGTGTCATCTTGTCATCTCCCACTGTTATTTTACCTATGAAATTGGTGCAAGTTGAGTGTTTAATGTTCATTACATTTCCCTTCTTTGGCAGATCGTTCAGTTCATTGCCACCATGGTCCAGTCCAAGAGTGTCCCTGGAATCAAGAGGAAGATGTGAGTATTCGGCTTCTCTAACCCCATTTCCATTTGATCACGTGGTTCATGTCCTATCTATGTATAAATAGAGCTCCCTCAGAGGTCATTCTTTATTTCTTGGCGTAAATGTTTGTAGTGTGTCCCAAAAGTCATTGTAACACTATAGGCATTGGTTTTAACAGCTGCTCAAGCATTCAGTATTATGCCATAGCTAACCCCACCGCCAAAAAAACAAAGAAAAAAAACTACACACACAGTTTCTAGGGGACACCCGGTGTCAGACACCTGTATGGAGGGACCACATCAGGAAAGTTGAGTTTTGAATTCTGTAAGTGTACTATGCCACGATATGCCATAATATCCCCTCCCCACTTGCAGCTGTGCTGTTTGGAGGAGGGTGTCTTGGGTGAAGCATCTTGAGAATGAGGAGAGGATGTCTTAAATTGAATGACAAGATTAAAGGTGCCTTACAGGAAACGCCACATGTACGAGAAGGTGGGTATCACACGTGGAATGCCATTGAGAAGGGTGTCCTGTATGGAACACTGTAAGGAAGGGGTTGTGTCATGGAACGTCATGAAAAGGAGGGTGGTATGTGGAACACGAGAAGGGTATCACATGATCTACCATGAGGAGGATGGGTTGTCTTTTGGAATTCCACGAGGAGGAGGAAGAGGGTGTGTACTGATGAGAGATTGTTTTGCACAGTCTGGTTTTAGTGTTGGTGGACTTCTATTTTAACTTTTCCATTTTTTCCCCCAGGCCTCTTTTGCTTGGAAATCCTTCCAGCCCGAAATACAGCCGGCCAATCACAATGGACCCTAGCCAGGAAGCATCAGTTATTCATGGAGTGCCGGTAAGGTTTGCTACAGTTTTGTTTTGGAACCTTTATCTCTTGTAACTACTCAGTTTCCCAAAAATGAGAGGAACTGTGAGAAACTATTCAATGCAAGCCTGTCATTAACATTTGTGGGTTTGTTTTGTTTCTGTGCATTCTGTTTTTGCACCCTACTTTCGGGACTTCTCCCGGGGTCCCGAACTCAGCTCGTCGACTCAAGCGTCCGCCTGAACCTTCCTCCGCCATTTGCATCGGGTAAGGGGGGGTTCTAGGGACGTGGATATGTTGTTCAGTCCACACTTTGTGGCAGGTTCCTTGCTGCTTTAAATCTTGCTGTAAGGTCTTCAAGCTGGCTCCTCCCACTCACCTGGGTGGTAAAACCCTGGGCTCCGCTCCATGACGCCAGATCTTCCTTGCCGCTTGGAAGCTCAGGTTCCCTCCTTTGCGCTCTGTGTTTTAGGTCTGGATCCACACTCTCTGGAATTTCCAAAACTAATTTTAAAATTTACAAGACTCCAGTCTTCGTCTTCCCTCACGACAGCGATGGACAAATCGACTCCCAGCTTCCGTCGGTGCCCGTGTGGGCAGAAGATGTCCCAGGATCGATCCAAGACCCACGCAGCGCCTACTGCTTGGGCTTGCCATGACCGTAGGCTTAATTGTGCAGTCCTTTTCGCTTCGGGTCTTGGAGGACCACGCTGCCAGATTTCTTCTCAGGCGCCCTGAAAAACGGTACCCGCCGGTCAAGTCTAAGGAGGCCTGTTGTGCGGTGTCCGCAGCGGGCGGGCTCCGAGGAACAGTTGGAGTAGATGATCACCCTCGAGGAGGAGGTGGCCCACGCCGCTTCTTCTTCCTCCTCGGCCATGACATTTATCCCGCTCTCCTTGGGCTCCTCCTACACTTCTTCTTTTAAGGAGCTTTGCCAGTCCCTCTCCACTATGGGAGAAGGGCCATTGGGACATTCCGGTCGGTCTAGAAAGAAGGACCCTAAAGGTAAGTCCCACTGTCAGCGTTCATGGGAGCGGGGGAGAGATTCCCTTCACTGGACCATCGACTCTCGACTTCGGTCGAGGCTGCGGCCGCTGGCTTCACGGCGTCCACGTCAGGTCAGCTGGCTGAGACATCCGTCGACGCGGTCGAGATTTTTCTCGACCCATCGGAAGGTTTGTCGACTGAAGAAGCCGACAACCCTTCTTCACCGGATCCCCCAGTGGTTACCGAGGATTTTCCTGTGCCGAAGTCCCTGGTTAAGGTCCCTGCACCGAAGGAGGGGCAGGTTTCCCCCGTTCTCTCTTTGACCCACCCTCGGAATCCCTGAAGGTCTCTGTCCTCTTCCAGGTCCCACAGACGTCGGCAGTCTCTGTCTCGGCACCATGGCAAGCGACGTCGCTGCTCGTCCTTGTTGTCTTCTTCAGAGGATAGGCTCCGGCACAAGTTGCGTTGCCACTACGAGGACTTGATGTGGCTGCAACTTTTACTGACCGGTAACAAGTTGACTCCGATGCTTTCTCCGACCATTAAGTGGCTGTCACCGGAACGGCCAAACAATCCCTCGTAGTAGTCGAGGACCCACCTCTGGCACCAGTTGTTCGGCCGAAACCGGCTGCTCCACCCATTGTGGTGGAACCTTTGCCTCCACAACCGAAGACTGGGGCCCCGACCAAGGATTCTTGGTCGGGTCAGGGCTTGCCCCGTAGGTTGTCGGTCACCCTCACTCCTGATCGACCTCGGCAGGTGGAGGGTGGCTCAGGCACCCGGCAGCTGTTTGCAGATTGCTCGTAGTCTAACGACAACTCCTCCCCATTCTTCTGGCCGCTTGCCCTGGAGTCTGCAGGGGGCCATTCGGTGGACGAGAGCCCATCCTCGTTTTTGGGTATGCTTTGACTCATCTCAGAGTCTACTGGGATGCAGCTCGAACCCATTCAAAAACGGGCCAAGTATCCCCTTACGGAGATACTGGGCCGGGGGATGCCCATACGGAGGCCTTTCCAGTGGCCAAAGCCATTGTTGGCCCGGCCCTGGAGCTGTGGCAGAGGCCAGCATCTTGTCCCGCGCCTTTGGCCAGGATGACTCGAAAGTACACGGTCCCCACCAGTTCGCTCTCCGGTTTCTCGGAGCACCCGTCTGTGGAGGGGTTGGTGATCGATAGCGTTTTCTGGCATTCTGGGAACGCTCGGGACGTGGACAAACTGCCTGATAAGGAATCAAAAAAACTGGATTACTCAGGGCGGAAGGTTTACGCTGCTTCCTCCCTAGGCCTTCGTCAGGCTAGCTCGGCCGTCCTGATGGCACATTTCTCACACGCCCTTATGGGCTCCCTGGATGAGGCGATTCCTCATCTCCCGGCCGACCTTCAGACGACGCTCAAGCAGGTACGGGATCAGGGAAGGGCAGTGGCTAAACAGCAGCTCCAGACTTCTTTGGACATTGCTGACTCTTGTGCCTGGTCAGTAGCGGCCGCAGTAGCCATGCGCTGGAGAGCTTGGTTGCGGATCTCCATCTTCACGACGGACACCCAGCACAAGCTGGCAGACATTCCCTTCCTGGGCACCGACCTGTTCGGGCCTGGAGTGGAAGTCCACCTCCAGAGGATCGAGAAGTCCAATGCCACCTTGGACTCGGTCACGTCTGCCTAGCAGGACAAACGTTGCCCACAGCAGCGTAAGCTCTTTCACCTTTCCGCTCCTGCGGCACATCCGGCCCAGCAACACCAGCATCTGGGCCAACAGGCTCACACTTGGCGCCCCAAGGCCAAGTCTGCCGCTTCCTCTAGTAGGAAGCCTGGAGGCAAGGGTCCAGGAGGTCCCTCAGCAGGCCCTTCCTCCAAGCCTGCCCAGTGACTGGTTGAGGGGTGTCGCCCCCAACCTCGTCACTCCTCCCTGGGTTCCCCCCGTGGGGGGAAGGCTCCACCACTTCCTTTCTGCCTGGTCTGCTATCACCATGGACCACTGGGTGTTGGAAGTGGTCGGCAGGGGTCTGCCTCTGGAATTCGAGCAGTTCCCTCCCTATCGAGCCGTCACCCCATGGGGGGGGCTACGGGTTCCGCATCCTCTCAGTTGGCTCATCGAGCTGACATTGCCTTGCTCCTCCAGAAGGAGGTGATCAAGAGAGGTGGCGGACCCTCCTCCAGACCCAGGGTTTGTGTCCAGGTACTTCCTGGTCCCGAAACGGGACAGGGGGCTGGCGCCCCATTCTCGACCTGCACGACCTGAACAAGTTACTAAGGCCTTGCACCTTCAGGATGGTCACTCTGGCTCAGATCATTCCATCCTTGGAACCAGACGTGTGGTTCTGTTCTGTGGACCTTCAGGACGCGTTCTTTTATGTCCCAGTCCGTCGGTCTCATCAGCGACGGATCATCAGTGGACCTGCTTTTCGGACCAGAACTAGAGGCCATCATTGATCAAGTTTCAGATTCTAGCTGTGGCTCAGGACAAAAAATCTAAGGGAGGGCACTGTTTTCAAAAGGCTCATCAGTACTGTCCAGGCCAAAGTTTCAACTTGTTGCAGAAACAATCACAGAATTTCTACAACCAAGGCTCCTTTCTCTCTCACAGAGGAGGCTGAAGCACAGGAAATAGCCGGGAAAACAGGGATCAGAAAGACAACAAGCTGGTCATACTGAGATCATGCTTGTCCTTGGTTCCTGACACTCCCTAAGTGTGAGATTATTACAGTTTGTAGACTGTCCAGATTAGGTTTTCTTTGTTTTGTTAATACATTTTTTCTTATTTGATTTTAATGCATATTTCCTTAGAAAAAGAAGTATTTGTTTAAAAAAGTAAATAATGTTTAAAATGAGTTATAATAATTCAGATTATTTCAGTGCAGTAAGTATTGTGCTCAGCACAACCTACAGCCGATCAGTGCATCATTCCCCACACTGCCAAGTATACATCAGTTTATATCTAAAGAAATTTGTATAAAGAAATGAGCACAGTAATATTTAATTTGGGGTGTCTGCATGGCAACAGGACGTGCTGCTGATGGGCCATCGGGGTGACTGTTACACTGGCTGTTATTTTTATTTAAAGTTTATGATGACAGAAGGAGTTCTGTGAGATGCAGGTCTTGTTTACAGAACATTCTATGTCAAAAATCCTAATACAAAGATATACAACATAGCACAGTGGATTATCAAAACATCCAGTCGAGTAGCAAAACAGTCACATAAAGTTTTTTTTTTTTTTTTTTTAATCTACTCTTTATCTGCTTACACCTGGGTGACCCCATCCGCATCTGGCCCCTGTCCTGTCACACCCCCATCCCAGGACTTAACTTCCACCCTTTACCCCTCGAGTGGGTTTTCTCCCCGGGCTGGCATACGTGCTGTGGTACGCACATATTGCATGAACACGAAGCACGCCTCAGTGACCTGTACCCGGCCAGCTAGGAAGGCAACCACCGTGACGCCACTCAGCTTCCGCTAGGTGGTGCTCAGGCAAATGGGTTGCACTTGTCCTCCCTTCCCGAAGGAGCAGATCCATTGTGGGACACTTGATCCTGCCTTCCCAGCTGGCCTCTGGCCACCCCAGTTTGTTCCACCCGCCTCAGCTCACCACACTGCTCATCCAGCTTCAAAGTTTAATTTTTATTATTATTATAACATTACAAGAAAAGCTGTTCCAACAGAGAGTAACTTTTCCTTTTTTTATATCCCGTCACACCAGAATAGGGAGTCTTGCTGAGTTAGTAACTTGGGTCTCTTGATGTAGTAAAGGATCTGTATCCCTTTCTGCTAGAGTGGGGAGTTTTACTGGGACAGTAATTTAGGTCCTTTGAAATGGTAGAGGGCCTTTATCTCATCTCACGAGTGGGGAGTCGTGCTGGAATCATAACTCTGGTCCTATGAAGTGGTAAACAATATTCCAGCACACAGGGCTAGAGAAGACTTACTTGGATCATAACTTGGGTCTCTTAAAGTGGTAGAGGTCTCTAGCCCAGTGCCGATCAGCAGCCATGGCCCAGTTGGAAAGTGGTGTTTGTTATTTTGTGGTGTGTCAACTTCTTTGCAGATAATTGTCCTGATTCATAAATGAAGATGAGTGTAAGTTTGCACAGGGTGCTGCTGAAGCCAAATAGAAATGGTGCCCCGTCATTAGTTTTGCCACTCTTTTTTTCAGGGACAGACATTCAGGATCGGATCTCCGCTGCTCAGTTCTAGGATTTTCCTGGTAGCTTTGTTCCCCATTTCATGAGAGGCTCTATTTCCTGGGTCTGGGTTCCGGTTGACAATAATGCAAAATTTCCACAAACACACACCCACTGTGAATTGGCTTTCAGGCATCACGCATACTTGCTAGGGACAAGTGTCTTTTTCCCCTGCTCTAACCGGACTGTGTGTATCCTGTCTTTTAGCTTGCATCCAAGTTTGACACTAAGGGGAATAGCAGCATTTATCCAGGAGGAATGATCATCTCTGATGTCACTCATGTCATCGATAGGCAGGCTAAGGATCAGAGCACCCATGGCAGGTAAGTGTCAGTACCCAAGGGGGGTTATTTCACCAGCAGTTGATAAAGCAGTCAACAACAATGCCAGGCAGCTGATTGGATGTATAAAGAGATATTTTGTCTCACGACACAAAAACGTCATTCTTTCACTATATGTAAGTTTGGTGAGACCCCATGTAGATTATGGCTCCCAGTTTTGGTCTTTCTAGCATGAAAAGGATATAAAACTAACACAGAGTATCCAGATAAGGACTACAAAAATCAACGGTCTGGAGTACAAGGCTTGTGAGGAGAGACTCGATGACCTGGGGTTGATGTTATTGGAACCACATGGGGGAGGCTGCTGCTGCTGCTTTATGATATTCTCCAGGATATGACTTTTCCTTATGGAATCAGTGGGGTTCAGATGCTGCATCAAGGAAAGGGAGATTAGGGGAATTCCAGGCAACTTGTTAAGTAACACCTAAGACAACAAATAAAAAACGTTTACGCACAAAGATTGGTGAAGACTTGAAACAATCTTTTAAACTCTGTTGTTGATTCTGGTAAGAACGATGTCTTTAAAAAATGGCTTGATATTGTAATTTTAAATGGGTACTTTGCTCAGGCTAACCACTGAGCAGTGGATTGATGACCTTGATGGATCTTATGATCTTCCCCTTGACAAACACACCATAGTAGATGTGCATAACTGGCAGTGACAACTCACCAGTATGTGTCACTGATGGCTAACAACCACAGTGGGTACATGCTGCCTCCGGCATTGTACATACACCCTCAACATCACTAATGTGGCTGGTACCCTGTTGGAACTAGTCCAGCACTTCAAATACTTGGGGATAACGATATACAGCAGCATGTCTTACTCACAACACATTGATAATATTACAAAGGCAGTCAACAGATGCATGGTATGCTTCATAGACACAAGCAAAGTCTCTCCCCTGAGGCTCTTAATCTGGCCATCCATAGTTAAGTGATCTCGCTTATTGACTATGGACTAGTAATCTATGGTTCAGCAATGTCCATGGCCCTCCGTCGTATCATAGTAGCAATAAACAAAGCATGCCGCTTGGCTACCAGTTCACCAAGGCTAACACACACCTGCAATTTGTATGAACAGGCAAACTGGCTCCAGTTCGATGGCAGACTTGTGGAGCAAGCCTGTTTACTGGCCAAAAAATTAGGCTAGGCCTGGTTCCCGCAGGTGTTTAGAAGCTCCTCACCCCCTATGAACATAGTCGTTTCACCAGAAGCACTGACAGCATGGTTTTCAAAGTTCCTCCCTGTCGCACCTCTCTAGGTCAGAGGGCTTTTGCTCACCATGCTCCTTGCTGGCTGAACTCTCTACCACAGGACATCTTCTCTGTGACTTCATTAGGCCCCTTTAAACAAAAGCTTAGGAAACATCTTGTTTCAAAGGCCTTCTGTGACTGCTCTCACTAACTGTGAATGGTTCTCAACAGCGATTTTTTTCCCTACATATTCTGCCCCTTGGGCATCCATCTTATGGCCCACTATCTTATCAGAATTTTTGCCTGATTCCCTGTAGATAATTTAAACATGCCAGAAACTCCCTTGGAATTCCTCACCTCCTCCAGTATATCTCCCACCTGTTTCTTCACAATCATGCTATTTCTTCCCTATCCCTTCTCTCCTCCCTAGTCCACACCCTCCTAATTTCTCTCCCTACTTTACAGTCACTGTGACAATTTCGCAGATAGTCTCCCTCCCCTGACCTTCTGCCAACGAGGCCCCTTGGGCCGATGTATCTCTCACCCTGCACACATACCTGTTTACTTTGTGTATAGCAGCCTTGTCCTACCTTTCAACCTTACCCCTCTAACCTGCTTTCTCTCTGTCTGTTCCCACTGTACGTTTTGTGTACAGTAGCCTGTCTTTCCAAATTCACTTCCACTTACTCTTCTTTTTCACCCTGTCCATTCTTTGAAATATTGGCATACATTAGTTGCCTGCATTGTTATTCTTTCTGTTGTTGTGTAGTTCTGTAACTTGCAGTATTATATGTCTAGTCCTTGAATTACCTGTTTACCTGTAAAACCAACTGTTGTCACTGTTTTTGTTTTACGTGACGTGGAACCTATGTAATGAGCTTGTTCTCAAAGGTGTTAATCCAAGCTCACAATAAATGAAATAAAAATGTGGAGATGGGAGTGTTATTGACTGGAGGTGCGAATGCAGAGTAGGCATTATGTTGCATGGGGCAGTAAATGTGATGTAGGGAGGGATTGTGCTACACAAATTTAGTACACTGCTGAGAGGGTATGGATGAATCCCATAAGATACACAAAGAATGTAATTGAGCAGTGCTAGCTGTGAGTTTCATATCTTGTTTTGTTTACAGGAGCTGTGACGGACTCGAAAGGCTAGGGGTACCAGAATCGCTCTTGGGCAACATGGAGAATCCCATTTCTGATGCTGTTGCCTCTCCCTTTATCTCTGAGGATTTGTACGGCACGTTGCTGGACGAAAGTTACGAAGCTGAGATGGACGAGGGTTTTACAGACAGGTATGAAGCAGAGTGAATAACAGATTTTGAGTCCGCTCCTATAAACAGATTATTGGATGTTCTTCACCAGGTTTGGTCAAGTCAAGACTCCTGCTGAGGCGAGAATTTGTTCTGTATTAAACTCTGAGCAGTGCTGGGTTCTGATCCTTCTTGGGCGCTTACTGGCTGTGGTCCATGTTGATCTTGACCAGCTCTGGCTTCTAGTCTGTACTGGTTCTTGACCAGTCCTGGGTGCTAGTCTGTATTGATTCCTGTCAAGTTTGGGGTTCTGATCTGTATTGGACCCTGTCTGTTGTTGGGCTCTGGTCCATATTGGTTCCTGACTAGCTCTGGTTTGTGTAGGTCATGACCAGTGCTGGGCTCTGGTCTGTATTGGTTCTTAACCAGTGCAACATTCTGGTCCATACTAGACCTTGACTAGTGCAGAATTCCTGTCCATACAGCACCATGACTGGTTCTAGGGCTGTGTTGGTCCCTGACTGGTGCCATGTTCTGGTTCGTATTAGAGCCTAACAGTCTCTGGGCTGTATTTGTCCCTGACGAGTTCTTGTTTCTGGTTTGTATTTGTTCTTAACCAGTACTGGGTTTTGGCCAGTTCTGGTTCCTAACCAGTGTTGGGCTTTGGGCTGTATTGAACCCAGGATTTTGGTCTATATGGTACTATAACTGGTGCTGTTTTTTTTTTAACCATATTGGTCCCTGATCAGCATTGGGCTGTGATTCATATGGGTCCCTCTTCCTGTGTTGACTATGGTCTGTATTGATCCATGACCAGTGCTGGGCTCTGGTCTGTACTGATCCATGATCAGTGCTGGGCTCTGGTTTGTATTGGTCCCTGACCAGTGCTGGTCTCTGGTCTACATTGGTCTCTGACATGCAGTGGACACTGGTCTGTATTGCTCTGTGACCAATGCTGGGCTCTGATATGTGCTGGTCTCTGACTAGTGCTGGGTTCTGATCTGTATTAGGTCCCTGACCAGTGCTGGTCTGTGGTCTGTATTGGTCCCTAACCAGTGCTGGTCTCATCTGTATTGGTCCCTGACAAGTTATGTGCTGTGGTCTGTATTGGTTCCCCTGACCAGTGCTGGGCTCTAGTCTGTACTGGTCTCTGACATATGCTGAGCTCTGGTTTGTACTGATCCCTTACCAGTGCTGGGCTCTGGTCTGTATTGTTCTCTAACCAGTGCAGGACTCTGGTCTGTGTTGGATGCTGACCAGTGCTGGGTTTTGGTCTGTGTTGGTCTCTTGACATGTGCTGGACTATGGGCTATGTAGCTCTCTGTCCAGTGCTGGACTCCGGACTGTATTGGTCTCTGACCAGTGCTTGACTCTCGTCTGTATTGATCTCTGACCAGTGCTCGATTCTCATCTGTGCTGGTCTTTGACAGCCGCTGGGCTGTGTTGCTCCCTGACCAGTGCTGGGTTCTGGTCTGTATTTGGGTTCTGACCAGTGCTGGACTCTGATCTGTTTTAGTCTCTGTCCAGTGCTGGGCTGTGGACTATATTGATCCCTGACTAGTGCTGGCTTCTGATCTGTATTGGTCCCTGATCAACCCTGAGCTGTGGTCTGTATTGGTCTTCGACCAGTGCTGGGTTCTAGTCTGTATTGGTCCCTGACCAGTGCTGGGTTGTGGTCTGCATTGGTGCACTGATCAGTGCCGGGCTGTGATCTGTATTAGTCCCTGACTGAATTCTTGTCTGTATTGGTTTCCAACCAGTGCTGGGCTGTGGTCTGTATTGGTCTCTGACGTGCTGGGCTTAGGGTTTTGGTCTGTATTGAACCCGGACCAGCACTGGGCCGTGGTTTGTATTGGTCCCTGACCAGTGCTGGGCTCTGGGCTGTGGTCTGTATTGATCACTAACCAGTGCGGGGCTCTGGTTTGTATTGGTCTCTGACCAGTGCTGGGCTTTGGTCTGTATTGGTCTCTGACTAGTTCTGCTCTCTGGTCAGTATTTGTCCCTGAATGTGCTGGGCTCTGGTTTGTATTGATCCCTGACCCGTGCTGGGTTCTGGTCTGTATTGGGTTCTTATCAGTGCCAGACTCTGGTCTGTATTGGTCCCTTTCCAGTGCTGGGCTCTGGTTTGTATTGGACCCTAATCATTGCTGGGCTGTGGGCTATGTTGGTCCTTGACCGCTGCTGGTTTCTGGTCTGTATTGGTCACTGATTGGTGATGGGCTTTGGTCTGTAATGGTCTCTGATGTGCTGAGTTCTGGTCCGTATTGCTCTCTGACCAGTGTGCGGGTCTGTAGGCTGTGATCTGTATTGATCCCTGACCAGTGCGGGACTCTGTCCCTGACCAGCGCTGGGCACTAGTCTTTATTGTTTCTCTTCCTTGTTATTACTGAGTAAGTTTGCATGAGTACATGATTTTTATTCCTTAGATTTCTCTTAGAGTTTATCTGTCTCTGTAGCATACTCCTTACTTCGTCATAATGCTCTGTTGTGACATTACAATCTGTTGACATGGGAGTAACTGCGATGTCACAAGCAGTGCATTATGACCTCGGGTAGGGAGGAAGCAACGGGAATACATGAACTCTTGAGGAGCAAAGATCCTGTTCTCATGTAAATTACCTCATTAATAAATAATGAGGAGGAAGAATACAAAACTAATTTGAAACAGAAGCTGAACTGTGTCTAAATGTTATGTTTTGTTAAAGTTCTTCTGAAGGTGTCAGCTGCTCTTTAACATATGCTGGGCTGTGGTATGTATTGGTCTCTGACCAGCACCAGGTTGTGGTCTGTATTGATTGATTCCTGGTCAGCTCTGGGTCTGGTCTGTATTGATCCCTTAGCAGTGCTGGGCTCTGGTCTATATTGGTCCATTATATGTGCTGGGCTCTGGGCTAGGGTACTCTCTGACTAGTGCTAGTTTCTGGTCTGTAGGGGTCTCTGACCAGTGCTCGGCTCTGGTCAGTATTGGTCCCTGACGTGCAGTGGGCTCTGGTTTGTACTGTATTGTATTAACTCTGCCGTAAGCATTGTATATAAATACCCCTGCTGTATCTTGTTTTTTTATTTAGAGTTTATCTTAGTCAGTGATCAAAATCAGTTTTCTTCATTTTCCTGTTAAATGTCAATGTTTTCTTTACCTGTTGTATGTAATATGTCCTTACCAGGATCTTCTTGTGAGCGGGATTTGCTCAGTGGAGCTTTCCTGGTAAAATAAAGAAAAACGAAAAAAAAAACTAATAAATACTGGTTCTTGACCAGTGCTGGACTCTGGTCTGTATTGGTCCCTGTCCAATGCTGGGCTGTGATCTGTACTGGTACCTGGCCAGTGCTGGGTTCTGGTCTGTATTGGTTCCTAACCAGTGATACACTCTGGTCTGTACTGGTCCCTGATACTACTACAGACTCCTGGAAAAAAGATTCACTCCTTGGCCAGTTCTGGGCTCTTGTCTGTATTGGTCACTGTTAGGTACTGGGCTGTGTTGGTCCCTAACCAGCATTGGCTCTGGTCTGCATTTTTCCTTGACCAGCGTTGGGTCTGTTTTTTATTGGTCCCTGACCAGTGCGGGGCTGTGGTCTGTATTGGTCCCTGACCTGCGCTGGCTATGGTCTGAATTTGAACCCGATCAGCACTGGCTCCGGTCTAGAAACATAGAAATTGAAAGCAGGTAAGGGCTGCATGGCCCATCCAGTCTTCCCATTTTGTTGCATTGCTTACACTGTAGACCCCTCCAGGTCTATGACACTTTCTCTGCCACCTGGTTACCTATCCCTTATGATTCCCCTTGTGCTTATCCTAGGCTTTTTTAAATCCCACCACTGTTTTCGCCGTACTACCTCTGCTGGAAGACTGTTCCAGGCATCCACCACCCTTTCTGTGAAGTATTTCCTCAGATCTCTCCTAAACATGACCCCTTCAGGCTTCATATTGTGGCCCCTTGTCCTGGAGCACCCTTTCCTCTGAAAAATGCCTCCCACTTGTACCTTCTTCACCCCCGTGAGGTATTTATAAGTCTTGATCAGATTCCCCCCCCAGGGTTTACATGTTTAGTTCCTTTAGCCTTTTCTCATAAAACAGTTGATGTAGACCCTGAACCAACCTTTTTTTCCTCCCCCCACCAACTTTATTTCCTCCTGTCACGGCTTGAGGGAACACTCTGACATCCTTTTTCCCTGTGCCTGCCCGCCTGAGATCCGCTGAGGTCTTGTGCGCGCCCCCCCGCTGCCAGCACTCCCGGTTTGACCCGCCCAGGGAGGGCAGCCCGACCACTTACTTGGGCTCCTTAAGGGACAGACCCTGGCAAGCGGGCAGGGCCCGGGTCGAGGAACGATGAGGCTCGGCCCAGTCAGACCCGGTGCTGGGCATGGAGGAATGGTGCCGTCGCCTATCCCCACAAGCCGGGTGTTTCCTCTTTTCTGTGCTTCCCCACCCTCCTTTGTGTCCGCACACCCCAACGCTTGACGCACGGCAACCCTGCCTGCGTCGGGCACTCTGTAATGTGCTGCCCGTGCTTCTGCGGCACCCCCGGTCTCCACCAGGAGTCGCCGGAGCACCGGACAACCCAGTACCCTTCCCCGGGACAGGAGAGCTGCCTGCCGGGCGCTCTATCCGATCCCTCCCCTGCCGGCGCCCGAACTCGGGTCGCTGGCATGGCGCGAGGTGTGGCGTCCAGCGCCTCAACCCTCAGCACCACCGGGCCGGCGACGCTGTATCATTTTGTTAGCCATCCTTTGGACGGCCCCCATCTTGTGTCTGTCCTTCCTGAGACCTGGACACAGTACTCCAGGTGGGGTCTTACTAAAGACCTACATAGTGGCAACACTACTTCCCTTTTCCTGCTGGCAGTACCCCTACCTACACATCCCAGCATCCCACTAGCTCTCCTGATCTTTGTCGTATTGTCTGACCACCTTCGGGTCATCCAATATGATTACCCCCCGGGTCTCTTTCCTGCTTGGTCGCTGCTAGTGTCTCTCCACCCATTTTGTACTGCACCCCTGGGTTTCTATGACTCAAATTTTTTTTTCCCCACGTTTTTCATTAAACCTTAGCTGCCAATCTTTTGATCACTTCTCCAGTTGTTTCAAGTCTCTTTCCATCCTTTGCACCCCTCTCTGGAGTGTCCACCCTGATGCATATCTTTATATCTTTCGCAAAGAGGCAGACTTTCCATAAGTCACTAATGAAGACATTAAAGAGAACTGGCCCCAGTACTGACCCCTGTGGGTACCCTGCAGGTCACTCTTCCCCTCCTCAGAGTGAACTCTTATCATGTTGTTTGGCATGACCTCCCCTCTAAAGCCCTGCTGCCTCAGGTTCTGCAGTCTATTGGATTCCAGGTGTTTCACGATTCTTTTCTTTAATAGTGTTTCCATCAGTTTCCCTACTACAGATGTCAGGCTGACAGACCTGTAATTTCCTGCCTACTCCTTGCTACCATTTTTGTGAAGTGGGACTATGTCTACACTTCTCTAGTTCTTCGGGACCATGCCGGTCTCCAGTGAACTGTTAAGAGAATTTTAGCTGCACCCCTGACAGACTTAACTCTCTTGAATGCACCCCATCTGGCTCCATGGCTTTTCCCACCCTCAGATTAGCTAGTGCTTTACCTCCCCCGATCTCCTGGTGCTTATTTATGGTCCCTCCCCTTCCCCCTCAACTGTGAACACTGAGCAGAAATATTTAAGATGTTTGCCTTTTCTTGGTCCTTCTCAGTATAGCCCCCTGCCTCCTTTAATTAACCGTACAATCCCTCCCTTGGTCTTCCTTTTTTCGCTGATATACCTGAACAGTGTCTTGTCCCCCATTGATATTGTCTGGGCTATTTTTTCCTCAGCTTATTCTTTTGCGCTCCTTACTATCTTGCCTGCCTCCCTCCAATTCCCCAGATACACTACTCTGTGCTCCTCTCTCTCTGGGTCTCCTTGTACCTTCCGAATGCCATTGTTTTTGCCCTTACTTTTTCTACCACTTTCCTTGAGAACCATAATGTTCTTCTGCTTTTGTTTATTTGCCTGATATACAAGTGTGTTGCCTTTACTAATACTATGCTGTCTTTTATTTTGGCGTATCTCCCCCCACCCCCCAACCCCAAAAAACAGGTGGTCTTGGATGCATTCCCCCATCTTTGTAAAGTCGGCCCTTCCGAAATCCAGGACCCTCGCCCTTGTGTGGCTGGATTCCGCTGTTCTTATATTAAACTATACTGTGTAACGGTCACTGGTCCCCAGGTGACCCCCCCCCCGACATCCGCCATACTGTCCTTGTTTGTAAGTACCAGGTCCAGTATTGCCCCACCTCAGGTGGGTTCACTGACAAGCTGCCTAAGGAATGCCCCTTGCAGGGAGTCCAAGATGTCTCTGCTCCTAGCTGATCCTGCAGCAGGTAGGCTTCACTCTACATCTGGCCGATTAAAGTCCCCACCCGCACCACCACCCTCTTCTCATCCATTTTGCCTATGTCTTCCAACATCTTTTTGTTTTATGTCCTCTCCCTGTGTCAGAGGCCTGTATACCACTCCCATGCGAATGGTGGCTCCGTTTTCAGACTCGAGGTTGACCCACAATCAACCCCCCACGTCTTCCCTGTATCTCTGTCGCTTTGATGTTTTCCTTAACATAAAGCATCACTCCCCCACCTTTCCTTCCTACCCTGTCCCTTCTAAATATTGTGTAACGAGGTGTAACCATTTCAAACCCCAGGAAGCCTTCATTATGCTTACTAATGCATTCAACCTGGCAGGTTGAAGTGCCCTGGAGCGCGTGGAATAATATGCAAATAATGTATTCAAACAACATGAAGTCTTGCTATATTATGACATATGCAGTTTGTCCCAGCCTTAGAACTGCTCCAGAGGTGAAAGAGTTAACTTCCATGCCAGGCATGGAATCTTGAGCGCGAGCTCGGTTCAAAAAACTCTGTCTGTTGTTCTTCAAACTGAAACTGTCAGATTCTTTACTCCACCTCACTGAACAGTCGCTCTGGAGATTCCTTCTACTGCTCGGTTCATTTTGTCGGTTAAAAAGTGTTATTTCTCGTTTTTTTAAACCGCATTTGTATATTTTAACCGCAACCAGTCGGTTCAAGCTCTGTCTGTGGTATCGTAAGTAATAGATAGGTTTTACATTTCTCTGTGTGGAACTTGCAAACGTTGTTATCGGTTCGGTTTGAACAGATCAGGTTGTTGTTAAAACTTACTAAATTACATTTAGAGTGCGGTTCCCGGTTCTTATAGGTTCCTAAAAATCGGATTTCATTACGGTTTTTACGACCCGTGACACGGTTGGGAACCGATAAAGGTGTCTTGCTTGGCGATTTGGCGGAAAGGGGCAAGTTTTTGGTTAGGCTGGCATTATGTCTGAGAAACCCAAAAGAAAAACCGGGCCCACTGGCTTTCAGCACTGTGGTGTCTGTGGGGAAGCCTTTGCCAAGGCTGACCCACACACCACATGTGTTTATTGTCTGGGGTTTGACCACCTCAATGCAGACTGCCAGATTTGCAAGAATTTCCCTGCAGCTACCCTGGATAAGAGAGTTGTTAGGCTCAGGGAATGAGAGGCCAAAAAGTCCGCTGACCCGGATGGCCAGCCCGGTTTGGTGCCAGCCGAACCGGAGGGAGTGCCCTCTGACCAGGGCGATACTTCCTCGGGCAAACGAAGAACTGACTCTGAGGAGCCAGTTCCAGCAAAGAGGACTAGAAAATCAGCAGGTGTGGAGCCAAAATTTCCTTCTCCAACGCTGCAGAGATAGCCAAAGCGATCCAAATTGTCCAGTCGCTTTCCCCGGTTCCGTCCGAACCGGCACCATC
The DNA here is from genome assembly GCA_016271365.2 of Neoceratodus forsteri. Lineage (NCBI taxonomy): Eukaryota > Metazoa > Chordata > Ceratodontiformes > Ceratodontidae > Neoceratodus > Neoceratodus forsteri. The sequence continues at coordinate 363,117,229 of JADMNL010000023.1, read as the reverse complement.
AGGTAAACGGTCGGTTCCACCGGTTCAAGAATATGATATAGAGGAATTTTATGAACCGGGGGAAGGGGAGGAGGATTATGGAGAGTGAATGTGATTTTGAAAGTCTGGATGTGCCCATCGAACCGGACATCTCCCCAGACAGACCTTCAGGAATGTCTCCCCCTAGGCTTTCTGAGTCCCCTTCTCATTTTCTGTTTTATAAAAAAGTTGCTGAAACCCTCCATCTCCCTTTGGAAGAAGCTGTGGATGAACAGGAGGAGCCTGACTATGTGGAAATGATGGATATCCCAGAGTCCAGGAGATTGTCTATTCCTCTACATAAATCTTTTAGAAACAGACAATAAAATTTTAAAAGCTCCTAATTCTTTACCTCCTGTGGATAAAAGATGGACAGGAGGTACACATTGTCGGGCTCTGATCACGGAGTTCCTTTCACAACAATGCAGTCATGTTGGGAGTAGTGCAGGCTGCAGCCTGTGATAAAGCAAATATTCCCTTGGCTTCACACCCCTGACAAGGACTCCAGGAGGATTGATGCCATGGCAAAGAAACAATACATGGCAGCATCCTTGGGACTCAGACAGGCAAATTATATGGCCTATGTTGCAAGATACCAGAAATCCAGATGGGATACTGTTATGGCTTTAGCGAAACAGGTCCCTGGCCAGCTGCCAAGGAGCTGGAACAGGTGGCTGCTGATGGTATTGAGGCATCCAAGTGCAATTCCATGCTGCAGTGGACTCTAATGATGTATCTTCAAGAGTCATGGCTACATCTGTGGCTTTTCGTAGAATGGCTTGGCTTAGGTGTACTAGCCTGTCACAGGATACCCAGGCTAAGGCCATGGATTTTCCTGTTGTGGGTAATTCTCTTTTTGGGGAGCAGACAGTGAATTACATGAAGAAAATGGATGAGTATAGGACCACTTATAGGAGCACACAGGCCAAGGAAAGGCAAGCCACTCCTCAGAGGCAGCTTTCCAGGGGCAGGGGCAGGCCTTTTCACAGGCCTTTTTACCAAGCCCAAGCCTCCTCTTCAGCTTATGCCCAGAGGGGGTTCTTCAGAGGGAGAGGCAGATGGGGTACGAGCAGGCCTTCTCCCACCCCTCAGCCTAAAGCCCCTGCCAAACAGGCACCCTGATGGGATGCCCAGGGCCGATTCTCCATTACCTGTAGGGGGCAGGCTGTCTTACTTCGTCCAGGACTGGGAGTCTTTAACATCAGACAAGTGGGTCCTGGAAGTAGTAAGCCAGGGACTGGTTCTCAGCTAAAAAATTTCCAAAGATGAGAACCAGACCCTTTCCACCTGCAAATCCATTAGAGGCTCTTGCTTTGGAAACAGAAGTCTCTACCCTCCTGGCTCTCAGAGCTGTAGAAAGGGTTCCTCCCCTACACCAGGGCAAAGGACTGTACTCCAGGTACTTCCTTACCCCAAAAAAGACAGGAGAATGGCGGCCCATCCTGGATCTAAGATACCTGAATAAGCACGTTTTAAAACCAAAATTCAAAATGGTGACTCTGGGAATTATTTTACCCTCCCTAAGGCCAGGGGACTGGCTAGCGTCCCTGGACCTCAAGGATGCCTACTTCCATGTTCTCATCAGAAGTTCCCACCGGAAGTACCTCAGATTGAACTGCCCTCAGGCCATTACCAGTTCAGAGCAGTGCCCTTGGCCTCACCTCTGCCCAAGGGTATTCACCAAATGCCTGGCAGTAGCAGTTGCTCACTTAAGAAGGCAAAAGATTGCCATCTTTCCTTACCTGGACGACTGGCTCATAGTGGGTCAGTCTCCAGACCAAGTCAAATCACACCTTCAGGTTACCCAGCAGCTGCTTACATCTCTAGGTTTTCTTCTCAATCTTCCAAAATTAGTTCTAGAGCCTGTTCAGCTACTCACCTTCATAGGCGCAGAACTGGACACAAAGCAGGCCAGAGCTTTTCTTCCTCTAGAAAGAGTAAAGACCGTGGTGGCTCTGGCCTCCTTCTTCACTCTGCAGGTCTCTCGACCAGCAAGGCACTTTCTACAGCTCCTTGGGCACATGGCTGCTTCCACAGCTGTAGTGCAAGGAGCAAGATTTCAGATGAGGGACATTCAGTTCCATTTGAGAGCCTTCTGGTCTCAAAGAGATTCTCTAACCAAATTGATCCCAGTAACTCGAACCCTGATCCAGGCCCTGTAATGGTGGCAGGATCAGAGCAATCTGAGACAGGGGGTTCCTTTCATCCTCAGTCTCACTCCTTGACCCTACTACAGATCGTCCCTCTTGGGATGGGAGCTCACATGGGCGACCTCACCACCCAGGGATTGTGGTCCCCTCAGGAATCTCTGCTCCACATCAATCTGTTGGAACTCAGAGCTGTTTTTCTAGCACTTCAGGTTTTTCTGCATCTGTTCAGAACAAAGTGGTACAGGTCAGAACAGACAACACCACTACAATGTGGTATATCAACAAGCAAGGGCACTCGGTCTTGACCTTGTGCACCGAGGCAATGAAGTTGTGGTCTCTGGCTTATTCCTGAACACCTCCCTCATGGCAGTTCACCTCCCAGGCAAGGACAATGTCCTGGCAGATGCTCTCAGCAGGATTTCCCAGGCCATCATGAATGGTCACTGGATCCCCTAGTACTGGGGTTAGTATTTGCCAGGTGGGGCACCCTCAGATAGATCTTTTGCAGCCCCAGACAATCACCAACTTCCGCTTTTTTGTTGCAGGCCCCCAGTGTTGGGCTCAGTCCCTCTGGATGCCTTCCTTCTCGATTGGGAAGGGAAGTTCCTCTATGCCTTTCCGCCCTTTCCTGTCTTGTTCAAGGTGCTAGTCAGAATCAGATCTCAACCTTGCAGGATGATTCTGATTGCTCCAGATTGGGCCAGACAGCCCTGGTATCCACTCCTTCTGTCCTTAGCAGTCCCCCTTCCCCTGTGTCTCCCCAGGGGAGAGTTTGGTATCCGAATCTCAAGTCCCTCAACCTCAAGGCCTGGCTCTTGAGGAGTTGGAGTTTGCTGACCTACACCTTTCTCAAGGTGTACTCGATATTTTAAGCTTCTAGGAAGCTTTCCACCAGGAACTACTTGTAATTCTAAATGGAAAAGGTTTTCCATGTGGTGCTCTGAAGCATATTTCCCAGAATCTGCGATTTGCCCACAGTCCTGGACTATATGGTCCATCTAAATACTTTGGGGCTGAGGCCAGCTACCCTGAAACTGCATTTGGCAGCTGTCTCTGCTTTTATTTCAGCAGGAAAGCCCTCTTCTCTTTCTGCTCACCCTGTATTCTCCAAGTTTTTCAAGGGATTGCTTCACACCCACCCTCCATTCAGGGACCCTGGTCCTGCCTGGGATCTTAATGTTTGCATTGCTCAGCTAATGCAACCCACCTTTGAGCCTTTGTCTTCAGCAGAGCTTAAGTACTTGACTTGGAAAACTGTGTTTCTAGTAGCCATCACTTCTGCCAGGCGCCTAAGTGAATTACAAGTTTTGTCAGTGCAGCCTGATTTTATCTCCTTTCACAGAGATGAGGTAGTCCTCAGGACTAACAGGAAGTTCTTGCCTAAGGTGGTTTCAGATTTCCACCTTAATCAATCTATATCTCTTCCAGTGTACTTCACGGACCATTCCTCCTCTGGCAAGAGGAGGTTGCACAGTTTAGATGTAAAGAGAACCCTTAGTTACTACATAGAGCGTACCAAGGGTCACAGGTTTGACTCCCTCCAACTGCTCCTCACTTATGGTGAGGTTGGTAAAGGGAAACCTGCCACTAAAAGATCCATTGCCAGGTGGATTGTCTCTTGTATCCAATTTTGTTATCAAAAACTGGGTAAGGTTCCCCCTTCAGGCCTGAGGGCTCACTCTACCAGAGGTACAGCTGCGTCCCTAGCTGCGGCCAGGGACATCCCTATCTTAAGAGATATGTCAAGCAGCTACCTGGAAAACAGTACACACTTGCACCAAGCATTACTCCCTGGACATCCAGGCTAGGAGTGATCCTCGGTTTGGCACAGCTGTGCTTCAAAGCCTATTTCCTAAGTAGGTTCTGTCCCTCCTCCATGGAGGTACTGCTGTGTAGTCTCAGATATGTCATATATAGCAAGACTTCATGTTGTTTGAAGAAAATTACTCGCCTTAGTAATGTTGTTTCTTCTAATGGAGTCTTGCTATATTATGACCTCCCCCCCGCCTGCCCCTCTCAGAACCTCTGCTCTTGGGATGTGGGTGGGCAGTGCAGTGTTGGCACTTAATGATGCCCACCTTGTGTTTTTCACTCCTCTTTTTTTGGGGTGTTGTATTTTATTTTATTTTTTGGATCCCCTGACTTGAGTCTTGGTTTTGGGACCAGATAAATGTGTTAATATTTTAGTAGCCAGTTGGCTAGTGTAGGTTTACAGCTTCCACACCGAACCTTAGTGAGTTTTGCTTGTAAAGATCTGACAGTTTCAGTTTGAAGAACAGACGACAGAGTTTTTTCAACCGAGTCCGCGCTCAAGATTCCATGCCTGCCATGGAAGTTAACTCTTTCACCTCCGGAGCAGTTCTAAGGCTGGGACAAACTGCATATGTCATAATATTGCAAGACTCCATTAGAAGAAACAACATTACTAAGGTGAGTAATTTTTTCACTTGGAACGCCATTCATACCTATGCTTCAAGGTGGTGCGGTGTTCTACAGCCTAGTGTCAGATCCTTTTCTCTGCTTGAACAGTCAAGTCGCCCTTAAGCGCTCTCTTCGGACAGTTTTCCTATGAAGAATTTATTGTTTTCCGGTAAGTATATATTATATTTAGGCTTGACAGTTTTTGATTTTTATTTTTAAAAAATTTCAACGGCTATTTTTATTTAGATTAAAATCGATCTTTATGGTAAAAAATATAAGAAGACATACAGAGTTATACAAAAACACTACAACATACACAGAGACACTACAGCATACAGAGACACACACAGTTATACAAAGACAATACCACATTCTCCAGTGCAATCTCATGCTGGATTCAGTTGTGGAATTTTTATATCTGTGTTGCTAAATGCATCAAAACTTCCTGTTATGTCCTTGTTGTGGTACAAAATGTTTAGCATCCCCAGTCTCTCCTCTGAAAGGCACATTCAGAGTTTATCTTGAACTTTTCTGTACAGACTAAACGAACGCGCTACAGCAGTAGATGTAACTGGCATAGCCAGTGCCCTCAACGCAACATTGGAAAGTACAGGAAGGTTTAGCATCTCACTGTCCCAGTACTCCATCGGAGAGATCGTGCGGTATGAAGGAACCTCAAGTTTCATATATAAACTAAAGTCCGCTCAAAGTCTTCTTTTTGGCAGTGAAAGGTGTTGCTTATGGAAACCTATTTAGAGACATCAGCAGAGAGCTGTTTCTTTATAAAGGGATCAAACATCCTGCAACTGTCAATGATCCAGAACCATAAAGTCCTTCAGGCACATTTCGTGCAAGTGTTGCGCTTAGCTTTGAATGAAAATTTCTTGAGAAAGAATGCATTGCTGCAGACAGGGACTGTTGTTTAGATCCCATTAACTTTAAATCCAACATCTTTTAGTGAACTTTTGACATCGCTTGCCACGCTCAGATCGAAGTTCAGTAGTCGTGTCAATTTTGTGAATTAGTGGTGCTTTGGTTTCCATCTGGACATGTATCACATGGATTTTTCCTAGAAAACTGCTCAAAAATGTAAGCTTGCAGTAAAGATCTCTTTGACTCGAATCATCCGTTACAAGTCTCCGTAATTTGGAGGCTTTTTTAGACTGATGCTCTACTTCATCATTAATTAAAAAGTCACACACACTATCCCAATGCGCATGAATGTACTGTGCTGCTTCTAACCAGGAAAACCAACGACATGGGACAACTCTTGCGGGGAGTTTCGTACTGGTTAGTGGAACACCATTGTTTGCACACACTTTAAAAAACGCTCTCCTCTGTTTATTTGCACTCTTAAATAGAGCTGGAAAATGTACCACAATTTCATTAACATCACAAAATTCGTTTGTTTTAATAGCGTGGTCGATAGCTACGTGCAATAAATGTGCGATGCAGGGTATGTGCAGTAAATGTGGGTAAATGTCTCTAAGGTCTTTAATCATTCTCTGCATGTACATTGCTGAATCAGTGTTTATTGAGACACAATCAGACCAAGACAAGCAATAGTCTCTCATCATGTCATGGAGTAAGTTCGAGATTACACCCACATTGCACTGCATAACAACTGTCGATTTCAGTAGCAGACAGTTTATGGATCTATTTTTAGACGAGTAAAAAAACTCCCAGAACATTAATAGCAGGTAGACCTGCCAACTCAGGTGTTTCATCGACAGCAATAGAGAATTGCTTACCAGATAGCAGCTCATTTATTCTTGCTTTGTGATGCATGAAGACCTCTGGAATATATTTCTCCTCCAGCTGACGTCTTTTTGGACATGTTCTCCCAGCTGGTGCATATTTTCTTAGAACACACATCAGATAGCTGGAGCCCCGGGCTGCGTTCATCGGAATTGCTTCAAAACACAAAGCCCTAACAAGATCATGTGGGAAGTCGGCAGCTTCTTTTTTCTGCTTCATGCGCCCCATAAACGATTCCATTGAGGGCTGCGAGATAATGTCTAGACTTTGCTTTAGCCTCAGGTGTGTCTTGCTGTTAAAATGCTTAGAAATGCGATTTGCCTGACCAGATACTTCGGTTTTACAAATCTTGCATCGTAAAATGTCAATAGTTTCCCATCACCAGTCATTTTGACTGTTTTTAATTCCAGTTCAGGGAATTCAGAGCAATACTCGTCTGCACATTTTCTTTTTTGACCCATGCTGTTTGGATGTGTTGCTTGATCTGAGGTCTGATTAAAATACTGCTAATTTTATTATCAGCTCAGAGGGCATGGGAAACCACAGAACTATGCAGCAACTAGTAATTAGGTGTTAATGGAATAGAAGAAAAAATTACTCACCTTAGTAATTGTTTTTCTTCTCATGGAGTCTTGCTATATTAGGACTTATTGCAGTTAGCCACTGCACTTGAACTGCCCCGGAGAGGAAAGAGTTAACTCCAGAGAATCTGGAGTTCTAAAGCGCGAGGGCGCTATACCAAAGCTCTATCTGGGCAGTTTCAAATGAAACTGTCAGATCTTTACAAAGCTAACACTAAGCAACAAGTCTGTGTGGAAAGCTCTACACTAGCCAAATGGCTACCTACTAGTAGTAATAACAACAATAGAAACAACAATAACAATAATAAGAATGAATAATGGTATTATTAGTTTTCCCCCCTGACAAGCACTATTAGGACCCCCCCTTCCCCCAAAGACTCAAGTCCAGGAAGGGGGCCAACAAATCACTCAACACAGAAACCCTAGTTCCCTAACCCTAAATAAAAGAGGGTGAAGGGAAGAACTACAATGGCATGACACAGTGCTTGCACTAATTTGCCACCCCCACCCCAGTAGAAGTTCTGAGAGGGGCAGGTTGGGGGTGGTCTCTAATATTGCGACTCCATGAGAAGAAAAGCAGTTACTAAGGTGAGTAATTTTTCTTCAAACACCATGAAGTCTTGCTATATTAGGACTTATTGCAGATTACACAGCAGTACCTCCATGGAGGAGGGTCAGAACCTACTTAGGAAATAGGCTCTGAAGCACAGCTGTGCCAAAAACGAGCATCTCTCCTGGACAGAAATCCAGGGAATAATGCTTGGTAAAAGTGTGAACTGTCTTCCAAGTAACAGCTCGACAGATTTCCAGAATGGGAATATCTCTAGCAGCCGCTAGAGATGCAGCTGTACACCTGGTGGAGTGAGCCCTCAGTCCTGAGGGGCTCTCCTACCTAGTCTTTGATAACAAAATGGATACAAGAGACAATCCACCTTGCAATTGTCCTCTTAGTGGCAGGTTCCCTTGCCAACCTTGCCCTAGGTAAGGAAGAGTTGGAGGATTCGAACCTGTGACCCTTGGTGTGTTACAAATAGTAGCATAAGGCTCTCTTACGTCCAAGCTGTGCAGTCTCCTCTCACGTGAAGAAATGCTCAGTGAAAAATCCTGGGAGAGAGATGGGTTGGTTCAGGTGGAAACCTGAAACCACTTAAGGACAAACCCTGTGTTAGTCCTAGGGACTGTCTTATCCCTGTGGGAGAGAAAATCTTCTTCCACTGCCAGGGCCTGTAGTTCACTTATGCGTCTGGCAGAAGTGAAACCACCAGAAAAAACATTTTCCAAGTGAGAAGCTTGAGCTCTGCTGGGGACAGAGGTCCAAAGGGGTTTGCATTAACTGAGCAATGCAAACATTCAGGCTCCATGCAGGAGCTGGTTCCCGAAAAAGGAGGGTTGGTGTGAAGCAAGCCCTTAAAAACTTGGAAAACACAGGTTGAGAAGAAAAGGAAGCAGGCTTCCTGCTTGCAGAAAAACAGAGACAGCTGCCAGAGGAACCCTTAAGGTAGCTGGCCCAAGACCTAAGGAATTTAAAATGGACCAAAAAGTCCAGAAATGGGCAGATAAGCAGACTGTGGTATAATCTGCTTCTCAGCGCACCAGACTGAAAACCTGTTCCGCTTAGAATTGTAAGTGGCCCCAGTGAAAAAGCTTCCTTGAAGCCTTTAAAATATTCGCGACACCTTGAAAAAGGTGTAAATCAGCAAATTCTAACTCAAGAGCTGCCTTGAGAAGGAGGAATTTGAGGTTCGGATACCACACACCCTTGTGCAAAGGCCAGTAAGTCGGACTCTGGGCAAGCTCAGGGTAGGGTGGACTGTCAGGACAGAGACAATGGGTACCAGGGCTGTCTGGCCCAGTTTGGAACAATCAGAATCGCTTTGCAGGGCTGAGATCTGATTTTTACTAGTACCCTGAAAGAAAGGGAAAAGGAGGAAAGGTGTACAGAAACTTCCTTTCCAATCCAAGTGAAAGCGTCCAGGGGGCTGATCCCAGCACTGGAGGCCTCAACAAAACAGAGAAAGTTAGTGGTTATCTGGGGCTGCGAAAAGATCTATCTGAAAATGAGCCCCATCTGGCAAGGACTGAACCCAGCACCCGAGGATTCAGAGCCTAATCGTGATGGCCCTGAGAATCCTGCTGAGGGCATCTGCCAGGGCATTGTCCTTCCCTGGGAGGTGAACTGCTATCAGGGAGGTGTTCAGGAGTAAGCCAGAGACCACCACTTCATTGCTTGGTGCACAAGGCTGATGACCGAGTGCCCCTGCCTGTTGATGTACCACACATTATTGTGGTGTTGTCTGTCCTGACTTGAACTACCTTGTTCTGGACAGAAGCTGAAAACTCCTAAGAGCTAGAAGACAGCTCTGAGTTCCAAAAATTGATGTGGAGCAGAGATTCCTAGGGAGACCACACTCCCTCGTGGACACAGGTCGCTTAGCGAGCTCCTCACCCTAACACAGGAGCATCCGTGGTGAGGGAATGAGGAGGACCCCTAGTTTTAGATTGCTTTGATCCTGCCACCAGTGTAAGGCCAGGATCAGGATTGGGTCACTAGAACCAATTTGGAAAGGGAATCCTCCTTTGGGACCAATAGGCCCTCAGATGGAACTAAATGTCCCTCATCTGGAATCTTGCTCCCTGCACTACAGCTGTGGAAGCAGCCATGTGCCCTAGTAGTTGTAGCAAATGCTATGCTGGTCAAGAGACTGCGAGAGTAATGGAAGATGCCAGGGCAAAGAGACTGCCTACCCTTTCAGAGGGAGAAATGCCCTGGCTAACTTTGTGTTCAACTCTGCCCTATGAAAGTTAGTACCTGAACTGGTTCGAGAACTGACTTTGGTAAATTCAGCAGGAATCCCAGAAAGGTGAGAAGCTGCTGGGTGACTTGCAAGTGGATTTTACTTGATCTGGAGACTGACCCACTAAGAGCCAGTCATCCAGGAAAGGAAACAAAGCAATCCCTTGCCTTCTTAAAAGAGCCACTACCACAGCTAGAATTTCAATACCCTTGGCGCAGAGGTAAGGCCGAAGGGCATTGCCCTGAACTAGTAGTGGCCTGAGGGTAACCTGAGGTACTTTCGGTGAGAAGGCCTGATCAAAACATGAAAAAATGGGCATCCTTGAGGTCCAGGAAAGCTAGTCAGTCCCCTGGCCTCAGCCAGAGTTAACATTTTTAACTTTGTTTTCAAAAGATGCTTGTTCAGGTACCTTAAATATGAGATGGGCCGCCAATCTCCTGCCTTCTGTAGGGTAAGAAAGTATCATGAGTACAGCCCCTTGCCCCGGTGGCAAGGAGGGACCCTTCTACTGCTTTGCAGTTCAGAGGAGAAGAAACCTCTGCTCCCAAAGCAAGGGATTCCGAAGGATTTGTAGTGGACCTGTCTGGCTCTCATCTTTGGAAACTGTTTGAAGCTGAGAACCAGACTATTACTTCCAGAACCCACTTGTCCGAAGTTAGGGACACCCAGTTCTGGCTGAAATAAAACCAACCTGCCCACTGGTATAGGAGAACCGGCCCTGGGCACCCCATCAGGGTGCCTGCTTGGCAATAGTCTTAGGCTAAGGGAGGGGACGGTTTACTTGTGCCCGCCTATCTCTGCCTCTGAAGAGACCCCTCTGGCAAAGCAGAGGAGGCCTGAGCCTCTACCTGGGCACTTTTGTAGGTAATCATCCCTGTTTTTCATATAGCTTTCTGTTTGTTCCTCAAACAGAGAATTACCCACAACAAGAAACAAATCCATAGACTTTGACAGAGTATCTTGGGACAGATTAGTGCATCTGAGCCATGCCAACCTACGGAAAGCTACAGAAGTGGTCATGACCCTAGAGAAAACAAGATTAACACCAACAGCAGTATGAACTTGAACTTAGAGGCTTCAGTGCCATTAGCAGCCACCTGTTCCAACTCGCTAGCCAGCTGGCCATGGGCCTGCTTGGCTAACTGCAATACTGCGTCCCACCTAGATTTCCGAAATCTAGCCACATAAGCCATACAACTTGCCTGTCTGAGTCCCACAGAAGCTGCCATATACTGTTTTCTTGTCATGGCATCAATCCTCCTGGAATCCTATTCAGGAGGATGTGAGGCCAGGGGAACTAGCCTTGACACAGGCTGCAGCTTGTACCACACCTACATGACTACACTGCTCAGTGAGGAAGTCTGTAACAGAGCCTGACGAAATACACCTTCTGTCCATTTTTTTATCTTACAGGAGGGACAGAAAGAGGAATCTTATAAAATCTTTGTTGTTTACTTCCTAAATGACTTATGCAAAGGAAAGACAATCTCCTAGCCCATCATTCCTACATAATCAGGCTCCCCTTTACTCATCCATAGCCTCCTCTAAAGGAAGCTGGGGGGATTCTGCACGCTTTTTGTAAAACATAAACTGAGAAAAGGACTCGGACAGAAAAGGAGGAGATTCTAAAAGTATATCTGGAGAAAATGTCCGCTTAAGTGGGCATGTCCAGACCCTACCAGCCACACATGTATTGATCAAATTTCCTCCTCCCACTCCTGTGGTTCATAACAATTCCTCAACATCATAAACCTGAACCACTGGAACTGAACGAGCCACCTTTTACCAACTGTAGATGGTTCGACAGGACCTAGAAACAGTGACTGGACAATCTGTTGTTAACTACTTCTGCAGCAGTTGGAGAGACAATCTTGGACTCCAAACCTACTGATTTCTCTGTCATATTCATTTTTTTTTTTTTTTAAACTGGTTCCTCTGAACCATCCTTTTGCCCGAGGAAGTCTAGCCCTGGTCAGAGGGCACTCCCTCTGGTCCAGTGGGTACTGGACCGGGCTGGCCATCCGGGTCAGCGGACTTTTGGCCAATAGTTCCCTGAGCCAGCCCTATCTCTTTTCAGGGTGGCTGCAGGAAATTTTAAACACCTGGCAGTCTGACAGGAGGTGGTCAGCCCCCAGACAATAAACACAAGTGGTGTGTGGGTCAGCCTTGGCAAAGGCTTCCCCACAGCATCACAGTGTTGAAACCCAGTGGGCCCGGTTTTTCTTTTTGGGTTTCTCAGACATAATGCCAGCCTAACCAAAACTTGCCCTTTTATGGCCGTGCCAGGCAAGACACCCTTATCGGTTCCTAACCGTTTCACGGGTATTTGAAAAAACCCTATTTAAAATCAAGGTTTTTTTAGAACCAATAAGAACCAGGTACCGCACTCTAAAAGCCCAAAACTTTAAAACGTTAAAATAAGCAAACCGATCGGTTCAAAACCGAACAGATAACTAAATTTCCACACAGACTTTACATTTTGTACTTACGGTTTACCAGATAGAGCTTTAACCGAAATGCGGTAAAATAATTACTTTTTGCCGGTTCAAATGAACCGAAAATACTCGCTTGACCAAGAAATGAACCGAGCTGAAGGAGCTGATCTCCGGAGCGACTGTTCAGTGAAGCGGAGTAAAGAATCTGACAGTTTCATTTGAAACTGCCCAGATAGAGCTTTGGTATAGCGCCCTCGCGCTTTAGAACTCCAGATTCTCTGGAGTTAACTCTTTCCTCTCCGGGGCAGTTCAAGTGCAGTGGCTAACTGCAATAAGTCCTAATATAGCAAGACTTCATGGTGTTTGAATACATCGTTGCCTGGTGCTTTAGATGGGGATTCAGCCATACGTCTAAGTATTTGCAAGTGAAAACGTTCTGATTAAAGTTTTAATTGCCTGGTGATTTAGATCATAAACTGCCCTGTTTCTCAGTACTTACTTTTAGCTTGTGATTCCCTATTCGGAATAGGGAATCACAAGCTAAAGTAAAGTTATGAGAGGCAGGGCAGTTTACGATTTAAATCACCAGGCAATTATAATTTTAATCAGAACGTTTTCAAGTGATGCACGAAATAATAGCATTTCGGTAGAAATCGACGAAAAAAGATTTTCTTCGAAATTGACAAAATAGCACGTCTCGATGTAAATCGACGGAAATCGATATTAATCGCAAACTGACAAGCTTAATTATATTGTAATGTCTCTTGTTAGTATTGTTCGAATACTTTGTGTGTTTTTTCACATTTGCGTGAGTCTCTGGTTCCTAAGCAGTCCCTGAAACAGGAGAAGCTCATCACCTTGTTTTAACAATTTATTTTTTCCAAAACTACCTTATGTTATTTAATTTTAAATATGTTTTATTAATGTATTTTATTTTTGCAGGGTTCGGCTGGGTTTCATCTCAGTTTCACAGCTTGAAGTGCGAGGTTTTTTCTGATGGACTCGATCTCTGAGAGAGAGAAAAAAAATGTAATCTCGGTTGGACTGAACCATATTTTCTTCCCTGCTGGGATAAAGCTTTATCTGTCTGTCTGGCAAATAGGCATATGAGACGGACCTAAAAAGAAAATGGGACCTACAGGCTTTAAAACTGGCTAAGACTTTTACAAAGTGCTTCAGCCAGTTGGCCAAGGCAGACGGCCACGAGTTGCATCTCAGGTGCCTTGGTTCTACATATATTTTTACTGATTGTGAATTCTGCAACAAGTTTTGCCCCAAAACTGTTAAGAAGAGGGACAGAAAGCTGCAGGACATTATGGTCTTTCAGCCCCCCTCTATGTCGCCAAAATACTTAGAAGAGGGTCATTCCTCCCACAATAAACCTCTGAAACGATCCTCTAAAGGATCCTTTGAATTTAGGGATCTTACTTCAAGAGTAAGCTTTTGCAGGTGACGCCACCTGGCAGCAGATCTCTGCAATTCTTTTTCTCCAGCAGTACCTAATGGTACTGCCCTCCCAACGTTGGCTTCACCCCCTACATCAGCCAGTATAAAGGGAGGAGGTGGTCCCCATGTGCTCCAGTTCTTTCCCGCCACGGCATGTGTTAGTTAGCTCTTGGCTCTCTGGCTAGTACCGTCCGCTCTCAGAAGAACTCTGCCGCCTCTCAGTTTCACTGAATTTCGACATATGTCAACCTCATCGACTGGGCACCTTAATAAGTGCTCTTGCGGGAGACAGATCCTCTCAAAGAATGGCCACTCTGCTTGCCTTTACAGCCTGGGCCCAGACCACGACTCCGGCGCCTGTTCCCACTGCCAAGCCTTAAACAGCAGGACCCGCATCAGGTGCCAAAAGTTCCTTCATGCTTTTCTTGCCCAGCAGCAGTTAGCCCAAATGCAGCGTGAGTCTTTGTCTGGGAGGGAATCTCGTAATTCTTCCCCTGCTACAAAGGAGCATCGGAGGGAGAAGCACCGGGACTGGGAGAGGTCCCGCACCAGGCCCAGATCCTCCAGCTCGCACTCCACAGGGCGCTCCAGCTCGTCGAGCATGAGGCCCGGCTAACCTCCCTTAAGCCTTCCACCTCTGCTTCTCTTGTCTTTGGCCTCCAGCCTTCAGCCCATTAAGATCCGACCGCCATCGGACTCTGGGTCCCAGGTGGCCCGAGGTAAGTCTGCTTCCCGCTTGGCATCGCTCTTCGGGCAAGGCCTCGTCCCTCCTGTCTAAGTCTGACTGGCGTCTGCCTCTGGCTTCCGACCGACGCTGGTCAGAAAAATCCTCTTGTAGGTCTCGCAAAAAGTCCGACTGTCCTCACCCTTCGGCCACTAAAGGACATCCATCGGACTCTAGCCCCAGCCCAACGGCGGACAAACATCCAGCTGTCACTCCTCTGGCACTGGCTAAGCTGTCGGCTGAACCTCCTCTGCTGTCTGCCCCTCCGGCTCGGACTGACGCCAGTCCTGACATCACCCCTCCTAAAGACCTTGTGCTGGACCACCTGATGTCGGAACCTGACGACGGTACCGCAGAGTTACCACTGTTGTCCCTGGTCAGACCGCCACCGGACCTGCCCGGCACTGGTACGGGCGCAGGCCTACCGACTCCTTCTCCCAAACCGGAGTCTCCTAAATTGGGCATGTCCCAAGTAAAGGAGCTTTTTAGTGCCTGGTGAGAGACAGTGAAGCAGGACATAACACCCACTCCTGCTCCCAGTCTTCAGCCTTCCCACATCGTTCCAGATCCAGATGTGGAGGAGGTCTCTGTTCCGTCCGGGGAAGATGTGGGTAAATCTACTAGTCCTAGGAAACAAAAGGAAAAATCCAAACGCAGAAGGACTAGATCTAGGAGTTCCTCCTGCTCACCTTCCCCTGAAAGACCCAAGAGGAAGAAGAGGCATCGTACCTCTTCCTGTTCTGATGATTATGTCGAGTCGGATCCCTCCACCCCTGACTCCCACCTCAATCTGCTTCCTGGGGATACGGAGGATCAGCCCAAATCTCCACCAGATGACCCCAGTTTCATGGAGGTCATGAGGCATATACAGGACAATATGGGATGGGCTACAGAGGCCCTGGACCCCGAACGCTTGTGCCTGGCAGAATACCTGCGTCAGAAGGATCCCAAGCCAGTTGTTATTCCTCCCTTGGTGGACACCTTCCAAGATGTCACCTATGCCACTTGGAAGCACCCAGTGCATCCTTTGCTGTGCCCAAGAAGGCACATAGATTGTACCAGGTTCCCAAGGACCATACCTTTTTAGCCGAGCACCCCATTGCGGACTCCGTGGCGATCTCAGCTGCACACGATCGTTCACAGAGGTCAAAACACCTGAGCACCCAGCCGCCTGACTGAGTCGAAAGCAGCTGGATTCCTTAGGTCGCAAGGTGTACTCTTCTGCCACTTGCAGTATTCGTAGCCTCAGTTTTTTGACTCACATGGTCCAGTTCCAGAATGCCGTTTGGGACAAAGGACTAGACATTCTGCAAGGTATGCCCGACTGCCTGCAAAAGGCAGAGCTTGCTAAACTCCTACAAACTGGCTCGAACATTGGTACCCACGTTCTGAGGGCAGCTTATGACTCTCTGGACAACTCGGCGAGGGTGGCTGCAACTGGTATTTGTCTTCGGCACCATTCCTGGCTCCGAGTCTCTGGGTTCAACCCAGATGTTCAAACAAACCTTCTGGATGCCCTATTTAAGGGCTCTATGCTCTTCGGTGAAGACACAGAAAAGGTCATTTCTAGGGATATGGATATGTTGTTCATCCACACTGTCTGGCAGGTATCCTTGCTGCTTTAAATCTTGCCGGAAGGTCTTCAAGCTGGCTCCTCCCACCCACCCGGGTGGTAAAACTCTTGGCTCCACCCCATGATGCCAGATCTTCCTTACCGCTTGGAAGCTCAGGTTCCCTCCTTAACGCTTTGCGTATAAGACTGGTTCCTAATTCTTCGGTTTTGCGAATTTAAAAGTTTTCGCTAAAATAGACTTTGGTCTTCTATCCTTCGCGGCTAGCGATGAGACAATCGACTCGGTTTCGGAGATGCCCTTGCGGGCAGAAGATGTCTCGGGCGGATCCGCCCTCACGATCGTCTACTGGGCAGGCCTTGAGCCGCGACCGCTGACTGCGACCTGTGCTCTTCGACTCGATCACCGAACTGTTGCTGCCGCGTTTACAACTGGGCGTCCGAGAAGCGTTTTCCTCGGTGAAGTGAAGAGGCCCGGTCGGCGGTTTCGCCGGCGGCGGGCTCGACGGATCAGCTCAAGCAGATGATCGCCCTCGAAGAGGAGGCAGCGCGGGCCGCATCTGCCTCGGCCGCGGCATTTGTCCCGCTCTCTCTGGGTGCCTCTTATTCAGCTTCCTTTAAGGAGCTTTGTCTGTCACTCTCTACTAAAGGAGAGGGACCAACTTCTGCTGGACCCTTTTCTCGGTCCAAAAAGGAGACAAGGGTAAGTCCCTCTGTCGACGCTCTTGGGAGCGGGACAGATCCCTCTTCCCTTCGTTCGACCACTCGGCTTCGGCCACTGGTCTCACGGTGTCCCCGTCAGGCCAGTTGACTGAGACTCCCGTCGACGCGGTCGAGATTTTTCTACCTGTTGGACAGGTTTGTCGACAGGAGAAGCCGAAATCCTCTCCCCGGTTCCCCAGTGGGAGTTGAGGACCCGATGGGACTGCCAGTGCCTCTGGTTCCGGGCCTTGGTGAACCCTCGAACCGAGGGGAGTGCCGGTTCCCCATGACACCTCCCTGCACCGTCCTCAGGGAAAGCCGAGGGTCTTGGTCTTGGAGTTCTTCGCGGTCCAGCCGATCCCGCCATCATAGGCGGTCTCGGCACCGGCAAGCGGCATCGCCGCTCGTCCTCGGACGAGGGGAGGCTTTGACGTAAGTTACATCGACGATGCGAGGACCTCATGTGGCAACAGCTCCTTCTGACCGGGAACAAGCCGACGCGTCTTCCTGACCATTGGAGTGGCTGTCACGGAGTGCGAAACAACCCTCGACTTTTACGAGGAGCCTGTTCCCAGGCGGTTGTTGGCCAAAACCAGCTGCTCCACCGATCCAGGTGGAACCTCCGCCTCCACAGCCGTTATTTGGGGCTCTAACCAAGAATTCTCGAGGTGGCTCAGGCCTGCCCCATAGGCTGTCTGTTATCCTCACTCCCGATCGCCCTCGCAGGTGGGAGGATGGCTCAGGCCCGAGGCAGTTTTCACGGACTCTTCCGAGTCCGACGGTGATTCCTCCCTTTTCTCCAGGCGATGGACTTGAGTCCTCAGGAGGACAGTCGGGTGGACGATAGCCCTCGGCCCTACCTAGGATTGCTTGCTCAATCTCGAGTCCACCGGATGGAGCTCAGCACTGCCTCTAAGCGGTCAGGTATCCCCTCACAGAGATTCTGGACCGAGGGATTCCCCACGGAGGCTCTCCGGTGGCCAAGGCCATAGTGGGCCCGGCCTTGAGCTCTGACAGCGCCTGCTTCCTGCCCTGCGCCGGCAAGGGAAGTATGTGGTCCCTACCGGTTCCTTGTCCGGTTTTGGAACACCCTCAGCCGGGGTTAGTTACCGACAGCGTTCCGGCGTGCTGGGAAGCGCTGGGGCGTGGACAAACCTCCCGACAAGGGTCCAAGAAATTGGACTATGCCAGGCGAAAAGTCTACACTGCGTCCTCCCTCTGCCTTCGTCAGGCCAGTTCGGCCGTCCTCATGACACATTTCTCTCATGCCCTGTTGGCTCCCTGGACGAGGTTGTCCCTCATTTTCCCGCGGACCTGCAGACCACGGTTAGGCAGGTGCGGGACCAGGGCAGTGGCCAAACAGCAGCTTCAGACTGCTCTGGACATTGGGGACTCATGTGCCAGGTCTGTAGCAGCCGCAGTGGCTATGCGTCGTCGGGCTTGGCTGAGGATATCCACCTTGACTTCGAATACCCAGCACAAGTTGGCGGATGTCCCCTTCTTGGGGACTGACTTCTTCGGCCCTGGGGTGGAAGGTCACCTACAGAGGATCGAGAAGTCCCATACTACCTTGGACTCTGTCTCATCCGCTCAGAAGGACAAAGGCCGCAAACCACAGCCTAAGCCCTTTCATCCCTCTGCGCCCGTGGCATGTCCAGCCCAGCAACGTCAGGGCCAGCAGGCTCGAGCTTGGCATCCCAAACGCAAGCCTGGGACTTCCTCCAACAGGAAGCAGGGAGGTAAAGGCCCAGGAGGTCCCTCGACCGGTTCCTCCTCCAAGCCTGCCCAGTGACGGGTTGAGAGGTGTCGCCCCCAACCCCGTCACCTCACCCCAGGTTCCCCCCGTGGAGGGACGGCTCTGTCACTTCCTTTCCGCCTGGTCCGTTATTACCACGGACAGGTGGGTGTTGGAGGTGGTGGGAAAAGGCCTGCCCTTGGAATTCGAGCAGGCCCCGCCCTTCAGAGCCGTCGCACCTCGGGGGGCATCGGGGTCCGCAGCCTCACTGTCTGCTCGCCGAGCCGACATCGCTGTCCTCCTCCAGAAGGAGGTGATCAGGGGAGGTGGCGGACCTCCCTCAGACCCAGGGTTTGTGTCCAGGTACTTCCTGGTTCAGAAACGGACAGGGGCTGGCGCCCCATTCTCGACCTACACAACCTAAACAGGTTCCTAAGGTCTCGAACCTTTAGGATGGTCACTCTGGCTCAGATATACCATCCTTGGAACGCCGCGTGTGGTTCTGCTCTCTGACCTGCAGGACGCTGTTTTCACAACCCCATCCGTCACAGAGAGATTCTTCGCTTTCGACGGAGGGATCCCTTCAGTTCCGAGCCATGCCCTTCGAGCTTATCTCCAGCTCCCAGGGTCTTCACCAAATGCATTGCAGTGGTGACATATCTCCTGCAGCCTGCCGAGGGGTCGGGGTGTACCTTACCTGGACGACTGGTTGATAGCAGCCCTCCAGACAGGGAGGTGGAGCGGTCCAGAGATCTGGCTCTCTAGGTTTGCTCTCAAGTTGGCCTTCTCATCAACGAGGCCAAGTCGGAACTCGAGTCAAGCAGGTGATTCTTTTCATTGGGGCAGAGCTCAACTCTCTTCGAGCCAGAGCACGCTCCCGCGACAGGGCCGCAGGTACTCTCTCCTCCTTTGCCCAGTCATTTCTGGTTGGGCAATCACGCCTGCCGGGACTTCCTGTGCCTTCTGGGGTCTCATGGCTGCCTGCACTAGCGTGGTCCATTGGGCCGCTGGCACATGCGTCCTTCTTCAGTGGGACTGGCCAGCCAGTGGTCACAACGCTGTGATCCATTGGACCAGCTAGTGACGGTGACCCAGGGGATGTGGGCAACTCCCGGTGGTGGACCATTCCAGTTCATCTGCAGGAGGGCATCCTGTTTGTCCGCCGGAGCGGACGGTCTCTCTATCGACCGATGCCTCTGATGGGTTGGGGTGCCCATCTGGGGAACAGAGGCGCACAGCCTCTGGTCCCTAGGAGTCCCGATGCCATATCAACCTGCTGGAGCTCAGGCGGTCCGCCTAGCTGTCACCGCTTTGCTCCGTTTCTCTACTGAGGGTCAGTTGTCCGAGCCCAGGCGGACAATCTACGACCATGTACTATCTAAACCGCCAGGGCTGGAGCGCTCCATGCTTCTATGCAAGGAAGCTCTCCGCATTTGGTCACTCTCTGCAGCCTGGGCGGATCTCCCTAGCCATTCATGTGGCAGGAGCCTCCAACACCCTGGCCGATGCCTAAAGTCGGATAGGGTCTGCGTCACAGTGGTCTCTCCTGCCGGAGGTAGTACAAGATCTGTTCTCCCATTGGGGCACACCTCAGGTGGACCTGTTTGCCTCCAGGGAGAACACGAAGCTGAGGCTGTTCCATGCCCGCCCCCCTCAGCAGGGCTCGCTGCAGGGGGATGGCTTCTCGAGGCCGTGGACCCCAGGCCTCTTCTACGCCTTCCCCCCCATTTCCCTTGATACACAAGGTGCTTCTCAAAGCAAGGAGAGACAAGGCACAGGTGATTCTGATCGCCCCAGACTGGCTCCGCCAGTTCTGGTACCCAGATCTCCTCAGCCTCAGCTCCAGGCTCCCGAGGCAGCTTCCAGCTCGCCCGGACCTGCTCTCAGTCAATCGGGGAAGGTGCTCCATCCGGACCTTCAATCCCTGCACCCTGACCGGCCTGGTTCCTGAGTGGCTAGAGTTCCAGGCCTTGGGTCTTTCCGACGGGGTCCTCAGTGTAGTTGGGCGTCCCGTAAGGAGTCGACCAGGAAATGCTATGCCTTCAAATGGAAGAGGTTTTCCATTTGGTGTCAGGGCAAGGGCTTGGACCCTTCCTCCTGTTCCTTGGCAAGCATCTTGGACTATTTATGGTCCCTTTCTTAGCAAGGGCTTAGGTCGACGACCCTAAGGGTGCACCTGGCAGCCATCTCTGCTTACCGGGCGCGGGCCGGGAAGCAGTCGGTGGCGCAGGAGAAGGTGGTCTGGCGCTTTTTCAAAGGCCTTGATCACATTTCCCCTCGGTGTGAGAACCTCCACCTCCATGGGATTTACTGCTGGTACTGGCAAAGCTCATGGGCAAGCCATTCGAACCAATGCACAGGTGTGAACTCTCTCAGTGGAAGACCGCCTTCTTGGTGTCTATCCGTCACCAGAAGGATGGGAGAGCTCAGGCGCTTTCCATGGAGTCTCTTTACCTGGTCTTCCACAGGGACAAGGTTGTCCTGCGCCTCTACCGAAATTCCTTCCGAAGGTGGTGCTGGGTTTCACCTTTACAGGTGTTGACTCTGCGGTGTTCTATCCCAATCACACCTCGGAGGCGGAATGCGGCTCCATACTTTGGACCCTAGAAGGCGTCGCTTATTATAAGGCCATGCGGCTGAAATTAGGGAGAGTTAGCCAGCTGATGTTTGTCACCTCAGCTGAAGCTGCACACCTGGCGGACCTGCAGCCAAGCGGACATTAAGCAGGTGGGTCACCTCCTGCATAGATCTCTGCTATAGGTTGGGGCATGGAGCCTCCCAGAGGATAAGACTCATTCTACCCGCCATACTGCTCATCGGTGGCTTCTTCCAGGGACGTCCCTATCCAGGAAATCTGCAGGGCTGCTACCTGGAAGTCAGCACACACCTTCATCACCCATTACCACATGGACCTTGAGTGGCGGGATGCTGTTTTTGGGGCCTCGGTTCTCCAGCCTTTTATTCCCTAAGTAGGGGGTGTGCGCCTTGCCTCCCTCCTCCCGGAGAACTGCTAGGAGTCTGCCAGACAATGTGGATGAACAACATATCCATGTCCCTAGAAATACAGGTTCTAGGTACATGGATATATTATTCATCCACACTATCTAACGAGTTCCTACCGCTTCAAATCTTGCCGGAAGGTCTTCAAGGTGGCTCCTCCACCCACCCACCCACCCGGGTGAGGAAACTCGACTCCGCCCATGGCGTCAGATCTTCCCTACGCATGGAGCTCAGGTTCCCTCCTTAACGCTTTGCGTATAAGACTGGTTCCTAATCCTTCGGATTTTCGAAATTAGAAAAGTTTTTGCTAAAAGTCCTTCAGTCTTCTCTCCCTCGCGGCTGCGATGGACAAATCGACTCCCGGTTTCCGGAGATGCCCTTGCGGGTAGAAGATGTCTCGGATGGATCCGCACTCCTTGTGCGTCTACTGCTTGGGCCTTGAGCATGACCCGCAGGCCTGTGACCTGTGCTCTTCCTTTTCGGCCTACGTCCTCGAAGGCCGTGCTGCCCGTTTGCAACTGGGGCGTCCCGAGAGGAGATTTCCTCCGATAAAGTCAAAGAGGCCGGTCGGCGGTGTCCGTGGCGGCGGGCTCGGCGGATCAGCTCGAGCAGATGATGCGCCCTCGAAGAGGAGGCGGGAGCCGCTTCTACTCGGCTGCGGCATTTGTCCGCTCTCTCAATGCCTCTTATTCTGCTTCTTTTAAGGAGCTTTGTCCAACCCTCTCAACTAAAGGTGAGGGTCCAACTTCTTCTGGACCGCTTCCGGTCCAAAGAAGAGCAGGTAAGTCTCACCGTTGGCGCTCTTGGGGCCGGGAAAAGATCCCTCTCCCGAGTGGTCGGCCATCGACTTGGTGAGCTTATCGCCCGACCACTGGTCTCACAGTGTCCCCGTCAGGTCAGTTGGCCGAGACTCCCGTCGGCCAGTCGAGATTTTCTGACCGTCGGACGGGTTGTCGACTGGAGAAGCCGAGAATCCCTTTCCCGGTTCCCCGGTGGGGAGTTATGAATCCCGTCGGCTCGTCTGTGCCTCGGTTCTGGAGCCTTCGGTTGAATCGTCGAACCGAGGGAAGTGCGAGTCCACGACACCTCCCGCTTCCGTCCTCGGCATAACCGAGGTTCTCGGTCTCTAGCGTCTTCACGGTCCAGCTGATCCCGCCGTCATAAGTGATCCAGTAACCGCCACTTTCGTCCTCTTCCTCCTCCTCGGACTGAGGCTTGCGCCTGGATTCGTCCGGGTATAAGGAACTTCGTGTGGCAGCAGCTCCTTCTGTCGGGGAATAAGCCGGCGCCCGTCGTCTTCCCGACCATTAAGTGGCTGTCACGGGCGGCGAAACATCGCGTTTTAACCGAGGAGCCTGTTCTCAGGCCAGTTGTTGACAAATCTGGCTGCCCCCCCGATCCGGTGGAACCTCCGCCTCACAGCCGTTGGTTGGGGCTCCGACCAAAAATTCTCGGTCGGCTCGGGGACTGCCCCATAGGCTGTCTGTCACCCTCACTCACAACTGGCCTCGGCAGGTGGAGGGTGGCTCAGGCCCGAGGCAGCTCTTTGAGGACTCTTCCGAGTCCGAGGACGATTCCTCCCTTTTCTCCAAGCGAATGGACTTGGAGTCCTCAGGGAGACAGTTGGCGGACGATAGCCCTTCATCCTATCTAGGATTGCTTCGGCTCATCTCGGAGTCCACCGGGATGAAGCTCGAACCCGTTTCTAAATGGGCCAGGTATCCCCTCACGAGATTCTGGACGAGGGTTCAGGAGGCCTTTTCGGTGGCCGAGGCCATAGTGGGTCGACCTTGGAGCTCTGGCAGCGCCCTGCTTCCTGTCCTCGCCTTGGCCAGGATGGCCAGGAAGTATGCAGTCCCCTACGGTTCCCTGTCGGTTTTGGGAACACCCTCGGCTGAGGGGTTGGTTACCGACAGCGTTTTCCGTGCCGCAGGCAGCTAGGATGTGGACAAACCTCCCGACAAGGGTCAGGAATGGACTATGCGGCCGAAAAATCTATGCTGCGTCTCCTCGACGCCCGCCCGAGCCGGTTAAGCCGTCCTCCTTGATATTTTCTCATGCCCTGTTGGGCTCCATGGATGAGGTCATCCCTCATCTTCCCGCGGATCTGCAGACCACGGTCAGGCAAGTGCGGGACCAGGGCAGGGCAGTGGCCAAACAGCAGCTGCAGACTGCTTTAGACATTGGGGACTTATGTGCTAGGTCTGTGGTGGCCGCAGTGGTCATGCGTCGTCGGGCTTGGCTGAGGATATCCACCTTTACTTCGGATACCCAGCACAAGTTGGCGGATGTTCCCTTTTTGGGGACTGATCTCTTCGACCCTGGGGTGGAAGGTCACCTGCAGAGGATCGAGAAGTCCAATGCTACGGACTCGGTCTCTTCCACTCAGAGGACAAGGCCGCAAACCACAGCCTAAGCCCTTTCGTCCTTCTGCGCCCGCGGCGCGTCCGGCCCAGCAACGTCAGGGCCAGCAGGCTCGAGCCCCGTCACCTCACCCCAGGTTCCCCCCGTGGGGGGACGGCTCCAGCACTTCCTTTCCGCCTGGTCCGTTATTACCGTGGACAGGTGGGTACTGGAGCTGGTGGGAAAAGGCCTGCCTCTAGAATTCGAGCAGGCCCCGCCCTTCAGAGCCGTCGCACCTCGGGGGGCCTCGGGGTCCGCATCCTCACTGTCGGCTCGTCGGGCCGACATCGCTCTCCTTCTCCAAAAGGAGGTGATCAGGGAGGTGGCGGACCCTCCCTCAGACCCGGGGTTTGTGTCCAGGTACTTCCTGGTTCCAAAACGGACGGGGGGCTGGTGCCCCATTCTCGACCTACACGACCTGAACAAGTTCCTAAGGTCTCGAACCTTCAGGATGGTCACTCTGGCTCAGATAATACCATCCCTGGAACACGGCGTGTGGTTCTACTCTGGACCTGCAGACAGCGTTCTTTCCATCCCTATCCGTCCGTCACGTGATTCCTTCGCTTCGGCGGAGGATCCCTCTCCAGTTCGAGCCATGCCCTTCAGCCTGTCTCCAGCTCCCAGGGTCTTCACCAAATGCATTGCAGTGGTGACAGCTTTCCTCTGGCGCCAAGGGGTCGGTGTACCCTTACCTGGACGATTGGCTGATAGCAGTCCCCTCAGACAGGAGGTGGGCGGTCCAGACATCTGGCCCTCAGGTTTGCTCTCAAATCGGCCTTCTCATCAACGAGGCCAAGTTGGAACTCGAGCCGGAGCAGGTGATCCTGTTTATCGGGACAGAGCTCGACTCTCTTCGAGCCAGAGCACGGCTCCCGGCGGACAGGGCCGAGGTTCTTACCCCCTTTGCCCAATCATTTCTGATTGGGCAATCGCGCCCTGCCCGGGACTTCCTGCGCCTCCTGGGTCTCGTGGCGGTCTCTACCAGCGTGGTCCGTTGGGCGCGCTGGCACATGCGCCCCCTTCAGTGGGGATTGGACCAGCTAGTTATGGTGACCCAGGGGATGTGGAACGCGCTCCAATGGTGGACCGTTCCAGCACATCTGCAGGAGGGCATCCCATTTATCCAACCCGAGCCGACGGTCTCTCTATCGACCGATGCCTCTCTGATGGGTTGGGGTGCCCATCTGGGGGAGCACAGAGCGCATGGCCTCTGGTCCCCTTGGGAGTCCTGATGCCACATCAACCTGCTGCAGCTTCGAGCAGTTTGTCTAGCCCTCACCACCTTCGCTTCGTTTCTACAGGGTCAAGTGGTTTAGGTCCAGACGGACAATACCACAACCATGTACTACCTAAACCGCCAGGGCGGGACGCGCTCCATGCCTCTGTGCAGGGAAGCTCTCCGCATTTGGTCACTCTTGCACAGCCTGGAGGCGG
Source organism: Neoceratodus forsteri (assembly GCA_016271365.2). Lineage (NCBI taxonomy): Eukaryota > Metazoa > Chordata > Ceratodontiformes > Ceratodontidae > Neoceratodus > Neoceratodus forsteri. The sequence goes on along the minus strand of JADMNL010000023.1, from coordinate 363,092,057 downwards.
ATCTCCTTGCCATCCATGTGGTTGGAGCCTCCGACACCCTAGCCGATGCCCTAAGCAGGATAGGGGCTGCGTTCCACGAGTGGTCTCTCCTGCCAGAGGTGGTACAAGATGTGTTCTTCCACTGGGGCACACTTCAGGTGGACCTGTTTGCCTCCAGGGAGAATGCGAAGCTGAGACTGTTTCATGCCCGCCCCCCCTCAACAGGGCTCGCTGCAGGGGGATTCCTTCTCGAGGCCATGGACCCCGGGCCTCTTCTACTCCTTTCCCCCATTTCCCTTGATCCACAAGGTGCTTCTCAAGGCGAGGAGAGACGAGGCACAGGTGATTCTGGTAGCCCCAGACTGGCCACGCCTGTTCTGGTACCCAGATCTTCCCAGCCCGCCTGGACCTGATCTCAGTCAACCAGGGGAAGGTTCTCCACCCGGACCTTCAATCCCTGCACCTGACGGCCTGGTTCCTGAGCGGCTAGAGTTCCAGGCCTTGGGTCTTTCCGATGAGGTCCTCAGCGTTGTTGAGGCGTCCCGTAAGGAGTCGACCAGGAAATGCTATCCCTTCAAATGGAAGAGATTCTCCATTTGGTGTCAGGGCAAGGGGTTGGACCCTTCCTCCTGTTCCTTGGCAAGCATTCTGCACTACTTGTGGTCCCTTTCTCAGCTTGGGCTCCGGTCGACGGCCCTTAAGGTGCACCTGGCAGCCATCTCTGCTTAGCGGGCGAGGGCCAGGAAGCAGTCGGTGGCGCAGGGGAAGGTGGTCGGGTGCTTTTTCAAAGGCCTTGATCACATATCCCCTCCGGTGCGAGAACCTCCACCTCCGTGGGATCTACTGCTGGTATTGGCTAAGCTCATGGGCAAGCCATTCGAACCGATGCACAGGTGTGACATCTCTCAGCTGTCGTGGAAGACCGCCTTCTTGGTGGCTGTCACGTCAGCCAGAAGGATGGGAGAGCTCCAGGTGCTTTCCATCGAGTCTCCGTATCTAGTGTTTCACAGGGACATGGTTGTCTTGCGCCCCCAACCGAAATTCCTTCCGAAGGTGGTGTCGGAGTTCTACCATAACCAGGTGTTGATTCTGCCGGTATTCTACCCCAGTCACACCTCGGAGACCAAATATAGGCTCCATATTTTGGACCCTAGAAGGGCACTCTCTTATTATAAGGAGTGGACGGCTGAAGTTCGGGGAGAGGTTCGCCAGCTGTTCGTCACCTACACTGAAGCCACAACTGTCAGACCTGCAGCCAAGCGGACGATAGGCAGGTGGGTCAGCTCCTGCATAGATCTCTGTTACAGGTTGGCGGGCATGGAGCCTCCCAAAGGTATAAGAGCTCATTCTACCCGCCATACCACTGCTTCGGTGGCTGATTCCAGGGACGTCCCTGTTCAGGAAATCTGCAGGGCTGCTACCTGGAAGTCAGCACACACCTTTATTACCCATTACCACATCGACCTAGAGTCACGCCGGTATGCTGGTTTTGGGACCTCGGTTCTCCAGTCCTTGTTTCCTAAGTAGGGGGTGTGCGCCTTGCCTCCCTCCTCCCGGAGAACTGCTAGGAGTCTGCCATGCAGTGTGGATTGAACAACATATCCATGTCCCTAGAAATACAGGTTACTCACCTGTAACAGGTGTTCTAGGAATGGTATATATTGTTCATCCACACAGCCTACCCAGCCTTCCTGACTTTGACGCACAACCTGGCTTCCAGTGGGCTAGATCTGGCGTCACAGGGCGGAGCCGAGAGTTTTACCACCTGGGTGGGTGGGAGGAGCCAGCTTGAAGACGTTCCGGCAAGATTTAAAGCGGCAAGGAACCTGCCGTGAAGCGTGGATGAACAACATATACCATTCCTAGAACTCCTGTTACAGGTGAGTAACCTGTATTTTTTGCCTAAGGTGGTGTCTGAGTTTGTTAAATCAATCCATCCACCTATCAGTTTATTTCCCTGATTATTCTAGTTAGAGGGAGGCCTTGCTCCATACTTTAGATGTTCATAGGGTGTTTCGGTATTACTGTATACAAACTGCACCCAGACTGTTATAAAAACTGGCCAGTTTATTTCGTTTGCCCCCAAGAAAGAAGGGGCATCTGTTTTGAAACAGTGTTTGTCGAAATAGTTGGCTAATTACATTTTTTACTGTCACCGTAAGTACATCAAGCTCCTGCCTGTTGGGGTAAAAGGTCACTCCAGCAGAGATATGGCTGCCTCTACGGTATGTTTCATGAATATGTCTGCTGCGGACATCTGTGTGGCTGCCACTTGGAGTTCATTCCACACTTTCATTAGGCACTACAGTTTGGACTTAGCTTCTAGGCACAGGGCCAACTTCGGTCTCATAGTACTTCAGGGCCTTCTTTTTATGAGCCCTCTGCTGACAACTTTGGCCTCCTCCCGGCTGCCTTTTCGGTCAGTTCTAGTACTGCTTGGGACTCAGTCCTACTGGTGTTGCCTGTTGCAAGAGCCCCCTCGAAGTAAGATAGTACAGTTGTGTAAGAACTTACCGTAACAGTAGGTCTCACTTCAAGAGGAAGCTCTTGCAGCAGGTAATAACTATTAGGACTAAGGCTGCCAGACGTTAGGACCCCATGGAAAAATCTTGTAGCCAGCAGTCTTGTCGGCTCCGCCCCGATGTCAGACGTATAAAGGGGGCAGTCCCCCAACACAACCTCAGTTCTTTTCCCGCCATCGACCTGCTAACATCGGATTCACGGATGCCATAATTGCAGTCGACTGCCTTTTTATTGTGTTGTTTTTTGGTTTTTCACCAAAATCGTATCATTTCCTCGATGTTTTTCGTTGGTGAAGTGCATGTCTTCATCGACAGCGGGGAAAATTCAAGTGTGCATGCGGGAAGCAGATCCCGGCAAAAGACGCCCACTGTGCTTGCCTGACGATTGCCCGCATTGCCAGAAGTTTAACAACAAAATGAGAATTTGCCACGCCAACATACTGAAGGCCTACCTGCTAGAGCAGCAAGTAGCCGCCATGCAGCAGACCCCATGGGGACATAATTCATCCTCCTCATCCAGGGAGTCTTCCCCCCCCAAGGAGAAGAGGTTGGGAGGAAAACACCACCGGGAGAAGGAGAGAGACAGATTGGAGTCTTGACCAAAGTCCCCTCACCGGGCGTCTGCTACCTCCACCTCCGGCAGGAGGTTGGAGTCTGTCCCCCTCAGGTACCGAGGCAGTTTAGGGGAAGACCCTCAAGAAGATGACCACCTTGTTGCACACTAAAGGTAGGGAATCTTCTTCCCGGGGAACCCACAGACCTTCAGATAGGTCAGCCCATGAGGAACAGATGTTAGCTTTGGGCAAATCCATGGAGTCTGGTGCCCATAAGCACTCTGGTTCATCCTAGAAGCATAAAAAAATCGGACGATTCCACAAAACGCGAGGAGGTTGTCCGGTACTGGTCGCCTCCCCCACCCGAGGAACGGGTGACGTCCGCCTCCGAAGGAAAGCAGATGACTGGACACTCTGACTCTGCATCGGAGAGGGAGCAGGCGCCACTGGCCAGAGAACGGCCATCGACCCCAATTACAGAAACCCCGAAGACAAGGGCACCGGACGTCTAGCAGCCTTCTCCGAAGGAACCGAACGCCAGACCATCAGACAGTATGGGTCTGACACCAGAGGCACCTATAGAGAATGTGCCTGAGGACCAGACGCCAGCGCCTCAAGATCAGACGCCTGGGCCCTCTGGCACTTCAACCCCAACGTCCCCACCACCAGTTCCACTGGCTGAGGTAAGAGCGCTCTTTAACGCTGGGTGGAACACCATTAAAGGGGATCTTCTCCCTAAACCCGGGATCCATCCCCATTCTGGCCACTGCCTAGAGACCAGTCACCTCGGTGGCCCTTACCGATGGAGCTTCCGCCACTCGATGAAGAAGGCAGGCGGACGCCTGGGTTGGGCACCCGAAAAAGATATCCATCCATCCCGTCCTCAAGCGGACACCCACCGTCGTCTTCGGGGAGGATTCAGGAGATTCTTTGTCAGACTACTTCTCAGAGGACGAGCTGCCCATCCTGTCTCCTAATCCAAGGGACTCACGAAGGTCACCCCTGGATGACCCATCCTGCTTGGACATTATGAGGCACATCAGTCAATCAGTCAAACATTTATTTATATAAGGTGCCCTTCCAGTGCTCAGGGCGCCTTTACATTATAACTTTAAAAACTCCCCACATATCATAAAACAGATATAAAAACATATTAAAACACGTCCCAAAATTCAGTACATTCCTGAGAAGGCCTGGTTAAATAGATGTTTTTAGAAGATGTTTAAAACTCTGTATAGTCTGTCTTTCTCGTATCTGGCGAGGTAGAGAATTCCACAGGGTAGGTGCCATAAAGGCGAAAGATCTTCCTCCCGATGTTTTAAGGGATACCCTGGGAATCTCTAGCAATCCCTCACCAGAGGATCGGAGCGAGTGGGAGGGACACTTAAGGACACAGGAGCTCTTTCAGGTAGGCACATACAGGCGCTATACCAGTAGGGCACAGGAACTGGACCTGAAAAGGCACAGATCGGCAACATTTTGGGGGGCCAGTGACCCTAAAACTTTGGTCACCCCCCCATTGGTAGAGCATTTTCAGGATGTTACCAGGTCGACTTGGAGACATCCAGCCACTATAACTGCAGTGCCACGCAAGGCTGAAAGACTCTACAACACTCCTAAAGGGGAACCCTTGTTGGGCAAACACCTGAAGGCAGACTCCATGGTCCTGATGGCTGCCAATGGCAGGGCACAGCAACCATGTCGCATGAGTGCCCAGCCCCCAGATCCAGAATAAAAAAAGCTGGACAAAATGGGTCGTAAAGTGTACTAGTTGACAACTTGCAGTGTCAGGTCATTGAACTTCCTTGCCCACATGGTCACACACCAGAAGTCCCTGTGAGCAAAGACGATGGACCTGGCCAAGGCCCAGCCAGATTCGGAGGGTAAGGCAAAACTCCTTGCTGTCATACAGTCTGGCATGGACGTAGAAAAACGCGTCCTAAGGAGTTCTTATGACTCCGCAGATACAGCAGCAAGAGCAATGGCCACTGGAATTTGCATGCGGAGGCATGCCTGGCTCAGAGTTTCTGGCTTCTGACAGGATTTACAGGATGCTATCCTGGACGCCCCCCTTCAGGGACCAGTCCTGTTCTGCCAGGACACTGGAAAATTGATTATTGGACAGCAAGATTCTGGCAAAGCACTATCTGAAGTCCACAGAATGTACAGGTCAGAGCCGCAGGCCACATGTCACTGTCCCTTTAGCAAAAATCAGGGACAGCAAGGAAGATGCCAGACACAGCATAAGGGAGGTTTTAAAAGAAAACACCACCCTGCCCTTTCAGGTGCCCAGGGTCCCAAAAATCCCAAGGTGCCCAGACCTCCCTTGCCTACTCCCTCCAATACAGCATGACTCCCTACCAACCACCACCACCACAGGAAGTGCAGGGGGAGGTGGTAGGAGGGAGATTCTTCCGCTACCTATCCGGATGGTCCAGTATCACATCGGACCAATGGGTCCTCCAGATAGTGGAAAGGGGATACTCCCTAGGAACGGGGATACTCCCTAGAGTTAACTCAGATCCCACCGGACAATCCACCAGTCCCCTCTCACTGCTCACCTCCCATGCGCTCTTTCTGAGAGCAGAGATTATTTGACAAAAAAGCCATACATGTGGTTCCCTTTGCTCAGAGAGGCAAGGGATTTTATTCCAATTTCTTCCTTGTCCCAAAGAAGATGGGAGACCTCCATCCCATTCTGGATCTGAGCCAGATGAACACTTTTCATCGAATACAGATGGCTCAGAATGATGACCTTGACGAACCTGTTGCCCATGCCCCATCAAGGAGACTGGCTTTGCTCCCTGGACATGCAGGATGCCTACATGCATATCAAGATCCTGCCGTCCCATAGGAAGTACCTTCGCTTTACCTTCCAAGGTGGACACTACCAGTTCAGGGCGCTGCCATTCGGCCTGTCATCAGCACCAAGGGTCTTTACCAAGTGCCTGTCAGTGGTGGCGGTGGCCCTCAGGAGAGGGGGTCACTTTGTATACCCTTACCTAGACGATTGGCTTCTTACCGCTCCAGCAGACGACGACCAATTGAACAGAACTTTAGAGAAGACGTTCAGTCTATTCCAGACTCGGGGCATTGCCCCAAACCTGCCCAAGTTGCAACTATGGCCAGCTCAAAGGCTACAATACATAGGAGCAGTCCTGGACACAGTCCAAGAGAAAGCCTTTCTGTCAACAGACAGGGCATCAAGGCTAAGAGAAGTCGCCCACAGGGTACAGGACTTGGACTTGGGTCCTACGAGGGTGGTTCTGCACTTCTAGGTCTCATGGCCGCAGCCATAGTCACAGTTCCACTCGTGCGTTTAAACATGAGGATCCTGCAGTGGCACTTCAGGGTTCAGTGGAATCAAGGCACGGACGAGCTAGAGGAGTCCATTCAGATCTCCCAACGCAGTCCAAAAGTCCATGACCTGGTGCCTCACCCCGGCCCTCTTGAGCATAGGGGTTCCCTTCCAGTGACCCAGCCCACAGTAGATCATTACTGTGAGTGCCTCAGGACTGGGATGGGGGCACATCTAGCTTCTCATGAGACAAGGGGTTCCTGGAACTCAATGGAATGGATTCTCCACATAAACATTTTGGAGATGAGAGCTGTACTGTGCACCCTTCAAGCCTTCCAAGGGGTGCTTCTCCCTGGGCCTCTTCTGGTCCAGTTGAACAATACCCCAGTAGCCTTCCATCTCAACAAGCATGGGGGCACACATTCTCATCCCCTATGCAGAGAGGCGATGAGAGTATGGACTTAGGCAGTGGATCACAGCCTGGACATCATCATAGCAGTCTCTGTTCCAGGGATTCACAACATCCTCGCAGGCAGCCTAAGTCGCTCTCTGTCTCAGAACCATGAGTGGGAACTACAGCAAGAAGTCGTACACGACCTCTTCAAAAGGTGGGGTCGGCCAGAACTGGACCTCTTTGCGTCCCCATACAATGCCAAACTGCCCAGTTTCTGCTCACTAGATCCAGGGCCTGGTGTTTTTTGGCAAGACGCATTGTCCCTCTCTTGGACAGTGAGGTTTCTGTATGCCTTTCCTCCCTTTCCTCTTCTTCAGGGTGTCCTGCTCAAAATTCAGGCAGAAGGAGCCAGGGTGATACTGGCAGCCCCCTTCTGGCCTTGACAGATTTGGTTCCTGCTGTTGCAACAGCTGGCATTGGAACCACGGGTTCAGTTGCCCCTCTCCACTCACTTGCTCTCCCAAGAGCAAGGGACGTTGGTCCATCCAGCCCTCCAGTCCCTGCATCTACGAGCTTGGCTACTGCGGACTTAGCTAGGGATAGATTTGGAGTATCCCTCAGAGTGGTAAAGGTGCTCGTGGCAGCGAGTAAACCCTCTACAAGGCTGTATACGCCATGAAATGGAAGCATTTCTGCTTATGGGCAAACCCCCATTATCTGGATCCCCTCGATTGTCCGGTGGAGTCTGTGCTGGAGTATTTTCTATCTGTCGAAGTTGGGCCTCAGCTATTCATCCATTAAGGTGCATCTCTGCGCTGTGTCGGCTTACCATGCACCAGTGAATGGGAAGACTCTGGCACAGTTGGACATCTGCAAGACCTTTCTAACAGGCATCTTGCATATCAAACCCCCCAGGAGAGACACAGTGCCGCCTTGGGATCTCCTGTTTGTTTTGTAAAAGCTCACCTTGCTACCCTTTGAACCAACTGCAAGTTGCGAACTACAACTTTCCTGGAACGCGTTATTTTTAGTTGCCATTACCTCGGCCTGGAGGATTTCTGAGATGCAGGCTCTGATGCTTAAAGAGCTTTACCTTATTTTTCACAGGGACAGGGTGGCTCTACATACATACCCTAAATTTCTACCGAAGGTAGTGTGAGTTCACGCTGAACCAGGACATTCAACTACCAGTTTATTACCCAGAGTATTCAAACAGGGGAGGCATTGTTGCACACTCTGGATGTACATAGATTCTTGCGTTACTGTTTGGACAGGACCAGTTCCACCAGAAAGACAGACTAGTTGCTTGTCTCCTTTGCTCACAGTAAACATGGGGCACCAATGACAAAGCAAACACTAACCAAGTGGCTGGTACATTACATTACCTTCTTCTACCAGCAGCACAACAAACCCCTACTGGGACCGGTTAAGGGTCACCCCACCAGAGGGATAGTGACGTTCTTTGCTTCCCTTCAGAACGTATCCTCAGTGGACCTCTGTGCAGCCATGACTTGGAGTTCAGTGCACACATTTGTGAGGCACTACAGTCTGGACGTTGCTTCCGGGAGGAGAGCAGGTTTCAGCCTTGTGGTCCTTCAGGGACTTCTCTCCTGATTTCCCACAGCCTTTTGTCCTCCACCCTGGGTCTCTTCTTTGACACTGCTTGGCACTCAATCCTAATGGCAATACCTGCTGCAAGAGCTCCCCCTCAAAGTGAGATAGTACAGTTACGTAAGAACTTACCGTAACAGTAGATCTTCGAGAGAAGCTCTTGCAGCAGGTGGATTTCTCACCCACCTGCCCCCGAGGACACATTTTTTCATTATCTTCTCTTTGGGGATGGGAGATCCTCCTCGGTTCTACATCTGTTTTTCAGCTGGGTCTCTGACGGGAGAACTGAAGTGGTGCCAGGGGACCGCCCCCTTTATACCACGTCTGACGTTGGATCGGAGCCGACATCGGGGGCGGTTCCCCGCCACAGACTGCTGGCTAGAAGATTTTTCCATGTTATGGTAAGTTCTTACGTAACTGTACTATCTTAGAGAGGGACTCTTGCAGCAGGTGCTGCTTTCCCTCCCTCCTTCCCCGATATTCTCCTCCTTTGCACCTCTTCTGCTTTTTCCTCGTCTCTGAGGACCCACCTTGATTTTCTGTTTTTCCACCTGTTTGGGGTCTACAGCGGGGGAACTGAGTAGGCGTGGGGGACTGCTCCTTTTATAGGATAGGCGGATGTCTGAGTGCTGTCGTCAGCGGGGGCAGTCCCCTGTGATAAGACTGCTAGCTAGAACTTCTGCATGTGGCCCTGTGCCTGGCGACTTCAGTCCTACCGGTGTTGCCTGCTGCAAGAGCTCCTCTCGAAGATCTACTGATGTGGTAAGTAATGTAACTGTACTTTCCTCCTGATTCTGTGCCCCCCCCCCCCAATTCCAGGGGACCATGGGGATGAGTTTTGTTATGAGGAACAGGAGAAGGATGTAGAACTGATTGTCAAATGGATCCCCCGATCTGGAGTTCGCTTCCCATCCCCAGGGTCCAGGGGATTTCTCCTCACAGTATGCCTTCATGAAGCAAATGGTCAGTACCCTTGTCCTCTCCACACAGGAATCTGGGGAGGAGGAGGAGGCGGAGTACTTGGACATGATGGTGTTAATCCCTTGTAAGAGATTGCTTGTGCCTATGCATAAATCTTTTAGGAGAACAACCTGCAAGCTGCTGCAGACCTCTATTTCTACTCCGGGGTTTGAAAAGAAAATCGAGAAGTACCACCAACTGAATAAACATGATGCTGAGTACCTCTGCTCACACCCAGACCATGAAGGTGTAGTCCAAGCAGCTGCATGTGACAAAGCCAAGGTTCCCCTCTCCTCCCAGCCCCCGGGCAAGGATTCCAGGAAGCTGGACAGCATGAAGAAGAAAATATACACCTTTGCCTCCCTACTCCTGAGGCAGGTGGTCTACACGGCTTGCACCGCCCAGTACTAGAAAGCCCTTTGGAAAACTGTATTGGCACTGAGTGACACGGTCCATGGGGAATGGGCACACGATCTGTCGGATGCTGCCAGGACTGCCATTGATGCCACCAGGTACTTGTTTCTTACGGCAGTGGATGCTAATGACACTGCTTCTGGAGTAATGGCCCACGCTATCTCCTTAAGGAGATTCTCCTAGCTAAGGGCAACTGATTTGTCCCAGGACACCCAGGCAAAAGCTGTGGATTTCCCATGTGAGGACACAACTTCCTCTTTGGTGACAAGACAGAGGTGTACATGAAAAAGGTGGAGGAGTGCAAAACCACCTACAAAGGCAACGCTGAGAAGGAAAATACCTCTACGCCGTACTGGCGTCGGGGAAGGGGAGGTAGGGGTAGAGGTTACTACCCATGTCCTTTCTGTCTTACGACCACGCCGTATGACTACTCTCAGACGAGAGATTACTTCGGGAGCAGGGGCAGAAAAGCTTCCAGAAGGGCTGACCAGGCTTCAACCTCTATGGTTCAGCTCATAAAAAATTTCTGATGCGTTTGTCCAGGTTACATAGATACATAGACAGTGTCGGCAGATAAGGGCCTATGGCCCACCCAGTCTGCCCATTTGAGCTTGTAAGTTCAGTTTGTTTTCCTAGAAGTCTGTTTTCCCTTACCCCTGACCTCTAGAATTCCTTTATGTCTATCCCATGCATTCTTAAATCCCGTGATTGTTTCTGCCCCCACCACTTCCTCTGGCAGGGTGTTCCACTTGTCCACCACCCGTTCTGTGAAGAAATTCTTTCTCATGTTTCCTCTGAATCGTCCCTCCTCCAACTTCATCCCATGCCCTTAGTCCTGGAACATCTTTTTCCTTAAAAATAGTGTTTTCCTGCACCCTGTTCCTCCCTGTTAGATACTTGTATGTCTCTATCATATCCCTCTCTCCCTCCTCTCTCCAGGGAGTACATGTTCAGTTCCTTCAACCTGTCTTCATAGGACTTGTGATGCAATCCATGCACCATCTTTGTTGCCCTCCTCTGAACCTTCTCTACCCTGTCTATGTCCTTATGTAGGTATGGTCTCCAGAATTGTACACTGTACTCCAGGTGGGGTCTCACTAGTATCTTGTATAGCAGAATTATGACCTCCCTTTTCCTGCTGGTGTTGCCCCTGCCTATACATCCCAGCATCTTATTTGCTTTACCTGCTGCCTTGTCACACTGTTTCCCTACCTTGAGGTCATCAGAGAGGACAACCCCAAGATCCCTTTCCTGCTTGGTGCATGCTATATCCTCACCCCCCAACTGATATATTGTGCCAGGGTTTTTGTGCCCCATATGCATTATCTTGCACTTCTTTGCATTGAATTTCAACTGCCAAACCCCTGACCATTCTTCAAGTTTCTGCAGGTCGCTTCTCATTCTGTCTACACCCTCTGGTGTGTCTACTCTGTTACAGAGCTTTGTGTCATCAGCGAACAGTGAAATTCTGCCTTCTAGATCCTGCGCAATGTCACTGATGAAGATGTTGAATAGGACCGGTCCCAGCACTGATCCCTGTGGTACCCCACTGGTCACTCTTCCTTCTGTGGAGTGACAGCCATTTACCACCAGCCTCTGTGTCCTGCCACCTAGCCAGTTACCTACCCACCACACTACTGTCCTGCCCACACCCATATTCCCCAGTTTGTGTAATAGTCTTCTATGTGGCACAGTGTCAAAGGCCTTGCTGAAGTCCAGATAGGCCATGTCCACTGCCCTCCCCTGATCCACCTCCCTAGTCACCCAGTCAAAAAATTCAACGAGATTGGTCTGACATGACCTCCCCTTGGTGAAACCATGCTGCCTTGGGTCCTGTAGTCCATTGACAACCAGATGTTCCACCCATTGCCAGTGGGAGAAAAGCTGGTTCCTTTCTTCCAGTAGTGGAAAGACATCACTACAGACAAGTGGATACTGGAAGTAGTGAGCCAAAGCCTCACTCTGCAGTTCACAAGCTTACCAAGCTACAGGTTCACAAACATTTCTGCTCTCCCATGCCAGCAGAGGGTTGTGCTGGAGTTGGAGGTCAAGAAGCTGCTGCAGGCACACACACAGCAGAAAGAGTTCATCCTTCCCAGTGGGGAAAAGGCCTTTCTAGGGACATGGATATGTTGTTCATCCACACTTATTGGCAGGTTCCTTGCCGCTTTAAATCTTGCCGGAAGGTCTTCAAGCTGGCTTCTCCCACCCACCCGGGTGGTAAAACTCTCGGCTCCGCCCCATGACGCCAGATCTTCCTTACCGCTTGGAAGCTCAGGTTCCCTCCTTACACGCTGCCGTTTAAGACTGGTTCTATTTCTTCGAAAGTTTGAAATCAAAAGTTTTTCGCTAAAAGACTTGGTCGTCTTCTCCTCGCGGCTCACGTGGACAAATCCGACTCCAGGTTTTGGGAGGTGCCCTTGCGGGCAGAAGATGTTCAGGGACGGATCCGCGACTCCATGTGCGCCTACTGCCTGGGCCTTGAGCACGACCCGAGGCCTAGCACTTGTGCTCTTCCTTTTTGGCCTATGTCCTTGAAGACCGTGCTGCCCGATTACAACTGGGGCACCCCGAGAAAAGAATTCCACTGGTGAAATCTAAAGAGGCCCGATTGGCGGTATCCGGCGGCGGGCTCGGCGGATCAGCTCGAGCAGGTGATCGCCCTCGAAGAGGAGGAGGCGGCATGGGCCGCTTCTACCTCGGCTGCGGCATTTGTCCCACTCTCTCGGTGCCTCGTACTCTGCTTCTTTTAAGGAGCTTTGCCTGACCCTCTCGACCAAAGGTGAGGGTCCAACTTCTTCGGGACCTTTTTCCAGGTCCAAAAAGAGCAAAGGTAAGTCTCTCCATCGACGCTCTTGGGAGCGGGAAAGATCCTCCTCCCCTTGTCGACAGTCGACCCCTCAGCTTCGGCCACTGGCTTCACGGTGTCCCCGTCAGGCCAGTTGACCGAGACTCCCGTCGACGCGGTCGAGATTTTTCTCGACCCGTTAGACGGGTTGTCGGCTGGAGAAGCTGAGAATCCCCTCTCCCCGGTTCCCCCGGTGGGAGTTGAGGATCCCGTCGGCTTGTCTGTGCCTCCGGTTCCGGAGCCTTCTGTGGGATCGTCCGAGCCGAAGGGAGTGCCGATTTCCGACACTTCTCCTCGCCTTCCTCGGCCTAGTCGAGACTCGGTTCGGACATCCTTCGGTCCACCGATCCCGCCCGCCATAGCGGTCACCGCATCACGGCAAGCGTGCATCACCGCACTTCCTCGGATTTAGGAGGCCGCGCAGTTGCGCCGAAGTACGAGGAACTCTTGTGGCAATAGTTCTTTTGACCGAATAAGCCACCCAGCCGCCTTCCCGCCATTAAGTGGCTGTCACCGAGCAGCCGAAACAACCCTCGTAGTCGAGGAGCCTGTTCTCAGGCCGGTTGTTCGGCCAATTCCAGCTGCTCCACCGATTCTGGTGGAACCTCCCGCCTCCACAGCCATTAGTTGGGGCTCCGACCAAAAATTCTCGGTCGGCCTTGGGTTTGCCCCATAGGCTGTCTGTCACCCTCACTCCCGATAAGCCTCGGCAGGTGGAGGGTGGCTCAGGCCCGAGGCAGCTCTTTGAGGACTCTTCTGAGTCCGATGATGGTTCCTCCCTCTTCTCCAAGCGCATGGACTTGGAGTCCTCGGGAGGGCAGTCAATGGACGATAGCCCTTCGTCCTTCTTAGGGTTGCTTCGACTCATCTCGGAGTCCACCGGGATGAAGCTCGAACCCGTTTCTAAACGGGCCAGGTATCCCCTCACGGAGATTCTGGACCGAGGGGATTCTCCTACGGAGGCCTTTCCGGTGGCCGAAGCCATAGTGGGTCCGGCCTTGGGAACTTTGGCAGCGTCCTGCCCTGCGCCTTCGGCCAGGTTGGCCAGGAAGTATGCAGTCCCTACCGGTTCCCTGTCCGGTTTTTCGGAACACCCCTCGGCCGAGGGGTTGGTTACCGACAGCGTTTTCCGGCGTGCCGGGAACGCCAGGGATGTGGACAAACCTCCCGACAAGGAATCCAAGAAATTGGATTATGCCGGGCGGAAAGTCTATGCTAAGGCCCTCTTTTGGCTCGTCAGCCAGTTCGGCCGCCCTCATACACATTTTTCTCATGCCCTGTTGGGCTCCCTGGATGAGGTTGTCCTCATCTTCCCGAGATCTGCAGACTACGGTCACGCAGGTGCAGGACCAAGGCAGGCGGTGGCCAAACAGCAGCTTCAGACTCGTTGAGACATCGGGGACTCATGTGCCAGGTCTGTGGCGGCGCAGTGGCCATGCGCCGTCGGGCTTGGCTGAGGATATCCACCTTACCTCGGATACCCAGCACAAGTTGGCGGATGTTCCCTTTTTGGGGACTGACCTCTTCGGCCCTGGGGTGGAAGGTCACCTGCAGAGGATCGAGAAGTCCAGTGCTACCTTGGACTCTGTCTCTTCCGCTCAGAAGGACAAAGGCCACAAGCCACAGCCTAAGCCCTTTCGTCCTTCTGCGCCCGCGGCGCACCCAGCCCAGCAACGTCAAGGCCAGCAGGCTCGACCTTGGTATCCCAAGCCCAAGCCGCTCTGCTTCCTCCAACAAGAAGCAGGTAAGGCCCAGGAGATCCCTCGGCCGGTCCCTCCTCCAAGCCTGCCCAGTGACGGGTTGAGGTGTCGCCCCATCCCTGTCACCTTACCCCTGGTTCCCCTGGGGACGCTCAGACACTTCCTTTCCGCCTGGTCCGCTGTTAACCACAGGACAGGGTGGGTACTGGAGGTGGGAAAAGGCTCACCTCGGGGCCTCGGGGTCCCAGTCTCACTGGCGGCTCGGCCGAGCCGATTATCGCCTCTTCTCCTCCAAAAGGAGGTGATCACGGAGGTAGAGGACCCCCCTCAGACCCGGGGTTCATGTCCAGGTATTTCCTGGTTCCGAAACGGACGGGGGGCGGCGCCCCATTCTCGACCTACACGACCTGAACAAGTTCCTAAGGTCTCGAACCTTCAGGATGGTCACTCTGGCGCAGATAATACCATCTCTGGAACACGGCGTGTGGTTCTGCTCTCTGGACCTACAGGACGCGTTCTTTCACGTCCCTATCCGTCCGTCACATCGGAGATTCCTCCGCTTTCGAGCGGAGGGATCCCTCTTCGAGTTCCGAGCCATGCCCTTCGGCTTATCTCCAGCTCCCAGGGTCTTCACCAAATGCATGGCAGTGGTGACAGCATTCTCTGCGGCGCAGAGGTCCGGTGTACCCTTACCTGGACGACTGGCTGATAGCAGCCCCTCCAGACGGAGGTGGAGCGGTCCAGAGATCTGGCCTCCAGGTTTGCTTTCAGTTGGCCTTCTCATCAACGAGGCCAAGTCGAACCTCGAGACAAGCAGGTGATCCTGTTCATCGGGCAGAGCTCGACTCTTGCCAGAGCACGGCTCCCGGCGGACAGGGCTGAGGTTCTTACCTCCTTTGCCCAATCATTTCTGGTTGGGCACCGCGCCTGCCCGGGACTTCTCGCCTCCTGGGCCTCATGGCAGCCTGTACCAGCGTGGTCCGTTGGGCGCTGGCACATGCGCCCTTCAGTGGGACTGGCTAGCCAGTGGTCACAACGCTGCGATCCTTTGGACCAGCTAGTGATAGTGACCCAGGAGATGTGGAACGCTCTCCAGTGGTGGACCGTTCCATTCCATCTGCAGGAGGGCATCCCATTTGTCCGCCCCGAGCCGACGGTCTCTCTATCGACCGATGCCTCTCTGATGGGTTGGGGTGCCCATCTGGGGGAACACCGAGTGCACGGCCTCTAGTCCCCGCCGTAGTCCCGATGCCACATCAACCTGCGGGAGCTCAGAGCGGTCCGCCTAGCTCTCACCGCCTTTGCTCCGTTTCTCCGGGGTCAAGTGGTCCGAGTCCAGATGGACAATACCACGACCATGTACTACCTGAACCGCCAGGGCGGGACGCGCTCCATGCTTCTATGCAAGGAAGCTCTCCGCATTTGGTCACTCGTGCGCAGCCTGGAGGCGGATCTCCTAGCCATTCATGTGGCAGGAGCCTCCAACACCCTGACTGATGCCCTGAGCCGGATAGGGGCTGCATCTCACGAGTGGTCTCTCCTGCCGGAGGTAGTACAAGATCTGTTCTCCCACTGGGGCACACCTCAGGTGGACCTGTTTGCCTCCAGGGAGAATGCGAAGCTGAGGCTCTTTCATGCCCGCCTCAGCAGGGCTCGCTGCAGGGGATGCCTTCTCGAGGCTCTGACCCGGCCTCTTTTACGCCTTTCCCCCATTTCCCTTGATTCACAAGGTGCTTCTCAAGACAAGGAAGGACAAGGCGCAGTTGATTCTGATAGCCCCAGACTGGCCCCGCCAGTTCTGGTACCCAGATCTCCTCAGCCTCAGCTCCAGGCTCCCGAGGCAGCTTCCAGCTCGCCCGACCTGCCTCAGTCAATCAGGGAAGGTGTTCCATCCGGACCTTCAATCCCTGCACCTGACGGCCTGGTTCCTGAGCTGCCAGGAGTTCCAGGCCTTGGGTCTTTCCCGACGAGGTCCTCAATGTTGTTGGAGGCGTCCGTAGAGTGCGACCAGAAAATGCTATGCTTTCAAATGGAAGAGATTCTCCATTTGGTGTCAGGGCAAGGGCTTGGACCCTTCCTCCTGTTCTGTGGCAAGCATTTTGGATTATTTATGGTCCCTTTCTAGTCAAGGGCTTAGGTCGACGACCTAAGGGTGCACCTGGCAGCCATCTCTGCTTGCAGGCGGGCCGGGAGCAGTCGATGTAGGAAAGGTGGTTGGGCTTTTTTCAAAGGCCTTGATCACATTTCCCCTCGTGCGAGAACCTCCACCTCCGTGGATTTACTGTTGGTACTGGCAAAGCTTCATGGGCAAGCCATTCAAACCAATGCACAGGTGTGATCTCGCCTCACCTGTCGTGGAAGACTCGCCTTCTTGGTGGCTATCACGCCAGCCAGAAGGATGGGAGAGCTCCAGGCGCTTTGCATCAAGTCTCCTTACCTGGTCTTCCACAGGGACAAGGTTGTCCTGCGCCCACCGAAATTCCTTCGAAGGTGGTGGCCGAGTTTCACCTTAACCAGGTGCTGACTCTACCGTGTTCTACCCCAATCACACCTCGGAGGCCGAATATAAGCTCCATACTCTGACCTTGAAGGGCGCCGCTATTATAAGGAGCGACGGTTGAAATTGGGAGAGGTTCGCCAGCTGTTTGTCACCTACGCTGAAGCCGCACCTGGCAGACCTACAGCCAAGCGGACGATAGGCAGGTGGGTCACCTCCTGCATAGATCGCTGCTATAAGTTGGCGGGCATGGAGCCTCCCAGAGGGATAAGAGCTCATTCTGCCAGTCATACTGCTGCATCGGTGGCTGCTTCCAGGGACGTCCCTATCCAGGAAATCTGCAGGGCTGCTACCTGGAAGTCAGCACACACCTTTATTACCCATTACCACATCGACCTTGAGTCACGCCGGGATGCTGGTTTTGGGGCCTCGGTTCTCCAGTCTTTATTCCCTAAGTAGGGGGTGTGCGCCTTGCCTCCCTCCTCCCGGAGAACTGCTAGGAGTCTGCCAATAAGTGTGGATGAACAACATATCCATGTCCCTAGAAATACAGGTTACTCACCTGTAACAGGAGTTCTAGGAATGGTATATGTTGTTCATCCACACGACCCACCCGACCTCCCCGGCTTCGACGCACAACCTGAGCTTCCAGTGGGCCAGATCTGGCGTCATGGGGCGGAGCCGAGAGTTTTACCACCCGGGTGGGTGGGAGGAGCCAGCTTGAAGACCTTCCGGCAAGATTTAAAGGGGCAAGTAACCTGCCAATAAGTGTGGATGAACAACATATACCATTCCTAGAACTCCTGTTACAAGTGAGTAACCTGTATTTACTCAAGGTACTTTCTCACACACAAAAAAAATGGCAGTGGCAACCCATTCTGGACCTCAGATTTTTGAACAAACACCACCTGAGAAAAGACAAATTGACTGTGGCCACTCTGCCCATAGTAATACTGTCTTTACAGCAAGGAGACAGGCTGGGATCTCGAGACCTGAGAAATGCATATTTTCACGTCCCAGTCCGGTCCAGTCACAGAAAATACCTATGGTTTAGGCTGCCTTCTGGTCACTACCAGTTCACTGCCCATTCCTTCCATTTGCTTCTCTCCTCGCTTAGACACCTGCATTTCTCCTACTCTGTTGTTGACTGGCATGAAAGCTACCTGACAGATAGAACTCAAGTGGTGAAATTTAATTCCTCTCTATTGAACAGTACCACCATTAACATTGGTGTACCTCAGGACTCCATCATAGGGCCCCTCCTATTCTCTTTTTATATAAACAACATTGGAGCTGCTCTAAAATCCTGCTCTGCTATTCTATATGCTGATGATCTTGTCATCTATACAAGTTCTGCTAACATAGACTCTATCAACACAATTCTTTTCTCTGACTTTAACAATATCCAAAACTGGCTTTATGACCACAAACTGGCTGTCAACACTAGCAAAACTAAAGCCATGCTGCTTAGATCGGCCCCAAAGCTCCGGGCTTGCACAACAGCACTGACGGTGCAGGACGTAGAAGGTCAATTACTGGAATGTGTGACCTTTTTCAAGTACCTGGGCATCCTGCTAGATCAATCTGTGATCTTACTCTTCATGTACAGTCTGTTTGCAGAGCTGTCAGCTCCAAACTGAGTGTTGCATATAAGACTAGTTACATGCTCATGCCATCGGCTAAAATGGCCATTGCGAGGGGGATTCTGCTCCCCACCCTAACTTATGGGGCTCCCTTATTTGGGGCTGCTCATAAAACTGACCTACTCAGATGGGATATTACGTATAACAACATATGTCGCTATGCCTCTTCTGCTCTCGCTTAAACACCATCTATCAGCTTTATAATGATCTTGGTTGGCTGTCTCCGTTAGCTAGTAGGAAATACTACCTTTGCGCTCTTATTGATTCAATAATTCGAAATCAAACCCCTAGGAGTCTTGCAGCTATGCTTGTTCCTCAGGACACACTCCATGGTCTACGATCAGCTGATAAATCCTTTCTGAATTTGCCGAGGTGCCGCACTAGGAAAGGAACTGTTGCATTTGAGCATGCGGCTCCACAGCTGTGGAATTCCCTTCCCCTCGATATTAGACTTTCTAGCTCCCACACATGCTTTAGTAGAAAACTGCACTCAAATCTGCTGGTTGCTGATACCTGTTCCTGCTTTCACCCTACCTACAGTAATGACTGATGTCTCTTGCCATACAATAGTATTTCCTCATCTCTATATAACCCTCTTACTGCCTCAGCCTGTCCCGGCCCCCTTTCCCTGCCCATATACAATCTTGCACTGCAGGCATCTCCCTTACACTTACGTACACTCATATAATCTAATGTCATGGCTTGCTCCCCTCTTCCTTACTTACTGAACTTTTCCTTAATGACACCCCAAGCTCTCAATGGTTATTTTTTCCTTTTGTATTACCTTTTTGTTTTTGTGTACCTTGTTCTGTTCATATGATATGTCACCTGATAATTTATTGTCCAAGGTCCTCTCTATTCATTGCATAGGTTGGCACCTTTGAACTTATGAATGGTCTACTCTGTATGTCTGTGATGTATTGTATCCACTTAAACTTACTGTATGTGAAGCGCTTTACTTTGTATGTTCTGATGTATTGTATCCTCTAACTCATTGTATGTAAAGCCTTTATAATTTGTTATCCTGTTAAGTTTCTGCATGTCTGTACTTTCCTGGGTCGTGCCTAAAAATAGTCATTTTATGGCTAGTGCACTTACCCGGTTAACAAAAGCTAAATAAATAAATCTGTCATCCGCTCCCAGGGTGTTCAGAGTGCCTGTCTGTGGTGGCAGTTTACCTCAGAAGATGAGGTGTGATGGTTTTTCCTTATCTGGACGACTGGCTAGTTGTAAGAAAATCACATCAACAAGTCAAGGACTCCCTCCAGTTAACTCAGAGCACCTTGTAGACATTGAGATTTCTCATAAATGTGCAAAAGTCCCAGAACTGGTACAGGTACTAGGAAGAGTTCATGGGGCAGAGCTGGATGCCCCAAGGCATTCCTGCCTCAGGAATGGTTGGTAAGTCATCTGGATCTGGCAGATTACTTTAGCTTGAGCCAACCCACACCAGCAAGACACTTGCTTCAAATTCTGGGGCACATGGCCTCCACCACAGTCTTGGTACCAGAGGCCAGATTTCAAATGAGGGACATTCAGTCTTACTTAAGGGCACATTGGTCCCAGAAACGTCACTGTATGTCAGGGCTAGTACCTGTGACAGGAACTCTGCTGCAAGCCTTGGACTGGTGGAAGGAAAGGGACAACCTCAGAGAGGGGGTGCCTTTTCAGCAATGGTCTCCAGCGGTTGTACTGACAACAGATGCCTCACTCCTGGGTTGGGAAGCCTACCTGGATGACCTAAGAGTGAACAGTGTGTGTTGTCTCCCCAAGAGTCCAGGGAGCATATAAACCTCCTGGACCTAAGGGCAGTCTTCCTTGCTTTCCAGTCGTTTGCTCCTCAGATAAAGGGCCAGTTGGTCCAGGTCAGGACAGATGCAACCACCACTACCATGTATGAGGTCCTCAAAGTTGTGTGCCGAAGCTAAGATGCTCTGGAATCTGTCTTACTCACTAGAGGTGCAGCTGTCGGGAATCCACCTTCCAGGAAGGGAAAATGTCCTGGCAGATTCTCTCAGCAGGATAAGCCAGGATCATCACGAATGGTCTCTGAACAAGCAGGTGTTAGCCACAATCTTGTGAAAATGGGCACACCAGAAATAGACCTGTTCGCCTCCAAAGAAAATATCCAGCTTCCCCTCTTCTGTTGCAGGCCTCCGGCAACGGGCACAGTCCCCATGGACGCTCTGGTCCTGGATTAGTCAGGGAGGTTTCTGTTTGCTTTCCCTCATTTCCTCTACTGCTATGAGTTTTCCTGAAATTGAGGAGCAAGCCTGCAACTGTGATACTGATAGCACTGGATTGGCCAGACAACCCTGGTACCCATTGCTTCTGGACCTCTCCACCAAACAGCCCATGTGTCTCCCTATGTGACACAACCTACTGACCATGTCTCAGGGCAGGGTAACCTTTCTGAACCGCCAGTCACTTTGCCTTAAGGCTTGGTTCTTGAAGAGTTAGAATATTCTGATTTTCATTTTTCAGAAGAAGTCCTCTGGATCCTCAAGGTTTCCAGGAAACCTACCTCCAGGAGAATGTGTGCTTCCTAGTGGAAAAGGTTTTCCCTGTGCTGTGCTTTTAAGTAGTCCAATCCCTTGCAGGCAGACCTGCCTATCATTTTGGACTATCTGGTGCACATACAGACTTTAGGTCTCAGACGTTCGACCCTGAGGTGCATCTGGCAACGGCGTCTGCCTGTGTGTCGGCAGGCAGACAGAAAATGGTGGCTTCTCACCTCATTTTCAAGAGGTTCTTTAAGGGCCTGCTGCATCTGTATCTCCCTGTTAGGGAGCCAGTTCCTTCCTGGGATTTGAACCTCTGCATAGCCAAGCTCATGGAACTTCCTTTTGAGGCCATGGCCTCTGCAGATTTGAAGTACATCACCTGGAAGTCTGTCTTCCTGGTGGCCATAAACTCAACCAGAAGGGTGTGTGAGTTACAGGTTCTTTGCACTGACCCTAATTACACCATTTTTTTACATGGACAAGGTAGTCCTTAGGACTAACGGGAAATTCCTGTCCAAGGTGGTGTCCGAATTTCATTTAAACCAGTCCATCACTTTCCCAGTGTTCTTCATGGAAGGGTCTAGTCCTGGTGAGCAGATGCTGCACAGTCTGGACATCAAGAGGTCACTTGGACTCTATATGGATCATACTAAGGACCTGAGATACTCCCACTCACAGCTGTTCCTCACATATGGTGAAGTGGGAAAGGGCAGGCCAGCTTCTAAGAGGCCCATTGCCTGCTGGTTGTTTCCTGCATCAAATTCTGTTACTTTGAAGCTGACAAAAAGCCACCTCATGGCCTTAGGATGCACTCCATTCATAGCACTGCTGCTTCTGTGGAAGCTGCAAGAGATGTTCCCTCTGTAAAGCAGCTACCTGGAAAATTGTATACACCTTTTCAAAGCACTATTGCCTGGACATACAGTCCAGGAGGGAAACTAGGTTTGGCACTGCTGTACTGCAGAATCTTTTTCCCCAAATAGGCTTTGTACCCAGCCTCCCAAGGTACTGCTTCGCAGTGTGCATTAGTAAGCATAATGAGGGATTCCTGGGGTTTGATGAAAACATGACTTACCATAGTAATATTGTTTCTTCCAGGGGATTCCTCATTATGCTTAAATCTCCCACACTGCCTCTCCTTCCAGAAACTAGAAAAGATTCTATATCAGTCAGTTCTTCTCTAATGCTTATTTGCTTGAGCATTTGTTGTTCATTCACAATCACTATGTATGTTTATGTGGCTTGTTTTAGTCTGCCATTGCTTGGCCTACATAACCAGCACTTTACTGCCTTTTTGGGCCCTTTGTGTTTGGTGTACTTTACGATAGGCTAGCATAATTGGGGCTAGTTTTCATTTCACTCAGAAAGGATCTGATGTTGGGCTGTAGAACACACCGCCACCTCAAGGCAGAGGTTTGAATGGCGTTCCAAATTCTGTAGTTTGCATATTATTCCATGTGCTCCGGGGCACTTCAACCTGTCATGCTAAATGTATTAGTAAGCATAATGAGGGATCCCCTGGAAGAAACACTATTGCTATGGTAAGTAATTTTTTCTTCCCAGTTATGGTTGTTTGTTCAGTTTGTTTCAGTAATGGCCACAATATCCAGGCCTGCCTCAGACATGGTGGCCTCCAGGTCTGGTATCTTCTTTCCCAGACTTCTAGCATTGGCACACATGGCTGTTCAGATTTTGTTAGTCCTACTCTTGTCCCTTTTCATGTTGTTTAGTTGTTCCCCCTTCTTCTCTTTTGCATACTCTCTGCTTCTCTCCCCCGCACACTTGATTGTCCTTCATTTTGGTGGGAATCCTTTTCCTCAAATCCTCTCCCCGCCATCCCAGCTTGGGGGAAGGGGCAGTTTCTGCCACCCCTTTGCCTTCCACCACCCCTCTTGGCTAGTTTAAATGTCCATCGAAGTAACACTTAAACCGTCTATTAAGGACTGCCACTCTCTCCTAGATGGATGCAGGCTGTCCCCTGGTACAAGGTCTGATCGCTGTAGTTGGAGTCCCAGTTCCCATTGTAGCCACACCCCTCCTCTCTGCACCATTCCTTCAACCTTGAGTTGAAGGCCTTAGTGTGGAGCTCCCTCTCCTTCCTCCTGTTGTAGACAGGCAGCACTTCTGTAAAGGCTACAGTGAATGTTACCTACCTTAAGGCCCTTCCCCAGCATCCTAAACTGCTGCTGCACCACCCCTGTCTCTTCCAGAGCTAGGTCATTCGTCCCCAGGTAGACAGTGACATCCGGCTCCCCCTTTCTATAGCTCTCTCCATCCACTGAATACATTTTCCATCCCTCTGAGACAATGCACCAGGTAGGCACTTAACCTTCCTCTCTACCCCCTTTCCTTCTCCCAATTCCCTCTGACTGTAGAGTCCCGACTAGAAGTTGCTTCCTCCTTCTCTGGGGGTCTCTTCACCCCTGTTGGGGACTGCATTTGGGCGGTCCCCCACATCCTCTCTGTTCACCACCTTGGGTGTCCCTTCATGGCAGTCCCGCTCTGCCAGAATGGCGTAAGACTTTCTTAGTGGCACTGGATGAGCAGTGTGCCTGTTACCCGCCCTGATCATACCACCCTTGCCATCCTTGAACCCACCTTAGTCCAACCACTCCTTCCTTCTAGCAAACTTCTGAGGTAGCAGTGTCTCGATAGGTGGACTCTGGGAGGGAGAGAGGCCCCACCACCCGACTCCTTGCCAACGAGACTTTGAGTCTCACAGCATTCTCCTGACTGTGCCAGTGTTGCTTGGAGCTGCTCTGAATTGGTCCCTGACCAGTGCTGGCTCTGGTCTGTATTTGTCCCTGATCAGTGTTGGGTCTAGTCTATATTGGTCCATGAGCAGCACTGGCTCTGATCTGTATTTGTCCCTGATCAGTGTTGGGTCAGTCTGTATTGGTCCATGACCAGCACTGGTTCTGATCTGTATTGGTGACTGATGGTTGCTGGGCTGTAGTACGTATTGGTCCCTGATGGGTGCTGGGCTATAGTATGTACTGATCTATGTCAAAACTCATGAAAAGCTGCCCTTCTAGCTGGGTATGCAAATGAAGAAAGCCAAACTCGCACAAACAAATCCTGCACTACCCACCACAAAGGCCAGACCAGAGGCTCAGATGGCATCAATTCAATAGCAATTTATTAAGGCAAAAATGTGCACGATGAAGCTTTAGGGCAAAACCAGTTGAAGCTAGTGGGGTCCTGCCTGGCTGTTCCCCGGCCTGTCCTTCTGTACCATAACAGGTTTGCACTTTATTGCACTTTTCTGCCTTAATAAATTGCTATTGAATTGATGCTATTTGAGCCTCTGGTCTGCCTTTGTGGCGGGTAGTGCACGAATTGTTGATATATTGGTCTGTAACCAGCACTGCCTGTGGTCTGTATTGGTCCTTGACCAGTGCTGGATTCTGGTCCCATACTGATTCCTGATCAGCCCTGAGCTCTGTTATGTATTGGTCCCTGACAGGTGCTGGACTTTTGTCCATACTGGATTATAACCAGTACTGGGTTGTGGTATGTGTTGGTCCCTAACAGATGAAGATCTTTGGTCCTTGGCTGGAGTTGGGCTCTTGTCTGTATAGGACTCTTAACCAGCATTGGGCTTGAGTCTGTGTTGGTCCCTGGTCATTGCTGGGTTATGGGATGTGTTGGTCCTGACATCATGGTGCTGGGTTGTAATAGACCTCGACCAGTGCTGAGCTGTGGTCCGTATTGGACCCTAACCATTGTTGGGCTGTGGTCCTTATTGCTTTCTGACGGGCTCTGGTATACATTGGTCCCTGACCAGCACTAGGCTGTAGGTCATGTTGGTCCCTGATTAGCACTGGATTGATGATCTGTATTGGACTCTTGTATGCATTGGAAGGGTGCATCTGTGAGGAGGTGTATCATGTTGCAGGGTGTGTCTGTATGTTTTGGGAGCTGTAGATAAGAGTGGTGAAAGAATTAAAAACCATAAAAGATTAAACACATCTGCCTTGTGGCACAGATGACTGAGGCACTGAGCACCTTACCTCTTGCCACATCGGTGACCCAAGTTTAGGAACGAACTTGGGTAGCCAGGACTCTGCCGGGGGGGGGCTGGGAGACGATTGAGCAGCCACCTGGCAGTTATTCTCTCCTGGATCTGGGTAGTGTGCTCTCTTGGCTGTCACCAGGTTGAGGCCTTGTGGCAGCTTATAAGATGCACAAGTGGCAGATATAACTCGGGAGTGGAAGAGAGCCACAGTTCCTAAACACATGTGCACCTTCATGCGCATGTGCCACCCCAAGTTTCACCATGGTTAGAAGGAAGAAGGAGAAAATTGGTGTAAAAAGTATGGTGAAGCAGGCGTCGGTGACACCCTCCATACTTCTGCTTCTCCTGACCCTGCCACGGGGGGAGGGGGTTGTTCTGGCTGGACAGGTAATCTTGGGGAGATGGTGCAGGGATTTATTTAACTCTAAAAATTGATTAGCGTTTTGCTCATAAAAATGCTAAAGTGTTGTGAAAATGCATAGCACTTGCTTTACTGTGTTTAACAAACACAGCACTTCTAGAAAATCTATATAAATACTTTCTGTACGGTTAGTATAGCCCCAAGAAAAAAACTGCTAATCAGTTATTTAAAACCCTGTGGTGGATGCAGTGGGACAGGGCAGATGGAGCGAAGCCTGCCTCGGCCAAGGCATGCATTTGGGGGGAAGGGGGAGATAGAACACACATACAGGCAAATATTGCCTGCTTGTTGGTTACAGTGTAGCACTAATGGCTCCTTACCCGGTGGCTGTTATGACCCATTGATTGCCATTGGTGGAGATAGCTTTGTTTTGTGGTGATTAACTAAATACTGAGTGGTGGTGACAACTTCCTGGTGGCAGTGACAGCCCCTTGCCAGTTCACAGTAATGGGACCAGTCCCCTCGTTTTTATTCAGAGGTTTTGCAGTAGTTATGCCCTTTGTTCTACTGCAGCAGTGTCCTTTGCTCGATGGTGGTGATTGTTGGATCCCCTAGTGTGTTTGGGACTTCTGTTTCTAATTTTTGTTACTTGTGGTTGGTTTCTAGGAAGGAGATGGTGGACCACCTGGATCTCATTGATATGAGCCTCTCTCAGATCCACACTTCTGTGTCTAGCACACGACTCAACCTGGACACGTTCAAAGATGTGAGTGTTTGAAGTCCCAGCTGTTCGGGGGCGGAGGGGGGATATGTGTCCAGCATGAAGGTTCAGTTGTTGTAAAAGTAATTTCATTACCCTGGAAAAGCACGTTGAGCAATTTGCCCTTTTTCAAGTGCGACCAGCATAAATTCAATTTAATGTACTACTTGCATTTGGGAAATAGTGTTATGCAGTTGTGTTTCAAGAAAAGGGATAGTCGCTTTTGCCCATGTCTGTATATCAACACAGACCCAACACATGCTACACAGCACAACCTGTGTGTACTTAAATGCGTACTCAGATAGAGGTGGTCCCCCCACCCCATACTGTTCCACAGTATAAGTTTCTAATAGCAAAAGTGGATTCATCTGTAGTGACACACTTGAAAAATAATGGCTTGAGGAGATGACTCCTGGATGTGCATTTTCATGGATTTCCTTTCATCCAGCTTCCCCGGGACAGAGACAGCCTTGGGCCACACCTTACCCTGGCAAGGGTAAGAGACATGCAAGGCACCTCGAACCTCAAGTGCAACTGGTCCAGACCAGAGATCAGCAGAACTGACTGATCGCCATCCTCCTCGATTCCACACACCTTCCAGTGGGATGCAGGATCTCCCACTTTCACTCCAACTCGGTCTCCACCACAGATAAGTGGGAGGTGTAGATTGTCAGGGAAGGTGTTTCTCTGGACTTTATAGCTCCTCCTCCTGACAGTGTCCTAAAGTATAGAGTGATCTTACTTCGAGAGGGTTCCTTCAGTAGGTCGTCACATACAGGACTAGTGCCACCTGGCGTCTGAACCGCATGACAGACTTTTCCAGCAATACCTGACGGGGACCGCCCACCCGATGTCATGTGGCCGACAGCAACGTGACCCTATATAGTGGGTGGTCCCCACGCCGCCCTCCAGTTCTTTCCCGCCATCGCCTCGTTTCAGTCACCTCGCGGTAGACTTAGTGATCGCTGTTGAAAGTTTGTTGGTAGTTCTAGTACCTACCTTTTTTCCTCCTCCGAGTTCGATTTATTCTATGTCTTCTCCAAAGAAGAAGTGTCAATCCTGTGGCACCCAAATTCCGCATAAAGACGGCCACGTGAAGTGCATGATCTGTTTAGGCCCGGGCCATCCAGTTTCTTCCTGACTGGACTGCGAACAGTTTAACCAGGCCACACGCAAATGGAGGCAGCAGGCTCTGAAGGCCCATCTCTTGAAGACCCAGCTGGCATCTTTAGAGAAACAGATGGAGCACATTTGTGAGACTTCTTCTGCTTCTCCCTCAAAACTCAGCAAGGAGAAACATAGGGAGCTGGAATGCTCCGCAGATGGAACTCTGACTGAGACCTCTAGGCCATCTACCAGTAAGGCCTCTCCCCCACCGCCTCCAACTAAGCCTAAGTCAGCAGTGGGATCGGGTAAGTCTGTTAAAATCCTCCGCAGAGGGTAAGGCGACCTTGGCTCCTCCGATAACCCACGCATCTGCCGTAAGTCAGCCCCTGGCTCCGGGGCCCGCCTGCCGCTGGTAAGTCGGCTCCCCAGTACACGGGGACCCACCTGGGTACAGCCGTTAAGTCGGCAGGGGACTCCTCCCCATCCCGCCCGGCTATCTCTGATCAGTCGGTTGTCTCCAGCCACCACACAGACAGGGCTCTCCCATCAGTTCGCCTGATGTCTGGTTGAGCCAGGGTGAGACTGCCCCCACTTCCCTACTGGTAGCTAGTCCCTCTGCGGCCGCTACCCTAGCAGAAGATAGCGCGGGGCTCCTGGACGTAGAGCATTCTGTTGGGTCTAACCCCCCCTGTTCACCTACAGGGGTTTCAGGGTTGGGGGCCCCCCCCCCTCCACTGTCAGGCCTTTCTCCGGAGGTCCCTCCACTCTCTGCTGGGAGGATTGTTTCTGTTCCAGTAGATCTGCTGCCAGATGTTCATCCTCCGTCAGATCCGCAAGATTTGACCTTACGCGGGCCCTCTGATGATGGTCTCCGTGCTGGGACCCTCTTCTCTGCCGTCAGCCCCCCAAGGTGGACCAGGTTCCTCTGTCTGAGCCCCTTCATCAGGTCCCGACGTCGTCTTCTACGCTGGCACCTCCTACACCGGGCCTGCCTCCTATATATACTACTGCAGGCCCTATGTGGGTTCCCCCTTCATCAGAGCCTCTGATGTTGGGCTTGTACTCTAGACCCCACACTGTCCCACGCTACCCTTCGGACCGTCACCTGGCAGGTGGTCCCCCTCCAGATTTGAGCAGTGCGGGATGTTTCTACCCTGGTCACTCCCAGTACCCGGTTTTGGTTTTGCGGGATATCAGGGGTACCACTACCCTCCCTATGCTATCCCGCCTCCTTCTCCACCTCCTCAGCCGGATTTCAAGACTTTTATTCAGTCTTGGTGACAGGAGGCGCGTACGGAGTTGGTGATGGACCTATAGAGCAAACTCCTACTTCCCTGCTCTTCTAGGTCCCCTTCCCCAGTGAGCTCTCCATTGTTCACGTCAGGGGAACGACCTACCAGGGCATCTCTCTTCCCGACTTTGGAGACCTTCCGGACTCGAGAGATGACTAGTCGGAGGAGCCCTTGGACCATGAGTCCCAGGCCCCTAAGGGTTAGGATTCTCCTAAGTCCCCCGAGGATCCTTTCTTTTTAGACCTGCGGAGGTCCATACAGCAGCATTTTGACTGGGAGTCTGAAGAACAGGATCCCATGCGTCAGAGGCTCACGGAGCATCTTGACCAATTCCTGACACCCCCCCCCCCCCTTGGATCAGACCCACCCCTACAGTCTGGAAGATGCCTCATTCCATCCTGGCTGTCCCCAAGAGGGACGACAGAACTTACCGGGTGCCTAAGGATGCCCCCTTCCTGAACACACATCCGAAGGCTGACTCTGTGGTGATTTCGGCTGCTCATGACTACTCTTCAGCTCCCAAGCACGTGAGCACTTCTCCTCCCGATAAGGAGTCGAGGCAGAAGGACCAGTTCAGGGGGAAAAACGTTTTTTCTTCGGCCACATGAGCTTTACGGTCCCTCAGTTATGTGGCCCATATGATGTCCCACCAAAAATCCACCTTGGCCAAACTGGAAGCCCGAGTCCAGGCTGTGGACCCATCTGACCTCGAGAAGCTCACCAAGGACCTCCGCCTGTCCGAAGTCTCTTGCAGGCATGCATTGCGAGCCACCTACAACTCGGTCGACTCCGTGGCCCACGCCTCTGTGACTGCCATCTCCCTTAGACGACCGGCCTGGCTACGCATTTCTGGCCTCGCTAACGAGGTGCAGACTGCGATCCAGGATGCCCCCTTTAGGGGGTTGGTGCTTTTTGATGGGGACACCAAAGACATCGTCATGGATCTTCAGGACCGAGGCCAAGCCCTGAGATCCGTGCGGTCCACATACCGTTCGGGCTCCCAGCAGCAGCAGCCCTTTTGGAAGAGGACCTGGAGGCAGAGAAAGCAGGCCCAAGTTTGCCGCCAGGGCAAGCGTAAGCCCACGGGTACCTTCTTCCCGCCTCCAAAACTCAGCAACGCTCAGGGGGCCCTCCCCCTGCCCATTCTGCAACGTCCAGACTCGCTCATGCCACCTTCTCCTCAGCCTCAGTACGAGGAGCTGATGGGGGAGGGGGGTTTGCTCTCCACCTGCAGGAGTGGCAGAGCATCATCTCCGATGCATGGGTCCTACAGTTAGTGTCCCAAGGACACACTCTAGAGCTTCTGGAGCTACCCCCAGATTCTCCACCCAGAAGGTCGTCCTACTCTTAAGACCAGGCTATTCTCGTAGGAGAAGAGATTCAGTCTCTGTTGCTCAAAAAAGCCATAGAGATCTTTCCTCTCCGTCAAAGGGGAAGGGGTTTTACTCCCATTTCTTCTGGTTTCAAAAAAGATAGGAGACCTGAGACCCCATTCTCAGCTTAAGCAGTCTCAATCTGTTTGTCGAGTACAAAAAATTCTGGATGTTAACCCTCTAGAGTCTCCTCCCTCTCCTCCTGGAGAATCATTGGCTTTGTGCTCTGGACATGCAGGATGCTTACCTATGCATCCTAATCTTCCCCAGCCACCGCCACTTCCTGCGGTTTACCTTCCAAGGGGAGGATTTCCTGTTTCGTGCTTTCCCCTTTGGCTTTTCTTCAGCACCTCGGGTTTTTACCAAATGCCTAGTGGTGGTGGCGGCAGCCCTTCGTAGTCTGGGCATAGCGGTTTTCCCCTACCTGGACGATTGGCTGATTTCAGCCCAGTCCAGAGAGTCTCTCTTGGAGGCCTTAACCTTTATTCTGGATGTATTCCACAGGCTGGGAGTTACTGTCAGTATCCCCAAGTCGTCCTTTACTCCCTCACAGAGGTTGTAGTTTATTGGGGCGGTGTTGGACACTGTCCAGAGCAGAGCTTTCCTTCCTCCAGACAGGGTGGAGGCTCTGATTTCCCAGGCTGCTTTGACAGCCTCCTCCAGAACCCTCTCGGCCTGGTAAGTTCTCAGGTTGCTGGGACTAATGGCGGCCTCTATCTCCACAGTTCCCCTGGCAAGGCTACATATGAGGGTCGCTCAGTGGTCCTTGCGGGTCCAGTGGGACCAACTTCAGGACAACCTAGACCATTCGATCCTAATGTTTTCTGCTCTTCAGAAAGACTCGAATTGGTGGAGAGATCTCCCCAGTCTGTCTATAGGTCTCCCCTTTAGGGCCCAGCCCCTCAGGCATCCTTGACAACGGACGCCTCCAACCTCGGCTGGGGGGCCTATTTGGGGGAACGGTCTGGCCGATGCCCTCAGCCGTATAGGCGCTGCATCTCACGAGTGGTCTCTCCTGCCAGAGGTAGTTCAAGACCTGTTCTCCCAGTGGGGCAGTCCTCAGGTGGACCTGTTCACCTCCAAGGAGAACGTAAAGCTGAGGTTGTTTCATGCCTGCCCCTCCCTCAGCAGGGCTTGCTGCAGGGGGATGCCTTTCTTGAGGCTGTGGACCCCGGGCCTCTTCCATGTCTTCCCTCCATTTCCCTTGATCCACAAGGTGCTTCTCAAGGCAAACAGGGACAAGGCGCAGGTGATTCTGGTAGCCCCAGACTGGCCTCGCCAGTTCAGGTACCCAGATCTCCTCAGCCTCAGTTCCAGGCTCCCAAGGCGGCTTCCAGCCCGCCCGGACCTGATCTCAGTCAACAAGGGGAAGGTTCTCCATCCGGACCTTCAATCCCTGCACCTGATGGCCTGGTTCCTGAGCAGCTAGAGTTCCAGGCCTTGGGTCTTTCCGAGGTCCTCAGCGTTGTTGTTGTCCCGTAAGGAGTTGACCAGAAAGTGCTGTGCCTTTAAATGGAAGAGATTCTCCATTCGGTGTCAGGACAAGGGGTTGAACCCCTCTGCCTGTCCATTGGCTAGCATTTTGGACTACCTGAGGTCCTTGTCTCAGCTAGGGCTTTGGTCGACGACCCTCAAGGTGAACCTGGCAGCCATGTCTGCTTACTGGGCGCAGGCCGGCAAGCAGTCTGTGGTGCAGGAGAGGGTGGTCGGGCGCTTTTTTAAAGGCCTTGATCACATATCCCCTCCGGTGCGAGGACCTCCACCTCCATGGGATCTACTGCTGGTATTGGCTGAGCTCATGGGCAAGCCATTCGAACCGATGCATAGGTGCGATATCTCCCACCTGTCGTGGAAGACCGCCTTCTTGGTGACTATAACGTCGGCCAGAAGGATGGGAGAGCTCCAGGTGCTTTCCATCGAGTCTCCTTATCTGGTCTTCCACAGGGACAAGGTTGTCCTTCGCCCCTACCCGAAATCCCTTCCAAAGGTGGTGTCGGGAGTTTCACCTGAATCAGGTGTTGACTCTGCCAGTGTTCTACCCCAGTCACACCTCGGAGACCGAATATAGGCTCCATACTTTGGACTCTAGAAGAGCACTCGCTTATTATAAGGAGCAGACGACTGAAGTTCGGGGGGAGGTTCGCCAGCGGTTTTTCACCTACGCTGAAGCTGTACCTGGCAGACCTGCAGCCAAGAGGACGATAAGCAGGTGGGTCACCTCCTGCATAGATCTCTGGTATAGGTTGGCAGGTTTGGAGCCACCCAAAGGGATAAGAGCTCATTCTACCCGTCATACCGCTGCTTCGGTGGCTGCTTCTAGGGATGTCCCTATCCAGGAAATCTGCAGGGCTGCTACCTGGAAGTCAGCACACACCTTTATTACCCATTACCACATTGACCTAGAGTCACGCCGGTATGCTGGTTTTGGGTCCTCGGTTCTCCAGTCCTTATTTCCCAAGTAGGGGATGCGCGCCTAGTCTCCTTCCTTCCAGAGAACTGCTAGGAGTCTGCCAGACAGTGTGGATTGAACAACATATTCACGTCCCTAGAAATACAGGTTGCTCACCTGTAACAGGAGTTCTAGGAGTGGTATATGTTGTTCATCCACACGACCCACCCGACCTCCCCAGCTTTGACACACAACCTGGCTTCCAGCGGGCTAGATCTGGTGTCATGAGGCGGAGCTAGGGTTTTACCACCCGGGTGGGTCAGAGGAGCCAGCTTGAAGACTTTCCGGCCCATCTTAAGCGGCAAGGATCCTGCCAGACAGTGTGGATGAACAACATATACCACTCCTAGAACTCCTGTTACAGGTGAGTAACCTGTATTTCTAGGGACATGGATATGTTGTTCATCCACACTCATTGGCAGGTATCCTTGCCGCTTTAAATCTTGCCGGAAGGTCTTCAAGCTTGCTCCTCCCACCCACCCGGGTGGTATAACTCTCGGCTCCGCCCCATGACGCCAGATCTTCCTTACCGCTTGGAAGCTCAGGTTCCCTCCTTAACGCTCTGGGTTTGTGACTGGTTCCTAATTCTCCGTTTGCGGTTTAAAATAAATTTTGCAAAAAGACTTCAGTCTTCTATCCTCGTGACTGCGATGGACAATCGACTCCGGTTGGGAGATGCCCATGCGGTGTGAAGATGTCTGGACGGATCCACACTCACGTGTCTCTGCTTAGGCCTTGAGCACGCACCCGCAGGCTTGCGACCTGTGCTCATCTTTCTCGGCCTCGTCCTCGAAGACCGTGCTGCCCGATTGCAACTGGCGCGTCCCGAAGCGTTCTCTCGGTGAAGTCTAAGGAGGCCGGTTGGCGGTGTCGCGGCGGCGGGTTCGGCGGATCAGCTCGGCAGCGATGGTCGCCCTCGAAGAGGAGGCGGCGGGCGGCCTGATCTTCCTCGGCCGCGCATTTATCCCGCTCTTCTGGGTTCTTCCTACACGGCTTCTTTTAAGGAGCTTTGTCTGTCCCTCTCCACTAAAGGAGAAGGGCGCGTCTGCTGGACCTTATTCTCGGTCCAAAAAGAGGGACAGGGTAAAGTCCCTCCGTCGACGCTCTTGGGAGCGGGAAAGGTCCCTCTCCCCGGGCCGTCGGCTTCGGTCGACCGCTCGGCTTCGGCCACTGGCCTCACGGTGTCCCCGTCAGGTCAGTTGACCGAGACTCCCACCGATGAAGTCGAGATTTTTCTCGACCCATTGGAAGGGCTGTCGCCTTTAGCAGCCGAGATTCCCCTCTCCCCGGTTCCCCCGGGAGGAGTTGAGGATCCCGTGGGCTCGCCTGTGCCTCCGGTTCCGGAGCCCTCGGATGGACCATCCGAGCCGAAGGGAGTGCCGGTTCCGGCCGACACCTCCCCGCATCGACTCGGAAATTCCGGGACTCTCTGGTCTCGGACCTCTTCAAGGTCCAGCCGATCCACCGCCATAGGCGGTCTCGTCTCGCACCGCGGTAAGCGGGCGTCATTGGCCCTCGGCCTCCTCCTCCTCGATGAGGGAGGTCAGCGTAAATTACGCGGACGGCACGAGGACCTTTATGTTGCAAACAGCTCCTCCTGGTCGAACAAGCCGATCGTCCGCCTCCGCCATTAAGTGGCTGTCACCGAACGGCGACACAACCCCCGACTTATCCGAGGAGCTATACCCAGGCGGTTGTTCGCCAAACCAGCTGCTCCACCGATTCGGTGGAACCTCCGCCTCCACAGCCACTATTGGGGCTCCGACCAAGGATTCTCGGTCGTGCCAAGGGTCTACCCCATCGGCTGTCAGTTACCTCACTCCCGACCCACCTCGCAGGTGAAGGGTGGCTCAGGCCAGAGGCAGTTTTCTGAGGACTCTTCCGAGTCCGAAGATGATTCCTCCTTTTCTCCAAGCGACTGGACTTGGAGTCTTCAGGAGGTCAGTCAATGGACGATAGCCGTCGTCCTTCCTAGGACTGCTTCGGCTCATCTCGGAGTCTACCGGGATGGAGCTCGAACCACGTTCCAAGCAGGCCAGGTATCCCCTCACGGAGATTCTGGACGAGGGATTCTCGGCGGAGGCCTTTCCGGTGGCGAGGCCATAGTGGGTCCGGCACTGGAGCTTTGGCGCGCCCTGCTTCCTGTCCTGCGCCTTGGCCAGGATGGCCAGGAAGTATCGCGGTCCCACCGGTTCCTTGTCCGGTTTTCGGAACACTCCCCTCATGAGGGGTTGGTTACCGACAAGCGTTTTCCGCGCCCGGCTGCGCCAGGATGTGGACAAACCTCCTGACAAGGGTCCAAGAAATTGGACTATGTCGGCGAAAAGTCTACGCTATGCCTCTCTCGGTCGTCAGGCCAGTTCGGCCGCCCTCATGGCACATTTTTCTCATGCCCTGTTGGGCTCCCTGGATGAGGTCATCCTCATCTTCCCGCCGATCTGCAGACTACGGTTAAGCAGGTGCGGGACCAGGGCAGGGCAGTGGCCAAACAGCAGCTCCAGACTGCTTTGGATATAGGGACTCATGTGCCAGATCGGTGGCGGCGCAGTGGCTATAGGTGTCTGCGGGCTTGGCTGAGGATATCCACCTTTACTGGATACCCAGCACAAGTTGGCGGATGTTCCCTTTTGGGACTGACCTCTTCGCCCTGGGGTGGAAGGTCACCTGCAGAGGATCGAGAAGTCCAATGCCACCTTGGACTCGGTCTCTTCCGCTCAGAAGGACAAAGGCCGCAAACCACAGCCTAAGCCCTTTCGTCCTTCTGTGCCCCCGGCGCGCCCGGCCCAGCAACGTCAGGGCCAGCAGGCTCGGCCTTGGCATCCCAAACCCAAGCCGCCGGCTTCCTCTAACAGGAGGCAGGGAGGAAAGGGCCCAGGAGGTCCCTCGGCCGGTCCCTCCTCCAAGCCTGCCCAGTGACGGGCTGAGGGGTGTCGCCCCCATCCCGTTCACCTTACCCCTGGGTCCCCCCGTGGGGGGACGGCTCCGGCACTTCCGTTCCGCCTGGTCCGCTGTTACCACGGACAGGTGGGTCTTGGAGGTGGGGGAAGAGGCCTGCCTCTGGAATTGAGCAGGCACCACCCTTCAGAGCCCCGCTCGGGGGCTTCTGGATCCCCAGCTCACTGGCGGCTCGTCGAGCCGACATCGCCTCCTCCTCCAGAAGGAGGTGGTAAGAGGTGGTGGACCTCCTTCAGACCCAGGGTTTGTGTCCAGGTACTTCCTGGTTCCGAAGCGAGACGGGCTGGCGCCCATTCTCGACCTACACGACCTAAACAAGTTCCTAAGGTCTCGAACCTTCAGGATGGTCACTCTGGCTCAGATAATACCATCCTTGGAACGCGGCGTGTGGTTCTGCTCTCTGGACTTGCAGGACGCGTTTTTTCACGTCCCTATCCGTCCGTCTCACCAGAGATTCCTTCGCTTCCGAGCGGAAGGATCCCTCTTCGAGTTCCAAGCCATGCCCTTCGGCTTGTCTCCAGCTCCCAGGGTCTTCACCAAATGCATGGCAGTGGTGACAGCATTCCTGCGGCGCCGAGGGGTCCGGGTGTACCCTTACCTGGACGACTGGCTGATAGCAGCTCCCTCCAGGAAGGAGGCGGAGTGGTCCAGAGATCTGGCCTCCAGGTCTGTTCTCAACTGGGCCTCCTTATCAACGAGGCCAAGTCGGAACTCGAGCCGAAGCAGGTGATTCTATTCATCGGGGCGCAGCTCGACTCTCTTCGAGCCAGAGCGCGGCTCCCGGCGGACAGGGCCGAGGTTCTTTCCTCCTTTGCCCGATCATTTCTGGTTGGGCAATTGCGCCCTGCCCGGGACTTCCTGCGCCTCCTGGGTCTCATGGCGGCCTGCACCAGCGTGGTCCGTTGGGCCCGCTGGAACATGCGTCCCCTTCAGTGGGGACTGGCCAGCCAGTGGTCACAACGCTGCGATCCCTTGGACCAGCTTGTGCCGGTGACACAGGGGATGTGGGCAGCTCTCCAGTGGTGGACGTTCCAGATCATTTGCAGGAGGGCATCCGTCGTCCGCCCGGCAGCGGTCCTCTATCGACCGATGCCTCTCTGATGGGTTGGGGTGCCCATCTGGGGAACACCGGACTCATGGCCTCTGGTCCCGGGAGTCCCGATGCCACATCAACCTGCTGGAGCTCCGGCGGTCCGCCTAGCTCTCACCGCCTTTGCTCCGTTCCTCCGGGGTCAAGTGGTCCGGTCAGGCGGACAATACCACGACCATGTACTATCTAAACCGCCAGGGGCGGGCGCGCTCCATGCTTCTATGCAAGAGGCTCTCCGCATTTGGTCACTCGTCGCAGCCTGGAGGCGGATCTCCTAGCCATTCACGTGGCAGGAGCCTCCAACACCCTGGCCGATGCCCTGAGCCGGATAGGGGCTGCATCCCACGAGTGGTCTCTCCTGCCGGAGGTAGTACAGCATCTGTTCTCCTTTGGGGCACACCTCAGGTGGACCTGTTTGCCTCCATGGAGAACGCGAAGCTGAGTCTGTTCCATGCCCGCCCCCCTCAGCAGGGCTCGCTGCAGGGGGATGCCTTCTCGAGGCAATGGACCCCGGGCCTCTTTTACGCCTTTCCCCCATTTCCCTTGATCCACAAGGTGCTTCTCAAGGCGAGGAGGGACAAGGCGCAGGTGATTCTGATAGCCCCAGACTGGCCTCGCCAGTTCTGGTACCCAGATCTCCTCAGTCTCAGCTCCAGGACTCCGCGGCAGCTTCCAGCTCGCCCGGACCTGCTCTCAGTCAATCAGGGGAAGGTGTTCCATCCGGACCTTCAATCCCTGCACCTGACGGCCTGGTTCCTGAGCGGCTAGAGTTCCAGGCCTTGGGTCTTTCCGACGAGGTCCTCAATGTAGTTGAGGCGTCCCGTGAGATCGACCAGAAAATGCTATGCCTTCAAATGGAAAAGGTTTTCCATTTGGTGTCAGGCAAGGGCTTGGACCCTTCCTCCTGTTCCTTGGCAAGCATCTTGGACTATTTATGGTCCCTTTCTAGTCAAGGGCTTAGGTCGGCGACCTAAGGGTGCACCTGGCAGCCATCTCTGCTTGCGGGCGGCGGGCCGGAAGCAGTCGATGTATGCAGGAGAAGGTGGTCTGGCGGCTTTCAAGGCCTTGATCACATTCCCTCAGTCTGTGAACCCCCACCTCCGTGGGATCTACTGCTGGTACTGGCAAAGCTCATGGGCTGACCATTCGAACCTATGCACAGGTGTGTCTCTCTCACCTGTCGGGAAGACCGCCTTCTTGGTGGCTATCACGCCAGCCAGAAGGATGGAGAGCTCCAGGCGCTTCCATCGAGTCTCCTTACCTGGTCTTCCACAGGGACAAGGTTGTCCTGCGCCCCACCGAAATTCCTTCCGAAGGTGGTGTCGAGTTTCACCTTAACCAGGTGTTGACTCTGCGGTGTTCTACCCCAATCACACCTCGGAGGCCGAATATAGGCTCCATACTCTGGACCCTAGAAGGGCGCTCGCTTATTATAAGGAGCGCACGGCTGAAATTCGGGGAGAGGTTCGCCAGCTGTTTGTCACCTACGCTGAAGCCGCATCTGGCAGACCTGCAGCCAAGCGGACGATAAGCAGGTGGGTAACCTCCTGCATAGATCTCTGCTATAAGTTGGCGGGCATGGAGCCTCCCAGAGGGATAAGAGCTCATTCTACCCGCCATACTGCTGCAACGGTGGCTGCTTCCAGGGACGTCCCTATCCAGGAAATCTGCAGGGCTGCTACCTGGAAGTCAGCAAACACCTTCATTACCCACTACCACATCGACCTTGAGTCACGCGGGATGCTGGTTTTGGGGCCTCGGTTCTCCAGTCTCTCTTTCCCAAGTAAGTATTGGGGTGTGCGTCTTGCCTCCCTCCTCCCGGAGAACTGCTAGGAGTCTGCCAATGAGTGTGGATGAACAACATATCCATGTCCCTAGAAATACAGGTTACTCACCTGTAACAGGAGTTCTAGGAATGGTATATGTTGTTCATCCACACACTCCACCCGACCTCCCCGGCTTCGACGCACAACCTGAGCTTCCAGCGGGCCAGATCTGGCGTCATGGGGCGGAGCCGAGAGTTATACCACCCGGGTGGGTGGGAGGAGCAAGCTTGAAGACCTTCCGGCAAGATTTAAAGCGGCAAGGATACCTGCCAATGAGTGTGGATGAACAACATATACCATTCCTAGAACTCCTGTTACAGGTGAGTAACCTGTATTTTCAGTGCTGGTGGTGCACCTCCAGGAACAATGCATTCATGTTCTTCCCTATCTGGACAGGCTTATCCAGATCTGGTCACTGAAGGAAGTGCAGTCAGTTCAAGAAGTCACAGAACTCTGTAGCACCACATCTGGATAATAATAATAACTTTATTTAGCGCCTTTCCAAAACCAAGGCGCTGTACAAATAAGTCATAAGATCAGAATATACAAATAAAATCAACAATACAAACAGCATCAGTCAGTAAAAGCCTTGTTCCATAAAAAAGTCTTGAAATCCCATTTAAAGGTTTCCACATAATCAACTGCACCAAGAGTTCTCCGCAACCAGCACAGTGCATTCAAGATCTGGGAGCACTCTTGAGCACGGGCACAAGGAGAGCAGTGGCTCTCTACAGAGAGTGTACAATCCCTGATGGGCTGTCTTGTACTACTAGCTCTGGGGAGAAAAATGGTCTGCTGCAGAGAAGCGTACCTTAGAAAGTGGCACTGTTCCACTGTCAGAATTGCTTACACGTCTTGTGGCCTGTCAGCCCTTTTGGGACTCGGGGCTCATTCTACAGGGGTTATGGCTGTTTCCTGTGTTACACACACACCTCTTCGTCCCTGGAGGACGTTAGTGAGATCTTTTCATGGGCCTCATCCACACATTTACCAGGTGTTATTGTTTTTTTTTCTTGTTTGTTTTAAACTCGGGTTGCTTTTATTAGATCATACAATGGCTATTTCACACATAATCATAGTATTACAATTGATGGAGGATCTGAGACACATGAATATCTTTGAAGCTACTTACGCATGCGAGGCACCAACTAGATTACCGAAAGTAAAACAATGAAGAGGGTATCTGAACCAACTTAATTTATGAAGGACCTCCATTGTCCGAGTTGAAGGAAGAGAAAAGGATATTTTAAGTAGGCTCTGTTTTTAAATGCTGTCCTCCTGGGGCTTCATGATGAGCCTTGGCAATTAAACTGTGAAAGCAAAATCTGTTAGCCAATACTAAATAAGAACAACAGTGTTTTTTTGTTACATGTTTTTTTTTTATGCCACTGTAGATCTGAAAAAACACATAAAGAACACAACGGGTCAGTTTTCAAAAGTGGTGCATTGTTCCATCTCCCCACACACACACACACATACACACCTGTGATCAGTGTGTTCAGAGAGGTCCCTATAGCCGTACACAAGGACCCACTACTGGCTCCGGCTAAGCGTCCACGGTGGCTTCCGCAAAGTGCCAAGGACAGCAGATGTCCCCAAACCAAACCATAGGCAAATGGATGCTGCTGCTAATTCGCTCCATTCTTTCCATATCAGCTTTTCTTTGCCGACATCGCGCCACAGAGTGGAGGTTTAGGGGTCAGCCAATTAAAAGTGTTGCACTTGAGTGCTGCCATCCATAAAATTTGGCCTAGTTTTCTGGTGGTTCTGTGGCAGGATAGCAGTGCTGGGAAACCAAGAACTAATTCCGTGAAGGAAAAGAAATGCCTGTCAGTTTCTGGATTTCAGCATGAATAGACTGCCAAAAGCCCAGATGAACTGGGCACTCCCAAAAGATAAGATAATGGGTGCTTTTGGCCCCCTCCACAATTACGCCAGCATAGGTCTGTGTGGCTGGAGTGGAAGTATTAGTAACGACTGGTATCCAAAAAAGAAAAAAAAATGGACTCGCACCTTCCAGTTGAACTCCCTCCATGTTGGGGAAGTCGTGACCTACCAACCCTGATGAAGGCGACTTGACCAATGATTTGGGGAAATCGGGGAGTCACTTTCCTGCACCCATTTCAGCCTGATGGTTTCCAGTGGGGGTTCAATTGGTTGTAACACAATTTTATAGAGTTCTGCCAAATTAAAGAAATTTGGCCGTTAAGGTGATGGTGTGGTAGAAGAAATCTTCTAGACTGGTATGGTCTCTCTGAAGTGAGGAAAAGTAGTCCAACGACATTATAAAGTGCCGAACTTGTAGAGACTGATAATGATCCTCCCTGCAGAGAGAGTAGATATGTTGTAGCCTGGAGAATGGAAAGCAACCATGTTCATCTGTACATTGCATAAATGTCAGGCATGCCCTTCCCAAAATGCAAAACCTGGGTCTAGTTTGGGGGGAAGACATGAGTCCTCATGACGGATGAGAGAGAGGGGTCCAAGAGTATTAGGGATATGCATCAGTTTTCTGAGAAGTAAAAGGATACGCAGATAGTGTTGAATCCAGGGGTTCTGAATTTGAGGCCAAAGGCAGGGGGCAACTACATTAGTGGGTATTGTCCAAAGGGCCCAATTTGGCAGCATGGCAGCTTCGATCTGGACCAGCCCCAGCCTACATGTCTCTTGGCCCAGGTACATGGCTGAGCACCCTATGCAGCCAGGTAATAAAAGATAAAATTGGGTAGTGCTAACCCTCTCAGCTGTAGAGGGACCTACAGAACTGCCCTTGCTAAGCGGGGACGTGCCCCCGACCACACAGATTGCTGTACAGCTGTATGTAGGTTATTCCAGTAGAATTTGGGGATAGGGATAGGTAGGGTGTGAAATAAAAATAGGAGGCGGGGGAGAACGTTCATTTTAATTGCTTGTATTCTGCCGTATAATGTTAGGGGCAAAAGCGTCCAGCATGACAGATCCGCCTGGAAGGTACTATACAGTTTAAGGTAGTTCTTTTTAAATAGTATTGAAATGTCTTTCGAGACTTGAATTCCTAAATAACGGAATGTGTTTTTCTTTGCCCATGTAAAGTGGAAGGTACATCTGAAATCTGAGGGAGGTCTGCCACTAAGTATCATCGCTTCTGATTTAGTATAATTAATTTTGTACCCGGCCAAAGAGCCAAATTCTTCTAAAGTTTGCAACAGATGAGTTAGGGAAGACTGAGGGTCACTAAGAAAAAATAGTCATCAGCGTAAAGGGCCAATTTTTGCTCAGCTGCCTCCTTGATATGAATATTTTGGTGAATAGAGATCGCCAGGGGTTCGACAGACGGGACAAATAAGGGGGGGGGGCAACCTTGTCTGGTGCTCCTCCTTGGGGTGGGATGCTCTGAGAGAAACCTTAATTCGTGCCTCTGGTGATTTGTAGAGCAAGGTGACCGCTGCTGTAAATTTCAGGCCTAACTCAAACCCTTGCAGGGTGGCAGTCATAAAGACCCAGTCCACCGTGTTAAAGGCCTTTTAGACGTCCATGCTGATTGCCAGTTGAAATGATGGTTTAACATGTTGGGCCGTAATAATATTTAACAGTCTGCAGATGTTATCCTGAAGAAAGCGACCAGAGTTGAAACCTGTTCGGTCTCTGTGTACCAAAGAAGAGATGCAGGACTGCAGACGATCAGCAAGGATTCCAGTGAACATCTTTAGGCCAGGCATTATTGTCTTGATGTGCTCAGCTTTACCGACGCTACTTCTGGCAGGCGAGTTGCTGAGCTTGGTCATACAGCACTGACCCTCGCATTTAGGGAATGCTTATTAGGGCCCATACCATCTGCCTGCCCATAGGAGCCAATACACAAAGTGGAATTATAAATTTTCATCGAGGGTATCTCTTGCAGCAGGCCACTCCCATGGAACTATAGCTGCCAGGCGTCATGACCACACAGAAACTTTTCTGGCTAGCAGTCTTCCAGGGAGCTGCCCACTCTGACGTCACCCTTTGACATCGCCCTATCCTGTGAGAGTGGGCAGTCCCCACGCCCACCTGAGTTCTTTTCTTTTCCCGTCGACCCTCGCACGTCAGACGTGGCTGCTTCAGTCGACCACCCTTTTTTTTTTTTTTCTTTCTTTCTTTCTTTCTCACCTTAGTATATTGAGCAAGGCATTTGACACAGTCCCACACAAAAGATTAATAGTCAAATTAACCAGCCTGGGAGTGAGACCCAGGGTGGTAGCCTGGGTAAAACATTGGCTGGACAACAGGACACAGAAGGTAATTGTAAATGGAGTCCACTCTGAAGAAAGGGGGGTTACTAGTGGAGTACCGCAGGGTTCAGTATTGGGTCCAGTCCTTTTTAATGTCTTCATCAGTGACATTGCAGAGGGACTGGAAGGAAAAGCATGCCTTTTTGCAGATGACACAAAGATCTGCAACAGGGTTGATACACAAGCAGGCGTGGAAAGGATGAAAAGGGACTTGGCAAGGTTGGAGGAATGGTCAGAAGTATGGCAGCTAGGATTCAATGCAAAGAAAGGCAAAATAATGCACCTGGGAAACAAGAACCCAGGGGAAGAATACACAATGGGTGGGGAGGTAGTAACAACAACAAAAAAGGAAAGGGACCTGGGGGTAATCATATCAGATGACCTTAAGGTTAGCAAGCAATGTGAGAAGGTAGTAGGGAGGGCTGGGGGTATACTGGGATGTATAGGGAGAGGCATCATCAGCAGAAAACAGGAAGTTGTTATCCCTCTGTACAGACAGTTGGTGAGACCCCATCTGAGTACTGTGTCCAGTTCTGGAGACCCCATCTCCGCAAGGACATAGACAGGATAGAGGCAGTCCAGAGGAGGGCAACTAAAATGGTGCAGGGTCAGCATGAGAGCCGTATGAGGAGAGACTAAAGGAGCTTAATGTGTATACCCTTGAGGAAAGAAGGGAGAGGGGGGACATGATAGAAACTTTTAAGTACCTCAGTGGAATCAACAAAGTCCAAGAGGGTAGCATCTTTCAGAAAAAGAGACTTGCAAGAACAAGGGGACACAATTTAAAGATAGAAGGAGGGCGGTTCAGGGTCAATGTGAGGAAGTATTATTTCACAGAGAGGGTAGTGGATGCATGGAACAGCCTTCCTGAGGAGGTTGTGGGGTCTAAAACTGTGGGAGAATTCAAGAATGCATGGGACAGACATAAGGCAATTCTTGTGGGGGGTAGGAAGAAATAGGCTGTTGGTTAACTAGGATCTGCGGCCTGTCCTGTAGGTAGGGAAATGGGCAGACTAGATGGACCTAGCGGTCCTTATCTGCCGACAAAGTCTGTTAGTTTATGATCATTTTTTTTTTTTTTGTATTTTATGTTTTGTGTAATGTATTTATTTGCTTTTTCAGTAAGCTACTACATACAATCAAATACATAACTTATTCATCCAGCTGCCACCAATATATTCTGCAGAGATCAGTCTCTTCACTTCATTCCACACAATATTGCAGTCAGTTTCTGCAGAATTGCATTATATTGAGTTAAACTGGTTTAAAATTATGTCAAATAATATATTATAAAATAAGATTAAATAAAATCCAATCAAATCAGAACAAATCAAAGCAAATCAAAACAAAGTGCAACCAATATACTCGTACCTAATACCTTCAATCCTCTGCTCCTTTCAGTCTTTTCCATACTCTTCTGTCATTCACTTTTATCCACTCTCCTAGCCCTCCTTCCCATATTTATTACCTCTATCCTCACCATTTCATCTTGCTCCTTCCACATACCTCTCTTCACTTCTTCCTTCCCTTTCTTATCCTCCTGTACCCTCCCATAACATCCAGCTTTCTTCCTCCGTCAGGGTGGCCAAGAACGGGTCCCAGTGTCTTTCGAATCCCTCTTCTCTTCCTCTCATCGCAGACGTCAGTCTCTCAAGCCCCAATGTCTGTAACACCATTCTCCACCGGCCTTGCACTGTTGGTGCTGTCTGCGAGACCCATGTATTCTGAATCCCATGTCGAGCCAGGACAAATAGTACCCTAATCCACCTAGGAAGCAGTACCCATTCCTCCTCTTCCCCATTCTCCACTCCAGATAAACATCCCAGAGGGTCCATTGGCAACTCCCTCCCGGCAATCTTTCCCACTCTATCCACTACCTCCCTCCAATATCTCTGTAGTGTCGGCATTCCCAAAAGCTGTGCACATATGTATTTATATCTTTAAAAACATAGTTACAGTTCCTGGTGCAATACATTAGGATATATTTAACTTTCTTTTGAGGGCGCCACCCCTCTTAATACACGTATATAAATAAATCCATGTTAAATCTATAAGATACTTCATGGGGGTACAGTAATAGACTATATAGTC
Organism: Neoceratodus forsteri; assembly: GCA_016271365.2. Taxonomy (NCBI): domain Eukaryota; kingdom Metazoa; phylum Chordata; order Ceratodontiformes; family Ceratodontidae; genus Neoceratodus; species Neoceratodus forsteri. Next base: position 363,047,564 of record JADMNL010000023.1, on the reverse strand, counting down.
CTGTTATTTAAACAAATAATAACATGATGTAGGCTACGTATCTTGATCCCATGAGCAGCATTCTTAAAAAGAAAAGTAAATTTAAATAAATTAAAATTCGAGTTACATGTCTCTTTAATAGAGACTGTTAAAGCAACACGCATTAGTCGAGAAAAATGTACCAAAATGGTACTATACAAAAAAGGATTACAAATGAAGCTCCCTCATAATATTCTCCCCGTAATAATTGAAGTTTTGAGACAATCTCCCCACTCGGACACTCGATTATTTAAATTGCCTAAAGCTCTAAACGTAGCTAAGTGAAGGAAAACTCCCCTTCTCTGTTCCAGTTACTTTTATTGCCTCATTTCAGCTTTAGAAAGTAAATAACATGTCGATTTCGACTTTTTCTTTAATTTTTAAATGTCTGAAAAAGAGGCAGGATATACTGTTCAGGAATTTTAAATTTTACAGACCTGAGTTTTTCTAAATAAAGAAAAAGGAAAGTCCTTTAAAGTGTCCAAATCTTCTTCGTCCTCAGAACGAGAGGATTCCTGTCTTCTTCTGGTCGGTGTTGCGAACTTTTGGGCCCATTTCAAAGCATCAGCCGGGTCTGAAATAACAAATGTCTTTCCCTTGTGTGTCAAGTCTAAGTCGTGCAGGGAAAAGCATGTTGTGTGGGATATTTGCTTCACGGAGCATCACCCTCATGCCATCAAATCTCTTCTTTTTCTGTCGGGTGGCAAAACTTAGATCTGGAAATAGTGAAATTCTTTCTCCATCGTGTAGCAAGGAACGCTTTTGTCTGGCAAGGGATAAAATTAAGTCACGAGTCTCCATGCTGTCTAAGACCGCCACGATTGTTCTAGGTGTCTCCACGTTGCTAGGTCTGGCCCGAAAGGCCACTCTCTATGCTTTATGGATCCCCCATGTTTTCTCTTGTAGGGGTTGACATAGTTGTTGTTCAAGTCAGTCCTCTAAAAATAAACTTAGATGGTTTCCTTCACTACGTTCCTGGATTCCTGTTATCCTCCGGTTCGATGCCCGGGCTTGGTTCTCCAAATTTTCTAGTCGAGCACGCAGGCGTGTATCCTCTTTAATTAGATTTGAAGCTGTACCCATTGCCGCTTCAGATTGCTTTTTTGCATCTCTCGCCTCCATTTTCAGTACACCAGAATCTGTCTACAGAATGATAACGCTATTTGTGAGGGCATCAGAGCACTCCGATAGACCCGCAATGGACACCAGCATTCTGTTCATTTTATGGCCTAGCATTTGCAGCGTCTCCTCTTCGTTTTCCACACCAGAATCCCAAAGCGGTCGGCCATGCGTCAAGCACATTGCTGGAGGGCCAGCATTTGCTTTGCTTTTAGCACTCTCCCCACTTGCTTTGTCCTTTCTTGGATTCCCCATCTCAGATCTTTCTGTAGTTCCAGTGTTGTTATCTGCAGAGTTGGGCTGGATTGCGTTATTTAAAACCTCTTAAAATAACTTTTATTTGAGGATTTGGAGGAGCTTCAGAATCGGGCTCCACAAACCCCACCAAAACACTTTATTTTCAAGTGATTCTTTTCTTCGTTTATGCTGAGCTCTGTCTCCGCTATGCTGTTCTAGAGGTGTACCTGCACCGAGAAGATTCCAGAGAAGGACGATCTTGTTTCCTGTGTCTGCTGCCTAGGTCTAGACCACGACACCCAGGCCTGCGAGATCTGCCGTGGCTTCAACCAGGCTGTGCTGCCAGAAGACCCTGGAAACCTTCCTACTCAAGCAGCAGGTCACCCATATGGAGAAGGAGCTACAAGCCAGGAGTTCCTCCGCTTCCCCAGCCCTGTCCTCCGGTTTAACCTCCTCCAAGGCCCGGGACAAATCCGGTGGGAAGCACAAACACAGGGACAAGGACCACACCATGCCCCGGTTCTCCTTGACCCGCTCGCCGTCTCTGCAACCGAATATAAAAGATGCAGGGTCAGTACAGTACAATAAGTGCCATTAATACAGGATATGAATACCGGAAAACAGAATTAAAAATGACCCCACCTGAGCAAAGGTACGAGAGAGCAATGCAAGTACAATACAGTTAGGTACAATTTCGAAACAATTCCACATGTGAAAACAGGAGCAGCTTAATGACACACAGAATGGAGGCTTAGGGTGGTCAAAGAAATATTGCTTGGGGAAGGGGGGCTGGGGGGCCTCCCAATAAACAGGGAGATGGGAAGAAGAGTCTTCAGAGCAGGAAAATCGACAGGGACAGATGAAGTTTAAGGGGCGGTGAGACTGTTTTTCATGCAGATTAACCCTTATAGGGCTGCTGACTGACATATCAGTCCAGAACTCCTATACGTTCCAATTCTGCTGGCAGTCTTAAGGGTTAATTCAGCAATAAAGAATGGAATGTCAAGAATCTTGAAGCTCGTTTTGAAGTTCCTTGTCATCGAGGCATAGGTCTAGAAGCATAGGAAGATCAGGAGGCGGTATAAAACTCACAAGTAACGTTTTATTATTATCAATAAAAAAAGGGCCGGTCCGGTGGCGCAGAGGGCTGAGGCGCTGGACGTCTCACCTCGCGGCACGCCGGCGACCCTGGTTTGGGAGCGAGCCCGGGGCATCGGAGGTCAGCGGGGGGGAAGGGGCAGGCGGAGCTAGATGGAGCGGCCATCAAGGCAGCTCTCCTCTCCAGGGAGGTACCCCTCGCTCATGGCCACCCCCTGGTGGAGGCTGAGGGGTTGCGCAAGCAAGGGTGCCGGCGTTAGGCCAATGGGGCGGGCAGGAGGAGGGCCATTGCCGGGGCTGTAAAGCGCATGCGTGCCTCCACACGCATGCATCCTTCTCCTGGGATCCTCTGGTAACTGCAGAGAAAAATGGAAAAAGACGAGCAACGGTAAGGTGGCGACCGACTCTTCGCAGGCACCGCTCCCAGACTGGGCACAGTGTAAGCCCCGGTAATTCCGGGGGATGGAGCTGTGGGAGTTGGTCAAATGGGAGCCGTACAATGCAAGAGAAACAGGGAAATGATAAAAAAAAAAAAAAAATTATGCAGGATAGCTCTTCATACAAGTAGTACAAACAAAACAAAGTCCTCCATCTGAGAGTCTCTTTTCAATTTAAATTTCAATCTCTCGCTGTGCCTCACTAAAAACATTGCTGTCTTTTTGTGAGATGTTTTCCCTGGCAATTAAACTCTGCATCCTGTTCTCGTTCAGCTATAGCTTCTGATGTCACACAGTGTAACAAAACTTTGTCATTGCATTTCCTGTGTCCATCTTGAAGAGTACATCTAGACTTGGGTGCCACCAGTTAATACATTCTGTCCAGAACAGGCTTCCTGTTAACTCTGTCAACAAGCTTGTGAAGGTCAAAATGTTTCTCAAGGTCAACCCCGTGTTCCAAATTGCTAACTTTTCTAACATACCCAAGTAGCTGTCTGCATTCAAGTTCAACAATATACTTGTATACATTTGCATACTAGGGGATCCCAGTTTCACATTCAAATTCATATATACCTCTTTTTTAACCACATAGAAGCAAGGGGAGAGAGAAAAAAAAGAATAGAAACAGCAAGTGAAGGAAGGAAGATAATGGGGGAAACTGGGGGACCATCAGAGTGGGCAGTTTCTTAGGTGCTACAAGGAAAATGTTGATTGCAGTCAGACAGGCAAGAGCTAGACAAGTGACAGAATAGGAAGAGATAGAATAGATCCTTGCTTTTTAACTCCTCTGTATAACAGATGGGACATGGTTTTATATCCAACCCTGTCACATTCTTGTCTTGAAGTACAGCTTTCTAAATGACTTCTGACATTAACATATCCCAACCAGTCTGTTTTGTTGGTAGTTTCAGTGGGACTGAGCCCGTTAGGAGTTCAGTGAAGAAGTATGTTGGATTGTAGTGACAATTGGATATGCTGTTGCCCCCTTCCTGTTCATGAGAGTGTGTGCCCACTCAACTAGGGGTGTGGCTATATCCATGGCTGTCTGTTGGTCTGTGATGTTCACAGAGATCTGCAGGGCAGCGGAGTATCCACCCTCGCCTTCACCATGTCCTGCAATGTGGACATACAGTCTCGTAGAGACACAGACTTGGTTGTTCTTTTCTGAGGATCTTGTTCCCTGTCATCCCCCTCTTCCTCTAGTACTGCTTATGTTTAAAGATGGTATCCATCCATAGCAGCACCTCACCCACCCTAATCTGGGGTATAAACATAGAAACATAGACAATGACAGCAGAACAAGACCAGTGGTTTATCCAGTCTGCCAGAGTTCCCTGTTTGGCCCTGGGACTTACTGTCCTTCCAGGGTAGTAGCCCTCTGCACCCCCCCCCCAAATCTCCACCCAGTTTGTTTTGCCCCAAGCCCTCACTGTACCCTTCATTCTGTCCCAGCAGTGCTTGAAACCACCAGTGATTTTAGCACCCAACACTTAGGCTGGAAGACTGTTCCATGGCTCCACCACTCTGTTTGTAAAATAATGCTTCCTCATGACTCTCCTGAACCTCTCCTCCCCCTTGTCAGTTTCCACTGATGTCCACGTGACTGCAAAATAGTATTCAAGCTAAATAGTTCCTGATAGTTCATCTTGCTAATTTTCTTTAGGAACGTGTAAGTCTCTATCATATCTCTTCTTTCCCTCCTTGTCTCCAGCGCGTACATGTTCAGTGCATTGAGTTGCCCCTCATAGAACCTGCCCTGTTGGCCGTGAATGATTTTTACCTGCACTGCACCATCTCCAGCCTATCCTTATCCTTACTGAGGTGAGGGCTCCAGAACTGGGCACAATATACTCCAGCTGTTGCCTCACCAAAGATCTATATAGGGGAAGTATTACTTCTTCCTTTTTGCTATCAGTACTCCTCCCGATAAATCCACCATCCTACTTGCTTTGCTATATGTATTGTTGCACTGACTCAATTTTTGAGGGAGTCCGTGATAACTTCAAAGCCTCATTCTCCAGCTGCAGTGCCAAGTCCCCCAACCCCACCCCACCAATCTAGTACCCCGTCTGGGGTTCTTGTTCCTTAGGTGCATTACCTTGCACATTTTGGCGTTGAATGTCAACTGTCAAACCTTAGACCAGCCCTCTAGCTTTTTTAAGTCACTCTGCATTTCTGCGATTACCTCGTCCCTATGCATCTTCCCATAGAGCGTAGTGTCATCTGTGAAGAGTCCCAACCTGTCCCAGATTCCCTCATTAATGTCACTGATAAACATATTGATGAGGACCAGACCCAGGACAGATCCCAGTGGTATCCTGGGTGTGACCTTCCTGTCTTCTGATTTGACCCCGCTGACCACAACTCTGCTGCCTCTCATTTAGCCAGTTACCTATGGTCTTGGTTGCACCCAGATCCTCCATTTTCTTCAGCAAGCATCTGTGATGCACCGAGTCAAAGGCCTTGCTGAAGTTCTGAGTAAATCCACAGCGTGGCCCCTAGCCAGTTCTCAGCACCTAGTCAAAGAAAACTATCCGGTTAGTCTAACAGGATCTCCTTGCCACAAATTCTTGCTGTTTACTGTCCTGGAGACCATTGCTCTCCAAGTAGTCAACGAGGTCTTCTTTGACAAGTAACTCCATCAGCTTCCTTATAGTAGAGGTAAGACTGACAAGTCATAGTTCCTCCTTGTACCCCCACCCCATGGAGTGGAACTGTCTGCCACCCTCCAGTCCTTCAGAACTACCCCTGTCCTTAGTGAGCTGTTGAATAGACCTACCAGAGGTTCAGCCAGTACCGCTGCCAGCTCCCTGAGTAACCTCAGATGCATCCCATCTCGTCCTGGGGCCTTATCTATCTTTACGGCTGCCAGTCCCTCCTGGACCGTTTCGCTTGTAAATGTTGGCTACCTCATCTCTGGGACTGCCTTAATGGCTGCTTTGATGCCACTCTCTGGCAAGGGCTCACTGTCCTTCCTAGTGAAAACTGAGCAAAAGTAATCATTAAGGATGGCAGCCTTGTGCCTGTCTTCTTCTATCACCCTACATCTCTCAGCTAGCCTTATAATGCTCCCTGTTTCTTTCCTTTTTTTCCTTAATACATTGGAAGAACTGCTTTTCTCCATTCTTGACCTATTCTGCAGTACACAGCTCTGCGTCTGCCTCCCTAACCGTCTTTTTACCTCCCTGCTTTTCAGTATATATTCCCCCCATTCTTCCTCACCCTGCTTTTCTTGATACTTATAGAAGTCTTTTTTCTTTTCCCTTATTGCATCCCTGACTTTTGACAAGAACTGTAATGGTCTCTTAAACCTATTTTTTTTGGTTACCGTTCTCATTCATAATTTGGATGCCTCTAGAATGGCTCCCTTAATTGGCCCCCATCTTTCTTCCACCCTGATGTTGTCCACCCCAACTAACTTTTCCCTGACCAGCTCCCTCACACTGTTGAAGTCTACCCTTCTAAAATCCAGGACTTCAGCTCTCGATTGCGGTTTTCCAGACCCAAGGGCCAGTTCGAACCAACTGGAATTATGGTCGCTGTTCCCCAGTGGCTCCTTTATTCTCACAGTTCCTGCCATCTCCGAATACCACATCGGAGATTGTAGACTGGCTGGTGGGTTCCTTGGCTAGCTGTACCAGTAGACAATCCTGGAAGGTATGCAAGACAAAACCTGTGAGGAGATTCCTCCCTCCTTTGGGAAGGAGCTCATCGTTGGAGAGAAATGAAAGGCAAGAGCAGTGCACGCAGTGTAGTTCATGTCAAATAGACCATTCTGGGTGCTGGCCCTCAAGCCTGGACTCTACCAGGTGTGTGCCTACAGATTCATACCACTTAAAGCAATAGTCACAAGTAACATTTTCTTCTTAGACACCTGCCTAAAAATAGAAGAACAGCCTGACATTGTTTACACATTAAAAGTGTCAGTGTGGCTTTGGTCGATACCAATGGCTTGGGCTCAAATGCAGCACTGACATTGCAGTGCATTACTAGCTGGTGCTGTCCTTCCAATGAGATGTTATACTGAGGCCCCTAATCTATCCTAGTCTCTTCTGCATTTTCCTGACTTAAGAATTATGAGGAGGCAAAGGAGAAGAAAAGACCAGCTGGTCCAAGCAGGCATGTCCTGTTTAGGTTGCTTTCATTCCCACCTGCCTGGTCTTTCGCCACATCCCTCAACCATCACTTGCTCCAGAAGGATATGATGTTGTCTTTAAAGCCATTTATACAATTCCATTAAGGGCTTTGGCTACTGTATCTTCAACAGAAAGGGGCCAGACACTCTGTTTGTCCATTTAAAGTTGGCTAGTCCCAACGGAACCTGGAGCAGGCACTAGTCATGGAGAACAGGGCAGTTGTTAATTCCCACTGTAGCCTGTGCCATGGGAGTGCTGGCTGTGGGGGACCCACCATAGGTATCCTGGCCTCTCTCAACAGGAGTCACTCTTGGCAGTATTGTTAGGAGCACTCCAGTTCCAGCCTTCCAGCAGGAGTCACTATAGGTAATGGTGTATGAGAATTGTCTGTGAGAGCGCTCTTAGCAACTGCAGTCCCAGCCTCTCCCAACAGGAGTCACTGTAGGAGAACTGGCTGTGAGAGCGCTCACAGCTACTGCAGTCCAAGCCTCTCCCAACAGGAGTCACTCACAGTAGGTTACAGTGTAGGAACACTGACAGTTGGGAGCCTATAGCTACTGCAGTCCCAGCCTATCCCAGCATGAGTCGCTGTAGGTTATGGTGTAAAAGCACGGTTGTAGCATCTGAAATGACAGCAGTAACGAATGACTTTACAACAGAGACGATGTAGAAATGTTATTTTGCTACAGTGGAGTGGAATGAGCAGCCTCAAGATACCCCAGTCCTTTGAGACTCCTGATTACCTAATGAACTTTGCCTCTTGTCTTACAGCTGTTCAACCCAGAATTTGGTGCCCAAGTGACGTCCTCTGAAAAATCTGACAAAGTGAGTAGAAGGAGAGCTTGGTTAAAGGATCCTTTGCTTCTGTGGTCAAGTAGAAAGGAAGTGGGCATGTCCTCACAGCCAGGAAATGAGCTGGAACTGTAGAGTTTTTAGGACTGCCCCCTTCGCCCAGACTCTCCAGTCTTCAGCTCTTCTCCTAGCCAGGTGCGCACGCCCCACTTGTATAGGGACTATTAATTCTTTTTCTGCAGAGATTTTGCAATTTTCTTCAGGGATTTCGATAATCCTCTATCTCAAGACTGAAAAAAATCTCCTGACAACTTCTGATCAACAGCAAGGTAGGATCTGGGAGTTTTGTTAGGTTGGGCCCAAACGAGCAAGTGGGACTGCTGCACTAGTCTTGTGCCATTTTTGTGGCTGACTTGGAAAGGGTTACTGGCAGCATTAACATGCTGCAAGAGGCAGTGTGCAAACACTGCAGCTGAAGACAGCAAGTGTCCATTTGAGGGGTCCTTCTGCCTCAGCTGTGAATAGTGACACCCACAGGGTAAACGGGAGGCTCCAGGTCAGAGAAAGGTGCAAAACCAAGTGCTTGCTCCAAGAGGGCATTAAAAGGGAACTTCACACCAAAAAAGCATTGCAATGGTATGGACAGGGATAGAGGTTAGCCTTAGAGAGTCTTATGATGAGGAACTCCCACCCTTATTTTCCTGCTCACTCGTGGGTGGGATCACCAACTCTTACCTCTGGGGCAGCTTCAACCAGGACCCAGGCAACCCTTTGAAACTCATCCTCAACTAGCTGATCCAGGCAGTCGACCCATGCCAGGCATGGCAAAGATCCAAGAAGAAATGACAGCCTTCTGGAGTTGCCCTCCCTGCACAAGTTGCGCTCTTCCAGTGACTTATCCCATGTCTGTGATGGGGACAGTAGCCACTGCCTGGCATCCAGTTGACGTAGGCTGTAGGCACTCAGACAAGCTCTCCAGTGTGGTTGGGGGACCTTGATGAGGACTGGTCAGACTGGGAAGTCGGTGTTCCATTGTGGACAATAAAGACCATGACAGAGCCAGCAGAATCTTTTCGCTGGACAATTTCACAGTCCTCATGATGCAGACATGTATTGCTGTGGACCTGGAAGAACCACAGAAATGACACAAGGAAAAAAACAGTTGCTGGTATCCTCCATGGTACGTAAGACTTTTTTGCAAATCTGCACTAAACTTTTTTTTTTTTTTAATATTTTTTAATTTTTATTGTGTTATATATAGTTATATATGACAGCGGGAGTTCATCTATACAGTATTGCTCTTTTGTCTTACAATACATGAAATGTTCTTCGGGTTGGCAATTCATGTTTCTACAACATCATTCTGTTATTTATCAAATGACACTAGATGAAAATTCATATCTTACAACCATTTGAAAGTGACCAATTTTTGTATCAGGGAACAAATGTTTCATCCAGAGGTGAGATATAGAAAACTCATGGCCTCCATTGGAGTTCAAATTGTGACACCCTTCTAGCTCTAGAAGCTACTGTTCTCTCTAGGTAATATATCTCAGTCATTAATGAATGCCAATCAGAGAGGGTGGGTACTTTAGCCGTTCGCCATAGGCGAGTTATAACCTTTTTAGCTGCTGCCAGGTACAGGTATAACTTATTTCTACCTGGTGGAACTTTTCTGTCTTCCCCAGTATAAAGCAGAATCATCTGATTGGATAAATCAATTTCCAGTTCCACAGTATTTTGCATGCTCTTTTCTATATCTAACCAGTATTGGGTAATTTTCGGACAAGTACAAAAAATATGTTTTATTTGCCATTTTTTCTCCACATTTTCTCCAACAAAGGCCATGCCTCATAGATACAAATTTAGCAGTTTTGTCAGGGGTATAAAAATGTCTACTACAACATTTCCATATATATTCTGACCAGTATGAAGACTGTGATACTTTCATCGAGTGAGGAATAGGTTCCAACCGTTTCTCATAAGTTATCGGAGTCCCTAGTTCTCTATTCCATCTTCCTAAGATATCCTCGGTGGATCCCTTCCAAAAATCTCTTATTGCTTTATATATTTGTCCTATTAGATTAATTTGTTCCCTGCCTTCTATAGCATCCCTTAAAAGTAACACCAGCATACAGTAGGTATGAGAGAGGGCAGAGTATTTAATGCTTTCTGTATAAATGTCTGAATCTGTAAATATCTATAATTATGTGTATGGGGGAGTTGATATTTTGCCTGTAGTGTGGCAAAAGGCAGTACTTCATTTACATTCAGATATTGATATAACAAAAGTAGACCTTTTTTCTGCCATTCTTGATGGACCCGAACAGCACCTCTCTCCCAAGATACACTTTCTGTACCTATTAGTTTAAAATAACCAAAAACTTCAGTTAATGTAGTAAATACATCCTTAGCTCAAACCAAGCCTTTAACGTATAACGGGTTCCAAATGTAAAGTTTTGTAACTGTGGATAAGCATTTTGGGGGGCAAATATAATAGGGATAATGTTTACTAGATCATTTAGTGTAAATTCAGCAAATTTCTATAGTTTCTCTACTTGAGGATTCGGCCATGTGATCACTATTTTACATGTTACTGCCTTATGGTAATCTTTAAGGTTTGGAAGATTACAACCGCCTTTGCCACTGGTAACTAACAGAGACCATCTGACCATTGGCTGCTGTCCGGCCCATACAAACCTCGAAAAGATTCTAGCCCAGGATGCAAAGTAGAATTTTGATGGAATAATCAGCAAAGTCTGGAAATAATATAATATCTTAGGAAAATAAGGAAACCCGAATAGCTTGTATTCGAGCTGAAAAAGAGAATACCTGATGTGTTCATTTCCCGACTAAATTCTCTGTCTCTATCGATGGAGGCTCTAAATTACACAGTTCCAAATGTTCCAATTTCTGGGGAATATTTACACCCAAATATTTAGCCTTATTATTTCTCCATTTCAGAGGGATCTGGTTCTTCAGAGACTGAGAGTGGCTGAAATTTAAAGATAATAACTCTGTTTTTTGTATATTTATTTTGTATCCAGCTATCTCTAAAAACTTATCTATCACTTGTAAGGTAGCAGGAATGGACTTTACAGGCTCTAGGAGTGTTAATAATATGTCATCTGCATATAATGATATAGTGAAATCTCTCCCTCCTAAAGGGGCCCCCTGACTAGTAGGATGTTGCCTTATGGCTTCAGCCAATGGCTCAATGTACTGTATATGGCAAAGCGTAAGGGGGAAAGTGGGCAACCCTGCCTAATTTCCCTTCCCAGTTGTATCATTGAAGATAACTGTCCATTCACTTTAACATATGCCTTCAGAGAGATACAGATTCTCTATATCATGCTAGAGAATTCCTCAGGAAATCCAAACTTCTGCAAAGTTTCCCATTAAAAATGCCAACTGATGCAATCAAAAGCTTTATCTGAGTCGAGGCTGAGCAACACTGCCTGTATCTGTCTCTGATTTAAGTGGTCCAACAAATGGATCGTTCTGCGTATATTATCTGTGGTTTCTCTGGCTCGAATGAACCCGGATTGATCTGAATTAATCAACTAGGGTAACAATTCCTCTAGTCTATGTGCCCATATGGACATACATAACTTGTAATCCATGTTTAATATGGATATTTGCCTATATGAAGTAGTTAAATCTGCTGGTTTGCCGCCTTATAATATAGGTGAAATATTAGTGTAATCCCATGATGGAGGAGGAGGACTCTCCTGTTGAATTTCTAAAAACGCATTTAGTAGTAAAGGAGTCAGTTGTTTACTAAAAGTCTTGTACCACTAGGATGGAAATCTGTCAGGGCCAGGGGTTTTTAATGATTTACTTTCTTTTATGGCTTGTCTGACTTCCTCTGATCTGATAGAGGCTTTTAATCTGATTTCCATTTCCCTAGTTAGCTTTCTTAATGTGTGTGTGTGGGGGGGGGGGGATTCCTCAATTTTGTTAAATTCTGGACCTTGTGGTTTCTCATATAGCTGTCTATAATATTTCTGGAACAATTGCATTATCTGCTGTGAGTTAAAAGCTCTTGTTTTTCTCTCCGGATCCACTAAATGTGTTATGATTGTGGCTGTCCTATGTCCCCTAAGCCTCCGGGCTAAATTTCTCACCCCTTTTGGCCCTTCCTTATAACTATATGTTTTCAAGTAAAATAATTCTTGTTGTGTTTTTTTAGTCTAAAAGTTTCTGGAGCTCAGCTTTTGTCTGATTAATCTGGGCTTGGGCCTCTGTGGTAATAGGAGTAAACTTTGTTTGTATTTCCTTTAATTTCTCATGTAATTTGCCATATTGTGTTTCCCAATATCTCTCCTTGTATGCTGAATATGCAGTTATCTCCCCACTGATCACAACCTTCAGAGTATCGCAAACTATTATATTGGATGTCTCCTGGGATGAATTTTCTGCAATAACCTGAGCTATTTTTGAGTTAAAACTGTCCCTAAAAGCTTTATCCTTTAGAAAGGATGTATTCAAGCGCCACCCAATGGATTTCCTGGGTATCTTAAAATCTAGCCTCAGAAATAGGGGAGAATGATCAGAAAGAAATCTAGGTCCTGTAGTTTAATCTTGTAAACAGTCCAAATGTTCTTTTGAAATGAAAAAGTAGTCCAATCTTGAGTAAGAATTGTGAAAATGGGAGAAAAACGTATATCCCCCAGAAAGAGGATAAAAATGTCTCCATACATCGATTAGACCCAGTGCCCTGAGTTGTGAGATAAATAATCTTTGAGCTGATGTTAGCCTATATTTGGAAGGTGCAGAGGAGTCTAGTCGAGGTGTCAAAGTTAAATTGATATCTCCCCCTATAATAAGACAGCCGTACATAATGTCTAGGAGCTTTGCAAAAAATCTTTTAAAAAGACAAACGAATGTAAGGGGGAAAATACACGTTCACTAACGTGACCTTTGTCCCATAAAGGGTACCTTTTAAGATTACATACCTTCCCTCTGAGTCTATGCATTGTGTTTCTAAATGAAAAGGAGAGGTCCTAGGTATTAAAATGGCTACTCCTCGTCATTTCCCTTTAGGGAAGGATGATGCATATACCCAAAACCTACCCCCTCAATTCAATTTTGTGTGTTCGGTATCTGTTGAGTGCATTTCCTGGAGATGATAAAAATCACTGGGGTGTTCTTAATATAGTGGAACAGTCTGGCCCTTTTAATGGGGTTGTTAAGCCCATTTATACTGAGCGAGAGTGCTTTTACTCTCTGAGTAGCCATCCTGTTCCCTTATGGAAACACATTCTGTCCTGTTGTCCCCATCTTTATAATCCAATTCCTGAAGGCTCACCATCCTGGTGTGTGTGTCCCCCGAGCCATCTTTCTGAACGTCACTTTTTTGAAACATTTTATGCCTTTCCCGTCTAAATTATTCTTAAACATCTCCTGCTGCGATCTTCTCAATCTTTTTGAAATCTGAAGCAAATTATCAGTATATGTCTGACCTTTTTCTTGATAACTATGTACATACACTGTATTCCAAATAATATTGACTTCCTAGGTAGGGGAGTCTAAAAACCTACTCCCTAAATGTGCCTCCTGATAGTGTGGAGTCACCGGAGGATATCTGGAAACACCAAATGCCCAGGCCTCCTGGGGTATACTGCTCCCCTAATAAAAATAAAATTAAATATGCAGACAAGCTAAATAAAAATCCAACTGTTAACTCAAAATATTCTGCCTGTCTTTGATTTGAAATGGGCTTCCCTGTAACGACTGGAGATGCTTCCTCCCCCAACGCAAAGTAAATTGTTTATTTTATTATTAACTAAATACTGTAGTATACAACTAGGGCAACTTTTTCTCAGGCTCTTATATCAATTTAGCCCTGAAAACAAATCAAGCAGCACTCAATAATCTGCTGTTTAAAGTTATATCCGTTGTTTCCTTCAGAGCAATCGTCGGGGCCAGTTCGAACAGCCAAATCAAAAGTTTTACTTGTTTCTTTGGTATGGCAGAGTTTTCTGCAGGTAAACTTATTAAGTGTTCCTTTTCTCTGTCCAACCTCCTGTGAGAGAGTTGTCATCTAATAAAGATTCCAGTTCAGACAACTGAATTCCCAGTCCCTCTCATCAGTCATAATCTTTCAGAGACCTCTAACCAGAGGACCATCAAGAAATCCCAAGCCAAACTTCATCTTCAATCAGTCAGGTTCTTCCCCTTACCGATCAGCAGAAAGACACCAGGCGATTAGAAATGTTACCCCTCTTTGTTACTTCTCCACCATTCCGTGTTCTGCCCAAATTCACTGTATGCCAGCGTGGTGGGTCAGTTTTCTGTAATCCTAACCGGGATTTTGTTTTTATTTGATTTCACGCTTTAAGGAGCTCCTCTCTGTCCTCATCCGCAGTATGACATTTCTTCCTTCCCAATAGTAGTTGCATCACAAGTCTGGCTGGGTACGGTGTTGTGAATCTAATGGCTGCCTTCTTCAAAGCTGGTAAGATGTCTGCATATGCTCTGCGATCACGAATAGTTTGTGGAGCGTAGTCATTATCCACATAGAAACGAGTTTGTCCATAAAAGACATTGCCGTTTTGCCATGCTGCTGTTAATACTATCTCCTTGATTGCATAGCTAAGAAAGCGTATAATAAAAGATTGAGGCCTAGCATTCGGATCTGTAGGCCGTGGGCCCAGTGCACGGTGAACTCTCTCTAATGATAATTGAACATCTGAGGGCAATTCAAGAGCTGTTTTGAGCAAAGCAATAGTAAACTCAGTAATGTCCTGATCTTCTGAGCCTTCAGGGATGCAGTATAATCTTAGGTTTTTTCTGCAAGCTCTATTTTCCATATCTTGCAGTTTTACACATTGATCTTGTAAGAGTTGAATTGTATTCTCCGTGTCGTCTACTCTGTTCTCTATTGCTGTTATCTGTCTCTCTGATGCATTGGCTCGTTGCTCCAGGCTCACTATGTCTCTGCGAAGCTCTCCATAAAGATCTTTCATTTCTGCACGAAACAATAATAGCTCCTTGTATATAGTATGTAGCTTTATGCGTTGTTTCTCGCTTTATTATTTGGTATGGTTGTCTGGTCCTGCCGTTCTGCTGGCGCTTGAGAGTTTCTGGAATCAGAGGGCTCCTGGGCAACATTGCTGCTCGATTTGATTCTGCTCACTGCTGCCCGTAGTTGTACAGTTTCTTTAATTTTTTTCTTTAAAATGCTTTTTGCGTATATGTCCGATATCTGGATCTTGTTTGTTTTAAGTTTTTTGTTATTAAAAGTGTCAAATCGGGAAGATTAGTGAGTGTTGTAGCGGAGCTCTGCTTATACACCGCCATGCTGCTTGGAAGCCCAACCGGAAGTCTGCACTAAACTTCTTGTGGGATGAATGGTGCACGCTGGAGAGTTCTAGCTGTGACTGGACATGCTCATCTCTACCAGGTTGATAAAAAGAAGGCGAAGGCTTGGGATACCTTCTCCTTACAAGGGACGGCAGCCATTGAAGACCATTTGGAAGTCCTATGAGGCACCTGTAGTAGCTATTAAAGTCGCCTTATCCATGGCCTGCGTTTCACAAGCCCTTCTGTTCTGGCTTACCAGAGCAGATATAGGCATGTACCCATGGACTCTGAAGCAGCTTAAGTTGTGCCCCTACTAGCCATGGCTGTAGGCTGTATAGGAGAACTTTCTTAGAACTTACTTCAGTTAATCTTAATCACTTCTCTAGTCAGTTAGGGCAGGAAGGGCAGCCTGGGTCAGACTATTGTCCGTAGACATGTTTTCAAAATCTTTTGTAATCAGCATGTCATTCCAGGGAGATCTGCTTGGCTTAGATTTAGATCAGGTCATTAAGCAAGTGTCTTACACAAAGTTGGCCTTACCACTGGACGAGAAAAGAACAGATCTTCATCAAGGGTCTCTTGCAGCACGCCAACCTATGGAACTATAGGTGCTAGGACCACACGGAAACATTTTTAGCTAGCAGTCTACCAGGGGGCCACCCACTCCGATATCACATGCTGAAGTCACCCTTCCCATATAAGAGTGTACGGCCTCGTCCTCCTCAGTCTCTCCCCGCCTGCTGACCATCGTGATGTCAGACGGACCCTGTGGAGACTCTACCAGCTTCAGTCGCCAGTTTTCTGTTTCAGTTTTCTATCCTTGATTTAATTTTTCATCAAGTCTGTGCATTTCTATGAGCAGTCATCTCAGGATTCCACCTCTGCTCTAACCTTCATGCAAGAATCCTTGGGTAGGCTCCCTTTCGGGATGGGGGTGGACTTCTCCGGAAATCCTCGGCACTGCCATCTTGGGATGTTCCAAAGTACAGGTCTTTTCAGTTTTACATCCCGGGGTGGGGGGAGGTTCTGGACCAAGGGGCCCCAAGCAGCGGATTGGATTTCTTTCTAGAGCAGAAATCACAGCAGGCCACTGGCCCCCATATAGAGATTTGGGGCTCAATCCAATAACTACATATAAAAGAACATCGCAGGCGCACCTTCCATCAGTCCCTTGGCTGCCCTGGGGAGGGGCCCTGTTTTTTCCCTTGGTCCTGGAAGTCTTTAACCCCCACACACACCAGCACCCAGGTGTTTATTGGACACTTCCGTGTTTTGCCCGTGTGTCGGGCGCTGGCGAGTGCCCTGCCTAGCGGGCATGGTCTTTAGTAGGGGTTCTGGCTTGTTGTTCCTCAGGCCGCCCCTCCAGTCTGGGCTTGCCGCACTAGGACAGTTTTATTTGGAGAGGCCTTACTCGGCTCCCCAGGGCCTGGGGCTTCCTGCTTCCACCCAGATGTCCGCATGTGTGGGTGTCGGGGCTTTTCCAGCTTGCCCTCCTCTTCCATGACTTTGAGGCTAACCTTCCATTCATCTGCCCCTGCCAGGGGTGCAGCCTGGTCTACCATTTCTCCCCTGACCTACCACTTGCTTCTCTGCATTACCTCGGGGTCAGCATTCCCACACGAGCCCCACCCCTTAGGCATCGCATTGCCCACCTGTGGCGGGGCTGGGGGTTCTGTCTTCTCAGGCTCTCGGCACAGTGCCCTTCGGCTGCCTGGGCCTTTCTGGACAGTCCCCAGGCCAGGTCACTACCTACTACCCTCCAGCCTGGGGGACTAGGGTCTATTGAGGTCAGCCTACGACTTCACGGCTGCTTCAGTAAATGTGGCTGCTGCTGGAATTGGCCTGAACGGGCATTCTTGCTTTTGTGTCTGAGTTTGCCACTAACTTACCACTACACCTCCTGCATGCCCCCTCCGAGACTGTATGCTCATGGGGGCTGCCATCAGGATAGCCTTCCAACCTACAGGCTTCAGGCAGCGCCCCTGCGGTTGGTTTCCACTCTGTAACCGTAACCCAGCCCAAAAGTAGCCATTGGTTGCCCTTTCATTGGACCTTTCGCAAATCCTAGCCAGAACCTTGCCATTATTTTTCGCCCTGGGCGCAGCATATACCCCTCCAGGACATGTCCCGGGAGCTTGCCCTGGCTCCTTGGATCTTGCGTCTCCTGTCACACTGTGGCACTCAGGGAATGGTCTCAAGACCAACCTCCGGTTCTGTCCTTCTAACCCACAGACCATATCCAGGGCTGTGAGGGTGGGCAGGGGGGACAGTGTTATTACCACACAAACGGGCCATGGATCCTGTTCCAGTGGCCCACCCAAAGTAAGGATTGTAATCCCTTCTCTTTCTGGTCCAGAAGTGTACAAGGGATCAGAGTCTTATCCTGGATTTGTGGCACCTTTTACCTATCTCCACTTCAGAATGTTACGGATGGTGACATTGCAGGGACTACAGCCCTCCTGCTCCCTCGATAATGCGGGCTGCATACTGGCACTTCAGGGTGTCGTCCTCTCCTCGAGGCGGTACTTCAAATTCCAGTGAAAACACCTCCAGTTCTGTTCCTTGCCCGTTGGTTTGCCCTCCGCGCCTTGTGTTTTCACTAAATGCTTGGCAGCAGTAACAGCTGCCTTCAGGAGGAAAGCCCCCTGTCTTCCCCTACCTGGGCACCTAATTTCTCAAAGTGCAGTCCAGGAGACTCCTGCTTCCGACGCAGGCACATACCAGACAACTGTCCGCAGGATCTGGGATCTCTGTAACTCTGCCCACTTCAGTCTGAACTTCTTGGCAGCATCTGCCATCCATGGGGGCAGTATTGGACACGGCTCGGGGCATAGCTTCCCTGCACCAGGGCGCAGCGGCCCGTCTGGGGGCTTAGGCATGGCTGCAGTTCAACAACAGCTATGTCATGGCCAGGGACTTCCTCGGGCTCTTGGGCCTGCTTACCGTAGCCATTGAAACGGTATCTGTCGCTTGACTGCACATGAGAATAACTCAAGGAACATGTGAGTCTAGTGGGACCAATGCACCAACGACCTCGAACGGCAAGTTCAGGTACCCTTTCCAACTCCCCAAAAAGGTGCGGCTGGCGGCTGTGGTGGATGGAACACAGCATTCTTTCGAAAGGGGTTCCTTTCCGCATTCCCTCCACTCAACGGGTTCTCGCCACAGACACCTCGAAGCTGTGCTGGAGTGCTCATCGAGGGCCTTGTCTGACTCAAAGGCTGGGTCCAGAGTGAAGTTCCTATGGTGTGGCCTGATGACTGAGATTCTCTCGAAGATCTACTGTTATGGTAAGTTCTTATGTAACTGTTCTGTCTTCAAGGGAATCTTTTTCATCATGCCACACCTTTGGAACTATACCTGCGTCAGAACTAGGACCACACGGAAATGTTTGCAAGCCGGGGGCCGACCAGGGCAGCGTCATGCATCAACGTCTGCATAAACGTAGGCGGCCTCATCTCTCCTCGGTTCCCCGCTGGAGATTATGCTTGGAAAACCTTTCTATGGGATATGACGGTGGATGCTGGAAAAGGCAGTGATGGAAGAACTCACTGCAGGAAGTCTGGTGTCATACCACTGAAGGGGGAAGGAGGGTCAGCATGGCCTGATGAAAGAGATTCTCTCAAAAGATCTGCTGTTACTGTAAGTAATAATTGTTCTGTCTTCTTCAAGGATATGTCTTTCATCAAGCCACACCTTTGGATCAAGTCCCAAGCAATACCAAAAAAAAATAACTTTGTGTGGGCAGATGGAAATATATGGGCTCATGAGAGCAGGCTGAAGCCTACGAGTCAAAATATCCAAACTGATGTTCACTGAAGGTGTGGACAGTGCTGCATGTGGCCGCTGCACAAATTTCAGCAGCTGAAATGTTGTGGAAACAAACCACAGAAGTGGCCATGCCTCATGTAGAATGACCATGGTCAGTGCCAGGAAGTTCCTTACCGTACTTCCTGTAACAACATAACACGGCTTGAGATCTGATGATGGTCCTCCGGACTGATGCCTGCTGTCACCCGAGGCCGCCCCCCCCCCGGCATCTCAGGCTCCTCAGCTGCTGCCGGTGGTCCTGTCCCAGAATCCCCCCATCAGGCGCCGGCAGGGCCGTTGTCCGCCGGCCTCCTCCTCTCAGACCTGGCGCCGGACCGCCCATTGCCAGGATCCACCAGTCCTTCCACGGAACAGGGTATTCCTGCTGTGCCGCCCCCTTCAGATCCCCCAGGCACTGCCTCAGAACCCAGATCTTCCAGGGCCATTGCCCAGCCAGTCTGCCTCCAGGCGGTCCTTCGGGCCTGATTCTGGGCCTCCTGTCGGGCCCATCTGGACCATCGTCTGGGTCTTTGTATGGTCTCCTGACACATTACTGGGGATGTTCCTACCTCCCGGCATGCCTTTGTCAAGCGCTGGCTGACTACAGTGGTATCCTCAACGCCTGGTGGGCGTTCGCTCAGCACCTGGCACCAGCCCAGGAGATACCGACGTCTGTTCATTCCCCATGCGAGATCCTCCTTTCACTGGATAGGGATGGTCCTCCTCAGTCAGTGAAGCACCTACTAGATGCCAGCGCTGTTGCTGGCTCCAGCCTATTGCTGCCCTAGAGCCCCATTTTGGAGTCTGAATGTTCAGTCAGCGTAACGTCAGACTCTTTGGAGCCTCTGGGTTCCCTCCTCACTTGCCCCAGAAGAAATGTGGGTTAGGGACACCCCAAATCCCTTCCAGAAGACCCTTCCTTTCTGGAGGTGATGCGGCTTATCCAGACCTCTCAAGGTTGGCTTACGGAGGAGCAGGACCCCCAGCATCACCGTCTGACAGCGCATCTGCACCTCCCGAAGGTTGCATCAGTTCTGATCCCACCCTTAGTGGTCTCCCATGACAATATTGCCTCTACCGTTTGGCAGAAACCAGTGTTGGTCCCTCCAGTGCCCAAGTTATACCACGCCCCTAATGGCCAGACTCGTTTCAATGCCTACCCCAACGCCGACCGCTCAGTTTTATCGGAAGCTCGTGACATTTCCACGGAGTTTAGGCACCGGCATGGCTTTCCTCCAGAAAGGGAGTCATGGCAGTTGGACATCCTAGAGCAAAGGGTTAATGCTTCTTCCACCCTGACCCTGCGTGCCCAGAATTATCTGGCTCATATAATGGTGCACCAACAGTCTCTTTTGGAACAAGCAGGGGGCATAGTACACACTTTGCCAGATACCCCTGCTTAGACTCAGTTGGAGCAACTACTTTACTCTTCCTCCAGTGTGGGTTTTCACTCCCTCCGTGCCTCTTATAACACGGTGGATGTTTCTGCTCGGTGCACGACAGCAGCTGTATGCCTCCGGTGTCACGCCTGACTGCACCTCTCTGACTTCGCCCTGGACGTTTAGGCCTCCATTATGGATATGCCATTCCGAGGCCACTCCCTCTTTGGGGAGGATGTTCAGGAATTGCTCTCCTCCTTACAAGAGTCGGGCAAAACTCTCCATACTCTTGTCACACAAACTGCAGAGGAGGGCACATTATTCTGCCCTTTATCACTCTACATGGTGATCCCATCACCAGCAGGCCTCAGAGCAAGCTCCAGGCCTCTTCCATTCCAGCCGCTCCAGCGTACAAGACCCACAGGGCAGAGGTGTCTGCGCTTTCCGCACCCACCACCTCCTCTTGACTTCCTGACATAGCTCCCCTCCAACGGGGAGACCGGGTAATGAGAGGGAGGGGGCCAGTTTACCCTTTCTCCCTAATTTCAGCTCTTCTTGAATATATCAGGAAAGTCTTGGAGGTCCTTTTAAGAGGCCTACGGCCCATGTTCCCACTACTCTGGCGAGAAGCCTTACTTCCATGTCCGTTAGGGCAAGCTGTACTCTCTCCCCCCCTCTGTCGCCTGCGGAGGATGCAAGGGGCTCCCAGGTGGGCCTGGACCCCTCCGCTCCGGTGCTCGGGACCAAAGCATGTCCTGGGGAACTTCTGCTCCAGTCTGTTCCCCAAGGGTCCAGATATGCTCTCTGCCTTTGCAGGATGATTGTCCACGTCAGTAGGTCTTTTTGCATGACCTTTGCGGCCAGCATCTCTCAGGGGTCTGGGGATTTCCTCCACCTTCTCACCATCCCGGCTACTTTTCCCCAGGGCTCCTTCGGACCCTCTACTGGGTGATCAGGATGGTTGTCCGCTCACCAGTACCCATACTGATGTGTCTCCAGACCCATTTCCCTCACCGGCTCTCTTTTGAGATCCTACAGCCCAGTATCGCTGGCTCCGGCCTCGCTGGCTTCCAGGCTGCTATTGCGGGGCGTGACTGGACTGCTGTGCGGGGCCCATGTCTCACCTTCCCTTCAGGGCAGTTCCTCAGGAAGTGGGCTGTGGGCGTCCACTCACTTCCAGGCTGTGGTCTGAGTCTTCTCCTGGCTGGTGAACCCCTGGTTTGGGGCAATTCCTAGAATAGCCCCATCTGGGCCCCTTGGGTCACCTCTCTATGCGCAGACCCTTGCGGTCCGACAGGCTTGGGATTCTCTGGCCTCAGCCTTCGGGTCCAGTTCTTGCTCCTGTGGGGAGGACACTAGTTCTAGGCGGAGCTTCCTGTGACTGCTGAGATGCCTTCACTGCCGACAGGGCTTATCTGG
The DNA here is from genome assembly GCA_016271365.2 of Neoceratodus forsteri. Classification (NCBI taxonomy): domain Eukaryota; kingdom Metazoa; phylum Chordata; order Ceratodontiformes; family Ceratodontidae; genus Neoceratodus; species Neoceratodus forsteri. The sequence continues at coordinate 363,025,811 of JADMNL010000023.1, read as the reverse complement.
CTCTCCGTCCTCCCTTTCCTGCTGGGGTCACTGCTACCTGTTAGGTATGCATGCGTTCCAGTACCTCTCTTTGTTGGGATGGTCCCTACTCATGTCTCCTTTCCCTGGAGACCAGAAGGGATTGGGTGTGGGCCCATAAACTATGGCCTCTGTCGACCTCCCTTACTGGCACCTGGAGTCCTGGTTGTCCTGGCGGACATTCCAAGCCGTATGCAGGCTTGGTCTCACCGGCAGGTTCGCCATGCATCGGCTTAGTTCCAGTGCTTAATTAGGGGGAGAGAGAAGGTCCGATGGGTGGGTACCTTTTGGTTATGGATAAATCCTAAAAGTTTATGTTGAGGGCTGGTAGTACTGATTCCAAGATGCAGAGAAAAATATTAATTGTTCATCAACCAGCCACACTTGTGTATAATCTGTTATCTTTTATTTGTTGCTTTACTATGAACACAGTGATCCCCTGTGGCCCAACGTTTCACCCAACTCTGGGCTTCATCGGGGCAAGGATCTGCTGTTCAGTCTCACACGTAAATCCCCTTTATGTTATTTGGTAACCGTTTTTCTTTTTTAGCTTTTCTTGTTTCTTATTGATTCACATGTAGGGCCTCTAAATAGTCTGCCAGTATCTTTTTACTTTGCAGCGAGGGGCCTTTGAAGTTTTTGTTACCTTTGGCAGTGGGCTGCTATTTCCTGCCTACTGCAACCCTTTATCCTCTTCCCGAGGTTTCTCTCTCTTTCCTGTCGGCAGTGCTTGGGATTCGGTCCTAATGGTGTTGTCTACTGTGAGAGCCCCCTTTAAGTAAGATAGTACAGTTACGTAAGAACTTACCGTAACAGTAGATCTTCGAGAGGAGTTCTTGCAGTAGGCAGGATTTTACCTCCCTCCATCCCCCTGCTCTCTATCTCCATCTCAGCCTTTCTGTGGCCCCAGGGGTCCTCTCTCTCTCTCGTCGGACCTTTTTGCAGGCGTCCGGCAGAAGAACTGAGGTGGGCATGGTGGACTGCCCCTCTTATACCATTGGCGGACTGACATCATGGGGCAGTCCCCCCATTTTAGACTGCTAGCTAGAAGTTTTCCATGTGGTCCTGGCTCCTGGTAGCATAGTCCTAACGGTGTTGCCTACTGCAAGAGCTCCTCTCGAAGATCTACTGTTATGGTAAGTTCTTACATAACTTTACTTCTAGGGACATGGATATGTTGTTCATCCACACTTTCTGGCAGGTTCCTTACCGCTTTAAATCTTGCCGGAAGGTCTTCAAGCTGGCTCCTCCAACCCACCAGGGTGGTAAAACTCTTGGCTCCACCCCATGACGCCAGATCTTCCTTACCGCTTGGAAGCTCAGGTTCCCTCCTTAGCGCTTTGCATTTTAGACTGGATCCTAACTCTTCAGTTCGTCCGAAATTGGTTTTGAAGTTTTCTAAACTTCGGTCTTCTTCTTCCCTTGCGGCTGCGATGGACAAGTCTATTCCCGGCTTTCGGAGGTGCTCTTGCGGGCAGAAAATGTCCAGGATGGATCCGCACTCCACGTGCGTCTATGCCTAGGCCTAGATCACGACCCGCAGGCCTGCGAGTTGTGCCGCTCTTTCGACCAACGTCCTGGGCGATCATGCTACCCGATTGAAGCCCGGGCGCCCCGAGGAACGTTTCCCGCCGGTAAAATCAAGAGAGGCTCGTTGGGCAGTGTCCGGCGGCTGGCTCGGCTGAGCAGCTGGAGCAGATGATCGCCCTCAAGGAGTAGGCGGCCAGGGCCGCATCTTCCTCCTTCTCGGCCGGGGCATTTATCCCGCACTCTCTAAGTTCCTCGTATAGGGCTTTGTTCAAGGAGCTTTGTCAGTCCCTTTCCACGAAGGGAGAGGGGCCATCGGGACATTCTTCTCGGCCCAAGAAGAAGGAGTCGAAAGGTAAGTCCCACCGTCGGCGTTTGTGGGAGCGGGAGAGGTCCCCTTCCTCGGACAGCCAACCGTCTACTTCGGTTGAGGTTGCGGCTGAGGCTGTTGGCTTCACGGTGCCCCTGTTAGGCCAGCCTGCCGAGTCTCCCGTCGACGAAGTCGAGATTTTTCTCAATCCGTTAGACAGGCTGTCAACTGGAGAAGCCGACAACCCTCCTTCACCGGTCCCCCTGGTGGATACCGAGGATCTGCCTGTGCCTTCTGGGCCGCAGTCCCCGGTTAAAGTGCCCGAGCCGGAAAAAGAGCGGGTGTCCCCCGGCCCTTCCCATACCCACCCTCAGTACCCCCCCGAGGGTCTCGGTCTCGGACCTCTTCTCGGTCTAGCCGTTCCCACCGACATCAGCGGTCTCTGTCTCGAGACCGAGGTAGCCAGCGACACCGTTCCTCCTCGTCCTCTTCCTCGGATGAGGGAGGCTTCAGCGTAGAGCTACGTCGGGCGCTCTGAGGGCTTGTGTGGCAGCAGTTGCTGTTGTCCGGGCTAAACCGACTCCGTCAGACCCGGCCATCAAGTGGCTGTCGCCCGAATGACCGAAGCAACCGCCGCCCAGTGGCTGCCCGTTCCCAGGGCGGTTGCTCGGCCAAACCAGCTGCTCCACCGATTGTGGTGGAACCTCCGCCTCCACAACCGAAGTCTGGGGCACCGACCAAGGATTCTCGGTCGGGTCACGGCCTGCCCCACAGGTTGTTGGTCACCCTCACTCCCGACCGTCCTCGGCAGGTAGAGGGTGGCTCAGGGCCGAGGCAGCTCTTTGCAGACTCTTCGGAATCAAGGCGACTCCTCCCTGTTCTCCAGGCAGGTCGACCTGGAGTCCTCCGGGGGCCAGTCATTGAACGATAGCCCATCGTCCTTCTTGGGTCTGCTTCGACTCATCTCGGAGTCCACCGGGATGCAGCTCGAGCCCGTGTCCAAACGGGCCAAATATCCCCTGACGGAGATACTGCACCGAGGGGATTCCCCTATGGAGGCCTTTCCGATGGCAGAGGCCATTGTCGGCCCAGTCTTGGAGCTTTGGCAGCGGCCTGCTTCCTGTCCTGCTCCCTCGGCCAGGATGGCCAGGAAGTATGCGCTCCCTACCGGCTCTTTGCCCGGTTTCTCGGAGCACTCCTCTGCTGAGGGGTTAGTCACCGACAGTGTTTTCCGGCGTTCCGGTAACAATCATTATGTGGATAAGTCCCCCAACAAAGAGTCCAAAAAGCTGGACTTTGCTGGGCGCAAGGTGTACGCTACGTCCTCCCTCGGCCTCCGACAGGCCAGCTCGGCCGTGCTGATGGCACACTTCTCCCACGCCCTCTTGGGCTCCCTGGATGAGGTTGTTCCTCATCTCCCGACTGACCTGCAGACCACGGTCCGCCAGGTGCAGGACCAGGGTAGGGCGGTGGCGAAGCAGCAGCTTCAGACTGCTCTGGACATAGGTGATTACTGTGCCAAGTCAGTAGCGGCCGCGGTGGCCATGCGCCGCAGGGCGTGAGCTGAGGATATCCACCTTCACGGCGGATACCCAGCACAAGTTGGCGGATGTCCCCTTCTTGGGGACTGTTCTCTTCGGCCCTGGAGTGGAGGGACACCTCCAGCGGATCGAGAAGTCTAGTGCCACCCTGGACTCTGTCACCTCCGCCCAGACGGACAAAGGCCGCCGTCAGCAGCAGAAGTCCTTTCGTCCTCCGGCCCCTGCATCTCGACCGGCCCAGCAGCACCAGCAACAGGGCCAGCAGGCTCGCGCTTGGTGTCCCAAACCCAAGCCAGCAGCTTCCTCCAACAGGAAGCAAGGAAGTAAAGGTCCAGGAGGTCCCTTGGCCAGTTCCTCCTCCAAGCCTGCCCAGTGACTGGTTGAGGGGGTGCCGCCCCCAGCCTCGTCACTCCCCCCTGGGTTCCCCCCGTTGGGGGACGGCTCCGCCACTTCCTTTCCTCCTGGTCCACTGTCACCACGGACTGCTGGGTGTTGGAGGTGGTAGGAAAAGGCCTGCCTCTGGAGTTCGAGCAGGCTCCACCCTTTCAAGCCGTTGCCACTCGGGGGTCCACGGCCTCGCTGTCGGCCCGCTGAGCCGATATTGCCCTGCTCCTTGAAAAAGAGGTGATCAGGAAGGTAGCGGATCCTCCTCCAGACCCGGGGTTTGTGTCCAGGTACTTCCTGGTCTCAAAACAGACGGGGGGGGGCTGGTGCCCCATTCTCGATCTGCACAACCTGAACAAGTTTCTAAGGTCTTGGACCTTCAGGATGGTCACTCTGGCTCAGATAATCCCATCCTTGGAATGAGGCATGTGGTTCTGTTCCCTGGACCTTCAGGATGCGTTCTTTCACGTCCCAATCCGTCCGTCCCATCAGAGATTCCTCCGCTTCAGAGTGGAGGGATCCCTTTACGAGTTCCGGGCCATGCCCTTCGGCCTCTCCCTAGCTCCCAGGGTCTTCACCAAATGCATGGCAGTGGTGACAGCATTCCTGCGGCGCCGAAGGATCGGGTGTACCCCTACCTGGACGACTGGCTGATTGCAGCCCCCTCCAGAGCGGAGGCGGAGTGGTCCAGAGCTCTGGCCCTCCAGGTTTGCTCTCAGGTTGGTCTCCTCATCAACGAGGCCAAGTCGGAATTTGTGCCAAAGCAGGTGATACTATTCATCGAGGCAGAGCTCGACTCTCTAAGAGCCAGAGCACGGCTCCCAGCGGACAGGGCCAAGGTTCTTTCCTCCTTTGCCCAATCATTTCTGGTTGGGCAATTGCGTCCTGCCCGGGACTTGCTGCACCTCCTGAGCCTCATGGTGGCCTGCACCAGCGTGGTCCGTTGGGCCCGTTGGTACATGCGTCCCCTGCAGTGGGGACTGGCCAGCCAGTGGTCACAACGCTGCGATCCATTGGATCAGCCCGTGACAATGACCCAGGACATGTGGAATGCTCTCCAATGGTGGATCGTTCCGGCACATCTGCAGGAGAGCATCCCGTTCGTCCGCCCTGAGCCGACGGTCTATCGACCGATGCATCTCTGATGGGTTGGGGTGCCCATCTGGGGGAACACCGAGCGCACAGCCTTTGGTCCCCTCAGGAGTCCCGATGCTATATCAACCTGCTGGAGCTCCGAGCGGTCTGTCTAGCTCTCACCGCCTTCGCTCCGTTTCTATGGGGTCAAGTGGTTCAGGTCCAGACAGACAATACCATGACCATGTACTATCTGAACCGCCAGTGCGGGACGCGCTTTATGCTGTTATGCAGGGAAGCTCTCCGCATATGGTCCCTCGTGCGCAGCCTGGAGGCGGATCTCCTAGCCATTCACGTGGCAGGCGCCTCCAACACCCTGGCCGATGCCCTAAGCTGGATAGGGGCTGCATCTCACGAGTGGTCTCTCCTGCCGGAGGTAGTACAAGACCTGTTCTCCCACTGGGGCACGCCACAGGTGGACCTGTTTGCCTCCAGGGAGAATGCGAAGCTGAGTCTGTTCCATGCCCGCCCCCTCTCAGCAGGGCTCGCTGCAAGGGGATGCCTTCTCGAGGCCGTGGACCCCGGGCCTCTTCTGCGCCTTTCTCCCATTTCCCTTGATCCACAAGGTGCTTCTCAAGGCGAGGAGGGACAAGGCGCAGGTGATCTGGTAGCCCCAGACTGGCCCCGCCAGTTCTGGTATCCAGATCTCCTCAGCCTCAGCTCCAGGCTCCCGAGGTGGCTTCCAGCCCGCCCGGACCTGATCTTGGTCAACCAGGGGAAGGTATTCCATCTGGACCTTCAATCCCTGCACCTGACGTCCTGGTTCCTGAGCGGCTAGAGTTCCAGGCCTTGGGTCTTTCCGACGAGGTCCTCAACGTCGTTGAGGCATCCCGTAAGGAGTCGACCAGGAAATGCTACGCCTTCAAATGGAAGAGATTCTCCATTTGGTGTCAGGGGAAGGGCTTGGACCCTTCCGCCTGTCCCATGGCAAGCATTCTGGACTACCTGTGGTCCCTTTCTCAGCAAGGGCTTCGGTCGACGACCCTTAAGGTGCACCTGGCAGCCATCTCTGCTTACCGGGCGCAAGCCGGCAAGCAGTCGGTGGTGCAGGAGAAGGTGGTCGGGCACTTTTTCAAAGGCCTTGACCACATTTCCCCTTCAGTGCGAGAACCTCCACCTCCGTGGGATCTACTGCTGGTATTGGCCAAGCTCATGGGCATGCCATTCGAACCGATGCACAGGTGCGATAGTTCACACCTGTCGTGGAAGACCGCCTTCTTGGTGGCTATCACGTAAGCCAGAAGGATGGGAGAGCTCCAGGTGCTTTCCCTCGAGTCTCCTTATCTGGTCTTCCACAGGGACAAGGTTGTCCTGCGCCCCCACTCGAAATTCCTTCCTAGGTGGTGTCGGAGTTTCACCTTAACCAGGTGTTGACTCTGCCGGTGTTCTACCCCAATCACACCTCGGAGGCCGAATATAGGCTCCATACTTTGGACCCTAGGCAGTCGCTTATTATAAGGTGGACGGCTGAAGTTCGGGGAGAGGTTCACCAGCTGTTTGTCACCTACGCTGAAGCCGCACCTGGCAGACCTGCTGCCAAGCGGACGATAAGCAAGTGGGTCACCTCCTGCATAGAGCTCTGCTACAGGTTGGCGGGCATGGAGCCTCCCAGAGGGATAAGAGCTCATTCTACTCGCCATACAGCTGCATCGGTAGCTGCTTCCAGGGATGTCCCTATCCAGGATATCTGCAGGGCTGCTACCTGGAAGTCGGCACATAGCTTTATTACCCACTACCCCATCGACCTTGAGTCACGCCGGGATGCTGGTTTTGTTGCCTCGGTTCTCCAGTCTCTTTTTCCCAAGTAAGTATCTGGGCTGTGCACCTTGCCTCCCTCCTCCCGGAGAACTGCTAGGAGTCTGCCAGAAAGTGTGGATGAACAACATATCCATGTCCCTAGAAATACAGGTTACTCACCTGTAACAGGAGTTCTAGGAATAGTATATGTTGTTCATCCATATTTCCACTTAACGCACAACCTGAGCTTCCAGCTGGGCCAGATCTGGCGCTGGGTGGAGCTGAGAGTTTTACCACCCGGGTGGGTGGGAGGAGCCAGCTTGAAGACCTTCAGGCAAGATTTAAAGTGGCAAGGAACCTGCCAGAAAGTGTGGATGAACAACATATACCATTCCTAGAACTCCTCTTACAGGTGAGTAACCTGTATTTTTTCTTGAGTGGACCTTCAATAGCCAATCAGCCAGGTAAGGAAACGTATACAGACCTTTCCTCTGAAGAGCTGCTGCTACTGTCAAGCATTTAGTAAAGACCCATGGTGCAGAAGACAAGCCAAAGGGCAAGACTCTACACTGGTAATGTTCTCCTTCCAGCATGAATCTCAGATATTTTCTGTGACGCTCCCTGATTTTGTTATGAAGAAACGCATCCATCTGGAAAACATAATCCAGTCCTCTGTTTGTAACAGGGGAATCTGAGTCTGTAGAGAGTTCATTGTGGAACTTCTGCATTCTATGGAGAAGTTGAGGTCTGTGGTTCAAGCTTGATCTCCTGTCCACTTGGGGACTACAGAGTATCTGGAATGGAAACCTCTGATCTTCATCAGGGTTATCTCAGTCATCAGGTTACACTATAGGAACTTCACCATCGATGCAGGGGAATCAGATTTTCAGCAGTACAACTGGGGCCGCCCATGCTGATGACTTGCATCGACATCACCAACTCTATAAAGGCGCGAGTGGCTCTGCTCCCTCCTCAGTTCTTTTCCGCCATCGACTTGCTCGCATGGGTCTCCACAGAAGCTCCCATGCAGTATTCGCACCAATTTTTTCACCTTTAACTTTTCTGTAGTACTTTCCTGAATCTCCTTTTTTTTTTTTTTTTAAGAGATTCCTCTAGTTTGTTTATGTCGAGAGTTAATCCTTCTACCTCTCTCTCCTGTTGCGCAGAAAGATTGCATCCACAGACGAACACTCTCTGTGTCTGCTGTCTTGCACCTGAACACAAAATTTATGGCTGTAAGCTCTGCCAGAAGTTTAACCAAACAACCCTCAGGCAATGCCAAAAGGCTGTCAAAAAATTTCCTGATGGATCAACAGGTAGCCAGCTCCGAGGCAGGGGGCAGCCAGGGTGCCAGCCTCTCAGTCACCAACCGGATCATCTAGCTCCTAGGCCTCAGTCAGAGCCTCGGGAAAAGTCATAAAAATGAACGAGATCACGACCACTCCCCCGGCAACGATCTCATTCCCCGACGGCCTCTTCTCCTTCCTCTGGGGAATCCTCCTCAGCTGCGGCTGCCCCGATGCAGAATACTGCTGTCCAGGTCTCTGTGCCCCCCAGACCTAGACCGACAGCTTCTCTGCCTGATTCTCAGGGAGCGCCTGGCCGTAGACCTCTGGGTCATCAGCCCCTCCTTCGTCGACGACAGACTTGTTGATGACTCTCCCGTTGAAGCCTGCCCCTTCTCCCTCCAGGGCTACAGGCTCTTCGGTTTCTCAGGACCCAGCAGGCGGGTCGTCAACACTGGTGCCGTCGAACCCCCTCTGTTAATGACCACCATTGACTTGAATGAAGTCTTGCTTAAATTCACTAATGTGCTGGTACAGTAGCTGGGTGCCTTTAGGCCCCCCTTGCCAACGGCGGGAGCTTCATCATCAACGCCCACCTGTTGGCCATGGGAAGCTCCCCGTGAGCCATTGGTGCATCCGACGCCAGACCTAGAAGTTGAAGAGTTAGACGAAGAGGAGTACCATCCAGACCTCATTCTTCCTGAGGACGAGGAGGAAGAAATCCCAGTCTCTAACAGGTCCACTGCTTCCTCTGCCAGTGAGGATTCTGTAAAGCATGCTTCTAGGTCTCCTCCTGAGGACCCCGTATTTTTCAGTGTGATGAAGCAACTGGCATCAGCTATAGGCTTCCTCACTGAGGTAGAGGATGCCACCAGGAAAGAGTGGGTGTACGTCCTGGAGATCCCCGAATCTCCCCCAAAAATCATTCCTCCAATCCTTCCTGCTCTGAGGAGTGCAGCTACAGCAGCCTGGCACAGACTGAACTTGGTGCCAGCTATGTCTCGCGGGGCTGAAAAACTTAATCATGCCCCACAAGGTCTCCCCTGCTATGTTGCCCCACCTGAGACAGACTCTGTGGTCACCCAGGCAGCTCATGGCAGGTTGGAATAGTATTGCAGCACACGATTATAAACCAAACTATGTTAAAGTAATAAAGCAAAATGCACTTTTAAACCAGAAGAGACCTGATGGCAGCAGAGCTTAAGAAAGGATGCTCTCTTGCTGGGCTGCTGTCTACCACCCATTAACTTTTTAACCACCTCAGTAATCGACAGTATTGGCACCCGTCGTGACACATCCTACACCATGACGTGTCTCAAACCAATGCGCTTTTTATGTCATGGAACATCATACACCATGGTTAGAGCTGTACTTTTATCACTGAAGTAATGTATTCCATGATGTTTCCCATCTGTGTGAAAATGCCATGATTTTTGGTATTTTTTATGACATCACCATGATTTTTATTATTTTATAAAAACTCCCAAGTTTTTCATGTTTACGAATGACAGAACCATGATTTTGTGCCTCACCAACACAATATGCTTGGTCCTCATTCCGCCTCAGTGTGGGATTCTGGGGCTTGCACTTGAGTCCTACTCTTCCAAGAGTTTGCGGCACAGTGTGCAAACTTCTGTTACTAGACCAGTCCCTAACCATTGCAAAATATTCACTTACAAAAGTATGCACTGAGCAGGTGGTGCCTCACAACAAGAAAAAACATTTTGAAAACATGTAAAGTCGGACACTCACCGCCTCATTAAAAAGGACACTTGAGCTCCAGATACAGCGTTGTTGTGTTTTATCTAAAACGACAATCCCAATATTTTAAAAAGAGCTAACAGACACCAATACAAGGTGCCCACCTGACACGGTTCGGACTAGCTGGTCCTTTATCAATTCACCAGCCTAACCATCTATATTTAAAAACATTTCCATCTTCACTGATGCACAGTACTTGTATGCAAATGTGTCCAAATGGGAGATTTGTTTAACACAGTGTGGATCCATAACTTTTACTCTGATTTACATAATTTATTTTTAATCCTGACAGTCTCATTATTTTCTCCAAAATTTTCCATGACTGAACTACAGCCCTGCGGGGCCACCCAATGCCCCAACAGGTAACGCCTCACACTCCTGTGCGGGCATCCCAAGTTTGGGAATGAGTCCAGGGAGCCAGCTGGGCAGCCCAGAGGCACTACTGCTTGGCTTTGTTCCCAACCTGGGGAGGGATGACATAAGGTTCAGCAGACCCCTGTGATGGGCCAAGGAGCTCGCTACTCTGCAGGGTTGCCAGTGTGTGTGTGTGTGTTAAGGCTTTAAGGGGTATGCCTAACGTCGGGGGTGTGGGGGGGGAGCGGAGGGGGGAATAATGTGACACTTGCTTCATGAAGCCATGCCTGCATGCCTCCGACCCCATAACATCACCTGGACCTCCTGCCAAATCTGGATTGGGACTCCGAATTCTGGTTCTGCTGTGGGGGATCCTTGGTGGTTTTGCCAGCAGGTGAGGTTCAGGGGAGATGGTGACTGGTCGGGAGGCAGCAGGGATAGGGCTGATGACTGCCTGACACTGAGGGAGAATACGATTTATTAAGGAAGAAGGAAAAAAGTACAGCCCTGGGTACAGTGCTACACCCCAGTCGTCTCCTGTGGTTGTGTGTTCCAGAAGTTGTGAAAGCACTTGCGACTGGGGAAATCAGAGTAAGGTGGGGGCAGTCCTAAAGACTGGTTTCAGCATATCTCTTGACTTGAGGACATGCCCACTTCTTTCTGCCTGACCAATGCTGCCATATGGAATGAAATACTACTTTATGGTTTTTCTTGGGTTGCTTCTCAAAGTCTGTAGATAATTCTTATTAAGGTCTGCTGTTCTTTGTGTTTCAGGGAACGCCTGGACAGAAGTTGCTTCCAAACGTGGATGAGGAGCATGGCTATTCGATTCCACTGTCCACTAAGGAGGGTAGGTGGCGGGACCCAGGGATGATTTTCCCTTTTCTTGGTGTTTTAAAATGTTCATTATCTTGCTGAAAATGGAATGGAGCTATAGCCAAAGTGAAGAAGAATAAATATTGCATCTTATGATTCATGTCAAGAAAGAACATCTGTGTATGTGTGGGGGGGGGGGGCACTCATTCTCTTTATTTTTCTAATCCAAGGCCCTCTCCTTATGGGCAGCTACCCCATAGGATAGACAGTGACACCATCTGAAAGGCTTTGCCAGCAGCAGGCATAAATTCCCCTGCCGTGTCTACAAGATTAAGTGACTGTGTTACCCTCCATGTGTTTTTGTCATGCACACTGCAGTCGTCATCTTTTGCTTTGACATCGTAACCCCATCTTTTTCTCTGTCTTTTTTAAATCATTCTGTTCTTCTTCTCCTTTGCTATTTGCTATGCTTCTTTCTGCTCCCTCGAATCCCTCCTTTGTGACTTCACAGCTCACTCCTGCAGTTGCTTCTGATCTTGTAATTGTGCAACTCTGTGGTTCAGGCCCCCTATTGTGATCACCTGCCCATGACCACTGCAGCACCACAATGTATTGCACTCTGTCTAGTGCGGGTTCCTTAAACCAAAGCTGCAACCCCTGCTTCCCAGAATTCGGATTGCATAGGTAGAAGTTTCTTTTTACCATTTTTGGGTAGTGAGACTAACATTGGGGTACAGGTGTAGCCTTCTGCTTTCAAAAAATGTCTTATTTCTAGCTAACTGCAAGATCTTGATCTTAACTTCGAGATACAGCTATTGCAGCAGGTTACACCATTAGGACTGAAGCCGGGCAGGCGCCAGGACCCTACAGAAATTTTCTAGCTATCAGTCTTCAGTGGAGACCGCCTTCGACGTTGATCCCGCCCCCCGACGTCGGGCGTAGTACATAAGGAGGCAGTCCCCCCATGATCCTCAGTTCTTTTCCTGCCGTCGACTCGCCAGTATTGGCCTCTCGGTCTCCTTTTCTAGCGCACGACGACCATAAGAACTTAGACGAATTTCGTCTGTTTTTCGAATTGTGAACAACTGATGTCCTCTCCAACCACTTATTTAGAGGGTCACCATACGAAGTGCGCCTGCGGCAGACAGATCCCTCAAGGATCCACATTCGGCCTGTGTGCGCTGCCTAGGCCCGGACCACGACACCAAGGGCTGCTCCTTCTGCCAGGGCTTCAACAGTCACACCAGGATTCGCCACCAGAAGGCACTTCAAGCGTTTCTCCTGGAAGAGAAACTTGAAACCATGGACAAGAGGAACCTTCCTCCCGGGGAAAGCCTTCGAGCAAAACCCACAAGCACCAGGAAGAGGAAGGATCCAGGTCTCCTGCGAGGACCTCGGACTCTCGAAGCTCTGGCTCAGAATCGGACCGCTCTTCCTCCAGGGCTCGGTTGCAACCTCCCCCGGTCCAGGTCAGGTCCTTCAGCGGCTCCTCTTCTCTTCAGCCTCTGAAGACTTCCAGGCCGTCGGCCTCTTCTACTCCTTCCAAGGCCTCGTCGAAGTCCGGGGAGTGCCATAAATCTTCCTCCCGATGCCGGGGAAACCCACGCCAGGTCAGTGTCCCAGCCTTCCCGAGGTTCGGATCCGGTTCCCCGTAAAACCAAGGACCTGACGTCCCTTAAACGGACGTCAGACCCGACGTCAGCCAAACATCACCGGCGCTCCCAAGAGCTGACGACACCTAGACATCCATCGCTAGCCAGGCGTTCACCCCCGGAGACGTCGGCCAGGGGACCGACGTCAGCTACCCCAGAGAAGAGGACAGCACCACCATCGCCGGCAGATGCCGGTCAGAAGGTATCCTCCGAGGAGGACGCCACACAGCCTGAGGACCAGGCAGGCGACACTGGAGATGCTGGGCTCTCACGGGAACCTTCCCCGGAGCGGGAGACCCCCGGGGACCCGGCTACAGGCCACCGGCACCAGGCCCGTCGTTAGGTATGAATCTAGCAGAGGTAAACAAACTTTTTACCTTCTGGTGGGACACCATCAAAAAAGATGTGATCACCACACGTCCTCCTCCTACTCCGCCTCCACCCACTCCTTCACTGCCTACGCCCCCTCCTCCACCTAGGAGGCCCGTAGGATGATCTCCAGCCACCAAGGAGCAGACGCCACCTCCTAGGGGCAGATCTTCGAAAAGAAGGCCTCCCTCCAAATCCCCCTCAGGGTCACCCAGCCCCAAGAGACCCAGACGACGCCAGTACACTCCCATCGGGGGAGGATTCCAGAATCTGACACTTTGGAGTGTTCCAGATCACCTTCTCCTATCAGCATCCTAGACGTCCCTTATTACGGCGATGTCCTATTTGGTGAGGCCTCCAAAAGAGTGATCACCAAACTCCAGGACGCAGGGAAGGCAGTCCGATCTGTACAGGCTATGTACAGGTCTCGGCCTAGTTCCTTTCGTAGGAACCAGAGCCGTTTTCGTGGCCGGCTCTCCTGACCCACACGACCTACCGAGGTCTCCTCCAGATGATCCCTTCTTCGCAGAGATCATGAGGCACATCCAGGAGAACATGGGGTGGGATGCTGAGGAGCTTGACCCTGAGAGAGAATGCCTTGCCTGCTACCTTCATCAAAAAGACCCGAAGCCTGCGGTAGTGCCGCCTTTGGTGGATACCTTCGCGGACATCACCAAGGCTGCCTGGAAAAGTCCACATTCCACTCCCACGGTGCTGAAGAAGACTGACCGCCTATACAAGGCCCTTAGGGAGGACCAGTATCTGGCGAACCATTCTCTGGCTGATTCCCTGGTCATCACTGCTTCGCATGACTGGTCTCTGAGACCTCAGCATTTGAACACCCAGCCACCGGACCAGGAATCCAAGCAATTGGATGTCCTGGGAAGGCGCACGTACGCAGCCGCGACTTGCGCCATCAGGTCACTGAACTACCTGACCCATATGGTTCAGTTCCAGAATGCACTGTGGGAACAGGGTCAGGACCTGGTCGAGAAGATGCCCGATGGCGATCACAAGGAGGAGCTCTTGAACTTCCTCCGCACGGGTTCAGATGTGGGGACCCAAGTGCTCAGAGCCACATACGATTCTGTAGACTCTTCAGCCAGAGCTGCAGCCTCCGGTGTGTGTCTCCGGAGACACTCTTGGCTCCATTTCTCCGGCTTTACCCCGGACATCCAAAAAGAACAGCCTAGACGTCCCCTATTACGGCGAGGTCCTATTTGGTGAGGCCTCCAAGAGAGTGATCACCAAACTCCAGGACGCAGGGAAGGCAGTCCGATCTGTACAGGCTATGTACAGGTCTTGGCCTAGTTCCTTTCGTAAGAACCAGAGCCGTTTTTGTGGCCGGCTACAAAGGCAACAGCAACGTTCCAGCCAGCAGCAGAGGGGCACCTTCACACACAAGGCCCAGGCCAAGTCATCCCCAGGCAGAGGCCAATGATTTTCAAAGTCGACCCAGCCTGCCGGATCAAACGCTGCCACAGCATGACTCCTTCCCAGCCCCCACCCCTTCCCAGGATCAACGGGAAAAGAAAGTCTGGGGTCGCATCGCACACCACTTCCCAGGGTGGCAGTCGATCACCACCGACAGGTGGGTTCTCCAGCTGGTCAAAAAAGGCCATTATATAGAATTTGTAGGCAGCCCACCTACAAGACCTCCCCTGCTCTCCCGTTATTCTGGTCAGCATGCCCTGCTCATACAGCAGGAAGTGCTTGCACTTCTGGCAAAGGAATCCTTAGAGCACGTCCCAGAGAACCAAAGAGGACTAGGGTACTATTCTCACTTCTTCTGGTCCCAAAGAAAACAGGGGACCTCCGTCCAATACCGGACCTCAGCGACCTCAGCCTTTCGGTCGTTTACAAGCACTTCCTCATGGTGACCCTTCCGGGCCTAATTCTCATGCTGAAGCAGGATGCCTTTCTGGCGTCTTTGGACATGCAGGATGCCTACCTGCACATTCTTATTGCTCAAGTGCACCGGAGGTTCCTGCACTTAGAGTTTCAGAGCTGCCATTATCAGTTCCGAGCTCTTCCCTTCGGGCTGTCATCGGCACCTCGCGTATTCACAAAGTGCATAGCGGTCGTAGCTGCGTCTCTGAGGAGACAGGGCCACTACGTGTTCCCATACTTGGACAGCTGGCTTCTCATGGCACCCTCCAGGGAGGCCTTGATGATGGCTATTCACTGCACCAAGTCTCTTTTTCAATCACTGGGTATTCTCGTCAACTACGAGAAGTTACTCCTGGTTCCGTCTCAGAAACTGCAGTTTATAGGAGCAGTTCTGGACACTGTCAGAGGGAAAGCTTTCCTTCCCTCGGACAGAGCGGAACACATCAGATCCCTCATCAGGGAGTTGTCGGTGAAGAAGACCATCCCAGCCAGACTGGTCCTTTGCCTGCTCGGACACATGGCTGCAGCCATTGCAACAGTCCTGCTAGCCCATCTCCACATGCGGGTAACCCAGTGGATGCTACGGGTGCAGTGGGACCAAAGGCAAGACCATCAGCAGCATCCAATCTGGATCACGAAAGCCGTAATTCGAGATTGCCAATGGTGGCTAAATCCAGGGAACCTCTCTGCGGGGGTTCCCTTCACAGGGCCGTCCCCGACTGTGACCCTCTACACAGACGCCTCAGGGCTCGGGTGGGGAGCACACCTAGACAGTGTTCGGTCTCAGGGTCTGTGGACAGCCCAGGAGTCTCATCTCCACATCAACATCTTGGAAATGAGGGCAGTCCTTTATGCTCTGCAGGCCTTCCAGTCGGAGAGTCCACCGGGTACACTTCTGTTACAGACAATTCGGCGGTGATGTATTACCTCAACAAACGAGGCACTCACTCCTACCCACTTTGCAGGGAGGCCATGAGAGTGTGAGAGCGGGTATTGCAACACGGCGCAAACCTAATTGCAGTACATGTCCCTGGAGTGGACAACACCATCGCAGACAGCCTGAGCTGCTCTTAGGCCAGAGTCCACGAATGGGAACTTCTGCAGGAGGTGGCAGAGGATCTGTTTTGCAGATGGGGTACTCCAGAATTAGACTTTTTCCCAACTGCCCAATTTTTGCTCGCTAGATCCAGGACCTGGAGTTTTCTGGCGGGACACGTCCCTCTCCTGGGCGGGCAGATTCCTCTATGCCTTTCCTCCTTTCCCGTTGATCCAGAGAGTTCTCTTAAAACTTCGCAGGGAGCAAGCGACGCTCATTCTGATCGCACCCTTCTGGCCCAGACAGATTTGGTTCCCTCTTTTACACCAGCTATCCCGGGAACCTCCAGTTCCTTTGCCAATCAGCTCCCATCTATTCTCAGGGGGCGGGTTCACTGGTCCATCCGGACCTACCCTCATTGAACCTGCACACCTGGCTCCTAGAGACATAGCCATGATGCGATACGGGGTCTCGCAAGAAGTGGCAGACGTATTCTCTGCTGCCAGAAAACCGGCTACTCATGCAACTTACGCCATGAAATGGCGTAGATTCTGTTTGTGGGCTCAAGCGTGTGGCTTTCCGCCGCTCGACTGTCCAGAAAAGCTGGTTCTGGACTACCTGCTTTCCTTCTTCCACTCCGGATTGGATTACTCCTCGATTAAAGTGCACATTTGTGCTTACCATGCCCCCGTAGGCCATCGGACGGTGGCCCAGCTGGACATTACTCGTGCCTTTTTAAGGGGCGTCCTCCACCTTAGGCCTCCCATTAAAGATCCAGTCCCTCCTTGGGACTTACCTTTTGTCCTGGAGCAGCTCACGCTGCCACCCTTTGAACCAGCCGCAGATTGCGAGCTACGTTTTCTCTCTTGGAAAACATTATTTTTAGTTGCAGTTACTTCTGCCAGAAGGAATTCGGAATTGCATGCTCTTATGTACAAACAGCCTTATTTGGTTTTCCACCAGGACAGGGTATCCCTAAGGACATGCCCAAAGTTTTTGCCTAAGGTGGTCTCAGCTCTCACCCTCAATCAGGATATCAATCTACCAGTGTATTTTCCAAGGCGCTGTAATCGAGGAGAAGCCCTTCTGCACACCCTAGACATGCACAGGTGCTTCAGATACTACCTGACCAGAACCAAACAGCTCCGAAAGTCGGACCAACTTTTTGTCTCCTTTGCTCACAGGATGAAAGGAGCTCCTATCTCCAAACAGTCACTTTCTAGGTGGCTCATCCAGTGCATTACTTTCTGTTATGAGAAGCGCAATAAACCCTTACCGGGCACAGTCAAGGGTCATTCCACAAGAGGGGTGGCAACTTCCTTTGTGGCGTTAACGTCTCCACCTCAGCTGTTTGCGCTGCAGCTACTTGGAGTTCTGTGCATACCTGTATCAGGCATTACAGTCTGGACATTGCATCGAGACGAAGAGCGGGGTTCGGTCTAGCTGTCCTTCAGGGACTTCTGTCCAAGGCTTGAGTTACCTCGAGGTCTCTACCTTTCCTCCTCCCGATGGTGCATGATTGCCACTATTGCTTGGAAATCAGTCCTAATGGTGTAATCTGCTGCAAGAGCTGTATCTCGAAGTAAGATAGTACAGTTACGTAAGAACTTACCATAACAGTAGATCTTCGAGAACAGCTCTTGCAGCAGGTACCTTCCCTCCCACCATCCCCGCTGGAGGTAAGTTGGAGTCAAGCATCCATTTTATTAGATGGGACATGCCTATTTACTTGTTTTGCCATCTGGTGGCGGATCCTTGGTCTCCTTTTCTAATGTCATCTAGCGGCCGGGAGTCTCCAGCGGGAGAACTGAGGATCATGGGGGGACCGCCTCCTTATGTACTACGCCCGACGTCCGCCCTACGTCGGGGGGGCTGGACTGACGTCGGAGGCGGTCCCTGCTGAAGACTGCTAGCTAGAACATTTCCATGGGGTCCTGGTGCCTGCCGGCTTCAGTCCTAATGGTGTAACCTGCTGCAAGAGCTGTTCTCGAAGATCTACTGTTACAATAAGTTCTTACGTAACTGTACTTTCCTATCCTACAATGTACAAAAAGTCACTATAATCACAGGAGCTGTAATTCTGGTATTTTCTGGCATCGGTGCCTGAGATTTTTACAGTAGTCTATCTTCTTTTGTTTTAACTTGTTACATAGAGTCAAGATTGATAGGCTCAGGCCAGGCTGGAGGTTGAGGCGCTGGTCCCTACACCTCGCGCCACGCCGGAGACCCGGGTTTAGGAATGAACCTAGGCCGCCAGGGGTCAGCAGGGGCAGGAGAGGATCGAGCATCCGGAGGACTGCTCTCCTCTCTCTCTGGGGAGGGAGGTTTGCCAGCCTGCTTGCTGACTGCCCTCTGGCAGTGACCGGAAGGCAGTATGGGTCGGGAAGGCACGTGCCGGCATCTTCGTCGGTTGGGGTGGGCGGGAGAAAAAGGAAAAATGAGCTGACAGGCTCCATGAGGGCTGCACCAGTGCCCCCAGCTGGCCCCGATGTCTGGATTTTGCTCCAGGAGTGGGGCAAGCGCCTTCACCCCAGCCTTGCCTGGGGGAGGGGGGCCGTGGGGAATTTAGGGGGTGTCAGGTCGGGGAGTGGTGCGGCTGGAGACAGAGTCCCTCCAAGGGAGGAACTGGAGCCAAAAATTTATATAGAGGAAATAAAATGGATTGGCTCATTGAGTATGAATATAGACTGTAATATTCCAATAACATATAACTTTGACATCTGAGAGTCCATTTAATCAGAAGATAAGTTTATTAGGCATAGGTTTGTAGATAATGGAGCATTTTCCCGTTTCTCAGTCTTAAGTAATTTGGTTGTGCAGAAGAATAGTTGTGGCAGCCCCAGGAGTCAAAATTCTTTGATTAAAGCTTATATCGATATTCTTTGTAGCCAGAACCCTTTCTTCAGTGGATTCCTGTTACTTTAAATCATTGACCTAAGAGGAGAATTCTGATACTTGGGTCTATAACTCCCTATTTGCAGCTTATGTCTCCGCGTGGAAATTAGACACGAGAATGTAAAGGGATACCATTAGGTTTTTCCTTTCCTTTATCTCTTTATGCTTTGCTCTGGTCTCCAAGTCAGTGTGTAATAAGGGTGGGGTCCCAACCACTGCAACTCCAACTGGAGCTTGGGTCAGTGTCCGGGTACCTTTACCTGCTGTTGTCTGCAAAAGCTACTGAAAGCCTGTAATCTCTTCAGCGTCATTCTGTATGATGATGTGTTGAGCAGGGATAGAAATTAAGAAAATAAACTAGTTTGGGCGACGAAATACCAAAAAAACTAAATTTGGTATTCCGTCTCAAAGTCTTGTATTCCACCTATCCGAAACAGCATGCTATAGATTAAACTGCAGCGTGACTGAATGGAGGAGTGGTATTCCAGTCAGAATACCAGCATGATGAAAATGGTATTCTGCCTTGAAAACTGGTATGCAAAACATGGTGGAATACCATTAAATTAAAATCCTGCTGATCTGCCAAGAATTCAGTTAATCATCCAAGATGATATAAATGGTAAGCGAGCACAAAGCTGCTATTTAAATCAAGCTACAAGTTGCTTCACTTGTGGGTGCTCTGTGAAGTCAGATCTTTTGGATTTACTACTGAAGACTGAAATCACTTTCCCCAACACTCAGAAGCCCGAAGCAGGAAGCACTACAGTCAGAATCCCAACAGTGGAATTTTGATTTTTCCTCATGATGTTTCAGGGGGCTTCGCCTGAGCCCCAATTAATGTAACAAACTCACAGTGGCAAAATCCCACTGTCGGGATTTTGAGTCTTGAGTTTCTGGTGCCGATCTTCTGGGTGTCAGGGAAAGTGATTTCAGTAAAATGTAGTGATACCCATCTTACACTTTACCCCAGAACACTTTTTGGCCCTTTCTCCCTTATTGTTTACAGGGATGCAGAGCTCTGCTGCGGCTTTAAGCACCTTCTTCAGTGAACTGCATATAACATCGAGCGTAAGTACAATTGCCATGAACTGGTTCTTGGGCCAGCATATGACCTTTATTCACAGAGAAGTCCCATGAAATGTGTCGGGCCCTCTAGACCTTTGGGGAGAGACCTCGCCAAGGCAAGAAGCATAGGTGCTGCCAGTGCTGGTCGTGGGATCACGAACTATCTCAGTCCTTCCACTGCCTTGGGTCAGGTGCCAGGTTGAAAGCTCTTCGGTACCCTCGTCTGGCTTATCAGCCTTCATGCCAGTCAAAACAGGCGGTTGAGATCTTCCTGAAGCCTGACGACCGGCTGTCAGAGGAGTTCAGTGAGATTTCCCAGTCCCCAGTGCTCCCATTCCTCGCTCAGGAGGCTGTGGGTCGGTCAGTGTCCCAGACTGGATCACTTCGGAACCAGCCTCAGCTGGCTGTTATGCCTCCAAAGCCGCTGCAGCTGAATGTAGCTCAGCAAGTGGCCTACCATGACTGTTTGGAGGCCTGTCCTTGACACTGGCCCCCAGATCAAGACACTGCTTACACTCCTGATCCCGCTTGACTGGGAAGCACTGCCATCAGTGCTCCTTGACCTCCTCTTTACTCTGAGGCCAGATGCACTACCGCAGCCCCTCTGGCAGCAGGGAGCCATTGCAGGATGGGGTAGGGTTCTACACTCTGCACCTTCAGATCTTACTTTGAGGAAGGCTCATGCAGCAGGCCACACATGTTGGACTAGGCCGTCAGGAGCCAAGACCACATGGAAAACTTCTAACTAGCAGTCTACCATGGTGGACCATCCACTGCCGACACCAGCTGCTAATGTCAGCCTGTCGTGTAAATGCCGGCGGTCCCCAACACCTACCTCTGTTCTTTTCCCATCGTCAACCCATGCACGTTGGACCTTGGCGAATACCGCAGTTACAATCGACCATCGTTACTTGCACTTGCCATACTTTTTTATTTTCTGTTTTCTCAAGTGTTAAACATAGATTTTTCTGTGTTTTTGTCGATGAGTTCTCTTCTCCACCAGCCCCGTTTTCTGATTGCTCTATAAAGTGTGCCTGCCGCAAACAGATTCCTGAAAAAGATGGCCACTCTGCGTGTTTTATTTGTCTAGGTCCCAGCCACGACACTGAAGCCTCCTAGATTTGCCAGAACTTTAGTCAGGCCACTCAGAGGACGTCGTCTCAAAACTCTGGAGAGCCATCTCTTGAAGCAGAAGTTGGTCGCAATGGAAAAGGAGCTGCAGGCCATGAGCTGTTCGGTCTTGCTGGCACAGTCCTCTGGGGCCGCCTACTTGTCTCAGAAATCCAGTGGGAAGCACAGACACAGGGACCAGTCTGCTTCCCACTCTGGGTTGTCCTGCAGAGGTGTGCCCCTTCAGCCCCCTCTTCTGTTGGGCTCCTGGGGGCTAAGCTGCCCGCCCTTGTCTCTTGCCTCCCAGTCCCTGACGGTTTCCGCTATTGCAGTAGCTGGTTGGGGAACCTCCAGTCCCTCTCTTCCTCTGCAGGAATCGGGTGACCCTGGTCCAACCAATTTCAGGTCCCTCCATCTTCATGCTTGGCTTCTGAGGTCATAGCCATCACCAGATTTGGGGTTTCTAATAGCGTGGCGGACGTCCTAGCAGCCGCCCAGAAGCCTTCCACCCGAGCCACTTGTGCTATGAAGTGTAAGCAGTTTGCCATATGGGCTGCCAAGCTTAATCCGGACCCTTCCACCTGTCCAGCAAGCCATATCCTAGACTCCCTGATCTCTCTGTCTGACTCAGGTTTCCAGTACTCCTCCCTCAAGGTGCACCTTTTGACTATCTTGGCTTTTTGTGAGCCCGTGGGTGACTACCATAGCTGAGCTGGATGTTTCCCATACCTTTTTGAGGAGCATCCTGCATCTGAAACCTCCAGTCTGTTCCCCTGTCCCGACTTGGGATTTGAATTTTGTTTTGGAGAAGTTGACCCTGTTTCTTTTTGAGCCAGCCACAACTTGCGAGTTATAATTTCATTCCTGGAAAGCATTATTTTTAATTACTATTGTACTCAAAGAATTTCCAAGATTCAGGCCCTCTGGTGCGAGGAGCCTTGTTTGATTTTTCACAAAGCAGGGTGTCTTTGCACGCGAATCCTAAGATCTTACTTCGAGTGTCCACTCTTACAGCAGGTAACATGTACAGGTGGCAGGACCCCACGGAAAACTTCTAGCTAGCCGTCTATGGCGGAGACACACACACGCACGACATCCCGTATGGTATAACGATTGGGTGGTCCACGGCATGCTCCAGTTCTTTTCCCACTGTCGACTCGCATTCATCAGCTCCGTGGCTTATCTCTCGCTAGTTTGACCACCATATTTGCTGTACAACTTAGCTGAATTTCATGTTTTCTTCAAAAAAGTACCGCTCTTCAGCGATTCATTTCTGTATGTCATCTTCTCCCAACACCTTCTTCCAAGGGGCTCCCTTCCAAGTGTGCCTGTGGCAGACACATTCTGTCCAAGGATGGCCACTGGGCCTGTCTGCTGTGCTTGGGCCCAGACCACGACACCCAGAATTGCCCACACTGTCAAAAATGTAAAAGCCAGACGTGGATCCGACGCTAGAAGACCCTGCAGGCCTACCTCACCGAACAGCGTCTGGCCGCCATGCAGAGGGAGTCCCCTTCACAAAAAGTCTCTTCTCACCATAAGAAATCTTTGGGAAGCACAAAGGCGAGAAGAGAGAAGCAGGAGGAGGTCCCCATCGCGATCAGATCTGGCCCCACCCACAGTGCCTCCCAGGGACATTTGGTTTAGCCTCACAAGTGACACGTTCTCCCTCTCGGCTTATTGTAGTTAAGCCCCCTGCCCTGGTCAGGGCATCTGGCACCAAAGACCATGGCTCTGGGTCTTTGGGCCCAACCCTTCAGTCGCTGAAGATTCAGCCATCAGACCTTTCTTTAGGCCATACTACTAATGCCGGTAAAGGTCAGATGTCAGTACCTTCCTGGCCAGCCTCTGTATCTGGTGCCGAGTCCCGTGACAGGCATAAGACCTTGAGGCACTCCAAACTGTCATTGGACAAACGTCCATCGACCAAGCACATGGGTGGGAAACACCACCATCAGGTTACCGACGTCGCCGCCTTGGCTGTTCAGACACCGGCTTCGTCGAACCAGTCACAGTCATCACCGGTTTCTCCACTGCCGCCGGTGGACAGTCTGTCAAGCCTCAGCCCTCCAGAGGACGATCGACCATCTGCACCCAAGCACCCTTTGCCCTGACGACCCTCCTGTCCGCCCACAGCTGCCAGACCATGGCACTACGTCGGATACAGGTGCCTGACCGGCATCGGGTCTAATGACACCCTGAGCCAAAACTGAATATGTCCCAGGTTAAGGACCTTTTTGGCTACTGGTGGGGGAGACTATTCATAGTGACCTCCTCCCACCTAAGGCCCAAACAGTTTTGAATCCCATTCCGGATGCCAGGGCTCCAGCAAAGGTTCCTACCCCAATTCTGGACAAGTGCACAGGGCCTACCCCACCTTCGGGCAGAAATAAAGGGAAGGCTCCCCGTAGACGCAGTTCTGGATCCCGGTCATGGAGTCAGAGTTCCTCTGGTTCTCCCGATATCACAGACATTAACAACTGCACCATCGATCTTGCTCCTCTTTCTCCTTCACAGACTCCGACTGGTCATCGGACACATCCTATTCAGAACCCTCGTCCATCAGGGACCTGTCCCCCTTAGACCCGAGAGATACCCCAAAATCACCACCTGATGATCCCTCCTTCCTGGAGGTCATGAGGCGTATACAAGCCAATATGGGGTGGGAGACGCAGGATTTAGACCCAGAAAAGACTCTGTCTGGCCTATATGTCTATGCTAGAAGGACTCTAAGCGATGGATGATATCTCACCCTTAAGGATACCTTACTGTATGTTAGTAGGCTGACTTGGAAGTGCCTCACACACTCGCCCGCAGTCCCCAAGAAGGCAGATAGTTTCTGCAGGGCTCCTAAAGAGCAGCTCTTTTTGGCAGAACATCCCTTGGTAGACTCCGTGGTGATCTAGGCTGCCCATGACCGGTCCCAGAGGCTAAGGCACCTCAGCACTCAACCCCCGGATAAAGAATCCAAACAGTTGAATTCCATTGGGCATAAGATCTACTCGTCAGCCACCTGTAGTATACGGAATCTGAACTTTCTTACCCATATGGTTCAGTTTCAGAACGTTCTTTGGGAGCAGGGGATTGATATCGTAAAGGAGATCCCAGACTGTCCACAAACAGCAGAACTAGTCAAGCTTCTGCAAACCAGTTCGGACGTGGGCACACATGCCCTCTGGTCAGCCTATGATTCGGCGGATACGGCGGCGAGGGCTGCGGCCACAGAAGTGTGTGTATACAGACATTCCTGGCTCCGAGTCTCAAGGTTTGCACAGGATGTTCAGACCAACCTCCTAGATGCACCCTTCCAGGGTTCAGTCCTCGTTGGTGAAGACACGGAGAGAATTATCACCAAACTGCAGGACTGTTGTAAGGCTGTTCGGATGGTACAGTCCATGTACGGATCGAAACAAAGGCGTTTTCGAAAACCTCGTTTTCACAGACGTGGGGACAGCAACAACAATCTCGCTTCCAGCCACAGCGAGGTGGTTACAGTCGCAGAGGCTCCCCTAGAGGTTCCAAAGGGCCCGCATCTCGATCTGCCAAATCGGCCAAAGCCGCCGCCCCCACCACCACCACCACCACCACCACAGCCTGACTTCTTGTTGGACTCATAACCTCCCGTGACCCCTGCAGGGGAGGCGGTCGGAGACCACTTTTCTGTCTACGCCAGAGTTTGGCGGGAGATCACCTGCAGTCAGTGGGTCCTTCAGCTAATCAACAGTGGTCACTCGATAGAGTTCATACGGTTTCCACCAGACAGGCCTCCCCTGCATACCACTACTCCCCAGCGCACACGGGCTAATTCAGGCAGAAATTCGGGCCGTGCTGCTCAAGAAAGCCATAGAGCCAGTTTCCTCAGCTCAGCGGGGCACAGGCTTCTACTTGCACTTTTTCCTTATGCCAGAAAAGACTGGGGATCTGTGACCCATTCTGGACCTTAGTGACCTCAACAGGTTTGTGGAATACAAGCAGTTTCGGATGGTCACTCTCCAGGGACTGCTCCCCATGATTCATCAAGGGTACTGGTTGGCATCAGTGGACATGCAGGATGCCTTTCTCCACATCCTTGTGGCCAAGCCCCACAGGAAGTTCCTCAGATTCCACTTCCAGGGGATACATTACCAATTCAGGGTATTGCCCTTCAGCCTGTCCTCAGCCCCAGGGGTCTTTACCAAGTGCGTCGCGGTGGTCGCAGCAGCCCTTTGAAGGAAAGGGCACTATGTTTTTTCTACTTAGACAGTTGGCTCTTGACGGCCCTGTCCAACAAGCAGCTGCAACTGTCCATTCCGGACAACTGTTCTTTCTTTGGAGAACTGGATATGACTGTCAGCATCCCAAAATCCTCCCTGGTCCCAACTCAAACCCTCCAGTTCATTGGAGCACAGCTCGATACCACTCAAGGAAGGGCCTTTTTGCCTCACAACAGAGCTCTTCAGCTTCATGGCTTAGCACACCACATCTCATCCATGTTATCAGTCCCAGCCAGGACTTTATTATGGCTGTTAGTCCATATGGCAGCGTACATCATTACAGTCCCTCTAGTGAGACTGCATAGAAGGAAGATTCAGTGGACTGTGCACATCCAGTGGGACCAAAGATGGGACGATTTGGACCAACCGGTCTCCATTATGGACCCAGTCCGCTGAGAACTCGGTGGATGAAATCTTCCCTCCCTCGGGGAAGGGATGCCCTTTCAGAAAGGCGCTCTGGGCCAAGTTTTGACATCCGATGCCTCAGGCATGGGGTGGGGCGCACACCTCAGCATTCACAGAACGCAGGGCTCCTGGTCAGCGAGTGAGGAGGCTCTCCACATAAATATTCTGGAGATGAGAGCAGTTCTCAGTGCCCTACAGGTCTCGAGCACAGTGCTGCACTGAGGACACGTTCTCATACAGACAAACAATATGTTTGTGGTGTTCTACCTCAACAAGTAAGGAGGCACTCACTACTACTCCCTTTGCCTTGAAGCAGTGTGGATTTGGAATTGGGCCATATCCCACCACCTAGAGATCTCAGCGGTCCATGTTCCAGGGATCCAAAATACTCTAGCCAACGCTCTCAGCCACACTCGGTCCGGAGCACACGATTAAGCCCTGCTTCAGTCTGTTGTCGACACTCTCTTCGACAGATAGAGCAGACCAGGGCTGGACCTCTTTGCCTCCCCTATCAATGCAAGGTTGCCCAGTTTTTGCTCACTAGATCCAGGGCCTGGAGTTTTCTGGCGAGATGTGTTGTCCCTCTCCTGGAGAGGGAGATACCTTTATGCCTTCCCTCCCTTCCCACTCCTTCATAAGGTCCTTCTCAAGTTGGAAGCGAAAGGAACAGCAATGATCCTCGTGGCCCCACTGTGACCATGAGAGATTTGGTTCCCATTGCCGCAACAGCTGTCTGCCAAACCTCTGATTCCCTTGCCACTGAGCACCCACCTGCTGTCCCAGGACGACGGGGCCTTGATTCATCCGAACCTTTGGTCTCTGCACCTTCAGGCATGGCTCCTGAGGATCTAGCTAGAATCCGTTTTGGGGTCTCGGACAGGGTCGCTGATGTTCTGGTGGCTGCCAGGAAACCCTCCACCAGAGCCACTTATGCCATGAAGTGGAAGTGCTTTTGTCTTTGGGCTGTGGCCTGTCGTCTTGATCCCATGGAGTGTCCTGTGAACTCACTCCTCGAATACCTGTTGTCGCACTTGGACTCGGGATTGGGCTATTCCTCCATTAAAGTGCATTTATAAGCCATTTTTGGCTACCATATTCCTGTCCAAGGCAGAACTGTAGCACAGATGGAGGTAACCTGTACCTTTCTCAGGGGAATCCTACATATGAAACCCATCCCTCCTTAGGACTTGCTTTTCGTGCTGGAAAAGCTGACCTTACCCCTGTTTGAGCCAGCTACGGATTGCGAGCTTCGCTTTCTCACAAGGGCAACCCTAGGAGGCATATACCAAATACGGTCCAGCCCCTAGCCTTACTGTCTGCTGAGCTTCACTGATCTTCATCAGCTGGGAGAGAGACCAATCACGGAGGGAAGCGGACTCTGAAAGGTGCAGAAGCAGGGATTCCTTGACAGCAGTTCTGCCTGGCTGAATCCCCCTTGGAGTGCACAGTCCGGGCTCCTACCTCCACTGAGGCAACTTCTCTCCTCGATTGCTCTATACAGACCCAGCCAGCAGTTGCTCTTTCAGCATAAGGAGCCGTTGGAACCCTTACCCAGAATTCCTGGCTGTTGTATGTAAATCCGCATTTGTACTGCTGTATCACTTCTGAAATAGTGGTGGACTAATAGAAAGCTCTCAGCTGGAACTAACAGCTCGGACATAGAGGGCACCCCAGGAGGCATACAGCAAGGGTGGTCTGGCCCCTAGCCTTACTATCTGCTGTACCCGCTACTGAAATAGTGGTTGGCTAATAGACAGCTCTCGGCTAGAAACAACCATTCAGACACAAAGGGCAACCCTAGGAGGCATACGCCAAGTGCAGTCCAGCCCCTAGTCTTACTGTCTGCTGAGCTTCACTGATCTTCACTGACTGGGAGAGAGATGACCTCTCCTCCAGTCTCTAGTTGTGCTACTAAGTGGCAGACCTTAACAAATGGATTGTTTTTGCAGGAAGGAGAAACAGAGGTTAACAAACATAACACCCTGTGGTCCCTAGGAACAGGAAGCTCCTAACCTTCTGGGTTTCAGGCATAGGCCATGCCTCTGTTGCCTCAGTCTTTGCTTGATAAGGGGGCGAAGCTGCCCCCGGCCCCCTACGTAGCCTAGGTATGCCACCTCTGTCCTAGCCACCTGGCACTTTTCAGTCTTTACAGTGAGCCCTGCTCTCTGTATCTTGCCCAACACTTCCTTCAGGTGGAACAGGTGTTCCTTCCAGCTGGCACTGAAGATGGCAGTAGCATCCAGATAAGCCACTGCATACTCTTCCGTACCGTGTAATATCTGGTTGACCAACCTTTCGAAGGTGGCAGGAGTGTTCTTCATTCCAAAAGGTATTACCCGGAATTCGAATAATCCTGTTGAAGTGATGAAGGCCGACCGCTCTCTAGCTGTGGCAGTTAACCCCACGTGCTAGTACCCTTTCGTCAAGTCAGTGGTGGTAAGGTATATCACCCCTCCCAACTTGTCCAGTAGTTTGTCCATCCGTGGCATTGGGTGGGCGTCAGACTGCGTGACTGCGTTGAGTCCATAATAGTCTACACAGAAACAAGTAGACCATCTGGCTTGGGAACGAGGACTACAGGTGAATCCCAGGGACTTGTGGGATTTCTGGATTGACTCTAAATCCAGCATTTCCTCCACCTCCCTCCTAATGTTCTTTAGGATGGCATTGGACAGCCGGTAGGCTGCCGTATGGGCACTTGTCTCCCTGTGTCTACATTGTGTGTCACTAAGGGGGTTCGTCCAGGCTTGACTGTAAACAAACAGGCAAAGTCCTCTAAAACCTCCCTCCCTTCCTGGGACTGTTCTGGGGTCAACTGGGGCAACAATTTCATTGCCTTCACAGATGATTTCCCACTTGCTTTCCTCCAGCAAGTCTAGGAGGGGTCTTCCTCATCCGTCCCCTCCCCAGGACAACACACTGCAAATACCATGTCGGCCTTATTTGCATATGGTTTCAACCATGCTGACATGGTACATTCTATGTCTCCTGTCAGGCAGTTCCACAATATAATGTATGTCATTGACCTGTCGGACTACCTTGTACAGTCCAGTCCACTCGGCCTTCAGCTTATCCTTCCAGACTGAAATTAGGACCATTTCTTCCTGACCTGCGCTGTACGTGCAAGCTCTGGCTCTGTGATTATGCCAGACTTTTTGTTTCTGCTGGGCAGCTGACAGGTTGCTTAGGACCACCACCACCACCATAAGCTCCTTCGGCTTCTCCCTGAACTTAAGGACATACTCCACTATGGGAGTTTCGTGGGTGGCATGCTTGTCTTCCCGGATCAAGTCTAGGGGGGCCCATGCGCCCTACAACCATTTAAGAGTTCGAAGGGGTGAACCCTGTCTACTCTTGGGGCACCTCCCTGTATGCGAACAACAGTTGGAGAAGGTATTTCTCCCAGTCCCTCCCATGCTGTTCAGCAAATGCTTGGAGCATCGATTTTAGGGTATCATTAAACCTTTCCACAGGCCCATTGGCTTGTGGGTGATAAGGTGTTGTGGTCTCTGCGCCACCCCACACTTCTCCCACAAATACTTCATCAGGTCTGACATGATCAGTGATAACCTCCTGCAGAAACCTGACACGGGAGAAAATCCCTAGCAAGGCGTCTGACACTTTGTTCTAAGTGAGGGAGAGGGTGACTGCCTCTGGGTATCGGATGGAGTAATCAATCACCATGCTGATAAAACTTTTTCCAAAGGAGCTTTGGATACTCAAAGGTCCCACACTATCCATTCCTACTCTCTGGAATGGCTCCTTCAC
The DNA here is from genome assembly GCA_016271365.2 of Neoceratodus forsteri. Lineage (NCBI taxonomy): Eukaryota > Metazoa > Chordata > Ceratodontiformes > Ceratodontidae > Neoceratodus > Neoceratodus forsteri. The sequence goes on along the minus strand of JADMNL010000023.1, from coordinate 362,996,500 downwards.
AATGGGCAAGGGAATAAGGGCATCTTTGGTTTTACTACCTGCTTTCCCTACCTATTGGCACCGGTGACAAGACCTGCAGTATTCCTTCACCTGCTAGGTGAAGTTGGGCCAATAGGAATTCTGGGCCAATTGCTGCATGGTGCGCGCAATGTGCATTTGTCCAGACCTGGGGATATTATGAGCAGTCTTGAGCAACTGCTCACATTACCTCTGGGGAATGACAAGCTGCCTGCCCATCACCTCTCCCTCTGTCCTCAGTCCTGTGTACACAACAGTCCATTGTCCTAAAATACCCTATGTCTCATGTCACCTCCCAGTGTCCCATTAGATTCTGCACAAGCCCTCAGCCTCTCCAAACTAGGATCAGTCCTCTGAGCAGCTGCAAAATCTTCTCATTTTCCCTAGGCATGGGACATATTCCCTTCAATTCCTAAGCTAGGGTCCATAGCTCTATCATCAGGGCATTCAGGGTCACTGCCATCCCTAACCTCCTGACCATTGGTTACCCCCACCCTCCTCAAAGTAACCTTCTGTAGCTGTTTTGTGAACTGCTACTTGAGGAAGTCCTACCTCTCATTTCCCTACTCTCCACTTAAGGAGAGACAAGCTGGGGGAGCCGGTCTCACATTTTTTTTTCCACAGGGACTTCTGTGGGATTCAGAGAACTACAGTCAGCCTTTGCCATCTGACTGCAGATATCTGCACACACCACCCTCTTCTGGAGATTGTTCCCTATAATCACATCCAGGGTGAGGTTGTCTGCCACTTTTTGCACCATCTCTCTCGTCTCACCCCGGTCCAAGAGAACACTAGCAACTGGCAGAGTTTTCTCCTCCCTAGTGAATCCTCTCACAGTGATAAACTGATTTGGTATAAGCTGGTCAGGCCCAACCAGATTCCCTTTCACTCAGGTAAGAGACACTCTCATGTTTCTTAACCCATTGGTTTACATCCCCATTTACAGTAACAGGGTGTATGTGCTTCCTCAGTTTACAGGCATGCTTCCAGGGATACACAAACAACCCAACTCTGTTCGAGCACCACTTTGTTCACTCTGTGCCTTTTTAGGACACTGTCTAGCAAGATTCCATGGTTGTTAACAAAACCAGCAGTCATCATTCTTCTCCCCACCCCCCAAGATCTCCCTTTTTGGTAACCTGGGGCTTCCCCATTTCTGCAGAGACTGAGGGTTTTAGCTGCCCTACAGGCACACCTTTCTCTTTCGGCCCTGCCACACACACCTGCTTCACTTCCTTTTAGAGCAGGCCTGCTCCTGGCATAGCAGTCCAAGAGCTCAGTAGCTTGCTGTGCTGTTTTTGGATCTCGGTCCTCTAGCCAGGTTTTCAACTCTGCTGGGCAAGCCCAAAAGAACTGCTCTAAAAAGTACAACCTCCTCAGTTTTCCCCACAGAGTTTGCTTCTACCCTCTCCCACCAACATTTTAAAAACTGTTGTTGCTTTGTGGCGAGTTCCTCAAAGCTCATGTCAGGGCTTTTTCAGAGTTTGCGGAATTTAACCCTGTAGGCCTCAGGAGTCGGTTCATGCTTTTTAAGCAAGCAGCTTTAAGTTTCTCATTATTGCTACTGTCCTGACTGTCCATTTGGCCTAGCGCCTCATGCCCTTTACCAGTAAGCAGTGGGGATAGCTGGAAGCTCCAGGACTCCCTTGGTACCTTGGCTTGGATACAGATCTTTTCAAACAAATTGAAAAATGCATCCTTATCCTTCCCTCTTTAAATTCAGCAATTGATTTTGAATTTAACGTATACCTCAGCCCTGGAGTTTCAGGTTCACTCCTGCGGTGCTGTTCGTTGGAGTCCTAGCTTCTCTAGCTCAAACTCCCTCTGTCGCTGTTTTCTTCCCTCTCAGCCTCTCTCTGAAGCTGCCTTTCTTTTTCCTGTAGCTCCAGTTCAAACCTCTTATGCTCTCTTTCTTGCTGGGCTTCAAACTTGCTCTGCTTCAGCTCCAGTTTCCTCAGCTCAAATTGTAGCCTGATCCCTTCCAGCTCCAGTTCTGTCGTGTCCTTCCCATGCTGCTGTGGCTCCAGGTTTCCTCTGGTCTCGCTTTCCTCCTGTGGTGGACTGAACTCTGCAATGGAGCCTGGCACCCCCACGCCCAAGGTCTGGTCTCTTTCAGTCCCTTGCTGTGACTTGAGGTTCGGGGCAACCGCTTGCTCATCAGCTGCCACGAGAGCCTCCATGAGGTTCTTTTTGGTTCGACCCTTGTACTGGACCCCTCTTTTCTGACACAACTCCCTTAGGTAGTGTGCAGTGTATTCGCTGTAGTTGGAAGCCATCTTTTTCCCTAACTACCTCTACTAGCATACAACTAAAAAAAAAGAAAGAAAGAAAACAGGGAACTTTATACTGTAACCAAATTTTTTTTTTCTAAATCTCTGCCTTGACTGTGTGTGGATTGCTTTCAGTTTATCAATCTGATACACTGGCCTCGAATCCAGCTGTTATGCCTGTGCCACCAGTATCTCTTGAATCGCAACACTATACCACCAGATCTCTCAGATCCCACCACTGTGCACCAGATCTGTCATGAACCCACTCCTGGGGGTCAGATCCACTGAACTCACAGTGCCCACCCCTAAATGCAATCCGTGACAGGGAGGGGGAAAAACAGGGATACCCTTCCCATGTCCTTCTAGAGTGATCACCGAGGTCATGACTGAACACCCGCCATGAGGCCCCAGGGCTTCTTTACTCTGGATAAGGGTACAGTACCAGTCTCTAGTCTTGTAGCCAAATGAGAACCCTTTCTAGGTCGTTACACAAAGGGGGAAGATCGGGGCATTACAGTCTGTTCAGGGAAGCCTTGTAACCCTCATTTTGTTTTCTTCCACAGACATGTAATAACCTGGTTCAAATCCCTACAGACTCTTCCTTGAGACTTTCGTATACTCCCCATCTTTACCAAGATTTCCCTATACAGACCCTTGTTTGATTGGTAGCTTATGGTGATACCCATTAGCAGTAACAGTTTAGTCACAGATTATTATTAAACATCCAACAACTATACACAATATGAAAAATCTCGCTCAGGCAGGTTTGTTAAAAACGAAAATTTTTACTAAATTAATCATACAGTTGCAACTAAAAGATTTAGAAAATTTTGATCACAGAATAGCACAAAAGTGGAAAATATGCATGAAAACGCACTATAATTATTATCTAAAGTTCTGCCTTTAGTTCACATAGTAAATTGTCGTCTAGAAGAATAAATGAAGTTTAAAAAATCCTTTCTTCCTTTTCAGCCACTGGCAGGTTGTTCTGTCTCTTGTCAGGAGAGTGTCCAAAGTGCATTGCAATGAGCTTCTGTGTACAGGGGGTATTTATAGTTTCTCTGGCAATCTGAATAAAGTCCTGGTCTGGTCCTAACTTTTCGGCCAGTAGATGGCACTCTTGCTGTATCCAGATTTTTAAGGAATTATTTATTTCCTTCTTTGGGTCCACATATCACCACTTCCTGGCGTTACTAAAAAATGTAATTAGACTGTGGTAACCTTGGTGATGCGTCCTGTCTAAAACCGTTTCTCCTTTTGATCTTAAAGGTTTACGACAGAGGAGGTGGCTTCTCTCATCCTGAGACTTTTAGTACACCGGTTCGCTAACCAGGGACTTCCATTGCCTTTGAAAATGTAATTCTAGGGACGTGGATATGTTGTTCAATCCACACTCTCTGGCAGGTTCCTTGCTGCTTTAAGATGGGCGGAAAATCTTCGCTCCCCTATCCGGATAGTACAGAACCCTCGGCTGCACCCCATGACGCCAGATCTTCCTTACCGCTTGGAAGCTCAGGTTCCCTCCTTAGCGCTCTGCGTTTGTAGGCCTGGATCCTAAGCCTTCGTTTTTTCCGAAAATTATTTTAAAGTTTACAAGACTTAAGTCTTCTACTTCACTTGCGGTTGCGATAGATTTAAATTCTACTCCCGGCTTCCGTCGGTGCCCTTGCGGGCAGAAGATGTCTCTGACCAACCTGCACGCCGTTTTACTGCCTGGGGCTTGCTCATGATCCCCAGGCCTCGATCTATGAAGTCTTTTAACGCCCGGTTCTAGAAGACCGCGATGCCCGACTTCAGCAGGGGCGCTCCGGCTTGATTCCCGCCAGTGAAAGTCTAGGTGGCCCCTTGCACGGTGTCTGCGAACGCTGTGAGCGTTAATCGCCCTGGAGGAGGCTGCACCGGGCCGTGTCTTCTACTTCCTCTGCGTTTAACCCGCTCTCCTTGGGCTCCTCCTACACTGCTTCTTTTAAGGAGCTTTGTTAGTCCCTCTCCACCAAGGGAGAAGGGCCATCAGGGACTCGCATGAGTACGTCGAGGAAAAAGGAACCGAAAGGTAAGTCCCATCGTCGACGTTCATGGGAGCAGGAGAGATCTTGTTCCCCAGACCGTCGACTTCGGTCGAGGTTGCGGCCAAGGCTGCTGGCTTCACAGTGTCCACGTCAGGTCAGCCGACCGAGGGATGAGTGGGTTTCTGCCACCCCCTCTTCTACCCACCATCGGCGACCCTGACGGTCTCGGTCCCGGCATCACGGAAAGCGCATCACCGCTCATCCTCTTTGGAGGATAGGCACCAGCGCAGGTTGTGTCGGCGCTATGAGGACATGATGTGGCAGCAGCTCTTACTAGCCGGCAACAAGCCAACTTCGTCGCCTACACCGGCCATTAAGTGGCTGTCGCCCAAACGACCAAAGCAACCTCTCGCCATCGGCTCCTTAGTCGAGGGGCCGACTCCGGCACAGATTGCTCGGCCAAAACCGGCTGCTCCATCCATTATGGTGGAACCACCGCCCTCGCAACCAAAGACTGGGGCCCCGACCAAAGAGTCTCGGTCGGGTCAGGGCTTGCCCCACAGGTTGTCGGTCATCCTCACCTCTGATCGGCCTCGGCAAGTGGAGGGTGACTCAGGCACTCAGCAGCTGTTCGTTGACTCCTCGGAGTTCGACGACTCCTTGTATTCCAGGCCTCTCGACCTGGAATCTTTCGGGGGTCAGTCAGTAGACGAGAGCCCATCCTCGTTCCTGGGATTTCTGCTGCTCATCTCAGAGTCCACTGGAATGCAGCTCGAACCCGTACAAAAACGGGCCAGATGTCCCCTCACAGAGATTCTACACCGAGGGGATCCCCCACAGAGGCTTTCCCTGTGGCTGAGGTCAGTGTTGGCCCAGCACTGGAGTTGTGGCAGTGGCCTGCATCCTGTCCTGCGCCTTTGGCCAGGATTGCTTGCAGGTACGAAGTCCCCACTGGTTCCCTCTCCCTCTCCAGCTTTTCTGAGCACCCCTCGACTGAAAGGCTGGTAATGGATAGCGTCTTCCGGTGCTCCAGAAATGCTAGGGACGTTGAAAAGCCCCCTGATAAGGAGTCCAAAAAGCTGGACTACTCGGGCGCAAAGTTTACTCTGCCTTCTCCCTAGGTCTTCGACGGGCTAGCTCGGCCTTGCTGATGGCACATTTTTCACATGTCCTTATGGGTTCTCTGGATGAGGTGCTTCTTCATCTCCCGGCTCACCTTCAAACGATGGTTAAGCAGGTGTGAGATGAGGGAAGGGCGGTGGCCAAACAGCTCCAAACTGCCCTGCACATTGAAGACACTTGTGCCCGGTCAGTAGCGACTGTAGTAGCCATGCGCCGCAGAGCTTGGCTGCAGATCTCCACCTTGCCGGCGGATACTCGGCACAAACTGGCAGACGTTCCCTTCCTGGGCACCGACTTGTTCATGCCGGGGTTGGAGGGTCATCTCCAGAGGATCAAGAAGTCCAGTGCCACCTTGGACTCTGTCACATGTGCCCAGAAGGACAAAGGCCGCCAGCAGCAGCGTAAGCCCTTTCTCCTTTCCGCCCCTGTGGCACATCCAGCCCAGCGGCACCAGCAACAGTTTCAGCAGGTTCACGCTTGGCACCCCAAGGCCAAATCTGCCGCTTCCTCCAGCAGGAAGCCTGGAGGGAAGGGTCCAGGTGGCCCATCGGCCGGCCCTTCCTCCAAGCCTGCCCAGTGACGGGTTGAGGGGTGCCACCCCCAACCTCATCACTCTTTCCCTGGGTCCCCCCGGTAGGGGACGGCTCCGCCACTTCCTTTCTGCCTGGTCCGCTATCATCACGGACCGTTGGGTGCTGGAAGTTGTGGGCAGGGGTCTGCTTCTGGAATTCGAGCGGATCCCTCCCTATCGAGCCTTCGCCCCTTGGGGGGGGGCTACCGGTTCCTCAGCCTCTCTGTAGCTCTGCTCCTCCAAAAGGAGGTGATCAGTGAGGTGGCGGATCCTCCTCCAAACCCAGGGTTTGTGTCCAGGTACTTCCTGGTCCCAAAGCGAACCGGGGCTGGCGCCCCATTCTCGATCTACACGACCTGAACAAGTTCCTAAGGCCATGCACCTTCAGGATGGTCACTCTGGCTCAGATCATACCATCCTCGGAACTAGGCGTGCGTGTGGTTCTAGTCTCTCTGGATCTCCAGGACACGTTCTTTCACGTCCCAATCCGTCCATCTCATCAGCGATCCCTCCACTTCAGAGCAGAGGGCTCACTTTACAAGTTCCAGGCTGTGCCCTTCGGCCTTTCTCCAGTTCCCAGGGTCTTCACTAAATGCATGTCAGTGGTGACAGCATTCCTGTGGCGCCAAGGGGTCCAGGTGTACTCTTACCTGGATGACTGGCTGATGATGGCCCCTTCCAGGTTGGAGGTGGAGCAGTCAAGAGATCTGACCCTCCAGGTCGGCTCTCAAATTGGCCTCCTGATCAACGAGGCCAAATCGGAACTCGTGCCATCGCAGGTGATTCAGTTCATCGGGGAAGAGCTTGACTCCCTTCGAGCCAGCTCCCGGCAGACAGGGCCGAGGTCCTTTCCTCCTTTGCCCGATCATTTCTGGTTGGGCAACTGCGCCCTGCCCGGGACTTCCTGCGCCTTGTGGGTCTCATAGCGGCCTGCACTAGCGTGGTCCGTTGGGCCCGCTGGCATATGCATCCCCTGCAATGGGGGCTGGCCCGCCAATGGTCACAGCGCTCCGGTCCTTTGGACCAGCCAGTAACTGTGACCCGGAAGATGTGGGATGGCCTGCAGTGGTGACTTGTCCCAGTTCATCTGCAAGAGGGTATCCCGTTTGTCCACCCCGAGCTGACGGTCATCCTTACGACCAACACCTCTTTGATGGGTTGGGGTGCCCATCGGGGGAGCTCCGGGCCCACGGCCTCTGGACCCCTCAGGAGCCTCAATGCCACGTCAACCTGATAGAGCTTTGAGTGGCTTGACTAGCCCTTACCGCCTTCGCTCCGTTTGTACGGGGGTCAGGTGGTTCGGATCCAGACTGACAACACCACGACCATGTACTGTGTCAGCCGTCGGGGCAGGACACACTCCTTGCCTCTGTGCAAGGAAGCTCTCTGCATTTGGTCTCTCGTGATCAGCCTGGAGACGGATCTCCTAGCCATCCATGTGGCAGGAGCCTCGAACAGTCTGGCCGATGCCCTCAGCCTGATAGGCGCTGCATCTCACGAGTGGTCTCTCCTGATGGAGGTAGTTCAAGACCTGTTCTCCCAGTGGGGCACCCCTCAGGTGGACCTGATCACCTCCAGGGAGAACGCAAAGTTGAGGCTGTTTCATGCCTGCCCCCTTCAGCAGGGCTTGCTGCAGGGGGATACCTTCTCGAGGCCGTGGACCTCGGGCCTCTTCTGCGCCTTCCCTCCATTTCCCTTGATCCACAAGGTGCTTCAAGGTGAAGAGGGACAGGACACAGGTGATTCTGGTAGCCTCAGATTGGCCTCTCCAGTTCTGGTACCCAGATCGCCTCAGCTCCAGGTTCCCGAGGTGGCTTCCAGCCCACCCGGACCTGATCTGTCAACAAGGGGAAGATTCTCCATCCGGAACTTCAGTCCCCTGCACCTGATGGCCTGGTTCCTGAGCGGCTAGAGTTCCAAGCCTTGGGTCTTTCCGACGAGGTCCTCAACATTGTTGAGGCGTCCCATAAGGAGTTGACCAGAAAGTGCTGTGCCTTTAAATGGAAGAAATTCTCCACTTGGTGTCAGGACAAGGGGTTGGACCCCTCTGTCTGTCCATTGGCTAGCATTTTGGATTACCTGTGATCCTTGTCTCAGGTAGGGCTTCGGTCGACGACCCTCAAGGTGCACCTGGCAGCCATCTCTGCTTACTGGGCGTGCGCCGGCAAGCAGTCTGTTTGCGCAGGAGAAGTTGGTCGGGCGCTTTTTCAAAGGCCTTGATCACTTATCCTCTCTGGTGCGAGAACCTCCACCTCTGTGGGATCTACTGCTGGTACTGGCTAAGCTCATGGGCAGGCCATTCGAACTGATGCACAGGCGTGACATCTCTGACTTGTCATGGAAGACGCCTTCTTGGTGGCTATCACGTCAGCCAGAAGGATGGGAGAGCTCCAGGCGCTTTCCATCGAGTCTCCTTTTCTGGTCTGCCACAGGGACAAGGTTGTCCCCCCACCTGAAATTCCTTCGGAAGGTGGCGTCAGAGTTTCACCTGAATCAGGTGTTGACTCTGCCGGTGTTCTACCCCAGTCACACCTCGGAGGCCGAATATAGGCTCCATACTTTGGACCCTAAAAAAGAGTGCTTGCTTATTATAAGGAACGGACGGCTGAAGTTCGGGGAGAGGTTCGCCAGCTGTTTGTCACCTACGCTGAAGCCTCACCTGGCAGACCTGCAGCCAAGCGGACAATAAACAGGTGGGTCACCTCCTGCATAGATCTCTGCTGTAGGTTAGTGGGCATGGAGCCACCCAAAGGGATAAGAGCTCATTCTACTCGCCATACCGCTGCTTCGGCGGCTGCTTCTAGGGATGTCCCTATCCAGGAAGTCTGCAGGGCTGCTACCTGGAAGTCCGCACACGCTTTTATTTCCCATTACCACATTGACCTAGAGTCACGCCAAGATGCTGGTTAACTCATTGCCTCCACAGGCTCACTCTGAGATTACACCACTTGTCTCCTGAATCTCCTGTATACTTTTAACAGTGAATCCTGGGCCTTTCTAAGCAAAATCAAGCCATAGTCAGCATGTTACAAACAAATGCTAATAACTCAATAACTGTATATGCTAGACACAAAGTATGAGTGGCAGAGTTATTCAGCACAAAATTGCCTTTCCAATGGTGGCATGCATGTAATAATAAGTAATTTAGTTTTTTTTCTATGCTGGTCAAAAGAGCAAACTAAATATTTTTTTCACTAAAAAAGTGCAACATAAGCCATTTTTTGTTGGAAAATATGTAAAATATCAACACCAAATTAAGCATACAGACATTAGATGGTGTTTTAATATTATGTTTGTTAAAAAAAAGATATCTTTTTACTATAAAATGTAATTTTTCCCCATTTTAGTCAAGATGCTTTGGCGAGATTTGAGGGCTGAATCTCAACCACACACACCATATCATAAACAAATGCATATAACTCCAAAAGTATACATGATACACACAAAGTATCAGCATGAAAGTTGATTAGCACAAAAATGCCTTTCCAATGATGCTATGCAACCAGTTGTAATCAATACGGTTTTTATTTTATACCTGCTGAAGTGCCAAAAAAGTGAATTTTATTCAAGCTGCTTAGGTGAATCTTGATGGAAAACATGTCAGCCATACATACCATGCCATAAACAAATGTGAATAACTCCTAAAGTATACATGATATACAAAATATCAGTGGCAAAGTTGTTCAGCACAACATTACCTTCCCAATGGTGGTGTGCAAATAATAATATGTAATTTTGTTTGTTATTTTTAAACTGGTTGAAACAGCAAAAAAAATATATTTTCACTAAAACAGGCAACATAAGCCATACACACCATACCATAAACAAATGCAAATAACTCCTAAAGTATGCATGATGTGCACAAAATATCAGTGACAGAGTTGTTCAGCATAACATTACCTTTCCAACGGTGCTATGCAGTCAAATATATATTATATTCTGTTACACTATATATTAAAATATATAAGTGACTTCTCCAGACGTTGCTTGGGCACACTGGGAGTCAGTAGCCGACTTCTGCAGACGTACTCAGGACACACCAGTGTTTTTTTACTGACGACTACAGGCGTCGGCTAGGAGACAATGAGTTAAGGGTCCTCGGTTCTCCAGTCCTTATTTCCCAAGTAGGGAGTGCGTGCCTTGCTTCCGTCCTCCCGGAGAACTGCTAAGAATCTGCCAGACAGTGTGGATTGAACAACATATCCATGTCCCTAGAAATACAGGTTACTCGCCTGTAACAGGAGTTCTGGGAGTGGTTCTATGTTGTTCATCCAAACGACCCAACCAGCCTCGATGCACAGTCTGGCTTCCAGCGGGCTAGATCTGGCGTCATGGGGAGGAGCCGAGGGTTTTACCACCCGGGTGGGTGGGAGGAGCCAGCTTGAAGACTTTCCAGCCCATCTTAAAGCAGCAAGGAACCTGCCAGACAGTGTGGATGAACAACATATACCACTCCTAGAACTCCGTTTACAGGTGAGTAATTTGTGTTTTTCAGCTTCCTGGCTAGTAACTGTTTTCCTGGGTCACATAGGAATGTTACATATTTTGCAAGACCTTTTCTGTCTTTCTGTGACCTTTCAGTAACACTGGGCATGTTCTTTGTTGCATTTAACATACACAAAATCAGATAAAAAAAAATGACAGAAATAAATCATAATAGCCACTAGAAATGTGTCCTTCCAGGTGATAAACTTTAGGTGTGCTGTGGCCATAGGCTCGAACGGGGGTCCCATGAGCTTGGCAATGCAGATATTAAGATCCCAAGAGGTTACTGATTCCTTGTGGGGAGGATGCAAGTGTGCCAACCCTTTGAAAAACTTTCTGAAAATAGGGTTGGCAGCTACAGAAATACCGTTCTAGGGACGTGGATATGTTGTTCAGTCCACACTGTCTGGCAGGTTCCTTGCTGCTTTAATTCTTGCCGGAAGGTCTTCAAGCTGGTTCCTCCCACCCACCCGGGTGGTAAAACCCTCAACTCCACCCCATGACTCCAGATCTTCCTTACCGCTTGGAAGCTCAGGTTCCCTTCTTAGCGCTCTGCATTATAGGCCTGGATCCTAACTCTTCGGGTTTACCGAAAATTGTTTTAAAATTTACGAGACTTCAGTTTCTTCTTCCCTCGTGGCTGCGATGGACAAATCCACTCCTGGCTTCCGTCGGTGCCCTTGCGGGCAGAAGATGTCCCGGACCGATCCGCACTCCATATGCGTTTACTGCCTGGGTCTTTCTCACGCTCCGCAGGCCTGCGATCTGTGCAAGTCCTTCAGCTTTGGTTCTAGAGGACTGCGCTGCCAGACTGCAACTTGGGCATCCAGCTCCCAGGGTCTTCACCAAATGCATGGCAGTAGTGACAGCATTCCTGCGGCACGGAGGGGTCTGGGTGTACCCTTACCTGGATGACTGGCTGATTGCAGCCCCCTGCAGGTTGGAGGTGGAGCGGTTCAGGGATCTGGCCCTCCAGGTCTGCTCTTAGATTGGCCTCCTCATCAACGAGGCCAAATCGGAACTCATGCCATCACAGGTGATTCAGTTAATTGAGGCAGAGCTCAACTCCCTTTGAGCCAGAGCTCTGCTCCCAGCAGACAGGGCTGAGTTCCTTTTCTCCTATGCCCAATCATTTCTGGTTGGGCACTTGCGCCCTGCCCGGGACTTCCTGCACCAGCGTGGTCCGTTGGGCCCGCTGGCATATGCGCCCTCTGCAGTGGGGGCTGGCCAGCCAGTAGTCACAGCGCTTCGGGCCTCTGGACCAGTCAGTGACAGTGACTCAGAAGATGTGGGACAGACTGCAGTGGTGGCTTGTCCCAGCTCATCTGCAGGAGGATATCCCGTTTGTCCGCCCCAAGCCGACGGTCACTCTTACGAGCGATGCCTCTCTGATGGGTTGGGGTGCTCATCTGGGGGGAATTCCGGTCCCATGGCCTCTGGTTCCCTCAGGAGTCTCGATGCCACATCTACCTGCTGGAGCTTCAAGCGGTTTGGCTAGCCCTCGCCGCCTTCGCTCCATTTGTACGGGGTCAGGTGATTCAGGTCCAGACTGACAACACCACGACCATGTATTACCTCAGCCGTCAGGACAGGACGCACTCCTGGCCTCTGTGCAAGGAGGCTCTCCACATCTGGTCTCTCATGATCAGCCTGGAGGCAGATCTCCTAGCCATCCATGTGGCAGGATTCTCCAACAGTCTGGCCAGTGCCCTCAGCCGGATAGGTGCTGTATCTCACGAGTGGTCACTCCTGCCAGAGGTAGTGCAAGAACTGTTCTCGCATTGGGGCACTCCTCAGGCGGACCTGTCCACCTCCAAGGAGAACACGAAGCTGAGGCTGTCTCATGCCCACCCCCTTCAGCAGGACTCGCTGCAGGGGGATACCTTCTCGAGGCTGTGGACCCCGGGCCTCTTCTACGCCTTCCCTCCATTTCCCTTGATCCACAAATTGCTTCTCAAGACGAAAAGGGACAAGGCGCAGGTGATTATGGTAGCCCCAGACTGGCCTCGACAGTTCTGGTACCCAGTTCTCCTCAATCTCAGCTCCAGGCTCCCGAGGTGGCTTCCAGCCTGCCCGGACCTGATCTCAGTCGACAAGGGGAAGGTTCTCCATCCGGACCTTCAATCCCTGCATCTGGTGGCTTGGGTCTTGCCGACGAGGTCCTCAACGTTGTTGAGGCGTCTTGTAAGGAGTCGATCAGAAAATGCTACGCCTTCAAATGGAAGAGATTCTCCATTTGGTGTCAGGACAAGCGGTTGGACCCCTCTTCCAGTCCCTTGGCTGAGTATTTTGTGCTACCTGTGGTCCCTTTCTCAGCTAGGGCTTGGTTGGCGACCCTCAAGGTCGCGGCAGCTCTGCTGCTTGCAGTGTGAGCCGGCAAGCAGTCCGCGGGAGGAGGTGGTGGGTGCTTTTTCAAGGCCTTGATCACATATCCCCTCCGGTGCAAGAATTTCCACCTCTGTGGGATCTACTGCTGGTATTGGCTAAGCTCATGGGCAAGCCATTCGAGCCGATGCACAGGTGCGATGTCTCCCACCTGTCGTGGAAGACCGCCTTCTTGGTGGCTATAATGTCAGCCAGAAGGATGGGAGAGCTCTGGGCACTTTTCATTTAGTCTTCTTATCTGGTCTTCCACAGGAACAAAGTTGTCCTTTGGCCCCACCCGAAATTCCTTCCGAAGGTGGTGTTGGGAGTTTCACCTTAACCGTGTGTTGACTCTGCCGGTGCTCTACCCCAGTCACACCTCGGAGGCTGAATATGGGCTCCATACTTTGGACCCTAGAAGGCGCTCGCTTATTATAAGGAGCGGACGGCTGAAGTTCGGGGAGAGGTTCGACACGTGTTTGTCACCTACGCTGAAGCCGCACCTGGCAGACCCGCAGCTGAGCGGACGATAAGTAGGTGGATCACCTCCTGCATAGATCTCTGCTATAGGTTGGAGGGCATGGAGCCTTCCAAAGGGATAAGAGCTCATTCTGCCCACCATACCGCTACTTCTAGGGACGTCCCTGTCCAGGAAATCTGCAGGGCTGCTACCTGGAAGTCAGCACACACCTTTATTTCCCATTACCACATTGACCTAGAGTCACGCCGGGATGCTGGTCTCGGGACGTTGGTTCTCCAGTCCTTATTTCCCAAGTAGGGGGTGCGCGCCTTGCCTCCCTTCTCCGGAAACTGCTAGGAGTCTGCCAGACAATGTTGATCGAACAACATATCCACGTCCCTAGAAATACAGGTTACTCACCTGTATCAGGATTCATCCACACGACCTTCCCGGCTTCGACGTGCAACCTGCCTTCCAACGGGCTAGATCTGGCGTCATGGGGTGGAGCCGAGGGTTTTACCACCAAGGTGGGTGGGAGTAGCCAGCTTGAAGACCTTCCAGCAAGAATTAAAGCGGCAAGGAACCTGACAGACAATGTGGATGAACAACATATACCACTCCTAGAACTCCTGTTACAGGTGAGTAACCTGTATTTACCCGACGAGAGATAGGCTGAGACTGATGCCAGATGAACCTTAAGGGTGGTGGTCTGTAAGCCCAGCAAATGCAGGTGGGTGAGGTAGTCCAGTAGGACTGGAAACCCTGCCTGGGAAGGTACTATGCTGTTAGTATTGCACCACGTAGAAAACCTCTTCCACTTTGAGGTATAGGGTGTCTTGGTTGAGGGCTTCCTAGAGCCCCTGCGAATGCTAAGTACACTTTCAGCGACGTGTAGGTCAGCATATTCTAGGTCTTCAAGATCCATGCCCTGAGATCTGGGTACAGGATCCTGCCCTGTATTGAGGTCAGGAGGTTGTGCCTCTGAGGGAGGTGTATGGGCTGGGCTACTGGCAGAGCAGTAGCGAGTACCATGGCTGCCTGGCCCAGTCTGGAGCCATCAGAATCATTGTAGCCAGCTGGGACCTGAGTTTGATCAGAACCCTTAGCAACAGAAGAAATTGAGGGACTGCATAGAGGTGTTTCCTGACCAGTCCAGCACCAGAGCATCCAGGGGCACTGTGCCCCCTGCTGGTGGCCTGCAGCAGAATTGGGGTAACTAATGGTTCTTTTCTGAGGCAAAGAAGTCCTGTCTCTGGGGTGCCTCATCTTCGAAACACCACCTTCAGCACGTCTTTTGAGAGACCACTCGTGTTTTGGGTTTATTCTGCTGAGTGTATCTGCCAGGGTATTGTCCTTCCCTGGAAGGTGGCTGGCTAGCAAAGACACCTGTAGGGAGTAAGCTAGACTCCATATTTTCATTGTTTCTGTTCATAATAGGTTGGATCTTGTCCCTCCCTGCTTTTTAATGTAGTACATAGTGGTGGTTTTGTCTGTCCTGACCTGTACCATTGGGCTTAGGGCTCATTCCACCAGTCATACCGCTGCCTCAGTGGCTGCTTCCGGGGACGTCCTTATCCAGGAGATCTGCAGGGCTACTACCTGGAAGTCGGCACACACACCTTCATTTCCCAGTACCATGTCGACCTTGAGTCTTGTTAGGATGCTGGTATTGGGACCCGACTTCTCTAGTCCTTCTTTGCCAAGTAGGGGTGTGCACTTTGCCCCTTCCTCCCAGAGAATTGCTAGGAGTCTGCCAGAGTGTGGATAGTGCATCATATCCCCACCCTTAGAAATTAGGGTTACTCACTTTAACCATAGATCTTACTTCGAGACACAGCTCTTGCAGCAGGTTACACCATTAGGACTGAAGCCGGCAGGCGTCGGGACCCTACGGAAAAATTCTAGCTAGCTATCTTCAGCGGGGACCGCCCGGCGTCGGTCCCCTCGGCGTCAGGCGTGGTACCAAGCAGTCCGCCCAGATTCCCCAGTTCTTTCCGCCGTCGACTGGCTTGCTCACCCTTCGGTTTACAGTCTAGCGCCAACGCGTGGTTTAGTGCTTCTCTTCAAGAAATTCGATTTTCTTCAAGCAAGACCTTTGCTGATGTCCTCTCCGATCTCTGGTCACTCCTCCAAGTGTGCTTGCGGGAAACAGATCCCCTTCAAGGACCCCCACACAGCCTGCGTTAGGTGCCTGGGCTCAGACCACGATACCCGGGCCTGCTCGTCCTGCCAGGGGTTCAGCAGTCGTACCCGGATCCGACGTCAGAAGGCCCTTCAGGTTTTTTTGTTGGAGGAAAAGCTGAAGACCATGTCCTCCAAAGGGGAATCATCTTCTCAAAAATCCCACAAGCACGCGGAGAAACGAAGGGAGAAGGCCCCTTCCAGGTCGCCCTCCAGGGCTTCGAAGTCACGCAGCTCCGGTTCTAGGTCCGACCGCTCTCCCTCCAGGGCCAGCTCTCGGCCTCCCCTGGCTGCGGTAAGGAAACCTTCTTCTCAGGCCAAGTCCGCCAGGCCATCCTCGTCTTCCTCCAAGGCCTTGGCGAAGTCCGGGGAGCGCCACCATCATCACAAGTCGGGTTCCCGCCCTTCGGTACCCGACGTCGGGTCTTCTTCTGTGCCTCCTCGCAAGACGCTGGAGCTCATGCCCTTAAAGAGACCTGTGGACCCGACACCGGCACGACCGTCGTCGGCCGCGCGTCATACCTCCCTGGAGCTGCCGTCGGCCAGACGACCGTCGCCGGCCAAACCATCACCTCAGCGGATGCCGGTAGGGGGACCGACGTCCGCTCCTCCTGAAAGGGCCCTGGCGCCTCCGACCGGCGTCGGTCAGGAGGCTTTAACGAGAGGACTTAACGCGGCCCGAGGACCAGGCGAGGCGACCAGTTTCGTCGAAACTCCCAAGGAACCCTCGCCATTACCAGAGCCCCCTGCGGAGCCGTCGTCGGGCCTTTCTTTAGCGGAAGTGAAGGACCTCTTCACCTCCTGGTGGGACACCATAAAGAAGGACATGGTTCCCACTGTTCCTCCTCCTCCTTCTCCTCCGGTTCCTGCACCCCCTTCGCCATCGGGGTCGGCAGGCCGTTTACCTTCTCCCCGGGAGCCTAGATCCCCTCCCAGGGGGAGACCAGAAAAACGGAGATCTCCGTCGAAATCTTCTTCTGGATCACCCAGCCCCAAGAGATCCAGGAGACACCGACGTTCGCCTTCGACGGAGGACACGAGATCAGACTACTCTGCCTCTAGATCCCCATCTCCACTCTCCATCCCTTCTCCGGACCCACGTGAGATGCCTAAATCTCATCTGGATGATCCTTCGTTCCTTGATATTATGAGACATATACAAGAGAACATGGGATGGGATGCAGAAGACCTAGACCCCGAAAGGGTACGTCTCGCCAAATATCTTCGGCAGAAGGACCCCAAGCCTGTGGTGGTACCACCCTTGGTGGACACTTTTGTGGGCGTCCTGAGAGCAGCGTGGAAGCGTCCACATTCGCTCCTGGCGATGCAGAAAAAAGCTGATCGTTTGTACAAGGCTCCTAAGGAAGACCAGTATTTGACACAGCAGCCTCAGGCCGATTCTCTGGTCATCACAGCCTCACATGACCGGTCACAGAGGCCGCAACATTTGAGCACCTGCCACGGACCCAGAGTCCAAGCAGTTGGAGCGGCGTTGGTGGCGCGCGTATGCCTCCACTACCTGCGCCATCAGATCCTTGAACTATTTAACCACATGGTTCAGTTCTAGGCGCTTTGTGGGAGCAGGGTCTGGAAACGGCTGAAAAATTGCCTGAAGGTGAGCAGAAGGAGGAGATGCTTCAGCTCCTCCGTACGGGTTCAGACGTGGGGATCCAAGTGCTACGAGCCACGTACGACTCCGCGGATTCATCGGCCCGAGCAGCAGCTTCTGGCGTATGCCTCCGGAGACACTCCTGGTTACGCGTCTCTGGTTTTACCCCGGACGTCCAGAAGAATATTATGGACGTCCTTTTGAGGAGAAGTCTTGTTTGGTAATCCCGGAGAAGATCATTACCAGACCTGAAGAAACCGAAGGAAGGCGGTAAGGTCGGTTCAGGCCATATACCGACCAAGCTTGGTTCGCTTCGTAGGAACCAAAGCCGTTCGATGGCGGGGCGCAGGGAAGCAGCCCGCCAGCCGAGGTCAGCGTTCTCCTAAGCCCGGCCCAGCCAGCGGGCCCATCTGCCGCCACAGCCTGACTCCTTCCGACCCCGCCCTCAGGATCAGCGGGAAATCATGGTGGGGTCACATTCAGAACTTCCTGCCGGGATGGCAGGCTATAACCACCAACAGGTGGGTTCTTCCAGTGGTCAGTCTAGGCCACTTTATAGAATTCGCAGAAAAGCCACCCTCGAGGCCTCCTTTGCTCTCCCGGTATCCGGGTCAGCACAAAGCTTTGATCTGGCAAAAGTACTCGCTCCTGCGAAAGGGCGATGGAGTATGTCCGGAGAACCAGAGAGGACAAGGATATTATTCCCACTTCTTCTGGTTCCAAAGAAACAGGGGACCTCCGTCCGATTCTGGACCTCAGCGACCTCAGCTTAACCGAGTGCCTACAAGAATTCCGCATGGTGACTCTTCTGGGTCTTATTCCCATGCTGAAACAGGCGCATACCTGCATATCCCTATGGCTCAGGCGCACATGAGGTTCCTGCGCTTCGAGTTTCTTGACCACCACTTTCAGTTCCGAGCCCTTCCGTTCGGACTGTCATCCGCACCAAGGATCTTTACCAAGTGCATGGCAGTCGTGGCAGCGTCTCTGAGGAGACAGGGCCATTATGTGTTCCCGTACCTGGACGACTGGCTTCTCATGGCCGCCTCCAGAGAGGCGTTGCTACATGCGGTTCAGAGCACCCAGGACCTGTTCCGGTCTCTGGGCATCCTCATAAATCACGAAGTCTCTCCGAATGTCGATGCAGGAAACTGCAGTTTATAGGCGCAGTACTGGACACTGTTCAGGGAAGAGCTTTTCTTCCGGACGACAGAGCGGGCGCATCAGATTCCTCATAAAGGTTTATCGTCAAATAAGATCGTTACCTGCCAGGTCGGTCCTTCGCTTTTTCGGACACATGGCTGCGGCCATTCCTACTGTCCCTTTCAAGGCTCCACATGCGGGTAACTCAGTGGATGCTCAAAGTGCAATGGGACCAAAGGCAAGACCACTTGCAGCATCCGGTCAGAATCACGAATTCCGTGATTCGAGACTGCAGTGGTGGCTAGCCCCAGAAGTCGCTCTCCACAGGCGTCCCGTTAAGTAGCGCGTCCCCGGGTAACCCTCACCACGGACGCCTCAGGTCTTGGGTGGGGGGCACACCTGGACGAGATAAAGTCCCAGAATGCGTGGACCCCGATGGAAGCTCATCTTCAGATCAATGTCCTAGAGATGAGAGCGGTTCTCTATGCCCTGCAGGCCTTTCAGTCAGTAATCCCACTGTGACTCTTCTGCTTCAGACAGACAACCACGGCGGTGATGTATTACCTCAACAAACGAGGCGCACTCTTGCCCCTTTGCAGGGAAGCCATGAGGGTGTGGGATTGGAGTGTCGGACACAGGCGCCAAATCAGATCACTGTGCACGTTCCGGGGTGGACAACACGATTGCAGGCGGCCTGGAGTCGATCCAGGCCAGAGTCCACAGTGGGAACTTCTTAAAGGTAGCAGAGGATCTGTTTCTTCGATGGGGAATTCCAGAACTAGACTTGTTAGCATCCCCATCCAGCATAAAACTGCCCAATTTTTGCTCGCTAGATCCAGGGCCTGGTGTTTTCTGGCGAGACACGTTATCCCTCTCCTGGGCGAACAGATTCCTCTAGGCTTTCCCTCCCTTCCCGTTGATCCAGAGAGTTCTTCTCAAACTGCGCAGGGAGCACGCACTCATGATCCTGGTGGTCTCATTCTGGCCCAGACAGATCTGGTTCCCTTTGTTGGTGCAACTATCTCGGGAACCCCCGCTCCCGTTGCCGCTCAGCTCCCACCTCCTGTCTCAGGAGAAAGGTTCACTTGTCCATCCGGACTTACGTTCATTGAACCTGCATGCTTGGCTCCTAGAGACATAGCCATCTTGCGTCACAGGGTCCCGCAAGAGGTTGCAGTGGTCCTTTCTGCAGCCAGAAAGCCGGCAACGCATGCGACGTACGCCATGAAATGGCGCCATTTTTGTTTATGGTCGCGAGCATGCGATTTTTCCCCTTTAGGTTGTCTTGTGGGAGTAATTTTGGATTATCTGCTCTCTCTCTTTCATTCTGGTCTAGCCTACTTCTCTATTAAGGTGCACCTTTGTGCCATTTCGGCCTATCACCTCCCGGTGGGACATCATACAGTGGCTCAGTTGGACGCCTCTCGGGAATTTCTTAGGGGAGTGTTACACCCTAGGCCTCCTATTAGGGACCCTGTGCCTCCATGGGATCTGCTCTTTGTCCTGGAACAGCTCACGCTCCCCCTTTGAACCTGCGCGGTTACGAGCTACATTTTCTGTCGTGGAAAGCGTTGTTTTAGTTGCTGTTACTTGCGAGAAGAAATATCTGAACTTCAGCTCTTATGTGCAAAGAGCCTATTTAGTTTTCCATCGGGACAGAGTATCCCTGAGGGCAGAACCTAAATTTTTGCCTAAGGTGGTCTCTTCACTCACTCTGAACCAGGGTATTGACCTTCCGGTCTACTTCCCGAGTTACTCGAATAGAGGAGAGGCTCTGCTTCACACCCTGGATGTTCACCGCAGCCTGAGGTATTACCTCAACAGAACTAAATATTTTCGTAGTTCTGAGCAGCTTTTCGTTTCCTTCTCTGAGAGAATGATGGGCCAACCGGTATCCAAACAGTCCCTTTCTCGCTGGCTTGTCCAGTGTATTTCTTACTGTTATGATATAAAACAAAAGCCTCTCCCAGGCACAGTCCGGGGTCATTCTACTGGAGGTGTGGCCACCTCCTTTGCAGCACTCAGAAACGTCTCCACCTCTGCTATATGTGCTGTAGCCACTTGGAGTTCTGTGCATACTTTTATCAGGCGATTATAGCCTGGACCATACTCTCGGGGAGGGCTGGTTCGAGCCTGGCGGTGCTACAGGGTCTCCTGTCCTGGGTTCAGGACCTGGAATTCATTTCCTATTTTCCTCCTCCCGGAATTTCTGGCAGCGTTACTGCTTGGGAATCAGTCCCTAATGGTGTAACCTGCTGCAGAGCTAAAGTCTCGGTAGATAGTACAATGCGTAGAACTTACCGTAACAGTAGATCTTCGAGAACAGCTCTTGCAGCAGGTACCTTCATCACACTTCCTCCTTGGAGGAGGCATGGCTCAGTCTTTCTGAGCAGGGATTTATACCTTTCTGTCTTCTGACGGCGAATCCTCTGTCTCCCATTTCGATGTCAGCCTGCGGCCGGAAGTCTCCGGCGGGAGAACTGGGGAATCTGGCGGGACTGCCCCCTATTGTACCACGCCTGACGTCTGAGGCGGTCCCCGCTGAAGATAGCTAGCTAGAATTTTTCCGTGGAGTCCTGACGCCTGCCGGCTTCAGTCCTAATGGTGTAACCTGCTGCAAGAGCTGTTCTCGAAGATCTACTGTTACGGTAAGTTCTTACGTAACTGTACTTTCTAAGAGTGGTATATAGTGCACATCCACACAACCCACCCGACCTCCCCTGGGAAGTGGCACACGGATCCCTGCTTCCAGCTTGCAAGACCCGATGTGAGGGAGCAAAGCTGAGGAGTAACTTGAAGATGTTCCGGCTGGATTTAAAGGGAAAAGGAAGACTGCCAGAAGTGTGGATGTGCACCATATACCACTGCTATAACTACAGATCTTCAAGAGGGTTCTTTCAGTAGGTCATTACATATAGGACTGGCGCTACCTGGCATCGGGCTGCACGGCAGACTTTTCTCTGACGGGACCACCCACCCGATGTCTTGTGATAGACGTCAGTGTGGCCGTATATAGTAGGCGGTCCCCACGCCTGCCCTCCAGTTCTTTCCTGCCGTCGCCTCTTGTCAGTCGCATTGCAGACTTCCATACAGCGATCATCCTGTTAGGTGCTGCGTCGGATTATTTTTTCTTAAGTTAAATCCTTCCTTACAATTCTACATTTACTTAATATCTTCACCCAAGAAAAAGTACTTGTCCTGTGGCACGCAGATCCCTTATATGGATGGTCATTTGAAGTGCGTGATTTGTCTGGGCCCAGACCACCCTGTCTCATCCTGCTTGGAGTGCCAAACATTTAATCGGCCATCAAAAAGTGGAGACAGCAGGTTTTGGATGCCCACCTTCTAAAAGTCTGCTTAGCTTCATTAGAGAAGCAAATGGACCGCATTAGAGAGTCCTCTTCCGAAAAATCTTCTCCCTTCAAGAAGCACCACAAGGAGAAATCTCTAGAGTGGAAGCGCATCATGGACCAACCTGAGGCCTTATGGCCCTCGACGAGCAAGGCCACCTCTCAGCCATGCCTAAGAAGACCCTGGACGGTAAGTCTGGAAAATCTTCTTTGGGTCAATCGACCATCAGCTCATCCAACAGCTGCATCACTACAGCTGCTAAGTCGGCCCCCGGCTCCTCCCAGGACTGCATGGCTGCCGGTAAGACAGCTCCCCAACCTTCGGGGACCCTCCCAGCACCAGCCGATAAGTCGGCCGGGGGATCCTCCCCCGCCCGTCTCTGACGACCGCTCAGGCGTGGTTCTCCCGTTGGGGCCTAACAGTGCCTCACCCGATGCCCAGTAGAACCAGGGGAGAATGCCCCTCTCCCCTCTTCCTTCGCCCTTACCCTCCCCTCTCAGGCGGGGTACCTGTGGTGGCATAGAACCCTGGGGCGTGAGTGGATTCCTCGGGGGTGTACGCGCTCTCCTGACGAGGTCACGGGAAAGAGGCTCCTCCTCGGCCGTCTGGCCTTCCAGTGAGAGCCCCTCCTCTTCCAGGTGGGATCCTTCAGAGCCAAAGAATATCCAGCCCGGTCCAACTTCTGTTACTCCGATGACTCTTTGACAGCGGGGCCCTGTGGTCTGCCCAGCATTTGGCTCCGGCACCAGGCCGGGCCTGCGTCCGTCCGGCCCCGCCGTCTGCGCGGCCCTCCGATGCGGATCCCTTCCGTGCGGACCGGGTGGTGCCAGTCCCAACATCGGTTCCCCTGATGTTGGCTATCCTGACGCCGGACCCCCCCCAATTTACACTACAGTGGGTCTGACGTGGTTACCCACTCCGTCAGCTCTGACGACGGGGATTTATACTAGACCCCAGACTATCCCACATTATCCCTCCGGGTATCCCGGGGACCATTTCCTGGCTGGTCCTCCTCCTGAATGGAGTTCCTTTGGACAGTACTACCCTGGTTACAACCCCTACCACAATTTTCAGGGATACAAGGGTTATCATTACCCACCCCCACCAGTGATGCTCCTTCCCCCTCCTCCTCCCCCTCAGCCACAACGTCCACCTACATTGGACCGCAAGTCCTTAATCCAGTCTTGGTGGCAGGGGGCGTGCTCGGAGTTGGTGTCAGATCTGGAGACAAGTCTGCCACTTCCATGTTCTGCAAGGTCTGTGTCCCCGAGAAGCTCTTCTCCATCCACGGTACATGTCTCTGGAGCGGCACGTCAGGACGTAACCCTTCCGGACATCCGTAATCTTCCTGACGAGGGGGCAGATGCCGATGAGTCGGCGGAGGATGCCGAAGAGGAACCCGAGAGTACGAAAGGCAAGGTTTCCCCCCAGGCCCCCGCGCCAGAGGACTCTGCCTTCTCAGATCTTCTGAGGTCCATTAAAGATTTAGTTGACTGGGAGTCAGAGGACCATGACCCCATGAGACAGAGGCTAGCTGAACACCTGGACTTAGAGTCTCGGTCTCCGGTCCCCATTCCTCCCTGAATCAGGCCTCACCAGGACCTCACCTCTACAGTCTGGCAGATGCCTCATTCTCTCCCGGCTGTCTTCATGAGGGGCAGACAGGATATACCGGGCGCCGAAGGAAGCTCCGTTTCTTAAGACGCATCCTAAGGCAGACTCAATCGTCATTTCAGCTGCTCATGACCGCTCCGCTGCACCCAAGCACATGAGCACCTCTTCTCCGGACAAAGTCCATACAGATGGACCAGGTCAGCAGAAAAGTTTATGCTTCGACCACATGCGCGCTTAGATCGCTCAACTGTGTGGCCCACATGGTGTCAAACCAAAAGGCTACCCTGGCCAGGTTAGAGGCCCATGTCCAGTCTACTGAACCCTCGAGCCTCAAAGAGGAGCTTGCCAAGGACCTTCGCCTCTCTCACTTTTCCTGTAGGCTTGCTTTGCGGGCTACATACAACTCTGTTGACTCTGTAGCTCGCACTTCGGCAGTTGCTCTTGCCCTAAGACGGCATTCCTGGCTTCGCATCTCTGGTCTTGCCAACGAGGTACAGTGATTCAGGATTCCCCCTTCCGGGGCTCTGTGCTTTTTGGTGGGGACACCAAAGATATTACTGATCTCCAGGACAGATGCCTCGCCCTCAGCTCAGTGAGGTCCATGTACCAATCGGGCACTCAGCAGCAGCAGCCCTTTCGGAAAAGGACCTGGAGGTAGAGGAAGCAGGCCACGGCTCAACGCAAGGACAAACACAAGTCCACGGGTTCCGCCACTCCTCTGGCCTCCAAGAAACAGAGACGCACAGGGGGCCCTCCTCCTGAACGTCCTGCCACTTCCTGACTCCCTATCCCCACTAACTCCTCAGTCTCATGACAAGGGGGGGGCAGGTTCGCTCGCCATGCACAGGAATGTAAGGCAATAACCTCCGACGCATGGGTCCTGCAACTGGTGTCCATCGGACACACTGTAGAGTTTCTGGAAATTCCTCCAGAATCTCCACCAAAAAGGTCTTCTTACTCCAAGGATCAGACTCTTCTCATCCGAGAAGAAGTTCAAAGCCTCTTGCTCAAGGAAGCAATACAGTGTGTTCCTCTCCGGCAAAGGGGCAGGGCATTTTACTCCCATTTTTTCCTGGTTCCAAAAAAGACGGGAGACTTCAGACCCATTCTCGACTTAAGCATCCTCAATCAGTTTGTCGAGTACAAAAAGTTCCGGATGTTGATGCTCCAGAGTCTCCTCCCACTCCTTCTGGAGGATCGTTGGTTGTGAACTCTGGACATGCAGGATGCTTACCTGCACATCCCAATCTTCCCCATCCACTGTCATTTTCTGCGGTTCCAATTCCAAGGGGGAGCACTTCCAGTTTTGGGCACTCCCTTTTGGTATGTCCTCAGCACCGAGGGTGTTTACCAAGTGCCTGGCGGTGGCGGCGGCCTCTTTACGCAGCCAGGGTATTGCATTTTTCCCTTACCTGGACGATTGGCTGATCTCAGCCCCGTCCAGGGACTACTTACTGGAGGCTCTCTCATTCACCCTGGACCTCTTTGGCAGACTGGAGATTACAGTCAGTGTTACCAAGTCATCCATGATCCCGTCCCAGAGACTTCAGTTCATTGGGGCAGTCTTGGATGCGGTCCAATGCAAAGCCTTCCTTCTTCCAGACAAGGTGGAGATCCTGATCCGTCAGGCTTCACGAGTGGCTTCGTCCAGGACCATCCCGATCCAGGAGATCCTCCGCCTTTTTAGCCTGATGGCAGCTTCCATCACTACTGTTCCCCTGGCGAGGCTTCATATGAGAGTTACTCAGTGGTCCTTGCACATGCAGTAGGACCAACTCCTGGATGACCTGGACCATCCAGTACTGGTCTCCTCAGCAGTTCAGAAAGAATTACTCGGGTGGAGGGACCCCTGCAGCCTTTCCTTAAATCTCCCTTTCAGGAGCCCAGGTCCTTTGGCATCCCTAACTACAGATGCTTCGAACATTGGATGGGGAGCGCATCTGGGGGAGCACCAAGCTCAAGGACTGTGGTCCAGCTTGGAAGCACCTTTACACATCAACGTTCTGGAAATGAGAGCGGTCTTGTACGCCTTACAAGTCTTCCAGACCCTCCTTCCCAAGGGATCACTGCTGGTCCAAACGGACAATATGTCGGTAGTCTGGTACCTCAATAAACAAGGAGGAAAGCGATCATACCCCCTGTGCAGGGAGGCGATGCGGGTGTGGAACGGGGGTCCAGCACAATCCGTCTCTAGTGGCCATGCACGTTCCAGGCGTTCTAAATGTACTGGCGGACATACGAACAAGCCAGCAGAGAAGGCCATTTGGTCTGTCAAGTCTGCTCGTATTGCAGGGTCCACAGCTTGAGCTAATGTCCCTGCTCTCCCTCCCTGCCCATGATTCTTATCTTCCCCCTATGCCTATCCCAGCATCTCTTAAAGCTGCTCACTGCCTTTAACGAGATTACCTCTTCCGGCAGCGCATTCCAAGTGTCCATCACCATTTCTGTGAAGAAGTGCTTCCTGACATCCCTCTCAAACCTCCCACCCTCCAGCTTAAGACTGTGCCCCCTCGTGATATGGTTGCCACTCAGCTTGAAGCGACTTTCCTTATCAACATTATTTATCCCTTTTTAAGTACTTGAATGTCCCAATCATGTCCCTTCTCTCTCTCTCTCTCTCTCTCGGCTTCCAGGGAATACATGTTCAGTGCCCTCCACCTCTCCTCGTATGCCTTGCCCTGCTAACTGGCTATCATCTTTGTTGCCCCCCTCTGTACCTTCTCTAGCAGGTTGATATCCTTTTTGAGGTGTGGGCACCAGTACTAAACTCCATACTCTAGATGCGGCCTTACCAGTGATCTGTACAAGGGCAGTATAACCTCCTCTCTCCTATTACTGATCCCCTTAGCTATGCATCCCAGCATCTTGTTTGCCTTTGCTGCTGCTTTCTTGCACTGCGTGGGGTGCTTCAAGTCACTAGTGATTATCACTCCCAGGTCCTTCTCCTCCTGTGATGCAGCCACTCGAACTCCACCCAGGTAGTACTCTGCCCTGGGATTCTTGGCTCCAATATGCATAACTTTGTATTTCTTGGTATTAAAGTCAAGCTGCCAGATCCTGGACCACCTCCCCAGCTTTTTCAGACCTTCCTGTAGGTCCTGTATCCCTTCAACTGTGTCCACTCTCCCACAGAGCTTGGTGTCATCTACGAATAGGCACATTTTGCCTTTAATGCCATTTCCAGTGTCATTGATGAAGACATTGAACAACACTGGCCCCAGCACGGAGCCCTGTAGGACCCCACTGGTTACATCTCTAGTGCCAGATAACTCTTCCCCCCACCACCACCCTCTGGGTTCTGTCCCTCAGCCACTTTTCCACCCATCTGGCCATCTTTTTCCCAACTCCAAGATCCACCAACTTCCTGGTCAACCTTTTGTGGAGCACAGAGTCAAAGGCCTTACTGAAATCAAAATAGAGGATGTCTACTGCTTGGTCCCTGTCTACTGTCTTACTGACACAGGCAAAGTCAGTCAGATTTGTTTGCACAATTCCTCCCCCGCATGAACCCATGCTGCCTCTCATCCTGGAGACCATGCTCCTCTAGATATGCCACCAACCTTTCCTTTAGTATGGTCTCCATGAGCTTTCCCACAATAGAGGTCAGACTGACTGGTCTGTAATTCTGTGGATCATGCTTGGGACCACGTGTGTGAAGGGGCACTACATATGCTGTTCTCCAGTCCTGTGGTACCACGCCTGACTCTAGTGAACTGTTAAATAGGTCTGCTAGTGGCCCTGCCAGCTCCTCAACCAGTTCCTTTAGTACCCTTGGATGTACTCTGTCCGGGCCTGGTGATTTGTTCACTTCCAATGCCAGCAGACCCTCCCTCACTCTATCCTCCTCTATCACTATGTCTGTGTGTGCCCGCCCCCACTTCTCTTCCTTCCTGAAGGCACTGATCCATCCTTCTCCATGGTGAAGACAGAAGTATTCATTGCTTTTCCTCCATTATCCTCCACCCCTTTCTTAAGCCTAACAATCTCTTCCTTCTTGTCCCTTTTCTCACTTGTATAGTGAAAGAAAGCCTTCTCCCCTTTCTTAATTCCTTCAACAATTTGCAGCTCCTTCTGTGCCTTTGCTCGCCGGACTTCTTACTTGCCTCACTACCAACCTTGGGTAATTTTCCCTATCCACTTCGCTCTTGGTCTTCCTGAATTTTCTGTAGGCCAGCCTCCTTTCCCTTACTGCCTTGGCAACCCCAGAACTGAACCAGCTGGGTGCTTTGGCTCTTGTGTTCTTCCCCCTGAGCCTAACACACTCATCTGTGGCAACCAGTATTCCTTCCTTAATGATGGACCACTTTTAGTCCACCCACATATCTGCTCTGATGCCCACCAAATGGCTCCTTAGAACCTCACCCATTTTCCTGAAGCCCACCCTCCTGAAATCCAAGATTTTGGTCTTAGTTGGTATGCTTTCCCTGCCCATATCCAAATGGAACCACACTGTGCAATGGTCACTTCCGCCCAGTGGCTCCCTGACCATTATTTCCTGTACGTTCTCCCCATTTGTAAGCACCAGATCAAGAATTGCCTCAGCTCTTGTTGGTTCAGTGACACCTTGAGTCAGAAAACGCACTTTGCAGTCCTTCCAGGATCACCTGACTGTTAGCACATGTTGTGGATGGTATCCTCCAGTCCACCTTGGGCAGGTTGAAGTCCCCCACAATTACCACATCTTCTTTCCCCCCAGCTTCAAATATTTGTGAGATCAGTTCCCTGTCTCTCTCCTCATCTTGACTGGGTGGTCTGTAAATCACCCCCAACCTCACCTTTCTCCCTCTGTTGGACCTTAACTGAATCCATAATGCCTCCACCTCCCCTTCCTTAGACTCTTCCCCTTATGCATGTTTTTCCTTCCCTGATCTAAAATGCCACCCCTCCCCCCCTTCCCAACTACTCTGTCCCTACTGTATAGTTTATATCCAGGGATAGCAAGGTCCCGGTCTTGGTGTGATGTTGCCCAAGACTCGGTTACTGCAGCTACTGTATGTCCACCCTCCTGTCCACTAATAAGAGTCTCAGCAGGTCTCGGACCCTAGCTCACGAATGGGAATTAAATCAGGAAGTGGCAGAATACCTCTTCCTAAGTTGGGGGCATCTGGAAATTGACCTTTTCGCCTCCCAATACAGCGCGGAACTTCCCAGTTTTTGCTTGCTCGTTCCAGGGTATGGTGCTTTCTGGCACAACATGCTGTCTCTCTCCTGGACAGGGAACGTTTTGTACGCCTTCCCTCAGTTTCCCATTCTCCAGAGGGTCCTTCTAAAAGCTTTAGGCAGAGAGGGCGAGGATGATTCTCCTCGCCCCTCTCTGGCTGAGACAAATTTGGTTTCCACTGTTACAATAGCTATCCAGGGAACCACCAGTTCCACTTCCAGTGACCCACGACCTCTTGACTCAGGATCAAGGTCGCGTGGCTCATCCGGGGCTCAGGACCCTGCATCTTCATGCATGGCTCCTGCAGACATAGCGATTTCTCGCTTTGGGGTCTTCTCTCGAGTAGCTCAGCTTCTTCTAGAAGCTAGAAAACCCTCCACTCGTTCCACTTATGCTATGAAGTGGAAATGTTTTTTCATCTGCGCGACTTCCCAAGAGGTGGAACCCTTTTTCTTCTGCCCCACAAGTCATGGAATATCTCCTTCATTTGTCAGACTCGGGTCTGTCTTATTACTCCTTGAAGGTCCACCTTTCGACAATTTCAGTGTCTCACGAACTGGTGGATGGTAAACCCGTGGCTCAGTTGGAAGGCTCAAAAACCTTTCTGAAAGGGATCCTCTATCTGAAACCCTCCATCCGCAGACCAGCTCCACCTTGGGATTTGAACTTTGTGTTGGAGAAGCTCACTCTTCCCCCATTTGAACTGGCCATGAGCTGTGATTTGCGCCTCCTTTCCTGGAAGACGTTATTTTTAGTTACTATTACGTCAGCGCGAAGGATTTCGGAGCTTCACGCTCTGATTTGTAAAGAGCTTTATTTTATTTTCCACGGGTACTGGGCGGTCCTCAGGACAAATCCTAAGTTTTTACCCAAGGTGGCATCAGAAACCACACTGAACCAATCAGTAGAGCTTCCAGTTTACTTTCCATCCCCTTCAAACAGAGGTGAGGCACTCCTGCACACCATGGACGTCCTTCGGTGCTACACACACTGGACCAAGGATTTCCGTAGCTGCGATCAGCTTTTTATTTCTTTTGGCCCCAGGTCAAAGGGCAAAGTAGTTTCTATCAATCGATCAATCACTTTATTTAACAAGGCATAAACACCATTGAGCAAGCTCATTTTCAAGGTGGTCCTGGGCAGTGGTTCTAAGCAGTACCTTTCCAAATGGTTAGGCAACTGTATTCGGTATTGTTACCAAAAGTACGAAAAACCTCTGCGGGTCCTATCAGAGGACATTCTACTAGGGGCATGGCTGCTTCTGCTGCCTTTTTGCGGAATGTCTCTGCGGCTGATATCTGTGCCGCAGCCACTTGGAATTCTGTCCATACCTTTACTAAACACTACAGTCTGAACATTGCTTCTAAGCGGAGGGCTGGCTTCAGCCTAGCTGTCTTGCAGGGCCTTCTGTCCTAGGCTGGGTCCATTCTGGTTCCCAGTATTTTGTTGGAGTTATTTTTTCCTCTTCCCTTGTTTCTCTCGGTCTCTCTTTGGAGGGACTGCTTGGGACTCTGGCCTATATGTAATGATCTATTGAAGAAACCCTCTCGAAGTAAGATAACACAGTTATATAGAAACTTGATGTAATAGTAGATCTTCGAGAAAGGTTCCTTCAGTAGGTCATATTTTTCCCTCCCTCTCTCTTTCTTCTCCTTTTATTTCTTACAGGGACTCCAAATCCTGTTTGCTCCTGCTGTCAGGCCTCTTCCTGGCTCCGATGGGAGAACTGGAGGGCGGGCGTGGGGACCGCCCACTATATACAGCCACGCTGACATCTGTCACATGACTGGTGGGCAGTCCCCCATCAGGGATTGCTAGAAAAGTCTGCCGTGCGGCCCAACACCAGGTGGCGCCAGTCTTGTATGTAATGAGCTACTGTTACGGTAAGTTCCTATGTAACTGTACTTTCCAGGTGAATAACCTTTCATTTCTGGGGACGTGGATATGTTGTTCACCCACACTTATTGACATGACCCGTTCCCCTTTAATTCTTGCTGGAAGGTCTTCAAGCTGGCTCCGCCCCATGACACCAGATCTTCCTTTCAGCTTGAAGATTCGGGTTACCTCCTCTCCGCTACTGCGTTTTGTAGGCCCTGGCTTCAATTTCTTTGGATCCTCTGAAGATTAAGCTCATTCGAGCTAACGATTGCGACTTTTGCTATTCGATCATGGAAGATAAATATTTCCCCAGTTTTCGCCGGTGCCCGTGCGGCCAGAAAATGTCACGCACTTGGGGCGGGGGCACCAGATAGCTAGCTTCCAGGCAGGACGTACTTCTCTTTAGCGCCTTCCTACAGCTCCTAATAGACCTAAAAATCAATAATTCAGAGGCCACCAAGCAGAAGATTTTCAAAAGATTCGAATTCTGCAGGTTTTGTGCTTTCTGGAGATACTACCCTTAGTATGGGTCCTACCAAGAATACCCAACCTTCGGTGACGGGAGTCTCCCAGCCTTCATCGTCCCGGACACCAGCGGGACCTACTGGCGAGGTAATGGGGCTGCACTTAAGGATGTACCCTTGGAACTTCCATGGCAGGCCATTCTTGAATCAGTATGAGCCATGGATGCAAAAATAAAGAAAACCCTTAGCAAATTGGAGGTCTACAATGCAACTCTGACTTCCATTAAGGACACTGTAGCTGTTGTAGATAAGAGATTGTTGTCTGTACAGGCTACAACAGCACTACTAACTAAAGAGAACCAACAGTTAAGAAATCAGCTAGAAGTTCTTGAATGCCCAAAGAGTGGGGAATAGTGGAGTAGTGGGCATATCTGAGGGAGTGGAGGGTGCCCAGCTATTGAAATACCTGAAACACTGGATTTCAGATGTGCTGCAGGTGTCAGAGGATTTCGACTGGGTTAACATTCGCCAGGCGTATTGAGTAAACTCCAGGGTACGACCTGTAAACCCTGGATAACCCCGGACTGTGCTTATATGAACTGTGGGACCAGAGGTGACGGATATCCTTATTTCAGCAGCAAGAGCAACGTACCCATTAGAGGTTCAGGGGCATGATGTAAAAACTGCTCCCTGACCTCTCATTTTAAACGAAAGCCAGATGCAAACAGTTTGACGCGATAAGGCAAAAGCTCTGTTCATTCGGAATTATTCATTCTTTTCTACTCCCTGCTCATCTGCGAGTTTCCTACGGCGGAAAAAGCTGCCAGTTCTCCAACCTGAAAGACATGGGTTGTTGAATCAAAAAGATAGAAGCAGAGATCCAAAGGAAACCAACGCCTTACAATGCCTCGGGAGAGTCCGACTCTGAAGCAGGGAGTAGCTTTATTAAACTGTGTTGCAGAATTCTAGGTTTTCGTTATATCCTCAGAGACCGAATACGGACATCCCCTTTTCTAGTTTTGGATAAACAAAGCGGGGGGACAAACTTGTTAATTAAAATAGGGATTATGTCTTAAAATAACTTGTTTTATTACACTTAACCATTAATCTTACTTCGAGAGGGCTCCTGCAGTAGGTATTCACAAGTAGGACTAAGCGGCCAGGCGTCAGGACCCCACGGAAAAATCTGTAGCTGGCAGTTTCTGGTGGGGACTGCCCCTACGTCAGGTGGCCGACATCAGTATAAAGGGAGAGGTCCCGACGCCCGCCCTCCAGTTCTTTCCCGCCGTCAGCTTGTGAAAGTACCTCGCGGAAGAACAGCGCTCACTTTTCTCGCCATTTTGGATAAGTATCCGTCTTTTTCGACTTCGTATTATTTATTCTGATATTTGTGTTCTACTACCTCGTTGAGCCTGTTGTCCCTGATACTGTCGCGAAAGAACAAATGCGACTCATGTGGATCCCAGCTCCCTCAGAAGGACAGCCATTCCCTCTGCCTCTTCTGTCTGGGGCCCAGACCACTGCGTAGAGGAGTGTGAACACTGCCGAAAATTCAACGCTGCAACTCTGAAACAAAGGCAGCAGTCCCTGGAAGCCCATTTACTGAAAAAGAAAATGGCATCCATGGAGAAGGAATTGAAGAAATTGAGGCAGGCATCAACTTCTCCTGGGGGCCATCACAAGAAAAAGAGGGACAAGGGGAAACACCGGGATCAGGACTCACCATCCACAGCAGCCGTGACTTGGGCTGGGTTGTGGCTCTCCAGGTAACTCCCGGTCTGGCTCTCGGGCCCTGCGGGTGACAAGGAGGCCCGCACTCCCCTCGTGCCTCAAAACCAGGTCTACCAGTCAGAGTGCATCCGAAAAGTCGGCGTCAGTCCCACCGACGTCCGCCCAGCCAGCAGCCCGTCAGGCCATTCATCCATCCCTGACGTCAGAGAGTTGCCGCAGTGCACTCCGACTGCGCTGACCTCTGAGGATCCCGCAGCTCCTCCCGAGGAGTTTGCTCCATCCTCCCTGGCTAGGGTTGAGAAGCCTGACACGCTGCCGTCGGGTCCCCCGAGGCTGGATTCTCAGATGTCGGACCACCCTCCGGCATCCCGTTTCCTGACGATTTACCGTCAGAGCCTTCTGGGTTCCTGGACCCCCTACCCCGCCCTCCAGGTCGACACCGGCGACTCCATCGGAGCCCCCGGCGCCAGGATACCCGATGCTGGCATTTCTGACTGCAGTATCCAGCTCCTCAGTACCCGACCCCGGGCCTCCCGCCATCAGGTTATGGGTTTCCAGCCTACCCATATGTGAACCCGCCCCCGACTCCTCCACCTATCCTGCAGTCTCAGGTGGACTTGAGGGAGGTTCTTGGCCTCCTGGTGGGCTGAAGCAAAAACACAGATCACCCAAGAGGTCAAGAAACGTATGCCAATGCCGGTCCTGATGTCTGGCCCCTTACGTTGGTGCGAGGAGACTCCCCTACCTCTGCCTGATAACAGAGCTGAATCTTCTGGTTCTTCGGCAAGGGTGGACACGCTCCCCCGGGAAACCCCCAGAGAGGGCGATCCTCCCCCTTATAGGGAGGCCTCTTCTTCTGCATCTTCGGAGTCAGGTTTGGAGTCCAAATGCTCTGACTTAGAGGACGAGCCCCGCACTCCAGATAGACCCAGGCCACAAGGTTCTCTGAAGTCCCTTCCGGAACACCCTTCATTTCTGGAGCTGCTGAAGAAAATCCAGGCTGCCTGTGAGTGGCAATCAGCGGAGCCAGATCCCCAGCGTAAGAAGCTCGCTGCTCATCTGGACCTCCCGAAGACTTCTCCCACCCTGATTCCACCCTGGATAGAGCCTCACGAGGACCTTGTCTCCACTATTTGGAAGCAACCTTCCTCGTTAGCCCCCCCTTCCTCGGAAGGCCGGCAGGCTATATCAGGCTCCAGAGGGGAAGGATTTCTCGTCCTTCACCCCAAGGCTGAATCGGTGGTGATTAGCGCTGCATACGACCGATCAGCTAACCCTAAGCACTTTAGCTTGTCCCCACCACCACCACCACCAGCAAGGAGTCCCCTCTTCTGGACCAGCACGGGAAGAAGTTCTGTGCTTCTTACACTCTGAGCATGAGGGCCCTCAGTTACGTCGGCCACAGGGGGGATTACCAGAAGGCTATCCTTAGATGGACTCAAAACTGGACTCCCTCCCAAATTCGCAAACAAAGCAAGAACTGGAAGATCTTGTCCGCTCCGTGCGCTTGGCCTGTAGACACATGCTTCGTGCTACATATGACTCGGTGGACACGGCAGGTCGGAGCTCTGCTTTCGCTGTATCCTTATGGCATCTTGCCCGGCTCCGAGTGTCAGGTTTGGCTCCTGAAGTGTAGTCTGCCATCCATGATGCTCCCTTCAGAGGGTCTGTGCTGTTTGGCAGTGATGTCAAGGACATCATCACCGAATTACAGGAGGAGGATTTGTCATTAAGGTCTATTCAGACAATGTACAAACCCTCTCAGAGGCAGAAGCGGTCCTTTCGGCGCCCCAAAGGCCTAAGCAGACGCAACCCCAACGTCCCAACAAACATAAAGCAGTGTCAGCTGCAAAGCCCCTCCCCAAAAGCAAGAAAGCTCCCAGGACCTCTGCCGCTACCCTGCCCTCCGCCTCCTGACTCTCCCACTGCCTCTGCCCAGTCCAGAGGAACCGGTAAGGGGCAGAGTCTCCTCCCATGTGCCAGATTGGGAGAGGATAATGGCAGACACCTGGGTGCTCCAGCTGATTGCAGCAGGACACTCGATAGAGTTCATTCAAAAAAAAAAATCTTGCAGACCACCCCTCCTCTTCGTACTCTCCACACTCATCTGCAGTTGATACTGGAAGAAATCCACTATCTTCTGCTAAAGAGGCAATAGAACCTGTCTTCCTCCGCGCCCCGGACAGGTTACTATTCTCACTTCTTCCTAGTACCAAAGAAAACTGGCGACCTGAGGCCCATTCTCTACCTCAGTTTGTGGAGTACAAACGGTTTTGAATGCTCCCTCCAGAGCCTTCTCCCCATGCTTTGGCTGGGTCTGTGGCTATGCGCCCTGGATATGCAGGATGCCCACCTCCATATCCTCATTTGCCTCTCCCACCGTAAAGACTTCCAGTTTTGTTTTCAGGGGTCCCACTACCAGTTCATGGCCCTTCCTTTTGGTCTGTCCTCAGCCCCCCAAGTATTTACTAAATGGCTGGTGGTGGTGGAGACCTTCCCTGCGTGTCGGGGGCAATTTTCCGATGATGCGGGCGACTGGCTTCTGTGGCCCGTCCAGGGAGGAACTTTTAGCTCCCTTTCCTCACCCTTCAAGTATTCTCTGACATGGGGTTTACAATCAACCTTACCAAGTTCCCATCTGATCCTTTGCCAACCCAACATCCTCGATGATGGTCTCGCACAGCTCAAGTTGGGTAGGCCCAAGAAACAGAATCCACCGGTGAAATCCACGGAGGCCCAGTGGGCGGTCTCTGCAGCTGCGGGGTCCGCTGAACAGTAAGAACAGATGCAGGCCTTCGAGGAAGAGGTGGCACGGACCGTGGCGCTCTCCTCTCAGCCTGTTTTCGTTCCACTCAACCTGGGCTCCATGTTGTTGGGCTCCTTTCAGGAAGTGTGCCAGTCTCTCCCACCAAGGCGAGGGACCTAGCTGTGGTACCTCCCGGGTCCCGTAAAGGACAAGGAACCGGGAGATTCTTCGTCTAGGCATAGATGTTCTTGGGATCAAGAGCGATCTCGGTCCCAGGAATCACCAGTCTTGACCTCAGTCGAGATTGCAACTTCGGCTGCCAGCTTCTTGGTCCCGTCGTCTGGTCAGCCGGCCGAAGTCTCGATCGAGGATGCAGTTGAGATCACTGTCGACTCTTGTCGATCGGTTGTCGGCCGACAACTCTCTTAAGGCTCCAGACCTGTTTCTCCCCGATGGAGAGACTCGGCCTGCTGGCAGTCCCAGTGAAGAACCGGTTCCTGATCCGGGAAATTCACTGGTGTCCCCCGAACGACCCGCTCGGCCAGTCCAATCGAGGTTGAGGTCTTGGCCCTCCTCAACTGATAGGCCGAGGAAGGCGCATAAGCGAGCTAAAAGAGGTGTCGCCACCGTTCATCTTAGTCCTCCTCGGATGAGGAGAGGCTTCGGCGGAAACTTCGTCGACACTACAAAGATCTAATGTGGAACAGCTCATTCTGTCTGGGCAGAAGCCTTCTATGGTCCCCCCCGGCTATTACTTGGCTTTTGCCTCCCAAGCCAAAGCTGGCTCCATTAGAACCAGTTAAATCGGTTCCTCTGCCCATGGAGCCGGTAAAACCTACCCCGCTTCAGCCAGAATCGGTCTCCACCGATAGTGGTGGAGCCGCCACCTAAACAGTCTTTTGGAGGGGCTCCTTCGAAGGAAGCTTGGACTCTTCCGGGTCTTCCCTGCAGGATTTCGGTCACCCTTACGCCTGACCACCCTTGGCGCAGACCGATTTATCCGGATACCTCGGATTCTGATGATACCGACCTCCACTCTCATCCGCTGGATGAAGAGTCGGTGGGTAGTCTGTTGACGAAGGAGGGCTTTTCATCATTTTTGGGAATTCCCTGCCTTATCTCTGTTCCCTGGAACCCGTCCAGAAACAGACGGAGTACCCTCTTACAGAGATGGTCTTAAAAGAGGGGATACCCCTATGGAAGCCTTCCCAGTGGCCGAGGCCATTGTAGGCCCGGCTTTGGAGCTCTGGCAGCATCCTGCTCAGCGCCGTCTTCCCGGATGGCCTACAAGTGTGCAGTGCCCATTGGGTCCCTCTAGGGGTTCACGGAGCATCCCTCAGCGGAGGGGTTAGTGACCGCATCTGTGTTCAGATGCACAGGCAGCTCTGCTGACACTGATAGACCTTCTGATAAGGAGTCCAAAAAGCTGGACCATTCTGCCAGGAAGGTCTATGCAGCCTCTTCTCAAGGCCTCCATCAGGCAAGCTTGGCCGTCATCATGACACACTTCTTCCATGCCCTCCTGGGCTCCTTGGACGAAGTTCTCCTGCACCTCCCCACGAACCATCAGACTATGGTCAAGCAGGTCCAGGACCAGGGCCGAGCTGTTGCCAAGCAGCAACTTCAGACGGCCTTGGACCTCGGGGACTCTTGCGCCCATTCGGTGGCAGCCGCAGTTGCCATGCGCCACAGGACTTGGCTGAGGCTTTCCACCTTTACGGTGAATACCCAGCACAAACTCACTAATGTTCTTTTCCTGGGGACCAGTCTCTTTGGCCCAGGTGTGGATGGTCACCTTCAGTGAATCGAGCAGTCCAGTGCCACCTTGGACTCCGCTACTTGTGCCCAAAAGGATGCCCCTGGTTCCAAGAAACAGCAGAAGAAGCCTTTTCGTCACCCTGCTCCTGCGGCCAAGCAGCCCTTCTTCCAGGATGGGCAGCAACAGCAGGCACAAGCTTGGCGCCCTTGTCCCAAGTCTGGGCCTCCAGCGGCCCGCACACAGGGAGTTCGGGGTTCAGGCGGGTTCCAGTCTGGACCCTCTTCCTCCTAGCCTGCCCAGTGATGGGATAGGGGCTGCCACTCCTATTCCTGTCATGCCTGCTCTGGGTCCTCCCATGGGGGGTCGGTTCCGCCACTTTCTTTCCTCCTGGTCCGCTGTTACCACAGACAGGTGGGTCTTAGAAGTGGTCAGCCAGGGTCTGCCTCTAGAGTTCGAGCAGTACCCTCCCTGTCGAGCACCCATCCCATGGGAGGAGAGGGCATCAGCCCACACTCGGTCGGCTCTGAGAGACGACATAGCCCAACTCTTCCTCAAGGAGGCAGTGGTTCGAGTAGCAGATCCTCCAGTCAACCCAGGGTTCATTTCCAGGTACTTCCTGGTCCCGAAGCAGACGGGGCTGGCACCCCAATTTAGATCTGCATGACCTGAATCAGTTTCTCAGGCCACGCACCCTCAGGATGGTAACTCTGTCCCAGATCAAGCAGGTCCAGGACCAGGGCCGAGCCGTTGCCAAGCAGCAACTTCAGACGGCCTTGGACCTCGGGGTGCAAGGTAATGCACCTGGGAAACAAAAACCCAGGGGAAGAGTACACAGTGGGGGGTGAGATACTAACAACAGCAAAAATGGAAAGGGACCTGGGGGTAGTCATATCAGATGACCTAAAGGTGGGCAAGCAATGTGAGAGGGCAGCAAGGAGGGCTGGGGGATACTGGGATGCATAGGGAGAGGCATCACCAGTAGAAAACGAGAAGTTATTATCCTCTGTACAGACAGCTGGTCAGACCTCATCTGGAGTACTGCATGCAGTTCTGGAGACCCAATCTCCGCAAAGACATAGACAGGATGGAAGCTGTCCAGAGGAGGGCAACTAAAATGATGCAGGGTCTGCACCGGAAGACATATGAAGAGACTTAAGGAGCTTAATATGTATATCCTTGAGGAAAGGAGGGAGAGGGGGGACATGATAGAAACTTTCAAGTACCTCAAGGGAATCAACAAAGTCCAAGAGGGTAGCATCTTTCAAAACAAGAGGTGTGCAAGAACAAGGGGGCACAATTTGAAGATAGAGGGGGGTCGGCTCAGAGGTAATTTAAGGAAGTATTTTTTCACAGAGAGGGTTGTGGATGCATGGAACAGCCTTCCGGAGGAGGTTCTGGAGTCAAAAACTGTGGTGGAATTCAAGCATGCATGGGACAGTCATAAGGCAATTCTAGGGGGTTGGGGCAGAAAGAAGTAGGCTGCTGGTTAACTAGGATCTGCAGCTTATCCATTAGGTAGGGAAATGGGCAGACTGGGTGGGCCAAGCGGTCCTTATCTGTCGTCAAATTCTATGTTTCTATACCATCCCTGGAGCAAAACGTGGTTCTGTTCACTGGATCTCCAGGACGTGTTTTTTCACGTCCCAATCTGTCCGTCTCACCAGCGGTTCCTCCGCTTCAGAGCAGAAGGAACACTATACAAATTCCGAGCAATGCCATTCGGCCTGTCATCGGACCCACAGGTCTTCACCAAATGCATTGCAGTGGTAGCAGCCCATCTCGGGTGTCGAGGGGTCAGAGCATACCCTTACCTCAACGATTAGCTCTTACCAGGTTCCACCCAGCAAGAGGTGGAGAGGTCCAGGGACCTGGCCCTCCAGACCTGCTCTCTACCTGGCCTCCTGATCAACGAGGCCAAGTCGGGGCTCGTGCCATTACAGGTGATATGCTTCATCAGGGCGGAGCTCGACTCTTGCCGAGCCAGAGCATGGCTCCCGGCGGACAGAGTGGAGGTTCTCTCCTCCTTTGCCCAGTCATTTCCGGTTGGGCACATGCACCCTGCCCGGGACTTTCTGCACCTTCTGGGGTACATGGCGGCCTGCACCACTGTGGTCCGATGGGGCCGGTGGCATATGCGCCCCCCTTCAATGGGAGCTGACCGCCCAGAGGACTGAACGCCATGGTCACTTCGACCAGCTGATCACTGTGACCCAGAGGATGTGGGACGATCTCCAGTGGTGGACAGTCCTAGACCATCTGCAGGAAGGGATCCCGGTTGTCCGCCCGGAGCCGACGGGTGTCCTCACGACCAATGCCTCTCTCGCGGGCTGGGGAGCCCACATGGGAACAACAGGGCCCACTGGTTCCCCCCCAAGGAATCCCAATATCATATCAACCTGTTGGAGCTCAGAGCGATCAGACTGGTGCTGTCAGCATTCGCTCAGCAGCTTCAGGGTCAAGTGGTTCAAGTCCAGGTGGACAATACCACGACCATGTACTACCTCAACAAATGGCGTCGCACACCCCTGGCTGCTGTGCAGGGAAGTTCTCCACATCTGGACACTCGTGAGCCGACTGGAGGCAGATCTCCTAGCCATCCATGTGGCAGGAGCCTCACACCAACTGCTGGATGCTCCCAGCCGCATAGGCGAGACATCCTACGAGTGGTCTCTCCATTCAGAGGTAGCTCACAGCCTGTTCTCCCACTGGGGCAAACCGATGGTGGACCTGTTCGCCTCCAGGGAAAACACCAAGCTCAGGCTGTTTCATGCCCACACCCCTCAGCGGGGTTCACTGCAGGGGGATGCCTTCTCGAGGCCGTGGACCCCAGGCCTCTTCTACGCCTTCCCTCCATTTCCCTTGATCCACAAAGTGCTTGTCAAGGTGAGGAGGGACAGGGCGCAGGTGATCCTGGTAGCCCCAGACTGGCCCTGCCAGTTCTGGTATCCAGATCTCTACAGCCTCAGCAACAGACTCCCGAAGTGTCTTCCAGCATGCCCAAACCTGATCTCAGTCAGTCAGGGGAAGGTATTCCATCCAGACCTTCAATCCCTGCACCTGACAGCCTGGTACGAAAGTGGCTAGAGTTCCAGGCTTTGGGTCTCTCCCAGGATGTAAACAGTAGTGGAAGCATCCAGAAAGGAGTCGACCAGGACGTGCTATGCCTTCAAATGGAAAAGGTTTTCCATTTGGTGTCAGGGCAAAGGCCTGGACCCTCTGTCCTGCCCTGTGGGTAGCATTTTAGACAACCTTTGGTCTCTGTTCAAAGGGGGTCTCCAACCCTTAAGGTGCACCTGGCAGTCATCTCTGCTTACCGGGCGCGGGCTGGTCAGGAGACGGCACAGGAGAAGGTGGTCGGGCGCTTTTTCAAGGGCCTAGATCACATTTTCCTTCTGGTGCGTGACCCTCCACCTCCATGGGATTTAATGCTGGTTTTGGCAAAACTCATGGGCAAGCCATTCGAACCAATGCACAAGTGTAAGCTGTCACACTCGTCGTGGAAGACGGCCTTCCTAGTGGCTATCGCATCAGCCAGAAGGACTGGGGAGCTCCAGGCGCTTTCAGTGGAGTCTCCTTACCTAGTCTTCCACAGGGACAAGGTTGTCCTGCGCCCCCACCCGAAATTCCTCCTGAAGGTGGTGTCAGGAGTTTCACCTTAATCAGGTATTGACTCTACCTATGTTCTACCCGAACTACACCTCGGATGCCATACAGGCTCCATCCATACTTTGGACCTGAGACGAGCTCTCTCTCCTATTACAAGGAAAGAACGGCAGAAATTTGGAAAGAGGTTCGCCAGCTGTTTGTTACCTACACTGAAGCCGCTTCTGGCACACCTGCAAGAAAGTGGACGATTGGCAGATGGATTAAATCTTGCATTGATCTCTGCTATAGGTTGATGGGTAGGGAGCCTCCCATGGGGCTATGGGCTCATTCCACCTGCCATACCACTGTGTTGGTGGCTGCTTCCAAGGACATCCCTATCCAGGAAATCTGCTGGTCTGCTACCTCGAGGTCAGCAAACACCTTCGTCACCCACTATCACATCGATCTTCAGTCACGCCAGGATGCTGGCTTTGGGGCTTCAGTTCTCCAGTCTCTGTTCCCAAAGTAGGCGGTATGCGCCTTGCCTCCCTCCTCCCGGAGAACTGCTAGGAGTCTGCCACTAAGTGTGAATGAACAACATAGGCAAGTCCCTAGAAAAACAGGTTATTCACCTGTAACAATAGTTCTAGGAGTGGTATATGTTCATCCACACTGACCCACCCATCCTCCCTGGCTGCAACGCACAAACCTGGCTTCCAGCGGGATAAGATCTGGCATCATGGGGCGGAGCTGAGGCTTATGCCACCCGGGTGGGTGGGAGGAGCCAGCTTGAAGACCTCTCAGCAAGAATTTAAGGGAAAAGGGACATGCCAATAAGTGTGGATGAACAACATATACCAGTTCTAGAACTACTGTTGCAGGTGAGTAACCTGTTTTTACTTACTTGGAACTCTAGTTCTAAGAGTGGTATATAGTTCACATCCACACAACCCACCCAGCCTCCCCTGACCAGTGGCTCATTGATCCCTGCTGACGTCACGGGGCAGAGCTGGAGGATATACCACCCAGGTGGTGGAGGGAGCTTGAAGATGTCTGACAAATAGCCTTTTCCGATTGAACTGCTATAGTGTGGATGCGAACTGTATACCATTTCTAGAACTACGGTTACTTGTGAGTAACCCGTATATCTGTGTGGCACCAGAGTGTGCATCAGAGAAATCGGTGCTTCAAGGACTCTAGTTCTCAGTTGCCTTGGTGGCACAGCTGGCAGCATACAGTAATAGAACCGTATTCTGAGCGGCCTGGTTTCAAATCCCAGCTAAGGCACTTATTTCTTTCTCACTGCACCTGTGGAAATAAAATGGCATACAAGAAACAGTATGTCAGGCTGTGAATCATTTCCTGTGGTGACTTCCTTCGGGGACTGGATATCACTGACTGGCAATGTTACTGTACTTCAGGCCACCTGGACATTGTTCTTGCTTCTTTGTCTAGAATTTGTACTCTTTTGTTGGTTGCGCTGTAATGTGTATATTAAATAAAAAAAAAAAAAAAGTAATTGTTTTGTCTGTCTTGTGAAATAATGCACCAAGCTGATTTACACACACACTTTGCATAGTATCCCCGGGTAAGTCAGGGTTTGCTCCCCTGTGCCACCGTCCTTCTCCAGGCCTCAGTACCAGCCGCCACCTGTCCCAGTTGCCCACCCCACCATCCAGCTAGCAGGGATTCACATGGTGAGGGGCCTTAGAACACCTACGGCCATCATGATCAGTGGCAGGGAGACATGGATTTTCCCCTATTTTCTTCAAGGATATCTTTCATCAGGCCACACCTATGGAATTGCAGGTAGTCCACTTGGGGCTACCCACAAGGACATCAAACGGCTCTCCCATATAAACATGGGTAGCCTCTTCCTTCTTCAGTTCTTTTCCAACTGCTGACCATTCTCATCAGACTGTGCCATGGAAATGACGCTGTTACAGTCACCCTTTTTTTTTTTTTTTATTTCACACCATAGTTACAGCTGTCATTTTCCCAAGTGATCCTGGACGGCATGTATGTCAACTAAAGACCTGTTGAAGCTGTTCCACAGTTTCAACCTACAACGAGAACTCTGGTTTACACCCCTAGGTCCCCTCCTGAGGACCCATCCTTCATAACCATGATGCAGCAGCTTCAAGCTGCCATGGGATTTGACTTGAAGGAGTAGAACACAACAAAGAAGAACCAGCTAGACTTCTTGAAACTACCTGACTCGCTTCCTGTTGAAATTCCATCTTTCCTCCCTGCCCTGAAGGATGCCACCTTTGCTGCCTGACATAGACCTACTATAAACCCTGTCATACTTAGAAAGGCAGATAAAATGTATATTGTCCCCTCAGGCCTTTATTTGCAGGCCAGCCTGAAGCTGACTTTGTGGTCATAAATGCCCACGATAGGTCAAAAGCACCAAACCCCTTTCTTTCCCTTCCCTGGTGTTCGGGCGAAGCTGGTGCATGCCCACGAACATAGCAATGCCCTGTGGGAGAGACTCGTTCCCTTTGATCCACCTTGTGTCACTGTGTGGCAGAATCTGGATGTCCCCATCCCCCGACTGCCCGACATGACCTCAAGTTTGCACCCGAACCCAGGTCACCAGCGTGGGAGCACATAGTGCTTCTGCTGGGCCTTCGGGCAGCCCCATAAGCGCCCCTTTTGACATCCTCGAGTAACCCTACTCCGTCCACCAGACTTCTTGCTAGACATCCTCTAATAGAAACATAGAATTTGACGGCAGATAAGGGCCAAAGGCCCACCGCATATGTCCTGATTTGTGTCTAGTGAATCCCAGATTTGCCTAATGGCTACTCCCTTAGTGTCCTCAGGCTTCCTATGTGCCTGTCCCATGCCTTCTTGAAGCCTGTAACTGTTTCTGCCCCCACCACCTTAGCCGGCAGATTCTTCCTTATATCCACCACCCTCTCCATGTAAAAGTACATCCTCGCGTTTCCTCTGAGCCTCCTCCACCCAGTGATTTATGTAGTAGTATTTTACTACCATTTTTGCATGATCTACTCCTGTTTTCTGCTTTTAAGAAATTGTTTCCCACCCTGCACATTTACAGTATGTTGGTATATTTGCTCACAGTGGGCAGCACCATACAGTGCTTTCAGCTATGTATCCACACACTGAGAGGTCGGGGACAAAAAAAACAGCATCAGCATTAGTTGTGTACAGTGGAGGAGACTGCTTCAGGAGTGGCTCGCCCAGTAGCTGGCCAGAAGCATAATTGCAACATGGAAAAAAATATTAAAAATAGGGGCACAGCATTATATGGCAGTAGGCAGGGAAGTATGTTAAGACATCATAGCATATGAGACAGAGCGAGTCCATGACTGCAGTTCCCAGTGAGTTTGAGACTTGGTTTAGAGGGTGGGGGTTAGACAGGTTAATGGATAGTATTACTAGCATTTAGGTGAAAATAACTACCAGGTGGAAGAAGCTAGCAGTAAATACTTCAGAACAAAATATTTCTGTCTTGTGTATTCCACTATCTCCCCGGTCTAGTAAGAAAATTTCATCCACTTGCACTCTGTTTCATCCGTGAGGTTATTTATATGTTTCAATCATGTCCTTCCATTTCCTCTTCTTCCTTCCAGTGAGTACATGTTCAGCTCCCTCAGCCTGTCTCCATAAGGTTTATTGTGTAGGCCTCCCACCAGCTTAGTTGCTCTCCTCTGTACAGCCTCCACTCTGTTTATGTCCCCCTGGAGATGGGGTCTCCAGAACTTAGTGCAGTACTCGAGGTGAGGCCTCACCAATAATCTATACAGTGGGAGTATAACCTCCCTCCTTCTGGTGGTTATACTCCTACCTATGCAACCCAGCCATCCCACTGGCTCTTGCTACTGCCTTGTGGCATTGTTTGGCCTTCGTTAGGTTACCTGAGATGATACCCAGATCCTGTTCCTGTTTGCAACTTGAAATGTGCTCTTTCCCCAGGCTGTACACTGCTCCTGGGTTATATTGTTACCCATATGCATAATCTTGAATTTTTTAGCATTGAACCCCAGCTACCTACTCCCTAGACCAGTTATCCTATCTTTATAGGTCCCTTTGCGTTTTATCCACCCCATCTGGAGTGTCTACCCTGTTGCAGATCTTTGTGTCGTCTGCAGACAGGCAAACCTTCCCTTCCAGTTCCTCAGCAATGTCACTGATGAAGACATTGAAGAGGACTGGGCCCAACACTGATCCCTGTAGTACTCCACTGGTCACCCTTCCCTCTGCAGAACATGCACCATTTACCACCACCCTCTGAGATCTGTTGCTTAGCAAGTTCCCCACCAATCTCAGTATCTTGCACCCTACCCCAGGCTCCCTAGTTTATTTAGCAG
The DNA here is from genome assembly GCA_016271365.2 of Neoceratodus forsteri. Taxonomy (NCBI): domain Eukaryota; kingdom Metazoa; phylum Chordata; order Ceratodontiformes; family Ceratodontidae; genus Neoceratodus; species Neoceratodus forsteri. Next base: position 362,951,639 of record JADMNL010000023.1, on the reverse strand, counting down.
CCTTCTGTGTGGTACTGTATTGAAAGCCTTGCTAAAATCCAGATATGCCACATCCACTGCCCTGCCTTGGTCCACCTCCCTGGTTACCCAGTTGAAGAATTCTGTAAGATTTGTTTGGCATGACTTGCCCTCAGTGAAACTGTTGTCTTGGGGTCTTGAAGACCGTTCACTGCCAGGTGGTCCACTGTCCTTTTCTTCAGCAGGTTTTCCATTAATTTACATGCCACTGAGGTTAGGTTTACTGGCCTATAGTTCCCTGCCTCCTCCTTGCTTACCACTCTTATGTAGTGGGACCACATCAGCCCTTCTCCAGTCCTCTGGCACCTCCCCTGTCTCCAATGATAGACTGAACAAAGCTGTTAGTGGTGCTGCCAGCACATCCCTCAGCACCCTTTGGTGCACTCCATCTGGACTCATTGCCTTGTCTATTTCTGTTGTTGTTAGTTCCCTGAGAATCCTTTCCTCTGAGAATGGACTAGTGTCTACCTCCCTATCCTTTGTGTCCCTCACCTTTAAAGATGGTCCGATCTTACTTCGAGATACAGCTCTTGCAGCAGGTTACACCATTAGGACCGAAGCAGTCAGGCGCCAGGAGCCCACGGAAATTTTCTAGCTAGCAGTCTTCAGCGGGGACCGCCTCCGACGTCGGTCCCGGCCCCGACGTCAGGCGTAGTACATAAGGAGGCAGTCCCCCCACAATCCCCAGTTTTTTTCCCGCCGTCGACATCGCAGCATCGGCCTCTCTGTCACTTTCTAGCGTGCGACGACTAGGAACTTCAGCGTTCTTTCTTCTCTTTTAGATATTGGATTCATTTGATGTTTTCTCCAAACACCTCTTTGTAAGGTCACCCATCGAAGTGCGCCTGCGGCAAACAGATCCCCTTTAAGGATCCTCACTCTGCCTGTGTGCGTTGTCTGGGCCCCGACCACAATACCCAGGCCTACTCCTTCTTCCAGGGCTTCAATAGTCGCACCAGGATCCGCCGCCAGTAGGCCCTTCAGGCTTTTCTTCTCGAGGAAAAACTCAAGGCCATGGATAGGGAACCTTCCTCTAAGGGGGAGTCGTCAGGGAAGACCCATAGGCACCGGGAGAAGGAAAGACCCAGATCCCCTTCCAGGGCCTCGGACTCCCGCAGCTCCGGCTCGAGGTCAGACCGCTCTCCCTCTAGGGCTCGCTGTCAGCCTCCCCCGGTTCAGGTTAGGTCGTCCAGCGGTTCCTCCTCCCTGCAGCCTATCAAGACCTCCAGGCTTTCGGCTTCATCCACTCCTTCTAAGGCCTCGTCCAGGTCTGGGGAGCGCCACAAGTCTTCCTCCCATTGTCTGGACTCCAACATCAGGTCAGTCTCCCAGCCGTTGCGTGGGCCGGACCCACCCCAGCGCAAGACTAAGGAACTGACTTTCCTGAAGCGGACGTCGGTCAAGCACCATAGGCACTCCCAGGAGCCAGCTACAGTAAGACACCCGTCGCCGGTCAGGTGTTCGCCCCCAAGGACATAGGCCGGGGGACCGACGTCAGCCATTGCAGAGGAGAGGACCACACCACCGCCTACTGACGTCGATCGGAAGGCGTCGGAGGAGGAGGATACTACTCAGCCCGAGGACCAGGCGGGCGACTCCGGAACCGTCGAGCTCCCACGGGGACCCAACGCCCGACCCCGGTGACAGGCCACCGGTACCCGGCCTGTCGGGCCTGAATCTGGCAGAGGTGAAGGAGCTCTTCACCTTCTGGTGGGACACCATCAAGAAGGATGTGGTCACCGCACACCCTCCTCCTACACCGGCTATCCCTTTAACGCCTGCACCCCCACTCCCACCCAGGGGGTCAGTAGGACGGTCATCGACCCCCAAGGAGTCAACACCCCCTCCTAGGGGCAGATCTTCGGATTGGAGAAGGCCTCCCTCAAGATCCACTTCTGGGTCCCCCAGCCCTAAGAGACCCCAGACTGCGTCGGTATACCTCGTCCGCAGAGGACTCCAGATCTGACACCTCAGGGTGCTCCAGATCTCCTTCTCCCATCAGCGTCCCTTCTCCAGACCCACGCGACCTTCCCAGGTCTCCTCCGGATGACCCCTCGTTCGCTGAAATCATGAGGCATATCCAGGAGAACATGGGGTGGGACGCTGAAGAACTAGACCCCGAGAGAGAACGCCTTGCCCGCTATCTTCGGCAGAAAGATCCAAAGCCTGTGGTAGTGCCACCCTTGGTGGACACCTTCGCAGACATCACCAAGGCTGTGTGGAAGCGTCCGCATTCAACTCCGGCAGTGCCGAAGAAGGCTGACCACCTGTACAAGGCCCCAAGGGAGGACCAGTACCTGGCGAACCATCCTCTGGCCGATTCCCTGGTCATCACGGCCTCACATGACCGGTCTCAGAGACCTCGGCACCTGAGCACACAGCCACCGGATCCGGAATCCAAACAGTTGGATGTCCTGGGTAGGCGCATGTACACGGCTGCGACTTGCGCCATCAGGTCACTAAATTACCTCACCCACATGGTTCAATTCCAGAACGCATTGTGGGGGCAGGGACAGGACCTGGTTGAAAAAATGTCTGACGGTGGTCAAAAGGAGGAGCTGTTAAACCTTCTCCGTACGGGTTCAGACGTGGGAACCCAGGTGCTCAGAACTGCATACGACTCTGCGGACTCTTCGGCCAGATCTGCAGCCTCAGGCGTGTGTCTCTGGAGACACTCGTGGCTCCGTGTCTCCGGTTTTAACCCGGACGTCCAGAAGAATATCATGGACGTCCCTTACTGTGGTGAAGTTCTGTTTGGCCAAGCCTCGGAGAAGGTTATCACCAGACTTCAAGACGCTGGGAAGGCAGTTAGATCTGTGCAGGCTATGTACAGGTTTCGACTTAGTTCCTTTCGCAGGAACCAGAGTCGTTTTACGTGGCCAGACACAAAGGAACAACCACGTTCCGGCCAGCAACAAAGGGGCTCCTTCACCCAAAAAGCCCAGGCTAAGACATCCTCGGGCAGAGGCCACCGAGTTGCAGTGTCGGCCCAACCCGCGGGATCTAATGCTGCCACAGCATGACTCCTTCCCGGCCCGCACCCCTCCTCAGGATCAACAGGAAATGAAGGTCGGGGGTCGCATCGCAGATCACCTGCCAGGGTGGTGGTCGATCACCACCGACAGGTGGGTGCTACAGTTGGTCGAAAAAGGCCATTATATAGAATTCGTAGGCAGCCCACCCACAAGGCCTCCTCTGCTTTCCTGCTACTTGGGTCAGCACGCCCTGCTTATACAACAGGAAGTGCTCGCGCTTCTGGAGAAGGAAGCTTTGGAGCACGTTCCAGAGACCCAGAGAGGGTTAGGCTATTATTCGCACTTCTTCCTGGTTCCAAAGAAAACCGGGGACCTCCGTCCAATCTTGGACCTCAGCGACCTCAATCTGTCGGTCGTCTACAAATGCTTCCGCATGGTGACCCTTCCGTGTCTAATCCCCATGCTGAAGAGGGACGCCGCCTTGGCGTCGTTGGACATGCAGGACGCCTACCTGCACATTCCTATTGCTCAGGCGCACAGGAGGTTCCTGCGCTTCGGGTTTCAGAGCCACCATTATCAGTTCCGGCGCTTCCCTTGAACTGTCGCCGGCACCCCGCGTCTTTACGAAGTGCATGGCAGTCGTGGCGGCGTCTCTCAGGAGACAAGGCCACTATGTGTTCCCGTACCTGGAGGACTGGCTTCTCATGGCTCCCTCCAAGGAAGCATTGTTGACGGCCATTCATCGTATCCAGGCCCTTTTTCAGTCACTGGGTATCCTCATCAACTACGAGAAGTCTCTTCTGATACCGTCCCAGAAACTGCAGTTTATAGGAGCAGTTCTGGACACTGTCAAAGGAAAAGCTTTTCTTCCCATGGACAGAACGGAACACATTCGATCCCTCATAAGGGACCTGTCGGTGAAGAAGACCGTCCCGGCCAGACTGGTCCTTTGCCTGCTCGGACACATGGCTGCAGCCATTCCAACAGTCCCGATGGCAAGACTCCACATGCGGGTAACCCAGTGGATGTTAAGGGTGCAGTGGGACCAAAGGCAAGACCATCTGCAGCAGCCAGTTCGAATCACAAAGGCCGTGATTCGGGACTGGCAATGGTGGCTGAACCGGGATACCTCTCCGCGGGGTTCCCTTCACGCGCCGTCTCCGGCGTAACTCTCTCCACAGGCACTCAGGGCTCGTGTGGGGAGCGCACTTGAATGGGGTGAGGTCTCAGGGCACATGGACAGTCCAGGAATCTCATCTCCACATCAACATTTTGGAGATGAGTGCAGTCCTTTACGCCCTACAAGCCTTCCAGTCGGAGATCCCACCGAGTACTCTCCTGTTGCAAATAGACAATACTGCGGTGATGTATTACCACAACAAACAAGGAGGTACTCACTCCTACCCCTTTTGCAGGGAGGCCATGAGAGTGTGGGAGTGGGTAGTACGGCACGGCGCAAACCTTATTGCAGTTCACGTCCCCGGGGTGGACAATACCGTTGCAGACAGCCTGAGTGCGTTCTCAGGCCAGAGTCCACAGTGGGAGCTTCTACAGGAGGTGGCAGAGGATCTGTTCCACAAATGGGGCACTCCAGAATTAGACCTTTTTGCGTCCCCATCCAACGCAAAACTGCCCAGTTTTTGCTCGCTGGATCCAGGGCCTGGTGTTTTCTGGCGAGACCCGTTGTCCCTCTCCTGGGCGGGCAGATTCCTCTATGCCTTCCCTCCTTTCCCGTTGATCCAGAGAGTTCTTCTCAGACTTCGCAGGGAGCAAGCGACGCTCATCTTGATAGCGCCTTTCTGGCCCAGACAAATCTGTTTCCTGCTTCTGCATCAGCTGTCCCGGGAACCTCTGCTTCCTTTGCCAATCAGCTCCCATCTGTTGTCTCAGGAGGAGGGTTCATTAGTCCATCCGGACTTACATTCATTGAACCTACATGCTTGGCTCCTAGAGACATAGCCATGATGCGACACGGGGTCTCGCAAGAAGTGGCAGAAGTACTTTCTGCCGCCAGAATAACGGCAACATACGCCATGAAATGGCGCAGATTTTGCTTGTGGGCTCAAGCGCGTGGTTCCTTGCCCTTAGACTGTCCCGAAAAGCTGGTTCTGGAATACCTGCTTTCACTTTTTCAGTCCGGACTGGCTTACTCCTTGATCAAAGTGCATCTTTGTGCAATTTCGGCTTATCATGCCCCCATAGGCCATCGGATGGTGGCCCAATTGGACACTTCTCGTGCCTTTTTAAGGGGAGTTCTCCATCTTAGGCCTCCTATCAAGAATCCGGTTCCTCCCTGGGACTTGCCCTTTGTCCTGGAGCAGCTTACGCTGCCACCTTTTGAACCAGCCGCGGATTGCGAGCTACGTTTTCTGTCGTGGAAAAAGTTGTTTTTAGTTGCAGTTACTTCGGCAAGAAGAATCTCCAAATTGCATGTACTCATGTGCAAAGAGCCTTATTTAATTTTCCATCGGGATAGGGTATCCCTGAGGACAAATCCTAAGTTTCTGCCTAAAGTGGTCTCAGCCCTCACCCTTAATTAAGATATCAACTTACCAGTGTACTTTCCCAGGTAAACCAATCGAGGAGAAGCACTGCTTCACACCCTTGATGTTCACAGGTGTCTCAGATATTATCTGTCCAGAACCAAACAGTATCGAAAATCGGATCAACTGTTTGTCTCCTTTGCTGAGAAGATGAAAGGAGCTCCTGTTTCTAAACAGTCTCTATCGTGTTGGCTCATCCAGTGTATCTCCTTCTGTTATGACAAGCGCAGCAAACCCTTGCCAGGTGTGGTTAAGGGTCATTCTACCAGAGGAGTGGCCACTTCCTTTGCAGTGCTGAAGAATGTCTCCACTTCAGCTATTTGTGCTGCGGCCACCTGGAGCTCGGTGCATACCTTTATTAGGCATTACAGCCTGGATATTGCTCCAAGGCGGAGGGCAGGTTTCGGCCTAGCCGTCCTCCAGGGACTTCTGTCTTAGGCTCGAGCAGGGTTGTGATCCGTCTTTCCTCCTCCCGGTGGCATAGGATTGCCGCTATTGCTTTGGAATCGGTCTTAATGGTGTAACCTGCTGCAAGAGCTGTATCTCGAAGTAAGATAGTACAGTTACGTAAGAACTTACCGTAACAGTAGATCTTCGAGAACAGCTCTTGCAGCAGGAACCTTCCCGCCCACCATCCCCATTCTTGTGGAGGTAGGTCATAGCCAAACATCCATCTTACGAGATGGGACAATTTGTCTTAGTCTTGGTCATCTGATGGCGGATCCTCGGTCTCCTCTTCTGATGTCATCCAGCTGCTGGGAGTCTCCGGCGGGAGAACTGGGGATTGTGGGGGGACCGCCTCCTTATGTACTACGCCTGACGTCGGAGGCGGGACCGACATCGGAGGCGGTCCCCGCTGAAGACTGCTAGCTAGAAAATATCTGTGGGGTCCTGGCGCCTGACTGCTTCGGTCCTAATGGTGTAACCTGCTGCAAGAGCTGTTCTCGAAGATCTACTGTTACGGTAAGTTCTTACGTAACTGTACTTTCCTTCCTCCTCCTCAATGAATGCAGAACAGAAATAATCATTCAGTACTTCTACCTTGAGTTCATCATTCTCCATTCACCTTTTTCCTCACTTTTCAGCCTGACAGTCCCCGATTGTTTCCATCAACCATTCCCACCCCAAATCCATTAATTGTCCCTGATATTCAGGGATGTTCCTGATACTGCCTCAAAAATGTCCTCAGTCCCTCCTAAATTTGGCATTTCTGTCACTGAAGAGTGGGGATTTCAAGCATAAAATAATGTTCTAGGAGCGTGGTTATGTTGTTCATCCACACTCTTTGGCATGTCCCTTTCCCCTTTAAATCTGGCCGGAAGTCTTCAAGCTGGCTCCTCCTACCCACTCGGGTGGTAAATACCTCGGTTTCGCCCCATGACGCCAGATCTTCCTTTCTGCTGGAAGACTCAGGCTCCCTCGTGCTACTTCTGCAGTATCGTAGGCCCTGGATACTAATCGACGGTTTTCACCGCAGTCACTTTCTTTGAAACTCGTATGAGTTTACGAATCCAATCCAAGCGCATTGGACATGGAGGACATGTCGTGCACCGATCCCCACCTCTCGTGTGTCTGTTGTTTGGGTGTCGTCCATGATACCTCTTTGTGCACCATCTGCTTGGCCTTCCATCCCGACATTCTGGACGACCGCAAGGCGCACCTTACGCTGGGGAGACCGGAGTTTCGCAATCCACCGGTGAAATCGAAGGAGGCAAGGTGGGCGGTTTCCACGGCCCGGGATCCGCCGAGCAGGTCAACCAGATGGCAGCATTTGAAGAAGAAGCTGCCCAAACTTCGGCCAGCCGAGGCTTTTTCATACCGCTAAACCTTGGCTCTACCTTCACAGGATCGACCTGTGCCAGTCTCTCCCCACCAGGGGTGAGGCGCCCTCGGGCATGCACTCCTCCCGCCCTAGAAAACGGGACAAGGACCCTAAGTCTTCTTCTCGGAGAAGACGTTCCTGGGACCGAGAGAGGTCTGAATCCCAGGACCTTGCAGTCTCGGTCAAGATCACTACCTCGGCCGCCGGCTTCTCGGACCTTCCGTCAGACCAGGGCAACGAGGCCGAGGAAATGGCCGAACTGGCCTAGATATCTCTTGACCCGATCGAGCCATTGTCGCCGACCCTGGTCGCCGACTCCTTGGAGAGGACACCTATCCTTTCCTTCCCCGATGAAGAGACCCTGCCGTCTGGTATCTCGATCGAGGGACAGGAGCCAGAACTCCGGCCTCTCCTGGTCGAACAAGCTGACCCCGTCGATCTCGAACGAGGAGCTGGACCCCTTCGGTCGAAAAAACGAAAAAAGGTCACAAACACTCTCGGAGGAGGCGTCGCCACCGATCCTCATACTCCTCAGACGAGGAGAGACTTCGACAGAAGCTCCGTCGGCGTTATGAGGACCTTATGTAGCAACAGCTAATTCTGACCGGTCATAACCCGGCTCTGCCGAAGACTCCGGTTCTTCTTCCGGTAGGACCGGCATGCATTCCTGTTCAGCCTGTTCCGGTCTCCCCACCAATTTTGGTGGAGCCACTGCCTAAGCAGCCTCAGGGAGGGGCTCCCTCGAAAGAGGACCGGACAGATACGGGCCTGCCCAGTTATCTGTCCATCAGTGTTGTCCCCGATCGCCCTCAGCTTATTGAAGGGGACATAGGCGGGAGACCCTTGTATCCTGACTCTTCGGACTCTGATACCACTGGTCTACACTCACACCCCAATGATGAGTTGACAGTGACATGCTTGGAGGAAGGTCTTTTCTCTTTCCAGTGCATTCTCGGCCTTATTTCAGAGTCAACCGGTATGCCCTTGGAGCCTACCCAAAAGAAGGCAGAATATCCTGTCACGGATATCCTTAAGAGGGGGGATACCCCAACGGAGGCTTTCCCAGTGGCTGAAGCCATTGTTGGCCCGGCCCTTGAACTATGGCAGCACCCTGCCTCTTGCCCGGCTCTATCTGCCCGCATGGCTCACAAGTACGCTGTATCCATGGGGTCCTTGGCGGGTTTCACAGAGCATTCCTCGGCCGAGAGCCTTGTGACTGCCTCTGTGTTTAGATGCATGGGTAGCTCAGCGGATACTGACCGCTCTCCGGACAAGGAGTGCAAGAATATGGACCATTCTGCCCGGAAGGTGTATGCGGCCTCATCCTTCGGCCTTCGTCAGGCCAGCTCAGCAGTGATCATGGCACACTTCTCTCATGCCCTCTTGGGGTCGCTAGATGAAGTCCTCCCTCATCTCCCTGCGGACATGCAGACCACGGTTAAGCAGGTCCGTGACCAGGGCCATGCTGTTGCAAAACAGCAGCTCCAGACGGCCTTGGATATTGGAGATTCCTGTGCCCACTCACTAGCAGCCGCAGTGACCACTCGCCGCAGGGCCTGGCTGAGGTTGTCCTCTTTCCCAGCAGATACTTAGCACAAATTAGCTGACATGCCCTTCCTTGGCACTGATCTCTTCGGTCCGGGAGTGGCAGGTCACCTCCAGCGCACAGAGCAGTCCAGTGCCACCTTGGATGCCACTTCTGCAAAGGGTTCTTCGGGCAGGAACCAGCAGAAGCGCAAGAAGAAGCCTTTTCAGCATTCTTCTCCTGCGGTTAGACAGCCCTCCTTCCAGGGAGGTCAGCAGCAACAGCAGGCTCAATCTTGGCGCCCCAGGCCCAAGCAGGGCCCCCACCAGCCCCGTAAAGGAGGCCGAGGTGCTGGTCCAGGAGCCGCCTACTCTAAGCCTGCTCAGTGACGGGTCAGGGGTGGCCACCCCTACACCCGTCACACCAGTGGGCCGGCTCCGCCACTTTCTTTCCGCCTGGTCCGTTATCACTTCGGACAGGTGGGTCCTGGAATTGGTCAGTCGGGGACTGCCTCTAGAATTCAAGCAGTACCCTCCCTCCCGAGCCCGTGCCCCACGGAAGGAAAGGATCTCTGCACTCATTCGGCCCTTCGGGATGACATTGCTCAGCTTCTCCGCAAGGAGGCAGTAGCTCCAGTGCCGGATCCTCCTACAGACCCAGGCTTCGTGTCCAGGTACTTCCTGGTGCCCAAGTGGACGGGGGGTTGGCACCCCATCATAGGTCTCCACGACCCGAATCAATATCTCAGATCTCACACCTTCCGGATGGTAACTCTGAATCACATCATATCACCTCTGGAGCGAAACGTGGTTCTGTTCACTGGATCTACAGGACACGTTTTCCCACGTCCCAGTCCATCCGTCCCACCAGCGGTTCCTTTGCTTCAGGGTGGAAGGGACCCAGTACAAGTTCCAAGCCATGCCGTTTGGCCTGTCATCGGCCCTTCGGGTCTTCACCAAGTGCATCGCAGTGGTGGTGGCCCATCTGCGGCGTTAAGGGGTTCGGATATACCCCTACCTCAGTGATTGGCTCCAGGAGGGTTCCTCCCTTCAGGAGGTGGAGAGGTCCATGGACCTGGCCCTCCAAACCGGTTCCTAGTTAGGCCTCCTAATCAGTGAGGCCAAGTCGGAACTCATGCCCTCTCAGGTGATGTGCTTTATCAGGGCAGAGCTCGACTCTCGTCAAGTCAGAGCTTGGCTCCCGGCGGACAGGGCGGAGGTTCTTTCCTCCTTTGCCCAATCATTTTTGGTTGGGCACTTGCACCCTGCCCGGGACTTCCTACACCTTCTGAGTTACATGGCGGCATGCACCTCAGTGGTCCGTTGGGCCAGATTGCACATATGCCCCCTCCAGTGGGAGATGGCCGCTCAGTGGACTCAGCATCAGGGTCAATTTGACCAGCTGGTCACGGTCACCCAGAAGATGTGGGACGCTCTTGAATGGTGGACCATCCCAGGTCGTCTGCAGGAAGGGATCCCGTTTGTCCAACCCGAGCCAGCGGTCATTCTCACAACCGATGCCTCTCTCATGGGCTGGGGAGCCCACACGGGGGACAACAGAGCCCACGGGTTCTGGACCCCCGAGGAGTCCCGATACCACGTCAACCTGTTGGAGCTCAGAGCAGTCAGACTGGCACGGTCAGCTTTCACTCCTCAGCTCCAGGGTCAAGTGGTTCAAGTCCAGACGGACAATACCATGACCATGTACTACCTCAGCAAACAGGGAGGCACGCACTCCTGTCTGTTATGCAAGGAGGCGCTCCGGATCTGGACCCTCGTCAGCCGGTTGGAGGCAGATCTCCTTGCCATCCATGTGGCAGGAGTCTCGAACCAACTGGCGGATGCTCTCAGCCGCATAGGCCAGACATCCCACGAGTGGTCTCTCCATCCAGAGGTAGCTTACAATCTATTCTCCTGTTGGGGCAAACCGTTGGTGGACCTGTTTGCCTCCAAGGAGAACACCAAGCTGAGGCTGTACCATGCCCGCCCCCCTCAGCAGGGCTCGCTGCACGGGGATGCCTTCTCGAGGCCATGGACCCCAGGCCTCCTCTACACCTTCTCTCCATTTCCCTTGATCCACAAGGTGTTACTAAAGGTGAGGAGGGACAAGGTGAAGGTGATCCTGGTAGCCCCAGATTGGCCCGCCAGTTCTGGTATCCAGATCTCCTCAGCCTCAGCTGCAGGGCCCCGGAGCGGCTTTGTGCATGCCTGGACCTGATATCATTGAACCAGGGGAAGGTATTCCATCCGGACCTTCAATCCCTGCACCTCACAGCCTGGTACTTGAGCGGCTAGAGTTCCAGGCTCGGGGGCTTTCCGAGGATGTCTACACAGTTGTGCAGGCATCTCGTAAGGAATTGACCAGGAAATGTTATGCCTTCAAATGGAAAAGGTTTTCCATTTGGTGTCCGGGTAAGAGACTGGACCCCTTATCCTGCTCTGTGGCTAACATTTTAGACTATTTTTGGTCTCTCTCCAAAGGGGGTCTACGGTCATCGACCCTTAGGGTGCACCTGGCAGCCATTTCCGCTTACCAGGCATGGGCCGGTCAGTCGACATTGGCTCAGGAGACAGTGGTCGGGCGTTTTTTCCAAGGCCTGGATCACATATCCCATCCAGTGTGTGAACCTCCACCTCCCTGGGATCTTTTGCTGGTTTTGGCAAAGCTCATGGGCAAGTCATTCGAACCCATGCACAAGTGTGAGCTCTCACACTTGTCGTGGAAGACTGCCTTCCTGGTGGCTATCACGTCAGCCAGAAGGACAGGGGAGCTCCAGGTGCTTTCGGTGGACTCCCCTTATCTGGTCTTTCACTGGGACAGAGTTGTCCTGCGCCCCCCACCCGAAATTCCTTCCGAAGGTGGTGTCAAGAGTTTCATCTTAACCAGGTGTTGACTCTGCCAGTATATTACCGTAACTACACCTCAGACTCCGGGTACAGGCTCCATACCCTGGACCTTAGACATGCTCTCTCCTACTACAAGGAGACAATGGTGGAAATTCGGGGAGAGGTTCGCCAGCTGTTTGTCACCTACGCTGAAGCTGCTCCTGGCAGACCTGCAGCCAAACGGACCATTGCAAGATGGATTGCATCATGCATCGATCTTACTTCGAGACACAGCTCTTGCAGCAGGTTACACCATTAGGACCGAAGCCGCCAGGCGCCAGGACCCCATGGAAAAATTCTAGCTAGCTAACAACAGCGGGGACCGCCCCCGACGTCGGTCCCGCCTCCGACGTCAGGCGTGGTACAAAGGCGCGGTCCGCCCAGATTCCCCAGTTCTTTTCCGCCGTCGACTTAGCTACCTGACCCTTGATTTTACCAGTCTAGCGCCGCGTGAATAGTTTCTTTTCGATAAAATTTTGAAAATCTTCAGAATCCTCTTCAAGCAAGATCTTGATGTCATCACCAACTTCTGGCCATCCATCGAAAGTGCGCTTGTGGAAAGCAGATCCCGTTCAAGACCCCACGGCCTCGTCGGTGCCTAGGCCGAACCACGATACCGGGCCTGTCCTTCTTGCCAAGGGTTCAACAGCCGTACCGGATCCGGCGTGAGAAGGCTTTGCAGGCGTTTCTTCTGGAGGAACAACTGAAGACCATGTCCTCAAGAAAGCTCCAGGGTCCACAAGCGGAGGAGAAGAGAGAAGGCCCCTTCAGGGGTTGAGTCCCGTAGCTCGGTTGAAATCTCCCGGCTGCAATCAAAAACCTTCATCTCGGAGAAATCCATGAGCCTTCCTCCCTTCCGGGGCCTTGGCGAAGTCGAGAACGACACCATCAACACCACAAGTCGGGTTCCGCTCCTCGGTACCCGGCGTCAGGTCTTCGTCGGTGCCTCCACGCAGGCGCTGGAGCTCACGCTTAAAAAGGCCTGTAGCCCAGGCGCCGGCTCGACAGCCGTCAGCCGTCGCCCTTCTTCCCTGGGCACTTCGTCCGGCCCGACAACAGCGCCCGGCCAGCCCATCCCAGCGGACGCGGTAGGGGACGACGCCGCCCTCCTGAAAGAAGAAGGCCCTGTTGCCTCCGACCGATGTCGGTCAGGGCCTCTATCGGAGAGGACCTAGAGCAACCCGAGGACCAGGCAGGCGACCCAGTCCCGTCGGTACTCCCAGGAACCCTCGCCATTACCAGAGCCCCTGTGGAGCCGGCGCGGACCCGGCGACCGCCCACGGCACCGGGCGTCGTCGGGCCTCTCTCTAGTGGAGGTGAAAGATCTGTTCACCTACTGGTGGGATACCATTAAAAAGACATGGTTCCCCCCTCCTCCTCCTCCTACTCCGGTTCCTGCCCCCCGCCGAGAGTCGGCGGGCCGTGATCCTCCTCCCGGGGCCTGAACCCCTCCCAGGGGAGACCTGATAAGCGGAGACCTCCGTCGAAATCCTCTTCTGGATCACCCAGCCCAAGAGATCCAGGAGGCGCCGGCGTTCGCCTTCCAGCGGAGGACACGGGATCAGACTACTCACCTCTAGATCCCCATCTCCCTCTCCATCCCTTCTCGGACCCACGTGAGATGCCTAGATCTCCTCCGGATGATCCCTCCTTCCTTGATATTATGAGACCTATACAAAGAGACATGGGATGGGATGCTGAAGACTTAGACCCGAAAGTCGACTCACCAAATATCTTGGCAAAAGGACCCCAAGCCTGTGGTGGTACCACCCTTGGTTGACACTTAGTGGGCGTCACCAAGGCGGCGTGGGCGTCCACACTCGCTCCGGCTAGACCGAAGAAAGCTGATCGCTTGTACAAGGCTCCTAAGGGCGACCAGTACTGACGCGCAGCATCCTCAGGCCGATTCTCTGGTCATCACAGCCTCACATGACGGTCACAGAGGCCACAACATTTGAGCACCCTGCCACGGACCCAGAGTCCAAACAACTGGGCGCATTGGGTAGGCGCACGTATGCTTCCGCTACCTCGCCATCAGATCCTAACTATTTAACCCATGGATTTCAGTTCCAGGAGCGCTATGTGGGAACAGGGTCTGAGGCGGCTGAAAAAGATGCCGAAGGTGAGCAGAAGGAGGATGCTTCAGCTCCTCCGTGCGGAGTTCGACGTGGGACCCAGTGCTAAGAGCGTGTGACTCCGCGGACTCATCGGCCCGAGCAGCAGCTTCTGGCGTTTGCCTCGGAGACACTCTTGGTTGCGCGTCTCCGGTTTACCAGACGTCAAAAGAACATCTTGGGCCCCTTTCGAGGAAGTATTGTTTGGTAATCCTACAGAAAAGATCCTTACCAAACTCCAAGAGGCGGGAAAAGCGGTAAAGGTCGGTTCAGGCCATGTACACGACCTAAGCTTGGTTCCTTCGTAGGAACCAAAGCCGTTTCGTCTTGTGACGCAGGGGCAACAGACCCACTCCGCTGCACCTCAGAGGGCTCTGGTTTTCGTAGAGGCCAGGGCAAACACCCCCGGCCGGCCAGCGTTCTCTAAACAGGCCAGCCAGCGGGTCCATCTGCCGCCACAGCCTGACTCCTTTCGGCCCCGCCCCTCAGGATCAACGGGAGTTTATAGTCGGGGTCGATGCGAACTTCCTGCCGGGATGGCAGGCCATTACCACCGACAGGTGGGTTCTTCAGTTGGTCAGTCTAGGCCACTTTATAGAATTGCAGGAAAGCCACCTCGGGGCCTCCTTTGCTCTCCGGTATCAGGGTCAGCACAAAGCCTTGATCTGGCAAGAAGTACTCGCGCTACTACGAAGGGAGCGATAGAGTACGTCCCAGAGAACCAGAGGACTAGGATACTATTCCACTTCTTCCTGGTTCCCAAGAAAACAGGGGACCTCCGTCCAATCTTGGACCTCAGCGACCTCAATATGTCGGTCACTTACAAGAGATTCCGATGGTGACCCTTCGGGTCTTATCCCCATGCTCAAACAGGGCGCTTTTTAGCGTCTCTAGACATGCAGGATGCCTACCTGCACATCCTATGGCTCAGGCGCACAGGAGGTTCCTGCGCTCGAGTTTCTCGACCACCACCTTCAGTTCCGAGCCCTTCCTTTCGGACTGTCTTCCGCGCAAGGGTCTTTACCAAGTGCATGGCAGTCGTGGCAGCGTCTCTGAGGAGACAGGGCCCTACGTGTTCCGTACCTGGACGACTGGCTTCTCATGGCCGCCTCCAGAAGGCGTTGCTTCTGCAATCAAGAGCACCCAGGATCTGTTCCGATCCCTGGGCATCCTCATAAATTACGAAGTCTCTCCGTGCTACCGTCGCGAAACTGCAGTTCATAGGAGCAGTTCTGGACACTGTTCGGGAAGAGCCTTTCTTCCGGCCGACAGAGTGGGCGCATCAGATCCCTCACAAGGGACCTATCATTAAACGAGGTTGTACCTGCCAGGTCGGTCCTTTGCTTGCTCCGGACACGTAGCTGCGGCCATTCTACTGTCCTTCAGCAAGACTCCATCGCATTACTCAGTGGATGCTCAAAGTGCAATGGGACCAAAGGCAAGACCACTTGCAGCATCCGGTCAGACTCACGAATTCAGTGATTCAAGACTGGCAGTGGTGGCTGGCCCCAGGGTCGCTCATCAGGCGTCCGTTCATTGCGCCGTCCCGGAGGTCGCCCTCACCACAGACGCTTCCGGTCTTGGGTGGGGGCACACCTGGATGGGGTGAAGTCCCAGGGTACGTGGACCCAGATGGAAGCTCACCTTCACATCAACGTGCTGGAAATGAGAGCGGTCCTCTATGCCCTGCAAGGCCTTTCAGTCAGGTTATCCCACGTGTACTCTTCTACTTCAGACAGACAACACGGCGGTGATGTATTACCTCAACAAAAGGAGGCGCATCACCTACCCTTTGCAGGAGGCCATGAGAGTGTGGGATTGGGTAATCAGACACGGCGCAATCTGATCACTGTGCGTTCCCGGAGTGGACAACACGGTTGCAGGCGGCCTGAGTCGTTCTCAGGCCAGAGTCCACGAATGGAACTCCTTCAAGAGGTAGCAGAGGATCTGTTTCTTCGATGGGAACTCCAGATCTAGACTTGTTGCCTCCCCATCCAACATAGAACTGCCCAATTTTTGCTCGCTAGATCCAGGGCCTGGTGTTTTCTGGCGAGCCCGTTATCCTCTCCTGGGCCAACAGATTCCTCTCGCTTTCCTCCTTTCCGTTGATCCAGAGAGTTCTTCTCAAACTGCGCAGGGAGCACGCAATAATGATCCTGGTGGCCCCATTTTGGCCCAGACAGATTTGGTTCCCTTTGT
Organism: Neoceratodus forsteri; assembly: GCA_016271365.2. Taxonomy (NCBI): domain Eukaryota; kingdom Metazoa; phylum Chordata; order Ceratodontiformes; family Ceratodontidae; genus Neoceratodus; species Neoceratodus forsteri. The sequence continues at coordinate 362,935,558 of JADMNL010000023.1, read as the reverse complement.
TGATTCAACTATCTAGGACCCCGGCTCCGTGCGCTCAGCTCCCACTTACTGTCTCAGGAAGGGTTCACTTGTCCACCGGACCTACGTTCCTTGAACCTGCATGCTGGCTCCTAGAGACATAGCCATTTTAAGGTCACGGGTCTCGCAGAGGTTGCAGAAGTCCTTTCTGCAGCCAGAAAGCCGACAACGCATGCGACGTACGCCATGAAATGGCGCTTTTTGTGTATGGTCGCGAGCACGCGACCTTTCCCCTTTAGGTTGTCCTGTGGGAGTAATATTAGAATATTTGCTCTCCCTCTTTCATTCGGGTCTAGCCTACTCCTCTATTAAAGTGCACCTCTGTGCCATTTTGGCTTACCACCTCCCGGTGGGAAATCGTACAGTGGCTCAGGTGGACGCCTCTCGGGAATTTCTTAGGGGAGTGTTGCACCTTAGGCCTCCTATTAGAGACCCTGTGCCTCCATGGGATTTGCTTTTGTCCTTGAACAGCTCACGCCCCCTTTGAACCTGCCGCGGATTGCGAGCTACGTTTTCTGTCGTGGAAAACGTTGTTTTTAGTTGCTGTTACCTCGGCAAGAAGAATTTCTGAACTTCACGCTCTCATGTGCAAAGAGCCTTATTTAGTTTCCACTGGGACAGAGTATCCCTGAGGACTGAACCTAAATTTTTGCCTAAGGTGGTTTCTTCACTCACTCTGAACCAGGATATCGACCTTCCGGTCTACTTCGAACTACTCTAATAGAGGAGGCTGTGCTCCATACCCTGGATGTTCACCGCAGCCTGAGTTTTACCTCAACAGAACTCAGTCCTTTCGTAGTTCTGAGCAGCTTTTCATTTCCTTCTCTGAGAGAATGATGGGCCAATCAGTATCCAAACAGTCCCTTTCTCGCTGGCTTGTCCAGTGTATTTCTCACTGTTAGGTATCAAACAAAAGCCCTCCGGGTACAGTCGGGGTCATTCCACTAGAGGGTGGCTACTTCCTTTGCAGCGCAGAAATGTTTCCACTTCTGCTATATGCGCTGCAGCCAACTGGAGTTCTGTGCGCATACTTTATCAGGCATTATAGCCTGGACACGCCTCGCTAAGGGCTGGTTTTGGTTTGGCTGCATTTCAGGGTCTCCTGTCCCTAGGTTCAGGACCTGGTTTTTATCCTTTATTTTCCTCCTCCGGATTTTCTGACAGCGTTACTGCTTGGAGATCAGTCCTAATGGTGTAACCTGCTGCAAGAGCTGTGTCTCGGTAAGATAGTACAGTTACGTAAGAACTTCCGTAACAGTAGATCTTCGAGAACAGCTCTTGCAGCAGGTACCTTCCGACCACCTTCCCCTTGAGGAAGCATGGCTCAGTCTTTCTGAGCAGGAATTGTTATCTTTCTGTCTTCTGACGGCCAGTCCTAAGTCTCCATTTTGATGTCAGCCCCTGCGGCAAGTCTCAATGAAAAGGAGAACTGGGGAATCTAGGCGGGACCGCCCCCTTTGTACCCGCCTGGCCGGGGCGGACCGACGTCGGGCGGTCTCCCGCTGTTGTTAGCTAGCTAGAATTTTTCCGTGTGGTCCTGGCGCCTGGCGGCTTCGGTCCTAATGGTGTAACCTGCTGCAAGAGCTGTTCTCGAAGATCTACTGTTACGGTAAGTTCTTACGTAACTGTACTATCTGTGCTATGAGTAGGTGGGCAGGGAGCCTCCCAGAGGGATTAGAGCTCATTCTACCCGCCATACTGCTGCATTGGTGGCTGCTTCCAGGGACATCCCTATCCAGGAAATCTGCGGGCTGCTACCTGGAAGTCAGCAAACACCTTCATTACCCATTACCACATCAACCTTGAGTCATGTCGGGATGCTGGTTTTGGGGCCTCGGTTCTCCAATCTCTGTTTCCTAAGTAGGAGTGTGCACCTTGCCTCCCTCCTCCTGGAGAACTGCTAGGAGTCTGCCAAAGAGTGTGGATGAACAACATAACCACGCTCCTAGAAAAACAGGTTACTCACCTGTAACAGGAGTTCTAGGAGTGGTATATGTTCATCCACACGCATACCCGACCTCCCGGCTTTAGGCCTTTCACCTGCTTCCAGCGGGCTAAGATCTGGCATCATGTGGCGGAGCCGAGGTATTTACCACCCGGGTGGGTGGGAGGAGCCAACTTGAAGACTTCTGGCCAGATTTAAAGGGGGAAGGGACATGCCAAAGAGTGTGGATGAACAACATATACCACTCCTAGAACTACTGTTACAGGTGAGTAAACTGTTTTTACAGTCTAGTTCTCCTTCAGAAAATGCTTTTCACGTAAAGCCAATTGTTGTACTGTTGTTTTGAGTTTAAGCAGTGTTCTTTATTTGTCATTTGTCCCTGATATTTTAAGATCTACCCTGATTTGTGATGCAGGAATTGAGAGGGTGTGCACCACCATTGTACAGAAAAGTGCTCTCTCTTCCGATTAATTACTGCTTTTTGTTTTCTAGGGAAAATGGAAACGTACTTCAACAACAGCGATTTCTCGACTGATATTCTGTTCCCAAAGGAAGAAGAGAATGATGAAGATGAGGGTGTGGATGGCTGTGATGTGCTTCCTTCCCTTCTAGAACTAGCCCAGGAGGCATCGGACATGACCTTTTACCCCAGTGATCTGCCAAACTTTTGACACAGACACCCTGAACCTTTCCACACACAAGACCAAGATGGGGTGCAGTTAAGCTCTTGTGTGATATAAAGTTATGCACACTAGGCACCAGTCAATTCAGAATGGTTTACGCAGATGCAGCAGACAAATTGCCTTTTCTTTTATTTCAGTCCTTTCTGAAACACTTAACACAACCCAACTGCCAGCTGCAGCTACACATCACATCACTGTGCAGTGGAGGAGGACTCCGATCTTGTATCACGTTTGTGTAGCTTTTGAGGGGGCAATGGGGCTTTGGCATTTATTGCACAGGAGCAAATTTCACTGATCTTCAATTACGTAAAATCAAGCACTGCTCTGTGGCCAGCGCACATGGTCCAGGCGTCACATGGTGTGGGGTCACAAAGTCAGGAATTGTACTTGGTGATACATGCTCAAGACACCTACTGATCATACCGTTCCTGAAACAGTTTTGTATAGCGTGAAATTGGAACTACCGTGTCAGTTTAAACAGTATGGATTTTAAACAGCTGACAGTGGGTTTATTTGTGTTGCAAGGGTAGAGGGAGACATGTAGTGTTGAAATGCCCCCCTCCCCCACACACACACAACTCCCTTGAGCAAGTTGAGCAGTCCCAAGGAGTAGCAACAGGGCGGTTATCAACGTGTTACTTGGTCAGTCGCTCAATTTATCAGTAATGTCTATCAAGTGCCGAGTAGTTGATGGGCCTTTTCAGTTCACAAAGACTGTGCATGCGTCTGTGTGTGTACACACGACATGGAAACAGATTTTCTAGGGACATGGATATGTTGTTCATCCACACTCATTGGCAGGTATCCTTGCCGCTTTAAATCTTGCCGGAAGGTCTTCAAGCTTGCTCCTCCCACCCACCCGGGTGGTATAACTCTCGGCTCCGCCCCATGACGTCAGATCTTCCTTACCGCTTGGAAGCTCAGGTTCCCTCCTTAACGCTCTGCGTTTGTGACTGGTTCCTATTTCTCCGTTTGCGGATTTAAAAATAAATTTTGCAAAAGACTTCAGTCTTCTATCCCTCATGACTGCGATGGACCGTCGACTCCGGTTCGGAGATGCCCATGCGAAAGATGTCTCAGACGGATCCACACTCCACGTGTGTCTACTGCTTAGGCCTTGAGCACGACCCGCGGGCTCGCGACCTGTGCTCATCTTTCGGCCTCGTCCTCGAAGACCGTGCTGCCCGATTGCAACTGGGCCGTCCGAGCGTTTCCCTCGGTGAAAGTCCAAGGAGGCCAGTTGGCGGTGTCAGCGGCCGGTATTTCATCCGGATCAGCTCGGCGGCGGATGTCGCCTCGAAGAGGAGGCGGCGCGGGCGTATCTTCCTCGGCATGGCATTTATCCCGCTCTCTCTGGGTTCTTCCTACCGGCTTCTTTTAAGGAGCTTTGTCTGTCCCTCTCCACTAAAGGAGAAGGGCCTGCGTCTGCTGGACCTTATTCTCGGTCCAAAAGAGGACAGGGGTAGTCCTCCGTCGGCGCTCTTGGGGCGGAAAGGTCCCTCTCCCCGGGCCGTCGACCGTCGGCGGTCGACCGCTCGGCTTCGGCCACTGGCCTCACGGTGTCCCCGTCAGGTCAGTTGACCAAGACTCCCACCGATGAAGTCGAGATTTTTCTCGACCCATTGGACGGGCTGTCGCCTTTAGCAGCCGAGATTCCCTCTCCCCGGTTCCCCGGAGGAGTTGAGATCCCGTGGGCTCGCCTGTGCCTCGGTTCCGGAGCCCTCGGATGGACCATCCGAGCGAAGGAGTGCGGTTCCGGCCGACACCTCCCGCACCGACCTCGGAAATTCCGGGACTCTCGGTCTCGGACCTCTTGCAGGTCCAGCCGATCCCACCGTCTAAGCGGTCTCGGTCTCGGCACATGATGGCGCAGCGTCGCCGCTGGTCCTCGTCCTCCTCCTCGGATGAGGGGAGCAGTAAGTGCGTCGTGAGTACGAGGACCTTATGTTGCAACAGCTCCTCCTGGCGGGAATAAGCCGACCCGTCGCCTTCCCGGCCATTAAGTGGCTGTCACGGGCGGCCGACACAACCCTCGACTTATCCGAGGCCTATACCCAGGCGGTTGTTCGGCCAAAACCAGCTGCTCCACCGATTCCGGTGGAACCTCCGCCTCCACAGCCACCAATTGGGGCTCCGACCAAGGATTCTCGGTCGGCTAAGGGTCTACCCCATCGGCTGTCAGTTACCCTCACTCCCGACTGACCTCGGCAGGTGAAGGGTGGCTCAGGCCAGAGGCAGCTCTTCGAGGACTCTTCCGAGTCCGAAGATGATTCCTCCTTTTTCTCCAAGCGACTGGACTTGGAGTCTTCAGGAGGTCAGTCAATGGACGATAGCCCGTCGTCCTTCCTAGGACTGCTTCGGCTCATCTCGGAGTCTACCGGGATGGAGCTCGAACCCGTTTCAAAACGGGCCAGGTATCCCCTCACGGAGATTCTGGACCGAGGGGATTCTCCGACGGAGGCCTTTCCGGTGGCCAAGGCCATAGTGGGTCCGGCACTGGAGCTTTGGCAGCGCCCTGCTTCCTGCCCTGCGCCTTCGGCCAGGATGGCCAGGAAGTATGCGGTCCCTACCGGTTCCTTGTCGGTTTTGAACACCCCTCTGCTGAGGGTTGGTTACCGACAGCGTTTTCGGCGCCGGCTAGCCAGGGATGTGGACAAACCTCCTGACAAGGAGTCCAAGAAATTGGACTATGTCGGGCTAAAAAGTCACGCCATGCCTCCTCTCGGCTCAGGCCAGTTCGGCCGTCCTCATGGCACATTTTTCTCATGCCCTGTTGGGCTCCTGGATGAGGTCATCCCTCATCTTCCCGCCGATCTGCAGACTACGGTTAAGCAGGTGCGGGACCAGGGCAGGGCAGTGGCCAAACAACAGCTCCAGACTGCTTTGGATATAGGGGACTCATGTGCCAGATCGGTGGCGGCGCGAGTGGCTTCGTCGGCGAGGCTTGGCTGAGGATATCCACCTTTACTCGGATACCCAGCACAAGTTGGCAGATGTTCCTTTTGGGGACTGACCTCTTGACCCTGGGGTGGAAGGTCACCTGCAGAGATCGAAAGTCAGTGCCACCTTGGACTCGGTCGCTTCGCTCAGGACAAGGCATAAACCACAGCCCTAAGCCCTTCAAGTCGCTTCTGTACTTTGAGCCTTGACCCAACAACATCAGGCCAAGCAGGCTCGGCCTTGGCATCCCAAACCCAAGCCGCGGCTTCCTCTAACAGGAGGCAGGGAGGAAAGGGCCCAGGAGGTCCCTCGGCGGTCCTCCTCCAAGCCTGCCCAGTGGCAGGCTGAGGGTGTAGCCCCATCCCGTCACCTTACCCCTAGGTCCGCCCGTGGGGGCGGCTCCGGCACTTCCGTTCCGCCTGGTCCGCTGTTACCACGGACAGGTGGGTCTTAGAGGTGGTGGGAAGAGGCCTGCCTCTGGAATTGAGCAGGCACCACCCTTCAGGCGTCGCCCCTCGGGGAGCCGGGATCCCAGCCTCACTGGCGGCTCATCGAGACGACATCGCTCTCCTCCTCCAGAAGGAGGTGGTAAGAGAGTGGTGGACCCTCCTTCAGACCCAGGGTTTGTGTCCAGGTACTTCCTGGTTCCGAAGCGGACGGGGGCTGGCGCCCATTCTGACCTACGACCTAAACAAGTTCCTAAGGTCTCGAACCTTCAGGATGGTCACTCTGGCTCAGATAATACCATCCTTGGAGCAGCGGTGTGGTTCTGCTCTCTGGACTTGCAGGGCCAGCGTTTTTCACGTCCCTATCCGTCCGCCCCACCAGAGATTCCTTCGCCTGAGCGGAAGGATCCCTCTGAGTTCCAAGCCATGCCCTTCGGCTTGTCTCCAGCTCAGGGTCTTCACCAAATGCATGGCAGTGGTGACAGCATTCCTCTTGGCGCGAGGGTCGGGTGTACCCTTACCTGGGCGACTGGCTGATAGCAGCTCCCCTCCAGGAAGGAGGAGTGGTCCAGAGATCTGGCCTCAGGTCTGCTCTCAACTGGGCCTCCTTATCAACGAGGCCAAGTCAGAACTCGAGCCGAAGCAGGTGATTCTATTCATCGGGGCGCAGCTCGACTCTCTTCGAGCCAGAGCGCGGCTCCCGGCGGACAGGGCCGAGGTTCTTTCCTCCTTTGCCCGATCATTTCTGGTTGGGCAATTGCGCCCTGCCCGGGACTTCCTGCGCCTCCTGGGTCTCATGGCGGCCTGCACCAGCGTGGTCCGTTGGGCCCGCTGGAACATCGTCCTTCAGTGGGGACTGGCCAGCCAGTGGTCCTAGCGCTGCGATCCTTGGACCAGCTTGTGTCGGTGACACAGGGATGTGGGCAGCTCTCAGTGGTGGACCGTTCCAGATCATTTGCAGGAGGGCATCCCGTTAAATCCGCCCGAGCCGACGGTCTCTCTATCGACCGATGCCTCTCTGATGGGTTGGGGTGCCCATCTGGGGGAACACCGGGCTCATGGCCTCTGGTCCCCGCGGGAGTCCCGATGCCACATCAACCTGCTGGAGCTCCGAGCGGTCCGCCTAGCTCTCACCGCCTTTGCTCCGTTCCTCCGGGGTCAAGTGGTCCGAGTCCAGACGGACAATACCACGACCATGTACTATCTAAACCGCCAGGGCGGGACGCTCCATGCTTCTATGCAAGGCTCTCCGCATTTGGTCACTCGTCGCAGCCTGGAGGCGGATCTCCTAGCCATTCACGTGGCAGGGCCTCCAACACCCTGGCCGATGCCCTGAGCCGGATAGGGCTGCATCCACAGTGGTCTGTCCTGCCGAGGTAGTACAGCATCTGTTCTCCCTTTGGGGGCACACCTCAGGTGGACCTGTTTGCCTCCATGGAGAGCGAAGCTGAGTCTGTTCCATGCCGCCCCCTCAGCAGGGCTCGCTGCAGGGATGCCTTCTCGAGGCAATGGACCCCGGGCCTCTTTACGCCTTTCCGCATTTCCCTTGATCCACAAGGTGCTTCTCAAGGCGAGAGGGACAAGGCGCGAGGTGATTCTGATAGCCCCAGACTGGCCTCGCCAGTTCTGGTACCAGATCTCCTCAGTCTCAGCTCCAGGACTCAGCGGCAGCTTCCAGCTCGCCCGGACCTGCTCTCAGTCAATCAGGGAAGGTGTTCCATCGGACCTTCAATCCCTGCACCTGGCGGCCTGGTTCCTGGGCGGCTAGAGTTCCAGGCCTTGGTCTTTCCGGCGAGGTCCTCAATGTAGTTGGGCGTCCCGTGAGAGTCGACCAGAAAATGCTATGCCTTCAAATGGAAAAGGTTTTCCATTTGGTGTCAGAACAAGGGCTTGGACCCTTCCTCCTGTTCCTTGGCAAGCATCTTGGACTATTTATGGTCCCTTTCTAGTCAGGAGCAGATCGGCGACCCTAGGGTGCACCTGGCAGCCATCTCTGCTTACGGTAGCGGGCGGGAAGCAGTCAGTGGCGCAGGAGAAGGTGGTCTGGCGCTTTTCAAGGCCTTGATCATTTCCCTCCAGTCGGGAACCCCACCTCCGTGGGATCTACTGCTGGTACTGGCAAAGCTCATGGGCAAGCCATTGAACCTATGCACAGGTATTATCTCTCTGCGCCTGTGCGTGAAGACACGCCTTCTTGGTGGCTATCACGTCAGCCAGAAGGATGGGAGAGCTCCAGGCGCTTTCCATCGAGTCTCCTTACCTGGTCTTCCACAGGGACAAGGTTGTCCTCGCCCCCCGAAATTCCTTCGAAGGTGGTGTAGGAGTTCACCTTAACCAGGTGTTGACTCTGCCGGTGTTCTACCCCAATCACACCTCGGAGGCGAATATAGGCTCCATACTCTGGACCCTAGAAGGCGCTCGCTTATTATAAGGGTATACGGCTGAAGTCGAGGAGAGGTTAGCCAGCTGTTTGTCACCTCACAGCTGAAGCCGCATCTGGCAGACCTGCAGCCAAGCGGACGATAAGCAGGTGGGTAACCTCCTGCATAGATCTCTGCTATAAGTTGGCGGGCATGGAGCCTCCCAGAGGATAAAGCTCATTCTACCCGCCATACTGCTGGCAGGTGGCTGCTTCCAGGGACGTCCCTATCCAGGAAATCTGCAGGGCTGCTACCTGGAGTCAGCAAACACCTTCATTACCCACTACCACATCGACCTTGAGTCACGCGGGATGCTGGTTTTGGGGCCTCGGTTCTCAGTCTCTCTTTCCCAAGTAAGTATTGGGGTGTGCGTCTTGCCTCCTCCTCCCGGAGAACTGCTAGAGTCTGCCAATGAGTGTGGATGAACAACATATCCATGTCCTAGAAATACAGGTTACTCACCTGTAACAGGAGTTCTAGGAATGGTATATGTTGTTCATCCACGACCACCGACCTCCCGGCTTCGACGCACAACCTGAGCTTCCAGCGGGCCAGATCTGGCGTCATGGGGCGGAGCCGAGAGTTATACCACCCGGGTGGGTGGGAGGAGCAAGCTTGAAGACCTTCCGGCAAGATTTAAAGCGGCAAGGATACCTGCCAATGAGTGTGGATGAACAACATATACCATTCCTAGAACTCCTGTTACAGGTGAGTAACCTGTATTTGTCAGAAGAAAAGGACCTTTAGGCCCATCCAGTCTGCCTGTTCTGTCACCACTGACCCTAGTTAGTCATACGTGTCACTTCATCCTCCCGTTCCTCTGCCTAATATGCCCCATGCCTATTCCATGCATGTTTGAAGCTCCACATAGCCCTTTCCCCCACTACTTCTTCTGGTAGGCTGTGCCAGTCATCCACCACCCCTTCCATGAAGAAGTATTTCCGTACATCTGTCCTAAACTTCCCCCCTTTAGGTTCAATGCATGCCTCCTTGTTCCAAAGCCTTCCTTTCTCTGAAACAATCCACTGGCCTTGCACCGTGTTCACTCCTGTGAGGTACCTGTAGGTTTCGGTCATGTCCTGTCTCGCTCTTCTTTCTTCCAGGGAGTACATGTTGAGTCCTGCAGTCTTTCCTGGTATGGCTTCTCGTGCAGCCCTCAGCATTTTGGTTGCCCTCCTCAGTAATGCCTTCACCCTTCCAGAGGTGCAGCCTCCAGAACTGGATACAGTATTCCAGATGGGGCCTCACCAGTGAGCAATACAGTGGCGGCACCACCTCACTCCTGCTGCTAGAAATCCCTCTCCCAGTGCACCCCAGTATCCTGCTCACCTTTTTTCTCTACATTGTCACATTGCCCAGCCACCTTGAGGTCATGAGATAAAAAGATCCCTAAGTGTCTTTCTTGCTTGGCGACTAGGTTCCACTTCCCGCATCTTACACACAGCCCCTGGGTTCTGCAGCTCAAAGTGCATAACCTTCCTTTTTTTGGCATTGAAACCCAGCTATCACCCCCTAGGCCATTCCTCTTATTTACTCAGATCCCTTTGCATTCTCTCCACTCCTTCCTGCATGTCAAATTTTTGTACCATCCATAAAGAGACACCTTATCCTCAAGCTTCTCTGCAGTGTCACTTACGAAGACGTTGAAGAGGACTGGTCTCAGCACCGGACCTTGTGGCATACCACTAGTTGCTTTTCCTATCACCTGAGTGGCTACCATTTATCCATCTCCTTTGCCTCCTGTCCCTTAACCCGTTTGATACCCAGCGTGTCACTTTCTCCCCCACCCCCAGGCTGCTTAGTTTCTTAACTAGCCTCCTGGGTGGCACAGTGTTAGAAGCCTTCCTGAAGTCCATATAGGTCATATCCACTGCTCTCCCTTGATCCACCTCCCTGGTAACCCATAGAATTTGCCAGCAGATAAGGAGCGGTTGGAACCCTTGTGTGCCAGTTTTTCCCTGCCTATAGGATCTCTGCAGATTCTGTGTACTCTACGGCCCGTTCACACACACACACACACACACACACACCAAGATTCCCTTATGCCTATCACATGCATTCTTGACACACACCCCAAATCCATGCTGCTTCGGGTCTTGTAACCCATTGGATTCAAGATATTCCACAATCCTTTCCCTCAACAGTAACTCCATTAACTTCTCACCACCGAAGTCAGGCTAACTGGCCTATAATTGCCAGCATTTTCCCTGCCATCACTTTTGTGAAGTGGACTACATCTGTCCTCCTCTGGAACCACTCTTGTTTCCAGTGAGCTGTTAAATAGGACCATCAGAGGTGCGTCGGTACCTCCCTGAGCTCCGTCAGTGCACTTGGATGCACCCCATCTGGCCCCATTGCTTTGTCCAACTTTAGACTGGCAAGTCCCTTTAGGACATGCTCTCTGAAAGCAGTCTAGTGTCCACCTCCCTCTAATGTTCCTGTTACTCTTTTGAGGTCCCTCCCATTCTCCATCCTCTTGTGAACCCTGAACAAAAGTATTTGTTCAGGATGTCTGCATTTTCCTGGTCCCCCTCTGCACAAATCCCACCACCCCTTCCCCTTTTAATCTTACAGTCCCACCCAAAGTCGTCATCCTTTCACTTACGTAACTAAAAAATGTCTTGTCTCTCTTCCTCACTGAGTTGGCTAGTCTCTTTTCATTTGTGCTTTTTGCGCTCCTTACTGCTGTCCCTGCTTCCCCCTGTTCCATTGATGCACCTGCCTATCCTCCTCCCTCTGCATTTCCTTACACGTTCTGAATGCTGTCTATTCCACCACCTTTTTCGAGAACCATAGCAGTCTGTATTTCTTCTTGCTTTTGCTCATTTGTTTGACGCAGAGGTTTGTTGCCTTCCCTGTGACCCTTTTTAGCTTCACCTGCTGTTGCTTCACCCACCCAGGTCATCCCTGGAGCATTTGCCCATCTTTTAAAAATCTGCCCTCCTGAAGTCCAGGACTCTCGCTCTTGTGCAGTTCAGTTCCACAGCCATCCTTATACTGAGCCACAGTGCATGGTCATCGTTGTTCCCCAGGTGACCCAGTCAAAGAAATCTGTGAGATTAGTGTGACATGAACCCCCCCAAAAAAAAAAAACCGTTGAAACCATGCTGGTGGTGGTCTTGCAGCTCTTTTGCCTCCAGGTGCTCCACAAGCCTCTCCTGCAGTAGTGTCTCCATTAACTTCCCCACCACTGGTGTGAGATTGACTGGCATGTAGTTGGCTTCCTCTGTACCATTTCTTTTCTACGGAGTTGGCATTCCAGTATCTGTAACTTTCCTCATCTCCAGTGAAGTGCTAAAAAGCACGGGGGGCAACACTATGCTCAGTTCCTTAAGGACCCTTGGATGAATTCTGTTATACCCCAGTGCCTTATTCTCCTTTAAGGCTTCCAGTCCCTTCTGGACCCTCTCCACCGAGATTAGACTTGTGTCCACAGCCAACCTACACCCCACGTGAAGACACAGCAGAAGTAATCTTTTAGGATTTCTGTCTCTTGATCATCCTCTGTGCAGCCGTCCTGGTTCTCACTTTCCACCCACATATCTGAAGAAGATCTTGTCACCTTTTAGCTATTCTCTCCTCTGTTTGTGCGTTAACTGCCCTCATCATCCTTCTTGCCTCCCTTTGTTTTGTCATACACTTCCCAGTCTTCATCCTTTTTTATCTCCTTGTACTTCATAAACTGTTTTCTTTTTCACTGCCTTTGCCAGCTCCTTAGAGAACCATAGCAGCCTCTTTCTCCTGTTTCCTTTGCACACTTCCTTCAAACAGCATGCCGTTCACTGGGCTATATCCTCCTTAATCTTTCTCTGGTGAGCCTCCCCTGCACCTCTGCCTTACCTCCTTTGAGGCATTCTCTGAGACAGTTTCCCATTTCTTTAAAATCTGCCAGCTGAAGTCCAGGACCTTTGTCTTGGTGTGGTTCTTTTCCTGTCCAAGCCATATGCCAGACCACCCAGCATGGTGATCACTTGGTGACGTGTTACTAGGTTGACCATTTCAGTTCACCAAGTGTGTGTGTACGGTATGTTACTCCAACCAAGAGTGTATGTGTGCAATGTTTTACTAGGTTGGAAATTTCAGTTCACACAGAGTGGGTCTGTACGAAGCGTTAATTGGTTGAGCAGTTCAGCTCACTGAGAGAGTATGTTGGGTGGCCATTTTAATTCTCCCAAGAGTGTGTGTGTGTGTATATGTGTTACTTGGCTGGCCCTTCTGTTCGCCAGAGGCTTGTTGCACAGCTGACCCTTTCAGTTTACCTGGAGTATCTGTGCAGTGTGTTTTGTGTCGACTCCTGTAGGGAGGTAGAATTTGTATGGGTTGTCCTTTCCCTGTCAACTCACCAGGAGTATCAATGAGTGATTTTTCTAGTTGGCTTTCTTAGGAGTGTATGTAAGCGACATGCTACATGGTTGGCCTTTCCATTTGATTCTTAGTGATGTGTTGTCAGCATCTCCGCTTCCCGACCCTGAACATGTGGCAGAATGCCACAGGTGCACAGTGAGCAGATTTTACCCACAGTGCTGTGGTATGCAATCAATAAATCAGTGCCTGGATAGCAAGCAGAGTCCTGGCTTTGTGCTAAGTATTATGAGAGGTTTGGGAGGAATTCCATGTCTGAGTGGCATGTCTTGTTAAATCTAGCAGTAGTATCTTGCCAGCAAGACAGAATTGGGGGGATAGTGGCATCACTTGTCTTGGGAGTTTAGCATCACAGATGGGTGCACAAATAAACAAGTCGACAGTTTTAGCACAAAAAAGAGACTAAAGGCCTGAGGTAGATAAATGGAACCATGTGTAATCAGTCGAATGCCTGGAGTAGCAAAACATTTATTTTACTGTGGATTGCCCTGTCCAAAGTATTAAAGCTTGTTTTCAGTAGAACCTGCTTCACCTAACCTGAGAAAGTGTGTTCTTTAAACTTCTTGTTGGTCTAGTGAAAAGTTATCAGATTACCCACTTTGTTCATCCTAGAGTAACAGTAAAGTAAGGTTGGGAGGGACACTTGGTGCATCAAGTGCCCCCCACTCACCCCATAAGCAGAGAATAGGTAGGCTGTGTAGTGCTGACAGATTGATTTATAGGGTTGCTGCAGATTAAGTGCTGAAATTCATTCTTGTGTCTCATGTCTCTGTTCTGGTGATGGGTAGATTACCCTTTCACCTTGAAACATGCTTGTACATGTACCTTGAAACACACTCGTACATGTCTGCGTGCGTCTGATGGCACCTGTCTGTTGAAGTACGTCTACAAAAAAAAAAAGACCCTTTAAGGTCACAGCAAAATTCAGTTTTGGCTGTGACCTGCTCTTCATGCCTCATCTAGCTGTTTCTTTCTCACATTGTAATGATGTCGATTCTTTTGTGGTGACCTGTTGTGAACACATGTATATACCAGTAGTTCTTAAGTTCTTTATAGCTCATTTTGTACACTTAAAGTTTTGGTGGCACTAAAGCACTTTGTAATTCTGTGTCTATATAAGTTTTTATGCCTTGTGTATATACTATGTATGTATATATTTATATATATATACATTTTGAATTAAAAAATACAAAGGGCTTAATATAAGAATTTCTTCTATATTATTAATAAAGTTACTGTATTATTGTGCATTATTTGAAAGCGAGTCTGTTTTTGCAGTGGGTGCTGTATCACATACGGCCTGTTGAAACAATCTGTGAGGGCTGCTCCGATGTTCTAAAAATGAAATTATTAATCTCATCCATATTTGCATCATCTGTATTGGTTCTTCTGATAACACTGATTTAAATTCAAGAGATATTTTCTTAACAAATGGAAAACTACCATATGTGACTACACTCGTTTTGTCTTAAATAGTATTTGAAATAAATTATCAAAGTTGACATAGGAACATAAAAATTAAAACACTTGGGTACTAAACACAGCTAAATTATCTTTAAAAGCAAATTATTTACAAGGTAGACACATATCTAAGAAATTATTGTTTTACGAGAAAGGAGACGCTATCAGCATGGTTTTCACCAAAGTTTAGTAAACTAAAAGAAGGGTTTCAGAGTGCACCAGTGTTGTTAGGAATTCAGTATATAACACAGATGTCCATATTTTTAACAAATCATTACATAATTGTACGATCTTACTTCAAGGAAGGCTCTTGCAGCAGGCCACACCAGTAGGACTGTGCTGCCAGGCACTAGGACCACACAGAAAACTTCTAGCTAGCAGTCTTCCACTGGGGACCGCCATCAGTCTTCTGACGTCAGCACAGGCTATACCAGCAGGTGGTCCCCTACACCACCTCAGTTCTTTTCCCGCCATCGGCCCGTGCATGTCGGACCTCCATGAACATCGCAGCTATAGTCAATTGCCATTCCTGCACTTTTGTGCCTTTTTTCATTTAAGTGTTAACATCGATTTTTCAATGTTTCCTTTGACGGGTTTATTTATGCCTTCTCCACCCACCTTGTCTTCTGACCACTCCACTAAGTGTGCCTGCAGCAAGCAGATTCCTTAAAAGGATGGCCATTCTTCATGCCTGATTTGCCTAGGCCCCATGTAACCCTACGAATTGCCAGCCAGTGGGCGGTGAGTTATGTGATTTTTTGACCCGGGCACCTAGAGGATAAAGACATCAAAGAGTAACAGACCGGAGAACTTTCCTTGCAGACAAAAGGTATTTTATTAAGAGCGACGCAGCGCTCTGTGCAATCTGGTTACATGTTCTCGTTGCACGTTCTGGTTACATGTTCTCCCAAAGCTTTAGGCAGTGGGGTATATATACAGTGTGAAAATTTCAGGAAGTTACAAATAAGGTAGTACTTTAGCTACATGATATTTGTCAATCTCTGATTGGCTATGTTGGTATGACCTAATGTTGACCATGAATTGTGACACTGGTGATTATGTTTTTGCTTGGTCATTGCTTTCATAACAGTTTATCCATATTTGGTCATACTGCTTCCCCTAGTTTAAAAATATAGTGTTTCTGATGAAGAACTGGTTGATACGAAAGCTAGAGCTCTTTGTTCTTGTTAACATTTATGTTGGTCCATTGAAAGGTATCAAATCATTTGCTTCTGGATTTACAATTAAGCTAACAATTTTACCTGTTACCACAAGATGGCGACATTGCTCCATTAGGATTATACTGAGACATTTGTTAAACCAATATGACAAACGAGCAGAAGTAATCCAGAATGTATCCTAGTACATTTAATAACACTTTGTAATTAAAACGGAACTTACTAGCATGTAGAAAACAGGTAATCTCAAGCAGACACTACTGCTAGGTCTTTTTTTATGCTTGCCCCTTATTGATTGCATATCACGAAATATGTTTAGGTCGGACATTTAGTATTAGTTGTAGCTCCCCACAACTAATACAAAGTTAACTGACCATTATACGTATATGGACTATGCAATCTGAAAGTTTACTTTGTATTTTTAGGAAGTCTTCTGATCCAGATGCCGTCATAACTCCTTAAGACCCACTTGGCACAGGCTGACTTTGTTTTGGCCGATTTTAAGGTCACATAGTCTGTATGCTGTCACAGCTCCCTGTGGTTTACATATCGCCGACTGACCTTTTTTGTAACTTTAAAAGAGCACAGGCATTATTAGGTAACCCTAACAGCGTGTGTATGTGTATATATAGATATATATACACCAGAATCTATATGCTGTAAACCCAAAGGGTTGTTTAATAAGGTACAGCTACTGAGGGGCTGTTTCCATATAATGACTACGTCTTAGATACATGTTGTTCTTAATTTTGAGCTGTTTGTCATAGAACAGCATAGTTTGACATATCTCAGTATTTTCCCATAGCTGAGGCATGTGCTGATTATGCAGTGTGATGTTGTACTCTCATGCGTTGTGTTTATGATTAAGGAAGCAACAGCTTGTTCTCTCTCTAAGCTACCTAACAACCTTGAGATTAGAAATGTCTTATTGTACATGGTGTGTCCATCCACTACTATGCTTGCACGAGGATTTGTTTTAGTCACATACAACAGTACCAGTAAAACAAAACAAGATAGTGATAACACATTTGTGTATAGCAAGTACATTATAAGCATAGCAGTAATTAAAACATAGTTAATGTTACACCCCAGTCACGACACTGAAGCCTGCCAGCCTTGCCAGAAGTTCAACCAGGCCACTCTGAGACATTGATTAAAAATGCTTGAGAGCCATTTTCTTAAGCAGAAGCTCTTTGCGATGGAAAAAGAGCTACAGGCCAGGAACTCTTCGGACTCACCGGCACAGTCCTCCGGGGCCGCCGACTCTTCTCATAAGGAGAAGTCAGGAAAGCACAAGCACTGGAACAGACAGGATCGCCCCACAAACCCATGACTGTGACAGCGTCTTCCTCGCGCAGGGGGTCGGCGCCTCCAGCCCTCACTCCTTCCAGGCTCCTGGTGGGTCCGCCACTCGCCCTCTTGTTTCGGGCGGCAGCTCTTCAGGGCAGGGGACCTTGTCTCCTGCTCCCCAGCCCCTGATGCTCAGGCCCTTGACCTCTACGGGCTGTAAATTGGGTGGTTTGGCCGGTTCTGTGCTCTCAGATGGCAGCTTTGCATCGTCACCCCACCCCCGGCCATGGCTCTGCCTTCTTTGTCTCCCAATCCTGGGACTGACACCAGTTTGGATAGGCAGCACCCGAGACAGACGACCGCCATTTCTTCCTCCCTTGCATCGCCTCTGCCTCCACCCAGGGGATCTCCCTCTCCCCTAGCACCAGCCTCTCCTATAGGGCCGGTATTCCCAGGCTCTCTAGGCTGTCGTCTGTTAGACCACCGCCTGTGCTGCCAGCGCCCCAACCTGCAGGCCCAAGGCTGGCACCACCTTCCCCGCAGCCAGCACCTGCTAACCCATCACCAAAACCCTTACAGGCGCCGGATGAGCCTATGCTGGGTTACTCGTTGCCGGATCCGCAGCCGCCATACCCTAACCCGTCTTCTTTACCGTTTCTACCCATCTATAACTTTATGCCACAGGTAGACTTTAATGCCTTGTTTTCAACATAGTGGTCATTAGACCCCTGTCCCTCAGGGCCCACCTCTGGCCTCTCTTCCTCCCCTTCCCCGATCCCTCTTCCAGGGACAGCGGTGGGGCTGACCTGAGTGAACACTGCGACTGGGTCTTCGGGCATCCGTCCAGACACTGGAACAGGCTCAAAAAGGGGTGATCATTAGCTTCTGATGCCAGTCCTGATAGTCCTCTGAAGTTGGCGCCTTCTCTTCTGGATCTTCCTCCTCCCCAGAGAGCCGTCAGCAGGAGAGGATCAGCCCAATAAGTACCCAAGTCCCCCACCCCCACGCTCCATTCTTTATGTTCGTTACAGTATATCTAATTGATTATTTCCTGCCATCTTAACAATACCAGCATGCTCTGGGGGTAATGCACCTATAATTCAGCAGTGTTCCACTTTGCGTGAAAATATAGAGCGGTGGTAAGGGGAGGAGCCACAGGGGGTGGGGTCACCAGGGGCGGAGCTACCGGTGGGCGGAGTCAGGATGCAATAAATGCATAAGAAACAAGAAATAAGAGCAATATGATGATCTGGAGGCCTCTGTAGTGTGCAGTAGCAAAAAAAAAAAGTGTGATAAAACATACTGGAGAACCTTTGCATTCTAGTTGCAGGCCAGGCAACAGTTTGTGAGAGTCTTGACATTTTGGTGAGGCCATACTACAACTCTTTACTAGTGCCTGCAAGGCCAAGATCTAATCTTGGTTTCTAGTCCTGCCCAATGAGCTGCAGCTTCCAAATAAGGGAAACTGTCAACATCAGGGCCCTCAATTGTGATGAGCATAAGTGCATTTAGCACACTGGCACTTAATCTATTTCGTTCCTGCGTTTTTATTCAATTCAGTGCAGAAAACACCCTCTCACAACCTGCAGTTGACATGGGTATTATCATTGCCAGTTCTGCCAAAGTAGATATGTTTGGATACAGGTCTACATACTTAGTAGTTAGAGCGTGCAGCACATCAGAAATAGTCTTAAAGCCCATCTTTTCCGTGAACACGAGACTGCGCAGAGAAGCCCATTCCAGTGCAGAAGCATCTACATCCACAACAGTAGCATACTGACCAAGAATAATCTCAAGGCTATCACTACCATACCCTTTCAACTCTTCAATATCACCTTCCTGCATCATGCTGGGGTCAAAGATACTGAACGCATCCAAAAGTTCTGTGCTTGGAAACCTTTGCTCAATTTGAGCAATTAGGGCCCTAATAAACTTGTCATGCACAGAGGTTCTGAAATGATTTAACTGTGGTTCGCTAAATGACAAGTTCAGGCCATTATCATTCAGGAGTACTAGTTCAGGCGAAACGGAGGAGAAGTACTGACCAGGTACCAGTAGGCGTGCCCTAAGAATCTCTAAAGTGGAATGTAAATGTCTCTTTTTATCAGTAAAATTCAGAGCTGATGTTTGAAAGCATTTAGATAAGATGCTAAGGTGTGGACGTATGTCACACATCATGCATAAAATAGAGAAAAACTCCAGTTTCCACCATTTTTACTAGGCCCACAGCTTGGGGATCATGCCTTTCGGAGGCCTCTCTATGCAAGGACGTAACAACGGATGGGAAAATCTTCCTTAGTGTGTCACATGCTGCATCATGGGACAACCACCTAACTGCATTTGCCTGTTTAGGCTTTAAAACAGGGTTTTCCATTGCCTGCTGAATTTCTTTCAGGGCAGCCTGTGAACAACAGAGTTTTCATAATATCTGTATAAGTGATCTAGTATTTGATTAAACTTTTAATGGCGTTCACTTCATTTGCTGCTGCCTTTACAGCCAGGACCTCGGTGAAGTCATAACAGTGATTTTCAACAAATTGGGATGACTTCTTTCAGCTTTTTAGCCACCCCGGTTTGCCTGCCCAGCATAACGGCTGCTCCATCACTGCCTAACCCTGCAAGGTGATCAACCAAGATTTGATTATCAGAGAACTCCAGCATATTTTTTTAACAATTGTGTCTGCCTTTCCATCAATTAGTTCCTCAAGTCCCAGGAAAGAAACTCTGGGTTTCCCTTCTTTGCAGTACATACCATACAAAATGAGCTGCTTCATAACAGCAATATCAGTTGTTTCGTCCACCAAATATGAAAAAAATTTGGCAGCCTTCAAATCTGTAAGAACTGATCTCCTGACCACCTCACCCAGAGAGAGAACCATTTCTCTGACAGTTCGATCAGAACAATATTTAACAGCATCAGCAATATGTATATTGTCTAGAGTATTTGCATCCCAATGATTTGCGAGATCCAGCAGTCGGCCATATTTCGTTGTGTGAGGCAACTCATTTTATTAGCCAGTACATGCAACGAAGGGATACAAAGCTTCTTTTTCCAGGGTCAGGGCCTGCTGCATTACCTGCTCTATTCCACCTTTTGAAGCTGAAATTCTGCAGTTAGCTTCCGGTTCAGAAGCAACAACGTAAACTGAACTGTTCTGATGCCTTTTTATAGCATCTTCTCTGAATGTCTTACACCCACTGAGTACCCAAACTGTTCCTGATTTGGGCATCTGTTTTATGCAAAATGCACAAAACATGCCATCATTTTCTTTGTACTGTAACCAACAGTATTTGTTAAGCCAGCCAGTATAAAAACCTGTTGCTCTATGCTTAGAGTTTTTTTTTCTGTATTACAGGAGTAGGTACAGGGAGTCTCTTTGACATCAACGGCGATATCAACTGGACCAACTGGCATTGTCCCAATCATTGACTCACGACTGTCATCTTGATCAGGATGTTTCCGTTTTTTAGTTAATTTGAAACCAGTTAGTTTCTGCATTGTGTACAATAAAGCTTTTTTTCCCTCCTAAGTGTTGTCGTGTGTTTATTTGTCAATACAGAACGAGAGTTTGGTAATGCTGGTTGAGCCCCAAATGTTTTCTCACACAAATATTTTTCTGCTCCCTGAATCAGGGTTTAGAACAAGTGACCACTGACGAAGCCAGGCTGCACAACAGCTTGACTGGTGGGACAGACTGTAGACCCCCTGGTGGCACAGTTAAGGAGCCCCAAATTTTTTTCTGTCTCACACAAATATTTTTTTAGTCCCCGAATCAGGGTTTAGAAACAAGTGACCACTGATGAAGCAAGGCTGCACAACCCGACAGGTGGGACAGACACTGTAGACTGGCTACAAAACAAATCTCTGGTGGTCAGGTTTATTTTTATTTGGTCTAACTTCAGCTAAGGTCCTTCCAGTGTCACCTATCAAAGGGCTATAAAGTGC
The DNA here is from genome assembly GCA_016271365.2 of Neoceratodus forsteri. Taxonomy (NCBI): domain Eukaryota; kingdom Metazoa; phylum Chordata; order Ceratodontiformes; family Ceratodontidae; genus Neoceratodus; species Neoceratodus forsteri. The sequence continues at coordinate 362,914,869 of JADMNL010000023.1, read as the reverse complement.
ACCAAAACGTTGATCTTCTGCGCTGTCACTGTGTTTGTTTTTTTTTAACTGCCAGTATTTTTTTCTACCCTTCAGCAGTTCAAAGAAAGCTTCTGCCCAGGTCCGCTGTGGAGACCACACAGTGATTCTGCTCCCCTCTCAAATCAAACCCAAATAGTCCTCCTCAAACTTTCAGATCTTTTTTAAGTAAAACTGCCTGCTCAGTCAGTTAAATAAAACACAGCCAACACTTCTCTAAGAGTCAGTGACTCACAGGCAATCTGTATTTTTTATTGCAGTCACTGCAAGTTATTTTTCAGCAGTCAAATGGGTGAAGGCTGCTGCTCTGTGGAGTCCACACAATGATCTTTCCCTCCCCTGCCCCCCTCACTCAGCCCACGTCAAAGTAACAGTAAAGTTCAGTAAAATAGTTTTCACTGGGATCAACACTGCAGTACTTCTTTAACGCAGATAGGTTTATGTTTTTGTCAGGGGGTTTAGCTGCCTGTTATCATAAATCAATGCAGCCCGACTTCAACACGCTAAGCGATCTCGATCCTGGAAGACACACAGTCACACTGGCAAAAGCCCTCGGTGGCAGCAGACTACTTTAGTGGGACTTAGCCCTAAGTGTTGTAGCTGCTCCACTATAGGGTTTCTTGGCTGTCACTCACCTGCTTCTTCCTCGATTGGTTCTACGATTTGGCGCTTTGTATGGTCTGCTGACTGCTAGTCCAACAACCCCGTGATCACCGATGGTGCTTCCACAACTGCGGTTGCGCGATCAAAACCTCCGTGACCGTAGGCATCTGCACTTCGCATGCATGCGCTCCTGGATACTGAAATCTGCTGCTCGCGTGCGCGCTCCTAGTGTGATCGCAAACATTTAAAGAGACAGTACGCGCTAAGCGCTAGGGCAGCAATCAAGCAGGAAAGAGTGGCGACAATACAAAATGAGAGGCAGACATTCAAGATAGCGTGGCGGCCCGCCTCTCAGTTTTAATGAATGGGGATCACTGAATCAGTTGCAGGGGCTGTAGAATTTATCTTGGTGGTTCTCTCTAAATGCGACAAGAAAATGCTCAGTATTACTGAAAGGTCACAGGAAGAGGGAAAAGTCCTTGCAAAATATGTGACATTCCTGTGTGATCCAGCAAACTGAAAATTACATTTTCAAAGGGGGTTGAAGTCCCTGGTTAGCTAATTGGTGTAATAAAGTCTCTGGATGAGAGAAGCCATCTTCCCTGTCATAAACCTTTAAGATCAAAAGGAGAAATAATTTTAGGTGTCAGCAAGGTTACCACAGTCTGATTAAATTTTTTTTAGTAGTGCCAGGAAGTGGTGATATGAGGACCCAAATAAGGAAATAAATAATTCCTTAAAATCTGGAAAGAGCAAGAGTGACATCTACTGGCCGAAATGTTGGGACCAGACCAGGAATTTTTTTCCGACTGCCAGAGGGACTATAAATACCCCCTGTAAACAGAAGCTCATTGCAATGCACTTTGGACACTCCTGACAAGACAGAACAACCTGCCAGTGGCTGAAAAGGAAGAAAGGATTTTTCATACTTCACTTATTTTTCTGGACTATAATTTACTGCGAACTTAATGAGCTGGTGTACTGCCTGCAATTAATTGTAACTTTTAGATGTAGTCAGCTAGCATTTCTTATAAAAGTATTTTTTTCTTTTCAAACATGAAGTCTTTCTGTGTTCTGACTATATGCAGTTAGCCCCAGCACTTGAACTGCTCCAGAGAGGAAAAGGTTCACTGTATGCCAAGGCTCAGTTGGGCTTGAGCTCAGTTTTCAGACCTCTGTCCCAGGTACCCCTCTGTGTAACCGTCAGATTCTTTACTCCGCCTGAGAAGTCACTCCGGAGATCCTCTCCTTCACTTCAGTTTGGTTTAAATAAAAATCGGTCGGTTTTTCAACTGTTTACTTGTTTTTTTTGGTATTCTGATCTGTGTCCACGGTACAGTAAGTGTTTAGTAGGTAGTTTAGTGTTTTGTGGTAGAAATTGTTTTTCGTTCGGTTTCTTCCGTCGGTTCAGTTAGGAACCGAAGCAAATCTGTTTTGTTCTTTTCTGTGTCTTGTATTGTGGTTTCCGGTACTTATCGTATCCTAAAAAAAAAGATAATTTCTTTGTTTTTTTTTAACCAATCCGTGACACAGTTGGAACCGATAGGTTTGTAGTTGCCTGGCTTAAATGCTGGCAAGGGTAACTTTTTTCCTTTAGGCATGTCTGAGAAACCCAAAAAAAAAACCAGTCCCACTGGGTTTCAGCACTGCAGAGTGTGGGGAGGCCTTTGCTAAGGCCGATTCCCCACCTCATCTGTGTTTACTGTCTGGGGTTCGACTACCTCGAAGTAGACTGCCAAATTTGCAAAAACTTTCCCAAAGCCACTTTAGGTAATCATTTTAGGGAGGCTGAGAAATCTGCCCAGTTCGGTTCCGACTGAACCTGGAGGGGTAACCACTGACCTTGGCAATAACTCTTCGGGCAAAAGGAGAGCCAATTCTGCGGAATCTGTTCCGTCTAAGAGAAAGCGCAAGTCAGCCAGTTCGGATCCCGGTTCCCATGTTCCGACCGTTGATGAAATAGCTAAAGCGATTGCTATTGTACAATCGCTTTACCCGGTTCCAACTGAACCGACTCAGAGATAATAGGTTCGGTCAGAACTCTCTGCTTCTGAATATGATCCTGAAGCATTTTATGAGGGTGATTGGGAAGGAGATGAAGATTATGAAGAAGAGGATTATGAAGGCCTAGATGAGCCAGTAGAGCCTGACATCTCCCCAGACAGGCCTTCTAATGCGTCTCCTCCCAGACTTTGAGTCCCCCTCCCATTTCTTGTTCTACAAGAAAGTGGCTGATGCTCTTCAGCTTCCAGTGGAAGAGGCTGAACAGGATCAGGAGGAACCTGACTATGTTGAGATGATGGATGTCCCAGAATTCAAAAGGGTGTCTATTCCTCTGCATAAATCCCTGGGGAAATGCTTCAGTTTCCAGCATCCATATCTCCTGTGGATAAAAAGATGGACAGGAAGTATGCCTTGTCAGGTCCTGGGATGGGATTCCTTACAAATCGTTGTAGCCATGTTGGGGTAGTGCAAGCTGCAGCCTGTGACAAGGCTAACATTCCCCTGGCATCTCCCGATAAGAATTCCATGAAAGTGGATGCCATGGCAAAGAAACAGTACTTGGCATCCTCTTTGGGACTCAAGCAGTCTAATTACATGGCATATACAGCCAGATACCAGAAATCTATGTGGGATATGGTTCTGGAGCTGGCTAAGAATGCTCCTCCCCAGCTGGCCAAGGAGCTGGAGCAGGTGGCTCTGGATTATATTGAGGCATCAAAGGTCCAGTTTCACGCTGCTGTTGACTTGAATGATGTACATTCTAGGGTTATGGCTACATCTGTCTCCATGAGATTTACCTAGCTCAGGCGTACCAGTTTATCACAGGGTACCCAGGCCATGGATTTTCCTGTCACCGGTAACTCTCTGGGTAGCCAACAGAGGCTTACATGAAAAAGATGGATGAATTTAGGACCACCTACAGGAGTGCTGCAGCCAAGGAAAAGCAGGTCACTTCTCAGAGGTAGCAATCTAGGGCTGGCAGGGGCAGACTTTTTCAAAGGACTTTTTACCAAGCCCAGGCGTCCTCTCCTTTCCAGCAGAGGGGGTTTTTTTTTTTTTTTTTTGAAATCGTGTTTTATCCCCTCCTCGTCCTGCCAGCCCTGACCCTTCAGGGCTGCTAAGGAATCATCCTCCTGCCTCTCGCTCTACCCACTTCCACCTCCATGGAGCCTTGGATTACCCCCCAAGCGGGGACGGGTCAGGGCCCTAACACCCCGAGCTACTTACTGTTTCGTCAGTCCGGAGGTGGCAGGGCGAGCAGGGCCACATCGGAGGCACGCTCCAAGCAGCCCATCTTCCCAGTTCTGGCAGGCATTTTCCCTTTTTCTCCCACCCCTACAGCGTGTGACCCAGATGTCAAGGCGTTGATCGCCGTCATGCTGTTGTGTAGCGGCTGCCCATCCCCTGTTGTAAGGGGCTTGTAATACTCAGAGCTTCCGCTCAGAGTCATACAAGAGCGCGGGCTACAGCCTCAACCCTCCCCGGAGTAGGCGAGCTGGCGTGGGACGCTCAAGCTTATCTCCTCCCGGCCGACCCACCAGCAACCCGAGTCCGCTCCTGAACCCGGGTCGTCAATGTGGAGAGGGGGTTCTTTAGGGGAAGAGGCAGAAGGGGATGACCAGGACTCCATCCTTCGCTCAGTCTAAGCCCCCTGCCAAACAGACACCCTGATGTGTCAGGGTCGCCTCCCCAGTTCCAGTAGGGGGCAGGCTGGCTCACTATTTCCAGGCCTGGAAATCTATTACCTCAGACAAATGGGTCCTGGAAGTAGAGAACCAGAGACTTGCTCTCAGCTTCAAAAGGTTCCCAAAAATGAGAGCAAAGTCTTTCAGTCCTCCCTCTCCTTTGGAGACAGAGGCTTTAGAGGCAGAAGTCTCCTCTCTACTGCTCCTGCAAGCAGTAGAGAAGGTACCTCTCTATCACAGGGGAAAAGGACTGTATTCCAGATACTTACTTGCCCCAAAAAAGACAGGGGAGTGGCGACGACTCCTAGAGCTACGATACGTAAACATATACTAAAGCCAAATTTCAAAATGGTGAAACTGAGAATAAGTCTCCCCTCTCTGAAACCAGGAGACTGGCTAGCCTCCCTGGATCTCAAGGATGCCTATTTCCACATACCTATCAGACATTCCCACAGAAATTACCTCTGGTTTGAGTTGCCCTCAGACCACTACCAGTAAAGAGCAATGCCTTTCGGCCTAACGCCTGCTCCAAGGGTGTTCACCAAGTGTCTGGCAGTAGTGGTGGCCTTTCTCAGAAGGCAAGGCATCTTACTGTTCCCTTGCCTGGACGACTGGCTAATAGGGAGTCAGTCCTCGGACCAAGTCAAGTCAGCTCTAGAGGTCACTCAAAAGCTTCTGGACTCTCTAGGATTCATCCTAAATCTGGAAAAATCTGTTCTGGGACCAGCCCAGCTTCTCACATTTATCGGGGTGGAACTGGACTCTGTCCAGGCCAAAGCCATTCTTCCTCTTTCAAGGGTTCAGTTCCTCATCAACCCGACTTCCTCTTTTCGTCCACTAGTGTCTCAGCCAGCCAGACACTTCTTACGGTTGCTAGGCCACATGGCAGCTTGCACTGCAATAGTGCAAGGTTTCAAATGAGAGATGTTCAGTTTAATGTAAAATCCTTTTGGTCTCAGAAAAAAAAGACCCCCTCTCCAAGTTAGTTCCAGTGTCTCAAACTCTGGTTCAGGTTCTCCAGTGGTGGCTGGAGGAGGACAACCAGAGGCAAGGTGTCCCCTTCCTCAGTCAGGCTCTAACAGTGATTCTCACCACAGACTCTTCTCTGCTGGGATGAGGAGCCCATTTGGATCAGCTTACTGTTCAGGGAACATGGTCTCATCAGGAGTCTCTTCTGCACATAAATCTTGAACTCAGGGCTGTCTTTCTAGCACTTCAGACATTCTCAAGCACAATTCAGGGGAAAGTGGTGCAGATCAGGACAGACAACGCCACAACCATGTGGTACATCAACAAGCAGGGGGGCACTCGGTCCTCGGCCTTGTGCATCGAAGCCATGAAAATATGGTCACTAGCTTATTCCCTGCAGGTTTCCCTGATAGCTGTGCATCTCCCAGGGAAGGACAATGTGCTGGCAGATGCTCTCAGCAGGATTTCTCAAGGTCACCACGAATGGGCCCCAGATTCTCTAATTCTTAGATAATTTTCAGAATGTGGGACACTACAGAGATAGATCTCTGTGCAGCCCCGAACAATCATCAACTTCCACTATTCTGCTGCAGACCACCCTCTTTTGGGGTCTGTTCCTCAAGATGCTCTCCAGTTGGATTGGACAAGCAGGTTTCTGTATGCTTTTCCTCTGATATTCAAGTTCTGGTCAAGATCAGATCTCAGCCTTGCACTGATTCTAGTGGCTCCAGACTGGGCCAGGCAGCCTTGGTACTCCCTGCTACTGTCAATGTCAGTGACAATTCCATTTCGTCTTACTAGGCAGTTCAATCTTCTTTCCTCTTTACAGGGGAGGATACTGTATTCCCAGCCTTGAGACTCTCAGACTCAAAGCGTGGCTCTTGAGCTAGAATATGCAAGTCTGCATCTTTCCCAATCAGCCTTGGACATTCTTAAAGTTAGTAGAAAACCTTCCACTAGAAAAACTTACAATTCCAAATGGAAGAGATTTGGTTTCTGGTGTTCTCAGAGGCATATTCAGCCAGATTCAGCTGACATTGCTACTGCTTTGGACTATTTGGTGCATCTTAACAGTTTAGGCCTCAGGCCTACCACTCTCAAAAGTGCATTTGGCAGCCATCTTTGCCTTCCTTTCAGCTGGGAAGGGCTTTTCCTTAGCCTTCCATCCAGTTTTCAAGAGATTTTTCAAAGGTCTGGTTCATATCTATCCTCCCTTTAAGGACACTACTACTGTTTGGGATTCGAATATCTGTATTGCACAGCTTATGCAGCCCCCCTTTGAACCATTATCTTCAGCTGAGCTAAAATACTTGACTTGGAAAACTGTGTTCCTGGTAGCCATTACCTCTTCCAGGAGAATCAATGAGTTACAGGATTTATCAGTAGAACCTGATTTTGTTTTATTTCACAGGGATAAGGTGGTCCTTAGAACGAATAGAAAGTTCTAGGGACATGGATATGTTGTTCATCCACACTCATTGGCAGTATCCTTGCCGCTTTAAATCTTGCCGGAAGGTCTTCAAGCTTGCTCCTCCCACCCACCCGGGTGGTATAACTCTCGGCTCCGCCCCATGACGCCAGATCTTCCTTACCGCTTGGAAGCTCAGGTTCCCTCCTTAACGCTCTGCGTTTCGACTGGTTCCTATTTCTCCGTTTGAGTTTAAAATAAAAATTTTGCAAAAGACTTCAGTCTTGATCCCACCATGACTGCGATGGACAAATCGACTCCGGTTGGAGATGCCCATGCGGCAGAAGATGTCTCGGACGGATCCACACTCCGTGTGTCTACTGCTTAGGCCTTGACGCGACCCGCAGGCTTGCGACCTGTGCTCATCTTTCGACCTCGTCTCGAGGCCGTGCTGCCCGATTGCAACTGGACGTCCGAGCGTTTCCCTCGGTGAAGTCCAAGGAGGCCGGTTGGCGGTGTCCGCGGCGGTGTTCAGCCGGATCAGCTTCGGATGGTCGTCGGCGAAGAAGAGGCGGCGGGCGTCTCTTCCACGACGCGCATTTATCCGCTCCCTCTGGGTTCTTCCTACGGCTTCTTTTAAGGAGCTTTGTCTGTCCCTCTCCACTAAAGGAGAAGGGCCTGCGTCTGCTGGACCTTATTCTCGGTCCAAAAGAGGGACAAAGGTAGTCCCTCCGTCGGCGCTCTTGGGGCGGGAAGGTCCCTCTCCCGGGCCGTCGTCCGTCGGCTTGATCGACCGCTCGGCTTGACCACTGGCCTCACAGGTGTCCCGTCAGGTCAGTTGACAGAGACTCCACTGATGAAGTCGAGATTTTCTCGACCCATTAGACGAGGTGTCGCCTTTAGCGGCGAGATTCCCTCTCCCGGTTCCCCGGGAGGAGTTGAGATCCGTGGGCTCGTCTGTGCCTCGGTTCCGAGCCCTCGGATGGACCTTCGGGCGAAGGGAGTGCGGTTCGACCGACACCTCCGCTCGACCCGGAAATTCCGGGACTCCCGGTCTCGGTCTCGGACCTCTTCGGCGGTCCAGCCCGTTCCCACCGTCATAGGCGGTCTCGGTCTCGACACCGCTGATAAGCGGCGTCGCCGCTCGTCTCGTCCTCCTCCTCGGATGAGGAGGCTCGGCGTAAATTCGTCGGGATGCAGAGCCCTTATGTCTGACAGCTCCTCCTGGCGGGAATAAGCCGACTCCGGCGCCTTCCAGCCATGCGTCAGCGCTGTCACCGGGCGGCCGACACAACCCCTCGACTTGTCCGAGGGCCTATACCCAGGCGGTTGTTCGGCCAAAACCAGCTGCTCCACCGATTCGGTGGAACCTCCGCCTCCACAGCCACCAATTGGGGCTCCGACCAAGGATTCTCGGTCGGCTGAGGGTTTACCCCCATGGCTGTCAGTTACCCTCACTCCCGACCGACCTCGGCAGGTGAAAGGGTGGCTCAGGCCAGAGGCAGCTCTTCGAGGACTCTTCCGAGTCCGAAGATGATTCCTCCTTCTTCTCCAAGCGACTGGACTTGGGTCTTCAGGAGGTCAGTCAATGGGCGATAGCCCGTCGTCCTTCCTAGGACTGCTTCGGCTCATCTCGGAGTCTACCGGGATGGAGCTCGAACCCGTTCCAAGCGGGCCAGGTATCCCCTCACGGAGATTCTGGACCGGGGATTCTCCGACGGAGGCCTTTCCGGTGGCGAGGCCATAGTGGGTCCGGCACTGGAACTTGGCGGCGCCCTGCTTCCTGCCCTGCGCCCAGCCCAGGATGGCCAGGAAATATCGCGGTCCCCGGTTCCTTGTCCGGTTTTGGAACACCCTCTGCTGAGGGTTGGTTACCGACAGCGTTTTCGTGCGCCCGCAGCGCCAGGGATGTGGACAAACCTCCTGACAAGGAGTCCAGAAAGTGGACTCGTCGGGCGAAAAAGTCACGCTCGTCTCTCTCGACGCCGTCAGGCCAGTTCGGCCGTCCTCATGGCACATTTTCTCATGCCCTGTTGGGCTCCCTGGATGAGGTCATCCCTCATCTTCCGCCGATCTGCAGACTACGGTTAAGCAGGTGCGGGACCAGGGCAAGCGAGTGGCCAAACAGCAGCTCAGACTGCTTTGGATATGGGGACTCATGTGCCAGATCGGTGGCGGCCGCGGTGGCTATCGTCGGCGAGCTTGGCTGAGGATATCCACCTTTAGCGGATACCCAGCACAAGTTGGCGGATGTTCCCTTTGGGGACTGACCTCTTGACCCTGGGGTGGAAGGTCACCTGCAGAGGATCGAAAGTCCAATGCCACCTTGGACTCGGTCTCTTCCGCTCAGAAGGACAAGGCGCAAACCACAGCCTAAGCCTTTCGTCCTTCTGTGCCCCGGCGCCCGGCCCAGCAACGTCAGGGCCAGCAGGCTCGCCTTGGCACCCAAACCCAAGCCGCGGCTTCCCTCTAACAGGAGGCAGGGAGGAAGGGCCCAGGAGGTCCTCGGCGGTCCCTCCTCCAAGCCTGCCCAGTGACGGGCTGAGGGTGTCGCCCCATCCCCGTCACCTACCCTGGGTCCCCGTGGGGAGCAGCTCCGGCACTTCCGTTCCACCTGGTCCGCTGTTACCACGGACAGGTGGGTCTTGGAGGTGGTGGGAAGAGGCCTGCCTCTGGAATTCGAGCAGGCACCACCCTTCAGAACCGTCGCCCCTCGGGGGGCTTCGGGATCCCCAGCCTCACTGGCGGCTCGTCGAGCCGACATCACTCTCCTCCTCCAGAAGGAGGTGGTAAGAGAGGTGGTGGACCCTCCTTCAGACCAGGGTTTGTGTCCAGGTACTTCCTGGTTCCGAAGCAGACGGGGCTGGCGCCCATTCTCGACCTACGACCTAAACAAGTTCCTAAGGTCTCGAACCTTCAGGATGGTCACTCTGGCTCAGATAATACCATCCTTGGAGCAGCGTGTGGTTCTGCTCTCTGGACTTGCAGGGACGCGTTTTCACGTCCCTATCCGTCCGTCTCACCAGAGATTCCTTCGCTTCGGCGGAAGGATCTCTCTTGATTCAAGCCATGCCTTCGGCTTGTCTCCAGCTCCCAGGTCTTCACAAATGCATGGCAGTGGTGACAGCATTCCTGCGGCGCGGTCGGGTGTACCCTTACCTGGACGACTGGCTGATAGCAGCTCCCTCAGAAGGAGGCGGGGTGGTCAGAGATCTGGCCCTCCAGGTCTGCTCTCAACTGGGCCTCCTTATCAAGCGAGGCCAAGTCGGAACTCGAGCCAAGCAGGTGATTCTATTCATCGGGCGCAGCTCGACTCTCTTCGAGCCAGGCGCGGCTCCCGGCGGACAGGCCGAGGTTCTTTCCTCCTTGCCCGATCATTTCTGGTTGGGCAATTATGCCCCTGCCGGGACTTCCTGCGCCTCCCTGGGTCTCATGGCGGCCTGTACCAGCGTGGTCCCGTTGGGCCCGCTGGAACATCGTCCCTTCAGTGGGGACTGGCCAGCCAGTGGTCCGCAGCCTAGATCCTTGGACCAGCTTGTGTCGGTGACACAGGGGATGGAGCAGCTCTCCAGTGGTGGACCGTTCCAGATCATTTGCGGAGGGCATCCGTTCGTCCGCGAGCCGACGGTCTCTCTGTCGACCGATGCCTCTCTGATGGGTTGGGGTGCCCATCTGGGGAACCGGGCTCATGGCCTCTGGTCCCAGGGAGTCGATGCCACATCAACCTGCTGGAGCTCGAGCGGTCCGCCTAGCTCTCACCGCCTTTGCTCCGTTCCTCCGGGGTCAAGTGGTCGAGTCCGGCGGACAATACCACGACCATGTACTATCTAAACCGCCAGGGCGGGGCGCGCTCCATGCTTCTATGCAAGGAAGCTCTCCATTTGGTCACTTCGTGCGCAGCCTGGAGGCGGATCTCCCTAGCCATTCACGTGGCAGGGCCTCCAACACCCTGGCCGATGCCCTGAGCCGGATAGGGGCTGCATCCCAGAGTGGTCTCTCCTGCCGGGTAGTACAGCATCTGTTCTCCCTTTGGGGCACACCTCAGGTGGACCTGTTTGCCTCCATGGAGAGCGAAGCTGAGTCTGTTCCATGCCCGCCCCCTCAGCGGGGCTCGCTGCGGGGGATGCCTTCCGAGGCAATGGACCCGGGCCTCTTTACGCCTTTCCCCCATTTCCCTTGATCCACAAGGTGCTTCTCAAGGCGAGGAGGGACAAGGCGCAGGTGATTCTGATAGCCCCAGACTGGCCTCGCCAGTTCTGGTACCCAGATCTCCTCAGTCTCAGCTCCAGGACTCCGCGGCAGCTTCCAGCTCGCCCGGACCTGCTCTCCGTCAATCAGGGGAAGGTGTTCCATCCGGACCTTCAATCCCTGCACCTGGCCGGCCTGGTTCCTGGCGGCTAGAGTTCCAGGCCTTGGGTCTTTCCGGCGAGGTCCTCAATATAGTTGAGGCGTCCCGTAAAGTCGACCAGAAAATGCTATGCCTTCAAATGGAAAAGGTTTTCCATTTGGTGTCAGGAACAAGGGCTTGGACCCTTCCTCCTGTTCCTTGGCAAGCATCTTGGACTATTTATGGTCCCTTTCTAGTCAAGGGCTTAGGTCGGCGACCCTAAGGTGCACCTGGCAGCCATCTCCTTGCAGGCGGGCAGGAAGCAGTCGATGTAGCGCAGGGAGAAGATGGTCTGGCGCTTTTTCAAGGCCTTGATCACATTTCCTCCAGTCACGGGAACCCCCACCTCCGTGGGATCTACTGCTGGTACTGGCAAAGCTCATGGGCAAGCCATTCGAACCTATGCACAGGTGTGCTCTCTCTCACCTGTCGTGGAAGACCGCCTTCTTGGTGGCTATCCGTCAGCCAGAAGGATGGGAGAGCTCCAGGCGCTTCCATCGAGTCTCCTTACCTGGTCTTCCACAGGGACAAGGTTGTCCCTCGCCCCACCGAGAATTCCTTCCGAAGGTGGTGTCGGAGTTTCACCTTAACCAGGTGTTGACTCTGCCGGTGTTCTACCCCAATCACACCTCGGAGGCCGAATATAGGCTCCATACTCTGGACCCTAGAAGGGCGCTCGCTTATTATAAGGAGCGCACGGCTGAAATCCGGGGAGAGGTTCGCCAGCTGTTTGTCACCTACGCTGAAGCCGCATCTGGCAGACCTGCAGCCAAGCGGACGATAAGCAGGTGGGTCACCTCCTGCATAGATCTCTGCTATAAGTTGGCGGGCATGGAGCCTCCCAGAGGATAAGAGCTCATTCTACCCGCCATACTGCTGCAGGGTGGCTGCTTCCAGGGGCGTCCCTATCCAGGAAATCTGCAGGGCTGCTACCTGGAAGTCAGCAAACACCTTCATTACCCATTACACGCATCGACCTTGAGTCACGCCGGGATGCTGGTTTTAGAGACTCAGGTTCTCAGTCTCTCTTTCCCAAGTAAGAGTATATGGGGGTGTCGTCTTGCCTCCTCCTCCCGGAGAACTGCTAGGAGTCTGCCAATGAGTGTGGATGAACAACATATCCATGTCCCTAGAAATACAGGTTACTCACCTGTAACAGGAGTTCTAGGAATGGTATATATTGTTCAATACCTGACAAACCTCAGCCGGCGCACAACCTGAGCTTCCAGCGGGCCAGATCTGGCGTCATGGGGCGGAGCCGAGAGTTATACCACCCGGGTGGGTGGGAGGAGCAAGCTTGAAGACCTTCCGGCAAGATTTAAAGCGGCAAGGATACTGCCAATGAGTGTGGATGAACAACATATACCATTCCTAGAACTCCTGTTACAGGTGAGTAACCTGTATTTCCTCCCCAAGGTGGTATCAGGCTTTCATTTGAACCAATCTGTCATTGCCTGTATTTCTCACTGACCATTCTTCCTCTGGGGAGAGAAGACTACACAGTCTTGATGTAAAGAGGGCCCTTGGTTATCTAGAATTCACGAAGGCCCGTAGAAATGACTGTTCACAGCCGTTTCTCACTTATGGAGAAGTGGGGAAAGGTAAACCTACCACTAAGAGAACTATTGCCAGGTGGATTGTCTCTTGTATCCAGTTCTGCTACTCAAAGTTTGGGAAAGAGCACCCTCAGGCTTGAGGGCTCACTCTACCAGAGGTACAGCTGCTTCAGTCGCAGCAGCTAGAGACATACTCTTAGTGGAAATCTGTAAAGCAGACATCTGGAAAACTGTTCACATATTTACCAAGCATTACTCGACATCCAGTCAAGAAGTGATGCTACGTTTGGCACAGCAGTGTTGCAGAGCTTGTTCCCAAAATAGGTTCTGTAACTCCCTCCTCCAACAGAGTACTGCTTGGTAGTCTGCATATAGTCACAATACAGCAAGACTTCATGTTGTTTAAAGAAAAAATGACTCATAGTCATAGACTAGACTCATAGTGGATTCCCTGCAGGGGGAAGGCCTCAAACAACTGGTACAGCAACCCACAAGAGACAGGGCTATCCTAGATCTAGTACTGACTAACAAAGAAGGGATCACAGATCTCCAGGTAGAAGGTCACCTGGGGGCCAATGACCATCACATGGTATGGTTCATTTTGGCTACTACATCTAAATCATCCATTCCAAGGCAAAACTATGGGACTTCAGAGGAGCTGACTTTGATAAGATGGCCAACAGAGTTAAGCTAGCCCTGGCAAAAGAAACACAGGTGAGGGGTACAGGCAAAGTGGGCAAGCATTAAGGATGCAATGCTTGAAGCAACATCCCATTGTGTTAGACAGAAAAGGAAGTGCAAAAGAAGAAGGAAACCACTTTGGTTCTCAAATACAGTAGCAGAAAAGGTCAGAGCCAAAAGGCTGGCCTTCAGGAAATATAAGGGAACACAGCGGGATGAAGATAGGGAGGCATACCAAACTGCACTAAGGGAAGCAGGTAAGGCAAGCAAAGTCCCAAACTGAGGAAACACTGGTTGACGGGCAGAAAACAGAGAGTGGTGGTAAATGGTATACAGTCAGAAGAGATGCAAGTCACAAGTGGGGTACCTCAGGGATCAGTCCTGGGGCCAGTCCTCTTCAACATCTTCATTAGTGACCTTGCAGATGGACTAGAGGGTAAGGCTTGTCTGTTTGCAGATGACACCAAGATCTGCAACAGAGTAGATCCAGATGGGGTGGGCAGAATGAGAAGAATCTGGATAAACTAGCAGAATGGTCAGAAGAGTGGCAACTGGATTTAATGCAAAGAAGTGCAAAATCATGCACATAGGAAGAGAAACCCTGAAGCCACCTGTAGGCTAGGAGGAGTTGCTTGCTAGCAGTCACAAAGGAAGAAAGAGACTTGGGCATCATCATCACTGATGACCTAAAATCATCAAAGCAGACCTCTAAAGCAGTAGGTAAGGCTAGGAGGGTGTTAGGGTGTATTAGTAGGGGTATCACAAGTCGTAAGAGGGAGGTAATAATCCCTCTTTACAAGACACTGGTTAGGCCCCATCTGGAGTACTGCGTGCAGTACTGGAGGCCACACCTTCACAAGGACATTAACCAAATTGAGGCAGTCCAGAGAAGAGCAACCAAAATGGTGCAGGGACTGCATCAGAAGACATATGAGGACAGATTAACAGAGCTCAATATGTATACCCTTGAGCAAAGGAGGAGAGAGGTGATATGATTCAAACATTCAAACACCTTAAGGGCATTAACAAGGTGAAAGAGTCTAACATGTTTAAATATAAGAAAAATAGCAGGACAAGAGGACACAGCATGAGATTAGAGGGAAGCCGATTAAGGGGAATGAGGAAATTCTTTTTCACAGAAAGGGTGATGGATGCATGGAATGGCTTACCACAAGAAGTGGTGGCTATGAATACAGTGCAGGGCTTCAAACAGGCATGGGATAGGCATAAGGGAGCAATACAAATGACTATGAATAGATAGGCCACTGACAGAGCAAAGGCCGATGGCACATTTATAAGGTAGAAAAAGAAATGGGCAGACTGGATGGGCCTTGCGGTCCTTATCTGCCGTCAACTTCTATGTTTCTATGTAAGAAGTGTTGCTACGTTTGGCGCAGCAGTGTTGCAGAACTTGTTCCCAAAATAGGTTCTGTAACTCCCTCCTCCAACAGAGTACTGCTTGGTAGTCTGCATATAGTCAGAATACAGCAAGACTTCAAGTTGTTTAAAGAAAAAAATGACTCACCATAGTGATGTTTCTTCCAGTGGAGTCTTCTTGTATTCTGATCTGCCTCCCCTCCTAGAACCTAGTTGTTTTGGGATGTGGGTTGTCTTTTGGATCCTAAAAATCTTTTCTAGGAGCGTGGATATGTTGTTCATCCACACTGTTCGGCATTGTCCCCTTCTACTTTAAATCTGCCGGAAGTCTTCAAGCTGGCTCCTCCCACCCACCAGGGTGGTATATACCTCAGCTCCGCCCCATGACGCCAGATCTTCCTTTCCGCTGGACGATACAGGTTGCCTCCCTCGTGCAATCGCATTTTGTAGGCCTTGTCTTTCAAATCGTCGGTTTTACCGAAATTAAAACTCGTTCGAGTTAGCAATTGATCATGGAGGAAAAATCTTTTCTGGGATTTCGCCGGTGTCCCTGTGGCCAAAAGATGTTGCACACTGACCCCCACCTCACATGGCGTCTACTGCCTAGGTGTCAGCCATGACACCTTGTCCTGCAGTTATTGCTTGGCCTTCCATCCCAACATCCTGGACGACCGCAAGGCACACCTGAAGCTGGGGAGACTGGAAAAAAGGAACTCTCCGGTGAAGTCCAGTGAGGCTAGGTGGGTGGTTTCCGTGGCCCTGGGCTCCACCGAGCAGCTGGAACGCATGCAGGCATTCAAGGAAGAAGCCGCTCACGCTTTGGCCAATTGAAGCTTCTTTGTTCCTCAACCTAGGTTCTATCTTTACTGGTTCTTTTAAAGAGTTGTGCCAGTCTCTCCCCACCCGGGGTGAGGCGCCCTCGGGCTCGCACTCCTCCCGCTCTCGGAAGAGAGAAAAAGAATCTTTGTCTTTGTCTCGACAAAAACGATCTTGGGACCGAGAGAGGTCTGAGTCCCAAGAGCATGCGGTCTCGACCTCAGTCGAGATCGCCTCCTCGGCCACCGGCTTTAAGGATCTTCCATCTGGCCAGGGAGGTCGAGATAATCCTTGACCTGATCGACCCTTTGTCGCCGGCCCGTGGCTGACGACTCCTTAGAACGGACTCCGGTTCTAGTATTTCATGATGAGGAGACCCAGCCCGCTGGCATCCCCATCAAGGACCCAGTGCCGGACCCTCTGGTTTCACCGGTGTCTCCCGATCGACCGAGTCGGCCTGCCCGATTTCGGTCGAGGTCCAGGACTCCCTCAGCCGAACCACCAAGGAAGAGCCATAAGCGCTCTAAGAAGAGGCGACGCCACAGGTTGTCCTCATCCTTCTTGGACAAAGAGAGGCTCCGTTGGCGCTATGAGGACCTTACGTGGCAACAGCTGATCCTGACTGGGCAGAAGCCGGCTCCACCGCCCACCCCATCCATTATTTGGTTTTCGCCTACCAGGCCGAAGCCAACCCCTCCGGAACTGAAGCCTCTGGTTCCTCCGCCCATAGGGCCAGCCCATCCACCGGTTCGGCCTACTCTGGTCTCTCCACCTATTCGGTTGGAACCGCCACCTAAGCAGCCTACAGGAGGGCCTCCCTCGAAAGAGGACCGACTAGACACTGGATTTCCCCACCTGTCGGTTACAGTCACCACAGACCGCCGTCGGCGGATTGAGGGTGATTTAGGCAGTAGACCGCTGTATCACGACTCCTTGGACTCTGATGTCACCAGGCTCCACTCTCATCCTAGGGATGAGTTGTCCGTTGGCACAGGGATGGAGGAAGGCCCTTCCTCCTTCCAAGGGATTCTTTGTCTCATTTCCGACTCCACTGGAATGCCCCTGGAATCTATCCAGAAAAAGGCGGAGTACTCTCTCACAGATACTCCAAAGAGAGGGAATACCCCAACGGAGGCCTTTCAGTGGCGAAGCCATTGTTAGCCTAGCCCTTGAATTTTGGCAGCGCCCTGCCTCATGCCCAGCATCGTCTGCCCCTGGCCATAAGTATGCATGGTGCCCATGAGGTCCCTTGCGGGGTTCACAGAGCACCCTTCGGCCGAGAGCCTAGTGACCACCTCTGTGTTCAGGCATACTGGTAGTTCGGCTGACACTGACCGACCTCCGGACAAAGAGTCCAAAAATATGGACCACACTGCCCAAGAGGTCTACAGTATGCGGCCTCTTTTTTGGGCCTTCGTCAGGCCAGCTCGGGTGTCATTATGGCACACTTCTCTCATGCCCTTCTCAGGTCATTAGACAAAGTCCTCCCTCATCTCCCCATGGACATGCAGACCACGGTCAAACAGGTCCATGACCAGGGCCGTGCTGTTGCCAAACAGGAGCTTCAGGCGGCCTTGGACATCAGTGAATCTTATCTGTGTCAGTCTCACTGTTCATCACAGATGGGGTATCTGCCGGAGGTCAGAGTTATCGAGGCTTTATATTTATTTATTTTTTTTTTTTAAGGGTAGGAGACGGCCTTACTGCGTGGCGCTCGCGGGTTGGCCGTTAGGCTGTATCGACTTCATCTGCCTGCCAGTTCTTCGTCTCCCGCCATAGAGGTCACCTCGTGTGGAAGCTGAAGAAACTTGAGGCCTGCTTCGCAGTTACTCTACTATGCTGTTATCGTGCCGAAGTCCGTCGGTTACACCTGCTGGTTATGTGTTGCTTTACTCGATGTCGCCCGGTAAGATCTTTCCATTATTATACTTTTTTGAGACGTCGAGTCTGTTTTTGGTGGTTTTTTTCCCGTAGGTCATGTATCGGTCGGAGGGCAAGAAATCTTCCAAGACAGGTCGGCCCCCCATGTGACTGTGCCCATGCGGCCGAAAGTTTTCCGTCACCGACCAGCACGACCGGTGCCTTTCATGTCTTGGCCTGCTTCACGACATGGATTTGTGCGACGCGTGCTTCTCCATGGACCGCCGGGTCATCGAGCAACACGCGTGGAAAGTGGGGCAAGCTCCGCTGACTTTTGGGGGTCGGTGCGCACTCGTCGGGCCAAGCCACGCTGTCTCGGCCTTTTCTCCGGGTCCCCTTTCGGTTCTGTGTGGACCGAGGAGGATGGAGCCTCAGCTACTAGTAGCCTAGCCGTTGCTGAGGCTTCTTCCGTGGCGCAGGAGGCCCGTCCCGCTCCTTCCCGGGGGCAGGCGGGAGGCGCCGCCATGGAAATCGCCCTTTCGGGGGTGAAGGCTCCCCCGGTGTAGCTCCCGTGGGTCACAAGGCCTGGGTTGGCGCCGTTCTCAACACCGGGGCTGTCGGTGGTGCCAACTTGTCGCGTGGCGCCGTGATCTCTGTCGGAGCAGTTCGCGGCGCCGACACTGCTAGCAGTGCCGTGAGAACTACTACGGCGCCGTCCTTCTCCATGTCTCGCCTCGGCGTCGAGGTTGAGCACTGTGCTGTGTCCTCGAGGCTCGGCGCCATAAGGCCTTCAGTTTCCTCTGTCAGCACCGGGTAGCCGGGCGGCACCGTCCTCTGCACCGTGTCCGCCTTCGGAGCCATCCTCAGAGCCGCCCCTGCCCTCAGAGCCATTCACGGTGCCGGGGAGCCGAGCAGTGCTGGTGGTGCCGCCGGGGCTGTCTGCGCCGTCTCTGCCCTCAGCACTGCTCGTGGTGCCGTGGGACCGGATGGCGCCGTGACTGGTTCCGGCTGTGGATCTCTTGTTCAGGCTGGGCGCGCCTCCCTCGGTTCGCTTCACGAGGCTGCGGGGGCGCTGGCACCAGCTTCGAGACAGCTTTGGTCTCTGGGCCTGTTGGCAAGAATGGCACTGCCGCCCTCCACAGTTTGGCACAGGGCCTCGGACTCTACCTCTTCGGGCGGGTCAGGCTCTGGAGTCGGACGTGCAGTCTGACCCGTTGGGGTTGGCTGTTGAGGTGGGTATGCGAGTGGTCTCCTCGACAAGTCTGAGTCAGCCCCCTTTTGAGGTGAGGTTGGTGGCTACGGAGACTAGGGTCGGGGTGCTGACCAGCAGGCAGTGGTGCAGACCACCATAGCTCTGCAGCCTGGTCTTGGCGGTTTCACTGATTCCTCAGTTGTGGTACCCCCTTCAGTGGTGTGCCTTGATCACCCAACTTTGTGGCCGATCGGAGCACCTGCAAGGGGGGAGGGTACTGCACCCTGGATAACCCCTTTGGGGGCTGCCCAGAGATGCCAGCTACCTAGGCTGGCCCTCTCAAGGAGGAGGGCTCCTTCAGATTCCGAGGGGTGTGGGGTTGGCACGTCGGCCTTTTTCTGGGGTCCACCCAGGCCCTGGGAGAAGCCGTAGTGCAGATCTCCGCTCTTCCTCCTCGGTGTCTTTGAGAGAGTCCCATTCTTTTGAGGTAGGGGACCGTCCTTCTGGACCTATCACGGCCCGGTGCGCCTCACAGGGGGATTTTCGGGCGCAGCCAGGCAGTACCGATTTGGTTGTTTAGCTGTCGACTGTGGGGTCTTCCGGGACACCCTTTTCCGTGGGTGCCCACGATCCACTCCTTAGCCCAGGTGGAGGTCAGCCGACATCTCTTCTCTGCTCTGTCCCCATCCCTGTGCCACACTCTCCTGCACTCCCAGGCATCCTCGGTCCTAGCGGGCCTCTCACCTAGGAGCAGTTCAGAGCGGTGGCTGCTCGGTTCCCTGCTTACATTATGGCAATGGACAGCCATGTTTTTCAAGCTCCCCCCGTGCAGCCACCCGCTGAACAGACGGTGACCTCCAGCTCCTCATCCTCCTCTTCAGGGGGAGAGGAACCCTCTGTCCACATCTCTTCGGCTGCTGATCTCTCTCAGTATCAGCGATTCCATGTGAGGATGTTGGAGGATTTGCACCTTCTTCCACTACCAGCAATCCTGAACACTCGGCACATGCCTTTCTAGGCGATTTTGGCAAGGTCATCCTTGTGGTGCCGCCCTGGCCGGCTCCCTTTCGGGAGGCGTTGCATTCCTGGCAGAGGCCCTTCTCCGGAGTTCCTCCCCCAAGGGATCTCAGCCAGAGGTATTGTGCACCCCCGGAGTCTCCAGGTTCCATGCCTCATCCACAGTCTGGATTGACGCAGTTGGATACTCCTGATGGGCTTCGCACCCTTCACCGTGACCGGCCCCAGATCAAGACTCCTTGGATTTTGATTTCTGGGGTAGGAGGACTTTCTACTCGGTATGGTTGCTTCTTTCTATCTCTGCACATTAGGCCGACTATGCAGCCTATGACAGGTTCTTGTGGTCCAGGCTAGGTCAGCTCCTAGCCTCATTGTCTGACACTGAGCAAACCAGACAAGCCATTGCACTCTCTGCACGTGGCCTGGAGCTAGCAAGGCACCAAGTGAGGGCATCCTATGATGCCAACGAGGTAGCTACCAGGGTCGTAGGGACAGCGATCTGCACTAGGCGGACGGCATGGCTGCGTCTTTCCCAGTTGTCACCCTTGGCCCGGTGTAGGGTGATTAACTCCGCCCACCAGGGAACCTATCTCTTCTCCCGAAGAGTGAGACGGCGCTTGGGGCAACTTCCTTCCCCCTCCGGGGGGGGACTCCGTCTCTCTCTCCCCACTCTCGGGCCTCTCCAGGCCCTGAAGGTTCCCCCCTTGGTGTGTCACCCAATGAGGGCTAAGGGACTTTGTCCCTTTAGGTGTAAAAGAAAACCCCCTTCGGGTGGGGCTCGGTACTCACCCATCTGTGATGAATGGTGAAGATTGACACAGATAAGATATGAAAATTACGTACCTACCGTAATTATGATCTTTCTGTGTATTTTCATTCATCACAACCCCACCCTCCATCCCACTGGGGCCTCAGTCTCTGGGTCCCCCTTCCTCTCTGTGCCTCCCCCTCTCCTCCTTATGAGTGGGGTAAAATAGGGACACGCTGGAGTAATTTTCCAGAGAGAGTGGATAGCTCGGGCAGCACTCCTCCAGTACCTTGGCTCCACCCCTGTGGGGTGGGAGTTGGCAGTTGCCCTCCTTCTCTCCTCCTCCCTGTTTCCGTCCAATCTGTTTTTCCTAAAAAAAAAAAAAAAAAATCCCTTTTTCCCCAAAATTTTTCCTTGAAAGGATGCTGAATCCTTGTACCCTGTCCTTCTTCCAGAATAGCCAACTCTGCTTATGTGGAGTGTCTGCCAGTTATTCCGTGCCTTGAATTCTGGCAGAAAGCATTGCTACTCCTTGCAGTTCCTATACAATCTGGAGACGGACCAGGGTCTGGGGTGTCTTATCATTCTCCCCTCTCTTCCTAAATTCTTTACCCACCCTACCCCCCTCTTCCTCTTCCAGAGATTGGGGCCCCTCCCAATTCTCTTTAGTTTCTAACCTCTCTCTTCTGTCCTCTCAGTTGTTATTTCTCCTTTTAGTTCATACATCTTTCCCTTTTCCTGTCCCTTGGACTTCCTTGTCCCACTCTCCATTCCCTTCCTCTTACCTCTCTGGCGACTCAGAACTGGCAGGCAGGCGGAGTCGACACAGCCTAACGGCCAACCTGCGAGCGCCACCGACACCGATGGTGTGTCGGCTCAGCCTACCCTTAAAAAAAAAAAAAAAGCTCCCGCGGGGTCCTGACCTCCAGCAGATACCCCATCTGTGATGAATGGTGAAGATACACAGAAAGATCATAATTATGGTAGGTACGTAATTTTCATTTCTTGTGCCCGATCGATGGCCACCGCAGTGGCCTCTCGCCGCAGGGCTTGGCTGAGGCTTTCCTCCTTGTTTTTGGCAGATACTCAACATAAGCTTGCTGACGTGCCTTTCCTGGGGAACGACTTGTTCGGTCTAGAAGTGGCTGGTCACCTACAACGCATAGAGCAGTCCAATACCACCTTGGACACCACTTCTGCCAAGGGTTCTTTGGGGAAGAACCAGCAGAAGAAAAAGCCTTTCTAGGAACATGGATATGTTGTTCATCCACACTCATTGGCAGGTATCCTTGCCGCTTTAAATCTTGCCGGAAGGTCTTCAAGCTTGCTCCTCCCACCCACCCGGGTGGTATAACTCTCGGCTCCGCCCCATGACGCCAGATCTTCCTTACCGCTTGGAAGCTCAGGTTCCCTCCGTAACGCTCTGCGTTTGAGACTGGTTCCTATTTCTCCGTTTGCGGATTTCAAAATTTTTTGCGAAAAAGACTTCAGTCTTCGATCCCTCGCGGCTGCGATGGACAAATCGACTCCCGGTTTTCGGAGATGCCCATGCGGGCAGAAGATGTCTCGGACGGAGCCACACTCCACGTGTGTCTACTGCTTAGGCCTTGAGCACGACCCGCGGGCTTGCGACCTGTGCTCATCTTTCTCGGCCTTCGTCCTCGAAGACCGTGCTGCCCGATTGCAACTGGGCCGTCCCGAGAAGCGTTTCCCTCCGGTGAAGTCCAAGGAGGCCCGGTTGGCGGTGTCCGCGGCGGCGGGCTCGGCGGATCAGCTCGAGCGGATGGTCGCCCTCGAAGAGGAGGCGGCGCGGGCCGTATCTTCCTCGGCCGCGGCATTTATCCCGCTCTCTCTGGGTTCTTCCTACACGGCTTCTTTTAAGGAGCTTTGTCTGTCCCTCTCCACTAAGGGAGAAGGGCCTGCGTCTGCTGGACCTTATTCTCGGTCCAAAAAGAAGGACGGGCAAGTCCCTCCATCGACGCTCTTGGGAGCGGGAAAGGTCCCTCTCCCCGAGTCGTCGACCGTCGGCTTCGGTCGACCGCCGGCCCGGCCACTGGCCTCACGGTGTCCCCGTCAGGTCAGTTGACCGAGACTCCCACCGACGAAGTCGAGATTTTTCTCGACCCGTTGGACGGGCTGTCGCCTTTAGCAGCCGAGATTCCCCTCTCCCCGGTTCCCCCGGGAGGAGTTGAGGATCCCGTGGGCTCGCCTGTGCCTCGGTTCCGGGCCCTCGGATGGACCATCCGAGCCGAAGGGAGTGCCGGTTCCGGCCGACACCTCCCCGCACCGACCTCGGAAATTCCGGGACTCTCGGTCTCGGACCTCTTCGCGGTCCAGCCGATCCCACCGTCATAGGCGGTCTCGGCACCGCGGCAAGCGGCATCGCCGCTCGTCCTCGTCCTCCTCCTCGACTTATCCGAGGAGCCTATACCCAGGCCGGTTGTTCGGCCAAAACCAGCTGCTCCACCGATTCCGGTGGAACCTCCGCCTCCACAGCCACCAATTCCGAGTCCGAAGATGATTCCTCCTTTTTCTCCAAGCGACTGGACTTGGAGTCTTCAGGAGGTCTGTCAATGGACGATAGCCCGTCGTCCTTCCTAGGACTGCTTCGGCTCATCTCGGGTCCACGGGATGGAGCCTCGAACCCGTTCCAAGCGGGCCAGGTATCCCCTCACGGAGATTCTGGACCGAGGGATTCTCCGACGGAGGCCTTTCCGTGGCTGAGGCCATAGTGGGTCCGGCACTGGAGCTTTGGCGGCGCCTGCTTCCTGCCCTCGCCTTGGCCAGGATGGCCAGGAAGTATCACGGTCCCTACCGGTTCCTTGTCCGGTTTTGGAACCCTCTGCTGAGGGTTGGTTACCGACAGCGCGTTTTCCGGGCGCCCGTGGCGCCAGGGATGTGGACAAACCTCTGACAAGGGTCCAAGAAATTGGACTATGTCGGGCGAAAAGTCTACGCTGCGTCCTCTCTCGGCCTTCGTCAAGCCAGTTCGGCCGTCCTCATGGCACATTTTTCTCATGCCCTGTTGGGCTCCCTGGATGAGGTCATCCCTCATCTTCCCGCCGATCTGCAGACTACGGTTAAGCAGGTGCTTGACCAGGGCAGGGCAGTGGCCAAACAGCAGCTCCAGACTGCTTTGGATATAGGGGACTCGTGCCAGATCGGTGGCGGCCGCAGTGGCTATGCGTCGGCGGGCTTGGCTGAGGATATCCACCTTTACTTCGGATACCCAGCACAAGTTGGCGGATGTTCCCTTTTTGGGGACTGACCTCTTGAGCCCTGGGGTGGAAGGTCACCTGCAGGAGGATCGAGAAGTCCAATGCTACCTTGGACTCGGTCTCTTCCGCTCAGAAGGACAAAGGCCGCAAACCACAGCCTAAGCCCTTTCGTCCTTCTGTGCCCCCGGCGCGCCCGGCCCAGCAACGTCAGGGCCAGCAGGCTCGGCCTTGGCATCCCAAACCAAGCCGCCGGCTTCCTCTAACAGGGCAGGGAGGAAAAGGCCCAGGAGGTCCCTCGGCGGTCTCTCCTCCAAGCCTGCCCAGTGGCCGGGCTGAGGGGTGTCGCCCCATTCCGTCACCTTACCCTAGGTCCCCGTGGGGGGACGGCTCCGGCACTTCCGTTCCGCCTGGTCCGATGTTACCACGGACAGGTGGGTCTTGGAGGTGGTGGGAAGAGGCCTGCCTCTGGAATTCGAGCAGGCACCACCCTTCAGAGCCGTCGGCCCTCGGGGGGCTTCGGGGTCCCCAGCCTCACTGGCGGCTCGTCGAGCCGACATCGCTCTCCTCCTCCAGAAGGAGGTGATAAGAGAAGTGGCGGACCCTCCTTCAGACCCAGGGTTTGTGTCCAGGTACTTCCTGGTTCCGAAACGGACGGGGGGCTAGCGCCCCATTCTCGACCTACACGACCTAAACAAGTTCCTAAGGTCTCGAACCTTCAGGATGGTCACTCTGGCTCAGATAATACCATCCTTGGAGCGGGCGTGTGGTTCTGCTCTCTGGACTTGCAGGACTCATTTTTTCACGTCCCTATCCGTCCGTCTCTCACCAGAGATTCCTTCGCTTCGAGGAAGGATCCTTCGAAGTTCCAAGCCATGCCCTTCGGCTTGTCTCCAGCTCCCAGGGTCTTCACCAAATGCATGGCAGTGGTGACAGCATTCTGCGGCCGAGGGTCCGGTGTACCCTTACCTGGACGACTGGCTGATAGCAGCTCCCTCCAGGAAGGAGGCGGAGGTGTCCAGAGATCTGGCCCTCCAGGTCTGCTCTCAACTGGGCCTCCTTATCAAGCGAGGCCAAGTCAGACTCGAGCCAAAGCAGGTGATTCTATTCATGGGCGCAGCTCGACTCTCTTGAGCCAGGCGCGGCTCCCAGCGGACAGGGCGGGGTTCTTTCCTCCTTTGCCCGATCATTTCTGGTTGGGCAATTTCGCCCCTGCCGGGACTTCCTCGCCTCCTGGGTCTCATGGCGGCCTGCACCAAGCGTGGTCCATTGGGCCCGCTGGAACATCGTCCCCTTCAATGGGGACTGGCCAGCCAGTGGTCACAGGCGCTGCGATCCTTTGGACCAGCTTGTGCCGGTGACACAGGGGATGGAGCAGCTCTCCAGTGGTGGACCGGTTCAGATCATTTGCAGGAGGGCATCCCGTTCGTCCGCCCGAGCAGCGAGTCTCTCTATCGACCGATGCCTCTCTGATGGGTTGGGGTGCCCATCTGGGGAACACCGGGCTCATGGCCTCTGGTCCCCGCGGGAGTCCGATGCCACATCAACCTGCTGGAGCTCGGAAAGGTCCGCCCTAGCTCTCACCGCCCTTTGCTCCGTTCCTCCGGGTCAAGTGGTCCGAGTCCAGGCGGACAATACCACGACCATGTTCTATCTAAACCACCAGGGCGGGGCCGCTCCATGCTTCTATGCCAGGAAGCTGTCCGCATTTGGTCACTGTGCGCAGCCTGAGGCGGATCTCCAGCCATTCATGTGGCAGGAGCCTCCACACCCTGGCCAATGCCCTGGGCGGATAGGGGCTGCATCCCTCAGTGGTCTTTCCTGCGGAGGAGTACAGCATCTGTTCTCCCATTGAGGGCACACCTCAGGTGGACCTGTTCGCCTCCAGGAGAGCGCGAGCTGAGACTGTTCCATGCCGCCCCCTCAGCCGGGCTCGCTGCGGGGGATGCCTTCTCGAGGCAGTGGACCCCGGCCTCTTTTCGCCTTTCCCCATTTCCCTTGATCCACAGGGTGCTTCTCCAAGGCGAGGGAGGGACAAGGCACAGGTGATTCTGATAGCCCCAGACTGGCCTCGCCAGTTCTGGTACCAGATCTCCTCAGTCTCAGCTCCAGGACTCCAGCGGCAGCTTCCAGCTCGCCGGACCTGCCTCCAGTCAATCAGGGAAGGTGTTCCATCCGGACCTTCAATCCCTGCACCTAGCCCGGCCTGGTTCCTGAGCAGCTAGAGTTCCAGGCCTTGGGTCTTTCCGGCGAGGTCCTCAATGTAGTTGGGCGTCCCTTAAGGAGTCGACCAGAAAATGCTATGCCTTGAAATGGAAAAGGTTTTCCATTTGGTGTCAGAGCAAGGGCTTGGACCCTTCCTCCTGTTCCTTGGCAAGCATCTTGGACTATTTATGGTCCCTTTCTAATCAAGGGCCTAGGGTCGGCGACCTAAGGGTGCACCTGGCAGCCATCTCTGCTTGCAGGCGGGGCGGGAAGCAGTCGATGGCAGTAGAACCATTGATGATGGTTGCTCGAAATTCAACATTTACTTACAGAATGAAAAAATCTCTGTTTGAGAACCAGGGGGCTCATACCAAGGGCTCCCCCAGCTCTGGTTCTCGTTCTCGGCAGGATAAAGAAGGGGAACAACCTTCCTTTCATTCCTGGCCGTGTTGCCCTTCGACCACTGTTTCTGTGGCTCCCCTGTCGACTGAGCGTCTTCCTCCGGTTTCATCATTAATGGGGACTCATACCCTCTCGCTGACGGTGCTTTTCAGTGCTTTAAATACTGTGCAGGCTCTCCCTGCTCTGTTGACCAGGGCTTGTACCCTCTCGTCAACGACGCTGTCTAGCATTATAAATTCGGCCAAATACATGGCTGCTCTGTAGACGGTGGCCCCTCTCCCATCAGCGGCGTCTGACATATTTTCTGAACAAAATTCCATGGGCTTATCGATAAGATCACGTATTCCACGAGGCAAACCAATGGCTTTTGCCATACAGAATGCCCTTCCACTCTCACAGGTGGCATCTTACAGGGGGCAAGCAGACAGAGACCGGGATTCTGGCTTATTCTTTCCAGGGGCAAGACCTGCTCACACTGCCCGTCACATCCCTTCCATCACCCTCATTGTCTGTCAACCCCCAATGCTTACCCTCCCCCCTTCTTCTCAAGAACAGGACATCACTAAGGTGGTGAAGCAAGTCTTGCATGCCATGCGCTATTCCCAGCCCTCTGACCCAGGAGAGCTAGAGGATCCTTTCTGGTCTCAGTCTCCTCCGCCTAAAAGATCTCACGGTGACAGGGATATACTGCCACTCTGGTCACCTCCTCCTAATATGGAAGACTATTTGACAGATGAAACTGAACTACTGGTGTATCTCCCTGTTGATACTGATGAAGAGTTCCAAGATCTGGATTTCCCGAACCCGGAGTCCCTACTTGGAAATCTCTTCCCTGGGTGAGGACCTACCTATGCCAGTCACCACCTCTCCTCCAGATGACCCGATCTTCAGTGAGATGATGGTTCAAATATAAAAGGTCATGGGGTTCTCTACTACAGAACATGACAAAGAATGTAAGCATATGGCAGAATATCTTGAACTGCCAGAGGAGCACCTTAATAGTGCCCCCCACTGATTCCACCCTACCAGAATGCCATGCTGGCTGCCTGGCATCAGCCGTTGACTGTTACAGCTGTCCCCCAAAAAGCAGATCGCTTATATCAGGCTCCCCTGGATCATCCCTTTCTGTCCACCATCCCAGAAGCGGATTCAGTGGTCATTACTGTCGCTCATGATCGTACTAAGAAACCCAAACATACGAGTTCCTTACCACCTGATAAAGAATCCCAAAGAACTGACAACCTGGGGGAAAAGGTTTTTGCCACAGGCACCATGAATATTTGAATTTTGAACTATATGGGACATACGGTTAAATACCAACGTGCCCTTGGGGCTTCGGGCATTGAAGTTCAGTAAACTTCCTCCTTCCCAGGAAAAGGACAAGTTCTAGGGACATGGATATGTTGTTCATCCACACTCATTGGCAGTATCCTTGCCGCTTTAAATCTTGCCGGAAGGTCTTCAAGCTTGCTCCTCCCACCCACCCGGGTGGTATAACTCTCGGCTCCGCCCCATGGCGTAGATCTTCCTTACGCTTGGAAGCTCAGGTTCCTCCTTAACGCTCTGCGTTTCACGACTAGTTCCTATTTCTCCGTTTGCGGTTTAAAAATAATATTTTGCAAAAGACTTCAGTCTTGATCCTCATGACTGCGATGGACAAATCGACTCCAGATTGGAGATGCCCATGCGAACAGAAGATGTCTCGGACGGATCCACACTCCACGTGTGTCTACTGCTAGGCCTTGAGGCACGACCCGCCCAGGCTTAGGCCTGTGCTCATCTTTCTCGGCCTCGTCCTCGAGGCCGTGCTGCCCGGTTCAACTGGGCCGTCCCGAAGCGTTCCCTCGGTGAAGTCCAAAGAGGCCGGTTGGCGGTTCGTGGCAGCGTTCACAGCGGATCAGCTCGGCGGATGGTCGCTCTCGAAGAGGCGGCGCGGGCAGTATCTTCCTAAGCCGCGGCATTTATCCCCTCTCTCTGGGTTCTTCCTACCGGCTTCCTTTAAGGAGCTTTGTCTGTCCCTCTCCACTAAAGGGAAGGCCTCGTCTGCTGGACCTTATTCTCGGTCAAAAAGAGGACAAAGGTAGAATCCCTCGTCGGCGCTCTTGGGAGGCGGGAAAGGTCCCTCTCCCGGGCAGTCGGCCGTCGGCCGAGTCGAGCAGCTAAGCCGACCACTGGCCTCACCGGTGTCCCGTCAGGTCAGTTGACCGAGACTCCCACTGATGAAGTCGAGATTTTTCTCGACCCATTGGGCGGAGCTATCGCCTTTGGCAGCGAGATCCCCCTCCCGTTCCCCGGAGAGTTGAGATCCGTGGGCTCGCCTGTGCCTCGGTTCCGGAGCCTCGGATGGACCTTCCGAGCCGAAGGAGTGCGGTTCGGCCGACACCTCCCGCACCGACCCGGAAATTCCGGGACTCTCGGTCTCGGTCTCGGACCTCTCAGCGGTCCAACCGTTCCCACCGTCATAAGCGGTCCTCGGTCTCGGCACCAGCGATGAGCCCAGCGTCGCCCGCTCGATCCTCGTCCTCCTCCTCGGATGAGGGAAGCTTGGCCTCGTCGTCGGCAGTGCGAGACCTTACTGCAACAACTCCTCCTGGCGGGAATAAGCCGACTCCGGCGCCTTCCCGGCCATTAAGTAACTGTCACGGGCAGCCCGACACAACCCCTCGACTTGTCCGAGGCCTATACCAGGCGGTTGTTCGGCCAAAACCAGCTACTCCACCGATTCGGTGGAACCTCCGCCCTCACAGCCACCAATTGGGGCTCCGACCAAGATTCTCGGTCGGCTAAGGGTTTACCCATCGGCTGTCAGTTACCCTCCTCCGGCCGACCTCGGCAGGTGAAGGGTGGCTCAGGCCAGAGGCAGCTCTTGAGGACTCTTCCGGTCGAAGATGATTCCTCCTTCTTCTCCAGCGACTGGACTTGGGTCTTCAGGAGGTCCAGTCAATGGGCGATAGCCCGTCGTCCTTCCTAGGACTGCCGGCTCATCTAGCAGTCTACCGGGATGGAGCCGAACCCGTTCCAAGCAGACCAGGTATCCTCACGGAGATTCTGGACCGAGGATTCTCCGGCGGAGGCCTTTCGGTGGCGAGGCCATGAGTGGATCCGGCACTGGAACTTTGGCGAGCCCTGCTTCCTGCCCTCGCGTCCGGCCAGGATGGCCAGGAAGTATCACGGTCCCTGGTTCCTTGTCCGGTTTTGAACACCCTCTGCTGAGGGATTGGTTACCGACAGCGTTTTCAGTAGCGCGTGGCATGAGGGATGTGGACAAACCTCCTGACAGGGAGTCCAAGAGAAGTGGACTATAACGCGCGAAAGTCTAGCTGCGTCCTCTCGGCGCCGTCAGGCCAGTTCGGCCGTCCTCATGGCACATTTTCTCATGCCCTGTTGGGCTCCTGGATGAGGTCATCCTCATCTTCCCCGATCTGCAGACTACGGTTAAGCAGGTGCGGGACCAGGAACCAGGCAGTGGCCAAACAGCAGCTCAGACTGCTTTGGATGTGGGGACTCATGTGCCAAGATGGGGTGGCGGCCGCCCAGTGGCTATCGTCGGCGGGCTTGGCTGAGATATCCACCTTTACCGGATACCAGCACAAGTTGGGCGGATGTTCCCTTTTGGGGACTGACCTCTCGGCCCTGGGGTGGAAGGTCACCTGCAGAGGATCGAGAGTCCAATGCCACCTTGGACTCGGTCTCTTCAGCTCAGAAGGACAAGGCCGCAAACCACAGCCTAAGCCCTTTAGATCGCTGCAGCCTTCTGGCCTTCGGCCCAGCAACGTCCAGGGCCAGCAGGCTCGGCCTTGGCATCCCAGACCAAGCCGCCGGCTTCCTCTAACAGGGAGGCAAGGAGGAAAGGGCCCAGGAGGTCCCTCGGCGGTCCCTCCTCAAGCCTGCCCAGTGACGGGCTGAGGGTGTCGCCCCCATCCCCGTCTGCCCACCTAGGTCCCCGTGGAAGGCGGCTCGGCACTTCGTTCCGCCTGGTCGCTGTTACCACCGGACAGGTGGGTCTTGAAGGTAGTGGGAAGAGGCCTGCCTCTGGAATTCGAGCAGGCACCACCCTTCAGAGCCGTCGCCCTCGGAAGCCGGATCCCCAGCCTCACTGGCGGCTCGTGAGCCGACATCCCCTCTCCTCCTCCAGAAGGAGGTGGTAAGAGAGGTGGTGGACCCTCCTTCAGACCCAGGGTTTGTGTCCAGGTACTTCCTGGTTCCGAAGCGGACGGGGGCTGGCGCCCCATTCTCGACCTACGACCACAACAAGTTCCTAAGGTCTCAGACCTGCAGGATGGTCCTCTGGCAACAGATAATACCATCCTTGGAGGCAGCGTGTGGTTCTGCTCTCTGGACTTGCAGGGCCGCGTTTTCCACGTCCCTATCCGTCCGTCTCACCAGAATTCCTTCGCTTCCGACGGAAGGATCTCTCTTGATTCAAACCATGCCCTTAGCTTCTCTCAGCTCCCAGGGTCTTCACCAAATGCATGATGGTGACAGCATTCCTGGCGGCCGGTCGGGTGTACCCTTACCTGGGCGACTGGCTGATAGCAGCTCCCCCCCAGGAGGAGGCGGAGTGGTCAGAGATCTGGCCTCAGGTCTGCTCTCAACTGGGCCTCCTTATCCATGAGGCCAAGTCGGAACTCGAGGCAGAAGCAGGTGATTTTATTCACCAGGCTGGCTCGAGCTCTTCGAGCCAGGCCTTGTCCCGGACAGGGCGAGGGTTCTTTCCTCCTTTGCCCGATCATTTCTGGTTGGGCAATCGCCCTGCCGGGACACCCTCGCCTCCTGGGTCTCATGGCGGCCTGTACCAGCGTGGTCCGTTGGGCCGCTGGAACATGCCGTCCTTCAGTTGAGGACTGGCCAGCCAGTGGTCAACCAGCTGCGATCCCTTGGACCAGCTTGTGAGCCGGTGACACAGGGGATGTGGAATGCTCTCCAGTGGTGGACCGTTTCAGATCATTTGCAGGAGGCATCCGGGTTCCGTCCGCCTTGACCGACGGTCTCTCTGGCCGACCCATGCCTCTCTGATGGGTTGGGTGCCCATCTGGGGAACACACGGGCTCATGGCCTCTGGTCCCAGCGAGTCCCGATGCCCATCAACCTGCTGGAGCTCCGGCGGTCCGCCTAGCTCTCCCGCCTTTGCTCCGTTCCTCCGAAGGTCAAGTGGTCAGTCAGGCGGACAATACCACGACCATGTACTATCTAAACCGCCAGGCGGGGCCGCTCCATGCTTCTATGCAGGAAGCTCTCGCGATTTGGTCACTCGTGCGCAGCCTGGAGGCGGATCTCCTAGCCATTCCGCGTGGCAGGGCCTCCAACACCCTGGCCGATGCCCTGGGCGGATGAGGGCTGCATCCACAGTGTGCTCTCCTGCGGAGTAGTACAGCATCTGTTCTCCTTTGGGGCACCTCAGGTGGACCTGTTTGCCTCCATGGAGGCGAAGCTGAGTCTGTTCCATGCCGCCCCAACAGCAGGGCTCGCTGCAGGGATGCCTGCTCGAGGCAATGGACCCCGGGCCTCTTTGCGCCTTTCCCCATTTCCCTTGATCACAGGTGCTTCTCAAGGCGAGGAGGGACAAGGCGCAGGTGATTCTAGATAGCCCCAGACTGGCCTCGCAAGTTCTGGTACCAGACCTCCTCAGTCTCAGCTCCAGGACTCAAGGGCAGCTTCCAGCTCGCCGGACCTGCTCTCAGTACAATCAGGGAAGGTGTTCCATCCGACCTTCAATCCCTGCACCGGACGGCCTGAACCGGCGGCTAGAGTTCCAGGCTTTGGGGTCTTTCCGACGAGGTCCTCAATGTAGTTGGTGAGTCCCGTGAGGAGTCGACCAGAAAATGCTATGCCTTCAAATGGAAAGGTTTTCCATTTGAAGTGTCAGGAAAAGGGCTTGGACCCTTCCTCCTGTTCCTTGGCAAGCATCTTGGACTATTTGTGGTCCCTTTCTAGTCCAAGGGCTTAGGTCGCGACCCTAAGGGTGCACCTCAGCCATCTCTGCTGCAGGCGGCGGGCGGGAAGCAGTCGGTGAGCGCAGGAGAAAGGTGGTCTGGCGCTTTTCAAAGGCCTTGATCACATTTCCCTCCAGTCACGGGAACCCCCACCTCCGTGGGATCTACTGCTGGTACTGGCAAAGCTCATGGGCAAGCCATTCGAACCTATGCACAGGTGTCTCTCTCTCACCTGTCGTGGAAGACCGCCTTCTTGGTGGCTATCACGTCAGCCAGAAGGATGGAGAGCTCCAGGCGCTTTCCATCCAGTACTCTTACCTGGTCTTCCACAGGGACAGGTTGTCCTGCGCCCCACCGAAATTCCTTCGAAGGTGGTGTGGGTTTCACCTTAACCAGGTGTTGACTCTGCCGGTGTTCTACCCCAATCACCCTCGGAGGCCGAATATAGGCTCCATACTGGATCCTAGAAGGTAGCTCAGCTTATTATAAGGGCGCTGCGGCTGAAATTCAGGGGAGAGGATGGCCAGCTGTTTGTCACCCTGCGGCACAAACCCGCATCTGGCAGACCTGCAGCCAAGCCCGGACGATAAGCAGGTGGGTAACCTCCTGCATAGATCTCTGCTATAAGTTGGCGGGCATGGAGCCTCCCAGAGGATGAGCTCATTCTACCCGCCATACTGCTGCAGCGGTGGCTGCTTCCAGGGCGTCCTAGCTCCAGGAAAATCTGCAGGGCTGCTACCTGAGTCAGCAAACACCTTCATTACCCACTACATCGTGACCTTGAGTCAGCCGGGATGCTGGTTTTGAGACCTCGGTTCTCCAGCTCTCTTTCCCAAGTAAGTATGTAGGTGTACGTCTTGCCTCCCTCCTCCCCGGAGAACTGCTAGGAGTCTGCCAATGAGTGTGGATGAACAACATATCCATGTCCCTAGAAATACAGGTTACTCACCTGTAACAGGAGTTCTAGGAATGGTATATGTTGTTCATCCTACATTCCTCGACCTCCCGGCCGGCGCTGGCCTGAGCTTCAGCGGGCCAGATCTGGCGTCATGGGGAAGCTGAGCGAGTTGATACCACCTGGGTGGGTGGGAGGAGCAAGCTTGAAGACCTTCCGGCAAGATTTAAAGCGGCAAGGATACTGCCAATGAGTGTGGATGAACAACATATACCATTCCTAGAACTCCTGTTACAGGTGAGTAACCTGTATTTATTGGCAACGATGTCCACTAGCAATTCTGTCTCCCACCACCTACACAGGCCGGGATATGATGCCATCCGATACCGCATGACTCTCTCAGCTACTGGGTAGGTCTGTGTGGCCATGGCAAGCTTCGCATTTCAGGTTTTGCTCCTGATATACAACATAAAGTAACTAATGCACCCTTTAGTGGGTCCAAACTGTTCAGGCCAGGTACTCAAACGTTGTTAGATGACAAACAGGCATCAGGCAGAACTCTTTGTATGGTACACGGCATGTACCATACTCCGCAGCCAACCTATGATACGCAATATTCCTCCTATTCCAAAAGAGGTGGAAAATGCAAGGCCTCTAATAGAGGTGACTTTCGAGGTCATGCCCAAGCTGCAAGTGGCAAAGCCTCCACCACCCATGGCTCCTGTGCCCGTCCCTCGGGAGGGGCTGGCCAACCCAGTACCCAGTGACCTATCAGGGCTTTCCCCTCGCCTCCGCGTCCAGGCCTTGGAAGTGGTAGTGGATCATTTTGCCCTCCATCTGGAGATGTGGAAAATGATCACTTTGGACTAATCGATACTTCAGATCATCCAAAAGGGAGACACTCTGGAATTTCTTTCCGCCCCACCCCAGTCCCCCTCTTGGGTAATCCATTATCTTCCAAATCATGTCCCTATCCTTCAGGAAGAATTGAAGGCACTCCTAGCCAAACAGGCTGTAGTACCAGTGCCCCCTCCAGAACATCAAACGGGATTTTACTCCCACTTTTTTCTGGTACCCAAGTGAACCGGAGATCTGAGTCCAGTATTAGACCTGGGACACCTGAGTCGATACATTCAGTTCAAACATTTTCACATGATAACTCTCACTGCCATCATGCCTATCCTAAAACAAGGAGACTGGCTGTGTGCCCTGGATATGAAAGATGCTTACTTACACATCCCCATTCATCCTGCCCATCACAGATTTCTGCGCTTCCACCTTCTGGGTCAAAACTTCCAATTTCGAGCACTCCCCTTCGGCCTCTCATTGGCCCCAAGAGTGTTCACCAAATGCCTAGTGGTGGTGGCAGCAGCCCTATGGAAAAAAGAGTTCGTCGTCTTTCCATACCTAGACAATTGGCTAATCAAAGCAGACTCCAGAGAATCTGTGCTTGCCTCCCTAGCCGCTACTCTGATCATGTTCAAGGATCTAGGGATTAACTGTCAGCTGGGCAAAGTCCAGTCCAAACCTAACATGGTCTCTCCAATACACCGGAGCTGTTCTAGATACAGACACAGCCAGAGCTTACCTTCCACCTCCTCGTCAGGAAACTCTGATATCTCTGGTTTCGCGAATACAGACTCAGAAAATAGTCACGGCCAGACAAATGCTGAGCCTTCTGGGTCACATATCCGCCGCCATGTCAATGGTGGCATTCGCCCGCCTTCACATGAGACCTGTCCAGTGGACCCTTCAGAATCAATGGTCTCTAAGAACTGGGCAGTTCGATAACAAAGTCAGGGTCACTCCTTCTCTGAAGTCATCCCTTATGTAGTGGACCATCAAAACCAATTTGTGTCAAAGAATGCCTTTCTGCTCCCTCCCTCCCATGCAGACGTTAACCATGGATGCTTCCCTGGATGGATGGGGCACGCACTTAGGTCCTTATCAGACCACCTCGTCCCATCATTCTCATATCAGTCTCCTCGAGATGAAAGCGGCCCGTTGAGCCTTTCAGGCATTCCAGCCCTACCTCAAGCCGAGACCGTTGCTGATTCAGTTAGACAATACTGCAGTAGAGTTCTACCTAAACAAGTAAGGGGGCACGAAATTGCACACGCTCTGCATGGAGACCCTTGCAATCTGGCAGGAACTGTCAAACAGCTAACGACCGTCCACTTGCTGGGACGGTGCAATCAGGTAGCTGACCGGCTAAGTCGCCAGTCATCCGCTCACGAATGGACACTTCACAAAGAAGTACTCCAAGAAATCTTCGACCTATGGGGAACTCCACAGCTGGATCTGTTTGCCTCCCCAGTCAATCACTGGCTCCCCAGTTACTTCTCCATTATCCCAAGCAACAAGGGACGATCTATAGATGTCCTGTTCAGACCTTGGATAGGACTCTACTTCTATGCCTTCCCCCTGTCCGTCCCTTGCAGTGGACTCTATTGAAACTTCAAATGGAGCTGGCCACCATGATTGTAATAACACCAATGTGGCCTCGTCAACGTGGTACCCTCTACTCCAACAACTGTCAGTAAGGGAACCCATTCAGTTGCCAGTCAGAACAGACCTCCTGACTCAGTGTCATGGATCCCTCCTGCACGCCTGCCTGAAGACCCTTCATCTTCACACTTTGCTCCTGAGGACGCATTCATAAATAGACTCCCAAGAGTCCTCTCCTGTTGCCAACATTCTCATGGCTTATCATAAACCAGCAACCAGAGAAACACATAATTCCAAATGGAAGTGCTTTTCCTTATGGTCTGCCTCTCTCTCTCCTTGGACCCTTACTCTTGTTCACTGATGAAGGTTTTAGACTATCTGGCCTCATTATCAGAGTCAGGCTTAAGTTACTCCTCTGTCAAAGTCCACCTGGCTGCCATCTCGGCATTCCATGAACCTTTAGATGGCAAACTGCTGTACCAACATCATTTAGCCAAGATGTTTGTGAGAGGAATGATGCATATTAAGCCTCTTATCAAAAGACTCGCATCTCCGTGGGATCTCAGTTTCATTATAGAAAAACTGGCCCTCGAACCTTTCGAGCCAGCGGCCACCTGTGATCTTCGTTTCCTTTCATGAAAAACATTGTTTCTAGTGGCTGTTACTTCAGCTCGCCATATTTCCGAGTTTCATGCCCTCAAGTGTAGGGAACCTTACTTGATTTTTCAGAAGGACAGGGCGGTCCTTCGTACCAACCCATCCTTCCTTCCTAAAGTAGTTTCCAGACATATTCTAAATCAGTCCTTGGAGCTTCTGGTCTACTACCCTGACTACTCCAGTCACTGTGAACATCTATTACATACCTTAGATATCCATTGTATACTATTATACTAACTGTACCCAGTCGATTAGGAAAATGTCTCAACTATTTGTCACCTTTGCCTCTGGCAGAGAAGGGCTTCCCATTGCTAAAATAACCCTTTCTTCATGGTTGGCGAATTGTATTACCTTTTGTTACAAAAAGTACAGTAAGGATTTACCTGGACCTGTCCAAGCCCATTCCACTAGAGCTATGGCCGCTACTGCAGCTTGCTTTAAAGGATCCTCCATTTCAGATATCTGCAATGCCGCTATTTGGTCCACAATCCATACTTTCACAAGACATTGCAATCTGGATATTGCCTCATGACATAGGATGGCCTTCGGCCATGCAGTCCTACAAAGTCTCCTATCATAAGTGTCCTCCCCATGGACATAACTGCTGGAGATTCTCCCAGAAGTAATTACCTACTGCAGGAGATCATTCCATGGAATATAGTACAGTTATGTAAAATCTTACTGTAATAGTAGATCTTCGAGGAATGTCTCTTGCAGTAGGTACGATCCTGCCCTCTGTCCCCCATCTTCTCTAACAGAGCAAATTCTGGTCCAGTAACTCAAGGTTGGGACTCCTTGGTACTACTAGCTTCCCTCGGTCCTCACTTTGCGAGGCTGAATCCAGCAGGCGAACTGGGGACTTCAGGGACCGCCCACACTTATATACAAGGAAGCAGGAAGATGATGTCCTGTGGGGCGGTCCCTGGTACAAAACTACTAGAAAAGCTGTTGTGTGGCAGTGCCCGTTTGAGCTCAAGTAATAACCTACTGCAGAGTCGTTCCTTGAAGATCCACTATTCACGGTAAGATTTTCTGTCTTTGTACTTCCCTAGGAGTGGTATGGTACATCCACACAACCCACCCATCCTTCTCTAGCAAATGGCACAGATTCTGTCTCCAGTGTGCAAGATATGTCATGGGGCGGAGTTGAGGGATATATCAGCCCGGGTGGTGGGAGAAGCATAGCTTAAAGACATCTGGCAAATAACATTGTTCCAGTGGAACTGTCAAAGTGTGGCTGTGTACCGTATACCGCTCCTAGAACCATGGTTACAGATCAGTAACCTTTTCTTTAACTCCTCCAGTACTTTAACGAGCTAGACTCGGCGCATCCAAAAAAACACTACTAGATGATGGTTGACCCATTGGTCACCAGATATCTCAGCCTAGTGAGTAATATTGAATCAGATTTATTTTATTTAGTTTTTGTTTACCGGGTAGGTGCACTAGCCATGGGCATGACTATTTTCAGGCACGACCCGAGGTGTAACAGTACAAAAAACAATAAGGTATGACAATGATTACAGATACATTTTCGGGGAAAAATATCTAACAGAACAAGTAGGTCAAGAGGGATGGGTAAGCTACATCAAACATTACAGCAGTAAACTTTAATAGTAGTTAATGCCATGAGGAATGTAGATAGATTCAGAGAGAAAAAAGGAAATTGGAGAAAAGAGCTGGGTGGAAGTGCATGATAGTGCATGGATTAGTGCTGGTATTGTGTGGGGGGCTAAGGAGGTTTGAAGCAGGAGCAAACATTTGTTGAGACTAAATACTTGTGGAGCTCAGTCTTATAGGCCTTGTGAGAGGGAGCATGGTGCACAGCTAGGGGGATGGAGTTCCAATACTGGGGAGCTAGAATGGCAAAAGCACTTGCTCTTTTGGAGGAACTGCATCTAGGGATACAGACAAGGGATTTGTCCACAGAGCGCAATCCATAGTGGGAGGGCTGACTGACACAGCACTCAGCAAGTGAGGTAGGTGTTTGTGAGGATATGATCCCATTTATGGTAGTGCTGAGAAAGTAGAACCTGGTCTCCTTTGGAGGTAGCCAGCCCAGGTCCGAGTAGAGGAGACAGTGGTGCTTAAGCCGGTGGGCAGATGAGGCATAGTGACAGATGCTGTTGTAGGTGACGTCCCACTTATGTAGACTAGATTTGGCTGCAGCAGTATAGGTGGCAATACCATAGGTAAGCGAGGGGAGTAAGATACCTCGGTCTATAGCTAGCCTGGTGGAGGGGGTTAATACGTAGCTGGTGCGGTAGGCAATGCCCAGTTTCATGTTCACTGTCTTGCAAGCATCTTGTATATGGAGATCAAAACTTAATGATTGGTCGAGGGTAACAACAAGGTATTTAAAAGAATTCACGGATCCTATGGTGGAGCCACCCAAGGCCATGACTCTGAGTTTACTTTGGGAGTGCTTAATTTTAGGGTTTGTTCCAAAAAGCATAAATTTGGTTTTTGAGTCATTTAACAGCAGTCTGTGGTTAGCCAACCATGATTGTGTACTTTGAAAGTCAGTCGAGAGTCGTTGATTTATGACATGTATGTCCTTGGCACTGGTGTAGAGCACTATATCATCAGCATACAGAAGTGAGGAATTCTCCGGGGTAGATGTGATGCCATTGATAAAAATGGAAAAAAGGAGTGGGCCAAGGATGGAGCCTTGAGGCACCCCAATATTTAGTTCAGTCTTGCATGAGAAAGCGGACTTGTATTTGACCATTTGAGTCCTGTTTGATAGGTAGCTATCAAACCAATCTACAACATTAGGTGCAAAGCTCAATGAGTGCAGGGTAGCGAGGAGGATAGGGTGGTGAACCAGTTTGCAGGCCTTTGTCATGTCAATGAAGATTGCCCCTGTGAGAAGACCAGCATCCATAGCAGATAGGGTGTTGGATGTGAGTTTGAGGAGGGCAGTAGTTGTGCTGTGATCTTTGTGGAATCCATGCTGTGCTGCAGTTAGAACATATTTCTGCAGGAATTCTATAGTTTTGGTAGCTACAAGCTTTTCAAGAATCTTTCCAAGGACAGGTAGGATGGCAGTGGGTCTGTAGTTTTCAGGGTCTTTGGCATCACCTTTTTTAAAAACGGGTGACCCTTGCGGACTTCCAGATATAAGGTACTTGACTTTGACTAAGGGAGAGAGTGAAGATTCTTGCTAGTGGAGCAGCAGTAAAAGCTGCCACCAGTTTTAATAGTCTGGGCTCCAGGGTGTCCGAGTCAGAGGCCGTAGTCTGAGGCTTTCTGTAGAAGGGTTAGGACTTCTATACATGTAATTGATATGAAATAGAAGAGGGATACTGACCTATTAGGAAGAATTTTAAGAAGTTGCAGCACTGGGAAGAAGGAAGTAAGAGGTGAAAGGTCAGAGAATTTGCGATTAAAAAAGTTGGCAATGGTCTCAGGGTTATTATAGTTTACGCCTTCAAGAATCATGTCACTAGGCGTCAAGAGCTGGTGAGAACCCAAAAAAGATTTGATATATGACCAGAATTTCCTGGAGTCCCCATAAGAGTTTGTTAGCAGTTCTTTGCAGTAAGATCTTTTTGCATGCTTGATGTCTTTTTTTCCAGGCATTCCTCTGAGCTCTGTAGAGGTTATAGTCACTTTTCAGTCCAGAGGTTTTGAACTGGTGCCAGTTCTTGTCCCTATTTTTTAACTTGGTAAGGAGATCTGCCTTTAACCATCGGGTTTTCCTCATCTTGACTCGTCGTGTAACCAGATGACAATGGTGGTCTTGTATGGCAAGAAAGTTGTTTAGGAAGATATTTAGGGCAGATTGAACATCAGTAGCCTTATATAAATCAGCCCAGTCAATGCAGGAGACATCCTGCAGAAAGGATTGGGGCTCAAGGCTTGCATAATCACAGAAGGTGGTGAGATGGGGCTTAGTTGGAGGTGGGACAGTTTTGCCCCACATGCAGAAGGTTGGGGAGTGGTCAGTAATTGCATCAGCCAAGGTGCCAGAGTTGAGAATGTTTTCAGGATGATTTGACAAAATCCAATCCAGCAGGGTGCTACTATTCGAGTTTGGGGCTACCCTGGTAGGCTTAGTGATCAATTGGTGCAGGTTGTAACTTTGTATCTTTGAGAGTGACATAGCATGAGTATTTCCAAGCCAGTTAATATTTAGGTCCCGAAGTATAAGCACTTAATTTCTACCAGCTAAAAGCGATGTTTGATCAAGCAGATCATCCAGGCCCTTTATGCCGTTTTTTGGTGGGTTATACATACAGATGATATGCAGTTTCTTTGCCCCCAGGCAGAGAATTGCATGTCGCACCTCACATTGGCCTTGGGACGAGGAATGTGTAGCAGCAAGGTTTAGGTGTTTTTTGAAATAAATAGCTGTGCCTCCACCTCTTTTACTTACACCTCTGTCATTCCTCAGTAAATTATAGGAGGGTATTTGGAGGCGAGAATCCTGGACACTGGGTTTGAGCCAAGTTTCAGTTAAGCAAATTATTTATTTATTTATTTAGCTTTTGTTAACCAGGTAAGTACACTAGACAAGACAATTTGCCTATTTTCAGGTACTGCCCGGGAGAGTACAGGAAATTACATACTTACACACTTGGGACAACATGGTACATAATTAGGAAAAGATTACATGTCATGAGACAAGGTGCAAGTTAGCCAAAAACAAACTCGCATGTCACATGCGAACATCATAATGTAGAATACACAAAGTACAAGGCATATGAGGCACATTTAGTTAGAATAGGTACAGCAGAGTAAGCGGTGTGTGTGCCAGTTTTGGAGCAGTACAAGGTAAGGATTGGTAGCAGCAGGTACAACACTATCATCTTAAGGGCCAGCTGTTATGCATGAGTGCAAGTGCTAACATATGTCATGGGGTTTGCAGCTGCAATCTTGAGAGTTGAATGATGGTTCCATAGGGAAGAAGCAGGCTGCCCTGAGAGGGACAACATGGACCTCGGCTGGGAAGGTGTTCCAGAGTTTGGGGGCGCATGCTGCAAAATCCCTTTCACCCATTTGAGTCCTAGTCACAGGTACCTTGAATGTGGCAGACTCCTGAGACCTAAGGTGATAGGACGAGGGAACAGTTTGGGCCAGCAAACTTGCCACCCCTGGAGGGGTGCCTGTGTTTAGGACCTTTCCTGTGAAGCAACCAAGGACAAAGTCAATGTGCTTTGTGGGCAAGAGCCAGTTTAACTTATTGTAGAGATCACAGTGTGAGTGAGCCGGGGGGCCGCTAGGGCGAAGTGGCAGACATTGTTGTAGGCCGTCGACCACCTGGAGAGATGGGCCTTAGTGGTGCTGGCAAACAGGAACCCATAGCATAGTGAGGGGAGAAGCATACCTCTAGCAAGAGCAATACGCGCGGCCGGCGTGAGGTTATTTTTTGCTCTGTAGGCCAGACCCAGTTTACATTTGACAGTTTTGCATGTCTTCTGGATATGGTGGCCAAGGTCAAGCTGTGGGTCCAACATTACACCAAGGTATTTGAAATTGTCCATGATTGGAATCGGGACATCTCCCTTACCGGAAACACAGAACGGCACAGGGGAGGCCTTAATCTTAGCTCGGACCCAAAGAGCGTGGCCTGGTTTTTTTTTTTTTTTTTTTTTAGAGTAAGGACTAGCTTATGGTTCAGGATCCATGTCTGAATGTTTCTTAGGTCAGCACTCAGGTGGTGGTTAATGACCCCCACCTCTGGGGAGTGAGACAGGATGACCAGATCTGCATAGAGGATTGGTTTACAGTGAGCAGCGGTTGTGGGGAGATTATTAATGACAATGGAGAAGAGCATTGATCCAAGGACGGAGCCTTGGGGGACACCCCATTGTTACTGGGATGGGACCCGAGAGCTCTTTGCCATATTTAACCTGCTGCGTTCTACCATGTAGGTAGTTGGAGAATCAGCTGAGAGCGGCAGTGGATAGTCCAATTGATCTAATCTGTGTTGATAGCATGGCATGGTCGACCAGGTCAAACGCCTTCCAGAGGTCTACAAAGATAGCCCCCGAGAGTTTGCCTTGGTCCATGACCTCCCTAATCCATGATGAAACAGTAACTAGGGCTGAGGAGGTACCATGCCCCTTCCTGAATCCATGCTGTACAGGAGACATTATATTATATGACTATAAGTACTCTGAGAGTTGCCCTGCCTCAACTTTCTCCAGAAGTTTGCTAACCGCGGATAGGATGGATATGGGGCGATAGTTCTCTTATCAGTTTAGGGTTCCCCTGTTTAATGATTGGGACTACCCTGGCAACCTTCCATATGTCTGGGATAACTCCAGTTGACAGGGACAGATTGAAGATGTGTGCCACCAGAAGGGCAAGCCAGGGGGCACCAAGACTGAGGAGCTTTGGTTCCAAGCCATCTTGGCCAGTACTTGAGAAGGGGGAAAGAGTCCAGCTAGCAGTTTCTGCACCTCTTGAGCCACCACTGCCCTGAACAGAAAGGGCGGGCGGGGTGATGATGGTGCTATGGGCTGGTTGTTGCTGACACCACCACCATTGGGGAATGTTGAGGTGTACTTGGACAGATCAGAAAAATAATGATTGAAGGAGCTGGCAATGGTTTCCGAGTTGTTGCAGCTGGAACCGTCAATTATCATATCAGTGGACTCAGTGCTCTGTGTACCACACACAACGTGTTTAATATTCCTCCAGAACCTTCTTGGATCCCTAGCCGAGTTCAAGTAACGTCAGGTTCGTGGAGGGCAGTCCAGGTTTCTAACAAAGCAAAGTTATGTTCAAGGCTTCTAATGGTATGGTGTGCTATGAAGAGACCTCTGGTGCTCGGCACTGAGTTTGTAGGGGCTGGGCCAGGGTTTGATTGTACATCCCCAGAGAGCAGAATAGCCAAGATAAGAAGATAACCATAATTTATAATGAATAAAAGGGGAGAGGGTTAGCAGTGACAGGGGGATCTTGCAAGCTAACAGCAGGCTATGAAGTTTGAGATGCTATTTAGTAGGAGGGGGGTGGAATTGCAACGAAATGGGGGCAGCACGAGGAGGTTTGAGAACACACAGTCATATGAGAGAGCTTGGATAGGAGGGTTGGCTGGGTTAGTCGGGGGTACTACAGTCATGGAAGGGTGTAAAAATGTTAAGGAGGTAATGAGTAGGAGTACTATGATGTATCTCTCTATTTCTAGCTGCAAACCTTAGCTCAGCCAGTATTACCACCAGGTAGAATGCAGTGGATTAGCAGGTAGAGAAACCCTTAGTGGTTGGTTCATATAAGTGTCCGATGGGAGAGTAGACACTTAGTCTTCAGAGACCTATATAAAGAACCACCCACCCAGGGTGGGTAAGGTGGGGGGGGCAGGTGGGGAGCTGGCGCAAAGTGCGGGCAGGAACACAGCTGAGGCGGCGGCAGTTGGGAGCGCAGGCGGTGGCTGTTTCAGGGCCGGCCACACCACTCCGAAGTCCAGGGAAGTTCTCCGGTGGAGAGGGAACCCGCAGTAGGGTTTCCCACTGCAAAGGAAGCAAGAAAGCGCTGTTAATGACTTGTTCTTAATCGAGGGGTGTGGGTCTATCAGCCAGAAGGCTTCTTCCACTTAAGCAATGGGCGTGGGCAGACAGGCGAGGGAGACAGTGAAACAGCAGGAGGGCAAAATAGCAGATGATAGGGACAGGGAGAGAAAGAGAGAGAGAGACAGGCAGAGACAAGTGTGTTCCAGGTAGAGAGTGAGGGGAGCAGAGAGGCAAAAAAACCCACTTTTGATCTAACGTGGCTACAAGTTACAGATTATACTTTCAGCAAGGCACACATTTAACACTTTAAATAATGCAAAAAAAATTACAGCTTTTTGAGAACATTTATGCCATACAGATGCTCTAAGCATAGCAACACAGTGGCAGAAGGCGCAGAGAATACAAAGTAGAGATGAAGCAGAGAGCAGCCAATCAGGGGAGACTCGGGGGGGTAATTCGGTTGGCTGGGAGAGCACCGTACCTGCAGAGCTGAGGCGGTGGCAGTTGGGAGCATGGGTGGCGGCTGTTTCAGGGCCGGCCGCACTGCTCCAAAGTCGAACTTAACACACCGCCTGAACGATAAAGCTGAGCTTCGCTCCTCATGTTGTACTGGCTGGCTCCTGAACATGCTGAGTAAGGTCATGGATTTTGTCCCATAGTGGTTTCACATTGTAATATGGACATTTCCGGGCCCTCCCTGATTGAGCCAGCAAGCCTCAGTGACTAGAACACAGCTCCAAACATTAAAATAAATGGGCTTTGGTCCCCTGCTTCCTCCTCTTTCCTGCCCACTCTGGGGGGTGGGACTCCAGGATCCACATGACATCCTTCCACCGCTGGACAGGGTCCTTTTTCTTGAGAGACAGAAAATCTGTTATGATTGACTCTACATTCTGTAATTGATTTTGTAACTCTTTAGAATCCCCCCATCCTGCACTGTACTTTAAAGGGTTGGAGGAATTGCAATGACTAATGACACAGTAC
Organism: Neoceratodus forsteri; assembly: GCA_016271365.2. NCBI lineage: Eukaryota > Metazoa > Chordata > Ceratodontiformes > Ceratodontidae > Neoceratodus > Neoceratodus forsteri. The sequence goes on along the minus strand of JADMNL010000023.1, from coordinate 362,870,346 downwards.
TACTGAAGCATGCACTGTAATAATGACTAGAGATCACTGTACTAATATGCTGCCTTTAGTATACATACATACATAGACGCCAACGGAGTAGGCCTAAAGGTCTATCAAGTCTGCTCGAAAATAGGCACCCAGTCAGGACACCGTTGCTGCCGTTATGTATTATGTGTTGGAAGATGATGCACGCATGAAAACTGTTTAATGAAAACTACTCTGGGAAGAGAATTTACTGCTGGAGGTTTTATTAACTGGAATTTCACTCCAGTCCATGCATTTGGAGGTAGAATCTCACCTGGAATTGCCTGACTACTTCTGAGTCAACACCACGGAGAGGGACTTCTTAGTGTTACTCTTCTTGTTTGTTCTGTTTTATAAAATGGCTAGAACAAATATGGAAACGTTATTGGCTGAAAGATGTCACCTAACCGTGCTTCAAATATCTCTAAATGCAGGTCGGGTGCCGAATCTCATTTTTCTTAAAAAAAAAAAAAAAAAAAAAATACCACTTACAGCCATTTTATAAGTGCATTAAGACTCTCCAGGTTGTGCATCGTGGGATTATAATAACCAATCCCCCCCATAAGGAAACAGTGGCGTTATTTGCCGTAATAAAGGAGTGTTTAGCACGGCAAACGCGCGCACAGTTTCCCTGACTCTGCGCATGTGCCCAACGCAGTTTATTGCTTCTCGACCACTCTCCTTTCCTTCTCGACGAACTGCCAGCTAACACACATGGAACTGCCACTTGGCATTGGTGGTAAGTAAATAACATTTTTAGTAGCACAGGCAGTAAAATTAACTATTGGCTACACCTCCCCAACCCCCCTGACAACTTTGAAATATATGAAAAAAGGTGACCGCACGCTGCAACCTAAGTGGACCGTGGCTGCACAGCAACTTGTTTTTATTTTATATAATTGCTGCGGCAAAAAGTGTAACCCAGCAATTATATAAAATAAAATATGGGTGATAATAGTATATTTCGAAGTTACACACCCTCAAGGTTAGATGTTATTCATAAACCCTCGTTGTTTATGTAGCATCTAACTCATGTGTGTGTGTGCCTTCTTGTTACACACACCGACCCATACTTTATTCTATATTTAACGCACTTCCCAGGGACGTAAGACACGTACATGCCTTACTACAGGGGTGTGCATTAAAATCGTATAATGCATACCCTGTCTTGACTTAGTACTTATAATGTAGTTGTTAATGAGGTGGAGGGGGTAGCATGTGGACTGATGCCTCTGTTTTTTCCTTAATTACCCACTCCTCCCCGGGCATCTGTTTTAGCTCCATGTCTGTCTAATCTAACCCCCTGATCCACGCACATAGGCTACCTTTCTTCAGTATGAGGGAGTCTTCCCACAGTAGGGTCTCCTGCTGATGTCTAATGGGGGGGGGATTTACTCAGAACCCCAGGGCAGCAGCAGGATGTTAGTGGATGGCATGAAAGTGTATCATGCAGACTCACTGGGACCAACACATCCCTAATAGGTTTAATTTTATGCGATCTGGGTTCCAGTGTGATATCACAGATAGTAGAAGCCATATGGGTATAGTCCATTTTCTAATGCATCTAAAAATCTATGAAGTTCTGGGCCTTTAAATGGACCCAGGAAGTACACTGCCCTAGTCCTTGTGAGGATTCTACCATCATGCTGTGGCCTCCCCCTTCTTCGTGTTTGTCCGCTTTCTGACTGGGTCTTTCTCTCCATCTGCAAGACCACTGCGGGTCATTCTGCCATCTCATGCAGACTCCGTCTTCTAAGGCCTAGCTGCTTGCTCTATATCTGCTCCATCTTTCCTTAAAACTCTTCGTCAGGCCCACACCTTTCATGTCTGCATCTGCACCAGAACCCTCCACTTCACCTATTAAGTCCTGGCTGTCCACATGTATACTGTTGTTGATCATTAGTTCATATTCTCTACTTGACTCCTTTTGTCTTTGTTTGTATTTTTCTTTTTTGGAGGGGGTGTGCATGAGTTCATGTTCCTCTCCCCTTGCCCCCTCTATATCTGGAAGGAAGCTGTTTCAGAGCTTTGGTAGGCCATTCAACATAAAACTTATAAATGAAAAACTGTAGCCTAATGAGACCATTTTGGAACCATCAGCCAAAGCCCCCCTTCCCCCGTAGCTGTCCATTCCCATCTAAAAAAGAGTTGTAAGAAAAAATCGGTCCCCCCATACCCACCTGAATGGGGTTCTTCTGTCAAATTCCCTTCCCATCGAGCTTCCCATACCCATCTGAATGGCAGGTCATCAACATAGGTACCCTTCCTTCCATGTACCCACCTGAAGTGGTCATCGGCCTAGGTTCCCCTGCCGTGCCCCCCCCAATTCCCTGTACCCACCCTGCAGTTTTATAGAACTCCTTACCCATCATGCTAAGAAAAGTGCAACCCCACTGGAACTTGAGCCAAGGCCCCTGGCACACCATGCCAGCGCTCCAACCACTAAGCCATGGGGGCTCAGTGATTAGCGGGCCTCTGGGCCTTCCCTTTCAGGCACACACATTCCCTTCTATGTGTTGCATAACCTGCAACTTGGGCACGTGTCAGAGACACCAGATTACTTTCTCAGTACAATAAAGTCACCACATGGCAATTTCAAATAATGATGGAAATGAGAAAGGAAAAGGGATCAAGTCCCAGTAGGGTCGCACTTTTCCTTTCACATTTCCATCATGATTTGGAATTACTGTACTGAGAAAGTTGTCTGGTGCCTCTGTCATGCTAAGGAATGTTCTACCTACAGGTCCTTTTCTCTTGCTGACTTGCAACATTTTACGAATATAAACAAATGATCCTGATGAGATTATTTTTCTCTAGTGTGTATGCTTGGATTGTACCTACGCCATAACCTCAGGTTGTACCTGAAAAAGGAACACATGTTCCACTGTACCTTACCTGATATTAAAAATAAATGAAATTAAAAATGCATGGGTGTGATTGGTGATGTTCAGACCTTCCTCTTTGTTCTTGTGACCACCTAAGTGTAGATCGTGAGCCAAGTACTCCATCCCTCTTGAATTCCAGGTACCCAGATACTGAGGGTTTACCCCTGCAGTGAACCTGGTCATGTCACTGTGACTTTCAGCTGTCTAAATGCACTGTAGAAACATAGACTTTGACTGCAGATAAGGACTGCTTGGCCCACCTAGTCTGCCCATTTCCCTACCTACTGGATGAGCAGCAGATGCTAGGTAACCAACTAATAGATACCAGAGAGTAGTTGTTAGAGGGCATAAATCTGAGTGGACATCGGTTACGAGTTGGGTGCCTCAGGGCTTGGTGCTGGGCCCATTATTGTTCAACATTCTCATTTCAAGCATGCAGACAAATAGTAGTGTCTGGATAAGCAAGTATGCAGATAACTACAAAATTGGATGCATTGTGAACAATAATTAATCTATTAACCTACAAAACACTTTAAATGAATTATGTAAATGGGCAAAACATAAAATGAGTGTTAATGAGCAGAAGTGTAAAGTAATGCATATAGGAAAAAATAATGTTAAAGCACACTATACAATGAATGATATACAATTATCAACAACAATTGAAGAAAATGATTTAGGTGTCATAATTTCAGATGACCTTAAATTTGACACATATAAAGGCAACAACTAAAAAGTGTTACAATATCCTAGGGTGTATTATGAGGCATATAAGAAGTAGATCAGCAGAAGTCACACTACCATTATACACCAGCCTTATTCATCCTCACCTGGAGTACTGTGCTCCTTTTTGTACCCCCACAACTGTGGGAAACTAAAAAGTATATGAGAGAGTCCAGAGGAGGGTTACGAAAAATACAGTGTGAAAAATATGGATTACTGCAGTAGATTGAATCCTGAATCTGTGTTCTTTGGAATATAGATCATTAAGAGTGAACCTCATATATCTGTTCAAAGCTTTTTTAAATACTTCATTGCTTGATACCATTTGTCTCGAGAAGCAGTTAACACAAAACAATACTAGGTCTCATAGTTATCGGTTAAAAACTACAATAAGTAAAACTATTAGAAGGAAAAACATTTTCACACAAATAGCTCCTGGTATGTGGAATGCATTACCAAAACAGGTGGTGATCGAGTGAAACAGTGGAACAGTTTAAAAAAACTTGGACCACTATATGGAAAAACAAAAGTACAACTACCACCACTAATATGTGGTGGTGGGTTTGTTATGGGCCTTGGCCTTATAAACCTGTAAACAATTATGAAACAGCCTATATCTTACTTCGAGAGGGCTCTTGCAGTAGGTAATTACATATAGGACTGACGTCGGCAGGCAGCAGGACCCCACGGAAAAATTTATAGCTAGCAGTCCCTGGTGGGGACCGCCCCCACGTCAGGTGACCAGCGTCGGTATAAAGGGGCGGTCCCGGATGCCCGCCTTCCAGTTCTTTCCCGCCGTCAGCTCATTACGGCGATCTGCAGTGAAGTTCATGCTCCAGCCCTGTTACTTCGATTGGTTTTTCGAAAGTATCAGTATTTTGCATTTAATTAGTCAGGTGAGCGTGTTTGTCGTCCCCTTCAAAAAATAAGTGCGAGTAAATGCGGTGCCCAACTGCCTCACAAAAGGTCTCCCTTTGCCTTTTTGTTTAGGCCCGGCTATCGCGGTCGACAAGTGCCCGTGATGCCTGCATTTCAACGCTGCCACCTGCAGACGACGCCAGCAGTCTTTGGAAGCCCATCTCCTCAAAAAAGATGTCCGCAATGGAGAAGGAGTTGAAGAAGCTTGCAGGCGCCGACCTCCCCAGAAGGACATAAGAAGCGGGACAAGGAAAGGCACGGTAGAAGGTCCCTCTTCCACGACTCGGCTGGAGCGCGGCCAAATAACGTCCCCTTTGAGGACCGCCCGGCTTGACAGCCTTCAAGGTTTTGGAGGAGGCGTCGGCCCGCCCGTCGGTTTCATGTTCGAGCCCGCTGGGTGCCTCCGGGCGAAAGGAGGCTTCTGCCCCCAGTACTGCCGCAGGCTTGCAGCCTACTGGCGCGGGTGCCTCCCATAAGCCGGACGTCGGCTCCTCCGTCCGCCGGGAGAAGGCCACTAAGACGCCCGACCCTCCGGGGCAGCGCACGGCAGCATCCCCCTCGGACCGGGCCGCTTCCCACCCTCGGCCCGCCTAAGACAAGGGACCCCCGAAGTCGGACGTTGGCTCCTCTGGCGTCCGCCGGGATTATTCCCCTAAGTCGCATGTCGGCTCCTCCGATGTACACCGGGCTTCGGAGCCTACGACAGATCCTTCACTGTCTGTCGTCCCAGGTTCCCCGCAGCTTTCGCTGCCGTCCGGGGAGCCCGAGTCCCCCCTGCCTGACCCTAGGGACTTCTCTCCTCCGTCCCCAGGCGAGGCTCGGATGCTCTTCGCCATCAGATCCTCCTCCGTAGAACCGATCTGACGCTGGACGCTGCCCGATGGCGCTCACCGACGCCGGCCCCAACACCAGTCCCGATGCCAGCCCCTCTGATGCCGGCAGGGGATATTCCTCTTCCATCAGGCCCTCCACCCCACAGGCCTGTCACGGTTGATCCGCCCGTGGAGTTCCCTACTGGGCCGTCTGCTCCGGCAGCTCCTCCGGTACCTGGGTACCCGCCGTCTTATCAGACGCCAGTTTACCCGGGTCCACAGAATCATGCGCCACAGTACCTGGCGCCGACTCCACCGATGCTGCAGTACCCGACACCACAGTACCCAGCTCCGGTATTCCCGCAGCCGGGTTACGGATACTCACCTCACGGATATCATCCATACAACTATCCCTCACCTCCTCCTCCTCCACCGGCCCCCAGGCGCCAGTGGATCTTCAGGAGACTCTGGCCTCCTGGTGGGCTGAGGCCAAGGCTCAGCTCACCAAGGAAGTCGAGAGCCATCTTACGGCGACGGTTCCACCCCCAGCTCCCATATGCCCCAGATGGCATACTCCCTCTCCGCTTCCGGATTCCTGAGCTCTCCCCTCTGGATCCAGAGAGGGGCAGGACACGCGTCCCCAAGGGAACCCGTTCCTTCCCCTAGACAAGCTAGGGAGTCTTATTCTGCTTCAAATTCCTCCTCTTCTTCTCACTCGGAATCCTCGGATTCCTCCGACGGATGCTCTGAGAAAGATGACGAACCTCGCTCTCTGTCCAAGCCCCGGCCGAGGACTCCTCCGAAGTCTCCTTCGGAGGATCCTTCCTTCATGGAGTTGCTCAGGAAGATCCAGGAAGTCCATCAGTGGCGTTCCTTAGAACCAGATCCTCAGCGGGTTAAACTCGCTGAACATCTGGACTTGCCCCTTACGGCCCCTACTCTAGATCGAGCCTCATGCCCACCTTGTTTCCACCATTTGGAAACAACCGTTGCTTTAGCCCCACTTCCTCGGAAGTCCAACAGGCTATACCAGGCTCTGGAGGGTGTAGACTTTCTAGACTCTCACCCCCATGCAGACTCGGTTGTGATTAGCGCCGCTCACGGCCGGTCAGCACACCCGAAACATTTGAGCTCGTCTCCCCCGGATAAGGAATCTCGCCTTCTGGATCAGTATGGAAGGAAGATCTATGCTTCTTCCACACTGGGGATCAGGGCCCTAAATTATATAGCACATATGGGGGATTGCCAGAAGACTGTCCTTACCCAGGCGGAATCTAAGATTGACTCCTTGCCTGACTCCCAAGTCAAGCAGGAGTTAGCTGACCTTGTCCGTTCTGCTCGTTCGGCCAGTCATCACATTCTGAGGATGATCTACGATGCAGTGGACACCGCAGGACGGAGCTCTGCATTTGCCGTAAGTCTTCGGCATCACGCATGGCTCCGTGTGTCAGGTCTGGTCCCGGAGGTGCAGTCAGCAATTCAAGAAGCACCTTTCAGGGGTTCGGTGCTTTTCAGGGACAAGGACAACAAGGACAACATCACTGACTTGCAGTAGAAGGGGACGGCCCTCAAATCTGTTGATTCAATGTACCGTCCCAATCCCCCGCAGCGCCGTCCCTTTACATGAGCGCCGGCCTCAAGCGGAAACCCCAGGAGGCGGGCCACTAAGCGTCGGGCTCCCACAGCTGCCAGGCCCCTGCCGCCCAAAAAAGCAGCGGGTGCTCCAGCTGCGGCGCTGCCTCACACCACCTGACTCCTTCCCTCTGCCACTGCCTCCGGACTCCCCGGAGGAACCGGTAGGAGGGAGATTCTCCCTCCACCTTCCGGGTTGGGAGAGGATAACATCGGATTCATGGGTGCTTCAGATCATAGCAGAGGGACACTCTATAGAGTTTCTACAGAAACCTCCACGTCACCCCCCTCCAAACTCCTCTTACTCAAGGGACCATCTTCCTTTGGTCAGGGAAGAAATATCTGCTCTCCTCGCGAAGCAGGCCATAGAGCCCGTCCCCCCTCACCTTCACGGTATGGGTTACTATTCCCATTTCTTCCTTGTACCAAAGAAGACGGGAGATCTCAGACCCATTCTCGATCTCAGCTCCCTAAACTTCTATGTGGAATACAAGAGGTTCAGGATGCTTCCTTCAAACCTTCTTGCCCCTTCTCCGGCCGGGCCAATGGCTTTGTGCAATGGATATTCAGGATGCGTACCTGCACATCCCCATTTGCCGTTTGCACCGAAAGGACCTCAGGTTTGCGTTCCAGGGGGACCACTACCAATTCTGGGTGCTCCCTTTTGGTCTTTCCTCGGCTCCCCGAGTTTTTACCAAATGCCTGGTGGTGGTAGCGGCCCACCTGCGTACTTTGGGAGTTCAGGTTTTTCCCTACCTGGACGACTGGCTCCTGGTGGCCCTGTCCAAGGAGGAACTCCTGCAATTTCTCTCCCTCACCCAGCAGGTTTTCACTGGTCTGGGTATCCCCATCAACCATTCAAAGTCTCATCTGGACCCCTCCCAGAGACTCCAGTTCATCGGGGCAATCCTCGATTCGACAGTGTGCAGGGCCTTCCTGCCTTCGGACAGGGGGGCCTCCCTCCAGTCTCAGATTTTCCTACTCTCGGAACGTGGGAAGGTTCCGGCGAGGTCGGTGCTCTGTCTTCTGGGGCTTATGGCGGCTGCCATACCGATGGTTCCGTGTGCGCGCCTCCACATGAGAATCTCTCAGTGGACTCTCCGCTCTCAGTGGGATCAACTTGTAGATGACCTAGATCATCTGGTGCTGATCTCCTCGCCGATGATAAGAGACTTGCAGTGGTGGATGGTTCGAGAGAACCTGTTCCGGGGGGTTCCCTTCTTTCATCCTCCCCCCGCCCAGACTCTGACCACGGATGCATCAGGCGAAGGTTGGGGAGCCCATCTGGGTCCTCACTGAACCCAGGGCTTATGGTCCAGATCGGAGTTAGCTCTCCACATCAATGTGCTCGAGCTACGAGCAGTGCTGTATGCTCTCCAGGCCCTTCACCAATACATTCTTCCCGGTCACCTAGCTGTCCAGACAGACAACATGTGCGTGGTGTGGTACATCAACAAGCAGGGAGGGACTCTGTGTTACCTGCTGTGCAGGGAAGCGATGAGGGTTTGGGATTGGGCAACGCTTCACAACCTTCAACTCACGGCGATTTTCATGCAGTACTTCAACCAAGGAGAATACTTGCTTCATACCATGGATGTCCACAGGATTCTGAGATACTACACCGATAGGACAAAGGATCTCAGAAAGACTGATCAGTTGTTCGTCTCTTTTGCTCACATAAGGGAAGGCAATGCTGTCTCCAAGCAATGCCTATCAAAGTGGTTGGCTCATTGCATCACTTTCTGTTATGACAAGTACAACAAGGCCCTACCGGGTCAAGTCAGAGGTCACTCCACTCGTGGAGTAGCTGCCTCTGCGGCTTGTTTCAAGAAAGTGTCTGCGGCAGACATCTGTGCTGCCGCCACCTGGACTTCCGTCCACACCTTTACGAAACATTACAGTTTGGACATTGCCTCTCGCCGTAGAGCAGGCTTCGGGTTAGCAGTCTTGCAAGGCCTCCTATCTTGAGGTTTGCAAGGTTGTTTGCTACTTCTTGGAGTAGTTCCTCTTCCCGGTGCCTTTCTTTTGTTCCAGACTGCTTGGGATTCTGTCTATATGTAGTACCTACTGCAGAGCCCTCTCGAAGTAAGATAATACAGTTACGTAAGAACTTACCGTAACAGTAGATCTTGAGCTCTTCTGATAATATAATACTATCCGCCCTCCATCCCCTAGGCTTTTTCAGCTCCTTTTCCATTGAGAAATATCTGCTTCTCTCCCATTCGACCTTCGGGCCTGTGGGGGGAAAGAACTGAGAGCGGGCGTCAGGACGCCCCTTTATACGATGTCGTCTGGCCGCGGTCACCTGACATGGGCGGTCCCCTCGGGGCTGCTAGCTAGAAATTTTTCTGTGGGGTCCTGCTGCCTGCCGACGTCAGTCCTATATGTAATTACCTACTGAAAGAGCCTCTCTTGAAGATCTACTGTTAGGGTAAGGTCTTACCTAACTGTACTTTCTTCCTACCCTCATGAGAATTGCCTTTTCAAACAACATGAAGTCTTGCTGTACTCTGACAATAGCAGTGAGTCCCAACCTTCGAACTACCCCAGAGTTGAAAGAGTTAACTTTCCATGCCAGGCATGGAACGCTGAGCTCGAGCTCGGTTGAGACTCTGTCTGTTGCTGTTTGAACTCAAACCTTCAGATTCTTTACTCCCCCTCACTAAACAGTCGCTCTGGAGATTTCTCCTTTGCTAGGTTCAATTTGTCGGTTAAAGTACCGCATTTCTCGGTTTTCGACCGAATTTAAACCGCAGCCTGTCGGTTCAGTCTCTGTCTGTGGTATTCGTGAGTACTAGATAGGTTTATATTGTTTTCTATTCTGTGTGGAACTTGTAAACGGTTCATCGGTTCGGTTTGAACTGATCAAGTTGTTGAAAAAATCTTAATTTTACTTTTAGAGTGTGGTTACTGGTTCTTATCGGTTCTTAAAAAAAACGGGTTTTACTACATTTTTTTCCACGACCCGTAACACGGTCAGGAACCGATAAGAGTGTCTTGCCTGGCGGATTGCCATTAAAGGGATAAGTTTGTTAGGACTGGCACCATGTCTGAGAAACCAAAAGAAAACCGGCCCCTGGGTTTCAACACTGTAGTGTGTGTGAGGAAGTCTTTGCTAAGGCTGACCCCACACCACCTGTGTTTATTGTCTGGGTTTGACCACCTCGATTCAGACTGCCAGATTTGTAAAATTTTCCTGCAGCTACCCTAGAAAAGAGGTTGGTAGGCTCAGGAAAGGAGGCCAAAAGTCCGCTGACCCGAATGGCCAGCCCGGTTCGGTTCAAACCGAACCAGAAGGAGTGCCCTCTGACCAGGGCGAAACTTCTTCGGGCAAAAGGAGAACCGATTCTGAGGAGTCTGTTCTGGTTAAGAGAACAAGAAGGGAAAAATCAGCTGGCGTGGATCCAAAAGTTTCTTCTCTAACCTCTGATGAAATAGCCAAAGCGATAAAAATTGTACAGTCACTTTACCCGGTTCCGACCGAACCGGCACCATCAGGAAGGTGCTCGGTTTGGCTGGTTCTGGATTATGAGTTGGAAGAATATTATGAACCGGAGAAGGAGGAAGAGGAGTATGAGGAAAGTGAATGTGGTTTTGAAAGTCTGGATGTGCCCATTGACCCGGGCATCTCCCCAGATAGCCCTTCAGGAGTGTCTCCTCCTAGGCTTTCTGAGTCCCCCTTCCATTTCATGTTTTACAAGAGAGTGGCCGAAACCCTTCAGCTTCCTATGGAAGAAGCTGTGGATGACCAGGAGGAGCCTGACTACGTGGAAATGATGGATATCCCAGAGTCCAGGAGGTTGTCTATTCCCTTACACAAGTCTTTTGGGAAACAGACATTTAAGATTTTAAAGACTCCTAATACTATACCTCCTGTGGATAAAAGAATGGACAAGAGGTATACTCTGTCAGGCTCAGATATGGAGTTCCTTACACAACAATGCAGCCATGTTGGGGTAGTGCAGGCTGCAGCCTGTGATAAGGTTAATATACCCTTGGCTTCACACCCCCCAGACAAGGACTCCAGGAGGATTGATGCCATGGCAAAGAAACCGTACATGGCAGCATCCTTGGGACTCAGGCAGGCCAATTATATGGCCTATACAGCTAGGTATCAGAAATCTACATGGGACACTGTCATGGCTTTAGCTAAACAGGCCCCTGGCCAGCTTGCCAATGAGCTGGAGCAGGTGGCTGCTGATGGTATTGAGGCATCCAAGGTGCAGTTCCATGCTGCAGTGGACTCCAATGATGTTTCATCTAGAGTCAGGGCTACATCTGTGGCACTTCGTAGAATGGCTTGGCTCAGATGTACTAGCCTGTCGCAGGATACCCAGACTAAGGCCATGGATTTTCCTGTTGTGGGTAATTCTTTGTTTGGGGAGCAAACAGAGAATTACATGAAGAAAATGGATGAATACAGGACCACTTATAGGAGTGCTCAGGCCAAGGAAAGGCAAGCCACTCCTCAGAGGCAGCATCCCAGAGGAAGGGGCAGGTCTTTTCATAGGCCTTTCTACCAAGCCCAGGCCTCCTCTTCTGCCTATGCTCAGAGGGGGTTCTTTAGAGGGAGAGGCAAAGGGGTACAAGCAGACCTGCTTCCACCCCTCAGCCTAAACCCCCTGCCAAACAGGCACCCTGATGGATTTGCCAGGGCCGATTCTCCACCACCTGTAGGGGGCAGGCTGGCTTACTTTGTCCAGGACTGGAAGTCTTTAACATCAGACAAATGGGTCCTGGAAGTACTAAGCCAGGGACTGGTTCTCAGCTTCAAAAAATTTCCAAAGCTGAGAACCAGATCCTTTCCATCTGCAAATCCCTCAGAGGCATTTGCCCTAGAGGCAGAGGTCTCTTCCCTCCTGGCTCTCAGAGCTGTGGAAAGGGTTCCACCCCTACACCAAAGGAAAGGATTGTACTCCAGGTACTTCCTTACTCCCAAAAAGACAGGAGAATGGCGGCATATCCTGGATCTCAGATACGTAAACAAGCACCTTTTAAAGCCAAAGTTCAAAATGGTGACTCTGGGAATAATTCTACCCTCTCTAAGGCCAGGGGACTGGCTAGTCTCCCTGGACCTCAAGATACCTATTTCCATATTCTCATCAGAAGCTCCCATGAAAGTACCTCCAGGTTGAGCTACCCTCAGGCCATTACCAATTCAGAGCAATGCCCTTGACTAACCTCTGCTCAAGGGTGTTCACAAAATGCCTGGAAATAGTAATTGCTTCTCTAAGAAGGCAAAGAATTGCCATCTTCCCATACCTGGACGACTGGCTCATAGTAGGCCAGTCCCCAGACCAAGTCAGGTTATATCTACAGATAACTCAGCAACTGCTCACCTCTCTAGGTTTCTTTCTGAATCTTTCAAAGTCAGTTCTAGAGCCTGTTCAGCTCCTCACCTTCATAGGTGCAGAGCTAGACACAGAAAAGGCCAGAGCCTTCCTTCCCCTGGACAGGGCAAGGACCCTTATCACACTGGCCTCTTCATTCACCCTACAGGTGTCTCGACCAGCAAGGCATTTTCTGTAGCTCCTGGGGCACATGGCTGCTTCTACAGCAGTGGTGCAGGGTGCAAGATTTCAGATGAGGGACATTCAGTTCCACTTGAGAGCCTTCTGGTCTCAGAAAAAGGACCCTCTGACCAAACTGATACCAGTGACTCGAACCCTGATCCAGGCCTTGCAGTGGTGGCAGGATCAGAACAATCTAAGACAGGGAGTTCCCTTTGTCACTCAGTCTCACGCCTTAATCCTTACAACAGATGCCTCCCTCTTGGGGTGGGGGGCTCACTTGGGAGACCTGAGCACCCAAGGGTTGTGGTCCCCTCAGGAATCTCTGCTTCACATGAATCTACTGGAACTCAGAGCAGTGTTTCTAGCACTTCAAGCGTTTTCCAAGTCTGTTCAGAACAAAGTTGTTCAGATCAGAACAGACAATACGACCACAATGTGGTATATCAACAAGCAAGGGGGCACTTGGTCTCAGCCTGGCGCACAGAAGCAATGAAGTTGTGGTCTTTGGCCTATTCCCTGAACACCTCCCTCACAGGAGTACACCTCCCAGGCAAGGACAATGTCCTGGCAGATGCTCTCAGCAGGATATCTCAGGGCCATCAGAAATGGTCACTGGATCTCCTGGTTTTGGAGATGATCTTCTCCAGATGGGGCACCTCACAGATGGATCTTTTTGCAGCCCCAGACAATCACCAACTTCCCCTGTTTTGCTGCAGGCCCCCAGTGTTGGGCTTAGTCACCCTGGATGCCTTAGTTCTCAGTTGGGAAGTGAAGTTCCTGTATGCTTCCCCCCCTTCTCTCTCCTGTTCAAAGTGCTAGTCAAAATCAGGTCTCAATCCTGCAAGGTGATCCTGATTGCTCCAGACTGGGCCAGGCAGCCCTGGTACCCTCTTCTACTGTCCTTAGCAGTCCACCTTCCCCTGTCTCTTCCCAGGAATTACAACCTGTTGACCTGTGCTCAGGGGAGGGTTTGGTATCCGAACCTCAAATCTCTCAATCTCGAGGCCTGGCTCTTGAAGAGTTAGAGTTTGCTGATTTACACCTTTCCCAAGGTGTTATGGATATTCTAAAGGCTTCTAGGAAGCCTTCCACCAGAACTACTTATAATTCCAAATGGAAAAGATTTTCCATATGGTGCTCTGGAAAGCATATTTCCCCAGAGTCTGCTGACCTGCCCACAATCCTTGACTATATGGTTCCTCTGAATAGCTTGGGACTCAGATCAGCTACACTAAGGGTGCATCTGGCAGCTGTCTCTGCTTTTATTTCAGCAGGTAAGCCCTCTTCTCTTTCAGCTCACCCTGTTTTCTCCAAGTTTTTCAAGGGATTGCTTCATACCAATCCGCCATTCAGGGACCCTGCCCCTGCTTGGGATCTTAACGTTTGCATTGCTCAGCTTATGCAACCCCCTTTTGAGCCTTTGTCCTCAGCAGAGCTTATGTACTTGACTTGGAAAACTGTGTTCTTGGTGGCTATCACTTCTGCAAGGCGTATAAGTGAGTTACAAGCCCTGTCAGTGGAGCCTGATTTTATCTCTTTCCAAAGAGATTAGGTGGTCCTCAGGACTAACAGGAAGTTTTTACCTAAGGTGGTTTCAGACTTCCACCTTAACCAGTCTGTCTCTTCCTGTGTACTTCACTGACCATTCCTCCTCTGGTGAGAGGAGGCTGCACAGTTTAGATGTGAAAAGAGCCCTTAGTTACTACATAGAGCGTACCAAGGGTCACAGGTTTGACTCCCTCCAACTGTTCCTCACTTATGGTGAGGTTGGTAAAGGAAAACCTGCCACTAAAAGATCCATTGCAGGTGGATTGTCTCTTGCATCCAATTTTGCTATGAAAAACTAGGTAAGGTTCCACCCTCAGGCCTGAGGGCTCACTTTACCAGAGGTACAGCTGCTGCCAGGGATATTCCTGTCTTAAAGATATGTCAAGCAGCTACCTGGAAAACAGTTCACACTTTTACCAAGCATTACTCTCTGAATATCCAGGCTAGGAGTGATGCTCGGTTTGGCACAGCTGTGCTTCAGAGCCTATTTCCTAAGTAGGTTCTGTCCCTCCTCCATGGAGGTACTGCTTAGTAGTCTGCTATTGTCAGACTACAGCAAGACTTCATGTTGTTTGAAGAAAAAATTACTCACCTTAGTAATGTTGTTTCTTCTAATGGAGTCTTGCTGTGTTCTGACCTCCCCCCGCCTTCCCCTCCCAGAACCTTTGTTTTTGGGATATGGGTGGGCAGTAGCAGTGTTGGCACTCAGGAGGTGCCCCACCTTTTTTGTTATCACCCTCTTTCTTTGGGTGAGTGGGTGTTGTGTTTATTTCATTTTTTTGGGTTTCCTGACTTGAGTCTTTGTTTTGGGACCAAAAAAAAAAAATGTGTTATGTTTAGTAGCCAGTTGGCTAGTGTAGGTTTACAGCTTCCACACAGGACCTCAGTGAGTTTAGCTCGTAAAGATCTGACGGTTTGAGTTCAAACAGCAACAGACAGAGTCTCAAGTGAGCTCAGGCTCAGCGTTCCATCCCTGGCATGGAAAGTTAACTCTTTCATCTCCGGGGCAGTTCGAAGGTTGGGACTCACTGCTATTGTTAGAATACAGCAAGACTCCATTAGAAGAAACAGCATTACTAAGGTGAGTAATTTTTTCATCTGTCCCATGCATTCTTGAATTCCCCCACTGTTTTTAACCCCACGTCTTCCTCAGGAAGGCCGTTCCATGCGTCCATCACCCTGTCTGCCAAAAAATACTTCCTCACATTGCCCCTGAGCCCATCCCCACTCTTATCTTCAGATTGTGTCCCCTTGTTCTTGCACTTCTCTTTTTCTGAAAGATGCTACCCTCTTGGACTCTGTTGATTCCCTTGAGGTACCTGAAAGTTTCTATCATGTCCCCCCTCTCCCTCCTTTCCTCAAGGGTATACATATTAAGCTCCTTTAGTCTCTCCTTGTATGGTGTCTGTTGCAGACCCTGCACCATTTTAGTTGCCCTCCTCTGGACTGCCTCCATCATGTCTGTCCTTGCGGAGATGGGGTCTCCAGAACTGGACGCAGTACTCCAGATGGGGTCTCACCAACTGTCTGTACAGAGGGATAACAACTTCCTGTTTTCTACTGGTGATGCCTCTCCCTATACATCCCAGTATACCCCCAGCCATACCTACTGCCTTCTCACATTGCTTGCTTACCTTTAGGTTATCTGATATGATTATCCCCAGGTCCCTTTCTATTTTTGTTGTTGTTAGTACCCCCCCCACAAAAAAAATTTTGTACTCTTCCCCAGGGTTTTTGTTCCCGAGGTTCATTACTTTGCATTTCTTTGCATTGAATCCAAACTGCCATACTTCTGACGATTCCTCCAACCTTGCCAGGTCCCTTCTCATCCTTTCCACCCCCCTCCCTTGTACATCAGCCCTGTTGCAGATCTTTGTGTCCTCTGCAAAGAAGCATACTTTCCCTTCTAGTCCCTCTGCAATGTCACTTATAAAGACATTAAAAAGGACTGGACTGAGTACTGAACCCTGCCGTACCCCACTAGTAACCCCCCTTTCTTCAGAGTGGACTCTGTTTACTATTACAGTCTGTGTCCTGTTATCCAGCCAATGTTTTACCCAGGCTACCACCCTGGGACCCACTCACAGGCTGGCTAATTTGTTTGTTAATCTTTTGTGTGGGACTGTGTCAAATGCCTTGCTAAAGTCTAGATAGGCCATGTCCACAGCCCCTCCCTGGTCTACTGTTTTGGTCACCTAGTCAAAGAAATCGATTAGAGATGGGGCGGAGTGAGCTGCTGAACTGATAAGATGTGGGAAAACGAGCTCTGCACATTCAAAAGCAAAAAAAAACAAAAAACGCTACAATCGTCTTTGCAGCCTTTAAACTAAATATTACCAACAGTGTGTGCGATAAGGTATATGGAGCTGAACAATACTAAAATCTTGCTACCAGAATACTCGAGGAAACCAGGAGGGAGCCAGACAGAAAACACCTCAATCGACAGTGAAAACTGAGCTGCCGACTAGTTCCAAGGGAGCGGAGAGAGACCAGCCATTGAACGCAGCGCTCCTGAGGGCCATTCAGGCCATGGACCACAAACTTGAATCACTGGTCTCGAGGGTAACCCTTCTCGATACTAAAGTAACCGGTACAAGTGGAGGTGACTCGAGCCACAGAGATGGCAACCAAAGCTTTGACCTTGGTCACTGGTGTTATGAAAGAAGATACAGCATTCTGCTACAGACTGGAACATTTAGAAAATCAGATGAGAGCTGCAAACGTGCAAGTGGTGGAAGTGCCAGAAGGGGTAGAGGAGGAAGATGGCATCAAATCTTTTATCTGAGCCTGGCTATCCCCAGCATTAGACATCGACTCATTTACTGTTAAAAAAGCTTAGCGGGTCACACCTCGCCGCTCTATGGGGGATAATCAACCTGCACGCACCATCACGCTGACCATTGCGGATACCGAGGAGAAGGATGAACTTCTTTTAGCAGCACAGAGAGCAGCCAACTTGGAGTATCAGGGCCATCAAGTGCTACTTTTCCTCGACCTAAGTTACTCCATGAGAGCGAGGCGCAAGTCCTTCAGAGTGAGAGCCGAATTACGGGCACTAGGGATCCAGCACGTACTGATGTTACCGTCGAGGATCCGAATCACGTATGGAGGTAAAGTCCACGTGATCTCTGACCCTTAGGCAGCCGGGATATTGTTGACCAAGCTCAGATCGGAATTTGCAGCTTGACGGGAGGCAGCGACTTCTGAGTCAGAGGAGGACTAGCAAAACGGGGTCAGCTGTTTAGTTTAAAATGGCAGGTATGCCAACGAGGCCTGGCAGCTGCAAAAGAACTAACTGAACTTTATTTTTAGTTTTAACCTCGAGCCTTCAGTCAGGTACAGTCAGTATTTAGGGGAACTGAAAGTTGTATGTTCAGAGTTACAGAATGGTGATATGGCGCCTGAATGAGAAACAAGGGAGGAACTAGACCTTTTATGGTGCTCTCGTAGACTGAGATGGTTTCTTTTTTCCCCATGCCTGGCATAGGACTTTATACAGACACTTGTATCGAGTAGATGTGATGCAGTTTCTTTATTCAAAACTGTTTGAGTGCAATGGAATGAATTCTCCTATACCTAAAAATTATTATTGTTCACCTAAAGTTCAGATGACTGTTTCTGCTTAATGCATTTAGTGTTTTAACTCCTTATGAACTGTTCTTCTATGGCTGGAAATACTTAATGGAAAGTCTGTACTCCAGTATATCTACTACGATGGGGAATGTTTTGACACATATTAGAGAATTAAACGTGTTTAAAAAGGTAAAGTCTTTGAAAATAGTATATCCGTGGATTTTCTAAGCCAAAATGTTGAGCAACTAGTCTATAATTATGTTTATTACTGGAAAGAAATGCAGTAGCTCTTTTTTCTTGCATGTCCCAAGTACTCCGGAGAGCATCTAGATAAATAGAATATATACCCGACCATGGGTGGGTGGCTTATCTGTTTAAATACCACATCTTAAGGATATCTGTTCTCGTTCTTGGCTAGTTTTGATAATTCGTAATTTTACCTGAGTAAATCATCTGTCCACATGGAACCCCCTGAGATGTAACAAAATCTGAGGTATATTATAAAATCCTGTCATAATTGTCTGATTTTGAATATGGTGTATTTCACATTGTTCAGCTGTAGCCTGGATTGTACTTGGATGCAAATTACTGTACTTTTACATGCTATAAATACAATAAAATATAATTTCCAAAAAAAGAAATCAACTAAATTCGTCTGACATGACCTTCCCGCTGTGACTCCATGCTGCTTTGGATCCTGTGCCCCACTGGACTCTAGGTACTCAACAGTTCTTTCCTTCAGAAGTGATTCCATCATTTTCTCTACTACTGAGGTCAAACTGACAGGTCTGTAGTTTCCTGCCTCTATCTTGCTCCCACTTTTGTGAAGGGGAATCACATCTGCCCTTCTCCAGTCCTCAGGTACTGCACCATCTTCCCATGATTTGTTAAAAAGGGTAGGCAGCGGTGTCACTGGTTCTCCCCATAGTTCTTTTAGAATTCTGGGGTGAATCCCGTCAGGCCCCATTGCTTTGTCCACCTTCAGTTTTAGGAATTCTTTCAGAACCCTTTCTTCTGTGAAAGGACTGGGATCAACCCCCTATCCAGAGTGCTTCTATTGATTGGATTAGGTACCTCCCCCTACTCCTCTTTTGTGACTACTGAACAGAAGTATTTGTTCAGTATCCCTGCTTTTTCACTGTCCCTTTCTGCCCTGCCACCGTCCCCTTTATTCAGCCTCACTATCCCTCCCTTTGTCTTTCTTCACTCCCTAATGTACCTATAAAAAGTTTTATCCCCCTTCTTAACCAGGTTGGCTGTCTTTTCCTCTGTTTGGGCCTTGGCTATTCTGACTGCCTTCCCCTCTTCCTTCTGCTTTAACTGGTACAGTTCTCTGTCCTGTTCCTTTCGTGTTTCCTAAATGGTGTCTCTTTCTCCCTAACCTTCCCTGCCACGTCTTTTGAGAACCAGGTTTTTTCTTTCGTTTTGATTTATTTGCTTCGCACAAAAGCTTGTTGATTCGGTGATGTCAGTTTTGAGGTTTCCCCATTGTTCCTCCACCCCTTCTTGTTGCCTGTTTGCTAGTGCTTTTCTGAGGCACTCTTCCATTTTCACAGTCAGCCCTCCTGAAGTCCAGTACCCTCACTTTCGTATGGCTTGACTCTGCAGCTAAGTTTATCGTGAACCACACAGTTTGGTGGTCACTTGTTCCCAGATGGCTACCCACTTTCAGATCGGAGATCCTCTCTCCATCCTATTTGAGAGTACCAGGTCTAAGATTGCTCCCTCTCGAGTGGGTTCCAACACTAACTGTCTGAGGCTTGCCCCTGTAGGACATTGAGAATGGCCCTGCTCTTGGATGTGGCTGCAGCAGAGGTGCTCCAGTTAACATCTGGCATATTCAGGTCCCCCATCAACAATATCTCCCCTTTCTAGGGACATGGATATGTTGTTCATCCACACTCATTGGCAGTATCCTTGCCGCTTTAAATCTTGCCGGAAGGTCTTCAAGCTTGCTCCTCCCACCCACCCGGGTGGTATAACTCGGCTCGCCCATGGCGCGAGATCTTCCTTACGCTTGGAAGCTCAGGTTCCCTCCTTAACGCTCTGCGTTTGGACTGGTTCCTATTTCTCCGTTTGCGGATTTAAAATAATATTTTGCAAAAGACTTCAGTCTTTGATCCCTCGCTGACTCGCGATGGATAAATCGACCTCGGATTTCGGAGATGCCCATGCGGGAGAGATGTCTGACGGATCCACACTCCCGTGTGTCTACTGTGAGGCCTTGGAGCACGACCCGCAGGCTTGCGACCTGTGCTCATCTTTCTCGGCCTACGTCCTCGAAGACCGTGCTGCCCGATTGCAACTGGGCCGTCCCGAGAAGCGTTTCCCTCCGGTGAAGTCCAAGGAGGCCCGGTTGGCGGTGTCCGCGGCGGCAGGCTCGGCGGATCAGCTCGAGCGGATGGTCGCCCTCGAAGAGGAGGCGGCGCGGGCCGTATCTTCCTCGGCCGCGGCATTTATCCCGCTCTCTCTGGGTTCTTCCTACACGGCTTCCTTTAAGGAGCTTTGTCTGTCCCTCTCCTCTAAAGGAGAAGGGCCTGCGTCTGCTGGACCTTATTCTCGGTCCAAAAAGAGGGACAAGGGTAAGTCCCTCCGTCGACGCTCTTGGGAGCGGGAAAGGTCCCTCTCCCGGGCGTCGGCTTCGGTCGACCGCTCGGCTTCGGCCACTGGCCTCACGGTGTCCCCGTCAGGTCAGTTGACCGAGACTCCCACTGATGAAGTCGAGATTTTTCTCGACCCATTGGACGGGCTGTCGCCTTTAGCAGCCGAGATTCCCCTCTCCCCGGTTCCCCCGGGAGGAGTTGAGGATCCCGTGGGCTCGCCTGTGCCTCCGGTTCCGGAGCCCTCGGATGGACCTTCCGAGCCGAAGGGAGTGCCGGTTCCGGCCGACACCTCCCCGCACCGACCCCGGAAATTCCGGGACTCTCGGTCTCGGTCTCGGACCTCTTCGCGGTCCAGCCGTTCCCACCGTCATAGGCGGTCTCGGTCTCGGCACCGCGGTAAGCGGCGTCGCGCTCGTCTCTCCCTCCCTCCTCGGATGAGGAGGCTTCGTGAATTACGCCGACGGTACGAGGACCTTATGTTGCAACAGCTCCTCCTGGCCGGGAATAAGCCGACTCCGGCGCCTTCCCCGGCCATTAAGTGGCTGTCACCGGAACGGCCGACACAACCCCTCGACTTGTCCGAGGAGCCTATACCCAGGCCGGTTGTTCGGCCAAAACCAGCTGCTCCACCGATTCCGGTGGAACCTCCGCCTCCACAGCCACAATTGGGGCTCCGACCAAGGATTCTCGGTCGGCTAAGGGTTTACCCCATCGGCTGTCAGTTACCCTCACTCCCGACCGACCTCGGCAGGTGAAGGGTGGCTCAGGCCAGAGGCAGCTCTTCGAGGACTCTTCCAGGTCTGAAGATGATTCCTCCTTCTTCCAAGCGACTGGACTTGGAGTCTTCAGGAGGTCAGCCAATGGACGATAGCCCGTCGTCCTTCCTAGGACTGCTTCGCTCATCTCGAGTCTCCGGGATGGAGCTGAACCCGCTTCCAAGCGGGCCAGGTATCCCTCACGGAGATTCTGGACGGGGATTCTCCGACGGAGCCTTTCCGGGTGGCGAGGGGCCATAGTGGGTCCGGCACTGGAACTTTGGCAGCGCCCTGCTTCCTGCCCTGCGCCTTGGCCAGGATGGCCAGGAAGTATGCGGTCCCTACCGGTTCCTTGTCCGGTTTTGAACACCCTCTGCTGAGGGGTTGGTTACCGACAGCGTTTTCCGCGCCGCTGGCGCCAGGGATGTGGACAAACCTCCTGACAAGGAGTCCAAGAATTGGACTATGTCGGGCGAAAAGTCTACGCCGTCCTCTCTCGGCCTTGTCAGGCCAGTTGGCCCGTCCTCATGGCACATTTTCTCATGCCCTGTTGGGCTCCTGGATGAGGTCATCCTCATCTTCCGACCGATCTGCAGACTACGGTTAAGCAGGTGCGGACCAGGGCAGGGCAGTGGCCAAACAGCAGCTCCAGACTGCTTTGGATGTAGGGACTCATGTGCCAGATCGGTGGCGGCGCAGTGGCTGTATCGTCGGCGGGCTTGGCTGGGGATATCCACCTTTAGCGGATACCCAGCATTGGTTGGCGGATGTTCCCTTTTGGGACTGACCTCTTGGCCCTGGGGTGGAAGGTCACCTGCAGAGGATCGAAGTCCAATGCCACCTTGGACTCGGTCTCTTCGCTCAGAAGGACAAAGGCCGAAACCACAGCCTAAGCCCTTTCTCGTCTTCTGTGCCCCGCGCCGGCCCAGTAATCGCCAGGCCAGCAGGCTCGGCCTTGGCATCCCAAACCCAAGCCGCCGGCTTCTCTCTAACAGGAGGCAGGGAGGAAAGGGCCCAGGAGGTCCCTCGGCCGGTCCCTCCTCCAAGCCTGCCCAGTGACGGGCTGAGGGTGTCGCCCCCATCCCGTCACCTGCCCCCTAGGTCCCCCGTGGAGGGCGGCTCGGCACTTCCGTTCCGCCTGGTCGCTGTTACCACGGACAGGTGGTCTTGAGGTGGTGGAAGAGGCCTGCCTCTGAATTCGAGCAGGCACCACCCTTCAGAGCGTGCCCCTCGGGGGCTTGGGATCCCCAGCCTCACTGGCGGCTCGTCGAGCCGACATCACTCTCCTCCTCCAGAAGGAGGTGGTAAGAGAGGTGGTGGACCTCCTTCAGACCCAGGGTTTGTGTCCAGGTACTTCCTGGTTCAGCAACGACGGGGCTGGCGCCCATTCTACCTACCACGACCTAAACAAGTTCCTAAGGTCTCGAACCTTCAGGATGGTCACTCTGGCTCAGATAATACCATCCTTGGAACGGGCGTGGTTCTGCTCTCTGGACTTGCAGGGCCAGCGTTTTCCACGCCCTATCCGTCCGTCTCCCACCAGAGATTCCTTCGCCCGAGCGGAAGGATCTCTCTTGAGTTCCAAGCCATGCCCTTCGGCTTGTCTCCAGCTCCCAGGGTTCACCAAATGCATGGCAGTGGTGACAGCATTCCCTGGGCGCCGAGGGTCGGGTGTACCCTTACCTGGACGACTGGCTGATAGCAGCTCCCTCCAGGAAGGAGGCGGAGTGGTCCAGAGATCTGGCCCTCCAGGTCTGCTCTCAACTGGGCCTCCTTATCAACGAGGCCAAGTCGGAACTCGAGCCAAGCAGGTGATTTTATTCATCGGGCGCAGCCGACTCTCTTCGAGCCAGAGCGCTGCCCCGCGGACAGGGCCGAGGTTCTTTCCTCCTTTGCCCGATCATTTCTGGTTGGGCATTGCGCCCTGCCGGGACTTCCTGCGCCTCCTGGGTCTCATGGCGGCCTGTACCAGCGTGGTCCGTTGGGCCCGCTGGAACATGCGTCCCCTTCAGTGGGGACTGGCCAGCCAGTGGTCACAACGCTGCGATCCCTTGGACCAGCTTCTGTCGGTGACACAGGGGATGTGGAACGCTCTCCAGTGGTGGACCGTTCCAGATCATTTGCAGGAGGGCATCCCGTTCGTCCGCCCCGAGCCGACGGTCTCTCTGTCGACCGATGCCTCTCTGATGGGTTGGGGTGCCCATCTGGGGGAACACCGGGCTCATGGCCTCTGGTCCCCGCGTGAGTCCCGATGCCACATCAACCTGCTGGAGCTCCGAGCGGTCCGCCTAGCTCTCACTGCCTTTGCTCCGTTCCTCCGGGGTCAAGTGGTCCGAGTCCAGGCGGACAATACCACGACCATGTACTATCTAAACCGCCAGAGGCGGGGCCGCGCTCCATGCTTCTATGCAAGGCTCTCCGATTTGGTCACTCGTCGCAGCCTGGGCGGATCTCCTAGCCATTCACGTGGCAGGAGCCTCCAACACCCTGGCCGATGCCCTGAGCCGGATAGGGGCTGCATCCCATGAGTGGTCTCTCCTGCCGAGGTAGTACAGCATCTGTTCTCCCTTTGGGGCACACCTCAGGTGGACCTGTTTGCCTCCATGGAGAACGCGAGGCTGAGTCTGTTCCATGCCCGCCCCCCTCAGCAGGGCTCGCTGCAGGGGGATGCCTTCTCGAGGCAATGGACCCCGGGCCTCTTTTACGCCTTTCCCCCATTTCCCTTGATCCACAAGGTGCTTCTCAAGGCGAGGAGGGACAAGGCGCAGGTGATTCTGATAGCCCCAGACTGGCCTCGCCAGTTCTGGTACCCAGATCTCCTCAGTCTCAGCTCCAGGACTCCGCGGCAGCTTCCAGCTCGCCCGGACCTGCTCTCAGTCAATCAGGGGAAGGTGTTCCATCCGGACCTTCAATCCCTGCACCTGACAGCCCTGGTTCCTAGCGGCTAGAGTTCCAGGCTTTGGGTCTTTCCGGCAGGGGTCCTCAATGTAGTTGAGGCGTCCCGTAAGTCGACCAGAAAATGCTATGCCTTCAAATGGAAAAGGTTTTCCATTTGGTGTCAGGGCAAAGGCTTGGACCCTTCCTCCTGTTCCTTGGCAAGCATCTTGGACTATTTATGGTCCCTTTCTAGTCAAGGGCTTAGGTCGAGCGACCCTAGGGGTGCACCTGGCAGCCATCTCTGCTTGCAGGCGCGGGCGAGGAAGCCGGTCGATGGCGCAGAGAGGAGAAGGTGGTCTGGCGCTTTTCAAAGGCCTTGATCACATTTCCCTCCAGTGCGGGAACCCCACCTCCGTGGGATCTACTGCTGGTACTGGCAAAGCTCATGGGCAAGCCATTCGAACCTATGCACAGGTGTGCTCTCTCACCTGTCGTGGAAGACCGCCTTCTTGGTGGCTATCCGTCAGCCAGAAGGATGGGAGAGCTCAGGCGCTTTCCATCGAGTCTCCTTACCTGGTCTTCCACAGGGACAAGGTTGTCCTCGCCCCCACCGAAATTCCTTCCGAAGTGGTGTGAGTTTCACCTTAACCAGGTGTTGACTCTGCGGTGTTCTACCCCAATCACACCTCGGGAGGTCGAATATAGGCTCCATACTCTGGATCCTAGAAGGGCTCGCTTATTATAAGGGCCGCGGCTGAAATTGGGAGAGGTTCGCCAGCTGTTTGTCACCCACGCTGAAGCCGCATCTGGCAGACCTGCAGCCAAGCGGACGATAAGCAGGTGGGTAACCTCCTGCATAGATCTCAATAAGTTAGCGGGCATGGAGCCTCCCAGAGGATAAGAGCTCATTCTACCCGACTATACTGCTGCAACGGTGGCTGCTTCCAGGGACGCCCCTATCCAGGAAATCTGCAGGGCTGCTACCTGGAAGTCAGCAAACACCTTCATTACCCACTACCACATCGACCTTGAGTCACGCCGGGATGCTGGTTTTGGGCCTCGGTTCTCAGTCTCTCTTTCCAAGTAAGTATGTGAGGGTTTGCAGTCTTGCCTCCCTCCTCCCGGAGAACTGCTAGAGTCTGCCAATGAGTGTGGATGAACAACATATCCTATGTCCCTAGAAATAGGTTACTCACCTGTAACAGGAGTTCTAGGAATGGTATATGTTGTTCATCCACACGACCCACCCGACCTCCCCGGCTTCGACGCACAACCTGAGCTTCCAGCGGGCCAGATCTGGCGTCATGGGGCGGAGCCGAGAGTTATACCACCCGGGTGGGTGGGAGGAGCAAGCTTGAAGACCTTCCGGCAAGATTTAAAGCGGCAAGGATACTGCCAATGAGTGTGGATGAACAACATATACCATTCCTAGAACTCCTGTTACAGGTGAGTAACCTGTATTTCTCTGCCATCCTAAGGATGCCTTCTATCATTTCCTTGTCCCTGTTGACCCTGCCCTGGCTGGGAAAACATGCCACTATTTTGTTTTTTTGTGAGGCAGTACTGACTTTGAGAGTTTCCTTTGAGTAATAGACAGTGGATGTGTAGAGAAGTGTCACCAGGGAATGCAGACACAAAACTGTTTCACCTGAATATTATGTCTAAAAAAAGTGAACAGCAGCAGTGGCAAGAACGTTTGGTGTATTTATAGTGCAGTTATCATGAATGAAGTGCTCCTTAGTTAGATGTGCATTTCCTGCATGATATATTGGTGTAACTGCCATTAAGAGGCATTTTGTTCCTGATGCATCTTGCAAGCTGTCACTGACTGAAATACTGCACTTCATCCTGGAAGGCAGCACTGTAGGTCTTAGAACTGGGGTTAATGTTTAAAATTTTTCTGTCTCCAGGTGGAGAAGAAGGCCAGAAAAGAAAGAGAAGCAAGCCAGAATCTTTCCCCACAGCTGAGGACATCTTTGCTAAATTCCAGCACCTTTCTTGCTTTGATCAGCATCAGGTCACCTCTCAGGTAGGCTGTGATGTCCTGATGATGCTGCTGATAAGACAGAAGAGCAGAGGAGTGTGGCTAAGCACCTCATCTGCCTAAACAGAAACCATCTCTGTGTGCCCTGAAATGCTTTCCTAGCTTTCTAGTTGTGAACAAACTAGGGGGAAATGTAAATGTACCTTAGCCAACTGGCTGTGTGCTACTACCAGAATAGTACAGTATAGTCTTCCTGGGGTCTGTCTGTTCCTTTTAGGATCAGAGCACATTCTAGAAGAGTTGTGGCAGCATCCTGTGCTGAGTGCACCTCTGCCTTCCCTGGAGGATAACTGTAAGGCCACTACTTGGGCCTCTGTCCACACGTTCTTCAGGCATTGCCAATTATATGTTCTCTAGCTGTTGGTTAACTAGGATCTGCAGCTTATTCTGTAGGTAGGGAAATGGTCAGGCTAGGTGGGCCAAGCAGTCCTTATCTGCCGTCAAATTCTGTTTCTCTGCTCTGCCAGTGCTGCATTCAGCAGGTGATTGCTGAACTCAGTCATACAGTACAGAGTCTCCAAGTTGGGGATTGCTTATTAGGGCCCATGCTAATTGCCTGGCTATAGGAGCAGGCACACGAATGGAATTACATACCTAGGGATGTGGGTATGATTCACTTATCAACATTTCTGGCAGTCTCCCTGTAGGAGCTGATTTGCCAGACTGTCTTAAAATGAAGTTTTTCCTACCATCCAGGTGGTATATCCTTCAGCTCTGCCCAGTGACGTTAGATTTTCCATTCCGCTGGAAGAGTCGGTTCTCCTCCTTTGCAGCACTGTGCTCAGTGTAGTCCCAAAGAATTCTTAGTTTGCCATTTGGTTAACTTCTTTCAAAACCTTTACTTTGGATATGTTCCTCAGTTCCATTCTTGTCTATCGATGCATGCAATGCACTGCAGGGATTCTAAGCTAGTTCATGACTTCAAGTGCTGTGTCCAGTGCAGTCAAAAAATGTTATGGACTGATCTGCATGTGTCATGCATTAACAGTTTGGGCGAACAACACAATGTCACTGCCTACAGCCTTTGTCAGACACTGCTTCCCACTTCCTTTGAAGACCACTACACTCATCTTCTCCTCTGCTACCCGCAAAGGATCTACTGGTGAAATCCAAGGAAGCTCACAAGGCGGTTCCTGTAACTACGTGGTCCGCCGCCCAGCTGGAAGCTATGGAAAATGCAACAACCAATGCTGCTGCAGACACTTTGTTGATATTGGCGCTGCTCCTGTTAGGGGCCAGTGTTGGCATGCTCTTTGTGGGTAATATCCGCAAAATTTGCAAGACCCTCTAGAACTTCAAAGAGAGCCCTGCCCTCCACAGTAAGTAAAAAAAAAAAAAAAGAAGTCCCACCATCAGTCGTGTGAATGGGAAAGTGTGCACTCTTACCGCTCCCTTGACTTCCCAACCACTTGATGGGTGTCAAGCACTCTGCCTTGGCCAAGCCCGCTTTGGTTGAGGGACAAGTCACTAGCTTCACGGTGACCCCATCGGGCTTGTCAGCCTTGTCACTGATCAAACAGCAGCCAAGGTTTTTCTTGACCCCAACGACCCTTTGTCGGAGGGGATCAAAGATGATATGATCTCCAGGACCCCGGTCCTGCGGGCCTTACTCAAGAGGGTCAGGAGCAATCTGCAAACCCAGCTGTCTCCTCTCAGGGATTGCCTTTTTCTGGGGTCGAATGACCGAACCCCGTATGGTTAGTCTGTACTGCCGCCTCGTCTTTGGTGGCCATGTCGGCTTTCGAGGTCAAGGGATTCCTTGCACTCTCGGTCTTGCTTACCTGGAGTCGCTGCCATCGGTGCTATTTTTCCTCCTTGTCCGATGATGTTGAGACTCTCCACCAGCATATACGGCAGCGCTGTGAAGAGCTCCTTTGGCAGCAATGAGCCTTGGTTGGGTAGGGCTGTATTCTCAGCACCCATGGTCAGCTGGTCATCACCAGTTCAGCTCGTACTAGTCCTGCTGAGACAGTTGCTCCCAGTGTGTCTCATCACTGATTCAGATGGAACTGCCTTCATGACAGCTCTCACAGGGAGCCCCTTCTAAGAACTACTGTGTGGCTACCGGCTTGCAAGGCTGTTTTTCTGTGGAAGTGACACAGTTGGGTGAGACTAGAGTGATGCATGGTGGCAAACTGATGGCTGTTTTTGAAGATCCCTTGGATAACTCTGGATCCTCAGTGCAGTCCTTGAGAACTCATGCTCTTGACCGCGATTCGGCTGAAGAATTGATCGACCACAGGCCGGTGTCCTTTGCGGCTGTTCTCAGGCTCTTGTCTAAGTCCAGGGTGGTTCCCTTGGGGTCAGTCCAAAAAAAGGCTAAATACCCTTTCACTGAGATCCTGGATAGGGACTAATGCCCTGGATTTGCCTTCCTGATGGCCGAGGCCATCCTGGGAGTCTTGCTGGGGCTTCGGCAGCACCGAGTTTTCTGCCCTGCACGCTCTGCATGTACAGTGCCTTCAGAAAGTTTTCACCCCCCCTTGGATTTTGTCACATTTTCTTGTGTTACTACCAGAATTTTCAATGCATTGAAATGATTTTTTCCCCCCTTGATTCACACAGCATACTCAACAATTTAAAGGGGCAAAATATTTTTATTGTGTAACAAAAATTTATGAAACATTAAAAACTGAAATATCTTGTTTACTTAAGTATTCACCCCCCTAAGTCAATACTTTGTAGAAGCGCCTTTGGCAGCAATTACAGCTTTGAGTCTTCTTGGGTATGTCTGTATCAGCTTTGCACATCTGGATTTGGGGATTTTCACCCATTCTTCCTTGCAGATTTGCTCAAGCTTTGTCAAGTTGGATGGGGAGTGTCAGTGAACTGCAATCTTTAAGTATTTCCACAGATTCTCAATGGGATTCAAGTCTGGGCTTTGGCTGGGCCACTCAAGGACATTCACCTTCTTGTTCTGAAGCCACTCCAGTGTTGCTTTGGCTGTATGCTTAGGGTCTTGTCCTGTTGGAACGTAAATCTTTGCCGCAGTCCAAGGTCTATTGTAGACTGATGCAGGTTCTCCTCAAGGATGTGCCTGTATTTGGCTCCATGCATTGTTCCCTCTATCCTGACAAGTGCCCCAGTCCCTGCCGCTGAAAAGCATCCCCATAACATGATGCTGCCACCACCATGCTTCATGGTAGGGATGGTGTTACACGGATGATGAGCTCTGTTCGGTTTGTGCCAGGCATAGCGCTTTGCATTCAGGCCAAAGGGTTCAATTTTTGTTTCATCGGAGCAGAGAATATTTTGCCACATGGTCTGAGTCTGCCATGTGCCTTCTTGCAAACTCCAGGCATGCTATTATGTGGCCTTTTCTCAGGAGTGGCTTCCATCTAGCCACTGTCCCATGGAGGCTACATCTGTGAAGTGCTACAGAGATTGTTGTCCTCTGGACAGGTTCTCCCATCTCAGCCATGGAACTCTGTAGTTCTGTCAGGGTGGTCATTGGGTTCTTAGTCACTTCCCTGACCAAGGTACTTCTTGCCCGGTTGCTCAGTTTGGGAAGACAGCCTGCTCTAGGAAGAGTCTGGGTGGTTCCATAATCTTTCCATTTCCTAATGATGGACTTGACTGTGCTCCTGGGAACTTTCAACACCCTAGAAATGTTTTTATACCCCTCCCCAGATCCATGCCTCCTCACAATTCTCTCACGGAGTTCTACGGACAGCTCCTTGGTCTTCATGGTAGAGTTTCTGCTCTGACATGCACTATCAACAGTGGGACCTTATATAGACAGGTGTATTTCCTCTGAAATCATGTCAACCATTTGAACTGACCACAGGTGGACTCCATTCAAGTTTTAGAGTGATCTCACAAGGAAATTGGATGCACCTGAGCTCAGTTTGGAGTGTCATAGCAAAGGGGGTGAATACTTATCAAATCAAGACATTTCAGGTTTTTATTTTAAATTACATGTACATAAAATTCCAGAGGTTTCATTCACGTTGTCATTATAAGAGTAATTTGTGTAGATACATGACAAAAAAAATTCTTATAAATGTATTTTAATTTGATTTTGCAACATCACAAAATGTGACAAAATCCAAGGGGGTGAATACTTTCTGAAGGCACTGTATGATCTACAGCTGTGCAGTTCCTGCTGGCACCTTGTCTGGATTTTCGGACC
Source organism: Neoceratodus forsteri (assembly GCA_016271365.2). Taxonomy (NCBI): domain Eukaryota; kingdom Metazoa; phylum Chordata; order Ceratodontiformes; family Ceratodontidae; genus Neoceratodus; species Neoceratodus forsteri. The sequence continues at coordinate 362,840,316 of JADMNL010000023.1, read as the reverse complement.
ATCCCTCAGCCAAGGGTCTTGTTGCAGACTCAGTCTTCCGTATGTCCAGGAATACTGGGGATGTGGACAAGCCTCCCCCTGAGGAGTCCAAAAAGCCTGACCACAAAGCAAAGAAGGTGTATGCTGCAACCTCCCTAGGTCTTCGTCAGGCAAGCTGTGCACTGATGATGGCCCACTTTGGTTGCTCCCTGATGGGAGTCCTGGATCATGTCCTCCCATACCTTCCTGCCAACAAGCAGCTGGGGTGAAAGTGGTCTGAGACCAAGGACAAGCACTGGCAAAACACCAGGTTCAGATGGCCTTGGACGTAGGTGATTCTTGCGCCCATACCATGTTAGTGGCTGTCATCATGTGTTGCATTGCTTGGCTGCAGATTTCCACCTTTACAGCAGACACCCAGCACAAGTTGGTCAATGTCCCCTTCTTGGGCAATGACTTCTTTGGCCCAGGGGTGGAAGGACACCTCAGTAAGATTAAGAAGTCCAGTGCCACCCTGGATTCTCTTGCTTCCTCTCAGAAGGATCTGAAAGTGCAGAAATCAAAGAAATCTTTCAGTTTCGGCCCTTTCCGTCGCAACAGCAGCCCCAGTAGGGGCTGTCTCAGACTTTGCGCCCTAAGAACAAGATCTTACTTTGAGTTGGAGGTCTTGCAGCAGGCAGTAAGCGTTGGTATTAAGCCGCCAGGTGCTGGGACCCCATGAAAACCTTCTAGCTAGCAGTCTTCAGCGGGGGACCACCCCCAATGTCGGCTCTGCCCAGCGTTGGCCAGTGGTATAAAAGGGACAATCCCCAGCCTCACATCAGTTCTTTTTCCGCCATCTACCCATTTGCATCTGCTCCTCTGACACCTTCTCGAATCACTTCTACCGCTTTCGCGCCTTCAGCGTTTATTTGATTTTTTTTCAACCAAAATTTCCGATTTTATATTCCTTTCTGCATATCATCTTCTCTGGTGTTGTCCCTTTCATCTACGGATTGCAGAAAATCTAAGTGCATTTGTGGCAAGCCTCAAGGCCTGCCTTTTTTTTTTTTATCTAGGCCCGAACCACAACACTGTGGCCTGTGAGCACTGCAGGGCGTTCAACTCCCGGACTCTGATCCTCCGTCAGAAGGCCGTTAAAGTGCACCTCCTAGAAAAGCAGCCTGCCGAGGTGCAGTCAGTCAGGGGGGAAGAGTCCTTCTTCGTCCTCATCGGTCTTCGCCTCATGCATGTGTAAGCTGCACAGGGAGGAGGAGGAGTCATCATGGATGCACAAACACTGGGACAGAGACTGGAAAAAGTCCAGGGGTCGCTCCCGTCCCAGTTCTCTGCTGCACATAACATCTTCATCAGGCTTCTCATCCCACAGAGGCTCAGACCACTCCTCCTCCTGGCTTGCCCACATTTTCTCCGGGCAGCCGGCTTCTAAACCTCCCACCATCATCCTGGCATCAGGCGGAGGTAGGTCAGGGTCTGGGTCTGTGGGCCCTACCCTGACACCCCTTAAGATGAAGGCCACACCAGCAGGGTCACCCTCCACCTTAGGGGCTGGGACCAGCGAGAAGAAGGGCAGTGATGCTCTGGCACCTGCTAAAATGGTCCCGACGATGGTCTCATCCAAGGCCTTGGACAAGACGCCACATCATTGGGGGCAGACATCAGACCCGGCACTGCTGCCCCAGGCTCTGGCCAAGGCATTGGCTGCTTCCCCACTGGACACCGCTAAGCAGCCGTCTGCTATGGGCATGCCCTCTCTGATGTCGGGCCATCCAGAGTTGGACCTTTTTGTATTCCCATACAGGGCAAAACTACCACATTTCTGCTTGCTCAATCCAGGGCCTGGAGTTTTCTGTCGAGATGCGTTCTTCTCCTGGAGAAATTCCTATATGCATTTCCTCCAGTTCCTTTAATACAGATGGTGCTGATCAAGTCTGCAAATGGAGAGGATCACTCTCATCCTCATTGCTCCATCATGGCCTTACCAGATATGATTTCCTCTCGAGCAACAGATGACAGTTGAGCCTCCTGTACCCCTACCTCTGTGTCTGGGTCTGTTATTACAGGACAGGGGATCCCAGGTCATCTGGACCTGTAGTCCCTTCATCTATATGCATGGCTTCTGAGAACATAGCCATAGCATATTTTGTGGTCTCCTCTAAGTTTGCTAATACTCAGGTTGTGTCCAGAAAGCATTTTACTTCTACCAGACATACTGTTCCTTGAAGTGGAATTGGTTCACTTTGTGGCCTGCTTCCAAGAATTTAGACTCATTTACATGTCTTGTAAATGCAGTGCTGGAATACTTGCTGTCCCCGTCGGACACTGGTCTACAGTATTTCTCACTTAAGTTGAATTTGGCTGCTGTATCAGATTTCCATGCCCCGTTGATGGTCATATAGTTGCACACCTGGAGATATCCCATACTTTCCTGAGAGGCATTCTTCATGTGAAACCTCCTTTCCACAGTCCAGTCCTATCTTGAGACTTGAACTTTATGCTTGAGAAACTGACCTTGGCTCCTTTTGACCTGGCCCGAGTTGTGGCTTGAATTGCCATGACTTCTGCTCGAAGGATTTCAGAGTTGCAGGCTCTAATGTGTGAGCTTCCATGTTTGATTTTGCACAAAGATAGAGCTTCTTTTCATACAGATCCTATGATCATACTTAGAGAAACAGCTCTTGCAGCAGGTAACACCATTAGGACTGAAGCTGGCAGGCACCAGGACCCCACGGAAATTTTATAGCTAGCAGTATCCAATGAGGACCGCCCCCGACGTCTGGCATCATATAAAAGGGGGTGGTTCCCCAGAATCTCCAGTTCTTTTCCCGCCGTCGACTCGCCAGCATCGGCCTCACGGTCCTACTCTAGCGTATGACTAGAACTTTCAGTTTAACACTAAATGTCGACATCTCCAACTCCTCTTCCTTCAGAAGGACATCCTTCCTAGTGTGCCTGCAGCAAACAGATCCCTTTCAAGGATCCTCATTTGTCCTGCCTGCAGTGCTTATGCCCAGAACACGACACCAAGGCCTGCTCCTTTTGTCAGGGGTTCAATAGTTGCACCACGATCCGCTGCCAGAAGGCTCTTCAGGGGTTCCTCTTGGAAGAAAAGTTTAAAAGCTTGGACAAAGACCCTGCCTCCACGGGTGAGTCTACCTCTAAGTCCCACAAACAGTGGGATAAGCATCGGGAGAAGGCCAGGTCCAGATCCCTTAACCAGGCCTTGGACTCATGCACCAGCTCAGACTCCATGTGCTAAGACCACTCTCCTTCCAGGGCTCGCTCTCAGCCCCCTCCAGTAAAGGTTAAGTCTTCAGGCAGCACTTCGGCTTCTCTGCATCCCATCAAGACTTCCAGACCTTCGGCTTCCTCAGCACCTTCCCGGCCCTCATCGAAGTCTTCAGACCGTCACCAGTCCAGGTCTTCTTCCAAATCTTCTTCAGAGAGACACCAGGACCCTAACACAAGATCGGTCTTCCCAGCCTCTCAGGAGTCCGGATCCCCCTCTTAGGAAGACTAAGGACCTGACATCCCTAAAACGGACGATGGACCTGAAGCAGGCTTCCGACCCTCCATTGGGCAGACGCCCGTTGGACCAGACATCGGCTAAGCACCCGTCAGTGAGACGTTTGCCAGAGCCGAAGACTGCCTCCCCGTCACCAGTGGTCACCGGTTGCCGGGACTCTACAGAGGAGGACCTGACATTGCCTGATGACCAGGCAGGAGACGGTGAGGATGTTGGGCTTCCGCAGGAGCCTTCGCCAATCTTAGAGGCGCCCTCGGACCCGACGCCCGATACCGGCGACAGACCATGGGTGCCAGGTCCGTTGTCCGGTATGAATATTCAGGAGGTCGAAGATCTCTACCTTTTGGTGGGACACAATAAAGAAGGATGTGATCCTAGTCAGACCTCCTCCTCCTCCACCGCAGGGGCAAGCAGGAAGACCACCGACCCCCAAAGAGCACACTCCACCTCCTAGGGGAAGATCCAAAGAACGGAGAAGGCTCCCCTCAAGATCTCCCTGAGGGTCTCCCAGTCCTAAACGACCCAGACATCGACGGTCCACTCTGCCAGGGGAGGATTCTAGACCTGACATGTCAGATACCTCCAGGTCTCCTCCTCCAATCAGCATCCCATCACCTGACCTATAAGACCTGCCCAGGTCACCTCCGGATGATGCCTCCTTTTCTGAGATCATGAGGCACATCCAGGAGAACATGGGATGGAAATCGAAAGATCTTCCTGGACATAAGTCTCCACCACTCATTCACACTAGTGGGATTAGCGCCGGAGGCACTAAGACCCATCGGGAGCAAACTTTTTGCTGGAGGGTCGGCGCGAGAGACGGCGAGCAGCGGCTCGAGCGGTAATGACCATCTCGGCGACGACCCTCCAACCGCCTCAGTTCCTTTTTTCCCGCCCGTCGAGTGCACTTCAGTGATGACGTCGCTCGCCTGTCGGAGTCAAACTTCAAACTAGCGCATAGTTTTCAGTTTGTTTTGTAACTTTATCCACGATAGTAGTATCGCTAATTTTTCTATTTTAAGTAAATTTTTCTAATATTTAAATTTTACTTGAAGAAGTCTCGGCCTACTGGACGGAGTCGACCATGAGCAGGTCAGGTGACGGTAGGGAGACTTGCATGAAAAGCTATTCAGTCAGCCGGGCTGGGTCGGTCAGCCTCCTTCTCCTCAGCGGGGTTCCGACAGCGGTCAGTCCGATGCCGGGGGATGGGCGGTCCCCGCCGACAAAAATAAGCAGTGGCATTCGCGGCACGTTGGCCTCAAACTCTTGACCCACAGGTCAAAAGAAGAAACATCCACTAAGGGTGGCCCTCTGGTATGTCTGCGCGTCGGCCTTTCGGTTGTCGTTGCTGGTGCGGTCTCCCTTCTTGGTCGCCAACTTCCGGTGTCGTCGTCCTACCAACGCCGGAGCCCCTCCCGCCTATAGTGTAGGACTCCAGATGAGCAGTTTCATCAGTGGGCCGCTCTTATGGAGCAATGGGCTCGGAGGTTGGTTCTTCTGCCTGGCTCGGTTGCCTCGGAGCCCTCGGGCCCCTCCGGCGATCAGGTAGGGCGGTTGGACCTTCCTAGTCGCGTGGCGCCTTCTTCGGTGCCAGCGACTCCGTGCTTAGGTGTTTCCCCCCCTCACATGGCTGCGGCGCAGGGGGCCTCACCGATGCCCTTATCTCCTGGTTTTTTTCCTTCTCTAGCTTTCCAGGTTCCTGGGGCTCTTCGGCGCCTTCCGCGGGGTCTGTTGGCTTGTCGGCGCCGTTTTCGGTGCAGCTGGGTCTTGCCGTTGGATAGAGGCTGACGCCGTTCGCTGGCGTCGTCCAGCGGTAGCCGTCTTGTGGCGTCATCGATCGCGCCGTCTTGGCGTTGTCGTCCGGCGGCGCCACGAAGTGCCCCAGGGGCAGCGTGCCTCTTGAGCGCCGTGCGCCTCCTCGATGCCGTCTTCAGCCCGTTTTGCCGTCTCAGCGCCCGGCAGCCTTGAGGACTCTCCTTGTTTTCTGCTATTTCCTCCTCTCTAATTTTCACTCCTTTCCTGTCAAAACAGTCCTTTCTGGACCATCAGGAGATGATGTTGAGCCTGGCCCAGACCTTCGGTTGGGTGATGAGAAGTGGAGAAACAGGATCTTTCTTTGCTACAGAGCCTGTGGTGGGGACCTGTCCGCTAAGTCTCTGTTGAAGAACCAGGGATCCACTCTTTCTCTCCAGACTACAGACATCGATCCTGGGAAGATATTAAGACTCCAGTATCTTCATGCTTGGAGATCCCCCACAGTTTGACTCCTCCGATCCAGCCTTCCTTGAGCATGTCTCAAATGGTATGGAATAATCCTGCTCCTTATTCCCTCAGTGGCTAAATCCATTGATAAAAAGTATTCAGCTCCCAAGGATCGTCCCATTTGGCATCCCAAGCCTTGCGGATCCTATTGTAGTCCTGGCAGAGAATGAAAGGTCCTTCTTCCTCAAACTACTACAGCTCGACCTATTAACAAAAGAGTCTCGTAAGATTGATACATTAGGTAAGAGTCTTTGCTGCCTCCACTCTAAGTATGCGTATTGCCAGTTATCAAGGCTATTTTTCTCAGTATGAGTATATCCTGTGGCACTCTATGAAAAAGAATGGTTGAAGCTCTTCCAGATTCGGATTCCAAGTCAGAGCTTCTTCTGACCCGTTATTAGAGGTATTGAGTCAATAACCAACAGGTCAAAACGCCATGGGGCTTCGACACTGCTTCTCGCTCAGCAGCCAGCGGGGTTTGTACTGGGCGCCATTCCTGGCTGCCGTACTTCTACAGCTTCACGAATGATGCTCAGCAGCAGGTGATGGCGCTGCTTCTGATGGCTCCTTTCTTTTTGGCCCTCAGGTGGAGCAAGCCTTAGAGGCCACTCAGAAGACTAGATCGACCATTAAGTTGGCCAGACCTCCATGCCCCCTCTCGGGGCATGTGAACAGGCGATCAGTTTCATAGTCGTCGAGTCCCTTTCGAGGCAGAGGCAGGAAGCTTCCACAAAAACCAACCTGCCCAGCCTCAAAAGAAGACACAGAAAGCGCGAGGGCCTAAAGCTCCCAAGCGCCACCTTATGGTCGTTGGCCCAAGTTCCATCCACTCTGCCGAGGTGGAACTTTCTCCTCAGTGGGAGGTTGTCTGATGTACTTCTACAACCAGTGAAGTCCGTAACCCCGGACAAATGGGTCCTTCGGATGGTCGCGAGGGGTTATTCTCTCAGATTTCTTGGAAACCCCCGGTGTCCTCCCAGACAGACCCAGGTTGTGCGCCTCTCATGAACCTCCTCACCATGAGATCCAGGGCCTTCTGAACAACAGGGCAATAGAACTGTGTGCCCCGCATCTCAGAAACGGGGTTCTACTCCATTACTTTCTGGTTCCAAAGAAATCTGGGGATCGCCCCATTCTAGACCTCAGAAAGTTAAACAAATTCCTCCCAGGGAGAAATTCAAGATGATTTCCCTAGTACCCTATTACCCTTGCTGCATCAGCCGACTGGCTGGCCTCTCTGGATATGCAGGATGCTTACCAGCATATCCCCGTCCACCCACCCACCAGAAGTTCCTCAGGTTTGTAGCTTTGGGTCCAACATTATCAGTTCAGAGTCCTGCCCTTTGGGCTATCCTACCGGCCCTTGGAGTTTTACAAAGTGTTGTGCAGTTCTGTGCGCATCTCAGGAAAAGTCGGACTCGGTATTTCCCTACCTGGACGATTGGCTTCTAGCAAGCCCTTCCGGCCAAGGGACTTTGGAAGCCGTGCAAGCGACTTCGTCTTCTCACGTCCATGGGGTTCTGCTGAATTTGAAAAATCTCAACTACCAACCCTCAGAGCTCCTTTTCATAGGGGCCTTCCTAGACACCTCTTCAGCCGAAGGCTTTCCTTCAGGACAGAGACTCGACGTCGCCGAATGGCCCGTTACATCAGGAGGAACCAATCGGTTACAGCTCTCTCGATGCCACGCATGTTGGGTCTCATGGCGTCCTCGGTCTTCACTGTCCCTCTGGTCCGACTGCACATGAGACACCCAATGGATGCTCTCACTCAGTGGTCCCCGACCTCTCACCCCCAGTCTTATCCCATCAAGGTGACGGAGCCCCTTGAAGGTCTCACCTGGTGGTCTCAAGAGAACAATCTCCTGGAAGGATTCCCTTTGCTCCCCGGATCATCAGACCTCCCATCACCACAGACGCAGCTAATGGGATGGGGAGCTCACTGTCTCTCCTCCACACTCAAGGTGTATGGACTCAGTTCAAAACTCATCTCCCATAAATGTCCTGGAGATGAGGCCGGTCCTCTATGCAATCCGAGCTCTGAAGGATGTCCTTTGTCACAAGAACATTCTCCTTCAAACGGACAACAAAGCAGTGATGTATTACATCAACAAGCAAGGCGGTGCTCATTCTTATCCCCTTTGCAGGGAAGCAATGAGGTGTGGGAGTGGTGCTTGGAGCACAAGTCTCTGATTCAGCGGTTTATCTGCCAGGTATAGAAAAGCGACCTAGCAGATCCCTCTCAGAACAGGAGGCAGACCCTCACGAGGTGGTCTCTGCGATCAACCGGAGCTCGGTCCCTGTTCAAAGAGTGGGGACTCAGACCTGGACCTTTTGCATCCCCACTCAATGCAAAACTGCCTCTCTTCTGCTCCAGAAATCCAGGGCCTGGCATTTTCTGTCAGGATGCGTTCAGGCTGCGGTGGACAAACGCTTTCTTACGCCTTTCCACGCTTCCTCTAATCCAGAGAGTACTCCCTCAAGTTCGAGTCTCAGGGGACCAAGATGATTCTCATTGCTCCTTCCTGGCCTCGGCAACTATAGTTTCCTCTACTCAACAGTATGTTGGCAGCCTCTCGAGACCACTTCCTTTGCAAATCAGTCTTTTGACTCAGGGTTCGTTGGTCCATCCCACCTGAAATCACTTCACCTTCATGCTTGGCTTCTGAAGAGATAGAAGTGAATCGGTTCAACGTCTCTCTAGAAGTCTCAGACATCCTTCTGGCTGCTAGGAAGCCAGCCACCCAGCGATCGCCTTCCAAATGGAAACGTTTTCTCTCTGGTGTGCAAAATCCTCTTGGAATCCCTTTTCCTGTCCTCCTGGCAAGGTTCTGGAGTATCTTTTGGACCTGTCAAACTTAGGTCTTCAGTACTCCACAGTTAAAGTTCACCTGTAGTGCCATCTCAGCGTTCCATGACGGTTTCTTCCTTAACTCTGGCTCAGTTACCTATAGTGAAGAGATTTCTTAAGAGGTTCTCCATACCAGACCCTGTTAAAGTCCAGTTGCAGCCTGGGACATTAACCTGGTGCTGGACATGCTCACTCAGGAAGCCTTCGAACCCTTAGCTACCTGTGAGCTAAAATTTCTTACCTGGAAGACTGCCTTCCTGGTGGCCATTACCTCAGCCCGCGAGGGTCTCTGAGATGCATGCCCTGATTCACGGACCCTCAGTATACTGTATTCCATAAAGACAAGGTAGTTCTCGTGACTCATCCTAAATTTCTTCCCAAGGTTGTGTCAGAATTCCATCTAAACCAACCTCTGGTACTTCCAGCTTACTTAGCTAATTTCCAAAATGAAGAGGAGCAGGCTCTTCATTCCTTGGATGTTAAGAGAGCCTTGCGGTTCTATTTAGATAGAACCAAGGATGTTAAGACTCAGCAACTGTTCGTTTCTTTCAGCGACACCCGGCTGGGTCAACCTGTCGCTATTAGATGCATCTCTTCATGGTTAGTGGCATGCCTTCGTCATTGCTATTCCATGGCTCAAGTTAAATTAGAAGGTAGAGTGTATGCTCACTCTACTAGGCGGTCGCAGCATCCCTAAGCGGAAGTCGCAATGTTCCAATTGCAGATATGCTGGCCGCCACCTGGAGCTCAGTGCATACTTCCGTTAAGCACTATGCACTGGATGTTCATGCTAAGACATTCCGCATTACGGCAGAACTATCCTTAATGAGCTTCTATCTTAGACGCGTGAGCTCTGGCTCTCCTGCCGCCCTTTTGGGGGATTATCAGCTTGGTACTCTCCCACTAGTGTGAATGAGTGGTGGAGACTTATGTCCAGGAAGATAGGAAAATTACGTACCTACCGTAATTCTTGATCTTCTTGGACGAGTCTCCACCACTCATACACGCCCACCCTCCATCCCCCGAGCTCACCGCTGTATTGGTCTTCACTCCCTCAAATCTTTAGGCCGTGAGGACTTCTTTGCTGACCCTTCTTACGGGTCATCACGGACTATCTTATGTCCGTTTTAATGTTAGAGTTTACTCTTTACGTTAGTTGCGCTGCACCTCCTTGGTAAAAAGGTACTGAGGCGGTTGGAGGGTCGTCGCCGAGATGGTCATTACCGCTCGAGCCTGCTACTGTGCCCGTGTCTCATGGCGCCGTCTCTCGTCACCGACCCTCCAGCAAAAGTTTGCTCGATGGGTCTTAGTGCCTCCGCGCTAATCCCACTAGTGTGAATGAGTGGTGGAGACTTCGTCCAAGAGATCAAGAATTACGGTGAGTCGTGGTTGCACCTATCTACGCCCCGAGACAAGCGCCTCAGTTCATTACCTTCCGGCAGAAGGACCCTAAGCCTGTGGTGGTGCCACCCTTGGTGGACACCTTCACGGACATCACGAAGGCTGCGTGGAAGTGTCTGCACTCCACCCCCACAGTGCCAAAGAAAGCTGACCGCGTGTACAGGGCCCCAACAGAGGACCAGTACTTGGCGCAACAACCTCTGGCTGATTCCCTGGTCATTACAACCTCTCATGACGGGTCCCAACAACCACAGCATCTGAGCACACAGCCACCGGACCAGGAATTCAAGCAGTTGGATGCCTTGGGGAGGCGCATGTATGCGGCTGCTACATGCTCCATCAGGTCCCTGAACTATCTGTCTCGTATGGTTCAGTTTCAGAATGCCCTGTGGGAACAGAGTCGGGACCTAGTTGATAAACTACCGGATGGCAAGCAGAAGTTGGAGCTCTTGAACCTCCTTCTTACAGGGTCAGACGTGGGGACCCAAGTGTTACGAGCCGCATATGATTCTGCAGATTCATCCACCACGGGCGTAGCTTCAGGCGTCTGTCTCCGGAGACGCTCCTGGCTCCGTGTCTCCGGTTTTACCCTGGACTTACAGCAGAGTATCCTTGACGTCCCTTACAACAGAGAGGTCCTGTTTGGAGAACCCTCTGAAAAGGTCATCACCAGGCTTCAGGATGCTGGGAAGGCAGTAAGGTCTGTACAGGCCATGTACAGATCCAAATCTGGTTCCTTTTGTAGGAACCAGAACCGTTTTCGCAGCTGGCAACAGCAGCAGCAGCTGCGTTCCGGCCAGCAACAAAGGGTCACCTTCCACCATAAGGCCCAACCTAAATCTTCCAGTATACCAAACTGGCCCAGCCTGCAGGAACCAACGCTGCCACAGCATGACTCCTTCCCAACCCCCGGCCCTCCTCTGGATCAACGGGCAGAAAAGGTCGGGGGTTGCATTGCTTGCCACTTTTCAGAGTAGCAGTTGATTACCACTGACCGGTGGGTACTTCAAATTGTCAAGAGAGGTCACTTTATAGAATTCCTCAACCATCCACCATCAAGACCTCCTCTGCTTTCCTGTTGTTTGGGTCAGCACACACTGCTCATACATCAGGAGGTGCTTGCGCTTCTAGGAAAGGAAGCTATAGAGCATGTACCAAGGAACCAGAGAGGTGCAGGTTACTATTCCCACTTCTTTCTGGTTCCCAAAAAGACAGGTGACCTCTGTCCAATACTGGATCTCAGCGATCTCAACGCTTCGGTCGTCTACAAACGCTTCTGCATGGTGACCCTTCCCGGTCTGATACCCATGCTCAAGCAGGGTGCTTTCCTAGCGTCCTTGGACATACGGGATGCTTCACTGCGCCTTCTCGGCGCTTATGAGTTCTTGTGCTTCGAATTTCTAGGTCGCCATTATCGGTTCCGAGCCCTCCTTTTGGACTGTGATTGGCAACTCGGGTGTTTATGAAGTGCATGGCAGTCGTACTGGCGGCTCTAAGGAGACAAGGCCACTACGTGGTCCCCTACCTGATGACTGGCTCCTCATGGCACCCTCCCGGGAGGCTCTGATGTCCACAATTCATTGTACTCAGTCGCTGTTCGGGACGTAGGGCATCATTATCAATCAGGAGAAGTCACGCCTGGTTCCGTCACAGAATCTGCATTTCATAGGTGCAGTTCTGGACACCATCCAAGGAAGAGCTTTTCTGCCCCAGAACTAAGCGGAACACATCAGATTCCTCATCAGGGACATCTTGGCAAAGAAGACTGTCCCAGCCAGACTAGTCCTTTGCCTGCTCGGACACATGGTTGCGGCCATTGCCACAGTCCCGCTAGCCCGTCTCCACATGTGGCTGACCCAGTGGATGTCAAGGGTACAATGGGATCAGAAACAAGACCATTTGCAGCTTCCAATTCGGATCACGAATGCTGTCATCCAGGATAGACAATGGTGGCTAGATTCAAAGAACCTGTCGGCGGGGGTCCCGTTCATTGCGCCGTCTCCAATTGTGACGCTCTCCATGGACGCCTCAGGGTTCGGTTGGGGTGCACACCTCGACGGGGTAACAGGCTCACAGACGCCCCAGGAAGCTCATCTCCACATAAATATTTTGGAAATGAGAGCAGTTCTTTGCACCCTGCAGGCTTTCCAGTTGGAGATTCCACCGGGTACTCTACTGTTACAGACAGACAATTCTGCGGTGATGTATTACCTGAACAAACAAGGAGGCACCCTTTCCTATCCACTTTGCAGGGAGGCCATGAGGGTGTGGGATTGGGTTTTACAACATGGCGCAAACCTTATTGCTATTCATGTACCAGGAGTGGACAATGTCATCGCAGATGAGTCGCTCTCAGGCCAGAGTCCACGAGTGGGAACTACTCCAGGAAGTAGTAGAGGATCTGTTTCACAGATGGGGTACACCAGAGTTGGACCTTTTCGCATCCCCATCCAACGCAAAACTGCCCAATTTTTGCTTGCTAGATACAGGGCCTGGCGTTTTCTGGCGAGACGTGTTGTCCCTCTCTTGGGCGGGCATATTCCTCTATGCCTTCCCCCCTTTTCATTGATCCAGAGGGTCCTTTTGAAACTTCGAAGAGAGTGAGCGGTGCTAATACTTATCGTGCCATTCTGGCCTAGGCAGATCTGGTTCCCTCTGCTACATCAGCTGTCCTGGGAACCTCCGGTGCCTCTGCCAATCAGCCCTCACTTGCTGTCTCAGGAGGCGGGCTCCTTGCTCCATCCGGCCCTCCGTTCGCTGAACGTGCATGCTTGACTCCTAGAGACATAGCCATTTTACGACACGGGGTCTCGCAAGAAGTAGCTGGCATTCTAGCGGCCACTAGAAAACTGGCTACTCGTGCTACTTACGCCATGAAATGGCGCATATTTTGCCTGTGGGCTCAAGCGCTGACGTTTTCGCCACTGGATTGTCCAGAAAGGTCGGTCTTGGACTACCTCCTGTCTCTTTTCCAGACAAGCTTGGCCTACTCTTTGATAAAAGTACACCTTTTGTGCCATCTCAGCCTATCACACTCCTTTAGGCCAACGTCCTATCTCTCAGTTGGACATGGCACGAGCCTTCCTGAGAGGTGTTCTCCACCTTAGACCTCCGATTAAGGATCCTATTCCGCCTTGGGATTTACCCTTTGTCCTGGAGCAGCTTACGCTGCCACCTTTTGAACCAGCCGCGGATTGCAAGCTACCTCTCCGTACATGGAAGACGTTGTTTTTTAGTTACCATTACTTCGGCCTGAAGAATTTCAGAACTTCATGCACTGATGTGAAAAGAACCTTATTTGGTTTTCCATCAGGACAGGGTATCCTTATGGACCAATCCGAAGTTTTTACCTAAGGTGGTCTCAGCTCTCACCCTTAATCAGGATATTGATCTACCAGTGTACTTCCCTAAATATTCGAATCGAGGAGAGGCCCTGTTGCACACTTCAGATGTGTATAGATATCTTCGATACTACCTGAACAGGATCAAACACCACCGAAAATTGGACCATCTTTTTGTCTCCTTCGCCCACAGGATACTGGGAGCTCCCGTTTCCAAACAGTCGCTATCCAGGTGGCTTATACATTGTATCACGTTCTGTTACAAGAAGTGCAACAAACCCTTACCGGGCACGGTTAAGGGTCATTCCACAAGGGTGTGGCTGCCTCCTTTGAGGCCTTAAAGAACGTGTCCACCCCAGGCATCTGTGCAGCAGCGACTTGGAGCACTGTGCACACCTTCATCAGGCATTATAGCCTGGATGTTGCATCGAGGCGAAGAGCAGGTTTTGGTATAGCAGTCCTTCAAGGACTTCTGTCCTAGGCTTAGGTTTTACTAAGGATTTCTACCTTCCTTCCTCCCAATGGTGTGGGATTTCCAGTATTGCGTGGGAATCCATCCTAATGGTATAACCTGCTGCAAGAGCTGTTTCTCGAAGTAAGGTAGTACAGTTACATAAGAACTTACTGTAACAGTAGATCTTCATGAACAGCTCTTGCAGCAGGTAATTTAATTTAAGCAGGCTTTAATGCCAAAAAGTGCAAGGTGCTGCATTTTGGGATGAAGAACCCAAGGAGGAGTTACCAGCTAGGGGGGAGTGCAGCTAACCCAGACAGAGGAGGAGAAGGATATGGGTGTGCTCATTACAGGGTCAATGAACAACTCGGCACAATATAGGAAGGCAGCTGCGAAGGCCAACAAAATGCTGGGTTGTATTGCAAGGGAGTATATCATTGAGGAAGGAGGTGATTCTGCTACTGTATGGGTCATTAGTTAGACCACACCTGGAGTACTGTGTGCAGTACTGGTGTCCGTATCTGAAGAGGGACATTAAGTTACTGGAGGGGGTGCAGCGCAGAGCGACAAAGATGATCAAGGGGCTGGGGGACTTACCATATGAGAGGAGGTTGAAGGAGTTGAACATGTACTCACTGGAGGAGAGGAGAGACAGGGGTGACATGATTGAAACCTTTAAATACATGAAAGGAATAAACAAGATGGGTACAGAGGGGCTGTTCAAAGTAAGGGAGGGGAGGGCCACCAGGGGCCATGATATGAGACTGGAGCGAGGAAGGTTCAGGAGGGAGATGAGGAGACACTTTTTTACAGAGAGGGTGGTGGCTGGGTGGAATGCGTTACCTGCTGAAGTGGTATGCAGTAGAACAGTGGACTGCTTCAAACGAGGATGGGACAGGACAAGGGGAAGGGTGGAAGGGAGGGGCAGCTGCAGAATAAGGGGTGCTAGCTGCACATTCGAGCAGACTTGATAGACCTCTAGGCCTTTATCTGCTGGCGAATTTCGTATGTTCGTAGGTACTTTCCCTCCCACCATCCCTGCTGGAGGTAGATTTTGTTGTTCAGATATCCTTCTAGGATCAGGTGTTCTCTACACTATTCTGATTGCCATTTGATGGCAAATCCTCAGTCTACTCTTCTGATGTCATCCAGCAGCCGTGAGTCTCTGGTGGGAGAACTGGGGATTCTGGGGGACCGCCCCCTTATGTACTATGCCCGACGTCGGGGGTGGTCCCCGCTGAATACTGCTAGCTAGAAAATTTCTGTGGTGTCCTGGTGCCTGCCGCCTTCAGTCCTAATGGTGTAACCTGCTGCAAGAGCTGTTGTTGAACATCTACTGTTACGGTAAGTTCTTACGTAACTGTACTTTCATCCACACTCACCCACCCAACCTCACCGGCTTTAGGCGCACCACCTTGCTTCCAGCTGGCTAAGATCTGGCATCGTGGGGCGGAGCCAAGGTATTTTCCACCTGGGTGGGTGGGAGGAGCCAGCTTGAAGACTTCCAGTAAGATTTAAAGGGGAAAGGGACGTGCCAGAGTGTGTGGATGAACAACATATACCACTCCTAGAACTACTGTTACAGGTGAGTAACCTGTTCTTTTTGGTTGCTGTTACTTCTGCTTGAAGGATTTCCGAGCTCCAGGTTCTGACGTGTAGAGTCTTGTTTGGTTTTTCACAAAGACAGTGTGTCTTTGAGAACCAGTCCTAAGTTTCTCCTTAAGGTGGTGTCTTGAGTTTACGTTCAATCAATCCATACACCTGCCTGTTTATTTCCCACGTATTCTAATTGGGGAGGCCTTTCTTCATACTTTGTATATCCACCGAGTACTCGGGTACTATCTGGACTATACCCGCTCTATCAGAAAGACTGATCAAGTGTTTTTTACCTTTTCCCTGAGAAGAGAAAGGGGCCCCTGTTTCCAAATAGTGTTTGTCTACGTGGTTAGCAAACTGTATTGTTTGCTGTTGTCGGAAATTCGACAAGCCTCTACCAGGACCAGTTAAAGGCCATACTACCAGAGGCATGGCTGCCTCAGTTGCCTCTTTCAAGAATGTGTTTACTGCAGACATTTGTGCCGTCACCACTTGGAATTCTGTCCACACCTTATCAGGCATTACAGTTTGGACATTGCCTCTAGGCGTAGGGCCGGCTTTGGACTTGGAGTCCTTCAGGGCCTTCTTTCCTATATGTCCTATGCCTGTTCTTTCCTCCTCCCTGCTGACCAGGTCAGTTCCAGTACTGCTTGGAACTTAGTCCTCCTGGTGTTAACTGCTGCAAGAGCCCCCCATGAAGTGAGATAGTACAGTTATGTAAGAACTTAACGTAACAGTAGATCTTCGAGAGGAGCTCTTGCAGCAGGTGCTGCTTTCCCTCCCTCCTGCCCCCAGATTGCTGCTTCTCTCCTTGGCTATTCTTCCTTGGTTCTGAGGAACCACCTCAGTTCTCTTTTATTCTGGGCATGCTGGGGTCTCCGGCGGGAGAACTGAGGTGGAGCTGGGGGATAGCCCTTTTTATACTATAGGTGCATGCTGACATGGTTGGTCCCCTGCTGTTGACTGCTAGCTAGAAGTTTTCTGTGTGGTCCTGGCGCCTTAGTCCTACTGGTGTTGCCTGCTGCAAGAGCTCCCCTCAAAGATCTAATGTTACGGTAAGTTCTTAATGTAACAGTACTTTTTATCTCCCTTTGTCACTGACTCAGCAGTCCTGTCTTCTGTCTGTGCCTTTGCACTTCTAGCTACCTTCCTTTGTTTCTCTTGGTAAACCTCCCTATCCCCCTCCTTCAGTTTTTTTTTATGTTATAAATGCCCTCTGTTTTGCTCTTACCTTTTGTGCTACTTCCTTAGAAAACCACAGTGGTCTCCTTTTTCTCTTGCCCTTGTTCACCTGCCTTACACAGAGGTTTGTAGCTTGCCCATTTCCCTCTTTCATTTTTGCCCACCTTTCCTCGACTCCTCCCAGTTTTCCTATCCCCACCAGGGCTTCCCTCAGGCATTCTCCCATTTTCTTAAAAGCTGCTCTCCTGAAGTCCAGTACCCTCACCCTTGTGTTATTCGATTGTGACCCAGTCCTTGCCTCAGACCACACTGTACAGTGGTCACCGTTTCCCAGGTCATCACCCAATCTGACTTCCGTCACACTGCCCCTGTTTTACAGTACTAAGTCCAGAAGTGCCCCCTCGTGAGTAGATTCTAACACTAATTGCCTGAGGAACTCTTCTTGCATGGAGTCCAGGATGTACTTAACTCCTGGTTGTAGGTGCAGTGGGGAGACTCTAATCCACAGCCAGTAGATTGAAGTCTCCCACTATCGATACCGCCCCCTTGTGAGCCACCTTCCAGATTGCTTTCACCATTTCCTTACCAACCTCTTCCCCTTGTGTTGGAGGTCTGTAGCTCACTCTTGTTCTGATAGCGGGACCCTTTCCTTCTTTGCAGAGTGCCCCCCACAATAGTATCTCCTCACCTCCTTGCTCCCCCTGTATTTCTGTGACTTTTATGTTATCCCTTGCATACAGAGCCACACCTTCCCCCTTTCTAACTATTCTGTCCCTTCTGAACAGCGTGTATCTTGGAATGACTACTTCCCAGTCCTGGTTTGCACTGCACCAGGTCTCCATGATGGCGACCAGGTCCTGGTCTTCTTCCACCATGGTGGCCTCCAGGTCTGCAACCTTGTTGTTCAGACTTCTTGCATTTGCACATGTGGCTTTCCAGGCTATGCTGCCACCCTCTGTCTCTTTTCCCTTCGCATTTCCTGCCCACTATGTTTTTTAATTTTATTCTTGCCTTGTATCCCCTGACTTTCATTATTTTCCTATTGCTGGGAATTCTCTCCCTCCTTGCGTTCTTCATTTATCTCTTGAGCTTGTGGGGGAGGGTAGTGTTTGTTCTTCTGCCTCCTCACTCTGCTAGTTTAAATGCTTGCCAATGAAGCATTTAAATCACTCACTGAAGACCGTGGTCCCCCTCTGGCTGGATGCAGGCCGTCACTTTTGTACAGGTCCTCATCCCTCCAGGTGGGGCCCCAGTCCCCAGTGAAGCTGGCTGAACCCCTGCTCACCGCCCCATTTCTTCAGCCATGCATTGAAGTTCCTGATGCAGTGTTCCCTAACCTCCCCCCCCTTGCCGAGGACATGCAGCATCTTTGAGATGCCAGAGAGCGTGCTATTAGCCCAAGACCTCTCCCAAACTTCCTAAACTCCTCCTGCACTATCTTTAACTCTACCTCGCCCCTTGCGAAGTCATTTGTCCCCAGATGGACAATGAAATCTTGCTCCCCCTCCATGCTACTTCCCTGGTGATCCTCAGGATCTGCTCTCCATCCCACTGAGCCGTACCTCCGGGTAGACACTTTACCTCCCTCTCTCTCTCCCCCTCACTTCCCGACCCCAAATTTATCCCCTTAACGATGGAGTCTCCCACTAGGATGTTCTTCCTTCTCCTCTGGAGTTTCCTGCCACCCATCCTTGGGGTTCCCTTGTGGAGGACCCACTCATCTTCCCCGGTCACTACATCGGGTGCCACTGTGGGACATTCCCGCTCCTCCAATACTGTGTAGCAGTTCCATAGTTGCACCAGCTGGGGGATGTGCCTCTGCCCCACCTCTCTCACCTTCTACAAGCCTACCATAGTCCATCCGCTTCTCCCACCTGGCAACCTCCGAGGCAGCAGCGTCAAACTTGGTGGTCCCTGGGTTGGGGAGGAGACTCCCTGAATCTGAGCCAGCTCAGCCCAGAGACTAGCAACCTCCTTCCTCAGCCCAGCGCAATTCCTGCAGATGGGGCAACACCGTAGCATCCAGAAGGTCCTCCTGAAGACAGCTGCCCCACAGCTACTGCATTGTACCATTTTCATTATCCTCTTTTTCTTATTTTCTCTCTCTCTCCTCCCCCACTTCTTTCTCCTTCCCCACTACTTAACTGTGCTGCTGGGCTTTGGTTAACATTACTTCTTTGCTTCCTAATAGAGTGGGAGGGGGTTACAAGTTGATCATCCATTGTTACTTGTTGTTCCCACCCTTCCTGTTCTTGACAGGAAATTCAGGTGTCAGTCATATTATATTGCCTATATATTTAGATATAGACAAGGGTGGATGGGAGGGCAGATCTTACTTCGAATGGGATCTCTTGCAGCAGGCTAGTACCATTAGAACTAATGTCGCAGGCCTTAGGACACACCAGAAAAATCTGAGCTAGCAGTACCCGCCCCTCGACATCAGCTCTTCTCGACATCAGTCATGCCATAAAAGGAGGCGGTCCCCAGTCCACCTCATTTCTTTTCCCGCCGCAGACCTGCTCTCAATGGGAAAGTCTTAGCGTGTGTTTTCAACAGTTCTAGCGAAATTACCAACATTTTGTTGATTTTCGAAAATTTCTTCTCCTGTTCCTTGGATATTCTCCTGTTTCTTTGGGTGTATACTGTCACATGTCTTCTCTGTTGTTAGTCTTGTCCTCTGGCCTGAAGACCACCAAGTGTGCCTGTGGCCACCAGATTACATCGAAGGATGGCCATGAAACCTGCGTCTTCTGCTTGGGCCCAGACCATGACCTTCAAGCCTACAGAATCTGCAAGGGCTTTACCAGCAGGACCAGGATCTAATGCTTGAAGGCCCTGAAAGCCCACCTTTTGGAGAAGCAGGTGAAAGTCATGTAGAGTTCTCTCAGGGAAAAGGCCAAGCATCGGGACAAATGCCATCATAAGTCTCATGCGAAGGACTGTAGCCGGTCCCACCAGCGGTCCAGATCGCATTCTCCCCACAAGAAGACTTTGTCTTAGGGCTGGAGTGGTTCTGACCATTCATGCCACTCCAAACTTGAGGAAAAAGTGAAGTCTGCCACTCCTGCCAAGACACAGGCGCCAGCCCCGGTGGGGGCTGCTTCTGTTAAAGCTCCGGCCAAGGTGAAAGCCACACCACTGCGTGCCTCTGCGGCCTCTTCTGCGGCGGATGCCTCGGCCCCGCCGAAGGTCTGTGTCACGGCTTTACCCAGGTCAGGTAAGTCGCTGACCAAGGATCATGACCCTCTGGCTAAGACCCCTAAAGGGTCCTGTTTTTCCAGATCGGCGAAACCAGAGCCAGCCCCGGCCAAGACACTGGCCACGGTGCTGACCACAGAGTCCAAGGCGGGTCTACCTCAAGAATTGCCCGCTCCGGTGACTATACCATCACTGGCTCTGAGGCCTTCCACTCTGGAGGGCAGTTCCTCAGAGTTTTCTCCCAAGGCCCTTCTAGATCTTCCGGCTTCACTGATTCTCTTGAAGGGGACGGCAGCTTTAGTGTTCAACAAAGAAGAGCTTCAAAAGCTCTCTTCTTTCTGGTGGAGCCAGATCAAGAAAGACTATGCTTCCCTGAAGCTTAATCCGACACCGGTGCCCGACCGGCCGGACATCCAAAACACCAGGGATCTCCCTTTAATGTCACCTGCTAAACCTCCAGATGAGTGGTACAAGACTTCCAGATCCCGCTCATCCTCGGTGATTAAATCCTGGTCCCAGTCTAAGGACCATCGATGGCACTGCTCATGGTCTTCCAGCCATCGCTGGAACTGGCCCAAGAGCAAGTCCCGCAGCCGGCACAGGTCTGTTACTAGGCGCGGATGTTTTCCTAGCCGTTGCTGGTCTCCGCTCAGTCATCGATCCCCGAGCTGGCGGCGGTCCCATGGCTGGCGTCCCGGTCCGAAGGGTGGCCAACATTCAGGAGGAAGTCCTTACAGGCATGGTTGGGCCCCCCCCCATCCAAGTAGGAGCCGGTCTTCTTCACCCTCTCAGGAGTTGGGGGTTCTCCTGTCTACAAAGAAACACCTCGTTCACCTCCTGACCATCCAACTTTTATGGACGTCATGCGGCGCATCCAGGCTTCCAGTGAATTGGAGATGGAGGACCTGGATCTGGAACGCCAGAGGCTGGCAAGATACCCAAGGCAGCAGGAGCCTAAACCATTGGTAGTGCCTCCTTTAGTGGATACATTCCAAGACCTCACAAGGATCACTTGGAAACATCCCGACACAGTCCCTGCAGTTGCCAAGAATTCCGACAGGCTGTATAGAGCGCTGAGGGAGGAACCCTTTTTGGCGGAACACCCTCAGACCTACTCTATGGTCATGGCAGCTGCTCATGACAGGTTTTGCCAGCCCAAGCACCTTAGTTCTAGGGATGTGGATATGTTGTTCAATCCATACTTATTGGCATGTTCCTTGCCACTTTAAATGTTGCCAGAAGGTCTTCAAGCTGGCTCCTCCCACCCTGGTGGTAAAACCCTCTGCTCCACCCCATGACGCTAGATCTTCCTTACCGCTTGGAAGCTCAGGTTCCTTCCTTAGCTCTCTGCATTTTAGGCCTCGATCCAAACTCTTCTGTTAACCCAAAACTAATTTTAAAGCTTATAAGACTTCGGTCTTTGTCTTCCCTCGCGGCTGCGATGGACAAATCGACTCCCGGCTTTTGTTGGTGCCCTTGTGGGCAGACGATGTCCCGGACTGATCCACACTCCACGTGCGTCTACTGCCTGGGGCTTGGTCATGATTCACAGGCTTGCGAATTGTGCATCTCCTTCTCTGCTCCGGTCTTGGAGGACAGCGCCGCTCGACTTCTTCTTGGACGCCCTGAAAAACTGTGTCCGCCGGTCAAGTCGAAGGAGGTCCGTTGGTCAGTGTCAGGCAGCGGGTTCCGTGGAACAGTTGGAACAGATGATCTTGAGGAGGAGGCGGCCCAGGCCACTGCTTCTTCCTCCTTGGCTGTGGCATTTATCCCGCTCTCTTTGGGCTCCTCTTACACGGCTTCGTCTAAGGAGCTTTGCCAGTCCCTCTCCACCAAGGGAGAAGAGCCATCGGGACATTCCAGTCGGTCCAAGAAAAAGGACTCAAAAGGTAAGTCCCACCGTCGACGTTCGTGGGAGCGGGAGAGATCCTCCTCTCCAGACCATCGTCTTTCAACTCCGGTCGAGGTTGCGGCTAAGGCCGCTGGCTTCAGAGTGTCCCTGTCGGGTCAGCAGGCTGAGACAACCGTCGATAGAAACATAGAATTTGACGGCAGATAAGGACCACTTGGCCCACCCAGTCTGCCCATGCGGTCGAGATTTTTCTCGACCCGTCGGACGGTTTGTCGACTGGTGATGCCGACAACCCTACTTCACCGGTTCTCCCGGTGATTACCGAGGACTTGCCTGTGCCTCTTGTGCCAGAGTGCCCTGTTAAGGTCCCTGAACTGAAGGAAGGGCAGGTTCCCCCCTTCTCTCTCTGACCCACCCTCAGAAACCCTGAAGGTCTCTGTCCTCTTCCAGGTCCTGCCAGTCCCGCCAGCATTGGCGGTCTCGGCACCGTGGAAAGTGGCCCTCGCCACTCATCCTTGTCGTCCTCTTCGGAGGATAGGCTCTGGCGCAAGTTGCGTCGGCGCTACGAGGATTTAATGTGACAGCAGCTCTTACTGTCCAGGAATAATCCAACTCCGTCACCTTCTCCAGCCATTAAGTGGCTGTCACTGAAGCGGCCGAAACAACCCCTCATAGTGGTCGAGGAGCCAACTCTGGCACTGGTTGTTCGGCAGCAGCCGGTTGCTCCGCCCATTGTGGTGGAACCCCTGCCACCACAACTGAAAACTGGGGCCCCGACCAAGGATTCTCGGTTGGGTCATGGCTTGCCCCACAAGTTGTCTGTCACTCTCACTCCCGATCGACCTCGGCAGGCGGAGGGTGACTCAGGCGCCCGGCAGCTGTTTGCAGACTTCTAGGAGTCTGATGACTACTCATCCCTGTTCTTCAGGCTGCTTGACCTGGAGTCTGCGGGGGGTCAGTCAGTGGATGAAAGCCCATCTTCGTTTTTAGGTTTGCTTCGGCTCACCTCTGAGTCCACCGGGATGCAGCTCGAACCTGTTTCAAAACAGGCCAAGTATCCCCTCATGGAGATACTGGACCGAGGGGATCCTCTTATGGAGGCCTTTCCTGTGGCCGAAGCCATTGTTGGCCTGGCCCTGGAGTTGTGGCAGCAGCCAGCATCTTGTCCCATGCCTTCGGCCAGGATGGCCCAAAAGTACGCATTTCCTACTGGCTCACTCTCCAGTTTCTCGGAGCACCCCTTTGCGGAGGGGTTAGTGACCGACAGTGTTTTCTGGCATATCGGGAACGATCAGAATGTGGACAAACCGCCGGATAAGGAATCCAAGAAGCTGGATTAGATGGGGCAGAAGGTTTACACTGCTTCCTTCCTAGGCCTTCGTCAGGCTAGCTCGGCACTTCTGATGGCACATTTCTCATACGCCCTCATAGGCTCCCTGGATGAGGTGATTCCTCATCTCCCAGCTGACCTTCAGTCGAAGGTCAAGCAGGTGCAGGATCAGAGAAGAGTGGTGGCAAGACAGCTCCAAACTTTGTTGGACATTGATGATTCTTGTGCCCGATCAGTAGCAGCCGCAGTGGCCATGCGCCGCAGAGCTTGGCTGCGGATCTCCACCTTCACGGCGGACACCCAGTACGAGCTGGCAGACGTTCCCTTCCTGGGCACCGACTTATTCAGGCCGGGGGTTGAGGGCCATCTCCAGAGGATCGAGAAGTCCAGTGCCACCTTGGACTCTGTCACATCTTCCCAGAAGGACAAAGGTCGCCAGCAACAACATAAGCCCTTTCGCCCTTCTGCCCCTGCGGCACGTCCGCCCAGCAGCACCAGCACCAGGGCCAGCAGGCACACACTTGGCACCCTAAGGCCAAGTCTGCCACTTCCTGCAGTAGGAAGCCTGGAGGGCCAGGGTCCAGGAGGTCCCTCAGGTGGGCCCTTCCTCCAAGCCTGCCCAGTGATGGGTTGAGGGGTGTCGCCCCCAACCTCGTCACTCCTCCTTGGGTTCCCCCCTTGGGGGGACGGCACCGCCACTTCCTTTACACCTGGTCTGCTATCACCATGGACCGCTGGGTGCTAGAAGTGGAGGGCAGGGGTCTGCCTCTGGAATTCGAGCAGTTCCCTCCCTGTTGAGCCGTCGCCCCACGGGGAGGGCAGCGGGGTCCACAGCCTCTCTGTCAGCTCGTCGAGCTGACATTGCCTTGCTCCTCCAGAAGGAGGTGATCAGCGAGGTGACGGATCCTCCTCCAGACCCAGGGTTTGTGTCCAGGTACTTCCTGGTCCCACAGCAAGACGAGGGGCTGGTGCACCATTCTCGTCCTACACGACCTGAACAAGTTCCTAAGGCAGTACACCTTCAGGATGGTCACTCTGGCTCAGACCATTCCATCCTTGGAACTAGGTTGTGGTTTTGTTCTCTGGACGTTCAGGACATGTTCTTTCATGTCCCAATCCATCCGTCTCCTTAGCGATTCCTCCGCTTTTGAGCAGAGGGATCTCTCTACGAGTTCTGGGCCATGCCCTTCGGCCTCTCTCTCCAGCTCCCAGGGTCTTCACAAAATGCATGGCAGTGGTGACCGCATTCCTGCGGCGCCGAGGGGTTCAGGTGTACCCTTACCTGGACGACTGGCTGATTGCAGCCCCCTCCAGGTTCGAGGTGGAGTGGTCCAGGGATCTGGCCCTCCAGGTCTGCTCTCAGATTGGCCTTCTCATCAGTGAGGCCAAGTCGGAACTCATGCCATCGCAGGTGATTCAGTTCATCGGGACAGAGCTAGACTCCCGGTGGACAGGGCCGAGGTCCTTTCCTCCTTCGCCCAATCATTTCTGGTTGGGCAATTGCGCCCTGCCCGGGACTTTCTGTTCCTCCTGGGCCTCATGGCAGCCTGCACCAGCGTGGTCCATTGGGCCCGCTAGCATATGCGTCCCCTACAATAGGGGCTGGCCCACCAGTGGTCACAGAACTCTGGTCCTCTGGACCAGCCAGTGGCGGTGACCCAGGAGATGTGGGACGGCCTACAGTGGTGGCTCATCTGCAGGAGGGTATCCAGTTTGTCCGCCCGAGTCGATGGTCACTCTGACGACCGACACCTCTCTGATGGGTTGGGGTGCCCATCTGGGGGAGCTCAGAGCCCACACCCTCTGGTCCCATCAGGAGTCTTGATGCCACATAAACCTGCTGGAGCTTCGAGCAGTCCGACTAGCCCTCACCGCCTTCGCTCCGTTTGTACGGGGTCAAGTGGTCCAGACAGACAACACCACGACCTTGTACTACCTCAACCGACAGGGCAGGACGCACTCCTTGCCCCTGTGCAAGGAAGCTCTCCACACTTGGTCTCTCATGATCAGCCTGGAGGCGTATCTCATACCCATTCATGTGGCAGGAGCCTCCAACAGTCTGGCCAATGCCCTCAGCCGGATCGGCGCTGCATCTCAAGAGTGGTCTGTCCTGCCGGAGGCAGTACAAGATCTGTTCTCCCACTGGGGCACTCCTCAGGTGGACCTGTTTGCCTCCAGGGAGAATGTGAAGCTGAGGCTGTTTCATGCCTGCCCCCCACAGCAGGGCTCACTGCAGGGGGATGCCTTCTCAAGGCCATGGACCCTGGGCCTCTTCTACGCCTTCCCTCCATTTCCCTTGCTCCACAGGGTGCTTCTCAAGGTGAAGAGGGACAAGGTGCAGGTAATTCTGGTAGCCCCAGACTTGCTCCGCCAGTTCTGGTACCCAGATCTCCTCAGCCTCAGCTCCAGGCTCCCGGGGCGGCTTCCAGCCCGCCCGGACCTGATCTCAGTCAACAAGGGGAAGGTACTCCATCCAGACCTTCAATCCCTGCACCTGACTGCCTGGTTCCTGAGTGGCTAGAGTTGCAGGCCTTGGGTCTTTCTGATGAGGTCCTCAACGTTGTTGAGGCATCCCGTAAGGAGTCGACCAGAAAATGCTATGCCTTCAAATGGAAGAGATTCTCCATTTGGTGTCAGGACAAGGGGTTGGACCCTTCCTCCTGTTCCTTGGCTAGCATTCTGGACTACCTGTGGTTCCTTTCTCAGCTAGGGCTTTGGTCGACGACCCTTAAGGTGCACCTGGCAGCCATCTCTGCTTACAGAACGCGGGCTGGCAAGCAGTCGGTGTTGCAAGAGAAGGTGGTCGGGCGCTTTTTCAAAGGCCTTGATCGCATATCCCCTCCGGTGCGAGAACCTCCACCTCTGTGGGATTTACTGCTAGTATTGGCTAAGCTCATGGGCAAGCCATTCGAACTGATGCACAGGTGTGACATCTCTCACCTGTCGTGGAAGACCACCTTCTTGGTGGCTATTACATCAGCCAGAAGGATGGGAGAGCTCCAGGTGCTTTCCATAGAGTCTTATCTGGTCTTCTATAGGGACAAGGTTGTCCTGTGCCCCCAACCGAAATTCCTTCCAAAGGTGGTGTAGGAGTTTCACCTTAACCAGGTGTTGACTCTGCCGGTGTTCCACCCCAATCGCACCTCGGAGGCCGAATATAGGCTCCATACTTTGGACCCTAGAAGAGCGCTCTCTTATTATAAGGAGCGGATGGCTGAAGTTTGTGGAGAGGTTTGTCAGCTGTTTGTCACCTATGCTGAAGCTGCACCTGGCAGACCTGCAGCCAAGCAGACGATAGGCAGGTGGGTCACCTCCTGCATAGATCTATGCTATAGGTTGGCGGGCATGGAGCCTCCCAAAGGGATAAGAGCTCATTCTACCCACCATACCACTGCTTTGGTAGCTGCTTCTATGGACGTCCCTATCCAGGAAATCTGCAGGGCTGCTACTTGGAAGTCAGCACACACCTTTATTTCTCATTACCACATTGACCTAGAGTCACGCCTTGATGCTGGTTTTGGGACCTTGGTTCTCCAGTCCTTATTCCCTAAGTAGGGGGTGTGTGCCTTGCTTTCCTCCTCCTGGAGAACTGCTAGGAGTCTGCCAATAAGTGTGGACTGAACAACATATCCATGTCCCTATAAATACAGGTTACTCGCCTGTAGCAGGAGTTCTAGGAGTGGTATATGTTGCTCATCCATACGACCCACCCGAGCTCCCCGGCTTCGACTCGCAACCTGGCTTCCAGCGGGCTAGATCTGGCGTTATGGGGCGGAGCCGAGGGTTTTACCACCTGGGTGGGAGGAGCCAGCTTGAAGACCTTCCAGCAACATTTAAGGCTGCAAGGAACCTGCCAATAAGTGTGGATGAACAAGATGTACCACTCCTAGAACTCCTGTTACAGGTGAGTAATCTATTTCTCAGCCTCCTGATCAGGAGTCCCGTTATCTGGACCAGGTGGGCAAGAAGGTGTACTCTGTGTCCACCTGTTCCTTACGGTCCCTGAACATCCTAACGCATATGGTCCAGTACTAAAATTCTTTATGGGAGAAGGGCACGAGATAGCCAATGCCTTGCCAGACTCCGCACAGAAGACGGAGCTCCTGGAAATGTTAAAATCGGGCTCTGATGTAGGCACCCATGTTCTGCGTGCCTCGTATGACACTGCAGATACGGCATCAAGGGCGTCAGTGTCAGGTGTCTGCCTGAGGTGCCACACCTGGCTGTAAGTCTCAGGATACTTCCAGGGTCTGCAGACCGGAGTGAAGGACCTCCTCTTCCATGGTTCCGTACTGTTCATGGAGGAGACCGAGCATTTTATCTCTTGTCTCCAAGAGTCTGAGAAATCAATCCGGTCCACCCGACAGATGTATAAGGGGGACCAGAAACTAATCCACAAATGGCCATTTTGGAAGAACTCGGGACAGCCTGTCCGTGGCAATCAGACGGCCCAGAAAGGAGGCGTTAAAAGGAAGGCTGCAGCCCAGCAGCCTGGGGGCGCTCCATTTTTGTGGCCCAAAGTCCTCCCAAGCATCTCTGCCAACCCCCGGTTCTTCCCAATGACTCCCTGTTGACCCCGGAGGAGGCGCAAGGGGAGGCAGTAGGGGTCTCTTCTCCCTCCAGTTGGAGGGATGGAGCAAAATCGCTTTGGACGTTTTGGTCCTAGACATTATAAGGAGGGGACATACACTGGAGTTCACTCAGATCCCCCCGGAGACACCACCAAGGTCCTCAAGATAGCCTCCTTCTCACGTTTCTCTCATAGGAGAGATTCAGGCTCTCTTGCAAAAAAGGGCAATAGAGCCAGCCCCCCTGCAACAGTAGGAAAAAGGGTATTATTCCCACTTCTTCCTGGTTCCAAAGAAAACTCAGTATCTTTGGCCCATCCTAGATCTCGGTTCCTCAAACAATTATTTAGAATACCGAAGCTTCAGGATGGTGACCGTTCCAAGTCTGATTCCTCTGCTGTACTAAGGGGACTGGTTGTGCTCCCTAGACGTGCAAGATGCTTACCTGCATATCAGGGTCTTTCCTCCTCACCGGAAGTATTTGAGGTTCCATTTCCAGGGGAAACATTACCAGTTTTGGGTTCTGCCGTTTAGCCACTCCTCGAGTCTTCACTAAGTGCCTAGCAGTGGTAACTGTGGCATTAAGGCGCAAGAGAAATTGTCTTCCCTTATCTGGATGATTGGCTTCTGGCAGCCTCATCAAGAACGCGCCTTCTTCATACTCTCGGAGACACCTATGCGTTATTCCGAGAGTTGGGGATCACCCTGAATCTTTCCAAGTCATCCCCAGAGCCCAGCCAAAGACTTGGCTTCATAGGTGTGGTTCTGGACATGGTCCAGGGTATGGCCTTCCTCCCACAGGAAAGGAGAGATCGCCTGCGAGAAGTGGCCCGAATGGTCCTGATTAAATCCCCCCAGGTCCAAGCCAGGACCTGCCTCATACTTCTGGGACACATGGCGGCGGCCATCCCTGCAACTCCCTTGGCTCGCCTCCACATGAGGGCCCCGCAGTGGATGCTCAGGGTGCAGTGGGACCAAAGCTCTGATGGTCTTGACCATCTGGTCACGATCTCTGAGCCAGTCAGAAGGACCCTTCTATGGTGGTAAGATCCCCTCAACTTAGAAAAAGGGGTCTTGTTTCAGCAGGAGCCTTGATGAAGGACACCTCTGACTTAGGCTGGGGGGCTCACCTAGGGGACAGCCAGACTCAGGGCGTTTTGTCCCTAGAGGAGCGCAACCTCCACATCAACGTGCTAGAAATGCTAGCAGTCTTCAATGCCCAGTGGGCTTTCCAAGAGGACCTAGTGCCAGGTTCTCTTCTCGTTCAGTTGGACAACACGGCCATTGTCTTCTACATCAACAAGCAAGGGTGAGCACACTCCTACCCCCTATGCAGGGAGGCAATGAGAATTTGGTACTGGGCGTTGGAACATCACATCTCTCTGACCGCAGTGCATGTTCAGGCATCCAGAAACACCTTGACAGATAGCCTAAGTCTATCTCGCTCCAAGGCGCACGAGTGGGGGGTACTCCAATCAGTAGTGGACCAGCTGTTTGACACTTGGGGTCTTCCAGAGCTGGACCTGTTTGTGTCCCCACACAATGCCAAACTGCCAAGTTTCTGCTCGCAGGAGTGCGCGCCTGGTGTTTTTTGATGACACGTTGTCCCTTTGTTGGAAGGGGAGTTTCCTATATGCCTTCCCTCCCTCCCTCTAATTCAAGAGGGTTTTGTTGAAGGTACAGGCCAAGGGGGCTTGGGATGAGCCTAATTGCTCCACTGTGGCTGCGGCAGATTTTGGTTTCCACTACTTCAGCGGTTGTTGTTGGAGCCTTCGATTCTGCTGCCATTATGCTCATAGTCGCTGTCCCAGGATCAGGGCAAACGGGTACACCCAAATCTCAAGTCACCGCACCTTCATGCATGGCTCCTGCAGACATAGTTAAGACGAGGTATGGGGTCTCCCAAGACATGGCAGACTTTCTTGTTTTGGCAAGAAAGCCCTTTACTCGGTCCACTTGCGCTATGAAGTGGAAGCATTTCTGCTTTTGGACTTCGTCGCATCATCTGGATCCCCTTACCTATCCAGTGAACTCAGCCTTACAGTACCTCATCTCCTTATTGCATCAAGGCTTGAGCTACTTCTCCATTAAGGTGCATATGTGGGCCATATCTGCCTATGATGCACTGGTAGAAGGCAGGACCCTAACCCAGTTTGACGTGGCCCGCACCTGTTTACGGGGCATACTTCATATAAAGCCTCCCATTAGGGATCCAATTCCCCCCTGGGATCTCCTTTTTGTGTTAGAGAAGCTTACTCTCCTTCCTTTTGAACCCGCAGCAGAGTGTGAGCTGCATTATCTCTCCAGGAAGGTGTCCTTTTTAGTTGCTGTTACTTCAGCTTGAAGGGTTTCCGAGCTTCAGACCCTGATGTGCAGGTGCCTTATTTGATTTTTCATAGGGAAAGGGTTTCCCCTCAGGACAATTCCAAAGTTTCTACCCAAAGTTGTTTCTGAATTAGCCCTCAACCAGTCGGTTGACCTTCTAGTCTATTATTCAACCCCTTCCAACGGGGAGAAGCTCTCTTACACCCTTTGGACGTCCACAGGGTGCTGAGGGTAACTACCTCAAGTGTACAATGGCACACTGCAAATCGGAGCAACTTTTTATGGCCTTTGCGCCTCAACACCTGGGCAGACCGGTGTCTAAACAGACTATATCTAGGTGGCTAGTCCACTGCATAGTCTTCTGCTACAACAAGTACAATAAACCTCTACCTGGAGTGGTTAGAGGTCATTCTACCGGAGAAGTGTCTACCTCCTTCGTTTCTTTGAAAAATGTCTCTATTCGAGACATTTGCGCAGCAGCTACTTGGAGTTCAGTACGTACCTTTGTCAAGCATTACTGTCTGGACGTCGCTTCCAGACGCCGAGCCGCGGCCTGGCGGTCCCTCATGGACTGCAGTCCTGACGTACTGTCTTCCTGCCTGCCTGACTAGGAAATGCTGTCTTGTTGGTTTCTGTCATCCTCCTCCTGGGGCTTGTCACCTCCTTAGGTCGGGACTGCTTGGGATTCAGTCCTAATGGTCATAGCCTGCTGCAAGAGCTCCCACTCTAAGTAAGACAGTACAGTTACGTAAGAACTTACTGTAACAGTAGATCTTCGAGAGGAGCTCTTGCAGCAGGTGCTACCCTCCCGCTCTCCTCCTCCCTGGAGAGTTTCAGCATGATTGGGGTGTGCTTCGCCTGGTTCACTTGCTGGGGTCTGTTCACTGGTCATTGGCAGGTGAAGTGAGGTGGAGCTGGGGACTGCCTCTTTTTATGGCATGACCAACTTTGGAGCAGAGCCAGTGTCGGGGGTGGGCCCTGCTAGATACTGCTAGCTAAGATTTTTCGGTGGTTCCTAAGGCCTGCGGCATTAGTCCTGATGGCAATAGCCTGCTGCAAGAGCTCCTCTCGAAGATGTACTGTTACAGTAAGTTCTTGCGTAACTGTACTTTTGTCTCTGTTTGTGTGCTGTAATGCTCTGCTGCTTCTCCTTGGGCTTGGGGACCCACTGTTGCTCTTCAAAATCTGCCACTTCTAAAAGCTCAGAATTGAGCTGAGGCATGGCTGATTCTGCTTTTTCAGGTCACAAACCCCTCCCAGTTAGCTGTCTTCTGGGGGTGCTGATCACACTTCTCGTTCTGCCACTCCTGAGCCAGAGAATGTGTGTTTTAAGTCTCTTGCCTCCAACCAGCAGGACCATAGAATTAACTGAGAAGAGCGCTACTTGATCTTCTCTCTCTCCTGTGAAAACAGTTTGCTGCATAGTTAGCAGTCAAGTGATTGGAAGGAGGAGAAGCTATAGCTACTTTCCCTGTTCCCCTGTCAGTAGAACATAAATTAAAACCTTATATAATAAAGTTCTTGTTACTTTCATGACTGTCATGAAATCCTCTCTTTCTAGCTTATACATTTAACTGCCAGATCTTGCAACTCCAAGGTCTTACTTCGAGTAACAGCTCTAGCAGCAGGTTACACCATTAGGACTGAAGCCGGCAGGCGCCAGGACCCCACGGAAAAATTCTAGCTAGCATTATCCAACGGGGGACCACTCCCCGACGTCGGCCCCTCCCAGACGTCAAGCATCACATAAAAGGGGGCGGTCCCCCAGCATCCCCAGTTCTTTTCCCGCTGTTGACTCTCCAGCATCGGCCTCACGGACGCCTGCACTATCGATAAGACACGTGAAATCTTTTTTTCTTCAAAAACATCAATCCATGTCAGCTTCTCCTACCCCTTCTCTTGAAAGACATCCCTCCAAGTGTGCCTGGGGCAAACATATCCCTTTTGTTGACCATCATTCAGCCTGTGTCAGGTGCCTGGGCCCAGAGCATTTCCTCAGGGGAATCCTCCCATAAGTCAGGGAAACATTGGGACAAGCACCGGGACTAGGATAGGGCGAGATCCCCCAGCAGGGCCTCCGGGTCCAGGGCCAGCTCCAGCTCTACCCGGTCCAGCCATTCTCCTTCCCGGGCTTGCTCCCAATCTTTCCCAGTGAAGGTAAGACCTTCAGGGGGCTCTTTTGCCTCCCTACACCCGCTCAAGACCTCCAGGGTGCCGGATGCCATCAAGCCAGATTCCTCAGATAGACACAAGAAGTCTTCCTCTAAATCGGGGAGTACGTCTGACCGACACTTCAACGTCAGGTCTGTCTCCCAACCTCCGAAGGCTCCTGAAAGGAAGACTGCTGAACTGACATCCCTCAAGCGGATGACAGAGTCCAAGAAGGCGTCCAACCCAGCGCCCATGAAACTGACTACCCCGACAGTGATACCGACGCCAGTGGACACCGGATATCAGGGCTCTTCAGAAGAGGCTACTGCGCTGCTGGATGACCAGACGGGTGGCACTGAGGGTGCCAGCCTACCCAGGGAACAGTCACCGGACATGGTGGTTCCTCGGGACCCGACGCCCAACCCCGGTGACAGGCATGAATATCCAAGAGGTCAAGAAACTGTTCACCTTTTGGTAGGAAACCATAGGGACAGATGTGGTGCCCCCCAAGCCTCAGCCACCTACGTCACCCTTGCCGCCTCGGGGTGCTGAAGGTGCCAGGCCCCCGACCCTCAAGGAACCAACTCCTCGGGGACGATCTAGAGACAGAAAACGCCCATCACGCTCTCCCTCAGGGTCCCTGAGCCCAAGGCGACCCAGGGGCAGACGTTCTTACCGGGAGATGACTCCAGACCAGATACATCTGACACCTCCAGGTCTCCATCCCCCTTTGGTCCCCCATCGGTCCCCCATCGCAAGACCTACGGGACCTTCCAAGGCCGCCTCGGGATGATCCCTCTTTTTCAGAAATTGAGGCACAGCCAGAAAAATATGGGATGGGAGACAGTAGACCTAGACTCCCAAGAGACAACGCCTTGCCCGTTACCTCAGGCAGAAAGAACCGAAGCCTGTGGTCATCCCACCTCTGGTGAACACCTTTATGGATGCACAAAGGCAGCTTGGAAGCGTCCGCATTCCTCTCCGGCTGTTCCGAAGAAGGCTGATCACCTCTACAGATCTCCCACAGAGGACCTGTATTTGGCGCAACAACCCCTGGCTGACTCCCTGATCATCACTGTATCTCATGATAGGTCCCAGCGGCCTTAGCATTTGAGTACCCAGCCTCTGGACCAGGAATCTAAGCAGTTAGATTCTATGGGAAGACGCGTGTATGCGGCTGCTACATGCACAGTTAGGTCTGCAAACTATCTGATGCACATGGTGCAGTTTCAGAACGCCCTTTGGGTACAGGGCCAAGACCTTCTAAAAGATTTTACGGATGAAGAAAAGGAGGAGGAGCTGCTGAACCTCCTCCAAACTGGGTCTGACATGGGGACCCAGATTCTCCATCCACTTACGACTCAGCGGACTTGGCAGCCAGGGGAGCAGCCACAGGCGTTTGTCTCCAGAGACACTTGTGGTTGAGAGTCTCCGGTTTTACCCCGGACATCCAGAAGAACATCCTAGACGTCCCTTACAGTGGAGCAGTCCTGTTTGGTAAGGAGTCTGAGAAGGTTATCACCAAAGTGCAGGACGCTGGGAAGGCAGTCAGGACTGTACAGGCCATGTACAGACCGAAATCTGGTTCCTTTCGTAGGAACCAGAATCATTTTTGTGGCCGCTAACAACGGCAACAACCATGTTTCTGCCAGCAACCCAGGGGGCAACTTCAGTCGCAAAAATCACCCCAGGTTCCCCTTGGGCCAGGGTCCAAAGCAGCCCAGCCTGCGGGGTCCAAGACCACCACAGCATGACTCCTTCCCAGCCCCCACTCCCCTCTGGATCAAAGGGTCGAAAAGGTCAGGGGTCGCATCTCTCATCACCTCTCGGGATGGCAGAGGATAACCTCCATCCAGTGGGTGTTGCAGTTGGTCGAATGAGGTCACTCTATAGAGTTCCTCGATCACCCACCATGCAGACCTCCCCTGCTGTCCCGCTACTTGGGTCAGCATGCCCTGCTTATTCAGCTGGAGATCTTGGCCCTCCTCGACAAGGAGGCCATAGACTGCGTTCCACTGAACCAGAGAGGAAAAGGTTACTATTCTCACTCCTTCCTGGTTCCAAAGAAAACAGGGGACTTGCGCCTGATCTTGGATCTCAGCGACCTCAACACGTTTGTGTTGTACAAGCATTTCTGCATGGTGACCCTACCGGGCCTGATTTTCATGCTCAAAGAGGGCGCTTGGCTGGCGTCACTGGACATGCAGCGCGCCTACCTACATCTTCTGATCGCTCGAACGCACCGGAAATTTCTGCGCTTCGAGTTTCTGCGATACCACTACCAGCTGCGAGCCCTCCCTTTTGGGCTGTCTTCGGCACCTCAAGTGTTCACAAAGTGCATGGCGGTCGTGGCCGCAGCTCTTAGGATAAGAGGCCACTGTGTGTTTCCGTATCTAGATGAGTGGCTCCTCATGGCATCCTCACGGGAGCTCCTGATGTCTGTGATACAAGATAACTGTTCTCTCTTCCTGTCGCTTGGCATCACTATCAACCAGGAGAAGTCACACCTTGTCCCATCTCAGAACTTGCAGTTCATAGGAGCAGTTCTGGACACCACTCTGGGAAGGGCTTTCCTTCCTCAGGACAGGGCGGAATGCATCAGATCACTCATAGGGGACATAAAGGAAAAGAAGACGGTACCGACCCACTCCATCCTTTACCTGCTTGGACACATGGCAGCTGCCATTGCAACAGTTCCCCTATCTCGACTCCATATGCAGGTCTCCCAGTGGATGTTGAGGGCACAATGGAACCAGAAGCAGGATCATCTGCAGCATCCAGTTCGGATCACGAACGCGGTCACCCGAAACTAGAATTGGTGGCTTGTCCTAGACCACCTCTCGACGGGAGTCCCTTTCATTGCACCGCCTCATGCAGCGACACTCTCCACGGACGCCTCGGGGTCCGGATTGGGAGCTCACCTCAATGGGGTCAGGACTCAGGGCTCCTGGTTGTCTCTGGAGTCACAACTTCATATAAATATTCTAGAGATGAGAGCCACGCTTTACACCCTACAGGCATTCCAGACAGAGATTCCACTGGATACGCTTCTGGTGCAAACAGACAATACCGCGGTGATGTACTATCTCAACAGATAAGGAGGCACTCATTCCTACCCCCTTTGCAGGGAGACTCAAAGGGTTCGGGAGTGGGTACTGCAACACGGTGCAGATATCGTTGCAGTTTATGTTCCAGGAGTGGACAACACTATCGCGGACAGTCTAAGCCGATCATAGGCCAGAGTCCACTAATGGGAACTGCTTCAGGAAGTCGCAGAGGACCTGTTCCGCAGATGGGGGACACCAGAATTAGACCTTTTCACGTCCCCATACAACACAAAACTACCCAATTTTTTCTGGGCAGATCCGGGGCCTGGTGTTTTCTGGTGAGATGCATTGTCCCTCTCTTGGATGGGCAGGTTCCTCTACGCTTTCCCGTCCTTCCCTTTGATCCAGAGGGTTCTAGTGAAGCTTCGACAAGAGCGGGAGTGTCCTATTCTAGTAGCGCCCTTTTGGCCCAGGCAAATTTGGTTCCCTCTCTTACAACAGCTGGCCCAGGAACCTCCGATGCCTCTGCCATTCAGCTCTCATCTTCTGTCCCAGGAGGCAGGCTCCTTGGTCCATCTGGACCTTTGGTCTCTGAACCTGCATGCCTGACTCCTAAGAACATAGCAGTCCTGAGATACAGGGTCTCTCAGGAAGTTGCAGACGTGCTGGTAGCAGCCAGAAAACCCTCAACTTGCGCCAGTTATGCCATGAAGCGGCACAGATTCTGTAGTTGGGCTCAAGCTTGTGGATTGACCCCACTGGATTGTCCTGAGAGGTCTGTTTTGGACTACCTCCTATCCCTCTGCGAGGCAGGTCTTTCTTACTCCTCCATTAAGGTGCACCTGTGCACCATTTTGGTGTACCATTCTCAGATAGGTCACCGATCTCTAGCTCAGCTAGAGGCTTCTTGCACCTTTTTGCGCGGCATCCTGCACTTGAGACCTCCCATCAGAGACCCAGTTCTACCTTGGGATCTTCCTTTCATTCTCAAGCAGCTTACGATGCCGACTTTTGAACCAGCCACAGATTGTGAGCTGCATCTTCTTGCGTGGAAGACGCTCATTTTAGTTGCTGTTACCTCTTCCAGAAGAATTTCTGAGCTTCATGCACTTATGTGCAATTATCCTTATTTGGTTTTTCACAAGGACAGGGTTTCTTTAAGAAAGAATCTTAAGATCTTACTTCGAGAAACAGCTCTTGCAGCAGGTTACACCATTAGGACTGAAAGCTGGCAGGCGCCAGGACCCCACGGAAATTTTCTAGCTAGCAGTATTCAGCGGGGACCGTCACCGACGTCTGTCCCACCCCCGACGTCAGGCATAATACATAAGAAGGCGGTCCCCCAGAATCCCCAGTTCTTTTCCTGCCATTGACTCGCCAGCATCGGCCTCTTGGTCTCTATCTAGCGCACGACGACTAAGAACTTCTCAGAGTAGTTTTACAAAACTAATGGCCTCTCCAACTTTTTCCTCTGAGGGACACCTTTCCAAGTGTGCCTGCGGAAGACAGATCCCCTTCAAGGATCCTCATTCATCCTGCCTGCGGTGCTTAGGCCCGGACCACGACACCAAGGCCTGCTCCTTCTGTCAGGGGTTCAGCAGCCACACCAGGATCCGCTGTCAGAAGGCACTTCAGGCGTACCTTTTAGAAGACTCAAGCGCGGGGGTTTTCGTAAATGGATTGTCCAGAAAGGTCGGTCTTGGACTACCTCCTGTCTCTTTTTCAGACAGGCTTGGCCTACTCCTCGATAAAAGTACACCTTTGTGCCATCCCAGCCTATCGCACTCCTATAGGCCAACGTCCTGTATCTCAGTTGGACATGGCATGAGCCTTCCTGAAAAGTGTCCTCCACCTCAGACCTCCGATCAAAGATCCTCTTCTGCCTTGGGATTTACCCTTTGTCCTGGAGCAGCTTACGCTGCCACCTTTTGAACCAGCTGCGGTTTGCGAGCTACGACTCCTTACATGGAAGACATTTTTTTTTAGTTGCCGTTACTTCGGCCAGAAGAATTTCAGAACTTCACGCACTGATATGCAAAGAACCTTATTTGGTTTTCCACCAGGACAGGGTATCCTTATGGACCAATCCGAAGTTTCTGCCTAAGGTGGTCTCAGCTCTCACCCTTAATCAGAATATCGATCTACCAGTGTAATTCCCTAAATATTTGAATCGAGGAGAGGCCCTGTTGCACACTTTAGACGTGCATAGGTGTCTTCGATACTACCTAACCAGAACCAAACACCAACGAAAATCTGATCAGCTTTTTGTCTTGTTCGGCCACAGGATGATGGGAGCTCCCGTTTCCAAACAGTCGCTGTCCAGGTGGCTCATACGTGGTATCACGTTCTGTTACCAGAAACGCAACAAACCCTTACCAGGTGCGGTTAAGGGTCATTCCACAAGGGGGGTGGCTACCTCCTTTGCGGCCTTAAAGAACGTGTCCACCTCAGCCATCTGTGCAGCAGCGACTAGGAGCACTGTGCACACCTTCATCAGGCATTATAGCCTGGATGTTGCATCGAGACAAAGAGCAGGTTTTGGTCTAGCAGTCTTTCAAGGACTTCTTTGCTAGGCTTAGGTTTTACTAACGATTTCTACCTTCCCTCCTCCCAAGGGTGTGGGATTTCCAGTATTGCTTAGGAATCCATCCTAATGGTGTAACCTGCTGCAAGAGCTGTTTCTCGAAGTAAGATAGTACAGTTACGCAAGAACTTACCGTAACAGTAGATCTTCGAGAACAGCTCTTGCAGCAGGTACTTTCCCTCCCACCATCCCTGCTGGAGGTAGATTTTTTGTTCCAATATCCTTTTCCTTGGATCAGGTGTTCTCAACACCACTCTGATTGCCATTTGATGGCGGATCCTCAGTCTCCTCTTCTTATGTCATCCAGCCACCGGGAGTCTCCGGCGGGAGAACTGGGGATTCTGGGGGACTGCCTCCTTATGGTCTATGCCTGACGTCAGGCACGGGACTGACGTCTGAGGTGGTCCCTGCTAAATATTGCTAGCTAGAAAATTTCTGTGGGGTCCTGGCACCTGCCAGCTTCATTCCTAATGGTGTAACCTGCTGCAAGAGCTGTTCTCGAAGATCTCCTGTTACGGTAAGTTCTTACGTAACTGTACTTTTCCTTCCCAAGGTGATCTCAGCTGTCACTGTCAACCAGGATATAGACCTGCCGGTGTATTATCCAAATCACTGTAACGGGGGGAGACCCGGTTGCATACTCTGGATGTGCATAGGTGTCTCAGATATTACCTGTCCAGAAGCAAGGCACATCGTAAGTCGGGCCAGCTCTTTGTTTCCTACGCATAAAGAATGCTTGGTGCTCCTGTTTCCAAATAGTCACTGTCTAGATAGCTGGTAAAGAGCATTATGTTCTGTTACCAGAAGTGCAACAAGACTTTACCGGGACCGGTAAAAGGTCATTCTACGAGCGGGGGTGGCTACCTCCTTTGCTGCGCTCGAAATTGTCTCCACTTCAGCCATCTGTGCAGCTGCAACCTGGAGCACTGTACACACGTTTATCAGGCACTACAGTTTGGATATTGCCTCTAGACGCAGAGCTGGTTTCGGCTTGGCATCCCTCAGGGACTTTTGTCCTGATCTGAGACATCTCTCCTTTCTTCCTCCCTATAAGAATTGTTCCCTTATTGCTTGGGAATCAGTCCTAATGGTGTAACCTGCTGCAAGAGCGGTTTCTCGAAGTAAGATAATACAGTTACGTGGCATACGTAACAGTAGATCTTCGAGAACAGCACTTACAGCAGGTAGTTCCACCTTCCCCTCTAGAGGTTGAGTCTTCTGACCTAGTTTCTAGGCTGCTGCGTTTTTTGATGCCTATTACAAACCTTCTTTCAGATGTCACCTTTGAGCCGGGCCTCTCCGGCGTGAGAACTGGGGATGCTGGGGGACCGCCCCCTTTTATGTGATGCCTGACGTCGGGGGAGGGGCGGACTTTGGTGGTGGTCCCTTGCTGGATACTGCTAGCTAGAATTTTCCGTGGGGTCCTGGCTCCTGCCGGCTTCAGTCCTAATGGTGTGACCTGCTGCAAAAGCTGATCTTCCTGGACCTAAGTCTCCACCACTCATTCACACTAGTGGGACTAGGGCCGGAGGCACTAGGACCCATCGGGAGCAAACTTTTTTGCTGGAGGTCGGCGAGAGATGGCGCCCGAGACCTGCGGCGCTTGTGACTGCGGCTCGGCGCGAACGACCTTCTCGCGCCGACCTCAACCGCCTCAGTTCCTTTTTTCCGCCCGTCGAGTGCGCTTCAGTATCTGACGTCCCTCGTCTGTCGAGTCAAACTTCAAACTAGCGCTAGTTTTCAGTTTGTTTTTGTAACATTATCGCGATAGTAGTATACGCTAATTTTATTCTATTTGAAAATTTTCTAATATCTTAAATTTAACACTTAGAAGAAGTCTCGGCCTACTTGGCGGAGTCAACCATGAAGCAGGTCAGGTGGCGGTGGGAGACTTCGTATAAACTGTTCAGTCAGCGGGCTGGGTCCGGTCAACCTCCTTCTCAAGAAACTCAGCGGGGTTCCGACAGCGGTCAGTCCGATGCCGGGGGATGGGCGGTCCCCGTCAGGCATAAAATAAGCGGTCGCTTTCCGCGGCACCGTTCGGCCTCGACTCTTCTTGACCCCAGGTCAAAAAGAAGGCATCTCGAGGTAGCCCTACTGGTATGTCTGCTGGCGTCGGCGGTCGGTTATCATTGCTGGTGCGGTCTCCTTCCGAGTCGCCAACTTCTGGTGTCATCGTCCTCGACATGGACCTCCGCCTATAGGTAGGGCTCCAGATGAGCAGTTTCATCAGTGGCGCTCTTATGGGCGATGGGCTCGGAGGTTGGTTCTTCTGCCTGGCTCGGTTGCCTCGAGCCCTCGGGCCCCTCCGGCGATCAGGTAGGCGGTTGGACCTTCCTGGTACGTGGCGCCTTCTTGGTGCCTGCGACTCCATGCCAGAGTGTTCCCCCTCACATGGCTGCGGCGCGAGGCCACCCGATGCCCTTATCTCCTGGTTTTGTTTCCTCCTCTTGCTTTCCAGGTTCCTGGGGCTTTTCCGGCGCCTTCTGCGAGTCGTTGGCTTATCGGCGCCATTTTGGTGCCGGTGGGTCTTGCGAAGCCGTCCGCGGCGCTGTTGGATCAAGGCGGCGCCATCGGCGCGCCGCTAAATTCGGCGGCGCCGGTGTGAGCGCCGTCGCTTCAAGCGGCGCCGTGTCTGCGCGCCGTCCGGTTTAGCGGCGCCGTGTGCGGCGCCCGCCAGCTTCAGCGGCGCCGTGTGTAGCGCCGTGGCTGGTAAGCGCCGTCCGGCCGGTGGCGCCGTGTCTAACGCCGTCGGCTTCGGCGCCGTGTCGCATGCGCCAGCGGCGTTGGTGCCACATGTCACGGCGCCGTTCGCAGCGCCCGCCTGGAAATTAGCGGTGCCGCTTGCGAAAGCGTGCCTCTTTAGCGCCCGTGTGCCTCCTTGGTGCCGTCTTGACCCGCTTTGCCGTCTGGCGCGGGGAGTCCTCGAGGACTCTCCTTGTTTTCTGATATTTCCTCCTCTCTAATTTTCATTCCTTTCCTGTCCAAACAGTCCTTTCTGGACCATCAGGAGATGATGTTGAGCCTGACCCAGACCTTCGGTTGGGTGATGAAGTGGAGAAACAGGATCTTTCTTTGCTACAGAGCCTGTGGTGAGGACCTGTCCTTTAAGTCTCTGTTGAAGAACCTGAAGATCCACTCTTTCTCTCAGACTACAGACATCCATCCTGGGAAGATATTAAGACTCCAGTACCTTCATGCTTCGGAGATCCTGGATTCACTCCTCCGATCCAGCCTTCCTTGAGGCGCTGTCTCAAATGGTATGGAATAATCCTGCTCTTAATCATTCAGTGGCTAAATCCATTGATAAGAAGTATTCAGCTCCCAAGGATCGTCCTATTTTTGGCATCCCAAGCATTTGCGGATCCTATTGTAGTCCTGGCAGAGAATGACAAGTGTTCTTCCTCAAACTACTTCAGCTCGACCTATTAACAAGAGTCTCGTAAGATTGATACATTAGGTAAGAGTCTTTGCTGCCTCCACTCTAAGTATGCGTATTGCCAGTTATCAAGGCTATTTTTCTCAGTATGAGTATATCCTGTGGCACTCTATGAAAAGAATGGTTGAAGCTCTTCCAGATTCGGACTCCAAGTCAGAGCTTCTATTGACCGTTACTAGAGGTATTGAATCCAATAACCAACAAGTCAAAGCCGCCATGGGCTTTTCGACACTGCTCTCGTTCAGCTGCTGCAGGGATTGTACTCGGCGCCATTCCTGGCTGCGTTCTTCGAGCTTCACGAAGGATGCTCAGCAACAGGTAATGGCGCTGCCTTTGATGGCACCTATCTTTTCGGCCCTCAGGTGGAGCAAGCCTTGAAGCCTCCTAAAGACTAGATCGGCCATTAAATTGGCCACAACCTCCGCCTGCCCCTCGCGGGCATACAGACAGGCGTCAGTTTCTTAGTCGTCAGTCCTTTCGAGGCAGAAGCGGGAAGCTTCCATAAAAGCCAACCTGCCCAACCTCAGAAGGCGCGGCAAGCGCGGGGGCCTAAAGCTGCGCGCCACCTTATGAGTTGTTGGCCCAAGTTCCATCCACACTGCCCGAGATGGAACTTTCTCCTCAGTGGGGAGGTCGTCTGATGTACTTCTACAGCGGTGGAAGTCCATAACTTCAGACAAATGGGTCCTTCGGATAATTCGCGAGGTTACCCTCTCAATTCCCCCAAATTGTCTCTCCCAGGCGACAACCCAGGTTGTCGGCTTCTCAATCAGACCTCCTCA
The DNA here is from genome assembly GCA_016271365.2 of Neoceratodus forsteri. Taxonomy (NCBI): domain Eukaryota; kingdom Metazoa; phylum Chordata; order Ceratodontiformes; family Ceratodontidae; genus Neoceratodus; species Neoceratodus forsteri. The sequence goes on along the minus strand of JADMNL010000023.1, from coordinate 362,798,449 downwards.
CCACCGAGATCGAGGGCCTTCTGAACAACAGGGCAATAGAACTGGTGCCCCGCATTTGCGGAACACAGAGTTCTACTCCCATTTCTTTCTGGTTCAAAAGAAAACTGGGGATCGCTCATTCTAGACCTCAGAAAAGCTGAACAAATTCCTCCCCAGGAGAAATTCAAAATGATTTCCCTATGTACCCTGTTACCGCTTGCTGCATCAGGACGACTGGCTGGCCTCTCTGGATATGCAGGATGCGTGCCAACATATCCCGTCCACCCGACCCACCGCAAGTTCCTCAGGTTTGTAGCTTTGGGTCAGCATTATCAGTTCAGAGTCCTGCCTTTTGGGCTATCCTCGGCGCCGCGAGTTTTTACAAAGTGTTGTGCAGTTCTCGCGGCGCATCTCAGGAAAGGCGGACTCCGAGTCTTCCCTACCTGGGCGATTGGCTTCTGCAAAGCCCGTCCAGCCAAAGGACTTTGGAAGCCGTGCAAGCGACTTCTGTCTTCTCACGTCCATGGGAGCTCTGCTGAATCTGAAAAAATCCCAACTGCAGCCTCCCAGAGCTCCTTTTCTTAGGGCGCTTCTAGTCACCTCTTCATGAAGGCTTTCCTTCCAGAGGACAGAAGACTCGACATCCTCCGGATGGCCCGTTACATCGGGGAGAACCAATCGGTTACAGCTCTCTCGATGCAACACATGTTGGGTCTCATGGCGTCCTCGGTGTTCTCTGTACCCCTGGCCCGGTTGCACATGAGAACCACCCAATGGATGCTCTCCACTCAGTGGTCTCCGACCTCTCACCCCCAGTCTTATCCCATCAAGGTGACGCAACCCCTTCGGAGGTCTCTCACCTGGTGGTCTCAAGAGAGCAATCTCCTCAAAGGGTTCCCCTTTGCTCTTCCGGACCATCAGATCTCCATCACCACAGACGCATCGCTAATGGGATGGGGAGCTCACTGTCTCTCCCTCCACACTCAAGGTGTATGGACTCCGTTCGAATCTCATCTCCACATAAATGTCTTGGAGGTGAGGCGGTCCTCCTATCACGATCAAGCTCTGAAGGATGTCCTTTGTCACAGAACATTCTCCTTCAAGCGGACAGCAAAGCTGTGATGTATTACATCAACAAGCAAGCAGGTGCTCACTCTTATCCCTTTGCGGGAAGCAATGAGGGTATGGGAGTGGTGCTTGGAGCACAAGTCCACTTCCCTTGCAAGTCAGTCTCTTGACCCAGGGTTCGTTGGTCCATCCAACCTGAAATCACTTCACCTTCATGCTTGGCTCCTGAAGAGATAGAAGTGAATCGGTTCAACGTCTCCCGTAGGTCTCGAGGCATCCTTCTGGCTGCTCTCGGGAGCCAGCCACATGGAAAACATACGCATCCAAATGGAGCGTTTTCTCTCTGGTGTGCAAAGTCCTCTTGGAACCCTTTTCCTGTCCTCCTGACAAGGTTCTGGAGTATCTTTTGGACCTATCTAACTCAGGTCTTCAGTACTCCACAGTTAAAGTTCACCTTAGTGCCATCTCAGCGTTCCATGAGCTGGTTTCATCCCTGACTCTGGCTCAGTTACCTATGGTGAAGAGATTTCTTAGGGATTCTTCATACCAGACCCCTGTTAAGCGTCCAGTTGCAGCCTGGGACATTAACCTGGTGCTGGACATGCTCACTCAAGCCTTCGAACCCCTAGCTACCTGTGAGCTAAAATTTCTTACCTGGAAGACTGCCTTCCTGGGGCCATTACCTCACCATAGAGTCTCTGAGATACATGCCCTGGTTACAGACCCTCCAGTATACTGTCTTCCATAAAAACAAAGTAGTTCTCCGTACTCATCCAAATTTCTTCCCAAGGTTGTGTCAAATTCCATCTAAACCAACCTCTGGTACTTCCAGCTTCTAGCTAATTTCCAAAATGAAGGGAGCGAGCTCTTCATTCCTTGGATGTTAAGAGAAACCTTGCGGTTCTATTTGGACAGAACCCAGGATGTTAGCAAGACTCAACAACTCTTTGTTTCTTTCAGCGACACCCGGCTGGGTCAACCTGTCGCTATCAGATGCATCTCCTCATGGTTAGTGGCATGCCTTCGACATTGCTACTCCATGGCTCAGGTTAAATTAGAAGAGGTAGAGTGTCGCTCACTCTACTAGAGCGGTCGTGACATCCCTGGCGGAAGTGCAATGTTCCAAGTGCAGATATCTGCAACGCCGCCACCTGGAGCTCAGTGCATACCGTTAGCACTATGCACTGGACGTTCATGCCAGGCGACATTCCGCATCGGCAGAACCATCCTTAATGGGCTTCTACCTTGAACATGTGAGCTCTGGCTCTCCTGCACATCGCACGGGGATTATCAGCAGTACTCTCCACTAGTGTGAATGAGTGGTGGAGACTTAGGTCAGGAAGATAGGAAAATTACAGTACCTACCGTAATTCTTGATCTTCTTGGACGAGTCTCCACCACTCATTCCTACGCCCACCCTCCATCCCAGCTCACCGCTGTGTTGGTCTTCACTGCCTCAAATCTTTAGGCTGTGAGGACTTCTTTACTGACCCTTCTTACGCGAGTCGTGCGGACTATCTTATGTCCGTGTTTTAATGTTACAGTTACTCTTTACGTTAGTTGCGCTGCACCTCCTTGGTAAAAAGGTACTGAGGCGGGTTGGAGGGCCGGCACGAGAAGGTCATTACCGAGCCGCGGCTCACAGCGCTTGTCCTCGCTGGGCGCCCATCTCCGCTACCGACCCTCCAGCAAAAAGTTTGCTCTCGATGGGTCCTAGTGCCTCCGGCCCTAGTCCCACTAGTGTGAATGAGTGGTGGAGACTCGTCCAAGAAGATCAAGAATTACGGTAGGTACGTAATTTTCCTTTCTCGAAGATCTACTGTTACGGTAAGTTCTTATGTAACTGTACTGTTAATCATGTCATGTATTACACACATACCCTATCATTAGAACAAATTGCTTTTTTTAAATTCACCAACTACTCTGTCAGATAGTGCAGCTCTATGTAATAATCTCAATGCGTATAAATCATATTAAGAAAGGACACTGAATGGGATAACAGGTTCTAAATAGATTCATACCTGGCCAAATGGTTTTCTGAGCAAAGTGAACAGTTTTTCAGAAACTCGTCCTAATTCTTAAAGAAAAATTGGAAACTGCTTTCTGCATGCGCTTATACATGTTACTGTTTTTAAAAACATACTACTCTGTAGAGCTGCACTATGTGACTTAATAAGAGTGATTGGTGATTTTTAAAAGGTATTAAATAACAAGTACTTTATTATATAAGGTTTTAATTTGTTCTGTTGACATTTTAGTAACTTTTCCCCTGAGGGAGAGGGATTTTCTCCAAAAATGGTAGAGATTTGGATGTGCTAATAGGAAGGCCATTGGAGCCTACGACACCTGTTGTAAAAGGCAGACTTCTTGGTAGCTATTTTGTCAGCCAGAAGGATTAGTGAGCCCCAGCTACTCTCAGTGGAGTCTACATATCTGGTCTTCTCCAGGAACAAAGTTGTCCTTCCCTGACACCCGATATTCCTTCCGAATGTAGTATAGGAGTTTCACCTTAACAATTTGATAAAACTGTACTTTAATAAGCTTTCTGCAGAGGTTGACTGCAGGCTCCATACCCTCGACCTTCGGGGTGCACTGTCTTCCTATGGGGAGCACGTGGCTAGAGTTCGGGTGACTCACCAGCTGTTTGCTACATGTGCTGAAGCCACACCTGACAAACTGGCAGCTAAGCAGACGATTGTCAAGTGGATAGTGTCACAAACGCACTCAGCTGGTCAGGCCCTCTACTCCCACAGTGCCAACCTCAGAGCACAATAGTGTGAAACTGGTAACTGACAGGGTAACCCTCCTGTCTGTTTTTGGGTCCGAATCACCTTTAGTCTCAAGTTCTGGGAGGATTCAAACTGTGAACCTTATGCTAGCGTACCCAGTGTATGGGATCAGATACGTACCCTCTTCTGGGATTGCAGTACAGTCTTTCACCAGGGACACCAAGCCAGGCTTCCAAAATGAACCCTTAAACTCTATAAAAGACCTTGGGTATATTCTTACCTTTTCCCAGTTTAGTAACAGCAAGCTGTTGAACAATTGTCAGACTTAACCCTCTATACATCATATACAAAAAAGGAACTGATAGACACCTAGGCAGTCTTTTAAATAAAGATTTTATTAAAAGATAATTTGAAAAAGGTTAACACAGAACAATGCATCAACGAGCATACAATCACTTAAAAGAAAAAGGGCAAAGTACAAAACAAAAACTTCTACCAACCTACAATTAGATCTTTTCTATCTAATATATTACCTCTGGAGTGCTTAGAATCAGATCAGAGAGCTCTCTCTCTCTAGAGTCGCAAAATAATATGACATATTCCCCAGTTACAAGGATACATTTCAACTCCATCTCCCCACCCCCTTGGTGAGTCATCTAGCTCCTCCTTTTAGAATCAAAAAAATAAAACATGATGCCCTTTCAGGAGGTATATTAAATAATGTGACAACAGCAAAAACTTATTTCCTAAATTATGACGGTCTTTAATCACGCCTTTCCTTTGAACTGGTGGCTGATTCCTGTTTTCCTAAGGAACACCAAAGGTTTTTACAACTCTGCAGTTTGTCACCTAGATGCGAGATAGCCGACAGGAATCAGCTGAGTGATGTCCTGTCCTGTGATAAACTGTATATTTAGCTTCTCGGCCTCAGAGCAACAACAGGTCATTAAAAAGAAAAAGGCCAGAAAATGCAGTTTCTCAAGGGAGTTAATTACATTGGAGATCTCCTGGTCAGTTACATCATGTAGCTTCACTGAAACCTGGGGGGGACACAGCCTGTCTTATGTGAGACAATCACATACTATATTTTTATATTACAAATAGCATACAATAATCATAACCAGCTGGCCAAGCATCACAGATAGCATCCTGCACTGACCTCTGCTATAGGTTCGCTGGTGTGGAGCTACCCAAGGGGCCTAGGTCTCATTGCACCAGACATACCGCTGCCTCGGTGGCTGCTTCCAGGGACATCCCTATCCAGGAGATATGCATGGTTGCCACCTGGAAGCCTGCACACATCTTCATCTTCCATTACAGCATCGACCTAGAGTCATATTGCAGTGTTGCTTTTGTGACGTTGGTTCTCCAGTCTCTGTTAGTCAAATAAGGGTGCATGCCTTCCTTCCAGAGAATTGCTGGAAGGCTGCCTGTGTATGGATAGTACAGTATATCCATGCCCCTAGAACAGTAGGTTCTAGAGGCATGGATATGGCTTACTTTTCCACACATTGGCAGTTCTTCCATAACAGCTGGTTCACGGAGATGTTTTTAAGTAAAGCTTCTCCCACCACCCAGGTTATATATCCCACGGCTCTGCCCCATGTCAGATCTTTCATTCACCGAAAGAGTTTGGTCTCCTCCTTTGCAGCTCTGGGAAGTATAGGTCCTGGTAAGTGCGCCATTGGCAGACTTGGTGATCATTTTCTCAACTGAAACCATTTGTATATTACTCTGTTCCACTCTCGACCTCTGATTGAAATCATAGAATGCAAGGAAGTGAATCCTGCATTGGTCTTCAAGCAGTGCATCACATGCCAGCTGAAGTTGTTGCGAACTAACCCACATGTGTCGTGTCTGTACTGCCTGGGCTCAAAACACAACCTTACTGGTTGCTTCCTCTGCCAAACAGTGCTTCCGTCCTCATTCAAAGACAGACGGGCTTGGCTGGCCAATTGAGACCTAAAAGTGTGGGCCAAGGATGGTTTTAAAGTGGCCTCTGCTGCGGCAGGGTCCATGGCATAGATAGAAGCAATGGAAGAGGCATCAGCTAAGGCTGCAGCAGGCACCTCGTCGGCCTTGGCGCTGCTTCCGGGTGGGGCATCCTTCATGGGGAAGTTACGTTATATGTGTTGGGCATTCAGGACCTAAGGGGAGAGCCCTGTCTGCCACAGTAAGAAACACGAGAGTAAGAGTCACCACAGTCCGCTGTGGGACCAGGAGAGATCACACTCCTCCCACTTCCTCAACTTCCCAGGCTGCTTGATGGCTGTTGTGCACTTGGCTTTGGCTGAGCCCATATTGGCTGAAGGGCAGGTTGCTAGTTCCACTATGCCCCCATTGAGCTTGCCGTCTTCTATGCCGGTTGATCAGATGGTCAGGATTTTTGTAGACCTGGTCAACTCATTGTTGTAGGTGGTAGACAGTGAGTTGATCTCTCAGAGCTCAGTTCTCCTGGTCCACCTGAAATGATTGTCTCTGGTTTGTGTCTCCACCTTTTCAGGTGGAACTGCCTTCACAGCCATCCATGTGGGGAGCCCCTACCAAAGATTTCTGTCCGGGAACTGGCTTGCCAGACCGGTTGTCTGTTGAAATTTCCCACTCAGATGATTCCAGAGTGGTTCATGGCGGGAAACTATCGAGGGCTGTGTTTGACAAGTCTTCACAGGACTCTGATGGGTCAGTCCTTGATGCACTCCTTGAGGATGCATACTTTTGACTGGGACTTCGTTGAGGAACTGACCACGACCATGGGCCGATGTCTTTTGGTGCTCTCCTTCAGCTCATGTTGCAGTGCATGAAATGTTCCTTTGAAGCCAGTTCAAAAAAGGGTCCATGCAGCGTTTTACTGATATCCTGGATAAGGACAAATTCCTGTGGGTCACCCTCCCCATGGCTGGGGCCATTATGGAACAGACTTTGGAGCTTTGGCAGCATCCAGTATCCTGCGTGGCACCCTTTGCCTGTATAGTCCTGTTGTTCACCCCTCAGGCAAGGGCCCGGTCTCTCACTCCATTTTTTCAGCAAACCCACAGTGTTGGGGACATGGACAAGCCCCCCGACAAGGACTCAAAGAAGATTGACCACACAGCAAAGAAAGTTTAAGCAGCATCCTTACGTGATCTCTGCAGGGTGAGCTACGCCTCAATGATGGCCCACTTCGGTTACTCTCTATTGCGGGTGCTCAATAACGTCCTCCCTTACCTGCCTGCTGACAAACGACTAGTGGTCAGGTTCGTCCAAGGTCAAGTGTTGGCTAAACACCAGCTCCAGACAGCCTTGTATGCCGTGCAATGGCAGCGGCAATCGCAGTGCGTCGCAGGGCCTGTCTGAGGATCTCCACCGCAGACACTCAAGTTGACCGATGTCCCTTTCCTGGGCACCTGCCTCTTTAGCTCAGGAGTTGATGGACATCTCACCGGGATTGAGAAGTTCAGTGCCACCTTGGATTCTGTGGCTTTGTGCCAGAAAGACCTAAAAGGCCAAAAGCAAAACAAGGCCTTTCACTTTAGGCCCTTAAAGCCACAGCAGTACTGATGGCAACAGCCCCAGCAGGAGCAATTGCAAACCTGGTGCCCCAAGGCCAGGTTCACTGGCCAGGGGCTCAAAAAAGGTGGGGTTAGCCGGCCCGGTGGCATGGAGGGAAGAGGCATCCATGCCTCACCTGCCGCCATACCAGCGACCTGGGTTTGGTTATGGACTTGGTTTGTGGGGGCTGGCCGAGGAGAGGAGGATTGAGCATCTGGATGGCTGCTGTCCTTCTCTGGGAGGGAAGGTTGTGGATTCTCGGCACTGATCTGACCCCTGGCAGTGTCTCATGGCAATTCTTTGCAACTTTGGTATTGAAGGGTTGGTAGCTGGCGATGCCTCACATGCAGTAGCGTGCATGGTGCGTTTCAAATCGCCATTGGACGTCTGTTCCTCCATTATGGAATATGGGAAGACTACAGGAACCTTCTGCTATACTGAATCACTGTGGCTGCGGTTGGCGCCTGCTGTCTGAGCCCTACCATGGAGGGGGGGCTTAAGCCATGGCGGAAGCTAGGGCCCTCACTGGATACATTTTGCCAGTGCTCGATGCCCCTGTCGAATCATGCTTAGGGGGTGGGAGAGGGTGAACCATGGAAGACACCTGGGCAAAGATAAGTCCCTAGATGCTGGGTGACAAGAGCTTGGGGAATTGGTAGAATGCTAGAATGTACTGCAGCAGGGACTAAAAAACGATTAACAGAAACGGAAAAAACAAAGTGGCGTAGTGAAAGTGGTGCCCATCTGGCCTCGGGCTGGTGCCCCTTCAAAGTTGCCTAGTGATGGGTTGGGGGTGCTCACCGTCCACCCACCCGTCCATCAGCTCCCGGTGGGGGGGGGGGGTCAGCTTTGCCACTTCTGGAGTCACTGGCCCATCGTTAGTGTGGATAAGTGGGTTCTCTAAGTGGTGCGCAGAGAGTTGTTTCTCGACTTCGAGGCTCTTCTGCCTTACCAACCCCACGCTCCAAGGGAGTCCTTAGTGTTGCAGGAAATGTTGCTTGCCCTCATAGAAGATGTTACTCAGCTCCTCGCCAAAGGAACCATAGCCCGTGTACCAGCTGCCCTGGCAGTTAGGGCTATGTGTCCAGGTACTTCCTGGTCCCAAAATAGATGGGGGGGCTGGCGCCCCATACTGAATCTCCACAATCCAAATCAGTTTTTAAGGAAGCACAAGTTCAGGATGGTCACGCTGAACCAGATCATACCATCTCTGGAGCAAGACATGCGGTTCTGTTTTTGGACCTCCAGGATGCATTTTTCCATATCCCAGTCTGTCCATTCCACTGGTGGTACCTCTGCTTCTGCGCAGAAGGGGTGCTCTATCAGTTCAAGGTCATGCCATTTGACCTCTCCTCTCCTCTCCACCCAGTGTCTTCACCAAGTGCATGGCAGTGGTGGCTGCCTTCCTGAGGCACAAGGGCATCATGGTTTATTCCTACCTGGATGATGGGCTGATATCTGGGCCATCTAAAGAGGAGGGGGAATGGCCCAGGGACATGGCCATCTAGACATGCAGTGATTTTTGTGTCTTGGTCAACCCGCTCAAGTCTGAATGGATCCCCTCACAGGTTATTCATTTTGTTGGGACTAGAATCCCTATGGGCCAAGGCCCACCTCCCTGCAGACCAGGCATTGATCTTACCTCTTTTGCTCGATAATTTCAGGTTGGATGCTCGCGCTCTACCTAGGACTTCCTGAGGCTACTGGGGTACATGGCATCTTGCAGGTTGAAGCAGCGTGTTCCAGTGGGCTCGCTGGCAGATGTGGCACCTGCAGTGGGAGTTGGGCTTACATAGATACATAGGCACTGTAAGCCGATAAGGGCCTATGGCCCACCCAGCCTGCCCATTTGAGCTTGTAAGTTCTCTCTACGTTTTTCTGGAAGGCTTTTGCCCCTGACCTCCAGAATTCCCTTATGTCTGTCCCTTGCATTCTTAAATCCTGTGATTGTTTCAGCCCCCAACACTTCCTCAGTGGTTCCAACCCCTTGAACACCTAGATGAGATGGTCACAGTGACCCAGCCAATGTGGGACGTCATCTACTGGTGGCAGATCCCAGAGGATCTGGAGGAAGGAGTCCCATTTGTCTGCCTAGAATGACAGACGTGTCTCTGAGGGGATGAGGAGTGCACCTGGGAGACCACAAGACCCATAGGTTCTGGTCAACCAAGGAGTCCCTTCACCACATCGTCCTGCTGGAACTCCCTGCAGTGCAGCTAGCTCTAACAGAATTTGCTTCTCTAGTGAGGGGTCAGGTTGTGCAAGTCCAGACGGACAACACCACAACCATGTTCTACCTGAACAGGCAGTGCGGCATGCACTCCCTTCCATTGTGTTGAGAGGCTCTCCACACCTGAACCGATGTGCACAGCCTGGGTGCAGATCTGCTGGCAGTTCATGTCTCAGGAACAGTCAGTCAGCTGGAAGACACTCTCAGCCTGGTGGGCAAGATGTTGCATGAGTGATCCCTGCATCAGAAGTTGTCATGCCACTTGTTCTCCCTGTTGGGCACCCCTCTGGAGGAGCTGTTTGCTTCCTGGGACAACGCAAAAATGAGGCTGTTCTGTGCCTGCTCCCTAAAGTCTCGGTACACTGCTGGGGGATTCCTTTGCAAAACTCTGGACCCCAGGCCTCCTGTACACTTTTTCTCCCTCTCCCCTGTTTCACAAAGTGGTGGTGAAGGTTTAGAGGGACAAGGCGAGGATGATCCTCATAGTTCCGGACTGGCCTTGCCAGTTCTGGTACCAGGTTCTCCTCAGTCTTAGCAGCAGACCCCCGTGGCAGTAGCCTTTTCACCCGGACCTGCTGAGCCGACAACAGGGGACAGTTCTGCATCCAGACCTCAATCCCTGCACCTTACAGCCTGGTTCTTGAGAGTTGTGCCTAGCAGACCAGCAGCTAAGAGGACATTTTGAGCAGAAGGATGCAAGATGGCGGACATGCTGGGCCAGCTGTCATTTTAGCTCAGCAGTTATAATTTTAAAGTTGTTTTAATTTGCTGTTTTATTTTCTTACTTTATTGAGTGAATTCATGGAGTTTGTGTTTTTCTGGAGCTGGGAACTGTGAGTGTTGAAGCGGCAGTAGTGGAATTATTGTGAAGTTACGGTCGATGATTTTTAACTTGACCGCCAGCTAATAAACGTCTTTGCCCCATTATCTCTATCGATTGGACTTACCTGCACCAACATTTGCAAGAAGTGCAGTTTATGGTGTATGGACTGTGGTGCTTGCATATAGCACCAAAGAGGTTTCCAGCCATCTGACTTTGGGAGCCAGTGGAGAGAGCAGGCTGCGATGGAGGCTGACTCCAGGAGTGACTGCTAAACCACGTTTGAGAGAGAGAAGGCTGTGGACCAGTTGCAGTTGGGGTGACCTGCCTGGCATCTTGAGTCTGAGTAGTGGCCTGGAGTGGAGCAGGAGGCAGTTTCATAAACTGGACCATCGGGTTGCCTTTGAAGTGAACTTCACTAGATTATGTTAGCCATGCTAAGAAGGGTTGCTTTGTGGAGCTCAGAGGACGAAGTTTAGCCAGACGGACTTGCCCTGAGCTCGTCAGTTGTAGCTCTGATATCATCACTTTTGATACGGGCTGCCACCCTACGGAGGTGTCCGTTCTAAAGGGAGGCGCTCTGGGAGCTGAATAGATCGTTTGTGGGTGTCTGTTTTATGAAGGAGTTCTGGGAGCTAAGCAGACAGCTTGTGAAGGTGCCAGTTGGTGTGCTGGGTCTAGGAATCGAGTGGTGGGCCCTAGACTGTGTCTTGGTGGGCCTGAAGTTTGTGCTTTACGAGGCTGGCCTGACTCTGCTGGGGATCACCGACTAAATTCTGCTGCTTCACGGGGCTCAGGGGATCATTAGTCAGGGAGTTGGCTGGTGATCCTGTGGTGCCCCTAGATCCCCGGGACTGGCTGCTGTGTGGCCTTGAACCGGGTGTTGTGGTGGTGCAGCAGAATTTTCTGGTTGGGGTCTTCTAGGTGCGGAGTTTGGTAGGCCTGTGCTGCTGCCGATCGTTTGTCAGATTCTTCTCGGTTGGCCCCCACTTGGCTTGGATTTATTTGTTAGATTTATTGTACGTTTGGATGTATTCGATTTCATCGGCTGGTCTTACCCTGGATTGGATTTACTTGTTGGATTAACCTACACCTTTGGATGATTTCTCTCCTGGATTATTTTATCTACGTTTCAACTGTTTTGTGGTCTCCCTGGTGGTGAGAGGACCTGGGCATCCACATTTTATTTATTTTATTGAATGTTATGTTTGTTTATTTTTATTTTTATTTGTAGTTGTTTGATTTATTTTATTCTGGGCAGTGAGAGTACCTGGAACTCCCCTATTCCTTGGCTGGGGGGAGGGGTATATTTATTTTTGTGTTTTGCATCCTGTGAGAGGGGATTGTAATAGTTTCTGGGATTGAAATTGTCCAAATAGTGAGGAGCAGGGTGGTATTTTATGTATATTTTTAGTGGGTGGGTATTATTTAAATCTATTGTTTGTTTTTTCGGTTTTTTTTTGGTTTTTTTTTAAGGTTGGGTGCCTGAATGCTGTGTTATACTAGTATTAATTCTTACTGTGAAATGTGTAGGGTTTCCCCCCGGTCGTGCGCTATTCATCCTCCACTCTCTGCGCCCTCTGCCCCATCCCCCTTTGTTTTCACCTTACAAGTGCTGATGTGCGCTGGGTATCGTTCGTAAGGTGGGGTGTGGACATTGGAGGATAAATGACCACACCTCTCACATCAGTCTGGTCAGGCCTAGAAGATGCCCTGGGGTGAAATGGAGTCTGGAATCTGTTCCTCCCTTGGAGCCACCCCAGGAGTGAGGCCTTGTGGTCCCTTAGGGTAGGGTTCTCCTCTTTCCTGTCCTTCATCGGCTTATTCCTTTTTCATTTGTTTTCCTTTCCTTTTATTATCCCTCAGCTCTCTTGCCTCGTTCTTATTCTTCTGTTCTTTTATTCACCTCTCCAGCTTACAGAACTGTGATGGAGGAGGAATTTGCAGTGCCTAACGGCCACCCCTCACGCACCACATAGTGCATCGCTTTCATGGGTGGCACCGTGGGCACAGACTCCTCCATTCAAAAACCTCCCAGCGGGTGGTGCACGCCCGGTTAACACCCAGCAGTAATGAATGATGAAGATACAAGAGAAGATCAGGAATTACGGTAGGTACATAATTTTTATTTCCCCCCGCCGAGAGGTGCTCTGGGTTCTATTCTCACTTCTTCCCGGTCACGAAGAAGTCTGGAGATTTAAAGCCGATCCTCGACCTCAGCGACTTAAACCTCTGGGCTGTCTACACATGCTTACCCATCAAAACCTTCTCCCCATGGTCAGCCCGGGAGACTGATTGGCGTCCCTGGATATGCAGGACGTTTCTCTCCACATTCAGATAACCAAGCGTCATCGGTGATACCTGAGGTTTGCGTTTCAGGGAGAACATTTTCAATTCAAAGTTATTCCCTTCGGCCTCTTCTCCTCACCAAGGGTCTTTACGTAGTGCCTAGTGGTGATAGCCGCAGCACTTCGCAGGAGGGGTCATTTTGTGTTCCCTTACCTGGATGACTGGCTCCTTCTGGTTCCCTTCAAGGATCTTCTCCAGGATACCATCCAGGACACCCTCACCCTCACCCTTTGCAGTTGCCTGGGGCTGATGATCAGTCCCTCAGAGTTGTTTCTTATTCCCACACAGGCTTTGCAGTTCGTAGGGATGCTGCTGGACAGTGTCCAGGGAAGAGTCTTCTTGCCTCAGGACCGGGCAGCACGAATACGAGCTCTAGCCAGACAACTCTTTTCAGCCTCCTCAGCACCTGCCAGGCTCCTACTTTGCCTGTTGGGCCACTGCCATTGTCTCCATCCCATTCACCAGGCTGCAAATGCTGACCATCCAATGGACCCTCCGGGTTCAGTGGGACCAAAGTTGGAATGACTTGGATGCGCCCATCGCCATTACTGGGTCGGTTTGCTGGGAGCTCATCTGGTGGATGTTGTCTCCAACTTTACTGGAGGGCACTCCCTTCTGGACGGCATTCCTGGACAGATTCTATCCATGGATGCTTCCAACACGGGATGGGGAGTGTGCTTAGGAAGTCACAGGACTCAAGGATCTTGGTCTCTGGTAGAGCAGTTTCTGCACATCAGTGTCCTGGAATTGAGAGCTGTCCTGTAAGTTCTACAAGTGCTGGACTCTGTGATCTTACCAGGCCACCTTCTCGTCCAGATGGATAACACAGCGGTGGTCTTTTACCTCAACAAATGGGGGCATTCACTCTTACCCTCTATGCCGAGAGACCATGAGAATGTAGGAATGGGCCACTGCCCATCAGGTGACTATCTCCGCAGTTCACGTTCCAGGGGTCCAGAATGATTTTGCAGATGCTCTCAGCAGATCAAGGTCACAGGCTCATGACTGGTCCCTTCTTCAGTCCGTGCTCGACGACCTGCTCGCCAGATGGGGGACACCAGAGCTGGACCATTTTGCGTCCCAGTCCAATGCAAAACTGCCCAGTTTCTGCTCACTGGATCCCAAGCCCTGGTGCTTTTTGGCAAGATGCATTGTCCCTCTCTTGGAGGGGGAGGTTTCTGTATGCTTCCACCCTCTTCCATTAATCCAGAGTCTCGTCCTCAAGGCACAATCTGATGGGACCACCCTGATCCTAGTTGCTTCACTGTGGGCACGCCAAATCTGGTTTCCATTGCTTCAGCAGCTAGTGGTGATGCCACCCATATCACTGCCACTGTCAACCCACCTGCTCTCTCAGGACAACGGGTGTCTAGTTCATCCGAATCTGCGTTCCCTTCACCTTCATGCCTGGCTCCTCAAGACCTAGTTAAGCTTAGGTTTGGAATCTCTGACAAGGTGGCTGAAGTCCTAGTGGAGACTAGACAACCCTCCACGAGTGCAACTTAAGCTATGAAGTGGAAACTGTCTTGTCTCTGGGACACAGCGAGACAGCTGGATCCGGTGGTCTGTCCAGTCAACACATTGCTAGAATACCTGCTCTCTTTATCAGAGCCAGGCTTGAGTTACTCCTCCATCAAAGTACACCTAGCTGCCCTTTCTGCCGATCATGTTCCTGTCCAGGGAAAGAACGGTAGCTCAATTGGAGGTGTCCAAATTCTTTGAGGGGAATTCTTCATACAAGAACCCCCCCCGGATCCTGTTCCCCCTTGGGACCTTTTGTTTGTGTTGTAAAAGCTTACCCTCCCTTCTTTTGAACCTGCCATGGATTGTGAGCTGCATTTTCTGTCCTGGAAAAAGTACAGTTACGTAAGAACTTACTGTAAGAGTAGATCTTCGAGAGAGGCTCTTGCAGTAGTGATACATATAGGACTGATGCCGACCAGTGGCAGGACCTCACTGAAAATTTCTAACTAGCAGTCCCCGCTAGGACCGCCCCTGTGTCAGGTGACTGGCATCATACGACGTTGGTATAAAGGGGCGGTCCCGAACGCCTGCCTTCCAGTTCTTTCCCGCCACAGGCCCAGACGAGAGAGAAGTGGATGTTTCCATTCCTGGAAAAGGAGCTGAAAAAGCCTAGGGGGATGGAGGGTGGGAAGGTATTACCTACTGCAAGAGCCTCTCTCAAAGATCTATTGTTACGGTAAATTCTTACGTAACTGTACTATCTTACTTTGAGAGGGCTCTTGCAGTAGGTAATTGCATATAGGACTGAATCCCAAGCAGTCTGGAACAAAAGAAAGGCACCAGGAGGAGGGAACTACTCTTAAAGTAGCCCTAGTCATGCAAGCCTCAAAACAGGAGGCCTTGCAAAATAGCCAATCTGAAGCCTGCTCTACGGCGAGAGGCAATATCCAAACTGTAATGTTTCGTAAAGGTATGGACATAAGTCCAGGTGGCGGCAGCGCATATGTCTGCCGCAGACACATTTTTGAAACAGGCCGCAGAGGCTGCACAAGCTAATGGCGGGAAAGAACTGGAAGAAGCGGGTGTCGGACACGCCCCTTTATACCGGCCGTCGTATGGCCTTCGGTCACCCTAATAAGGCGTCCCTCGCCTGGGACTGCTAGCTAGAAATTTTTCCGTGGGGTCCTGCCGCCGGCTGGCGTCAGTCCTATATGTAATTACCTACTGCAAGAGCCCTCTCGAAGTAAGATCGTTATTTTTAGTTGCCGTCACCTCGGCCAGGAGGATTTCCGAGCTTCAGGCCCTTGTGTGTAAGGAGCTTTATTTGGTTTTTCACAAAGACAGGATGTCTTTACTTACTAATCTTAAGTTTCTGCCTAAGGTAATGTTGGAAATGACACTAAACCAGGAAGCTCATCTCCCTGTTTATTACCCCAGTTATGTTAACAAAAGGGAGGCGCTGCTCTACACATTGGATGTTAATCACATCTTGTGTTTTTATCTGTCTAGGACCAAGGGGTTCAGGAAGTCCGACCAGTTATTTAGGATGCCCTGTTTCAAAGCAAACCCTTTTGCGGTGGTTGATGCACTGCATCAATTTCTGCTGTCAGAAACATGGCAGACCCCCTATCGGGCCTGGTCAAGTGGCACTCTGTGAGGGCTGTTGCGTCCTTTGCCACTCTCAAGAGGGTTTCCGCCTTGAATGTTTGTGCAGCAGCCACATGGCATTCTGTCCATACCTTCGTTAGGCACTACAGTCTGGATGTTGCTTCTCGGCACAGAGTGGGCTTTGGCATTGTGGTCCTGCAGGGCCTGATCTCCTGAGGGGTCTCTTTCTGTCGCATTCAGTGTCCTCTCCTACCTCCCCAGGTGGTTGTATTTAGTTCATACTGCTTGGGATTCAGTCCTATGTATTTTACCTGCTGCAAGAGCTTCCTCTCGAAGTAAGATAGTGCAGTTACATAGGAAATTACCGCAACAGTAGATCTTTGAGAGAAGCTCTTGCAGCAGGTATATTCCACCCCCCCTTCCCCCTGGAGGTCTGCTTCTCTCTGCATGAGACAGGACTCTAGGTTGTCTGCTGGACGAGGAAGCATCCTTTTTCATCTGCACCTTTACATGCGAACTGCTGGTGTTTTCCGGCAGTACGAGAACTGGAGCACGCTGGGACCACCTCCTCTTGTGTACTGGGCGGGATGTCGGTGGTTGCCACATCAGCAAGGGGCAGTCCTGCTAGGTACTGCTGAAAGACGTTTGTACCTGGGTCCTTACAGGACACAGAGCAGGTGGCCTTGATCCTCCACTTATCCTCGCATAACTCTTCTGGAAATAAGGGCGGTCCACCTAGCCCTTCAGGCTTTTCAGCCCCACCTTTCCCCGGGACCTCTGCTGATCCAGTCAGACAACACCTCAGTGGTATAGTACCTCAACAAACAAAGTGGTATGAATTCCTGCACTCTGCAGTGAGACTATGGCAGTTTGGCAGGAAGCCATACAGCAGAACCTTTCGTTAACAGTCACAAGACCCTGGCCAACGTTCTCAGTCGCCAGTCCTCCACGCACGAATGAACACTTCATTATGAAGTTCTTCAGAGAATCTTTTACTTGTGGGGACCCCACACCTCGACCTATTCGCCTCCCCCATCAGTCGCTGTCTCCCAAGATACTATTCCATTATCCCAAGCAAAAACGGACGGTCTATAGATGCCCTGTTCCAACCATGAACAGGACTCTCTTTATATGTTCCCCCCCGCAAAATCCCACTCCTACAACGGACTCTGCTGAAACTACAATATGAACCTGCCACCATAATCCTCGTAGCCCCTCTGTGGCCTTGGCATGTCTGGTTTCCTATACTTTAACAATTCTCAATGGAAGTACCCATTCTATTACCACTCAGGCCAGACCTGTTGACTTGGAATCGGGGAGCCCTCCTTTATCCCAGCCCGAGATAACTACACCTTCATGCTTGGCTCCTGAGGATGCTTTCATAGTTCGTCTGGAAGTCTCCTCACCTGAGCCAGCAACCAGCGAAACTTGTAATGCTAAATGGAAATGCTTTTCCATTTGGGCCATTTCCTGGTCGTTGGACCACTGACTACTGTCCTGGATTACCTGGTCTTGCTTGCTGGGACAGGATGGAGCTATTCCTCTATTAAGGTCCATTCAGCCTCTATTTCGGCCTTCCATGAGCCTCTAGATGGAAGATTATTGTATCAACATCATCTAGCCAAAATGTTTCTAAGAGCAATATTACATATCAAACCTCCCATTGGATGACCCACACCTCCTTGGGATCTGAATTTTCTTTTAGAAAAACTAACCCTTGAAGCAGCGGCCACTTGTGACCTCGGTTTTCTTATTTGTAAGATATTATTCTTAGTGGCAGTCACTTCAGCTCGGTGTGTGTCCAGGCTTCATGCCCTCATATATGTAAAGAATCTTATTTAATGTTCCACAAAGACAGAGTAGTACTTAGGACAAATCCTTCCTTCTTACCAAAGGTGGCCTCAGAACACACCTTAAATCAGTCCATGGAGTTGCCTGTTACCCTGAGCACTCCAATCGGGGAGAATACTTCTTACATACCCTAGACGTCCACCCTACTCTTAGATATTATACTAATTGTACCAAATTAGGTAGAAAGACCTCAACTTTTTCTTACCTTTGCCTCAACCAGGGAAGGTCTCCTGGTCACTAAACGGACCCTCTCCAATTGGCTAGCACACTGTATCACGTTTTGTTTAAAAAATATAACAAACCATTGCCAGGACCTGTCCATGCCCATTCTACCAGAGTTATGGCCACCACAGTGGCCTGCTTCAAAGGAGCTTTTGTCGCAGATATCTGCAATGCAACCACATGGTCCACAATACATACCTTCACGAAGCATTACAACCTAGATATTGCTTCACGCTGTAGCATGGCCTTTGGCCAAGCTGGTCTAAAAGGCCTTCTATCATAACTGTGCCCTTCTTGGGTTTACTGCTTTGGAATCGTCCCAAGTGTATTACCTGCTGCAAGAGACTATTCCTGTGGAAGATGGTACAGTTACATACTTACTGTAACAGTAGATCTTTGAGGGGTATCTCTTGCAGCAGGTAATCCATCCCCCTCCTTCTCTAGGAGAAAAAATTCTAAGCCAGTTATTTATGGGATGGTACCTCGGGTCTCCCTCGGTCCTCACTTAGTGAGCAGAATCCAGTGGGGAACTGAGGATGCCAAGGACTGCTCACTCTTACATAGGAAGCAGGAGGATGATGTCATGTGTGAGCGGCCCCTGGAAAAAGACTGCTAGAAGAGAGCTGCTTTGCAGCACAGTGCCCTCTGGTGATGACCCAGGTGTGTTACCTGTTGCAAGAGATACCCATCAAACATCTATTGCTATGGTAAGTATGCAACTGTACTTTCTAGGAGTGGTGTACTGTTTACATTCAGACAGTGCACGCGGCCTCCCATGGCAATGTGGCACCCAGATCCTGCTTGTAGCAATCTGACGTCATGGCGCAAAGCTGGAGGATATACCCCCAGGGTGGTGGGAGGAGCTTAGCTTAACGATGTCTGAAGAATTAGCACTTTCACTGGAACTTTCCAGAGTGTGGATGTGGACTGTGTATCACTCCTAGAACAATGGTTACAGATGAGTGACCTATCCGTTTAAGATGTATCTGTCTGTTATAACCTGTCCCAGCTAGTAGGGTAAGATAGCCCATGTCAACTGACTGTCTATAGGAAATATAATTCCCTTTTGTATTCGGTGGGCGCTGTCACTACCATTTGGCTAGTGGCTTTGAGATTCATGCAAACTCTTTTATGGTTCTTGTGGTCCATTGTCCAGCTGTGGTTGTATATCAGCTTTTGCTATGGGTTAACTGTCTCTGCCATACACTTGTTGCCTGGCAGTCACTTCTGGCCACCCAGGCTGATCTTCATATAGTGCATATTAAGCATAATGTTTGTATGATCAGCGTTAGATTTTGTAGCCTTCTTACCTATTGAGGCAGCATAATTTGAATTTTTGAAATGGCTGTTGGAAATCCACCTTGGGCTCTGAGTCTTCATTAACACCAAGATGCAAGGCAGTTGTAGAAGTTGAGCAGTTACGGAGAAGGATTTAATCCCTGGTTTTAGAATTGTTCAGTTGTGGACAAAAATAATGAACCCTGTTGAGGCTCCCTTTGTAAAGCTATTTAGTGTAAGGAGTAGCATTCTGGTCTCTGACAGCCCCCTCCAACCCAACTGTTAATTGATTTTCTTGTTTATCTTCTGATTTCCAATAGGTATCTCGGAACGTTCTTGAACAAATCACCAGCTTTGCCTTAGGGATGTCTTACCACCTTCCTCTGGTCCAGCATGTGCAGTTCATCTTTGATCTCATGGAGTATTCCCTCAACATAAGTGGCCTCATTGACTTTGCCATTCAGGTAACATTCATACTCTGCCCTTCCTTACTCTTCAGCTGGGTATTGGGTGAGATGTCAGTAGAAAAGTTTAGCTGTTCTAATTAATTCTGGGGCTTCTAGATGTTGCCAGGTGGTATCCAGATGCCGAGTGCCATCTAGTTCAGGCACACTTGTCTCAGAGTCCTGGTCTTTTTCAAGGGTTTGCCAGTCAGTTGCTGAAGGTGCCAGGAGGATTCAAAGGGTTATCCATTCTGCAGCTCTGATGCACAGGGTTCAAGTTTTAGAGCTCCAGGTGCGAACTACATTCATAGGGATCTGATTGTAGTATTTGTCTTCGTTTGTTTTACAGCTTATTCAGCCTAGGAAAGACTCACTGAGATGCAGCTTCTCTCTTAAAGCCCTGCAGCTGACAAGAAAAAGGGATTTGAAGTTGGGTTTTGGGGGGTTGGGGGTGAGTAAGGGACTGGCTTGCTCAAGGTAACCTAGTGAAATGGTGACCATGGTGGAATTCAGACCTGTGACAATCTCCTGGTTAAGTCATGCAGTTTAATCATCGGACTTCACTGCTTGGGTTAACCAGTCTGTTTATTGTTTTGCAAAATTTTGCACACCAGTATATCCACATTTAGGCAACTTGCCTAGTTTTCGGGGAATAGTTGCAGCAACAGGGGATAACGAATTGTTAATATCTAGATAAGATTGGTTCATGTACACAGGTTTACATTTGTAGTAGCCAGATATTTTCTGTATCACTACATGCTGCCAATGGTGAATTAATGCACGTGGGTGGTTTTCTGCTGCACTGGTGTAGTGGTGTAGCCCAAAGCTGTGACATAGCATGGAACCCTGAGAGACATGAATTTCCAAATATAGCTGTTGCTTATTGCCATGGTTACCACTGAGGGGTAGCATGCATAGAGCAGTGAACTCTAAGACTGCATTTTTAGTCTGCTTAATATTTCTTTTTTTCCTTTTGATTGGGCAACCCTGGGATAGGTTTGGGCTACCTGGTGAAAGGAAGCACCCTTAAATATAGAAATTGCGCCTGCCAGGCTTCAGTTTTGAGTTAATATGGTGGGTGAATGGTGAAGACCAGGATATCTTGGCGTACAGCGGGAGTGGGCTGCTGGCAGTTTACACGAGATAAGAAGATGGCTATACATGGAACGCTTGAAGGTTTGCACAGTGGAAGAGTTCTTAACGGTGGGGGTAAGCAGATCTTCCCCTTGTCAGTCTTCACCATTCATTACTGCTGGATGTAAGCCGGAGGTGTGCACCTGCATGGTAGCTTTTGGGGGGGTCTGCACCGACGCATTGCGTTGCTCACAATGGTTGGCCGTTAAGCACCGTAGACTCCTCCACCCTAGTTCTGTTTCTTCCGCTGTCGAGGTCTTACCTGCTGTGCAAGTTCCAGAGTTTTACCACTGCGCTACCAGGCCTTTGCCAAATTCAACGACATTCCTGCTTCTCCATCCCGGTTCTGAGTTCCACCTGACGCTGTTGAAAACCGGTAAGCCCGTTCCTTTATTTTTTACTGATGTTGGCGGGTCCTTTACTGTGAGTTTTGTTTAATTTCTTTCTGCGCCATGTCCGGTTCAGGGGCTAAGAAAAAATCCAAAGCGAGCCGTGCCCACATGTTTCGGTGCCACTGTGGGTGACATTTTTCTGTAACAGACCGACATGATGTTTGTTTGCATTGCCTGGGTCCCAACCATGATATGGACAATTGTGATGCCTGTTTCTCCATGGACTGCTGCATTCTTGAGATCCGCGCATTTAAAGTTGGCTGAGCCCTGCTGGGTCTGTACGGCTCAGTGATGAGGAAACCTCCTCGGATTCCAGCCTTGCCGTCGAGAGGGTTTCTTCCACGGTGCTGGAGGAGCATCTCGGTTCCCAGCAAAGCCGGATCGAGAGCAGTCACCTCCTCAGCGGTGCAGGCTCCTCTGGTGTTGCGGCCCATGGCTGGTTCCGGTTCAGATCCCGGTGCTGGTGATTGAGGTGGTGTCGTGTCTTGTGGCGGTGCCATTCATGGTGCTGCAGGTAGGAGAGCTCCCGGGGTCGCTAGTCTGGTGATATATGTAGTCTCCTCTTCAGAGGCGGATGACTCACTGGCCGATCTGGACTGGTGCCCTCTTGGACGTGGCACCATGCCTCCCAGTTTTTGCCTCCCATGCTCCCTGGAGTCAATGGTCTCTGTGGCTCCCACGCCAACTCTGGAGTTAGGGCCTGTGTGGTGCATAGCGGTTCCGGGGGGCCTGGTGTGGTGGTCTTGACCTCGGGAGCCAGGACAGCTGCCATTTCTGGTGTTGCCTTGGCTTCCTTGGTTGGGATGGGGACCTCCACTTCTGCTATCTCCCTCGGGGGACTTGCAAGATTGGGGGACTCCTTAGCACTGGGTTCAAGGAAGAGGGTGGCCTCGGAGTTTAAGGGGTTGAGAGGCAGGGGTGAATTGCGGAGGCCTTCTTCCACTACCCTGCAGGGGTGGGGAGGAGTCGCAGTGCTGAACCCCGCTTCTCCTCTGAAACTTCAGGGGCGCCCTTAGTGGGCAGTGCTGAGGGTTGCCCTTTTATATTCATGCAACCTCAGTTGCACCACGGGGGAGACTCTCCCTCAGGGCTTGACCAGGATTTGTTTTCACATTTGCAGCGTCTGCTGCTTGGATCCCCCCCCTTGTGGGAGGATCTACTGCGGGGTCTCAGAGGCCGGGCACTTTCGGTGAGGTACCCTTCCCCAATCCCTCTGCAGTCACCTCCCCCTCTCCCAGGCCATGTGGGCCTTATAGGACCCTTAATCTGGGAGACATTCAGGGCCACTGCGGCAGCCTTCCGTAGATATGGACGAGCAGGTTTTTCACCTATCTCCCTTGCTGCAGGAAGACTGTGAACAACAGAGTTCCTCTACTTCCTCGGCTTCCTCATCTGAGGAACATTCTGTCTACCTTTCCTCTGACGCTGATTTCACAGAATATCAGCGATTCCTCTTGAGGTTAATTCTGGAGCTCCACATTTCCCATGTGGTAAGACGCAATACTGAGCGGGAGGCGTGCTCTTTTTTGAGCAAGTTTAGTGCTGACTACCTAGTGGTGCCTTCCTGGCCTACTCCCTTCTAGGAAGCGTCAGTCCGCACCTGGCAGTCATCAGACTATTCATCCCCAGCCCCCGTGGACTGCAGGAGGAGGTATTGCGCTCCCCAGGAGTCTCTTGGTTCTCTGCCTCACCCACCCTTGGGGCTGATGGCTTTAGATACTCCTTCTGGGCTTCAACACCTGACACACGACTGACCACCGGATCCGGATTCCGCAGAGTTCAGCTGGTGGGGAAGAAGAGATCTTACTTCGAGTGGGAGCTCTTGCAGCAGGCTGTCACAATTGGGACTATGCTGCAGGCAGTAGGACCTCCGGAAAACTTCTCAGCCAGCGATACCCAGCAGGGACTGCCCCAACGTCGGCTTCACCCCATCAGCCCTGGTACAAAAGGGGGCAGACCCAGCTCCACCCCAGTTCTTTTCTCACCGTGTCCTGCGCACGTGAAGAGTTCCAGCTCTTGGCTTGCCAGCCCAGCTAAAAAACTTGTTTTTTTCATCTTTCTTGGATATTTCTCCGCAGTTTCGATGGTTTTCAAGTCTACCGACACATGTCTTTCCCGTCCTTGGTCTCCTCATCAGGAACCTCACGTTAACAAGTGCGATTGCGGCCGCCAGATACCATCTAAAGACAGTCACAAGCAGTGTGATTTCTGCCTGGGGACCGAGCACGATACTGCGGCCTGTTCGTCCTGCAAGAAGTTCACCAGATGAACTCGGATCTGCCGCTTGATGGCCCTGAAGGCGTTCCTGCTTGAGAAGATGATGGATCTGCACACCTCAGAGAAGAAGCCGAAAAAGGATAAGACGAAGCGGTCTCGTAGTCGTTCCTGACACCGGTCCAGGTTCCGGTCTCGCTCCCGCTCACGGCCTTCTTCCAAGAAAGCCCATGGTTCAACGGACTCAGGTGAGCGACCAAAATCAAAGGATCAGGCTAAGGCTCAACCTTCGGGGGAGAAGCCGGCGAAGCCTAACATGACCCCGCTAAGGGTCACAGTTAAGTCCTAGGAGGTGCAAGCTTT
This sequence comes from Neoceratodus forsteri, assembly GCA_016271365.2. NCBI lineage: Eukaryota > Metazoa > Chordata > Ceratodontiformes > Ceratodontidae > Neoceratodus > Neoceratodus forsteri. Next base: position 362,774,777 of record JADMNL010000023.1, on the reverse strand, counting down.
GGCCCCACCTTCCAAGGCCTCAGCGCTGCCCATCAGAAGCGCACCCTCGGAGTCTAAGGACACTCCGGCGTCCCCGGTTGGTTCCCTATCTGTCCCCTTACCAATACCGGATGATGGGGCGACTGATCCGGACGCAGCCGGCAGTCGTCCTCCTCCCCCCGGGGCTCAGAGGGGGGCTCTCCTTCTAAAGTCGATGTTCCGGATATTCCATTTCTGGGGAAAGCGGCCTCCGTTTTTTCGAAAGAAGAGCTCCAGGATCATCTTTCCTTCTGGTGGGGGCATGTCCAGAACTGCCCCCTCAAGCCGCCCAGGCACTGGTCCCGGACCTTTGAGTGAACTACAACCAGGAGGTGCTTCTTTCTCTGAAGAAGACCCTCAAGAGACTGCCGCCTACACCTCCTTCCAGGGCTCTTTCCTGTTCAAGGTACATAGACCGACACCGGCGCTCTACCAGATCGGGTAGCTGACGCCGGTCAGGTCTCACACCAGGAGCCGTTCCCGCTCTGTTAGACAGGACCACTCCCGATGTTGGTGTTCTGACCGATGTTGGTCTTTGGGCCATCGTCTGTTGGTGAGTCACTGATGTTCGAGTGAGGCTGGTTACAAGGATAAGTCTGGCTACTCGTCACCCAGTAGCCCTTCCTCCTCCTCCTTCCTCTTTTACCTCTTCTTTCTCAGGAATGGGGGGGTTCCCCAGGAGAGGACGACCAGCCCCACTCACCTCCCGACGATCCTACCTTTATGGACATCATGAGGCACATCCAGGCCTCCAGTGAGTGGGATATGGAGGACCTGGATCCGGAACGCCAGAGATTGGCTAAGTACCTGAGGCAGAAAGAGCCTAAACCTTTGGTGGTGCCTTCTTTGGTGGACACATTCCAGGACCTCGCCCAGATTACCTGGAAGTGTCCGGCTTCGGTCACGGCAGTTCCAAAGAAATCAGACAGGCTGTATAGAACCCCAAGGGATGAAGCATTTTTTGGCTGAGCACTCTCAGGCGGACTCTTCAGATATTATGGCTGCACATGACAAATCTAAACAGCCCAAACACCTCCGCTGGCAGCCTCTCGATCTGGAGTCCTGCTGTTTGGACCAGGTGGGCAAGAAGGTGTATTCTGCCTCCACCTGTTCAAGTAGGTCCCTAAATTTCCTTATGCATATGGTCCAGTACCAGAATGCATTATGGGAGTGGGGACAAGAGCTTGTAAATGCCTTGCCAGACTCAGAGAAAAAAAAAAGGAGATTCTGGACATCCTAAAATCGGGCTCGGATGTAGGCACACATGTTTTGCGTGCCTCGTACAACACTGCAGATATGGCAGCCAGAGCGGAAGCATCAGGTGTCTGCCTCAGGCAACATTCCTGGTTGAGGATCTCGGGCTTTCATCAGGATCTGCAGTCCGGCATCCGGGACATACTGTTCCAGGGTACCATTTTGTTTGGATAGGAGACAGAGTCTCTGATCTCTCGCCTCCAAGAGTCAGGCAAATCTGTCTGGTCTGTCTGCCAAATGTACCGTAGAGACCAGCTGAGACAGCGAAAGCAGCCATTTCAGAAGCCCTCGGGTGCTCAGGCCTGTGGCAGTCAGCAGGGCCAGAGAGGTGGCTTTCAGAGGAGAGCCGGCCACCAGCACCCTGGGCGCTTCTCCCCGTGGGCCCAAGTCCTCCCAGGCCTCTCTGCCCACCCCTGGCTCCGCCGAGTGACTCCCTTCCAACCCTCCCTCCTCTGGCGGAGGTACCAGGGAGGTGGTACGGGGTCGCTTCTCCCTGTACTTTCGGGGATGGAGCTCAATCACTGTGGACAAATGGGTCCTAGACGTCATAAGGAGAGGACACACTTTAGAGTTCACGGAGATTCCTCCAGACATTCCACCAGGGTTCTCCAGATATCGTCCTTCTCGTATCCCTCTCATAGAAGGAGAGATACAGGATGTGGCCTGCACCTTTTTACGGGGGATTCTTCTCATGAGACCTCCATTTCGGGATCCTGTCCCACCCTGGGACCTCCTTTTTGTGTTGGAGAAGCTTACTCTTCCCCTGTTTGAACCTGCAGCAGATTGTGAGCTGCGATATCTTTCTTGGAAGGTTTGTTTTTTAGTTGCCATTACGTCAGTTTGAAGAGTTTCTGATCTTCAGGCTCTGATGTGTAAAGTGCCGTATTTAATTTTCCACAGAGAAAGGGTTTCCCTGAGGATGAACCCAAAGATCTTACTGCAAGAAACAACTCTTGCAACAGGTTACACCATTAGGACTAATGCCAGCAGGTGCCAGGACCCCACAGAAATTTTCTTGCTAGCAGTATTCAGTGGCGGACCACCTCCGACGTTGGTCCCGTCCCCAGCGTCGGGGATAGTACATAAGGAGGTGGTCCCCCAGAATCCCCAGTTTTTTCCTGCCGTCGATTCGGCAGCATCAGCCTCTCGGTCTGTACCTAGCGCACGACAACTTAGAATTTCTTCAAGTAGTTTCTACAAAACTAATGTTCTCTCCAACTCCTCCTTCTGACAGACACCTTTCCAAGTGTGCCTGCGGAAAACAGATCCCTTTCAAGGATCCTCATTCATCCTGCGTACGGTGCTTAGGCCCGGATCACGACACCAAGGCCTGCTCCTTCTGTCAAGGGTTCAACAGCCGCACCAGGATCCGCCGTCAGAAGGCACTTCAGGAGTATCTTTTAGAAGAGAAACTTGGCAGGATGAACAAAGAACCTTCCTCCAGGAGTGATTCTTCTTCCAAGGTCCGTAAACATGGGACAAACATCGGGAGAAAGCAAGGTCCAGATCCCCAAACCAGGCCTCAGACTCGGGTAGGTCAGGCTCCACCCGATCTGACCACTCTCCCTTCAGGGCTCGTTCTCAGCCCCCTTCAGTCAAAGTCAAGGCTACAGGTGATTCTTCGACTTCGCTTCAGCCCATCAAGACTTCTAGACCCTCGGCTTCTTCCACTCCCTCTCGGGCCTCTTCCGAATGCCACAAGTCTTCCTCTTCTGCCAGATGTCGGGACCCCGACTCCAGATCGGCCTCCCTGGGGTCCTGATCCACCACCCAGGAAGACAGAAGACCTGACATCCCAAAAGCGGACGACGGACACGATGTCGGGCGAGCACCCGAAGTCTGCCAGGCGTTCACCAGAGCTGAGGAAATTTGCCAAGCACCAGACGCCGGCCAGGCATTTGCAGGACCCGAAGTTATTGGCCAAGCGACCGATGTCAGCTTCACGCTCACCAGCGCCGAAGACTGCCCACCAGTCACTGGTGGACACCGGTCACATGGATTCCACTGAGGAGGACATGACATTGCCTGAAGGCCAGGTGGGTGACACAGAGGATGCAGGGCTTCCGAGGGAATGTTCGCCCACCCCAGAGACACCCACGGACCCAACGCCCGACCCCGGCGACAGACCACCGGCACCAGGCCCGTCGTCTGGCATGAACATACAAGAGGTAAAGGATCTTATTACTTTCTGGTGGGACAGCATCTGAAAAGACGTGGTCTCTGTAAAACCTCCTCTTCCTACTCCTTCACCTCCTACGCCCCCTCCTCCACCACAGGGGCCAGCAGGACGAGCACCAACCGCTAAGGAGCAGACTCCACCTCCTAGGGGTAGATCAAAGGATCGGAGAAGGCCTCCCTCAAGATCTCCATCAGGGTCTCCGAGCCCCAAGCGACCCAGACGTCATCGGTACACTCTGTCAGGGGAGGACTCCAGATCGGATACCTCGGAATTCTCCAGATCTAGTTCTCCACTCAGCATCCCATCACCTGACCCATATGACCTACCCAAGTCTTCTCTGGATGATCCCTCCTTCTCTGAAATCATGAGGCACATCCAGAACAACATGGGATGGGATGTGGAAGACCTTGATCTTATCTGTGTCAGTCTTCACCACTCATCACAGATGGGTACTGGCCGGAGGTCAGGACCCCGCGGGGACCTTTTTTTTTTTTTTTTAAAAAGGGCTGGCGGAGCAGCGCAGCATCTGCGCCGCCCTCGAGGCCAGCATTGCTACGTGGCGCTCGAGGATTGCCGTTAAGCTGTGTCGACTCCGCCTGACTACCAGTTCTTTGTCTCCCGCTGTCGAGGTCGCCTCGTGGGAAGCCTGAAGTTTGAAGAAGTCTGTCAGTTTTTCTAGGCCTTACGTCTGCGATATTTCCGTCGCCAGTCCGCGGTCTGCTAGTTCTGGGTTCTGCCTCCACTCGACGTCGCCGGTAAGATCTTTCCTTTTTATTAACATCAAGCGACGTCAAGTCTTTTTTGGTGTTGTTTTTCTGTAGGTCATGCTGCGGTCGGAGGGCAAGAAGTTCTCTAAGGCGGGGCGGCCCCCTATGCGTCCGTGACCGACCAGCATGACCGGTGTCTCGCGTGTCTTGGCCCGCTTCACGACATGGATTCGTGCGACGCCTGCTTCTCTATGGACTGCCGCGTCCTCGAACAGCGCGCGTGGAAAGTTGGACGAGCTCTGCCGACTTTCGGGGGACAGGTTGCACTCGTCGGGCCAAGCCGCGCTCTCTCGGCCTTTCCTCCGGGTCCCCTCCCGGTTCTATATGGACCGTGGAGGAGGGAGCCTCAACCTCCCGTAGCCTAGCCTTGGTCGAGGCTTCTCCCGTGGCGCAGGAGGCCGTCCTGCATCCCCGGGAGGCGGGCGGGCGCCCGCCATGGCAATCACCCCTCGGGGTGAAGGCCCCCAGTGTCGCTCCGGGGTGCAAGGCCGGGTTGGCGCCGTCCCGACTCCGTTGGTTGGTGCCGTTGAGGCCTTGGCGCCGTTGGCAGTGCGAGGCCTTGGCGGCGCCGACAGCGGTGCACTCTCTTCTCTCGCTGTGGGCCCTCGCGCGCCGAGCTCTACTCGCGGCGCCGCGACCCTGGATCCTGCATCGCCTTCGCTATGTCTTCGCCTCGGCACGCTCTAGGCGCTGAGGTTGAAACCAGTGCCGCGGGACCCTCAGAGTCATTGAACCGACGCCATTGGCCTCGCCCGAGTCCAATTCGGGGCAGTCAGCGCCACCATGGTTCGGTGCCACTTGCAGCGCGTGGGGCCTGGCGGCGTCTGCGCTCGAAGCGCGTGGCGCGCTTGACTTCGGTGCCGCTGCGGCGCCGAAACCTGGCGGTGTCTCGTCTCCAGAGCGCTGTTGGGGCTACGCCGGCACCGTCTTTGTCCTGGCGCGCTCCGGTGCCAATGGACTTAGGCGCGCGGCTGGCTAACTCGGACCTTTGGTTTCGGCTGCCCTACCGCCTTCTGCCAGCTCCACCCGGGGCCCGTGGGCGTGAGGTGGCCTTGTCCACTACCCACGGTTTCTGGGCCCCTTCGCAAAGTCGCTTTTCCTCGCTCTCCCTACTGTCTGGCTCAGGGCCTCAGTTCCACCTCTTGGTCTGAGTCCGGCTCAGGTCGGATGGGCAGTCACACCCTTGGGGTTGACTGCACAGGAGAAGTGAGCAGTGGTCTCTTGACCAGTGGGTCAGCCCCTGCTGAAAACGCCAGGTTCCCCTCCAGGTGAGGTCAGTGGCACTGACCAGCAAGCTGTAGTGCGTGCCACTATAGCCTTGCAGCCTGGTCTGGGAGGGTTCCTTGACCCTTCAGCAGGCGTACACCTCCCGTGGTGTGTCTCGATCGCCCAACTTTGGGGCCCATCGGAAACCTATGGCTGGGGAGGTGCTGCGCCTGGATTTCCACCTCGGGGACATCCCAGAGCTGCCAGCTACCTAGGCTGACCCTCCGAGGGACAGGACCTTCTCGGGACTCTGAGGGTCAAGGGGTGTGGGGTCAGGCCGTGTCGGCCTTTCTCTGGGGTCCACCCGGCCCTGGGCAAGCGAGTGCGGACTTCAGCCCTTCCCTTCTGGTTCCTTGAGAATCCTATTCCTTGAGGCAGGGGACCGTCCTTCTGGACCTATAAGGCCCCGATCGCCTCACTGGGGGGATTCTTCTGGGTGCAGCCTAGGCAGTACCAACGTGGTTGTACAGCTGTCGGCTGCGGAGTCTTCTGGGACACCTTCCCCGGGTGTCCATGGTCCGCTCCCTAGCCCTGGCAGAGGCCAGCCGATTCCTTTCCTCGGCTCTGCCCCTACCCCTCTGCCACATTCTCCAGCGCTCCCGGGCATTCTTGGTCCTACTGGGCCTCTGACCTGGGAGCAGTTCAGAGCGGTGGCTTCTCGATTCCCTGCTTACGTTAGGGCCATGGACAGTCAGGTTTTCAACCTCCCCGAGCAGCCACCCTCGGGCAGATGGTGACCTCCAGCTCCTCATCCCCTCTCTTCTGCAGGGGTGAGGGCCTTCTATCACATCTCTCCTGCTGCTGATCTCGGAGTATCAGCGTTTCCCGTGAGGATGTTGGAGGACTTCACCTTTCCCCTCTATCAAAATCCAGAGCATCGTGCCACGCCTTTCTAGGCGATTTGAGTAGCCACCCTTGTAGTGCCCCTGGCCCTGCTCCTTTTCAGGAGCGTCCGCCACGTTTCTGGCAGAGGCCCTTCTCTGGAGTTCCTGCCTAGGGACCTCAGCCAGGGTTTGCGCACCCTGAGTCTCAGGTTCCATGCCTCATCCGCAGTCTGGATCGCCCTCGACACTCCTGGCCGGCTTGGCGCCCTCCACCGTGACCGCCCCCAGATCAAGACTCTTGATTTTGATTTCTGGGGAGAGGACTTTCTACTACACGGTTGCTTCTCTCCATCTCCGCTCATCAGGCCCACTATGCAGCCTACAAAGGTTCTTGTGGTCAGGCTGGGTCAGATCTAGCTGCTTTGCCTGACTCTGAGCAAACCAGGCAAGCCATCACTCTCTCTGCACGTGGCCTGGAGCTAGCAAGGCACCAAGCAAGGAAGTCTTAGGCTGGCAGGTAGCTACCAGGGTGGTAGGGACAGCGTCTGCACCAGAAGATCGGCATGGCTTCGCCTTTCAGTTGTCACCCTTGGTCGGTGTGGGGCGATTTGCTCCGCTCACCAGAGGAACCTATCTCTTTTCCCGTGGGGCGAGGCGTTTGTCGAGACAACTTCCTTCCCCCTCCGGGGCCCGTCTCCTCCCCACTCGGGCCTCCCAGGCCCAGAAGAGTTCCCCCCCAGTGTGTCACACACTGAGGGCTGAGGATACTGTCCCTTGGGGTGCAGTCAGTCAGCCCCTTGAGGCAGGTACTCACCCATCTGTGATGAATGGTGAAGATTGACGGCTGGATGAGATATAGAAATTGTGTGCGTAATCATGATCTTTCTGTGTATCTTCACCATTCATCTCCTAATCCATACCATCCCCTGGGACCTCAGTCTCTGGGTCCCCTCACTCCCTGTGCCTCTCCCTCTCTTCAGTAGGGTAAAGTAGGGACACACAGGGGGTGTAATTTTTCCCTTAAAAAGGGTACAGCCGAGTGGCATTCCTTCTCTACAAGCATATCCCCACCTAGCAGGGTGGAGTTGATGACTGCCCTCCTCCTGTCATCCAAATGTTAAAAAAAAAAAAAAAAACCCTTTTTTTCACCAGTTTTTCAGAGAGTACTAATCCTGTACCTGTCCTTCTCACAGTATAGCCGACTCTGCTTTTGAGGGTATTGCCATATATTCTGTGCCTTGAATACTGGCAAGTAAGCTTTGCTACTCCCTTGCAGTTCCTAGACAATCTGGTGAAGGACAGAGGCCCTGAATCCTTGTTTTTCTCTGCTCTCTCCTGAAATTTCTCCTCCCTTCCTCCTTATTCTGCTTCCAGGGTGGGGCCCCTACCCAATCCCTTAGTTTCATCTAGTCTCTGCTGTCCTCTCAGTGGTGTTTCTCCTTTTGGTTCCAGCTCTTCCTTCTTTTCCCATCCTTGGACTCTCTTGTACCCTCCGAGCTCAGAACTGGTAGTCAGGCGGATGCGACACCAACTAACGGCTAATCCTCGGGCGCCACGCAAAATGCGTCGGCCTGGGGATGGCGCCGATCTTCTCGTCATCCGCCTGCCCACAAAAAAAAGGCTCCAGCGGGCTCCTGACCTCCGGCCAGTACCCATCTGTGATGAATGGTGAAGATACACAGAAAGATCCATAGTCACAGTGTAATCGTAATTTCTGATATCGAGGATGGTGCCTTGCCCGTTATCCCCAGGCATAAAGACCCAAAAGCCTATGCTAGTACCATCCTTGGTGGACACCTTCAGGACGTCACAAGGTTGCGTGGAAGCATCAGCACTCCAGTCCACTGTGCCCGAAGAAGCTGACCGCCTGTACAAGGCTCGAAGAGGACCAGTGCCAGCTCAACAACCTCTGGCTGACTCCCTGGTCATTACGGCCTTGCATGACCGGTCCCAAAGACCACAGCATATGAGCACACTGCCACCGGACCAGGAATCCAAATAGCTGGATGCCCTGGGGAGGTGCATGTATGCGGCTGCTACATGCTCCATCAGGTCCCTGAACTACCTATCTTACATGGTACAGTTTCAGATTGCCCTGTGGGACCAGGGCCAGGACCTTGTCGACAAATTACCAGATGGCGGAGCTCCTAAACCTCCTCCGCACAGGGTCCGATGTGGGAACCCAAGTGCTACGAGCGGCATACGATTCTGTGGACTTGTCTGCCAGAGCTGCAGCTTCAAGCATCTGTCTCTGGAGACAGTCTTGGCTCAGTGTCTCCAGCTTTACACCAGACGTACAGAAGAACATTCTTGATGTCCCTTACAATGGTGAACCTTGGAAAAGGTCATCATCAAGCTCCAGGATGCTGGGAAGGCAGTCAGGTACGTATAGGCCATGTACAGATCAAGGCCTGGTTCCTTTCATAGGAACCAGAGCCATTTTCGCAGCTGGCAACAATGGCAGCAACCACGTTCTGGCCAGCAACAAAGGGGCACTTTTCAAAATAAAGCCCAGGCGAAGTTGTCCCCAGGCAGAGGCCAGCATTACACCAAACCGGCCCAGCCTGCAGGGACCAGTGCTGCCACAGCATGACTTCTTCCGGCCCCACCCTCCTCTGGATCAATGGGCACAAAAGTCGGTTGTATCGCACGCACCCTTTTAGGGTGGCAGTCGATTACTGCTGACTGGTGGATTCTCAATTGGTAAAGAAGGCCATGATAAATTTCTTGACCACCCACCTTCAAGATCTCCCCTGCTTTCCCGTTATTCGGGTCAGCATGCCCTGCTCATACAGCAGGAGGTGCTTGTGCTTCTCAGAAAAGAACCTATAGAGCACATACCATGGAACCAGAGAGGTGCAGGTTATTATTCTCACTTCTTTCTGGTTCTCAAGAAGACAGGAGACCTCCATCCAATACTGGATCTCTGAGACCTCAACGCTTTGGTCCTGTAAAAATGCTTCTGCATGGTGACCTTCCCAGGTCTGATACCCATGCTCAAGCAGGGCGCCTTTCTAGCGTCCTTGGACATGCAGGATGCCCTGCATATATACCATAGCTCAAGCACACTGGAGTTTTACAACCCAGAGTTTCAGGGTCACCATTATAAGTTCGACCCTCCCTTAGGACTGTCAGGCACCTCAGGTATTCACGAAGTGCATGGCGGTAATGGCAAGACACTGGGAGACAAAGCACTACATGTTCTCCTACCTGGATGACTGGCTTCTCATGGGCCCTCTCGGGAGGCCTGATGTCCACCATCAATTGTACTCAGTCTCTGTTTGGGAATGCTGGGCATCATCAATCAAGAGAAGTCACATCAGTTTCTGTCTCCAGATTCTGCAGTTCATAGGCGCAGTTCTGGACACTGTCCAGAAGCTTATCTACCCCAGGACGAGTGGAACACATCAGATCCTCATCAGGACATCTTGGCAAAAGACTGTCCCAGCCAGACAGTCCTTTGCCTGCTGGGACACATGGCTGCAGCCCATTGCACGATCCCTATAGCACGTCCCACATGCGGGTGACCTAATGGATATTCTGGGTCCAATGGGATCAAAGCAAGACCATCTGCAGCTTCAATTCTGATCATGAAGGCTGTAATCCGGGATTGGCAATGGTGGCTAGATTAGAAAGAACCTCTCGGTGGGGACCCCTTCACTGCACACGCCTCAGGTGTGGCCACCCCTCACAGATGCCATGGGGCTCGGATGAGAGCACACCTCGGCGGTGTCTGGTACTCGGCCTGTGGACAGCCCTAGAGTCTATCACATAAATATCCTCACCAATGAGGAGCAATCCTTCACTCCCTACAGACTTTCAGTCAGAATTCCACGGTACTCTTCTGTTACAGACTGACAATTCCACAGTGATGTATTGCCTCAACAAACAAGGAGGCACCCATTCCTACCAGCTTTGCAGGAGGCCATGAGAGTGTGGCATTGGTTTTACAACACGGCGTAAACCTCATTGCCTTCATGCAAGGAGTGGACAATATCATCGCGAGACGGCCTGAGTGGCTCTCAGGCCAGAGTTCACGAAGGGAACTACTCAGGAGGTAGTAGAGGATCTGTTCATCAGATGGGTACACAGAATTGACCTTTTCACGTCCCATCAACATAAAACTGCCCAATATTTGCTAAGCTAGATCCAGGCCTGGTGTTTTCTGGCGAGAACGTGACCCTCTCCTGGGTGAGCAGATTCCTCTATACTTTCCATCACTTCCGTAGATCAGAGGGTCCTTTTGAAACTTTGCAGAGAACAGCGATGCTGATATATCGAGCCATTCTGGCCCAGGCAGATCTGGTTCCCTCTACTACATCAACTGTCCGAGACCTCGGTGCCTCTGCCAATCAGCTGTCCTTGCTGTCTCAGGAGGTGGGCTCCTTGGTCCATCGGACCTTCATTCATTGAACCTGCATGCTTGGCTCTGAAACAGCCATTAGCAAGTATGGGGTCTAAAGGAGCTAGCTAGTTTAGTGGCCGCTGAAAACAGAAGCCACTCATGCTACTACACAATGAAATGGCACAGATTTGCCTCTGGGCCAAAGCAGGGGTTTCGAGACTGGATTGCCCAGAAGGTCAGTCTTGGAATATCTCTGTCCTTTTTTCAGACAGGTTTGGCCTCTCCTCGATAAAAGTACACCTTTGTGCCATCTTAGCCTATCACACTCCTGTGGGTCAACATCCTGTATCTCAATTTGGACACGGCACGAGCCTTCCTAAGAGTTGTCCTTCACCTTAGACCTCCGATCAAAGATCCTTTTCCACTGGAATTTACCCTTTGATCCTGGAGCAGCTTAAACGCCACCTTTGAACCAACCACAGATTGCTAGCTCGTCTCCTTACATGGAAGATGTTGTTTTTAGTTGCGTTACTTCAGCCAGAAAGAATCAGAGCTTCACGCTCTGATGTGCAAGAACCTTTTTGTTTTCCACAGGACAGAGGATCCTTATGGACAATCAAGTTTCTGCCTAGATGGTCTCAGCTCTCACTCTAAATCAGGATATCGATCTACAGTGTACTTCCTAATATTCAAATCGAGAGAGGCCCTGTTGCACCTCTAGATGTGCAGGTGTATTCGATACTGCCTATAGAACCAAACACCACGAAAATCTGATCTAACTTTTGTTTCCTTCGTCCACAGGATGATGGGAGCTCCAGTTCAAACAATGCCTGTCCAGGTGGCTCATGCATGGTATCACGTTCTGTTACCAGAAGCGCAACAAACCCTTACCGGGCACAGTTAAAGGTCATTCCACAAGAGTGTGGCTACCTCCTTTGCGGCTCTAAAGAACGTATCCACCTCTGGCATCTGTGCAGCAGCGACTTGGAGCACTGTGCACACCTTCATCAGGCATTATAGCCTGGATGTTGCATCGAGGCGAAGAGCAGGTTTTGGTCTAGCAGTCTTTCAAGGACTTCTGTCCTAGGCTTAGGTTTTACTAAGGATTTCTACCTTCCCTCCTCCCAATGATGTGGGATTTCCAGTATTGCTTGGCAATCAGTCCTAATGGTGTAACCTGCTGCAAGAGCTGTTTCTTGAAGTAAGATGGTACAATTACATAAGAACTTACCGTAACAGTAGATCTTCGAGAACAGCTCTTGCAGCAGGTACTTTCCCTCCCACCATCCCTGCTGGAGGTAAATTTTTTTGTTCTAATATCTTCTCCTAGTATCAGGTGTTCTCAACACCACTCTGATTGCCATTTGATGGCAAATCTTCATTCTCCTCTTCTGATATCATCCAGCAGCCGGGAGTCTCCGGCGGGAGAACTGTAGATTCTAGGGACATGGATATGTTGTTCATCCACACTGTCTGGCAGGTTCCTTGCCGCTTTAAATCTTGCCGGAAGGTTTTCAAGCTGGCTCCTCCCACCCACCTGGGTAGTAAAACTCTCTCCTCCGCGCCATGACTCCAGATCTTCCTTACCGCTTGAGCTCAGGTTCCCTCTACACGCTCTGCACTGATAGACTGGATGCTAATTCTTGATTGTACAAACTCATTTGAAACTTTCAAGACGGTCATCTTTCTCCCTAGTGGCTGCGATGGACAATCAATTCAGTTTTGGTGGTGGCGTTGTGGGCAGATGATGTCGGGGCGGACCTACACTGCGTGCATCTACTGCCTAGGCCTAGAACATGGCATGAGCCTACGAATCATGCCGTTGATTTCCGCACGCCTTTGAGGACGCGCCGGCTACAGCTTGGGCGCCCAGAAGCGCCACCCCGGCAGTTAAGTCGAAGACCCGCTGGCGGTTACCCGGGCGCTGAACAACTCGAGAGATTGCCCTCGAGAGGGGCGCCCAGGCGCACCGCCTCTTCCCCGATCGTGGCATTGTCGCTCTGGGTACTAGATTCAGCTCGCTCAAGGAGCTTCGACAATCCCCTTTCACGAAGAGGGCCATTGGACATTCCTCTCGGTCAAGAGACATAAAGGTAAGTCCCATCGCGTTAGGGGGAGTGGGAGATCTCATTCCCCAGACAGTCGACTTGATTGAGGTTGCAGCTAAGCCGCTGGCTTCTGACATCCCGTCAGGCCAGCTGGCCAGATTTTCTTGACCGTCGGACGGGAACTCGATTGGTGAGGCAGACAACCCTCCTTCACAGTGTATCCGGTGGAGACAGAGGATCTGCCTGCCCCCAGTGCAGAATCCGGTTAAGGCCTCCGAGCCGAGGGAAGCGGGTGTCCCCGCTCCTTCCCAGACCATCCTCGAAAACTGAGGATCTCGGATACTCTTGGTCAGCAGACCCGCTGACATCAGCAGTCTCGGCACAGAGGTAAGTGGCGCTGCCCTCTCCTCGTCTTCCTCTCCGAGTGGAAGCCGGCCAAATTGAGTCGACAAGCACAGGACCTGATGTGGCAGCAGTTCTCCTGTCCGGGCAAGTTGACACCGCCGCTTCCGCAAGCAAGTGGCTGTCACCGGACGGCGAAACAACCTAGCTGTGTCGGTGCACAAGCCTGGGCGGTTGACGGCGGAAACCAGCTGCCCACGATTGTGGTGAACCTCTGCCTCCGCAGCAATCGGGGCACCGACAAAAGACTCTTAGTCAGAACAAAACCTGCCCACAAGTTATGGTCACCCTCACTCCCGGCCGTCCTCGGCAGTGGAGAGTGGCTCAAACAAACAGCTCTTCGCGGACTCCTCCGGGTCCGCGATGACTCCTCACATTCTCAGGCCCGTGACCTGGAGCCCTCAAGAGCCGTCAATCGATGAAAGCCCATCATCCAGCATGGTTTGCTTGATATCCCGAGTCCGCAGGATGCAACTCGAACCCGTATCAAGCGGGCCAGGTATCCCTGACGAGAATCTGGACCGAGGATTCACCCATGGAGGAAGCCCGTGGCTGAAGCCATTGTTGGCCAATCTTGGAAACTTGGCAGCGGACCTTCCTGTCCCGCCAGCCAAAATAGCCCAGGATCTGTGGTCCTACTGGCTCTTTGCCGGGTTTTGAACACCCCTCTGCGAGGTTGGTCACCAACAGTGTTTTCGGTGTTCTGGGAGCTGAGGCGTGGACAAGCCACCCGACAGGAGTCCAAAAGCTGGACTTGCAGGCGCAGTGTGCATCCTCCCTTGACCACCGCCAGGCCAGCTCAACTGTGCTGCTGGCACCCGTCTCCCGCACTACGGGCTCCTGGATGGTGATACCTCATCACTGGCCAACCACAAACCATGGTCGCAGGTGCAGGACAAAGTAGGCAGTGGCCAGCCAAGAAGTTCAGCGGCTCTGGACATAGGAGACTCCTGGGCCAGATCGGTTGTGACATGATGACCATGGCCGCAAGGCATGGCGAGATATCACATTCGCAGCGGATACAGCAAAGGCGTGTCTAGGGCCCGTAGCCTGAGTAGGTCACCTCAGTGGATTAAAATCAGTACCTCTGGACTCTGTCACCTCCGACCAGAGGACAGGCAGCGACAGCAGCGGCACAAGTCCTTAGTCCCTGCGCATAAACGTCCGACAACAGCACCCTCACCAGGGCCAACAGGCTCGCCAGCATCCCAAACCATTTCCTCAAGAGAGCAGGAGTAAAACCCAGGAGGTCCTCAGTGGTCCCTCCTCAAAGCCTGCCCAGTGACTGGGTGGGGAGTCACGCAACTAGTCACTCCCAGGGGTACCTGTGAGATGGCTCCCACTTCCTTTCGCCTGGTCCGCTATCACCACGGACCCGGGTGGTGGAGGTGGTGGAGGGCCTCTTGATTGAACAGAATCCACCCTACCAAGCAGGTACCTGCAGGAGCCACGGTCTCAGCCTCTCCAGTTGGCCGCAAGCATTGCCTGCTCCTTGAAAGAGGTGATCAGGAAGGTGGCGGATCTCCTCCAGACCGGGTTGTGTCAGGCACCACCAGGTCCCAAGCAGACGAAGCCATGCTAATGCCCATTCTGGAGCTTGCAGGTTCCAAGGTCTGGGACCTTCAGTGATCCTCTGGCTCAGATAATTCCACCCAGGAATGAGCATGTGGTTCTGTTACTGGACCTTCAGGTCGTTCTTTACATCCCCTATAATCCGTCCCACAGAGATTCCTCGCTGCGCCGGAGGATCACCACAGTTCGGGCCATGCCTTTGGCCTCACAATAGCTCCCAGGATTCACCAAATACATGGCAGTAGTGTCAGCATTCTGCAGCCCGAGAAGAGTCGGTGTACCCTGGATGACTGACTGGTGCAGCCCCTCAAGGCGGAGGTGGGTGGTCAGAATCTGGCCTCAGGTTTGTTCTCGGTTGACCTCCTCATCAGCAGGATTGGAACTCGTCCCAAAACAAGTGACACAATTCAGGAATGGGCTCCCGGCGACACGCTCGGGACAGGGCTGGGGTTCTTTCTCCTTTGCCCAATATTTCAGGTTGAGCAATCAGCCCTACCGGGACTTCCACCACCTCCTGGGCCTCACAGCAACCTGCACCAGCGTGATCGTTGGGCCCTGTCGTCCTCCAATGGGACTACAGCCTGGTCACAACACTTTGATCCACTGGATCAGCTAGTGACAGTGACCAGGGGATGGGCAGCTCTCAGTGGTGGACTGTTCCAGCATATCTGCGGAGGGCATCCTGTTTGTCATGAGCCACTGTCTCTATCGGCAGTGCTCCGGGTTGGGGTGCCCATCTGGAGGCACAGGCGCCTGACCTCTGGTCCCCTGAGTCCTGCCATATCAACCTGCTGGAACCTCGGCCAGTTCGTCTAGCCACACGCTTCACTCCGTTCTACAGGTCAAGTGGTTCGGTCAAGGAATACCCACGACCATACCCTAACCACCAGGGGAGGGGCTCATGCCTCTCTGCAGAAGCTCCGCATTTGAATATAAAGGCAGTCTGGAGGATCTTCTCACCATTCATGGCAAGGCCTCCAACTCTGGCCGTGCCTAAAGGGATAAGGGCTCGTCTCAGTGGTGTCCTGCCGGTAGTACAGATCTCTTCTCCTCTGAGGCACGCCTCAGGTGGACCTGTTTGCCTCAGGAGTACAAGCTGAACTGTTTCATGCCGCCCCCTCAGCAGGGCTGCTGCGAGATGCCTTCCCGAGACGTGGACCTCGCCACACTCTTCGCCTTGTTCCTTGATCCACAGGTGCTTCAAAGCGAGGACAACAGGTGATTCTAGTAGACGCCAGTTCTAGTATCAGACCTCCAGTCTCGCTCCGACGAGGTAGCTTCCAGCCCGAACTGATCTCAGTCAATCGGGAAGGTATTCCATCCGGACCTTCAATCCCTGCCCTGGCGGCCTGGTTCCTGGCGGCTAGAGGTCCAGGCCTTGGGTCTTTCCAAGGTCCACCGCGTTGTTGGCGTCCCGTAAGTGGCCAGAATACTCGCCTTCAAATGGAAGAAATTCTCCATTTGGTGTCAGAAACGAGACCTAGACCTTTCCTCCTGTTCCTTGGCAACATTCTGGACCTGGTCCCTCGCTGACCCCGGTTGCGACCCTTAAAGGTGCAACCATCTACCCAGCACGGGCATGGGCAGGAGCAGTCATGGCCAGAGAAGGTGGTGGGACCTTTCAAAGACCTTGATCACATATCCCTCTGGTGAACCTCCACCTCTGTGGGATCTACTGCTGGTATTAGCTAGCTCATTGGAAGCCATTTGAAGACAAATGCACAGGTGTCACTCCCACCTATCGTGGCAGACCGCCTTCTTGGTGGCTATCCAGTCAGCCAGAGGATGGGAAGCTCAGCGCTTTCAGCAGATCTCATATCTAGTCTTCACAGGACAAGGTTGTCCTGTGCCCCCGAAATTCCTTCGAAGGTGGTGTCAGAGTTTCTGTAACCAAGTGTTGACTCTGCAGTGTTCTACAATCCCTTGAGCTGAATGGCTCATAGTTTGGACCTTAGAAGCTCGCTTATTATAAGAAAAGAACGACTGAAGTTAGGGAGGTTCACGCTGCTTGTCACCTTGGAAGCCGCACCTGGCAGAACCTACAACAAAGCGGACGATAGGCGGTGGGTCACCTCCTGCACAGATCACTGCTATAGGTTGGTGGGCCTGGAGCCTCCCAGAGGATAAAACTCATTCCACCACCATACCATGCGCCAGTGTGCTTCCAGGGCGTCCCTGATCTGCAGAATGCTACCTGATCAGCACACCTTCATCACCACCACATCGACCTTGAACCACGCCGGATGCTGTTTTGGGGCCTCTGTTCTCCAGTCTTTATTCCTAAGTAGAGTGTGTGCCTTGCCTCCCTCCTGCAGGAGAACTGCTGAGTCTGCCAGACAGTGTAGATGAACAACATATCCATGTCTAGAAATACTGGTTACTCACCTGCAACAGGTTCAGGTAGTACCATATTGTTCATCCTACAACTACCCAACCTCGGCTTGACACAACCTAGCTTCCACCAGGCTGATCTGGTGTCATGGGGAGCAGGGTTTACCACCGGGTGGGTGAGGCCAGCTTGAAACCTTCCGACAAGATTTAAGCGACAAGAACCTGCCAGACAGTGTGGATGAACAACATACCATTCCTAGAACTCCTGTACAGGTGGTAACCTGTATTCTAGGGACATGGATATGTTCTCACGTATCCCCGCCTTTCGTCTTCAATACTCTCCACCCACCGATATTCGACTCCGCCCTAGCCTCAGATATACTCACGACCAGGCTCAGGTTCCTCATAACGCTCACGTTTGTGACTGTTCCTACTTACTCCGTTTGCGGTTAAAAATAATATTTTGCAAAAGACTTCAGTCTTGATCCCTGGCGGCTGCGATGGATAAATCGACTCCGGTTCGGGAGATGCCATCCCGGGTAGAAAATGTCTCGGACGGATCCACACCCACGTGTGTCTGCTTAGACCTTGGACGACCGCGGGCTTAGGCCTGTGCTCATCGCTATAAACCTCATCGCAAAGACCGTGCTGCCAGATTGCAACTGGGCCGTCCCGGCGTTCCCTCGGTGAAGTCAGGAGGCCGGTTGGCGGTGTCATGGCGGAGCTTTCGGCGGATCAACTCGGCGGATGGTCGCCCTCGAAGAAGGCGGCGCGAGCGTATCTTCCTCGGACAGCGGCATTATCCGCTCTCTGGGTTTCTTCCTACGGCTTCCTTTAAGACCTTTCATCCCTCTCCACTAAAGGAGGGCCTCGTCTGCTGGACCTTTCTCGGTCCAAAAAGAGGACAAAGGTAGAATCCTCCGTCGACGCTCTTGGGAAGCGAAAGGTCCCTCTCCCGGGCGTGGGCCGTCGGCCCGATCCGACGCTCCGACTTCGACCACTGGCCTCCACGGTGTCCCATCAGGTCAGTTGACGAGACTCCCACTGATAAGTCGAGATTTTCTCGACCATTGGAGCCTGTGCGCCTTTAGCAGCCGAATTCCCCTCTCCCGAACTACCGGAGGAGTTGAGATCCCGGCCAGGCTCGCCTGTGCCTCGGTTCCGGAGCCTCGGATGGACGCTTCAAAGCGAAAGAAGTGCGGTTCCGGCCGACACCTCCTGCACCGACCAAAATTCGGGACTTCAGTCTGGTCTCGGACCTCTCGCGGTCCCAGCGTTCCCACCGTCATGGTGATCCTGGATCTCGGCTTTGTGATAAGCCCAGCGTCGCCTTCGTCCTCATCTCCTCCTCCCTCGGATGAGGGAAGCTTCGGCGTAAAGTCGTCGGCAAATACGAGACCTTATGTTCTCGAGCTCACTCTGGCCGAGAATAAGCCGACTCCGCGCGCCTTCCCGGCCATTAAGTAACTGTCACAGGGCAGCCGACACAACCTCGACTTGCCGAGAGCTATACAGGCGGAATTAGTCGGCCAAAACCAGCTGCTCACGATTGCGGTGGAACCTCCGCCTCCACAGCCACCAATTGGGGCTCCGACCAGATTCTCGATCGGCTGAGGGTTTCACCATCGGCTGTCAGTTACCCTCACTCGACCGACCTCGGCAGGTGAAGGGTGGTTCAGGCCAGAAGCAGCTCTTCGAGACTCTTCCGAGTCCGAAGATGATTCCTCCTTCTTCTCAGCGACTGGACTTGGAGTCTTCAGGGAGGTCAACCAATGGACGATAAGCCCGTCGTCCTTCCTAGGACTGCTTCACTCATCTCGGAGTCTACGGGATGGAGCTCGAACCACCTTTCCAAGCAGGCCAGGTATCCCTCGGAGATTCTGGTACCGAGGGGATTCTCCGACGGAGGCCTTTCCGGTGGCCGAGGCCATAGTGGAGTCCAGCACTGAACACAGCAGCATCCCTAGCATCCCTGCCCTGCGCCTTCGGCCAGGATGGCCAGGAAGTATCTGGTCCCCTACCGGTTCCTTGTCGGTTTTGGAACACCCCTCTGCTGAGGGGTTGGTTACCGACAGCGCGTTTTCGGCCTTGGCTGCGCCAGGATGTAGACAAACCTCCTGACAAGGAGTCCCAGGAATAGTTATGTCGGGAGGCGAAAAGTCTCGCTGCATCCTCTCGGCCTTCGTCAGGCCAGTTGACCCGTCCTCATGGCACATTTTTTCTCATGCCCTGTTGGGCTCCCTGGATAAGGTCATCCTCATCTTTCCGCCGATCTGCAGACTACGGTTAAGCAGGTGCGGGACCAGAAGCAGAGCAGTGGCCAAACAGCAGCTCCAGACTGCTTTGGATGTAGGGACTCATGTGTGCCAGATCGGTGGCGCCAGTGGCTATCAAGCTCGGCGAGGCTGTCGCTGATTATCCACCTTGCCCGGATACCCAGCACAAGTTGGCGGATGTTCCTTTGCAGGGACTGACCTCCGGCCCTGGGGTGGAAGGTCACCTGCAGAGATCGAAAGTCCCAATGCCTCCTTGACTCGGTCTCTTCAGCTCAGGAGGACAAGGCCGCTAAACCACAGCCTAAGCCCTTTAGTAACTTCAGCGCTCGGCGCCCGGCCCAACATAACGCCAGGACCAGCAGGCTGACCATGGCCAAATCCCAAACGCCGCATCCTCTAACAGGAGGCAGGGAGGAAGAGGCCAGGAGGTCCCTCGGCCGGTCCCTCCTCCAAGCCTCGCCCAGTAGCAGACTGAGGGGTGTCGCCCATCCCGTCACCTCACCCCTAGGTCCCCTTGGAGACGGCTCCGGCACTTCCGTTCCGCCTGGTCCGCTGTTACCACGGACAGGTGGGTCTTGGAGGTGGTGGGAAGAGGCCTGCCTCTGGAATTCGAGCAGGCACCACCCTTCAAAGCCGTGCCCCTCGGGGCCCGGGATCCCCAGCCTCACTGGCGGCTCGTCGGCCGACATGGCCTCGCCTCCTCCTCCCAGAAGGAGGTGGTAAGAGAGGTGGTGGACCTCTTTCAGACCCAGGGTTTGTGTCCAGGTACTTCCTGGTTCCGAAGCGGACGGGGGCTGGCGCCCCCATTCACAAACCTACGACCTAAACAAGTTCCTAAGGTCTCGAACCTTCAGGATGGTCACTCTGGCTCAGATAATACCATCCTTGGAGCAGGGAGTGGTTCTGCTCTCTGGACTTGCAGGGCAGCGTTTTTCACGTCCCTATCAAGTCCGTCTCACCAGAGATTCCTTCGCTTCCGCGGAAGGATCTCTCTTGAGTTCAAGCCATGCCCTTCGACTTTCTCCAGCTCCCAGGGTCTTCACCAAATGCATGGCAGTGGTGACAGCATTCCCTAGCGCCGAGGGTCCGGTGTACCCTTACCTGGACGACTGGCTGATAGCAGCTCCCTCCAGGAAGAGGCGGAGTGGTCCAGAGATCCAGCCCTCCAGGTCTGCTCTCAACTGGGCCTCCCTTATCAACGAGGCCAAGTCGGAACTCGAGGCGAAGCAGGTGATTTTATTCATCGGGCGCAGCTCGACTCTCTTCGAGCCAGGCAGCGGCTCCCGGTGACAGGGCCGAGGTTCTTTCCTCCTTGCCCGATCATTTCTGGTTGGGCAATGCGCCCTGCCCGGGACTTCCCTAGCCTCCTGGGTCTCATGGCGGCCCTGTACCAGCGTGGTCCGTTGGGCCGGCTGGAACATGCGTCCCCTTCAGTGGGACTGGCCAGCCAGTGGTCACACTGCGATCCCTTGGACCAGCTAGTCGGTGACACAGGGATGTGGGCAGCTCTCCAGTGGTGGACCGCTCCAGATCATTTGCAGGAGGGCATCCCGTTCGATCCGCCCGAGCCGGCGGTCTCTCCTGACCGATGCCTCTCTGATGGGTTGGGGTGCCCATCTGGGGAACACCGGGCTCATGGCCTCTGGTCCCAGCTGGAGTCCCGATGCCACATCAACCTGCTGGAGCTCCGAGCGGTCCGCCTAGCTCTCACCGCCTTTGCTCCTGTTCCTCCGGGTCAAGTGGGTCCGAGTCCAGGCGGACAATACCACGACCATGTACTATCTAAACCGCCAGGCGCGGCGCGCTCCATGCTACTATGCAAGGGCTCTCCGCATTTGGTCACTGCGTCGCAGCCTGGAGGCGGATCTCTAGCCATTCACGTGGCAGGAGCCTCCAACACCCTGGCCGATGCCCTGAGCCGGATAGGGGCTGCATCCCACGAGTGGTCTCTCCTGCCGGTAGTACAGCATCTGTTCTCCCTTTGGGGCACACCTCAGGTGGACCTGTTTGCCTCCATGGAGACGCGGCTGAGTCTGTTTCATGCCCGCCCCCTCAGCAGGGCTCGCTGCAGGGGATGCCTTCTCGAGGCAATGGACCCCGGGCCTCTTTCGCCTTTCCCCATTTCCCTTGATCCACAAGGTGCTTCTCAAGGCGAGGAGGCAAGGCAGGTGATTCTGATAGCCCCAGACTGGCCTCGCCAGTTCTGGTACCCAGATCTCCTCAGTCTCAGCTCCAGGACTCGCGGCAGCTTCCAGCTCGCCCGGACCTGCTCTCAGTCAATCAGGGAAGGTGTTCCATCCGGACCTTCAATCCCTGCACCGACCGGCCTGGTTCCTGAGCGGCTAGAGTTCCAGGCTTTGAGTCTTTCCGTGAGGTCCTCAATGTAGTTGAGGCGTCCCGTAAAGTCGACCAGAAAATGCTATGCCTTCAAATGGAAAAGGTTTTCCATTTGGTGTCAGAACGAGGCTTGGACCCTTCCTCCTGTTCCTTGGCAAGCATCTTGGACTGTTATGGTCCTTTCTAGTCAAGGGCTTAGATCGACGACCTAAGGGGTGCACCTGGCAGCCATCTCTGCTTGCGGGGGCGGGCGGGAAGCAGTCGGTGGCGCAGGAGAAGGTGGTCTGGCGCTTTTCAAAGGCCTTGATCACATTTCCTCCAGTGCGGGAAACCCCACCTCCGTGGGATCTACTGCTGGTACTGGCAAAGCTCATGGGCAAGCCATTCGAACCTATGCACAGGTGTTCTCTCACCTGTCGTGGAAGACCGCCTTCTTGGTGGCTATCACGTCAGCCAGAAGGATGGGAGAGCTCCAGGCGCTCATCAGTCTCCTCACCTGGTCTTCCACAGGGACAAGGTTGTCCTGCGCCCCCACCGAATTCCTTCCGAAGGTGGTGTCGGAGTTTCACCTTAACCAGGTGTTGACTCTGCCGGTGTTCTACCCCAATCACACCCTCGGAGGTCGAATATAGGCTCCATACTCTGACCCTAGAAGGGCGCTTATTATAAGGAGCGACGGCTGAAATTCGGGAGAGGTTCGCCAGCTGTTTGTCACCCACGCTGAAGCCAAATCTGGCAGACCTGCAGCCAAGCGGACGATAGGCAGGTGGGTAACCTCCTGCATAGATCTCTGCTATAAGTTGGCGGGCATGGAGCCTCCCAGAGGATAGAGAGCTCATTCTACCCGCCATACTGCTGCAGCAGTGGCTGCTTCCAGGGCGTCCCTATCCAGGAAATCTGCAGGGCTGCTACCTGGAAGTCAGCAAACACCTTCATTACCCACTACCACATCGACCTTGAGTCACGCCGGGATGCTGGTTTTGGGGCCTCGGTTCTCCAGTCTCTCTTTCCCAAGTAAGTATATGGGGTGTGCGTCTTGCCTCCCTCCTCCCGGAGAACTGCTAGAGTCTGCCAATGAGTGTGGATGAACAACATATCCATGTCCCTAGAATACAGGTTACTCACCTGTAACAGGAGTTCTAGGAATGGTATATGTTGTTCATCCACGACTCCACCCGACCTCCCGGCTCGACGCACAACCCGAGCTTCCAGCGGGCCAGATCTGGCGCATGGGGCGGAGCCGAGTTATACCACCCGTGGTGGGAGGAGCAAGCTTGAAGACCTTCCGCAAGATTTAAAGCGGCAAGGATACTGCCAATGAGTGTGGATGAACAACATATACCATTCCTAGAACTCCTGTTACAGGTGAGTAACCTGTATTTTTGGGGGTCCGCCTCCTTATGTACTATGCCTGACGTTGGGGGCGGGACCGACGTCAGAGGTGGTCCTCAGCTGAATACTGCTAGCTAGAAAATTTCCTTGGGGTCCTGGTGCCTGCCAGCTTCAGTCCTAATAGTGTAACCTGCTGCAAGAGCTTTTATCGAAGATCTGCTGTTACGGTAAGTTCTTACGTAACTGTACTTTTCTTCCAAAAGTGGTCTCGGACTTGACCTTCAACCAGTCGGTTGACCTTCCAGTTTATTTTCCTTCTCCCTCTAACAGAGGGGAAGCTCTCTTTCATGCTTTGGACGTACACAGGATGCTTAGAGATTACCTTAAGGGAATAGCTAATCACCGTAAATCCGAGCAACTGTTCGTGGCCTTTGCGCCACAACACTTGGGTAGACCGGTGTCCAAGCAGACCATTTCTAAATGGATTGTCCACTGTGTTTCCTTCTGCTATGAGAAGCACAACAAGCCCCTGCTGGGCTCGGTTAGGGGGTCACTCCACCAGGGCAGTATCTGCTTCCTTTGCCACGCTGCAGAACATCTCAATTAGGGACATTTGCGTGGCCGCTACCTGGAATTAAGTGCATACTTTCGTAAAGCACTACAGCTTGGACAGTACCTCCAGACACCATACAGGCTTTGGCCTGGCAGTCCTTCAGGGACTACTGTCTTGAGCTTCTGTGTTTAGCTTCATCACTTCCACCTCCCGGGGTCGATTACCTCCTTGACGAGGGACTGTTTGGGATTCAGTCCTAATTGTGATAGCCTGCCACAAGAGCTCCCCCTCGAAGTAAAATAATACAGTTATATAAGAACTTACCGTAACAGTAGATCTTTGAGAGGAGCTCTTGCAGCAGGCGTTACTTTCCCACCTGCCTTCCCCCTTTGAGGTGTGCAGAGTTTCATCTTGGAGCTTCGCTTCCTTCTCCTGTCAGGGCTCGTTCACAGGCCTTGGCGGGGGAACTGGGGTGGAGCTGGGTCCGCCCTCTTTTGTATCAGGGCTGACAGGGTGGAGCCGACGTCGGGGGAGGTCCCTGCTGGGTATTGCTGGCTGAGAAGTTTTCCAGTGGGTCCTAGTGCCTGCGGCATAGTCCTAATTGTAATAGCCTGCTGCAAGATCTCCTCTCGAAGATCTACTGTTATGGTAAGTTCTTGCGTAACTCTACTTTTTCTCCTCGGCTTGTGTGTTACTCTGGATCAGCTCACATCCATCTCACCACACTACCTACACCAGGCACCTGTGGTCTACGCTGGTGCAGGTTTTAGCATCCTTGCCTGATTCAGAGGAATCTAGGCAAGCCATTGCCCTCTGCACAAGGTCTGGAGCTTGCAAGACACCAAGCAAAGGCATCGTATGATGCCAGTGAGGTGGCTTCCAGACTGACAGGAAGAGTAGTCTGCATCAGGTGGACAACATGGCTTCGCCTTTCTAGATTGTCACCTGTTGCCTGACATAGGGTGATTTCCTCCACTTTCCAGGGGACCCGTCATTTCTCCCGCAGGGCGAGGAGGAATGTTCAGGAGCATCTTACCGCCCCCCTGGCCACAGGGTGCACCTCCTTGGCCTGACCAGCCTTAGACCATATTGACCTAGAATGGCAATATGGTCTCCCCCTCCTGCGTCTCCCCACAGGAGCCTGAGGGAATCTGTCTCAGGCAGTGCCAGGTCCTCCAGGGGCTTGGTATTCACCACAGTAATGAATGGTAAAGACTGACAAGGAAGATTTGAAAATTGGCTGCATCTACCAATTCTTGATCTTCTCTTGTATCTTCACCAGTCATTACTGATTCCTGCCCACCTTCTCCTCTTGGGCCTTAGCTCCTGGGCGCCGCCTCCATTTTGCTTGCCTTCCCTCTCTTCGAAGCTAGTTGTTGGCAGAGTCCCCCTGGTACCCTAGGGCCCTCTGTTTCCTTCTCTAAAGTCACAGAGCACCCATCCTAGGAGGGTGGAGAGTAGGGTCTTCGCCCTGGCCTCGGAGGGAACTCACTGGGATTCTCAAATGGGGTGCACTGTGTGGTCCATTCCAAAACTTGGCACGGATATTGATTTGTTTTCATCTTCATAGAGTGGGGACTTTGCCAGTGCATCTCATGGGAGGACCTGTAGGGATTGCTCCCCCTCCCTTTTTTTTCACTGTCTCCCCAAAACACACACACACACACACACTTTAGGGTCATTTCAGGCTGAGTCCTCTACTGTTAAGGTTTTTCTAGGAGCGTGGATATGTTGTTCATCCACACTGTCTGGCATGGTCCCTTTCCCCTTTAAATCTTGCCGGAAGTCTTCCAGCTGGCTCCTCCCACCCACCCGGGTGGTAAATACCTCGGCTCCGCCCCATGACGCCAGATCTTCCTTTCCGCTGGAAGATACAGGTTCCCTAGTGCTTTTTTGCAGCGATTGAGGCCCTGGAGTCTAATCGACGGTTTTCACCGCATCTTCTCGCTTTGAAACTCGTAAGAGTATACGACTCGGATCTGAACTTTTCGGACATGGATGACAAGTCGTCCCCCAGGTTTCGCCGGTGTCCTTGTGGACAAAAAATGTCGTGCACCGACCCCCACCTCTCGTGCGCTTATTACCTCGGTACTGTGCACTTCCATACTGCAATGCACTATTTGTTCTGCCTTCCATCCCACCGCTTGGAGGACCGCTGGGCGCGCTTGAAGCTGGGGACCGGAGCTTCACAATCCACCGTGAAATCTAAGGAGGCCAGGTGGGCGGCTTCCGTAGGCGGATCCGGCCGAGCAGTCGAGCAGATGGCGGCTTTCGAGGAAAGAAGCTGCCCAAGCTCGCCAATTGAGGCTTCTTCGTGCCGCTCAACTCGGCTCCACCTTCACAGGATCCTTTCGGGAGTTGTGCTAGTCTCTCCTAACTAAGGGTGAGGCCCTCGGCTCTGCACTTCTCCCGATCCAAAAGAAGGATCAAAACCGTCTTCTAGTCGAAGAAGACGCCCTGGGACCGGAGCGTCCGACTTCCAGGAGCAAGGGGTCTCGACTATGGTCGAGATCGCCTCCTCGGCTGCTGGTTTTTCAGACCTTCTGTCTGGACAAGGCACTGAAGTCGAGGACACGGCTGAACTGGCCGAGATTTCTCTCGACCCGGTTGAGCCGTTGTCGCCGACGCCTGTCGACGACTCTCTGGAGAGAACGCCTATTCTCTCTTTCCCCGACGCCCCGCGGGTATCCCGATCGAGGGCAAGGAGCTGGATCCTCGGTTTTCGCTGAGTCCGGCGCCCTGACCGACAGAGCAGACGCCGTCGGTCTTGATCGAGGAGTAAGTCCTCTTCGGTCGGTAGACCCAAGAAGGGACACAAACACTCCCGCAAGAGGCACCGCCACTGTTCCTCATCGTCCTCTGATGAGGAGAGGCTTCGACGGAAACTCCGACGCTATGAGGATCTTATGTGGCAGCAACTTCTGCTAACAGGCCAGAAGCCGGCTACCCCGGGGGTTCCGGCTATCACTTGGCCTCAGCCTCTTTGGCCAACACAGACTTCTTCGGCTTCTAAGGCTCCGGTTCCTTCGGGGGCCCCTGAGCGCCTTCCGGCTCGGCTGAATACAGGCTCCCCACCAATTTTGGTGGAAACTCCACCTCAACTGCCCCTGGGAAGGGTTCCCTCTAAAGGAGACCGACAGTCTTCAGGTCTTCCTCACAGACTCTCGATTACGGTCACCCCTGATCGCCCTAGGCGTATCGAAGGAGATTTAGGTGGAAAGCCTTTGTATCTGGACTCCTCCGATTCGGATAATACCGGCCTTCATTCTCATGATGAGCTGTCGGTGACGGGCTTGGAAGAAGGGCCTTCTTCCTTCCAGGGCATCCTTCGACTCATTTCAGAGTCCACAGGAATGCCTCTGCAGCCTATTCAGAAGAAGGCAGAATATCCTCACGGATATTCTAAGAGGGGGATACCCTTGATTTGAGGTCTTTTCCAGTGGCCGGCCATAGCTGGCCTGCTCTGAACTCTGGCAGCGTCCAGCCTCCTGCCGGACTCCATCCGCCCGCATGGCCCGCAATTATGTGGTGCCCACAGGGTCCTTGGCGGGGTTTACTGAGCACCCCTCGGCGGAAAGCCTTGTGACTGCCTCAGTATTCAGGCGAACGGGCAGCTCTGCAGATGCTGACCACCCTCCGGACAAGGAGTCCAAACTTATGGACCACTCGGCCTGGAAGGTCTACGCGATATCATCCCTGGGCCTTCATCAGGCAAGCTCTGCAGTGATCATGGCACACTTCTCTCATGCCCTTTTGGGGTCGTTGGATGAAGTGCTTCCTCACCTCCCAGCAGACATGCAGACCATGGTCAAGCAGGTCCGGGACCAGGGCCGGGCTGTTGCCAAACAGCTCCAGACAGCTCTGGACACTGGTGATTCCTGTGCCCATTCACTAGCGGCAGCGTTAGCCTCTCGCCGCAGGGCTTGGCTGAGGTTATCCTCCTTTCCCGTGGATACTCAGCACAAGCTAGCTGATGTGCCCTTCCTCGCACCGACCTCTTCAGTCCGGGAGTGGCAGGTCATCTCCAGCGCATTGAGCAGTCTAATGCCACCTTAGATGCCACCTCTGCTAAGGGTTCTTCAGGCAGAACCAGCAGAAGCTAGAAGCCCTTTGGCATTCTTCCCCTGCGGTCAGACAGCCTCCTTCCAGGAGGCAACAGCAGCAGGCTCAAGCTTAGCGCCCTAGGCCAAGCAAGGTCCCCAGCAGCCCCGCAAGGAGGCCGAGGTGCTGGTCCAGGTCCTCCTCCTCCTCTAAGCCTGCACAGTGCCGGGTCGGGGGTGGCCTCCCCCGCACCCGTCACGCCATCTCTGGGTCCTCCCGTAGGGGGCCGGCTCCGCCACTTCCTTTCCGCCTGGTCCGGTATCACTTTGGACAGGTGGGTTCTGGAAGTGGTCGGGCAGGGCCTGCCCCTAGAGTTCGAGCAGTACCCTCCCAGCCGAGCCTGTGCCCCACGGGAGGAAAGGATCACAGTTGGCACCCAGTCTGCCCTTCAGGACGACATTGCGCTACTCCTCCTCAAGGAGGCGGTGGCCTCAGTGCCGGATCCTCCTTCAGACCCAGGCTTCGTCTCCAGGTATTTCCTGGTGCCCACGACCTGAATCGGTATCTCAGGTCTCGCACCTTCCGGATGGTAACTCTGAACCAGATCATACCATCCCTGGAGCGAAGCATGTGGTTCTGTACACTGGATCTTCAGGACGCTTTTTACAACGTCCCAATCCGTCCGTCCCACCAGCGGTTTCTCCGCTTCAGGTCGGCGGGACCCTGCACGAGTTTAGAGCCATGCCGCTCGCCTGTCATCGGCCCCAAGGGTCTGCCACCAAATGCATCGCAGTGGTGGCAGCCCATCTACGGCGCCAGGGGTTCAGATTAACCCTCATCTAGACGACTGGCTCCTGGTGGGTTCCTCCTTCAGGAGGTGGAGGTCCAGGGACCTGACCCTCTGAACCTGCTCTCACTTGGCCTTCTGATCAACGAGGCAAATCGAACTTCGTGCTTCTCAGGTGATGGCTTCATCGGGCAGAGTCGACTTGTCGAGCCAGAGCTCTGCTCCCTGCTGACAGTGCGGAGGTTCTCTCCTCCTTGCCCAATCATTTCTGGTTGGGCACTTGCGCCTGCCCGGGACTTCCTGCGCCTCTTGGGTTACATGAGCGTGTGCACCCCAGTGGTCCGCCGGCAGACTGCACATGCGCCCCCTTCAATGGGAGCTGGCTGCCCAGTGGTCTCAGCGTCAGGGTCTCTTCGACCAGCTGATCACAGTCACCCAGAGGATGTGGGACACTCTCCAATGGTGGACCATCCCGAGTCACTTGCAGGAAGGGGTTCCGTTTGTCACCTCGAGCCGGCCGGTCGTTCTTCGACCGACGCCTCTCATGAGCTGGGGGAGCCCACATGAGGGTACAACAGAGCCCACGGGTTCTGGACCCCCGAGGAGTCTCGATGCCACATCAACCTGTTGGAGCTCAGAGCAGTCAGACTGGCACTGTCAGCTTTCGCTCCTCAACTCTGGGGTCAAGTGGTTCAAGTCCAGGCGGACAATTCCACGACCATGTACTACCTCAACAAACAGGGTGGCACACACTCCCGTCTGCTGTGCAAGGAGGCGCTCCGGATCTGGACCTTCTTCAGCCGGCTGGAGGCGGATCTCCTAGCCATCCATGTGGCAGGAGTCTGAACCAACTGGCGGATGCTCTCAGCCGCATGAGGCGAGACATCCACAGGTGGTCTCTCCATCCAGAGGTAACTACCACTGTTCTCCTGTTGGGGCAAACCGTTGGTGGACCTGTTTGCCTCCAGGGAGAACACCAAGCTGAGGCTGTACCATGCCCGCCCCCCTCAGCAGGGCTTGCTGCAGGGGGATGCCTTCTTGAGGCCGTGGACCCCAGGCCTCTTTTACGCCTTTCCCCCATTTTCCTTGATCCACAAGGTGTTACTCAAGGCGAGGAGGGACAAGGCGAGGGTGATTCTGGTAGCCCCAGATTGGCCACGCCAGTTGTGGTATCCAGATCTCCTCAGCCTCAGCTGCAGGGCCCCGGAGCGGCTATGTACACGCCCGGACCTGATATCACTGAACCAGGGGAAGGTCTTTCACTCGGACCTTCAATCCCTGCACCTCACAGCCTGGTTCCTGAGTGGCTAGAGTTCCAGGCTTTGGGTCTTTCTGAGGATGTTTACACCGTGGTGGAAGCATCTCGAAAAGAATCAACCAGGAAATGTTATGCCTTCAAATGGAAAAGATTTTCCATTTGGTGTCAGGGAAAAAGCCTGGACCCCTTATCCTGCTCTGTGGCTAACATTCTAGACTACCTTTGGTCTCTCTCCAAAGGGGGTCTTCGGTCATCGACCCTTAGGGTGCACCTTGCAGCCATCTCTGCTTACCGGGCGCGGGCCGGTCAGCTGACGTTGGCTCAGGAGACGGTGATCGGGCACTTTTTCAAAGGCCTGGATCACATATCCCCTCCGGTGCGTGAACCTCCACCTCCGTGGGATCTTTTGCTGGTTTTGGCAAAGCTCATGGGCAAGCCATTCGAACCCATGCACAAGTGTGAGCTCTCGGACTTGTCGTGGAAGACTGCCTTCCTGGTGGCTATCACGTCAGCCAGAAGGACAGGGGAGCTCCAGGCGCTTTTGGTGGACTTCCCTTATCTGGTCTTTCACAGGGACAAAGTTGGCCTGCGCCCCCAACCGAAATTCCTTCCGAAGGTGGTGTCAGAGTTTCACCTCAACCAGGTGTTGACTCTGCCAGTATATTACCCTAACTACACCTCGGATGCCGGGTACAGGCTCCATACTCTGGACCTCAGGCGTGCTCTCTTCTACTATAAGGAGAGGACGGCGGAAATTCGTGGAGAGGTTCACCAGCTGTTTGTCACCTACGCTGAAGCCGCTTCTGGCAGACCTGCAGCTAAGCGGACTATTGCAAGATGGATTACATCATGCATAAGTCTGTGTTATGAATTGGCGGGCAAGGAGCCTCCCAAGGAGATAAGAGCTCATTCTACCCACCATACTGCTGCTTCGGTGGCTGCTTCCAAGGACATCCCTATCCAGGAAATCTGTCAGGCTGCTACCTGGAAGTCAGCGAACACCTTCATTACCCATTACCACATCGACCTTGAGTCACGATGTGATGCTGGTTTTGGGGCCTCGGTTCTCCAATCTCTGTTTCCTAAGTAGGGGGTGTGCGCCTTGCCTCCCTCTTCCCGGAGAACTGCTAGGAGTCTGCCAGACAGTGTGGATGAACAACATATCCACGCTCCTAGAAGAACAGGTTACTCACCTGTAACAGTAGTTCTAGGAGTGGTATATGTTGTTCATCCACATGCACCCACTCGACCTCCCCGGCTTTAGGCGCACAGCCTGGCTTCCAGCGGGCTAGATCTGGCGTCATGGGGTGGAGCCGAGGTATTTACCACCCGGGTGGGTGGGAGGAGCCAGCTTGAAGACTTCCGGCAAGATTTAAAGGGGAAAGGGACAATGCCAGACAGTGTGGATGAACAACATATACCACTCCTAGAACTACTGTTACAGGTGAGTAACCTGTTCTTTTTTCCCACTTGGCCTAGGCCATCAAGTGGTAAGCGGTAGAGGGCCATATTCCAGGACTTCCATGCAGAATGTGGGTTTAGGGGTGGCGGGGAGATAACTTTGCCATGCTTTTTAGTCTCCAAGACCATTTCAAAATCTCTTGTTATGGACCCCCGTCCAGTGATCCCTGAAGTTGACAGGATCTTTGCTCCTGTATGTCTTCATAACCCTCAGGTTTTTGAGGCTAGAAATAAGCCAGTGGTCTTCCAGCTTAGCAAGGCTGAGAGCCCCCCACTTCATCCCCTACATATATAATATATATTTGTCTTTCTCTCTCTTTCAGGGGCTGGAGCCCTAAGACCAGTTAGAAAAGTCTTATTCCCTCTGTCCTCTGGTTGGCTTGTTCCTTTTTCAGTTTATATCCTTTACTTTTCCTATCTCTCAGCTCCCTTGCCTCATCTTTGGTTTTTCTATATCCCCCTTTTTTCTGTCCTCTCCATCAGGACAGAACTGAGGTGGAGGAGGAGTCTACAGCGCCTAACATCCAACCCTCGTGCGTCGTGCAGTGCGTCTGCCTCGGGGCAGCACCTTCGGTGCCAACTCCTCCTCCCCCCAGATAAAAGGGGGCGGACCCAGCTCCACCTCAATTCTTTTCCCACCACGTCCCGCACGTGAAGAGAGAAGATCTACATTCAGCTTGCCAGGAACAGCAAGATTTTCTACAAACCCACTTTTCTTACCGTTTTTCAACGTTTTTTCTAGTTTAACCGATGTCCGTCCGTTTCTGACAGTTTTTGAAGTTTCCCGACAAATGTCTTCACCATCGTATGCCTCGCCTGAACATCATCAAAATAAGTGCGAGTGTGGGAGGCAGATCCCGGCCAAGGACAGCCATTGACACTGTGTGTTTTCCCTCGGGCTGGACCATGACACCATGGCCTGCTCCACCTGCCAGGCATTTACTAGCCGGACCCGCATCTGTCGTCTGAAGCCCCTGAAGCTTTCTTCTGGAAAGAAGATAGATCTGCAGTCCTCAGTACAAGAAGAGAAGTGTCACGGTAAAGACCGTGATTGGGTCCCAGTCTGCTTCTGGCCTCTCCCAAGAAGGCCCGCTCTTTTGGGATCAGGAGAGCATCCGAAATCCTCTCAGGCCAAGGCCCACCCTGGGAGAAGCTGCTGCCGGGCAGACCCCACTATGGGTTACCACCAAGCCCTTGGAGGTGGCTGCGGCTCCACCTCCCAAGGCACTGGGCGCCTGCTGAAGGTGCGCCTCCGGAGCCCAAGGACTCTGCGGCGCACCCCGGTGGCACCCCGTCATTGGTACCACCACCGACGCCAGTCAAAGGGGCAAAGGGTGAGGGATTGGCCGTGGAAGAGCCAACATCCCCGTCACCCAAGTCCTTCTCCCCTCTGGGCCTCTAGGAGGGCTCTCCTTCACGGGCCGACGTCCTGGATACTCACTTTCTGGGCCGAGCGGCCAAACTTTTTTCGAAGGACGAGCTGCAGGAGCTGTTTTCCTTTCGGTGGGGACAGGTCCAGAAGCGGGCCCCCCCCCACCACCACCGTCAGCCCAGACACCGGTACCGGACCCAGCGGGCAAACCACAGCCGGGAGGTGAGCCTTCCGCGTGGAAGTCCCTGGAGTGACCGCCTACACCTCCTTCTAGGGCTCGTTCTCGCACCTGGTTTGGAGACCACCGACGCCGCTCCAGGGACTCTGGAGACCATCCTTGGTCTAGATCACGTTCTCAGAGTCTTTCTCGGTCTTCTAGATGAGAACGCTCCCGACGTTGGTCTCTGCTCTGTCGCCTGTCTCTGGAGCGGAGTCAGTCTTCGGACCGACGTCGGTCCTCCAGTTACCGACGACAGTGGGAGTCTGGTCATAAGGAGAGGTCAGACTATTGTAGATCTTATAGTATATCTCCCTCATCCTCCTCTTCGTCATCTTCCTCTCTCAGCTTGCAGCGGTCCCCGGGAGAGAAGGACCAGCCTTGCTTGCCTCCAGATGATCCAACCTTCATGGACGTCATGAGGCATATCCAGGCCTCCAGTGATTGGGAAACGGAAGACCTGGATCCGGAATGCTGGAGACTGGCTAAGTACCTGAGGCAGAAGGAGCCGAAACCACTGGTGATCCCTGCTTTGGTGGATACTTTCCAGGACCTTACATGGACTACCTGGAAACATCCAGCTTCCGCCCCGGCTGTTCCTAAGAAGTCTGATAGGCTGTACAAGGCCCCGCGGGCAGAATCTTTACTAGCTGAACACCCTCAGGTGGACTCCTCGGTGATCATGGCTGCCCATGATAAATCCAGACAGCCGAAGCACCTCAGCTCACGACCTCCCGACCCGGAGTCTCGCTATTTGGACCAGGTGGGCAAGAAGGTTTATTCTGCCTCCACCTGTTCCATACGGTCCATCAGTTTCTTGACGTGTATGGTCCAGTACCAGAATGCGCTATGGGAGCGGGGACAACAGCTTTTGAAGACCATACCAGATTCTGATCAGAAGACAGAGCTTCTGGAGATCTTGAAATCGGGCTCAGACGTAGGACAATCAGATGTAGGCTCCCATGTCCTGAGAGCCTCATATGACACTGCAGATAAGGCAGCCAGGGCAGCCGCTTTCAGGGTGTGCCTACGACACCATGCCTGGTTGAGAGTCTCGGGCTTTCACCAGGATCTGCAGGCCAGTATCAAGGACTTACCCTTCCATGGTACCGTGCTGTTTGGGCAGGAGATGGAAGCTTTGATTTATTGTCTCCAGGAGTCTGGCAAGTCTATCTGGTCAGTCCGCCAGATGTACCGCGGCAACCAGCGAAGACAATGTAAGCATCCATTTCGTAAGCCCTCAGGTGGCCAAGGTCATGCCCGTGGTAACCAGCAGGGACAGAGAGGCAGCTTCCATAGGAGATCCGGTAACCAGCAGCCTGGAGGTGCTCCTACTCGCGGGCCCAAGTCCTCCCAGGCCTCTCAGCCTACATATGGCTCAGCCCAGTGACTCCCTTCTGCCCCCCTTCCACAGGAAGACCCAGGGGAGACGGTCGGGGGCCGCTTCTCCCTTCATTTTGAAGGGTGGAAGTCGATTACTGCGGACCGATGGGTCCTAGATATTGTCAGGAGAGGACACACGCTGGAGTTCATGGAGTTTCCCCCAAATACTCCACCAAAGCACTCCTGTCATCCTCCTTCTCACATCCCACTAATAGAAGGAGAAATTCAGACCCTCTTGCAGAAAAGGGCAATAGAGGTAGTCCCCTTGCATTAGCGTGGAAAGGGGTTTTACTCCCATCTCTTCCTGGTCCCAAAAAAGACGCAGGATCTTTGTCCCATTCTGGACCTCAGCTCTCTAACATAGAAACATAGACTTTGACGGCAGATAAGGACCACTTGGCCCATTTAGTCTGCCCATTTCCCTACCTACAGGATAGGCCGCAGATCCTAGTTAACCAACAGCCTATTTCTTCCTACCCCCCACAAGAATTGCCTTATGTCTGTCCCATGCATTCTTGAATTCTTCCACAGTTTTAGACCCCACAACCTCCTCAGAAAGGCTGTTCCATGCATCCACTACCCTCTCTGTGAAATAATACTTCCTCACATTGCCCCTGAACTGCCCCCCATCTTTAAATTGTGTCCTCTTGTTCTTGCACATCTGTTTTTCTGAAAGATGCTACCCTCTTGGACTTTGTTGATTCCACTGAGATACTTAAAAGTTTCTATGATGTTCCCCCCTCTCCCTTCTTTCCTCAAGGGTATACGTATTAAGCTCCTTTAGTCTCTCCTCATACGGCTTCTGTTGCAGACCCTGCACCATTTTAGTTGCCCTCCTCTGGACTGCCTCTATCCTGTCTATGTCCTTGCGGAGATGGGGTCTCCAGAACTGGACGCAGTACTCCAGATGGGGTCTCACCAACTGTCTGTACAGAGGGATAACAACTTCCTGTTTTCTGCTGCTGATGCCTCTCCCTATGCATCCCAGTATACCCCCAGCCCTCCCTACTGCCTTCTCATTCATGCTTGCTAACCTTAAGGTCATCTGATATGATTACCCCAGGTCCCTTTCCTTTTTGTTGTTGTTACTAACCCCCCATTGTGTATTCTTCCCTGGGTTCTTGTTTCCCAGGTGCATTATTTTCACTACTTTGCATTGAATCCTAGCTGCCATACGTCTGACCATTCCTCCAACCTTGCCAAGTCCCTTCTCACCCTTTCCACGCCTCCTTGTGTATCAACCCTGTTGCAGATCTTTGTGTCATCTGCAAAGAGGCATACTTTTCCTTCCAGTCCCTCCGCAATGTCACTTATGAAGACATTTAAAGGACTGGACCCAATACTGAACCCTGCGGTACCCCACTAGTAACCCCTCTTTCTTCAGAGTGGACTCCATTTACAATTACCTTCTGTGTCCTGTTGTCCAGTCAGTGTTTTACGCAGGCTACCACCCTGGGACCCACTTCCAGGCTGGTTAATTTGACTATTAATCTTTTGTGGGGACTGTGTCAAATGCCTTGCTAAAGTCTAGGTAGGCCATGTCCACAGCCCTCCCTGGTTTACTGCTTTGGTCACCCAGTCAAAGAAATCTATTAGATTCATTTGACATGACCTTCCCACTGTGAACCCATGCTGCCTTGGGTCCTGTGCCCCACTGGCCTCTAGGTACTCAACTATTCTTTCCTTCAGAAGTGATTCCATCACTTTCCCTACCACAGAGGTCAAACTGACAAGTCTGTAGTTTCCTGCCTCTGTCTTGGTCCCACTTTTATGAAGGGGAATCACATTCGCCTTCCTCCAGTCCTCGGGTACCACACCAGCCTGCCATGATTTATTAAAAAGAGTAGCCAGTAGTTTCATTAGTTCCCCCCCTTAAGTCTTTTAGAATTCTGGGGTGAATCTCATCAGGCCCCATTGCTTTATCCACCTTCAGTTTTAGGAGTTCTTGCAGAACCCTTTCTTCTGTGAAAGGACTGGGATCGACCCCTCATCAAGAGTGCTTCTGTTAATTGTATTAGGCACTTCCCCTCCTCTTTGTGAATACTGTGCAAAATATTTGTTCAGTATCCCTGCTTTTCACTGTCCCCTCTGCCCACCCACGCTCATTCTATTCAGCCTCACTATCCCTCCCTTTGTCTTTCTATGCTCACTGATGTACCTATAAAAGGTTTTATCCTCTTCTTAACTGAGTTGGCTGTCTTTTCCTCAGTTTGGGCCTCTGCTATTCTGACTCCCTCCTGCTTCCTTTGCCTTAACTGGTACAGCTCTCTGTCCTGCTCCTTCTGTGTTACCTTATACTCCGAATGCTGTCTTTCTCTTCTTGACTTTCACAGCCACCTCTTTTGAGAACCATAGTGGCTTTTCTTTCATTTGATTTGTTTATTTGCTTCACAAAAGCTTGTTGCCTCTGTGATGGCAGTTTTGATGATTCCCCATTGTTGCTCCACACCTTCTTCTAGCCTGTTTGCTAGTGCTTTTCTGAAGCACACCCCATATTGGCAAAGTCAGCCCTCCTGAAGTCCAGTACCCTCACTTTTTGTTTGGCTTGACTCTGTAGCTGAGTTTAACGTGAACCACACTGTTTGATGGTCACTTGTTCCCAGATGGCAACCCACTTCTAGATCTGAGATCCTCTCACTACCCCCGTTTGAGAGTACGAGGTCTAAGATTGCTCCCTCATGAGTGGGTTCCGAAACTAGCTGTCTGAGGCCTGCCTTCTGTAGGGCATCAAGAATGGCCCTGCTCTTGGATGTGGCTGCAGCAGATGTGCTACAGTGAACATCTGGCATATTCAGGTCTCCCATCAACAGTATCTCCCCTTTTTCTGCCATTCTAAGAATGCTTTCTTTCATATCCTTGTCCATTTCCTCCCCCTGACATGGGGGTCTGTACACAACCCCTGTGCGGATTGTAGTGCCCTTTCCAGTTTCCAAGGTGACCCACAGTGCCTCCTGTCCTCCTTGTTTACTCTTTTGTTCAGTTGCTTTTATCCCTTCCTTTACATAGAGAGCTACTCCTCCCCCGCCTGTCTCTTCTGTAGGTTATGTACCCTGGTATGTTAACATCCCAGTCATGGTTCTCTGTGTACCATGTTTCTGTGACTACTATAATATCCAGGCATCCCTCTTCCATCAAGGCCACCAGCTCATGGAGCTTGTTGCCCAGACTACGGGCATTGGTACTCATTACCCTCCATTTCCTGATGGCCTTACTCCTTTTTGCCCCATCCCTGTCCTTCTTGCCTTTGTCACTTTCTCCATTTACCCCTGCCCTTCTCCCTATTGACACCTCTATGTTGGTGTTTACCGCACTTACTACTGTGATTTTTTTTTTGGGGGGGGGAGGGGGGCTAGGATTTCTCTGCTCCTTTCCAGTGCCTAAATCTCTCTATAGAGTACAAAAGGTTCAGGATGGTGACCGTCCCCTGTCTACTACTTCTGCTGCACCAAGGGGACTGGCTCTGCTGCCTAGACATACATGCAAGATGCATATATGCATATCGGGGTCTTTTCTCCCCACAGGAAGTTTCTGAGGTTCCACTTCCAAGGGGAGCACTACCAGTTTTGAGTTCTTCCGTTCGGCCTCTCTTCCGCTCCTCGAGTCTTTACAAAATGCTTGGCAGTAGTGGTTGCGGCTCTAAGACACATGGGACACTACATTTTCCCATACCTAGATGATTGGCTACTTATAGCCCCGTCAAGGGCAAGCCTACTTCACGCCCTTAGAGATACCTATACGCTATTCCGAGAGCTGGAGATCACTCTGAATCTACGAAAGTCGTCCCCAGAGCCCAGTCAAAAGCGCGTCTTCATTGGAATGGTCCTGGATTCTATCCAGGGCATGGCCTTCCTCCTCCAGGACAGGGGCGATCGCCTACAAGAGATTGCCGAAGGGATCTCAATAACTCCTCAAGTTCCAGCATGGAACTTCCTCAGGCTACTGGGGCACATGGCGGCGGCCATTCCTGTCACTCCCTTGGCCCGCCTCCACATGCGGATCCCACAATGGATGCTCAGGGTACAATGGGACCAAGGCTACGATGATCTTGACTTCATGGTCAGGATCACCGAGCCAGTCAGGAGAACTTTGCGTTGGTGGATGGACCCCCAGAACCTGGAGAAAGTGGTCAGCTTTTGTCCGGAGTCACCAGGTAAGACTCTTACAACAGGTGCATTAGACCTGGGGTGGGGGGGCGCACCTGGGTGCTTATCAAACTCAAGGGGTTTGGTCACCCGGGGAGCGGTCCCTACATATCAATGTAGTGGAGATGCGAGCGGTTCTCTATGCCTTACAGGCCTTTCAAGAGGACCTGGTGCCAGGCTGTCTTCTGGTTCAAACGGACAATATGGCAGTCGTCTTCCACATCAACAAGCAAGGGGGCACTCATTCGTACCCCC
The DNA here is from genome assembly GCA_016271365.2 of Neoceratodus forsteri. Lineage (NCBI taxonomy): Eukaryota > Metazoa > Chordata > Ceratodontiformes > Ceratodontidae > Neoceratodus > Neoceratodus forsteri. The sequence goes on along the minus strand of JADMNL010000023.1, from coordinate 362,736,357 downwards.
TTTGCTGGAAGGTGATGAGAGTCTGGCACTGGGTGCTGGAGTGGCGCATTCTGCTGTCCGCAGTGCATGTTCTAGGCATCCTCAATGATCTGGCTGACAGCCTAAGCAGGTCTCGATCCAGAGCACATGAGTGGGAGCTGCTACAGTCCGTGGCAGATCAGCTTTTTGACAAGTGGGGTCATCCAGAGCTGGACCTCTTTGCGTCACCACGCAATGTCAAACTGCCAATGTTTTGCTCACGAGAGCACGCGCCTGGAGTTTTCTGGCCAGACGCGTTATCCTTTTGCTGGGCTGGGAGGTTTCTCTGTCTTCCTGCCCTTCCCTCTCATTCAGAGAGTCCTACTAAAGTTACAAGCAGAAGGGGCCCGACTGATTCTCATAGCCCCCAAATGGCCTCGGCAGATGTGGTTCCCACTCCTGCAGCGGTTATCCACGGAGCCTCCAATTCCGCTGCCCATATGCTCACAGTTGCTGTCCCAGGAAGAGGGGTCGTTGGTCCTTCCAGACCTTTGGTCCTTACACCTTCATGCTTGGCTCCTTCAGACGTAGCTCAACACAGATACGGGGTTTCCCTGTAAGTGGCGGCAGTCCTAGTTTTGGCGAGAAAGCCCTCCACCCACTCCGCTTATGCTATGAAGTGGAAGCGTTTTTGTCTCTGGGCCTCGTCACAGCATTTGGAACCCGTTACTTGTCCAGTGAACTCAGCGTTGCAGTATCTCCTCTCCTTGTATCAAAATGGCCTGAGTTACTCCTCTGTCAAGGTGCATATGTGGGCTGTCTCCACCTATCATGCTCTCATTGGAGATAAAGCATTGGCACAATTAGATGTCACCCGCACCTTTTTAAGAGGAATTTTGCATATGAGACCTCCTATTCAGGACCCTATCCCACCTTGGGATCTCCTTTATGTGTTGGAGAAGCTCACCCTCACTCCCTTTGAACCGGCAGCGGATTGTGAGCTGTGTTACCTTTCTTGGAAGGTTTGTTTTTTGGTTACCGGTACCTCAGCTCGAAGCGTTTCCGAGCTTCAGGCTTTGATGTGTAAAGAGCCATAATTGATTTTCCACAGGGAAAGGTTTCCCCTTAGAACAAATCCTAAGTTTCTTCTGAAAGTGGTCTCGGAGTTGACCCTCAACCAGTCGGTTGAGCTGCCAGTTTATTTTCCTTCCCCATTCAATAGAGGGGAGGCTCTCCTTCACACACTGGATGTCTACAGGACTTTGAGGTGTTATGTCAAACAGACGGCTCCGCACCGTCAATCGGAGCTACTTTTTGTGGCCTTTGCTCCACAGTGCTTGGGTAAACCGGTGACCAAGCAGATGATATCGAAGTGGATAGTCCACTGCATTTCCTTCTGCTGAGAGAAATACAATAAGCCCCTACCAGGCCCTGGTTAGGGGTCACTCCACTAGAGAAGTGTCTGCTTCATTCGACGCCCTGAGAAATGTCTATCAGGGACATATGTACGGCCGCTACCTGGAACTCTGCACATACCTTTGTCGAGCATTACAGCTTGGATATCGTCTCCAGATGCCGAGCTAGCTTCGGCCTGGCTGTTTTGCAAGGACTTTTGTCCTGAGGCCTCTGAAGTCAGCATATTCCACCTCCTGGGGTCGTCTACTTCTTCTACGTGGACTGCTTGGTATTCGGTCCTGAAGGTTATAGCCTGATGCAAGAGCTCCCACTCGAAGTAAGATAGTACAGTTACGTAAGAACTTACCATAACAGTAGATCTTCGAGAGGTGCTCTTGCAGCAGGTGTTACTTTCCCACCTGTCTTCCCCTCGAGGTGTGCAGATCCATCTTCATTTACATCTCCTATATTTGCTTCATCTCCTTCTCTTGTTAGGGCTCGTTGCGGGCCTTGGCGGGAGAACTTGGGTGGAGCTGGGTCCGCTCCCTTTTGTACCAGGGCCGATGAGGCGGGGCCAGCGTCTTGGGCGGTCCCTGCTGTATACTGCTGGCTTAGAAGTTTTCTGGATGGTCCTAGTGCCTGCGGCATAGTCCTGAATGTTATAGCCTGCTGCAAGAGCTTCTCTTGAAGATCTGCTGTTATGGTAAGTTCTTACGTAACTGTACTTGGGAGCGAGAGAGGTCTGAGTCCCTAGATCATGCAGTCTCGACCTCTGTCGATCTTGCCTCCTCGGCCACCGGCTTTACGGATCTTCCTTCTGGCCAGGGAACTGAGGGAGGTGGCTGATGAGGTAGAGGTAATCCTCAACCTGATCGACCCTTTGTCGCCGGCCGTGGACAACGACTCATTAGAACGGACTCTGGTCCTAGTATTTCCTGATGGGGAGACTCAACCCGCTGGCGTCCCATCAAGGACCCAGTTCCGGACCCTCAGGTTTCATCAATCCCACCAGTGTCTCCTGATCGACGGAGTCAGCCTCCCCGATCTCGGTTGAGGTCCAGGACCCCCTCGGCCGATCGACTGAGGAAGAGCCATAAGTGCTCGAAGAAGAGGCAACGCCACAGGTCATCCTCATCCTCCTCGGATGAGGAGAGGCTCCGACAAACTCCGGTGCAATGAGGACCTTATGTGGCAACAGCTGATCCTGACCGGGCAGAAGCCGGTTCCGCCGCCCACCCCGGCCATTACTTGGATTTCGCCTCCTAGGCCGAAGCCGATCTCTCTGGAACCAGAGTCTCTGGTTCCTCCTCCCATGGGGTCGGCTCATCAACCGGTTCAGCCTATTCCGGTCTCTCCACCTATTCTGGTGGAACCGCCACCTAAGCAGCCTATGGGAGGGGCTCCCTCGAAAGTGGGCAGACTAGACAGCGGACTTCCCTGTCATTGGTCACAGTCACCCTGGACCTCCCATGGCAGATCGAAGGTAATTTAGGCAGTAGACTGCTGTATCATGACTCTTCGGACTCTGATGTCACAGGGCTCCACTCTCATCCTGGGGATGATGAGTCGTTCGTTGGCACAGGGATGGAGGAAGACCCTCCCTCCTTCCAAGGGATTCTCCATCTCATTTCCAACTCCACAGGAATGCCCCTGGAACCTATCCAGAAAAAGACGGAGTATCCTCTCACAGATATCCTAAAGAGAGGAGGGGATTCCCCGACCGAGGCCTTTCCAGTGGCCAAAGCCATTGTTGTCCCAGCCCTTGAAGTTTGGCAGCACCCTGCCTCATGCCCTGCACCATTGGCCCGCAAATACGCGGTGCCCATGGGGTCCTTGCGGGGTTCACAGAGCACCCTTCGGCCGAGAGCCTGGTGACTGCCTCTGTGTTCAGGCATACTGGTCGTTTGGCTGACACTGACTGACTTCCGGACAGAGTCCAAAAATTTGGACCACTCTGCCCGAAAGGGTTATGCGGTCTCTTCTTTGGGCCTTCGTCAGGCCAGCTTGGCTGTCATTATGGCACACTTCTCTCATGCTCTTCTCGGGTCATTAGACAAAGTCCCCCCATATCTCCCTGCGGACTTGCAGACCACTGTCATATAGGTCCGTGACCAGGGCCGTGCTGTTGCCAAACAGCAGCTCCAGACTGCCCTGGACATCTGGGATTGTTGTGCCTGCTCGAGGACCGCCGCTGGGCTTGGCTGAGGCTTTTTTCCTTTCTGTTGGATACTCAGCACAAGTTAGCTGATGTGCTTTTCCTGGTTACCGACTTGTTCAGCCCAGGAGTGGCTGGTCACCTACAGCGCATAGAGCAGTCCAGTGCCACCTTGGATGCCACTTCTGCCAAGGGTTCTTCAGGCAAGAACCAGCAGAAACAGCCTTTTCGGCACTCTTCTTCTTCAGTCTTGCAGCCCTCCTATCAAGGCGGACAGCAGCATCAGCAGCAGGCTCAAGCTTGGTGCCCTCGGCTCAATCCTAGACCCCAACAAGCCCGCAAAGGAGGCCGAGGGTCAGGCCCTGGAGCCTCCTCCTCCAAGCCTGCCCAATGCCAGGATGGGGGTTGCCACCCCTATCTCCGTCACGCCAGCTCTGGGCCCTACTGTGGGGGGGTTGGCTACGCCACTTCTTTTCCGCCTGGTCCGCTATCACTCCGGACAGGTAGGTTCTCGAAGTGGTTGGTCGGGGACTGCCTCTAGAGTTCGGGCAGTACCCTCCCAGCCAAGCCCGTGTTTCTCGGGTAGAATGGATTTCCTCGTCCACCCAGTCTGCTCTTCGAGATGACATAGCTCAGCTCCTCCGCAAGGAGGCAGTAGCTCCTGTGGCGGATCCTCCAGAAGACCCTGGCTTTGTCTCCAAGTACTTCTTGGTGCCCAAGCGGACAGGGGGTTGGCGCCTCATTCTAGATCTCCATGACCTGAATCGCTTTCTCAGGTCTCGCATCTTTTGCTGGTCACTCTGTCCCAGATCATAACATCCTTGGAGCAAAACATTTGATTCTGTTCACTGGATCTGGAAGACGCGTTCTTTCATGTCCCAATCCATCCGTCCCATCAGCAGTTTCTCCGCTTCAGGGTCGAGGGGACCCTGTACGAGTTCCGAGCCATGCCGTTCGACCTTTCGGCCCCACGGGTCTTCACCAAATTCTTTGCAGTGGTGTTGGTCCATCTTAGGCGTTGAGGAATCGGAATCTACCCTTATCTCAATGATTGGCTCCTGGTAGGTTCCACCCAACAGGAGGTGGAGAGGTCCAGGGATCTGGCCCTCCAGACCTGCTCCCAGCTCGGCCTCCTGATCAACGAGGCCAAGTAGGAACTTGTGCTTTCCCAGGTGATGGGCTTCATCGGGGCAGGGGCAGAGCTAGACTCTTGACAATCCAGACCTTGGTTCCCGGCAGACAGGGTGGAGGTTCTCTCCTCCTTTGCCCAGTCTTTTCTGGTTTGGCACTTGTGCCCTGCCTGGGTCTTTCTGTGCCTTCAGGGTTACATGGCAGTGTGCACCTTGGTGGTCCATTGGTCCAGGTTGCACACGCGCCCCCTCCAATGGGAGCTGGCCGCCCAGTGGCCTCAGCGATATGGTCATTTCAACCAGCTGATCACTGTAACCCAGACGATGTGGGACGCTCTCCAATTGTGGACCACCCCAGACCAGTTGCAGGAAGGGATCCTGTTTGTCCACCCTGAGCACAACGGTTGTCCTCTCAACTGATGCACCTCTCATAGGCTAGGGAGCCCACATGGAGGACAACAGGGCCCACGAGTTCTGAACCCCCGAGGAGTCCCGATGCCACATCAACCTGTTGGAGCTCTGAGAAGTCAGATTGGCACTGTCAGCTTTCGCTCCTCAGCTTCAGGGTCAAGTGGTTCAAGTCCAGATGGACAATACCACGACCTTGTACTACCTGAACAAACAGGGTGGCACGCACTGCCGTCTGCTGTGCAAGGAGGCGCCCTGCATTTGGACCCTCGTAAGCTGGTTGGAGGCGGATCTCCTAGCCATCCATGGGGCTGGAGCCTCGAACCAGCTGGTGGAAGCTCTCAGCCGCATAGGACAGACATCTCACGAGTGGTTTCTCCATCCAGAGGTAGCTTACAGCCTGTTCTCTTGTTGAGGCAAAAAGATGGTGGGCCTGTTTGCCTCCAGGGAAAACATCAAGCTGAGGCTGTATCATGTCCGCCCCCCTCAGCAGGGCTTGCTGCAGGGGGATGCCTTCTGGAGGCCGTGGACCCCAGGCCTCCTCCATGCCTTCCCTCTATTTCCCCTGATCCACAAGGTGTTACTCAAGGTGAGGAGGTACAGAGCGAAGCTGATTCTGGTAGCCCCAGACTGGCCACGCCAATTCTGGTATCCAGATCTCCTCAGCCTCAGCTGCAGGCTGCCAGAGCGGCTTTGCACTTGCCTGGACCTGATATCTCTCAACCAGAGCAAGGTCTTCCATCCGGACCTTCAATCCCTGCACCTCACAGCATGGTACCTGAGCGGCTAGAGTTCCAGGCTTTGGGTCTCTCCGAAGATGTCTACACCATTGTGGAGGCATCTTGAAAGGAATTGACCAGGAAATGTTGCGCCTTCAAATGCAAGAGATTTTACATTTGGTGTCAGGGTAAGGGTCTGGACCACTTATCCTGTTCTGTGGCTAACATTCTCGACTACCTTTGGTCTCTCTCCAAAGGGGTCTACGGTCATCGACCCCTAGGGTGCATCTGGCAGCCATTTCTGCTTACCAGGTGCAGGACGGTCAGGCGACATTGGTGCAGGAGACAGTGGTCGGGAGCTTTTTTAAAGGCCTGGATAACATATGCCCTCCTGTGCATGAACCTCCACCTCCGTGGGATCTGACGCTGGTTTTGGCAAAGCTCATGGGCAAGCCATTCGAATCCATGCACAAGTGTGAGCAGTCACACTTGTGGAAGACTGCCTTCCTGGTGGCTATCACGTCAGCCAGAAGGACAGGGGAGCTCCAGGCGCTTTCAGTGGACTCCCCTTGTTTGGTCTTCCACAGGGACAAAGTTGTCCTGCGCTGCCACCCAAAATTCCTTCCGAAGGTGGTTTCAGAGTTTCACCTTAACCAGGTGTTGACTCTGCCAGTTTACTATCCTAACTACACATCGGATGCAGAGTACAGGCTCCATTCTTTGGACCTGAGATGTGCTGTCTCCTACTACAAGGAGAGGACGGCGGATATTTGTGGAGAGGTTCACCAGCTGTTTATCACTCACGCTGAAGCCGCTTCTGGCAGACCTGCAGCGAAGCGGTCTATTGCAAGATGGATTACATTATGCATATGTCTTATGCTATGAGTTGGCTGGCAAGGAGCCTCTGAGGGATAAGAGCTCATTCTGCCTGGCAAACTTCAGCATCGGTGGCTGCTTCCAGGGACCTCTCCATCCAGGAAATCTGTTGGGCTGCTACCTGAAAGTCAGCAAACACCTTTGTCACCCAATACCACATCGACCTTAAGTCACGCTGGGATGCTGGTTTTGGGGCCTCGGTTCTCCAATCTCTGTTCCCTAAGTAGGGGCTGTGCGCCTTGCCTTCCTCCTCCCTGAGAACTGCTTGGAGTCTGCCAGAGAGTGTGGATGAACAACTTATACACGCTCCTAGAAGAACAGGTTACTCACCTGTAACAGTAGTTCTAGGAGTGGTATATGTTCATCCACATGGACCCACCCAAACTCCCCGGCTGCGGACGCACACAACCTGTCTTCCAGCAGGCTAAGATCTGGCATTATGGGGCGGAGCTGAGGTATATACCACCTGGGTGGGTGAGCGGAGCCAGCTTTAAGACATCCGGCAGATTTAAAGTGGAAGGGGACAATGCCAAACTGTGTGGATGAACAAAATATACCACTCCTAGAACTACTGTTACAAGTGAGTAACATGTTCGTTCTGCTCACTGGATTTCCAGGACACTTTCTTTCACATCCCAATCCATCCATCCCTCCTGCGGTTCCTCCACTTCAGGGCCGAGGGAACCCTATAAGAATTCTGAGCCATGCCATTTGGCTTGTCATCGGCCCCACAGGTCTTTACCAAATGCATTGCAGTGGTGGCAGCCCACTTCGGGGGGGAGAGGTCAGAATTTACCCTTACCTTGACGATTGGCTTTTAGCAGGTTCCACCCAGCAGGAGGTGGAGAGGTCCAGGGATATGGCTCTCCAGACCGGCCCCCAACTCAGCCTCCTGATCAACGAGGCCAAGTCGGAACTTGTGCCTTCTCAGGTGATGTGCTTCATTGGGGCAGAGCTCAACTCTCATCAAGCCAGAGCTCGGCTCCTGGCAACAGGGCGGAGGTTCTCTCCTCCTTTTCCCAGTCATTTCTGGTTGGACAATTGCACCCTGCCTGGAACTTTCTGCGCCTTCTGGGTTACATGGCAGTGTGCACCTCCGTGGACCGTGGGGCGCGGTGGCACATGTTCCCCCTCCAGTGGGAGTTGGCCACCCAGTGCTCTCAGCACCATGGTCATTTCAACCAGCTGATCATTGTGACCCAGAAGATGTGGGGCGTGAACTGTCCTAGACCGGTTACAGGAAGGAATCCTGTTTGTCTGCCCTGAGCTGACGGTCGTCCTTACAACCGATGCCTCTCATGGGCTGGGGTGCCCACATGGGGGACAACAGGGCCCATGGGTTCTGGATCCCTGAGGAGCCCCTTTATCATATCAACCTGTTGGAGCTCAGAGGAGTCAGACCGGCATTATTAGCTTTCGCTCCTCAACTCCGATACAATACCATGACCATGTACTACCTCAACAAACAGGGCGGCATGCATTCCCGTCTGCTATGCAGGGAAGTGCTCTGCATTTGTACACATGTGAGCCATCTAGAGGCAGATCTCCTAGCCTTCCTCATGGTTAGCAGCCTCAAACCAAATAACGGGTGCTCTCAGCCGCATAGGCGAGACATGTCATGAGTGGTCTCTCCATACAGATGTAGCTTACGGTCTGTTCTCCCACTGGGGCAAACCATTGGTGGACCTGTTTGCCTCCAGGGGAAAAAACTAAGCTGAGGCTGTTTCATGCCTGCCCCCCTCAGCAGGGCTCGCTGCAGGGGGATGCCTTCTTGAGGCCGTGGACCCCAGGCCTCTTCCATGCCTTCCCTCCATTTCCCTTGATCCACAAGGTGCTCCTTAAGGTGAGGAGGGTCAAAGCGCAGATGATTCTGTTAGCCCCAGACTGGCCACGTCAGTTCTGGTACCCAGATCTCCTCCGCCTCAGCAACAGGCCCCTGGAGCAGCTTTCAGCATGCCTGGACCTGATCTCACTCAGTCAGGGGAAGGTATTCCATCTAGACTTTCAATTCCTGCACTTGACAGCCTGGCACCTGAGCGGCTAGAGTTCCAGGCTTTGAGTCTCTAAAGATATCCTCACAGTAGTGGATGCATCCAGGAAGGAGTTGACCAGGAATGTTATGCCTTCAAATGGAAAAGATTTTCAATTTGGTGTCTGTGCAAGGGTCTGGACCCTCTGTTCTGTCCAGTGACTAACATTCTCGACTTCCTTTGCTCTTTGTCCAAATGAGGTCTTCGATCATGTTCTCTTAAGGTGCACCTGGCAGACATCTCTGCTTACTGGGCATGGTCCGGTCAGCCGATGGCGCAGGAGACAGTGGTCGGGCACTTTTACAAAGGCCTGGATCACATATCCCCTCTGGTGCGTGAACCTCCACCTCCGTGGGATCTACTGCTGGTGCTGGCAAAGCTCTTGGGCAAGCCATTCGAACAAGTGCACAAGTGTGAGTTGTCTCACTTGTCGTGGAAGACGGCCTTCCTGGTGGCTATCACATCTGCCAGAAGGATAGGGGAGCTCCAAGCGCCCTTGGTGGACTCTCCTTATCTGGTCTTCCACAGGGACAAGATTGACCTGCTCTCCAACCTGAAATTCCTTCCGAAGGTGGTGTCAGAGTTTCACCTTAACCAGGTGTTGACTCTGCCAGTGTACTGCCTGAATTACAGGCTCCATACTTTGAACCTGAGACGAGCTCTCTCCTAATTGTAAGGAGAGGATGGCAGAGATTCGGGGAGAGGTTTGCCAGCTGTTTGTCACCTACGCTGAAGCTTCTTCTGGCACACCTGCAGCAAAGTGGACGATTGTTCGATGGATTACATTTTGCATTACTCTGTGCTACGAGTTGGAGGGCAAGGAGCTTCCCAAAGGGGGATGAGAGTTCATTCTGCCTGCCATACCGCTGCATCGGTGGCTGCTTGCAGGGACATACCTATCCAGGAAATCTGTCGGGCTGCTACCTGGAAGACAGGAAACGCTTTCATTACCCATTACCACATTGACCTTGAGTCACGACAGGATGCCGGTTTTGGGGCCTCAGTTCTTCAATCTCGGTTTCCCAAGTAGAGAGTGTGGGCCTTGCCTCCCTTCTCCCAGAGAACTGCTAGGAGTCTGCCAAGAAGTGTGGATGAGCAACATATCCATGATCCTAGAAAAACAGGTTACTTGCCTGTAACAGTAGTTCTAGGAGTAGTATAAGTTGTTCATCCACACGGACACATCCAACCTCCCTGGCTGTGAATGCACAAACCTGGCTACCAGCAGGCTGAGATCTGGCGTCATGGGCGGAGCTGAGGGTTATACCAACTGGGTGGGTGGGAGGGAGGGCCAGCTTGAAGATTTCCAGCTGATTTAAAGGAAAGGTACACTGCCAAGAAATGCGGATGAGTAACATATGCCACTCCTCGAACTACTGTTACAGGTGAGTAACCTGTTTTTTTCCTGCTGTGCCCGGTTCCAAAGGACCCCATAAAGAAGGTACCGGTGTGATAGACCCTGGACCACCTCGCTCAAATCAAGTTGATTATTCCAGTGCCTCCCATTGAGCAAGGCCAGGAACTGTTCTTGATCTGAAACACCTAAGCAAGTTTGTTCACCGCACGATCTTAAAGATGAAGTCCCTGCATTCAGTCATCCGAGTTGTCCAGCTGGGGGATTATATAGGGTCCATAGATCTGAGGGTTGCGCCGGTGGTCTCATCAGAGGTTGCTCAGGTTCACAGTCCTGGGACAGCACTTCCAGTACAGGATGCTCCCATTTGGGCTAGTAACAGCCTCCAGAGTTTTCTCGAAGGTGCTCATAGTCCTGGTGGCTGAACTCTGCCAAAAGGGACATCATGTCTGTCCCTACCCGGGCGATCTCCTCATTCGAGCACCGTCTGCACCATTGGCAAGGAAGTCGGTGACCAGAAGGAGATGTTGGACTCCCACGGCTAGGTGGTGTGACAGGGTGGAATAGGACCCTGTCCCAGTTGTTATGGAGAAAGTGTTTAAATGCAAGATCTTTCCTTTTCTGTCTCTTCTCTGTCTGGTTGCTCAACCAAATTTTCCTGTGATACTTCAGACTTGATCAAACCGACAGGCTCGCAGTTCTTTGCCTTTCACTGTCTCTCTTTTCTGTTGCTGTCGGTTTTCCTTCCTTGCATATATGCTAATATTAAAAATATGTGCAAATCATTGTGTGGAAATGTAACTGATATTGGGATCCCTTTTGTTTATAAAAAAAAAATATGGCATTACTGTTGAAATGTATATAATTATGGTTTGAGATGATTGCAGAAAGCTATTGTAAGCTCAAGTGGTTACCCCAGTTCAATGTTTCGGCCTTTTGCAAAAGCAGTGGAAATGGGGCCTCTCAGCTGAAGAACACTGTTCTAGCAGCTCCTTCCTGATATGTACAAACACAGGATGCTTGCTTAGGATGGTGGTTGAAAGGACTTGTAAGAGCTAAGCCACAACTGCAAGAAAGATTAGAAGAAAAAGGGACACACAGACAAAGAAAAACTATTTCATTTCTTTTCTGTACATAGTTATTGTGAACAAGGTTATTTATTTTACTGCTACTGTTGTTAAATATTTTTGGTGAATTCTACAACTGCTTCTGGTTTCCCTATGATTCTGACCTGTGTGTCGACGACAGGTGGTGAACCAGGAGAAGTGCTCTACAAGCCGACACAGACCTGGAGTACCAAGGAGCAGTGTTCCAAATGGACGAGGGGAAGCTCTTTCACTCTGCAGCCAGGAAGGAGACCCTGCTGAGAGAGATTCAGTGGTTGAGGAGCCATTCGTCAGTTTCAGCTCACTACCTTCTCTGAATTCTGGATCTCATAACGGCAGTGATAGAACTAGGTCTGTGGGCTTGCCTTCACATGCGGTCCCTGCAGATCGAGTTGCTGTCAGCCTGGGATACGACCTCATAAGATTATCCGACCAGGATCCCCTTTTCACCACGACTGCGGCGGTCTCTGAGTTGATGAGTGAGTTTGGAGAATCTGAACAAAGGGTATACCTTGGAAGTCCCCCCAGAGTTGATTCTGACTTCCGATGCCAGCCTGTCAGGTTAGTGGCAGTCCTGGACTACATTCCCATTGAGGAGATTTTTGTCAGTGCAGGAACAGCACCTGCACAGAAATGTTCTGGAGATGAGTGCTGTGCTCCTCACTCTCATTCATTTTCAATGTTGGGTACAGGCAAAAGTCATGAAAATAAGGTCAGACAATGCTGTCATGGTGGCGTACATAAACAGTCAAGGTTGGCAGAAAGAGCAGGGTGATGATGAAAGAAGCCACCGATCGACTGTCGTGGGTGGAGGAGAATCTTCTCTTGACTGTCAGCAGTTCACTTGGCAGGAGAGTTGATCATTCAAACCGATTGGCTAAGCCACAAAAATGTCCATCCAGGGAAGTGGATGTTGAACCCGAAGGTGTTTGACTTTCTTTATCAAGGTTTGGTCATTCTCAGATTGACCTGTATGCCTCCAGCTACAGTGCTCCAGTTTGTCAGCTGCTACTGGTGTCCACAGGCAGAGGCATTGGGCACCCTGTTAGTAATGTGGAATTTCGGCAGAGAATGTGCCTTCTCTCCTCTGCCATTCTTCCCCAAGGTCATATGCAAAATAAGGCACTCAAAGAGGAAGCTTCCTTCTAATAGCTCCGGAGTGGCCCAGAAGACCATGGTTCTGAGACTTAGTAAACCTAGCTCATTGTGCATCACTTCACCTTCCAATGTGGGGGATCTTCTCTCACAGGGTTCCATTCTGCATCAAATCTGGGAGTGATGCATCTCACGGCCTGGCTCCTGAAAAGAAGAGACTCCTGAAATAGGGTTTTTTTTTTTTAAGAAGGTGCTGGGACACCCTGATGGCTGCTAGGAAGATTTGCACATCAGCAGCTCGTGTATGAGCCACTTATTCGGCTTGGGGCCAAGGAAAAAAAATATCTGGCCTTATAAAGTCACGGTTCTGCAGATTTGGGATTTCCTGCAGGAAGACGTGGAAAAAGGTTTGGCCTTGAGTACCCTGAGCGATCAAGTGTTGACCCTTGGAGTTTTCTTGGGTTTGTTCTAGGGGCTGACTGGGAGGTTTATTTGTTTTCTGCAGCTGTCACCAGAAGTTGACCTCTGTCCCATTCCCTTGTTCCCCAATGGGACATGAATCTGGTTCCGAATGTTCTTTGTGAGGAGGCTTTTGAACCACTTTCATCTGTACTGTTGGAATATGCTGTCTTACGAGATGTGTTTCTTAGTGGCTATGTGCTTAGCCAGGAGGATATGAGCGCTCTAGCCTTTGTCTCACAAAGAACCATACCTTGTCATACATAAGGAGAGGATGGTGCTCAGAACAGTCCCGTCTTTTATTCTGAAAGTCCCTACAGCCTTCCATGAGAACCAAGAAACCTGTCTCCCATCCTTCTGTCTGCAACCTACTCACCCAAAGGAGGAGGAGTTGCAGAAGTTAGATTTCTGATGGGCCGTTAGGACATACCTTACATGGACTGCTGAGTTCCGAAAATTGGATAGGTTGTTCGTTCTTTTCAGAGCGGCCAAGCATGGACAAAAAAACCTCCAAGGCCACCCTAGCTAGGTGGGTAAGGGCCTTCATTGCCAAGGCCCATGTCACAGAGAATAAGAGGCCTCCGACTTCTCACTGAGGCTCACTTCACCAGGGCTATGGTCTTCTTCTGTGCGGAGAGAGAGAGAGAGATGCTGCGTCTGTTTTAGAGTTATAAAAGGCAGCTGCGTGGTCCTTGGTCCACACATTCACCAAGCACTACAGACTGGATGTTCACAGCTTTGCTGATGCGGCCTTGACCTCAAAGATTTACAGGTGGCAGTTGGCAGGTAAATTCCTTTCCTGTACATGGTTGTTGTATGGGACAGTAGTCTTCCCCCAACCAGTTTCTTGTTTGGGTAGTGCTTCTTAGAACCCAGTTGTAATGACTACCCATTGGCAATGTGGAGCACTACAGAAAGAAGAAATTTCTTCATACTTACCATAATTTCCTTTTCTGTTGGCTCCTACATTGTCAAAGGAACCCGCTCAGGAAACTTGCTCCTGACGAAGAATATTGTCTGGTATGCCAGCGTGGGGATGTCCATTGTTCTCTTATAAACTCTGGTTGTAAGCCTGTCTGGAAATCCCTCTGTAGTTTACGTGCTGCGCTCTTGTTTATATAGATATGCAAAAAAAAAAGGCAGTTCCAAATTAGAATGTTGGTTGTTAGCGCGTAGATTTAACAGGTTCGAATTTGAGGTTAACTAAGGGTGCCTTCATTATTGCAGGGTGAATGCTTACACTACATGCAGTCCTTTTCCATTTAATAGGTCTGTTTTAGTTGATTCTGTAGGACCTTCTAAGACACAGACATTTGGAAGAAGAGCCTCGATCACTCACTTTTTGTCATCTGACGCAAGACATAAAATAAGTGGATTCACATCACAATTTGTGAATCAAAAACCGGCAATTGCGAATCAATTTCAATTTTGATTTGCGACAAGTGCTAATCGAAGTTTTCAGGTTCTTAGGTTTTGGAATGCGTAAATGGCACTATTTCTAGCCATCTCCCCCACATTTTTGACCCACCATTGCTAATCAACTTCAACCAAGTGCTAATCATTTTTCATGTTGATGAGCAAAGGCCACTAATCAAGTCTCCGATACTAATTTATGCCTTGCTGATGCAGTAGGCCACTGTTTACTATGTTTTATTCTGGACCTATCTGTTGTAGACAGCTGATTTGTGTGTTTTTTCATGCCAAGTTGGCTGGTAGAATATTTATTGCTATATTCAGAGCACTGCATGGACAGTACTGACTGGAGAGTTGCTGCTGTATGGAATCCTCATGTGCCCAGGATTCTGCTCTGTTAGCCTTGGGCTGTGCCATGTCCCCTAGTAGTGGTGCACCATATCCAGTTGTAATGACTACATATTGGCAATGTAGGAGCTAACATAAAAGGGAAATTAGGGTAAGTATGAAGAAATTTCTTCTTCATGAACTATTGTAGGCTGGGCATGCCTTTCCTGGTCAGCAAATTAAACAGCTAGAGAGGGTTAAGTTTTGTAGACCACTGAGAACTAGCTGCACAGAGTTAACCATTCTGGAGCGGGGGAAGGGGGTACTAGTCCTAAGAACACAGTGTAGGCAACTTCTGGGTGGATACATTTTTGTACTGAGTGATGGAGCCGTGATCATTGAGCACCGTGTTTAAGACCGTGTACCTTGGCCATACGAGTAGTGTAGCATTGCATGCTTGTTGTGATACTGTGATGTTCTCTTCCTTTCTGTAGCTTCTGAATGAGCTGAGCGTTGTGGAGGCAGAGCTTCTGCTGAAATCTTCCAGCCTGGTTGGTAGCTACACTACAGGTCTGTGCCTCTGCATTGTGGCGGTGCTGCGCCGTTACCACTCCTGCCTTATCCTGAATGCTGACCAGACTGCACAGGTGTTTGAGGGGTAAGAGTTGGCCGATTGGTCAAGTATGATGATAACCAGTTGTCATATTACAGTTTGTGTACTGCATGTTTCTGTTTGCCAGGAGTTTACCCTGTGTCTATTCTCTGTTTCCTATTTCAGTTTGTGTGGCGTAGTAAAACACGGAGTTAACCCCTCGGACTGTTCATCAGCTGAGCGCTGTATCCTGGCTTACCTCTATGATCTCTACACCTCCTGTAGCCACTTGAAGAGCAAATTTGGAGAGCTGTTCAGGTAGGATTGGGAACAGTGGTGGTGGGGATCTCATCAACTATGGAATATACTCTGAGAATGAGAGAGAGAGAGCATTCAGACCCTGAGGAGATCACTTGGTTAGTGAGAACTTAGGCTGTGCAAATGGCAGTCAAAGGCACTATTACTGTGCTAACTTTCTGCCTGTTGCCGAGGAGTTTAAATGGTAGGATCAAATTCCTGAATTCGGACATCCGTAAAAGAAAACATATGGTCGTCCATCAAGTGATTAATGAGTTTACAGGGTTAGCATGTGCTTGTAATACAACTGCAATGATCAACAGTTCACTAAAGGCTGTGTGACAGGGTTGAATAAGGCCCTGCCCCATTTGTTATGCAGAAAAAGTTTAAATGCAAGTGTCTCTTCTATCCTCTCTTTTTCTGTCTCTTCTCTGTCTGGTTGCACAACCAAATTTTCTTGAGACCTAGGGAACTGATGACTCCCGATGGTTTCGCAATTCCCTGCCTCTTGCTATTTCTCTGCATTCCCTTGCTATCTATGTCTCCCCCAAAAAAAAACATATCTGCGGGTATAAAAATAGATGTAAATCTTTGTTTTATTTATTTAATAGACTTTAGGATTGCAACCTTTGAATCAGGGACTCATTTACAAAGGCTCCACGTCAGAAAAACAAACATAAACACTTAATACATATAGACATAGAATGGTAGCTAAAGGTTACAGTTCTTTTAGTTATACATTATTGCAGAATCAAGATCAATTATACACTGCATTGAACGTGTTACAGAGAGCTGTATTTTACAGTTTTCAGGAGAACAATAAGTTTGCTGATAGAGGGTGGGAGTAACAGGTTTGATATTTACAGTGAAGTAGAGAATTAGACAGATACCTTGTGAGTGCAGCGAAAGAGGCATTGTTAATAGGTAATGTTTGGGGGTAGCCCTGTCGGTAGGAGCTCAGTGGTGGGGTGGTCCCATAAGATGATAGATGACCCAGCACTAGCTGGTACATTGGCAGTGCTGTGACGCGAGAATGTGCTCTTTGAGGGCTGACTTGAGTGGTCCTAATTTGGAGATGGAGGAGATGTCAGGGGGAGTTCATTGTACCAAGCTGGGGCCCTGTGTGGGAATGACCTTTGGGCTAAGGAGGTTCTAACCCTCGGGATGGACCACACCTGTCGGTTGGCAGTGCGGGTGTTCACCGAGGCGTGGGAGGATAGGAGAGAGGCAGAAACCTCCAAGGGGGTAAGCTCCAGGTGTATTTTCTTTGTGAGGAGGCATGTTTGATAAAATAGCCTTTCATCCAGGGTAAAGAGATTTGTCAGGGCATATAGGGTACAGGTATGGGTACGCTAGTCTGCCCTGGTGAGTAGTCTGCATGCTTTGTTTATGGCAAAGTGGATTTTGTTAAAGGCTGTGGTGTCAGCAGCCGAGTAGATAGTGAGCCCATAATCTACTAGAGAGAGGATTGAGGAGGTGATGGCCAGATTAAGGGTTTTCGGAGGTAGGCAATCCTTGTGCCGATAAAATAGGCCTATACAGACATTTATGGCTGATGATAGTGTCAATGTGTGAATGGAAGGAGAGGCTGGAATCAAATGTAAGGCCCAAGTATTTATATGTATGGACCTGTTCTAGAGGAAGGAGAGAGTGGGAGAAGACTGTTAATTGCGCATTCTTGGCTTTATTCTGTCAATGGGCAAAGAGCATAGTCTTTGTCTTTTTTACAGTGACCACAAGTCTTTGGTCTATGAACCAGTTTTCAGTCTGGTTAAATGTGTGTTGGAGGGATGACTGCAATACAGTGGGATCTGGGTGTGAGGCAAAAAGAACCGCGTCGTCCGCATAGAGTAGTAGGTTGCCGGAGCAGGAATTGAGCAAGGTATTTTGGTAGATGCTGAATAACAGAGGGCTGAGGATGGAGCCCTGGGGAACCCCAGAGCGGACTGGCAGGGTGGTTGAGAGGATGTTGTTTATTTTGACACATTGTGATCTAGCTGTGAGGTAACTGGTAAATCAGGAGATGGGTCCTTGGGACAGGCTTATATGGCGGAGTGTGCTTAAAAGTAAGGGGTGGGAAACTGTATCAGAGGGCTTTGACAGGTTGATGAAGACAGCTCCAGCTAGCTGTTTTCTGTCCAGGGCAGAGTGAATAAAATTAGAGAACTCTGTGAAAGCCGTAGTTGTACTGTGCCCAGATCTGAAGCCATGCTGCTCCCTGCAAAGTAGGTACTCAGTGAGTTGGGTGGCTATAATTTTTTCAAGGGCTTTCCAGAGTGGTGGGAGAATGGATATGGGACGGTAGTTATTGGGGGACGTGCTGTCACCACTGTTCGGTATTGGGGTGACTGTGGCAGTCTTCCAGGCTGCTGGGAACTGCCCCAGACTTAGGGAGCAGTTAATGAGGTCAGTCAGTGGGGAGAGGACTGTATCTAGTACTAGATGTAGGATTCTCATGTCAAAAAAGTCTTTGCAAGAGCCACTGAGTTCTTTCATAAGAAAAGGCTTTGCCTCATTCGTAGAGACCACCCTGAGATGGAAGGGGGGATGTTGGGTGTTTGGGGGCGGGGTTGCAGGAATGGGGTCGAAAAAGTTATTTGGGAGTACTGCACTAAGGTCAGAGAATGATGAGTTGAGGCAGCTGGCGATGGCCAGCGGGTCGGTGGTAGGGACATTGTTGACAGTTAGTTGGGGGTGGGGCCGGGATTTGCCATTGAGTTCCTTGATATTGTCCCAAAACTACCGAGCATTCCCCCAGGAGGAGATAAGGGCTGTTTTGTAGTAGCCTGATTTAGCCTGTTTAATGGCCCAAGTGCATCTGTTACAAGCTGCTTTATAGGCTTGCCTGTCCGTCTGCGTGCCGGATGTGACTGCTTTATGCCAGAGATCATCTCTGTGCTTTAGCTGTTGGAGCAATGCAGGCGTGACCCAGGGGGCATTACGTTTCTTTGATTGCAATTTTGCTAGTGGGGCATAGAGGTTGCATGCTTTATTAAAAGAACAGGTGAAATAATCAAGGGCTTCATCTATAGTAGGGGCCCTGGAGATGGGGGACCAGTCCCATTGAGTTAAGTATTTTCTTAGTTTTGTGAGGCCTCTGGGTCTGAGATGACGCTGGGCAATATAGTTTGGTTTGAGTTTCTGCTGAAGAGAAGACTAGAAAAAAAGGGGATGGGTTAGTGATTGCTTAGAGAGTCTGGAAGGACCACCAGCTCAGAGATTCTGTGGGGATGGTTGGTGAGGAGAAGGTCAATCAGGGTGCTAGAGCTGTTAATGGGGTTTACCCTTGTAGGTTGGCTGATCAGCTGGGTCAGGTCCAGTGCAGTGAAGGTGTCCTTGGAGTGGGAAGCTGAACTGGCAAACCAGTTCACATTAAAGTCTCCAACTATGATGTGTTCTGTTTTTTGGTGGGGGGGAGAGCCGGAGATGTAGTTAGCAAGGGATTGTATAGCATGAGCTTCGTTCTTTGGGGGGGACATATGCGACAGTAAGAATTACAGGGGCTGTGGAAGGATCTGGAGTAAGTTTTAATGATAAGGCTTGGGCACTAGTGGTCTAATGGAGGCATTGGAAGGCTTGGCATATCATGGACTCAGACGTATACAGCACACCCCCACCACGTTTACCCATTCTGTCGGCTCTGTGAAGGGTGAAGCCAGGGAGGGCAACCAAAGAGTCGGGTGTTTTTTGGAGAGCCAGGTTTCTGTCAGTGCTAGCACATCTGGCTGATGTTGCAAGATCCAGCAATGGAGACCTGCTGCCTTTTTGGTTAAGATGCAACTGTTCATTGCAGCTGTTCTAAGGCCATGGTGCAGTAAGCTAGGGCTGGGCGAGATGAGGCCTGGGTTATGATGAAGATTTCCTGAAATTAGTAGGAGTATGGCAAAGACTCTGAGGAGAGCAAACAATTGTTGCCTTATTGTCAAGGATAGCTGCTGCCTAGTTATAGTGTGGTTAGTACAAGGGATGGCCAGGGTGATAAGTGTTGGAAAAGATAGGAATGTGATACGGCATGGAAGTTGATGGTGGCACATGACTGCAGGGAGATATGTGGGGGGTGATGCAAGAGAGGCAGTGACAGTGTGGGTGGTGGTTCGTAGGGGTGGGAGGTGTGAGAAGACCCTTGAGGGGAGGGCTTAGGAGTCCGAGAAGTAGGATAGTAAGAGTGATAAGTAAGAGCCTGGGTGGTCCACGTGACAGTGGGTGCCCAGCAAGTGGCGATAAGTGGGCAGTGGCCTATTGTCGGTATAAGGGGGGCAATCCAATACCCATAATTGTGATGGTCTCTATGGCACAGCGATAGGGTGACTGACTATGGTTTGTTAGGGTGTAGTAATTTGCTTTAAGGAAGAAGACCCAGGACGAGAAGTGCTTAGGGGAAAAGGAATGCAACCTCCTAAAGTTGTTGCCCTGTAGTGGCTTTGCAGTATAATTTGCAAATGGAAAAGTTTGGGGAAAAAAAACAAACAGTTATATTAAATAAGAGACCGCTTTTGTCACTGATACTGGTATCCCTTTGTTTAAAACTGTATATAGTTATAACTGTTGAAATGATTGCAAAAAGCTATTTGGAACTCAAGGGGTTAACCTGAGATGCCGTTTTTAAACCTTTTGCAGAGCTGTAAACAAGCGATAAGTTCTGGGTCACCATTTACTGTATTGCTGCACCTGCAAGGAATGAAACTGACAAGAACATTCTGTAAACTTAGAACATTCTGTGAGAAGCAGGTTCTCTTAATGAGTTCCCAGACAAAGACTTATAAAAAGAGCAGCAATGCTTTTGTTACAGAGACAAAGAGAGTGAGAGACTGAAACTTGGAAACAGGAGATACCCTCAGAAAAAGAACATAGTTTTCTTTGTTTGTACTGCCTTTGTAAATAGTTACACTGAATAACTTTTATTTTTATGTTGCGGTTATTGAGAAAATTAAAACGCTAGATGCAAATTTTGAAACTGCTCCTGATTTTCCTATACTTCCCGACCTGTGCCTCGGCAACAGGTTGGTACACAGTGTGTGGCAGTGGCCACTAAAGCAAATAAAATGCTTGGATGTGTTCCAAAGGCATAGCAAGCAGACACAAAATAAGTGATCCTGCCACTGTACATGTGGTGAGACCACATCTGGAGCACAGTGCAGTCTAGGCATAACATTACAAGTAAGGTATGGCCTGAGGAGCGTGGCCAGTAGCCAAGCACCAAGCAGCAAATTTTGGAGGGGTCTGCAGTTAGCTGCTACTCAGAGTGCCCAGATTTAAAAGATTGTAACACCGACAGTAAGAGGACGTCGTGCGGAGCACAGCTATACCAATTTTGAACACGAAATTGACACGAGAGACTGTGGGAAGATCCAACAAGGCAGTGGGAACAGGTGGAGATGGAGCCCGACTGAAGGAGTATCAGCCGGGCAGCAGCAAATCTGAACAGCCGCTTGAATCAGATGGAGACATTATGCAGCCTACAAATGCCACTCTGTTGAAAGCCATCCAAGCAATTGACAAAAAGATGGAAGACTTTCAATCACAAATGAAGACTATGGATAATAAAATTAATGCTCTCTCTGAAGATACTCTGAAAGCCACTCAGACATCTGACAGAGCACTTACTGTCATAACGGGTTTGACCAAAGAAACAGTGCTACTTAAAAAAAAAAAAAAAGATTAAAAAATTTGGAGAATTCCACCAGGGAAATGCGTTCCCACATCCTTGGTCTACCAGAAGGAGCAGAGGGGGACAACTTAATCTTCTTTATACAAACTTGGGTTTTCAAGCACTATCAGCTCTCTCTGGCTCCTACTATACTTAAAAGTTACAGGATTACTCCCCTGAAATCTCGTTCTTGCTCCCAAACGCCCTGTAGCTACGGACAGTGCTGGTAGTACTCAGTACGGTAGAGTGAGACGATTTGTTACTGAAAGCCGAACAAACGAGTCCCTCAGTTGCAAGGCAGTAAGATTTACCTCTTCCCTGACCTCAGCCTCGAAACAAGGCAGTGGATGAAGGGGTTTGACAGCATTCATACTGAACTGAGACAACTTGGAGTCCACCATATACTGACGCCGGCTAGTTTAAAGATTACCTATAGGGAGAAATCATATCAATTCTCGGATCTCAACGACATAACCAAACTGGTGGAGAAGATCGAAAAATAATTTCTGTGAAGAAGTAGTGATACTGATGGAGAGAACGGGGATGCCCAACTCAGTGGATTTTATGATATGACATTGTGAGTAACCGAAGGAGGTATGAAACATCAGTCCATCTAGGTATCGGATTATGTTAAGGAACTATTGGTAGTCAAGAGTGCTGCAAGAAATGGCCTTGATGTTTGATACTTACGTTTTCTTAGAATTGTGGAACTGCGTCAAAACTCACCTACTTGCAGGCAAAATGGCAGCGCCATGTGGTGCTTACTACTTAGAAGTTCGACCTAACATGACTCTTCTCCTTCGAGACTCCCTTTCGCGCCAATCCACACATCGTCATTAAGGTGCAGAAGTGAAAGAGAGCTGCATTTTTGCTACGGAAGATCACCGCTCGCTGTTGCATTGCTGTTATACTAAGCTCTCTATTAGCCTCTCCTGAAGTGACAGTAAGCAGAAAATGTTCATGCGCTGAAAGTTTAGCCTATACTGCTCGTGTTTTGGATTAAGCATTAAACGTTTATATGGTTCTTCATAAGAAATCCTACAGTAGTTTTAGTAACGTTCACTGTGCAACACTATCACAGTTGAACTATGTATGCAGGGAGAAAGTGCAAAGTGTGTATGTTTAATTGAGTTATTTGTAGAATAGATTTGTTGATCATTCTCTACGTTTCAATTTAAGATCTATTTACCTAGTGTATAGCTAGGAGCCTTTTAAAGTTTGCCTAATATGATCTTTATATGATGTAGGATGTGGGGGAACAAACCCTACTGCTCTTTTTAAGGTGAATGATGTAGCAATCTCTGACATGTTGTTTTACCCCCACTCATGGCAGCTTATGGCTATTAATATTAATTACTGGATATTACATTAATTTGTACTGTAAGGAAACCCCCCATGTGAAGTAATAGGGTTTGAGGCGTATCCGATTACTAACTGTAATAATGTTGTACTCTTTATCATTTTGAAGAGTATTATCCAAGTTTTAATGCCTGCCAATGTGCCTTAAAGCTGTATTGTTTAATCAGTAAAGCTTATAAATAAAAGTAAAAAAAAAAAAAAAGACACAGCCTTGGGGAGACCACATCAAAAGTACATAGTGGATGCTTCTAGACGTCAAAATATAAGAAATACAGGGCCTTACTGAGACCACATCTGGAATACAGTGGGTGCTTCTGAGCACCACATTATGAAATCTTGGTGAAACCACACCTGGAATACAGTGGGTGTTCCTGGGCAGCACATTATGAGAAAGACAGGGCCTTGGTGAGACTGCACCTGTAATTTAGTGGGTGCTTCTGGGAACCACATTGCAAGAAAAGCAGGGAAAGGTGAAATTATTTAACCAGGAAAGGCACTCTTAAGACAGAACTGGTTTAGAGGTGTGACCTGGGAGCACAGGGAAGCCAAGTGACTTGCTCAGGGTCACACAGTATGCAGGTAGGGGCTGATGGATTCAAACCCCAAGTCTCCAGATTTGCAGCTCACTGTCTTAAACCACTATGTTATACTGCCTCACAAGAAAGACTGGTCCTTGGTGAGACCACACCTGGAATATGGTTGGCATATGAGGAGGACAGGGCCTTGATGGGACCACACCTTAATTCAAACAACATGACGTCTTGCTGTATTCAGACTATATGCAGTTAGCCCCAGCACTTGAACTGCTCTGGAGAGGAAAGGGTTAACTCTATGCCACTGCATAGAGCGTTGCGCTTGAGCTCGGTGTTTAAACCTCTGTCCCTGGTACTCCTGAGTGTAATAGTAAGATTCTTTACTCCGCCTAACTGTGAAGTCGCTCCGGAGATCTTTTCCTTAGCTTGGGTTCAAGTAAAAAATCGGTCAGTTTATCGACCGTTTTCTTATTTTTATTGGTATTCAGATCTCTGCCAATGGTACAGTAAGTGAAATTAGTAGGTAGAGTCTTGTTGGTAGAAATTGTTTTTTTGTTCGGTTTCTTCCCAGTCTGTCTGGTTGGGACCCGAAGCAAATTCTGTATTGGTTTTCTTTGTATTTTTTCTACTTTTCTGTACTGTGGTTTCGGGTACCTATCGAATCCTTAAAAAAAATACATTTTCTTCTATTTTTTTAACCGACCCGTGACATGGTTGGAACCGATCCGTTTGTAGTTGCCTGGTTTAAATGCTGGAAAGGGTAACTTATTATTTTATAGGCATGTCTGAGAAACCCAAAAAGGAAACTGGTTCCACTGGGTTTCTGCACTGCACCGAGTGTGGGGAGGCCTTTGCTAAGGCTGATCCCCACCTCGTCTGTGTTTGTCTGGGGTTTGACCACCTCAAGGAAGACTGCCAGATTTGCAGAAACTTTTCCAAAGCCACTTTAGATAAACGTTTAAGTAGTCTGCAGGAAAGGGAGGCCGAGAAGTTCACTGACCTGGATGGCCATCCCAGTTTGGTTCTGACGGGACCTGACCTGGGCGATACCTAATTGGGCAAAAGGAGAGCTGATTCTGAGGAACTGGTTCTGTCTAAGAAAAAGCGCAAGTCAGCAGGTTCAGATCCCAGTCCCCATGTTGCGACCGCTGAAGAAATAGCTAAAGTGATTACTATTATACAATCACTTTGTCTGGTTCTGACCGACACCGACTCAGGCGATCGGTTCGGTTGGAAGCTGCTTCTTCTGAATATGATCCTGAAGCATTTTATGAGGGTGATTGGGAAGGAGAAGATAATGATGGCCTAGATGAACCAGTAGAACCTGACATCTCCCCAGACAGGCCTTCTAATGTATCTCCTCCCAGACTTTGAGTCCCCCTCCCATTTCTTGTTCTACAAGAAAGTGGCTGATACTCTTCAGCTTCCAGTGGAAGAGGCTGAACAGTATCAGGAGGGAACTTGACTGTGTTAAGATGATGGATGTCCCAGAGTCCAAAAGGGTGTCTAAGCCTCTGCATAAATCCACTGGGAAACAGATACAAAAAATTCTTCAGTTTCCAACATCCATAGCCCCTGTGGATAAAAAGATGGGCAGGAGGTATACCTTGTCAGGTCCTGGAACGGAATTCCTTACAAATCATTGCAGCCATGTTGGGGTAGTGCATGCTGCAGCCTGTGACAAGGCTAACATTTCCCTGGCATTTCACCCCAGATAAGGATTCCAGGAAAGTGGATGCCATGGCAATGAAACAGTGTTTGGCATCCTCTTTGGGGCTCAGGCAAGCTTCTTACATGGCATATACAACCAGATGCCAGAAATCTATGTGAGATACGGTTCTGGAGCTGGCTAAGAATGCCCCTCCCCAGCTGGCCAAGGAGCTGGAACAATGGCTGTGGAAGTATTGAGGCATCAAAGGTCCAGTTTCATGCTGCTGTCTACTCGATTGATGTACATTCCAGGGTTATGGCTACATCTGTCTTCCTGAGGAGATTTGCTTGGCTCAGGTGTACCAGTCTATCACAGGATACCCAGACCACGGCCATGGATTTTCCTGTCATGGGTAATTCTCTATTTGGGGAGCAAACAGGCTTACATGAAAAAGATCGCTGAATACAGGACCACATGCAGGAGTGCTGCAGCCAAGGAAAAGCAGGTCACTCCTCAGAAGCAGCAATCTAGGGCTGGTAGGGGCAGGCCTTTTCATAGAACTTTTTACCAAGCCCAGGCCTCCTCCTCCTCTTTCCAGCTTAGGAGAAGAGACAGAAGGGGGATGACCAGGACTCCATCCTCCACTCAGTCTAAGCCCTCTGCCAAACAGACACCCTCAGGTGTCAGTCAGGGTCACCTCCTCAGTTCCAGTAGGGGGCAGGCTGGCTCACTATTTCGAGGCCTGGAAGTCCATTACTTCAGACAAATGGGTCCTGGAAGTAGTGAGTCAGGGACTTGCTCTCAGTTTCAAAAGGTTTCCAAAAATGAGAGCAAAGTCTTTCAGTCCTTGTCCCTTGGAGACAAAGGCCTTAGAGGCAGAAGTCTCCTACAAGCAGTAGAGAAGGTACCTGTTTGTCACAGGGGAAAAGGACTGTATTCCAGATACTTCCTTACCCCAAAAAAGACAGGGGAGTGGTGACCCATCCTAGATCTAAGATACCCAAACAGACATATACTAAAGCCAAAGTTCAGAATGGTGACTCTGGGAATAATTCTTCCCTCACTGAGACCATGAGACTGGCTAGCCTCCCTGGATCTCAAGGATGCCTATTTCCACATACCTATCAGACACTCCCACAGAAAGCACCTCCAGTTCGAGTTGCCCTCAGGTCACTACCAGTTCCTAGCAATGCCTTTCGGCCTAACATCTGCTCCAAGGGTGTTCACCCAGTGTCTGGCAGTAGTGGTGGCCTTTCTCAGGAGATGAGGCATCTTACTGTTCCCTTACCTGGATGACTGGCTCTTAGTGGGTTAGTCCTCAGACCAAGTCAGGTCAGCTCTAGAGGTCACTCAAAAGCTTCTGGACTCCTTAGGATTCATTTTGAACCTAGAAACATTTGTTCTGGAACCAGCCCAGCTTCTCACATTTATAGGGGTGGAACTGGACATGGTCCAGGCAAAGGCATTTCTTCTTCTTTCAAAGGTACAGTCCCTCATCACCCTGGCTTCCTCTTTTCTTCCATAGTGCCTCGACCAGCCAGGCACTTCTTACAGTTGCTAGGCCACATGGCAGCTTCCACTGCAGTACTGCAAGGGGCAAGATTTCAGATGAGAGATATTCAGTTTCATCTAAAATCTTTTTGGTCTCAGGAAAAAAAAGACCCTCTATCCAAGTTAGTTCTAGTGTCTCAAACTCTGGTTCAGGCTCTCCAGTGGTGGCTGGAGGAGGACAATCTAAGGCAAGGTGTCCCTTTCCTCAGTCAGGTTCCTACAGTGATTCTCACCACGGCTGCTTCTTTACTGGGATGGGGAGCCCATCTGGACCAGCTCACTGCTCAGGGAACATGGTCTTATCAGGAGTGTCTCCTGCACTTAAATCATCTTGAACTCAGGGCTGTCTTTCTAGCACTTCAGACACTCTCTAACACAATTCAGGGGAAAGTGGTGCAGATCAGGATAGAGCACACCACAACCATGTGGTACATCAACAAGCGGGGGGGCACTCTGTCCTTGGCCTTGTGCACCAAAGCCATGAAAATATGGTCACCAACTTATTCCCTTCAGGTTTCCCTGATAGTTGTGCATCTCCCAGGGAAGGACAATGTGCTGGCAGATGCTCTCAGCAGGATTTCTCAAGGTGGTCATCACGAATGGGCTCCGAATCCTTTAATTCTTCAAGTCATTTCAAGAGGTGGGGCACTCCAGAGATGGACCTCTTTGCAGTTCTGGACAATCACCAGCTTCCTCTGTTCTGCTGCAGACCCTGTCTTGTGGGGTCTGTTCCCCAGGATGCTCTCCTATTGGATTAGACAAGCAGGTTTCTGTACACTTTTCCTTCTTTTTCTCTGATATTCAGAGTTCTGGTCAAGATCTGATCTCAGCCATACACAGTGATCCTAGTGGCTCCAGACTGGACCAGGCAGCCATGGTACCCCCTACTGTT
Source organism: Neoceratodus forsteri (assembly GCA_016271365.2). Classification (NCBI taxonomy): domain Eukaryota; kingdom Metazoa; phylum Chordata; order Ceratodontiformes; family Ceratodontidae; genus Neoceratodus; species Neoceratodus forsteri. Next base: position 362,709,410 of record JADMNL010000023.1, on the reverse strand, counting down.
ATCAATGTCAGTGACAATTCCACTGTGTCTTCCCAGATAGTACAGTCTTCTCACCTCCTCGCAGTGGAGGATACTGTATCCCAACTGTATTGCATAGCTCCAGAATGGCTACTAAACAAGCATCCCAACTGATTAGAGAGTACCTCCTAAGGCTCGCCCTCCTGCTACTTCTGGTATCAGGTAACATCCACCCCAACCCTGGACCAGCATGCCTTATTACAAAGGATAATCACAGGAAACAGGGAACTCTTCACCTGGCCTCTATTAACATTTGCAGCCTCCTGTGCAAAATCGACTTCCTTAAAGCCTGGGTCTTGCTAAACAACCCTGACATACTCTCTGTCGTTGAAACTTGGCTATCTCCCAAAATACCAGATGCAGCAGTTGCCATGCCTGGCTACACTACCTTCAGATTGTACAGATCGACTAAGCGTGGTGGTGGTTATGCTATCTATCTAAAAGACACTCTAAAAGGACTGGTCTTGCCTGTTGCTGACCTTGGGTGCCCTACCCAGGTACTAGCGATTAAAGTGATACTGGGGACCCACCACAAGACTCTCACAATCCTATCAGTTTACATACCTCCCACTGACCCTACCACCGGTCTTCATAAAGTCCTGGACTACCTGAGAGCCCAAAATCACATCGCTGAGACAATATTACTTTGTGACTTCAACATAAACTGGCTGTCTGCTTCCAGTGGCCCCATAAAGGATGCACTGGCAGCTCTGCACCTTACTCAGCTGGTCAACTCTCCCACTAGAATTAGCTATAAGACTGGGACAAGCACCACTCTTGACTGGATAATCTCTAATCACCCAGACCGTGTCGCCAACGTGTGTGTGTACCCTGACTCACTCAATGACCACTCCTGTTACTTGCAATTGGACCATCAAATTCCGTGCCCTACTGCCTCTAACTATCTACAACAGAGTGCTAAGACGTAGCCACCGGGAACTCCTAAAACAACACTTGCGCTGTCAGGACTGGTCGCTACTGACATTAGTAATGTATCACTCCAACATTTTATCACTATGTTCAATGCAGCCTGCGATGTTCACGCACCCCTGAAGAAAATGAAGGTGTGCGACACTGTTCATCCCTGGGTTTCGCCTTGGCTGATAGACAGCATGAAACGGAGGGACCACCTCTGGTACTATGCTAAATCTTCTGTCAAGCTATAGGACTGGCAAGCCTATAGCTGCAAGAAGCTCCTGCACTTGGGGAAATCCGTAAAGCAAGAAGCAATCACCACAAGGAGCAATTTACCAATACCTGAGGTGACAGCAGGAAATTCTGGGCAGATATCAATGATGTTCTGGGGAAAGACCCAAAAAAGGCTCCCGTAATATTAAACCTTGATGGTACCCCATACTTGACCCACTCACAATAGCGAATACCTTTAATGATGCCTTCACTGACCTAAGTAGTGTGCTACCACAAGACTTCTTTGATGATACCACCTTAATGGCAGCACATCATCCTGAGACCAAGACAAATCATCACCGCCCCTGTACTTTAAATGTGTTTCAGTGGCCCAGGTCAGGAAACAACTAAACAATGTGCTGGGCAAGTCCAGGCACAGTGGTGACTCTTCAGACCTCAGGCTAATCGCAGTCACCACGGAGGAAGTACTTCCAATTATTACTAAATTACTTAACCTCTCTCTAACCCTCTCGCAATTCCCACAGGTGTGGAAAACAGCCATTGTTACCCCAGTTCACAAATCTGGAGACCGTGCACTACACAGCAACTATAGGCCTATATCAGTCCTCCCACCCCTCTCTAAAATACTCAAACGTATTGTTGCCAACCAACTTGTGGAGTACCTCGATAGATAACTCCCTACCATATGAACAGCATGGCTTTCAGAAAGGGCACAGCACCACCACTGCACTCTTAGAATTCACCAGGTACGTCCAGCAATCTATTGACCAAGGCAGTCTTGTGGGTGCAGTCTTTATAGACTTAACCAAGGCCTTCGACACGGTTAATCACCCACTTCTCCTTAAACAACTGTCACAAACTGGTCTCTCCCCCCGATACACTGCCCTGGTTTAGAAGCTGTCTTGGGGACCGATCTCAGCGCGTGAAGATTTCCAATTGGTATCACTGACCAGAAGCCTGTTCGGTCCGGGGTACCCCAGGGCTCAGTCTTGGGTCAGCTCCTCTTCAGCATCTTCCTTAACAGTCTACTGACTGCCTGCCACCAGCGAACACTGCTCTATGCAGACAATGCAGTCAGTTTTGCAAGCCACCCTGACCCTTACTTCCTTGAAAGTAACCTTCAAAAGGGCTTCACGGAAGTTGAGCACTGGTTCTGCAACCATAAACTAATACCAGACTACAAGAAGACAAAAGTCCTGTTGTTCTCATCAGCCCACAGTCTACATAACCTTGAGCAAATACAGCACCTCAGGTACCTAGGGGTTACCCTTGATAGACACCTCACCTAGTCATTGCACATTGAAAATGTTGCCAGAGCCGTCAGTACCAGGATTGGGCTCCTCTATCGACTGAGAAAGTCTCTAACACCTGAAGCCCTAAATCTTGCTGTCCACCGCTCGGTGCGCTCCTTAATAGACTATGGCCTTGTCATTTATGGAACTGCTTCCACCACTGCACTCAAAAGGCTCACTGTGGCACTAAACAAGGCCTGTGGACTCCTAATTGGTGCACCATGCCTCACCCACACCTGCGATGTCTATATGCAGGCTGGGTGGCTCAACTTGCATGGGAGAATTAAATACCACACCTGCTTACTTGCCAAAAAGATTCTCCTTGGACTTATGCATTAGGGATTAGGATGCTGACTTCACAAATCGCCGGACCGCTCAGCAACAACGCTCCTTTTGTATCAAAGCGCCATACTGGTTGAATGGCCTCCACAATGGTTTGGCTGACCTTACTAGTCTTGTTGAATTCAAACTCAGACTTTGTCACCACATCCTAACTGAAAACTCATGTGATTGCACCACTTAACATCCTTGTCCCTCTTCCTGACTCTTCACCCCCCCCCCAAACACCATTCTTCCACTGTTCTCTCTACTTGTCTTGCCCTCTCACTCTCCTCTCCCTTCCTGCCCTCCCATCTCCCCCTCTTTTTCTTCCCTTACTGTCTTCCTTGGTTTTCGTCTCTTACTATCCTAGCTGCTACTTGACAATGTTGCCTGGTTGCTCTCCTCTTCCTTGATCTTGCTCCTCTTCTCACTCCCTGCCTTGAATCACATGCTAAACTAATATGTATTTATTTGCTGTTCTTATTCTGTATTTTGTAATACAAATTCTAGGAACATGGATATGTTGTTCAACCACACTCTTTGGCATGTCCCTTTCCCTTTAAATCTTGCCGGAAGTCTTCAAGCTGGCTCCTCCCACCCACCCGGGTGATATAACTCTCGGCTCCACCCCATGACGCCAGATCTTCCTTTCCGCTGGAAGATTCAGGTTCCCTCGTGCTAACTCTATCAATCGTAGGCCTTGGCTTCGCAATGTTGGTTTTTAATGCATTTATCTCTTAAACTCATTCGAGTTGTCGATTCCGATAATAGCGTATCGGATATGGAGGACAAGTCGCTCCCCGGATTTTGCCGGTGTTCATGCGGCCAGAAAGTGTCACGCACCGATCCCCACCTTACCTGTGTGCACTGCCTAGATGTGGGTCATGACACCACCAACTGCACCTTTTGCTTAGCCTTCCATCCTAACATTTTGGATAACCGTATGGCACGCCTTAAGCTGGGGAGACCGGAGAAACGGAACCCGCAGGTGAAATCGAAGGAGGCGAGGTGGGCAGTTTCCGTGGCTGCGGGATCCGCTGAACAGCTAGAGCAGATGAAGGCTTTAGAGGAAGAAGCTGCTCAGGCTTTGGCCAGATGAAGTTTTTTCGTTTCTCTCAACCTCTGCTTCACCTTCTCAGGTTACTTTAGGGAGTTGTGCCAGTCTCTCCCCACCAGGGGTGAGGTGCTCTCGGGCTCGCACTCCTCCCCCCCCTCACAAGAAGGACAAGGATCCGAAGTCTTCCTCCAGAAGATGTTTCTGGGACCGAGAGAGGTCAGAGTCCCAGGAAACGGTGGTCTTGACTTCGGTCGAGATTGCTTCCTCGGCCACTGGCTTCACGGATCTTCCGTCTGGCCAGGCGGACACTGAGGCATCAGCTGAACTGGCCGAGATTTTTCTCGAGCCACTTTCGCCGACTCCAGTTGATGATCCTCTAGAGAGGACACCTATCCTCTCTTTCCCCAATCACGAGACGCCTCCTGTGGGTGTCTTGATTGAGGGAGTCGAACCAGAACCTTGATTTTCAGAGTCCAGTTTCCTCCAGTCGACCTAACCGATCCCGTCGGTCTCGATCGAGGACTCTTACCTTCTTCGACCGGAAAATCGAAGAAAGGCCACCGGCATTCAAAAAAGAAGCGATGCCCCAGATCCTCATCTTCCTCGGATGAGGAGAGGCTTTGATGGAAACTCTGTCGACGCTATGAGGAGGTCATGTGGCATCAGCTGATTTTGGCCGGGTAGAAAACTGATCGCCGTCCTTCAGGCCATTCTTGGCCTGCACCTCAAGGCTCACGCCGACCTCTCCGGAACCAAGGCTTTGGTTCCTCCACCTGGGGTCTGGTCTGTATTCCGGCTAGGCCCATACCAGTCTCACCACCTATTAGGGTGGAGCTACCGCCTAAGCAGCCCCGCAGTGGGGCTGCCTTGAAAGAGGACCGTCCAGACACCAGGCTTCCCTGACGTCTGTCCATCATGGTCACTCCAGATCGCCCTCAGTGGATCGAAAGGGACATGGGTGGGAGACCGCTGTACCCCGACTCCCTGGATTCGGATACTACCGGTTTGCACTCCCATCCTGCTGAGGAGGAGTCGCTCTCGGCGGCCTTGCAGGAAGGTCCCTCCTCCGTTCAGGGCATTCTCCGCCTTATCTCCGATTCTACCAGGATACCCTTGGAATCCATCCAGAAAAAGGCGGAGTACTCCCTTACAGATATCCTTAAGAGGGAGGATACCCCGACAGAGGCCTTTCCAGTAGCGGAAGCCATTACTGGTCTGGCCCTTGAGCTTTGGCAGCGTCCACCTTCCTGCCCAGCACCGTCTGCCTGTATGGCCCGTAAGTGCGCAGTGCCTATGGGATCCCTTCTGGGATTCACGGAACATCCCTCGGCTGAGAGCCTGGTAACTGCTTCTGTCTTTAGACGTCCTGGTAGCTCAGCCAACACCAATCGACCTTCGGACAAGGAGTCCAAGAACATGGACCACTCTGCCCGTAAGGTCTACGCAGCCTCTTCTTTGGGACTTCGTCAGACCAGTTTGGCTGTAATCATGGCACATGTACATCGGGGGTTCTTGTGCCCGCTCTATAGCAGCCGCAGTGGCCACCTGCCGCAGGGCTTGACTGCGGTTGTCCTTCTTTCCGGAAGATACCCAGCACAAGTTAACTGATGTGCCTTTCCTTGGTACTTACTTGTTCGGCCCAGGAGTGGTAGGCCACCTTTAGCGTATTGAACAGTCCAGTGCCACCTTGTACGCCACTTCTGCTAAGGGTTCCTCGAGCAAGAACCAGCAGAAAAGGAAGTGTTTTCGGCAGTCCTCCCTTGTGGTCAGGCAGCCCTTCTGTCAAGGAGGTCGTCGGCACCAACAGCAGCAGCAGGTTCAAGCTTGGAGCCCTAGGCCCAAGCAGAGCCCTCAACAGCCCCATAAAGGAGGGTGAGGCGCAGGTCCAGGAGCTTTCTCCTTCTCCTCCTCTAAGCCTGCTCTGTGACGGGTTGGGGGTTGCCACCCGTACACCCATGACACCTACCCTGGGTCCTCCAGTGGGGGGTCGGCTCCTCCACTTTCTTTCCACCTGGTCTGATGGGACTGCCTCTGAAATTCCAGCAGTACTCGCCCAGCCGAGCCTGTGCCTCTCGGGAGGAAAGGAACTCAGCTTACACGCAGACAGCTCTTCGAGACAACATAGCTCAGCTCCTTCGCAAGGAGGTGGTAGCTCCAGTGCCGGATCTGCCTGTAGACCCAGGCTTCGTATCCAGGTACTTCCTGGTGACCAAGCGGACAGGGGGCTGGCGCCCATTCCTAGATCTCCACGACCTGAATCAATATCTTAGATTTCGCACCTTCCGGATGGTAACTCTGAACCAGATCATACCATCCCTGGAGGGAAACATGTGGTTTTGTTCACTGGATCTACAGGATGTGTTTTTTCATGTCCCAATCCGTCCGTCCCACCAGCGGTTCCTCCGCTTCAGGGTTGAAGGGACCCTGTACGAGTTCCGAGCCATGCCGTTCGGCCTGTCATTGGCCCCTCGGGTCTTCACCAAATGCATTGCAGTGGTGGCAGCCCATCTTCAGCATCAAGGAGTTCGAATTTACCCTTATCTCGACAACTGGCTTCTGGTGGGTTCCTCCCTTTAAGAGGTGGAGAAATCCAGGGACCTGGCTCTCAGAACCTGCTCTCAGCTTGGCCTCCTGATCAACGAGGCCATGTCGGAACTCGTGCCATCTCAGGTGATGGGCTTCATCGGGGCAGAGCTCGACTCTCGTCAAGCCAGAGCTCGGCTCCTGGCAGACATGGCGGAGGTTCTTTCCTCGGTTGCGTGATCATTTCAGGTTGGGCTCTTGCGCCCTGCCGGGGACTTTCTGCGCCTTCTGAGTTAAATGGCGGCATGCACTTCAGTGGTCTGTTGGGCCAGGTGTCACATGTGCACCCTTCAGTGGGAGCTGGCCGCCCAGTGGACTCAGTGCCATGGTCATTTCGACCAGCTGATCACTGTGACCCAGAAGATGTGGGACGCTCTCCAATGGTGGACCGCCTCAGAACAGTTGCAGGAGGGGATCCATTTTGTCCGTCCCGAGCCAATGGTCGTTCTTACGACTGATGCCTCTCTCTCATGGGCTGGGGAGCCCACAAGAGGGACAACAGCGCCCACGGGTTCTACACCCTGAGGAGTCCCGATGCCACATCAGCCTGTTGGAGCTCAGAGCAGTCAGACTGGCACTGTCAGCATTCGCTCCTCAGCTCCGGGGTCAAGTGGTTCAAGTCCAGACGGACAACACCACGACCATGTACTACCTCAACAAACAGGGAGGCACGGACTCCCATCTGCTGTGCAAGGAGGTGCTCCGCATCTGGACCCTCATCAGCCGGTTGGAGGCAGATCTCCTAGCCATCTATGTGGCAGGAGTCTCAAACCAGCTGGCGGACGCTCTCAGCTGCATAGGCCAGACATCCCATGAGTGGTCACTCCATCCAGAGGTAGCTTACAGTATGTTCTCCCTTTGGGGCAAACCGTTGGTGGATCTGTTTGCTTGCCTCCAGGGAGAACGCCAAGCGGAGTCTGTATCATGCCCGCCCCCCCCCAGCAGGGCTCGCTGCAGTGGGATGCCTTTTCGAGGCCGTGGACCCCAGGCCTCCTTTACGCCTTCCCTCCATTTCTCTTGATCCACAAGGTGTTACTCAAGGTGAGGAGGGGCAAGGCGAAGGTGATTCTGGTAGCCCCGGATTGGCCACACCAATTCTGGTACCCAGGTCTCCTCAGCCTCAGCTGCAACTCCCGGAGCGGCTTTGTACACACCCAGACCTGATATCACTGAACCAGAGGAAGGTATTCCATCCAGATCTTCAATCCCTGCACCTCACAGCCTGGTACCTGAGCGGCTAGAGTTCCAGGCTCTAGGTCTTTTCGAGGATGTCTACACTGTGGCGGAGGCATCTCGTAAGGAGTCGACCAGGAAATGTGCCTTCAAATGGAAAAGGTTTCCATTTGGTGTCAGAGTAAGTGGACCCCTTATCCTGCTCTGTGGCTAACATTTTAGACTACCTTTGGTCTCTCTCTCCAAAGGGGGTCTACGGTCATCGACCCTTAGGGTGCACCTGGCAGCCATTTCTGCTTACCGGCTGTGGGCCAGTCAGCTGACATTGGCATAGGCGACAGTGGTCGGGCGCTTTTTCTAAGGCCTGGATCACATATCCCCTCCGGAGCGTGAACTTCCATGTCCGTGGAATCTCTTGCTGGTTTGGTAAAGCTCATGGGCAAGCCATTTGAACCCATGCAGAGGACAGGGGAGCTCCAGGCGCTTTCGGTGGACTCCCCTTATCTGGTCTTTCCCAGAGACAAAGTTGTTCTGCGTCCCCACCTGCAATTCCTTCTGAAGGTGGTGTCAGAGTTTCGCCTTAGTCAGGTGCTGACTCTGCTGGTATACTACCCTAACTACACCTCGGATGCCGAGTACAGGTTCCATACTCTGGACCTGAGACGTTCTCTCTCCTGTTATAAGGAAAGAACAGTGGAAATTCATGGAGAGGTTTGCCAGCTGTTTGTCACCTACGCTGAAGCCGCTTCTGGCAGACCTGCAGCCAAATGGACCATTGCAAGATGGATCACATCATGCATAGGTCTGTGCTATGAGTTGGCAAGCAAGGAGCCTCCCAGAGGGTTAAGAGCTCATTCTACCCGCCATACTGCTGTATCGGTGGCTGCTTCCAGGGACATCCCTATCCAGGAAACCTGTCGGGCTGCTACCTGGAAGTCAGCAAACACCTTTATTTCCCAATACCACATTGACCTCGAGTCATGCTGGGATGCTGGTTTTGGGGCCTCTGTTCTCCAGTCTCTGTTTCCTAAGTAGGGGGTGTGCGCCTTGCCTCCCTCCTCCCGGAGAACTGCTTGGAGTCTGCCAAAGAGTGTGGACGATCAACATATCCATGCTCCTAGAACAGGTTACTCACCTGTAACAGTGGTTCTAGGAATGGTATATGTTGTTCATCCGCACGCACCCACCCGGCTTTAAGGCGCACAACCTTGTTTCCAGCGGGCTAAGATCTGGTGTCATGGGGTGGACCCGAGAGTTATACCACCCTGGTGGGAGGAGCCAGCTTGAAGACTTCCGGCAAGATTTAAAGAGAAAGGGACATGCGAAAGAGTGTGGATGAACAATATATACCATTCCTAGAACTACCGTTACAGGTGAGTAACCTGTTCTTGCTTACTTGGTTGTGAAGCCAGGCTGTTTTCCATTATGGATCTATACCCCCCATTGACGTGAAACCTTTGTAAATTAGCTGCTTGGCGTGCAAAGGTACTTGTAATCCTAGATTGAATAAATAAAGAATAAAAAAAAAAAAAACCTTCAGACTCAAAGCTTGGCTTTTGAGGAGCTAGAATATGCAAGCCTACATCTTTCCCAATCAGTCTTGGGCATTCTTAAGGTTAGTAGAAAACCTTCCCCTAGAAAAAGTTACAATTCCAAATGGAAGAGATTTAGTTTCTGGTGTTCTCAGAGGCATATTCAGCCAGATTCAGCTGATATTGCCACTGCTTTGGACTATTTGGTGCATCTTAACAGTTTAGGCCTCAGGCCTACCACACTCAAAGTATATTTGGCTGCCATTCTTGCCTTCCTTTCAGCTGGGACGGGCTCTTCCTTAGCCTCCCATCCAGTTTTCAAGAAAATTTTCAAAGGTCTGGTTTATATCAATCCTCCTTTAGGGACCCTATGCCTGTTTGGGATCTGAATATCTGTATTGCACAGCTTATGCTGCCCACCCACACACACACACACACTTTGAACTATTATCTTCAGCAGAGATAAAATACTTGACTTGGAAAACTGTTCCTAGTAGCCATTACTTCTGCCAAGAGAATCAGTGAATTACAGGCTTTATCAGTGAAGCCTGATTTCATTTCATTTCACAGGGATAACGTGGTCCTTCAAATGAATAGGAAGTTCTTACCCAAGGTGGTATCAGACTTTCATTTGAACCAATCTGTCATTGCCTGTATTTTTCACTGATCATTCTTCCTCTGGGGAGAGACGACTACACAGTCTTGATGTAAAGAGGGTCCTTAGTTATTATATAGAACACATTAAGGCCTATAGAAATGACTGTTCACAGCTGTTTCTTATTTATGGAGAAATGGGAAAAGGTAAACCTGCCACTAAGAGAACTATTGCCAAGTGGATTGTCTCCTGTATCCAGTTCTGCTATTCAAAGTTGGGAAAAGAGCTGCCCGCAGGCCTGAGGGCTCACTCAATCAGGGGTACAGCTGCTCCAGTTGCAGCAGCTAGAGATATACCCTTAGTGGAAATTTGTAAAGCAGCCACCTGGAAAACTGTTCACATATTTACCAAGCATTATTCTCTTGACATCCAGTCTAGAAGTGATGCTAGGTTTGGCACAGCAGTGCTGCAGACCTTGTTCCCAAAATAGGTTCTGTAACTCCCTCCTCCAAGGGGGTACTGCTTGGTAGTCTGCATATAGTCAGAATACAGCAAGTCTTCATGTTTGAAGAAAAAATTACTCACCATAGTAATGTTTTTTCTAATGGAGTCTTCGTGTATTCTGACCTCCCTTCCTGCCTCCCCTCCTGAAACCTAGTTGTTTTGGGATGTGGGTCGGCAAGCGCAGTGCCACACACCAGAGGTATGCCTGGGTTACCTCTTCTTAGGATGAGGTTTTTGTTATTATTTTAAATATATATTAAGTTTTACTACCTACTTGGATTCTTTTTGGGGTTCTCGACTTGTCTTTTGGACCCTAAAAATCTGTTTATTGCCATTTGGCACAAAATTTTAAAAACAATTTCTGTTTAATAGTTACTTAACATAGTGCTCGTGAGAATCTGACAGTTACACTGAGGAGTACGAGGGACAGGGGGTTTGAAAACCTAGCTCAAAGTTCTGTGCCTTGGCATAGAGTTAACCCTTTCCTCTCCGGAACAGTTCAAGTGCTGGGGCTAACTGCATATAGTCAGAACACAGCAAGACTCCATTAGAAGAAACAGCATTACTATGGTGAGTCATTTTTTTCTTACTGTGGGTGTATTTGGGCACTACATTACATGAGACGGGGACGTTTTGAGGCCGCACCTGGAATACGGTGGGCGCTTCTGGGCACCACATTACGAGAAAGACTGGGCCTTGGTGTGACCACACCTGGGATACTGTGGGTGTTTCTGGGCACCACACTACATGAAAGACACGATCTTAGTGATGCCACACCTGGAATGCAGTGGGTACTTCTGGTCACCGCATTACGAGCAGGACAGGACCCTGGTGTGATGACGCCTTGAATACATTATGTGCTTCTGGGCACCATATTACAACAAAGATAGGGCGTTGGGTTGGGGAGACCACACCTAGAGTACAGTGAGTGCTTCTGGGCACCACATGACAAGAAAGGTGGCTTTGGTGAGATCCCACCTGGAATTTAGTGGGTGCTTCCAGGCACTATGTTGCGAAAAGTACACATTTGTGACGTATTTTAAATGATTTTCTTGCACTTTATTTTATTGCATTGTACTACTTGGCACAGAATTGTATTGCTGTAAAACTGATGTATTTTTACTGTTGCTCCTTGTTGAATTGTCCATCACCCTGGAAGTGTCTGAAACAAGGTGATCTTCCTGGACCAATCTTCACCATTGATTCACACCAATGGGTTCTGAGCTGGAGACACTAGTTGGAGGGTGTGGGAGCCAGAACTTTTCAGGAGAGCTGGTGCTGAGGTAGGCTGCGTGCATGCATGGCACCGCTAGACTAGCTCGTACTGCATGGCTTACATGGACACCGGCCCTCTGCTGCCTCAGTTCCTTTTTTCCTGCCATTGAGTGCGCTTTAATGATGATGTCACTTGCCCACTGGGAGTCAGAACTTCACGTCTATATGACCAGTGTTCAGTTTTTTCCATTTTACAGCTTACAGCTAGTGTTTGCTATTTTTGTGTCAGTTTAGTTAAAAAAAAAAAAAAAAAAGTCAGATCTTCCTGGACTAAAAATCTTCACTATTCATTCACATTATCAGGACCCAGCAGGAGCCAGAAATCTTCAGGAGGGCTGGCGCCGAGGTAGGACCACATATGCGCGGCACCGTGAGACTGGCTCGTGCCTGTGTAGGCTATCTCGGCATCAACCCTCCAACTGCCTCAGTTCCTTTTTTCCCAGCCTTCGAGTGTGCTTCAGTGATGACATCGCTCGCCTGCTGGGAGTCTTATCTTCACATCTGTACGACAGCAACTTATAGTCATTCAGTATTCGAATAAGTTTACTAAATTGTGTTATTTTTATTTTTAAAAAAAAAATTTCCTCAGCCTGCCATCAGCTGAGTCGACCATGGACGGTATCAGTGATGTTAGGGAGACGTCGCTGGAAAGCTGTTGTGGCAGTGGGTCTACCGCCCTTTGCGGGTATCGGGGCGGCCACCATGGGCAGTCTGGTGCTCTGGAAGGAGGGCAGTCCACCCGAAAGCACAAAAAGAAGCTGTCCCATTCCCAATCTCATTCGGGAACCCGACACTACTCGACCTAGAGTTCTTCTTGCTGTCGGTCAAAGAAGAAGAAATGGTACTACTCAAGGTCATCCTCTGGTAGGTTTGCGAGGGGGTCGTTGGTAGTGGAGAGCAGTAGGCCTACTCTGCCAACTGTGGAGTCTCTGCTGGTCTCCGTTCTTAACAGCCACGATGTCCAACACTGGAGCCCCTCTCTTTCCTCTGATAGGGCTTCCGGTAAGCAGTTTCATCACTGGACCACTCTTATGGAGCAGTGGGTGTGGCGTCTGTCCTGGTTGTCCTTGCCAGTTGACCTGGTTCCGGGGCCTTCGGGCCTTGGAGCCACTGGGTAGGTTGGGCTAGGATGTATGTGTGGTGCCCTCTCTGGTGCCAGCGCCATCGATGCCAGCTCCACGTGCCTTACCCCCTCACCTTCTTTCCTTGCCGGGGCTGGCACAGGTTAAGCTTTCCTCTCCCCTTTCAGGTCTTGCAGGAGTTCGCCAGTGATGCTGCAGCCTTTGGCTAGTTTGCTGGTGGTGTCAGGGGGCCTCTGTGTCTTGGCCAGCACTGGCTTAGTCCTTGGTGCTGCATGTGATGCCAGTGGCAGTCGGTGCCAGCGCAATGGATGGCGCTGGAGTTCTCGCCGCCGATCCAGGTTGTGGCATCTCCTGTGTTTTCCTGGTCTAGACCTGCCTTTCGAGGTCTTTCTGCGGTAGAAGCAGAACTTGAGTCTGACCCTGACCAGCTTTTGTCTGAAGATGTAGCAGATGACTCATTTTATAGGCTGGAAAGTGAGCCTTCTGTATCAGCTGAGCCCTTGGTGGAAGACCTTTCTTTCCAGTCTCTCCTCAGGAATATGGGTTCCACCTTAGCCCTACTGACTTCCTCTGTGGACCCAGGCAGACTTTTGTGTCTTGAGTTCCTGCATGACCCTGATATTTCTGTAGACCTGACTCCGCTGGTGCCCTCCCTGCTTTGAGACTCTTTCAAGCAGTGTGGGACAGGTTGGCACTAATCCCTTCTGTAGCCAAGTCCATAGATAGGAAGTATGCCCCCCCCCCCACCAAAAGACAGGCCTAGCCTAGCTTCTCAGTCTTTTGCGGATGCTGTTGTAGTGCTTGTGGAGAACGATAAAGCCGGTCTCCTCCAGGAGTCCACAGCATGGCCTATAAATAAGGAATCTCGCAAGATTGACATTTTGGGGAAATGGGCATTCGAAGCAGCAACCTTGAGTATGCATCTTGCTAGATCTTACTTTGAGAAGGCTCTTACAGTAGGTACTAACAGATAGGACTGAAGCTGGCAGGCACCAGGACCACACAGAAAACTTTTAGGTAGCAGTGTCTTGTGGGGGACTGCCCGCCCAATGTCACGTGACTGACGTCAGTGTGGTGCTATATAGTGAGCGGTCCCCACACCTGCCTTCCAGTTCTTTCCCCGCTGTCGACCTGCACACGTCGGACCTCATGGAGAATGTTGCTTCTGTAGACGTCATCTTGGATGAGTATTTCTCGTTTTCTAACTATCGAAAAATTTTTTTTTTCTTAATTGTACTAGTTTATTCGATCGTGTATGTCCTCCCCGACATCTTCTGACTTGCATAAAAATAAGTGATACTCCTGTGGGACTTGCTCCCTCATAAAGACGGCCATTCCATCTGCCTTTTTTGTCTGGGCACAGACCACAAGACAGAGGATTGTGTGGTCTGCCAATGCTTTAACCAGGCCACACGAAAGCACCGTCAGCAGTCCCTGGTAGTCCACCTTTTAAAACAAAATGGCATCCATGGAGAAGGAGCTGAAAAAACTCAGGAGCACATCTCCTTCCCCCAAAAGACACTGTAAGAAGAAGGACAAGGAGAGAGATTGGGACCGGAGATGGTTACCCTCTAGTCTGCTGCCCCTGTCGGGCGCTGTGGCCTCAGAGGATCCCCTTCCCCCCGGGAAAGCATTTTCTTCAAAAGCTGATCCCGTGGCTACAGAGCAGCCATTGGCCTCTCTGCTGGAATCTGTCTCTGTTCCAGTGCGAGTCTCTGGAGTAAAGGAGACTCCCACTACCCTTAGGCCCCTCAAGATTAAGAGGCCTAGCTGGAACAGTGGGACTGGTAAGTCGACCGTCTGCTCCTACGGTGATTGCATGGAACCAGCTGATAAGTTGCATGTTGGCCCCTCCGATGCATGTTCAGTCCTGGTTCCTCTGGCAGGCCCAAACAGGCCTGATGTTGAGGAACCAAATCAGCTGGTGTCTGAACCGCAGACGATGCCGGAGGGACCCCCTTCTCCGGTTTCTCCCCCTCCACCCATTGAGGTGGTCCCTCTGGTCTTCCCTGTCCCAGGGAACCTGGAGTGGGGAGAGTGCCCACCCTCCGGGACCATCCCTGTTCTGACGCTGGAGCAGACTGCGCCTGGCATGCCTCCTGACCTGACAAAGGCCATTCCGGCCCCTCAGGGTCCCGTGGCTCCCATAGGACCACCGTTGGGCCCGACACTGACTCCATTGGGCCGCCCGGCTCTTTTACAGGATCCCCCATCTGGGCCTTCAGTCCCAACATCGGAGCCTACACCGGGTCCCTCAGCCCCTCCGTCTGGGCCGAAACTGGGTCCCTGTGGTGTTCCACAGAGATAGCCGGCTATCCAAAGCCTCAATACCATTCGGGGTATCAGATGCCACATTACTGAACGCCGGGGTACCATGGTAGCCAGGGTTGCCAGGGTACCCGACGCCAAGGTCCCTTCAATATCCATCATACTACCAGATACCGGGTTATCCGACGCCAGGATATGGGCATCAGCCCCCACCGCCTCCATGTCCACCCTAGCTACAGGTCGATCTGCAGGCGATGCTTTGTTCCTGGTGGGACATGGCAAAGTCTCAACTTATGTCAGAGTTGGAGAAGCTTTAGCTTCCGGCTGTCCTGATGCTGGCACCCAGCGAACCAATGCATAGACCTTCCCTGCCATCGTTTACTAGACCCTTGACATCAGGAAGATCCATGGAGCCATTGCCTCAACCTCAGCAACCTGCAGAATTCTTGAGACCCGTTTACCTCCTGAGAACAGTGGACATCACTCTGCCTAGGCTCAGTTCCCCCGACGATAGTCTGATGTTGGATTCTGAGAGTGACTCAGCCTATTCAGGCTCAGACTAAGAGTTGCCTACCCCGGACGACCCGAAACCAAAGCAGTCACCCAAGTCCCTTCCTGAGGACCTTTCGTTTATAGAATTCCTCAGGAAAATCCAGGCAGCTTATGACTAGCATACAGAGGATCAAGATGCCCATCTCAAGAGACTAGCCGCACTTCTGGAGCTATTAGATTTGTCTCTGGCCCTCATTCCACCGGGGATAGGCCCCCATGAGGATTTGGCATCCACGATATGGAAAAAGCCCGCTTCTCTAGCACCTGTAGCCAGGAAAAGCAGACAGGTTATATCAAACACCTGAAGGGAAACATTACCTTAGTGTCCACCCTAAGGCAGATTAGGTGGTCATTAGCGCTGCTCACAACCGATCTGCCAAACTGAAGCACCTCAGTACCTTATCTCTGGACAGGGAATCTAAGGTGATAGACCAGTTTGGGAAGAAGTTCTACTCTTTTCAGAAGTCTATCCTTGGCCAACTGGAGTCCAGATTCTGTATATTTCCTGACTCCGAGCTCAAGGAGGAAATGGTGGGAATGATGCGGTCGGCCAGCTCGGCCAGCCGGCACACTTTGAGAGCCACCTACGACACAGTAGATGCCTCAGTAAGGGGTACGGCTACTGTCATTAGCCTCAGGAGGCACGCATGTCTAAGAATCTCTGGTTTGGCACCCAAACTGCAATACAGGACACCCCGTTCCAGGGTCCATTCTTGTTTGGAGGAGATGTCGGACATCATCACTGACTTACCGGACAAGGGCAAGGCTTTGAGCTCTGTCCAGTTCATGTCTAAGCCCCCTCAAAAACCGAAACAGCCCTTTTGTCTGCAGCAGCACTGTCAACAGAGGCAGTGACAGAACCAGCGTCAGGCCCCTTCGGCAGGCACAGCTTCCTTAGTCAAATCACATAGATCCTCCGTATCCACTCCCTCCACCCTCTCTGCTGCCTCCTGAGTCACTGGGACCCCTTCCTCCTCTAGATCGAGTCCTAAGGGAACCAGTAGGAGGAAGGTTTGCAAACCACCTACTGGGATGGGAGGCAATCACATCAGACTCGTGGGTCCTTCAACTGGTGGCACAGGACCACACAATAGAGTTCACAGAGAGACCTCCAGCCTGTCCCCCATGTCCCTCTTATTACACCCCAGGTCGCATCCAGCTTGTACATGAGAAAATACTCTGTGCTGATGAAAACAGTAATAGAGACGGTTCCTCCAGAGCAAAGAGGACGAAGGTTCTACTCTCACTTCTTCCTGGTCCCCAAGAAGACTGGTGACCTCAGACCTTGGATCTCAGTATACCGAACCTCACTGTGGAATACAAGAGGTTCCGAATGCTCTCCTTTCCAAGCCTAATTCCACTCCTACAGAAGAGACATTGGTTTTGTGCCCTGGATATGCAGAATGCATACCAGCACATCCCCATATTTCCACCCCACTGCAGGTTCCTCAATTTCTGTTCTCAGGGAGAGCATTTTCAGTTCAAAGTTCTACCCTTTGGCCTGTCGTCAACACCCAGGGTGTTCATGAAGTGCCTAGCAGTGGTGGCAGTGGCCTTATGCAGGCAGGCGATACAGGTGTTCCCTTACCTCGACGATTGGCTTCTTTCAGCACTGTCGAAGTACAGCCTGATCAGATCCTGCTTTATTACCCTGGGACTTTTTCGGCAGGTGGCCATTACGGCAAGCTATCCCAAATCCCAGCTTACCCCATCCCAGCACCTCCAGTTTATTGAGGCAGTGCTGGACACGATCCAAGGGAGAGCCTTCCTACCATCAGATCGAGTGGAGAATCTCCAACATCAGGCAGTCTTAGTGGCCTCACGGAGGTGGACCTCAGCAAGACCGGTCCTTTGCCTCCTGGGTCTTATGGTAGTGGCTATCCCCATGGTGCCTCTGGCCAGACTTCATATGAGGTTCACTCAGTGGACCCTCTGGGTACAGTGGGACCAAAGATCCGATGACCTGGACCACGAGATCCGACAGCCTGCCACAGGGTGTCCCATTCCAGACAGATCTTTCCACCCAGGCCCTGATGACGTATTCCTCAGCAGGGATGGGGAGCCCACTTTGGTACACACAGGACTCAAGGTACTTGTTCTCCCAATGAACTCTCACTCCACACTAGCGTACTGGAGATGAGAGCTGTGCTGAACACATTGCAGGTTTTCCAGCACCTTATCCAGCCGGGGTCAATCATGATCCAGACAGACGTGTGTCTGGTACATAAACAAGGCGGAACTCGTTAGTATCCTCTCTGTTACAAAGTGATGAGAGTGTGGTACTGGGCAGTACAGCACAGTCAACACCTCACGGCGGTGCATGTGCCAGGCATACAAAACGTCCTAGTGGATGCACTCAGTTGCACTCAAGCCAGAGCCCACGAGTGGGAACTGAGACAGTCAGTGGTAGACAACATTTTTAGACGATGGGGCTGACCAGACCTAGATCTGTTTGCATCCCCTTCCAATACAAAACTACCAGCTTTCTGCTCCCTCGCTCCAAGGCGTGGTGTTTTTTGGTGAGACGTGCTGTTTCTGTGCTGGAAGGGGTAGTTCATCTACGCCTTTCCTCCACTTCCGCTGTTTCAGAGGGCACTACTGAAACTTCAGGCAGAAGGGGCACGTATGATTCTGATTGCTTCCTTCTGGCCACGACAAATTTGGGTCTCTCTGCTTCAGCAGTTGTCAGTGGACCCTCCAGTTCCTCTGTCCATGTCAGGATTTCTTAACCCAGGAACCCTGGTTCATCCAGGCTTACGGTCCCTTCACCTACATGCGTGGCACCTACTGACACAGCTGCTGCTGTCTTTGGGGTATCCCTAGAGTAACACAACTTCTAGTGGAGGCCAGAAAGCCGTCCACTAGATCCACCTATGCAATGAAATAGAAGAGATTTTCCATATGGGCTGCGTCCAAGGAGTGGGACCCCTTCTCCTGCCCTATTCCACAGATCTTGGAATACCTGCTGCTCCTCTCTGACCTGGGACTCTGTTACTCGACCTTGGAGGTCATTTGTCTGCCATTTCTGCCTACCACACTCCAGTGGATGGCAATACCTTGGCTCAGCTAGAAGTATCAAAAATTTTCTTAAAATGGATTCTTCATTTGAAACCCCAAGTAGAGGAAACCTGCTTCTCCCTGGGAACCTGAACTTTATTTTGGAAAACCTCGCACTGTCCTCATTTGAACCAATGGCGAGTTGTGACATGTGCTACCTTTCATGGAAAGTGCTCTTTTTTTTTTTTTTTTTATTGCAGTTTATTCCTCCCCTCGTCCTGCCAGCCCGACCCTTTGGGGTTCAAGAGTCATCCTCCTGCCTCCCTCTACCCACACCTACCTCCAGGCCCCATGGAACTTCGGATTGCCCCCCCCCCACCGAGCGGGGACGAGGTGGGGCACGACACCCCGTGCTACTATCTTGGTGTTGGTCCGGAGGTGAGTGGGGGCACATTGGAGGCACGCTCCGGGCAGCCCGTCTTCCCAGTGCTAACAGGCGTTTCCTCATTTTCTCCCCGTTTATGCAGTGTCAGCCCTGACGTAATGGCGCAATGCGCTGACGTCCACTGCGTAGTCTGGTCACCCTTCCCCTGTAGGGCTTGCAGTACCTCGAGCCTCCGCTTGGGGTCAGACAAGTTGCAGTCCCTCCCCCCAGGGAAGGCGAGCTGTCGTAGGACGCTTCAGCCACTCTCCCCCCCGGCCGGCCCTTCAGTGACCAGAGTCCGCTTCCGAACCCGGGTCGCCGGTGTCATAAGCGTAAATCCAACCTCTGTGCTGATGGGCCGGCCTGAAAATGCTCTTTTTGTTACCATTACGTCAATCTGAAGGATTTCCAAGCTTCGGGCCCTAATGTGCAAGGAGCCTTATTTGATTTTTCACAGAGACTGGGTGGCTCTGCGTACAAATCCTAAGTTCTAGGGATGTGAATATGTTGTTCTATCCACACTGTTTGGCATTGTCCTTTCCCTTTAAATCTTGCCGGAAGGTCTTGAAGCTGGCTTCTCCCACCCATCCGGGTGGTATAACCCTCGGCTCTGCCCCATAACGCTAGATCTTCCTTTCCGCTGGAAGATACTGGTTATCTCCTTACCGCTTGCGCGTTTAGCAGGCCCTGGCTTCAAAATCTTCAGATTTGTTAAAACTAAAACTCGTCAGAGTTAGCGATAATCGATTTGTGATCTTGACCGACACAGAAGACAAGTTTTCCCCAGGTTTCCGGCGCTGCCTGTATGGGCAAAAGATGTCTTGCATGTGCATGTTTTACCTGCGTGTTGGCCATGATACCCAGACATGCGAAATGTGTCATGCATTTCACCTGAAAGTCTTAGACGATAGTCTCGCACGGCTGAAATTGGGCAGGCTGGAAAAAGTGAATCTGCCAGTCAAATTTAAGGAGGCACGATGGGCGGTCTCTGCGGCCGCAGGGTCCGCCGAACAGCTCTAACAGATGCAAGCCTTTGAGGAAGAGGCGGCTCAGGCCACGGATCACTCTTCCAAGGTTTTTTTTTGTACTGCTCAATCTGGGCTCTACCTTCTCTGGTTCCTTCTGGGAGATATGCCATTCCCTTCCCACTAAGGGTGAGGGGCCTTCGGGCATGCATGTCTCTTGGTCCCGTAAAAAGGACAAGCAACTGAGAGAATCTTTGTTTCACCGACGACGTTCCTGGAATCGTACGAGATCTCGGTCCCAGGAATCTGCTCTTTCGACCCTTTGTCGCTTGATGAGGCTGACAGCTCCTTAGCCAGGACCCCGGTCCTGCCTCTCACTGATGAGGAGGCCCAGCTCGGTGGGAAACCCATTCAAGACCCAGTCCCAGACCAAGAAGTTCCACCAGTCTCTCTCATACCTTCCAGTCGACCCCGTCGGTCCCCCAATGGTCAAGGTCTAGAACTCCTTTGGCCGAAGAAGGCGCACAAGTGCTCTAAAAAGAGGTGTCTGTCACATTCTTCTTCTTCCTCCTCCTCCTCTGATGAGGGGAGGCTTCGATGGAAACTCAGTCGACGCTATGAAGACCTAATGTGGCAACAGCTAATTCTGTTTGGCCAAAAGCTGACTCAGGCTCCCACCCCGGCCATTACTTAGCTCTCGCCTTTAAGGCCGAAGCAGACTCCCTTGGAGCCAGTGCACACTGTTCCTCCTCTTTCGGTGCTGGTAAAAACTGTTTGGCCAGAATCGACCTCTCCACTGATTTTGGTGGAGCTGCCACCTAAACAACCCCTGGTGGGGGTGCCTACCAAAGAATCTCAGCCTGTTCTGGGCCTCCCACGTAGGCTCTCCATTACCCTCACTCCTGACTGTCCTAGGCGGGTGGAGGGAGACTCAGGTGGCTGGCCGATTTATCTGGACTTCTCGGAGTCTGATGACTCCAACCTTCATTCACGTCCCTTGGACAACGACTCAGTCGGTAGTCTATCAATGGAAGAAGGCCCTCTTTCTTTATGGGCATTCTCCGGCTTATCTCCGAATCCACGGAGATGCCTCTTGAGCCTGTACAAAAGAGGGCCGAATATCCCCTCACGGTTATCCTTAAGCGAGTGGGATTCTCTGACGGAAGCCTTCCCAGTGGCTGAGGCCTTTGCTGGTCGAGCTTTGGTAACATCCTGCCTTCTACCTACATGGCTTGCAAATATGCGGTGCCCATAAGTTTCCTTTCGGGTTCACAGAGCATTCGTCTCAGCCGAAGCTTTGGTGACTGAGTCTGTGTTCTGATGCTTAGGCAGTTTGGCAGATACTGATAGACAACTGGACAGAGTCCAAAAAGAATTGTACCATTCTGCCTGCAAAGTCTATGCCTCCTCTACTCTAGGCCTCCATCAGGCAAGCTCGGCTGTCATCGTGGCACATTTCTCTCCTGCCCTGCTGGGCTCCCTTGATGAGGTTCTTCCTCATCTACCCGCAGACCTCCAGATCACGGTCAAGCAGGTCCAGGACCAGGGTCGGGCTGTTGCCAGGCAGCAACTGCAGACGGTTCTGGACCTCTGGGATTCATGTGCCTGTTCAGTGGCAGCTGCAGTTGCCATGTGCCGCAGGGCCTGGTTGAGTCTCTCCACCTTCACGGCAGATAGCCAGCACGAACTAACAGATTTTCCTTTCCTGGGCACCGACCTCTTTGGCCCAGGTGCGGACGGTCACCTCCAATGCATTGAGAAGTCCAGTGCCATCTTGGACTGTGTAACTTCTGCACAAGCGGAATCCCAGGGTTCCAAAAACCAGAAGAAAAAGCCATTTCAGAACCTTGCCCCTGCAGCCAAGCAGCCCCACTTCCAAGCGGGGCAGCAACAGCAGGCATAACCTTGGCGCCCTCGGCCAAAGTCCGGGCCTCCGGCACCCGTAAGCTTGGAGGTCAAGGCTCCAGTGGTCCTCACTCTGGACCCTCTTCCTCTAAGCCTGCTTGGTGATGGGATAGGGTGGCCACCCTTTATACCTGTCATGCAAGCTCTGGGTCCTCCTGTGGGGGGCCAGCTTTGCCACTTCCTTTCCACCTGGTCCGCTGTTAACCATGGACAGGTGGGTTCCAGAAGTGGTGGTTCAGGGACTGCCTTTGGAATTCGAGCAGTGTCCTTCAAGCCGAGCCCATGCCCCATGGGATAATTTGGTGTCCATACACCCTCAGTCGGCTCTTCAAGACAACATTGCCCAACTCCTCTGCAAGGAGGTGGTGGCCAGAGTCACGCACCCCCCCCCCCAGTAAATCCAGGGTTTGTATCCAGGTACTTCCTAGTTCTGAAGCGAATGGGGGGGCTAGTACCCCATTCTAGATCTGCACGACCTGAACCAGTTCCTCAGGTCCCGCACCTTCAGGATGATAACTCTGTCCTAGATCATACCATCTCTGGAGCAGAACATTTGATTCTGCTCCCTGCATCTCCAGGATGTGTTCTTTCACGTCCCGATCTGTCTCACCAGGTTCCTTTGCTTCGAGCAAAGGGCCCTATTGATTCGGCGATGCCGTTGACCTGTCATTGGCACCACGGGTCGTCACCAAATATATTGCAATGGTGGCGGCCCATCTTCTGCGTCGAGGGGTCAGGGTGTACGCATATCTCGATGACTGGCTCTTGGCGAGTTCCACCAAGCAAGAGGTGGAGAGGCCCAGGGACCTGGCCCTCCAGAACTCATGCCTTCGCAGGTGATATGCTTCATCAGGGCCGAGCTTGACTCCTACCGAGCCAGAGCCCGGCTCCCGAAGGACAGGGTGGAGATTCTCTCCTCATTTGCCCAATCATTTCTGGTTGGGCATTTGCGCCCTGCCATGGACTTTCTGCGTCTTCTGGGGTACATGGCAGCCTGCACCACCATGGTCTGATAGTCCCGGTGGCATATGCTTCCCCTTCAATGGGAGCTGGCCAGCCAGTGAACTCAGTGTCACGGTTAGTTTGACCAGCTGGTCACTGTGACCCAGAAGATGTGGGACGCTTTCCAGTGGTGGACCATCCTAGCTCATCTGCAGGAAGGTATCCCGTTTGTCTGTCCTGAGCCAACGGTCGTCTTCACAACCGATGCCTCTCTCACAGGCTGGGAAGCCCACATGGGGAACCACAGAGCCCATGGGTTCTGGATCTCGATATCATATCAACCTGTTGGAGCTCAGAGCAGTTAGACTGGCACTGTCAGCATTCGCTCAGCTCCTTCGGGGTCAAGTGGTGCAAGCCCAGACGGATAATACCACGACTATGTACTACCTCAACACGCAGGGCAGCACGCACTCCTGGCTGCTGTGCAGGGACGCGCTGTGCATCTGGACCCTCGTGAGCCGACCGGAGGCAGATCTCCTTGCCATGTGGCAGGAGCCTCAAATCAACTGGCGGATGCTTTCAGCTGTGTAGGCGAGACATTCTACGAGTGGTCTCTCCATCCAGAGGTAGTACGCAGTCTGTTCTCCCACTGGGGCAAACCTCAGGTGGAACTGTTCACCTCCAGGGAGAACACCAAGCTGAGGCTGTTCCATGCCCGCCCCGCTCAGCAGGGCTCGCTGCAGGATGCTGCCTTCTTGAGGCCGTTGACCCCAGGCTTCTTCTGTCCCTTCCCTCAGTTCACAAGGTGATCCTCAAGGTCAGGAGGGAAAAGACAGAGGTGATTCTGGCAGCCCCAGATGGGCCACGCCAGTTCTGGTATCCAGATCTCCTCAACCTCCGCGGCATCTTCCAGTACGCCCGGACTTATCTGTCAGGGGAAGGTATTCCATCCGGACCTTCAATCCCAGCACCTGACAGCCTGGTTCCTGATGACTAGAGATCTTCCCGGACTAAGCTCCATCACTCATTCACACTAGTGGGATAGCGGCCGGGCGCTGGGATAGCCGGGAGCCAAAATTTTCAGAAGGTCAGTGCGAGACAGGACCACGCATGCGCCTTTGAGACAACTCACGCCTGTGTAGGCTATCTTGGCATCAACCTTCCAACCGCCTAAGTTCCTTTTCTCCCGCCGTTGAGTGTGCTTGGATGTCGACGTCACTTGTCTGCTGGAGTCGAAGTTTTCGTGTCTACGACAGCAGCATTTAGCCATTTTAGTATTTGTTTTCTTTAACATTTTTAGTAATATTTTCTTATTCTATGAAGAAGAAAAAATAAATTCTCACCTGCCATCAATGGAGTCGTCCTTAGATGGGAGCGGTGATGGTAGGAAGACTTCATTTGAAAGTTGTTATGGCAGAGGGGCTGTGTCCGGTCTGCCGCCCTTTGCTAGGGGGGAGTCCGACTACAGACAGTCCTGTGCTGGGGGGGGATAGTCCACTGAAGCACGAATCTGGTGGTTTCGGGGATCCGGCTCCGCTTAACCTCAGGCTCTTCTTCCTCGTTTGGGAAGAAGAATTGGTGCCCCTCGAGGTTGCCCTCTGGTATGTCTGCATAGGGATTGTTGGTTGGGAGGGGCAATAGGCCTGAACCAACTTTGGTGGGTTCCTCTTGGTCCTGTCCTTAATGGCCGCGTTCTTTGCCTCTGGACTCTATCTTTGTCCTCGTTGAAGTTCCGGTGAGTAGTTTCACCTCTGGGCCGCTCTTGTGGAGCAGGGGGTTCGACTTCTGTCCAGTTTTCCTGGCCAGTGTTTCCGATTTTGGGGCCTCCAGGCCTTGGTCCCGAGGGGCCGGGTCGACTGGATCAGGATGTGTGCAGTGGCTTCTTGGTGCCTTCGCCATCGCGTCGATCCCTCGTGCCTACTCCCTCTCTTTTTCCTTGCAGGGGCTGGCATGGGCACCTCTTTTTCCTTTCTGCTCTGGATTTTCTCCATTGGCATTCTCCTCTGTGCCTGGTGCCATGGCAGACACCTTGATGGCGCCGCAGGCCCAGTGCCGCTGGAATTGGTGTTGGTGCCGTGGGCTGCATTGCTGGTGTTGGTGTCGGTGCTGTGTGTTGGCACCGCTGGTCTCTCAGCACCGTGGGTTGGTGTCGGTGTCGCTGGTGTTGGTGTTGGCACCGTGGGTTGGTGTCAGCGCCATCACTACCCTACGGCGCCGCAGGTGCTGTTGGTGCCATGTGTGTTATTATTGGTGCCGTTGGTTCCCAGTGCCATAGGTGTTGGTGCTGTGCACCCACGGGTGCTGTGGGCGGTGCTTGGCGCCCATGAGTACCAGGATTCCATGGATGCCATAGGTGCTACCATGGGTGCCTGCAGGTACCATCGCGGTTGCCCTCGGGTGTCACCCAGGATGGCATAGGCACTGCTTGGTGCCATCCTGTGCCACGTGTGATGCTGGTACCATGGGTGGTGCCAGTTGGTGCTGTCAGGCAGAACTAGTGGCGCATTTTTCCCTCTGCAGACCTCTTCTCCACGGAGCTTGTGGCAAGATGTTTTCTGCAGGATGAAGTCCTGTTCTGCGGATTATTTTTCCACAGATCTTACTGAGTGGCAGTCTGTGTAGGATTTTGTGATATCCAGCGGTTTCCGCTGATGGAACTCTTCTGTGCTGTTTTACCAGCGGAATCCCTCATTCCGCTAAGCACTTTCTCTGCTCCTTAAGTGGTGCCGAACTCCTCAATACACTTCCTGATGGCAGAGTCTCTAGTGATTGTGTCCTAGGTCTCCCTTTAAGGGTCCTTCTGGGATAGAAGTGCATCTGGATGAGTCTCTCCCTGTCCTACTTTTTGCTGATACAGCTGATGACTCATTTATTGACTGGAGGGTAAGCCTTCTCTATCACCAGACTCCGTGATGGAAGATCTTTTCAGTTGTTCCTCAGTGAGGGGGTCCACTATAATACTTCAGACTGTACCCATGGACTAAATGCTTCTGTGTTTAGACTCTTCAGTCGTTGGGACAATTACACTCTGTGGAACATTCTAATTCAATGGTCGGGAGCCGCACAGGCTCTTCCGCGTCTTTGATAAGGGTATATAGCTCTCTTATGATACTGCCCCTTCGGTGGCTTCATCGGCATAGGTGGTTAACATCTCTTCAGCTGTGATTATTGGTCCGGTTACGATTTCAGTTATGGACACTCAGGCTCCTCCTGTCCCTCAGGTGGATGTCATCTTCATCATTTTTGTATCAGGCAATCCTTGTGAAATAGCAGCCTGAAAGCCTTTTCAGGCTCGGACTAATGGTTACAAAAAAAAAAAATTATCACAGCACAGAGCCTAGCCAAAATTACCCGATACCACCTTTTTGGATCTGGTCAGGTTCCGCAATCTCCTCCTCCTCTGCTGCTAGGACTCTTTGTGATGACCAGGTTCCATTCCCACCCTGGTCCCGTCCTCCTTATGTGGAAGATAAACAAGAACTCCTGGTTAAACTTTGAATTTCTTCCTCAGTCTCCTTTTCAGGAAATCTCTTCTTTGGATGTGGGCCTGCCTAGACTTCAGCAACCCCGGATGACCCTTCATTCTACGAAATGATGATACAAATATAGAAAGTCATGGGATTCTCTATTACAAAAACATGACCAAGTAAGGATATGGCAGAATACCTTGCTCTACCAGATCACCCTTCAGCTGTCTCAGCTGTTCCACATAAGGTGGATTATATTTATCCAGCTTCTTTGGTTCCTCCCTTCTTTTCATGCTTTCCTGGAAGTGGGTTCTGTTCTGCCACTCATGATCACATGAGCTTCTTACCATCTCATAAAGAATCCCGAAGACTTGACTTTCTGGAGGAACTTTTTCCTTTTCTTCTCCAGTTCCATGAATATCAGAATTCCTAATTATATGGGTCATATGATTCAATACCAGTTACTCAAACTTTACTGGATAATTTACAGGCATCAGGCAGAATTCTCCATGCGGTTCATGGCATGTACCATACTCCGCATACAACTTACTGTTCTTGATCCCCTTCCTATTTGAAAGAGGAGGAAAATACAGAGATACCAGTGCAGTCTGCCATGGAGGTTGTACTCAACAGGCAACACCTCCGCTGCCTCTGGATCCTGCCCCCACCCTCCCGGGGGAGCTGGGCAGCCTGACGCCTAGTGACCCACTAGGGTTTTTCTTTTCCGACCCCTCCTCGTCCCAGCCTAGTGGGCGGTCATTTGTGCCCTCCATTTATAGGCCAGGCACGTGATCACTTCAGACAAACGGGTACTCCAGATTATACAGAGGAGCCATACTCTGGAATTTATCTCCAGGCCCCCCTTGTCCTCCCCGTTATATTCATTATAAGCATCAGATCATATATCTGTCCTTTCAGTGGATTTGTGGGCTTTTGTGGTGACGCACGCCGTTTCTCCAGTATCCCTCCCCACATGGGATTCTACTCCCACTTGTTTCAGGTACCCAAATGAACTGGAGACCTCGTTCCGATATGGGACCTCAGACAACGAAACCTTTCTATCCAGTACAAACTGTTTCACATGATAACCTTGACTTCTATCATGCCAGTACTGAAACAGGAAGATTAGCTTTGTGCCTTAGATATGAAGGGTGCCTATCTGCAACCACCCTGCTCATCGCAGTTTTTTTTTTGTTTCTACCTGCTAGATTAACACTATCTGTTTTAAGCACTCCAGTTTGACCTTTCCTCCACCCTGAGTGTGTTCACCAAATACCTAAAGGTAGTTGTAACATCTTTAAGAAGGGAAAAGGCACTTTATCTTCCCATATCTAGATAGCTGACCAATCAAAGCGGAACAGCTTTGCTTTCTCGCCTAGAGGCTATCCTGCAAGTAATTGCACATGCACACTCTAGGGATCACAGTAAATTGGCCAAAGTCCAACACAGTCTCCAGTACCGTCCTAGATATGGTCTCAGCCAGCACTTACTGTCCAGCCGTCCAGCAGACCACACCCTTGTCTCTGGCATAACGCATACAGACATAGAAAGCAGTCACAGCTAGACAGCTGCTATGCCTTCTGTGTCACATGGTTGCTGCCATCCCTACAGTAGCACTCACCTGTCTTCCTATGAGGCCTCTTCAGTGAATCCTCCAGAATAAGTGGTCTCAAAGACCAAGAAAAATGTGAAGGCAAGTTCAGTGTCACTCCCTCTCTGACTTGATGGTCAATCAAAACCTATTTATGACAAGGAATGCATTTTCAGTCTCTCCCTTCCACGCAGACATTCACCACAGATGCTGCCCTGGCAGGATGCAGCACATACCTGGGTCCTTACTGGACTCTGGACACGTGGACCAGTTATCTCCCTCGGCCTCACATCAATCTCCTAGAGCTGAGGCCATTCCGCTTAGCCCTTCTGGTATTTCAACCTCTTTTTGACTCTAGACCATTGCTGATCCAATCAGACAACACAGCTGTGGTGTTCTACCTCAGCAATCAAGAAGGTGCTCCAGTCTTCAGCCTCTTGACTAAAAATTAAAGAACCCTGTTACATCCCTACCTGAAGGTTCTACACCTTCACGCTAGGCTCCTGGGGATGCTTTCATAACTAGTCTACTAATGTCCTCTCCTGTTACTAGTTTTCTCTTGTGCCCCCCCCCCCAAGCCAGCAACAAGAGCAATACACCATTCCAAATGGAAACGCTTTTTCATATGGTCTACCTCTCGATCTTTGGACCCTTACTCTTGTCCACTGATGAAGGTTCTGGACTTCCTGGCCTCACTATCTGAGTCCTGTTTATTCTCCATCAAAGTCCACTTGGCTGCCATCTCAGGCTTTCATGAACCTCTGGATGGCACGTTACTGTATCAACATCATCCAGCGAAGATGTTTTTGAAAGGAATGTTGCCTATTAAACCTCCTATTAGAAGACCCACTTCTCCATGGGCTCTCAATTTTTTTTTTTTTTTTTCAATTCTATTTCTCACCTCCTCTGACCCCTCTCCTGCAAGGTCACTCAGCTTGTAGCTCTGCCCGCCCGCCTGCCTGAGGCCCCGTCAGTGCTCTGTCAGTCATCAGACTCCCTGCCTCTTCCAATGCTGCTCTAACCCTTGGGTCTGAGTCCTCCAGGGAAGGACCGCCATTCCTCTGGCACTCTTTCTACAGTACTGGCGGGCAAAACTGGTTTGGGGGAGGGCCCATGAAGCACCTCTGGAAGGCCTGGCATTGGGTGTGGGGCCGTAGCTCCTGGACCTGCCTTTGTCTGTCAGTGGGAGGAGTTTTTCCTTATTTTTTGCCCATTCCCTCCACCCAGCAGAGCCTGAGCGTGCAGTGCCGCTAGGCACGCCTGTCACGGCTCTGCAACACCCTGTTCTAGCCCTTAGCATTGCAGTGCCTCTGGTCTCCACTGGGGGCTGCTGCGGTGCCGGGCAGTAGCCTGGATCCCCCCCCCCCCCGGAAGAGGAGAGCAGTCCGCCGGACGCTCAATCCTGTCTCTCCCCTGCCGACCCCGGTGGCCTGGGCTCGCTCCCGAACCCGGGTCACTGGCATGGCACAAGGTGTGGCATCAAGCGCCTCAACTCTCAGCACCACCGGGCTGGCGGCTCTCAATTTTATGATAGAAGAATTTACCCTTGAGCCTTTTGAGCCAGCTGCCACTTGTGACCTCTGTTTTCTTTCATGGAAAACTCTGCTTGCTAGTGGCTATCACTTCAGCTCGATGTATTTCCAAGCTCCATGCCCTCATATGTAGAGAACCTTACTTGATTTTCCTCAAGGACCTGGTGGTCCTTCGCAGCAACCCTTCCTTCTTTCCTAAAGTAGTCTCTGAACATACTTTAAATCAGTCCTTGGAGCTTCCGGTCTACTATCCAGACTACTCCAATCAGGGTGTACATCTCCTACATACTTTCGATGTCCACCATATACTACGCTACTATACTAATCAGACACAATCGATTAGAAAGACGTCTCAACTGTTTGTCTCTTTTGAGATGGCCTCCTGGTTGCTAAATGCACGCTTTCATCCTGGTTGGCAAATTGTATTACATTTTGTTACAACAAGCCTTTACCTGGACCTGTCTAAGCCCATTCCACTAGAGCTATGGCCACTACTGCTGCTTGCTTTAAAGGAGCCTCTCTTTTAGATATCTGCAATGCAGCTCCCTGATCCATAATCCATACTTTCACAAGGCATTACAATATGGATATTGCCTCACAACATAGGGCGGCCTTCGGCTGTGCAGTCCTACAAGGTCTCCTATCCTAATTGTCCTCCCACATGGACATAACTGCTTGGGATTCTGCCAAAAGTAATGACCTACTGCAAGAGACTTATCTGTGGAAGATAGTACAGTTACGTAAAATCTTACCGTAACAGTAGATCTTCGAGGAATGTCTCTTGCCGTAGAAACGATCCCACCCTTCATCCCCCTCTTACTCTAGGAGAGCAAATTCTGGTTCCGTGACTTTGGATTGGGACTCCTTGATATCTCTGCTTCCCCTCGGTCCTCGCTTTTGCTAGCTGAATTCGGCGGGGGACCTCAGGATACCAGGGACCGTCCACACTTACATAGGAAGCAGGAAGATGATGATGTCATGTGTGGGTGGTCCCAGGAAGAAAACTGCTAGAAGAGGTGCCGTGTCACAGCGCCCTCTGCTGGAAACTCCCAGAAGTAATGACCTACTACAAGAGACATTCCTTGAAGATCTACTGTTGTGGTAAGGTTTTACGTAACTATACTTTCTAGGCATGGTATGTGGTATACATCCACACAACCCACTCGACCTCACCTGGCAAGTGGCTTACTAATTTGGCTGCCATCGAGTCAGATCTGACATCACAGGGTGTTGTAGAGGAGGATACCACCCAGCTGGGTGGGAGGAGCCAGCTTGAAGACATTCTGGCTTGGTTTAAAGGGAAAAGGAATTCTGCCAGAAGTGTGGATGTACACTATATACCACTCCTAGAACTACAATTACAGGTGAGTAACATTTTTTTAATCGCTGCCATTTTTTTTTTTTCATCGCTAGCTGGTTCATTACCATAACTGATGCTGCCAACCACGCACAGATACTGCACAACAGCCCTATGAATTTGGGTGCACAGCAGTACAAACAAGCACAAGTTTACATTTTTTGTTATTGCCAGTCTGCTGCGGCTGCCATTATGATAGTTTGTGTCTACTTCCTGATGTCTTTGTTGCTCACCAAGTCCCATTTGTGTCCAAACAGTAGTGTCCACTAACAACACTGAATTTTTTTTAATCACTTAACAGGTAAACTGTATGGAGCTAGCGTTTTCTTTGCTTAGCGCATGTCTCTCTTCCCACCCAACTACTCACTCTTCCACTGACACTACTCACTGACCGACCAATCATACACTTGCCAACTCTCTTGTGAATATATTGCCACAATCAGTCCCCCAATCCTACTACTGCGATCTCTTGTCCGGCTGCCCCTTCACTTGCTCAGTCAGTTGGCTTCACTACGCCACTCACAACAGCAATACGTTTTTTAAATAACTTAACAGGGAATTAACATATTAGAGCTTGCGTCACCTTTGCTGAGCTGTGTCTTTACTCCTGCCTGTTAACTCATGCTGCCACTTGCCCATCTCATGAATTGATATGTTAAAAAAAAAAACAGCTTTTTTTTTTCATTTTACTGTCCATAAAACTGTGTGAGAGAAAAGTGAGGGAACCATGACAACCACCTGTAGCTGTGGTGTTCACAACAGGACAAAACTACTAAGCAAAAGAAAAAAAAAATACACAGGTGGAGGAACTATATTACATAAAAACACATTAAAGATCTTATTTTAGTATCTAAACTTACATTTTCTTTTTTCATACATGTAAAATAACCAACCCATTTTATAAGCACAATAAGACACTCCGGGGATGTGTGTTAGACAGTTCTAATGCACGGCTAGGGGGCTGGACGCGCTCTGCCTGTGGCCTTGTGTGTCACTACACCCCCTAGCCATGCATTAGAACTGTCTAATGCACACCCCATCATGTCTTATTGCTTTCTCAAGGTATGGATGTGGTTGGTGGTCGTGTTTGCTTGAAATGCATGTTTACAGTCCTAGAGCTGATCTGAGACAATGTGGAATTTGTGTCATATGTGTAGCCTCTGCTGAGTTCTGTTCTTCTCTCTTAACCCGACAGTGACTTCTGCTCGAAGGTGAAGAACTCCATCTACTGCAACATCGACCCCTCAGACTCCAACATGCTGTGGGAACCGGAGTTCATGATCAACACTATTGAAAACCCCTCCGCCCGCAACTTCAGCTACAACATGCTGGGCAATGTCCTAAATGACAATCCGGCCAACCGCTACAGCTTTGTGTGCAATGCGCTCATGCACGTCTACGTGGGACATCATGACCCAGACCGGTAAGGCTGTCCTGTCCTACATGCTTTGTAAGCTATGCAGGTTCATTTTTTTTTTTTTTTTTTTTTGTAGTTTACATCACCATGTAGTCCCACATTTCCCAGTTCCCTGCATTCAGAACTATGTTGGGAGGCAGTGTGGCCTAGGGGCTACAGTACAGGCTTGGGAACCTGGAGAACCAGGTTAAAATCCAGCTATATCCACTTATTACTATGTGACCCTGTGCAAGCTCCCAGTGCTCCAGTTCACTTAGTTGTTAAAATGTGTAAAAGCAAGAGCCCACAGAGAATGTAATATTGCATTTGAGCTGGTAAATGCCGAGTAAACGGTAAACAAAAATGTGTGTGTGTATTATAGGGGTACGGTAGCAACTCTGTTGTTAGGGTTGAATAGAGTGTTTAATGTTAAACCCCAGTTCTAGGGATGTGGATTTTATTTATTTATTTATTTATTGAAGCGTTTCACCAGGAGATGCATACTGAGCTCAGATACCTCGTTTCCAGATGTGTCCTGGGGGGAATGGGGGATTGGGAACAAATTAAATATATAGACGTACAAAAAGTGTACAAATAATGATAGTGCAATTGAAACAAAATACAGATTCATAGCAGAGGATAGAAGTGGGTATATATAATGTGTGCAGTATATAGTTTGTTGATAGAAGCTGATTACAAATACAATATACTTGGAGAAGCACAATAAGTGCAAATGCAGAGTCGGCAGTTAGGGTATATACAATAAGAGCAGATATAATGACATAATGGCAGTAACAGTAGAATTTCCAATAGGAACAAATGAAAAGCAGGGCCAGTCATTTTAACGACAGTGGCAGGAGGGGGAGGTGTGTGAGCTGAGAAGAGAAGGGAGGGTTTAGAGGGAGCAGAGCAAATGTTTAAGGAGGGAACATTCCAGAGTTTAGGAAAGTGGAAAGAGAAGGCTGACTGGCTAGCTAAAGTTTTACGGGGAGGGAGCTTTAGGGAGCGAAAGCTAGAGATCTCCCCTTTATCAGTCTGCACCATTCTTCACTGGTGGATTCAAGCTGAAGGCGCGTTTCACCAGGAGATGCATACTGAGCTCAGATACCTTGTTTCCAGATGTGTCCTGGGGGGAATGGGGGATTGGGAACAAATTAAATATATGGACATACAAAAAGTGTACAAATACTGATAGTGCAATTGAAACAAAATACAGATTCATAGCAGAGGATAGAAGTGGGTATATATAATGTGTGCAGTATACAGTTTGTTGATAGAAGCTGATTACAAATACAGTATACTTGGAGAAGCACAATAAGTGCAAATGCAGAGTCTGCAGTTAGGGTATATACAATAAGAGCAGATATAATGACATAATGGCAGTAACAGTAGAATTTCCAATAGGAGCAAATGAAAAGCAGGGCTAGTCATTTTAACGACAGTGGCAGGAGGGGGAGGTGTGTGAGCTGAGAAGAGAAGGGAGGGTTTAGAGGGAGCAGAGCAAATGTTTAAGGGGGGAACATTCCAGAGTTTAGGAAAGTGGAAAGAGAAGGCTGATTGGCTAGCTAAAGTTTTACCGGGAGGGAGCTTTAGGGAGCGAAAGCTAGAGATCTCCCCTTTATCAGTCTGCACCATTCTTCACTGGTGGATTCAAGCCGAAGGCGCAGGACCATGCGGGAAGCTTTTCTGCTTTAAGAAAAAGCTTTACTGCACTAGGAGGAGGGGTGATGGAGACGGAGCTGCCCTCGAGGCTGACGCATTGCGTGGCGCTCACGGGTTTGGCCAGTAACAGACGTCCCCTCCAGTACCTTAGTTCTCCTCTTACCACCATTGAGGCTGCACATGCTCTGTGGGACAGTGATAACTGAAAGGATCAACTGCATCACTAGTCGTCTTGCCATTTCTATTCGCTCAAAAAGTTACTTAACACTGTACTTCAATGCCATTTTTGCCTCCATTTAATTTCTTTTCTTAAGTTTAGTTGGCGTCGAGTCTTTTGCTTCATTTTATTTTCTCTTGTGTGGTTGGTGCCATGTGGGATTTGGGGTGTAAAAGTTCGAAGGTGGGGACTTCCCCCATGCATTGGTGCCCCTGTGGAAGTCGCTTCACTGTAACGGACCCGTATGACTGATGCTTCACTTGCCTAGGGCTGAACCATGACATGGACGATTGCGATGCTTGCTTCAGTATGGACTACCACACTCTTGACCACTATGCGGCGAGGTTGGGATGTGATTCCCCCCCCCCCCAGTCTTTGGAGGCAAGTGTCGAACAAGGGCTGCTAAGGTAGGGACCTTGGGCCTGTCCCCTGTGCCTCCCCCACTGCTACATGTACTGGGGGAGAACAGGCTGCCATGGATTCGCGTCTCTGGTGACGATGCCACTTGTGGCAGCGTGCCCAAGGATAGTGCTACGGGCGGTGACTGTGTCGATGGTGCTGCACCTGGTGCCGGCACAGCAGTTGATGCCATTCCTGGTGCTGGTGCTGCAGTCGGTGCCATTTCGTGGATCGGTGCCATGGTTGGCGCAGTCCCCGATGTCTGTGCCACCTCTGATGTTGATGCCGAGGTCGGTGTTCACATCTGGTGATGGCACTGAGGTTGATGCTGTGACTGTCCCCAGTGCCATTTTCGGTGACTGTGCTGCTTCAGGGGAATGTTTCTGAGGAGGAGGCTGATTTCGGCACTGGGTCTCTGTAGGATGCCACACGGAGTTGGGGCAGTCAGAGGCCAACCCTGGTGCCGGCCTCTCTTTCCTCTAGTCCTTGAGAACAGTCGCCATTGGGAGACCTCGCTTGAGGGGCAGGTCACTGTCCTCTCCTGGGGCATTAAGGGGCCAGTCCACACTGTGCTCTGCCACTTCGGAGCAGAGTAGGAATGCTGGTCCTTCCTCTGTCAGGGGATGGAGCCTGCATTGGATGGGTACAGGGGCCGCCCTGTTGGGCTCTGGTCTCCCCTCCAGGGGTCTTCTTCCCTTGGGCTTCCCCCTGCTGGCTTGGGGATGGTTGAGCTGCAGGTGGGGTTTTGGCAGCACACCCCCCCTCATGGTAGAAGGGTTCCCCGCTTGTTCCCACAGCCCTGACAGGGAGGGCGCAGTCTTTCATGACCATCCTGCCCGGTCCTCACCCTCCTGGCAACCTCTCCCCGTTCTCCCGGGTTCCTTGGGGCCCCTTACCTGGGAGCAGTATAGGGCCATGGCGAGTGCTTTTCCATCATTCTGCAGGGCCATGGATGAGCTGGTCTTTGCATCTCCTCATACAGCACCGTTGTTCCCTATGCCGAGCCCCTCTGCTTTGTCGGCTTCCTCCTGTGAGGAAGAGGACACCCCACCATCCCGGTTGTCTTCTGACTTCATGGAGTATGAGTGGTTCCTGATGATGATGCTGGAGGAGCTCAGTTTAATCCTAGTGCTACAACGCAATACCGCGCATGTGGTTATAATGTTCCATGGAGAGTACAGCCTGGAATCCTTAGTGTTACCTCCGTGGCCTTGGCCCTTTGTGGAAGAGTTGCACAGCGCTTGACAGTCGCCCGCCTCCACTTTCTCAGCCCCTGCGGACTGCCAGCACTGGTATTGCACTCCCTCAGGGTCTCCAGGATCATTGCCCCACCCTTCCTCGGGTCTGGAGTTGCTGTACACCCCTTCAGGGTGTTTTACGCCTAACAGGAGACCGTCCTCTGGACATGGACTCTGCAGAGTTCGACCACTGGTGCTGGCAGGTTTTTGCTTCTGTGCGTCTCTTGTTGTCTATCGCAACACATCAGGCACACATGGCCTGTGAGAGGCACCTGTGGACCATGATGGGATCCTTCCTATCAGCCTTGCCTAATGGTGAGGCAACCAGGCAAACTATTACCATCACCACAAGGGCTCTGGAGCTATTGAGACACCAGGCACGGGCATCGTGTGATGCCAGTGCGATAACTTCCAGACTGATGGGATCTGAGGTCTGCACTAGGTGGACGGCATGGCTTCACCTCTCACAGTTGTCACCCTTAGCCCAGCGTAGGGTGACTGCCTCGCCTTTCCGCAGGCCCTGGTTTTTCAACCAGTGGGCCAGATGGTAACGGTCAGGGCACCCTCCTTCTCCTACTGGTGAGGAGACCTGTCCTTGCTCTCAGCAGTAGTGGGTCTGACCAGACCCGTGATGGGCTCCCACCCCTCATGACTCCCCCATGAAGGGCTAAAGGCGATCCAGCCTTCAGTGAGGCACAGTCTACTTTGTGGGCTTGGTACTCACCCACCAGCGATGAATAGTAAACACTGATACAGGGAAGATATGAAAATTATGTGCCTATTGTAATTCTTGATCTTCCTGTATATGTTCATCACTGCTTCCTGCCCTCTGTCCCCTCATGGGTCTCAGCTTCTGGGCGATGCCTTCTCTCTGCCACTTCTCTGAAGCAACAGGGGCCCACCTGGGGGGGAGGCAAGTAGGAGCCTTGCCTTTTTTTTTTTTCCCCCTGGGCTACCCGGGGCCTTATTTACTGTAGTTAGGGTCCTCGGGTCTCTCTTGAGTCTTGTTTCCCTCTCTCTCTTGGGGTCAGACTTCTCTGGTCCTCTACTGGGACTAGGGCCCCGGGGCTCCTATATTTTTCCATAACTCCCTTATAGGGGACTTCTCCAGGATCCCTTGTTACACTTACAGTCCTCCCGGACTTCAGGTTAAGAACCTCCAGGAGGTTGTTTCCCATGTTAATGACCTCCCCAGTGGTGCTGTGATTAAGGGAATCTATCCCTTTTCACCCTGGGTCCCATTTGGACTCAGAGGTGATTCCTAGCTGGAAGGCAGCCTGTCTTTCTTCTGCCTCCAGCTTAAAGAGGTGGGGAAGAAGGAACGTTCGAAAACCTGGTGTTCTCCCTTGTGGACCAGCGAGGGTAGCTTGGCCTGTAGGCCTTGTCACCTGTCAACACCCCCTTGTGAGTGAGGGTTACACTTTCTCTCTACTTTTGAGATGCCCCAGGTTCTTGGCTAACACCTCTGGGCGCTCAAAAAAACAAACAAAAAAACCCCCCGCCTTGATCTTGCTTTGAGAGGGCTCTTGTAATAGGTATTAACCATTAGGACTGTGCCCCCTGGCATCAGGACCTCACGGAAGACTTTAGCTAGCAGTGTCTGGTGGGGGACCACCCACCGACGTCACGTGATGGACGTCAGTGTGACCCTATATAGTGGGCGGTCCCCAGCCCTCCCTCCAGTTCTTTCCTGCCGTCGACTTGTGCACGTCGGACCTCGCGGAGAGCGCTGCTACAGTTCGACCGCCATTTTGGATGAGTATCTTCCAATTCCATTTTCTTTTTTTTTTTTATTGTTACAGAAAATAATTTTCGTGCATGTCTTCTCTGACACTTTCTGAGTCGCATAAGAATAAGTGCGATTCCTGCGGTGTGCAACTCCTGCATAAGGACGACCATTCCTTCTGCCTCTTCTGCTTGGGCCTAGAACACAAGACCAAGGACAGTGAGGCCTGCCTGCATTTTAATCAGGCCACATGGAAACGCAGGCAGAAGGCCCTCGGCCCATCTTCTAAAGTAGAAAATGACATTGATGGAGAAGGAGTTGCAGAAGCTGCAGACTGCCTCTTCCTCCCTGTCATCTGACTTGAACTGGCACAAAAAGGACATGGAGAAGCACCGGGGCCAGGAGAGGTCCCATTCCTGCCCGCATCTCCCTTTGGGGACTGCAGACAACCATCTGCCGCCTTCCTCTGGGAAAAGTGCCTCAGCAGACAAGCCTGCTTCCTCTTCCCAGGGTCAGCCCTTGGTCCCTCCCCACCGCCACTGGTCACGGTAGCTGTCTCGGCCGAATCTGAAGTTCAAGCCACTCTTAGGCCCCTGAAAACTAAAGGGCTTAAGTTGATTGCTGAGGCTAAGTTGCTCATTGGAACCCCCGACGAGTACCCAGCCCAGGCTGATAAGTCAGCCACCGGGGACTCTGGTGACTGCCTGGCTATGGCTGATAAGCTGGACATAGGATCCTCTGATGTTTGCTCAGCTCAGGCACTTCCATCAGGCCCTGACAAGGGGTCTGACGTTGAGCATCAGCGCCCGCTGCTGCCTAGGCTGCAGCCCAGCCCAGCCCAGAGGGATTGCCCCACCCAGGTAGCTTTTCTCTCCCTCCGGTCTCCCCAGAGCACCAGGAGCTGGAGTTTGAGGGATGTCAGCATGATGATACTATTTCAGGGTTGCAACCGGATCTCTTTACGAACATTCGAAATTTGCCAGCATATAAAGGCCTAGAGGTCTATCAAGTCTGCTTGAATGTGCAGCTGGCACCCCTTATTCTACAGTGGCTCCTCCCTTCCACCCTCCCCCTTCATTAACCCTCCCCCCTGTCCTATCCCCTTTTGAAGCAGTCCACTGTTCTACTGGATACCACTTCTGCAGGTAGCGCATTCCACCCAGCCACCACCTTCTCTGTGTAAAAAAAAAAAAGTGTCTCCTCATCTCCCTCCTGAACCTGCCTCTCTCCAGTCTCATATCATGGCCCCTGGTGTCCCTCCCTCCCTTACTTTGAACAACCCCTCTGTACCTGTCTTGTTTATTCCTTTCATGTACTTAAAGGTTCAATCATGTCCCCCCTGTCCCTCCTCTCCTCCAGTGAGTACATGTTCAGCTCCCTCAGCCTCCTCTCGTATGGTAAGTCCCCCAGCCCCTTGATCATCTTCGTTGCCCTGCGCTGCACCCCTTCAGTAACTTAATGTCTCTCTTCAGATACGGGCGCCTGTACTGCATGCTAGTACTCCAGGTGCGGCCTAACTAATGATCTGTACAGTGGCAGAATCACCTCCTCCCTCCTCGAGGATATACCCCTGCAGTACAACCCAGCATTTTGTTGACCTTTGCAGCTGCCTTCCTACATTGTACCGAGTTGTTCATTGACCCTGTAATGAGCACCCCCAGATCCTTCTCCTCCTCTGTCTGGGCTAGCTGCACTCTCCCAGCTGTTAACTCCTCCTTGGGTTCTTCATCCCAGAATGCAGCACCTTGCACTTTTTGGCATTAAACCCCAGTTGCCAGGTGTCTGACCAGATTTCAAGCTTTGCCAGATCATCCTGCAACCCCTGCCATCCCCCCTAGGTCATCCACCACTGCTCCTACCTTGGTATCATCAGCAAACAGACTGATCTTGCTCGTGATGTCCCATGATATGTCTGCAGTGAAAATCCCAAACAACCCTGGTCCCAACACCGAGCCCTGTGGAACACCGCTCGTCACTACCCTTGGGTGTGAGAGCTCCCCACCCACCACCACCACCCTCTGTTGCCTTCCCTGAAACCAGATTCCTACCCATCTCACCACCTTTGCACCCGGCCCTGTGTCTACTAACTTACTTCCCAGCCTTCCATGTGGCACAGAGTCGAATGCCTTACTGAAGTCCACATACAGGACATCCACTAGATGGCCCCTGTCCAGTTGCCTAGTTGCCCAGTCATAGAACTTGACCAGGTGGGTTTGGCAGGATCTGCTCCGTATGAAGTCATGCTGTCTGCTGTCCTGTAGTTCTTTGGCCTCTAGGAGGGCCACCAACCTCTCCTTCAGGATAGTCTCCATTAGCTTACCCACGATGGATGTGAGGCTCACTGGTCTGTAGTTTCCCGGTTCATCCTTGGGGCCACTCTTGTGGAAGGGCACCACATGAGCCATCCTCCAGTCCTGAGGTACACCCCCCGAATGCAGTGAGGCATTAAATAGGTCTGCCAAAGGTCCTGCAGGGACCTCTGCCAGCTCCTTCAGTACTCTGGCACCTTGTCCACCCTCAGTGCCTTCAAACCCTCCCGAACTCTACCCTCCATGATTTCCTCATCTGTAACCCCTTCCCCCACCATTTCTGCCATTTCTCCCCCTTGGGTGTCACCCCCCTCTTCTCTTTAGTAAATACTGAGCAGAAGTACTCGTTTAGTGCTTCTGCCTTATCGCACTCTGCTTCCACCCAACCCTCCTCCTTCCTAATCCTTATAGCTCCTTTTCTCCCTGATGTACCTAAAGAAGTCCTTCTCCCCCTTCTTAATGCCTTGTGCCAGCCTGAGTTCTGTAGATGCTTTGGCTCCCCTTACTGCCCTTGTCACCTCCTTCGATTCTGTCAAGTACTCCTCCCTGTCCTCCTCCCTCCCTGTTTTCTTGTACTTCCTAAAGGCCGCTCTTTTCCTCCTTACCTTTTCCATGACCTCCTTGCTCAACCAGCTTGGTTTCTTAGCCCTAGCCTTCTTGCTCTGGGCCTTGCAGCAGTTTTTGGTTGCCTCCACTATCCCCAGCTTTATGAGCTCCGACCTCTGGTTAGTGTCCATACTATATTAAATTCTGGCCAGGTATCCTTTTACCACTTCCCCCATCCTCCCAAAGTCGGCCCTCCTGAAGTCCAGCACTCTTGTGCCAGATTCCACTCCTTCCTTGCCCATATCCAGTGTGAGTCATGCTGAGTGGTGGTCACTCCCTGACAGCAGTTCCTCCACTGTAAGTTCTCTTACAAAGTCCCCATTTGCCGGCACAAGATCAAGGGTATTCCCTAACCTGGTTGGTTCACTGACCATTTGCAGCAGGAAGCTGTCCTGGAAGGCATCCAGCAGTACCTGCTCCCTTCTGTTCTGGTTGTTGGGGTACTCTAGTCCACTTCTGGCAAGTTGAAGTCCCCCACAATAACCGCTACCCACTTCTGCATGGGTCCTGCTGATCTGTCCCGCTAGTTCCCGTCTAACTCCTCCGCCTGCAATGGTGGCCTGTACACCACTCCCATTCTAAGAATCCTATTCTTGGAATCCTGGATTTGCATCCAAAGTGACTCCGTACTACCCTCCTCCCCTTCCTCCCTTACACACTTCAGTCCTTCCTTCACTTATAGTGCCACACCCCCTCCTTTCCCAATCATCCTGTCCCTACGAAATAACCTGTACCTTGGTATAGACAGGCCCCAGTCATTGTATTGGGTGGCCCATGTTTCTGTGATGGCTGCAATGTCCACCTCTCCCTCGAGCATCTGTAACTCTACGGTTTTCCTCCCAAGGCTCCTAGCATTAAGGGTAACCACCTTCCACCCTCCCCCCCCATCCTGCCCTCCGTTACTAGCATCACCAATAGTACTTGTCATTTGTCCTTTGTCACTGTTATGGGGGAGTAAGCTCATATGGTTTCCCAACCTGTGGTCTCTGCGTATCTCTTGCCCAATTGCCACCCCCCCGCTCCTAGTTTAAATTCCCAGCTTCTTCTGTGTACTCCTCCATCCTCTGTTTCAACACTTTCTTTCCCTCCTCACTCAAGTGTAGTCTGTCCTTGGCATAAAGACTACTGTCCTCCCAGGTCCCTCCCCACCCCTCCAACAGCCCATACCCTTTAGCACATCAGCAGGTTCTTAGCCATCCATTAAATTCCTCTATTCTCAGCTTTCTTGTTGTGCTTGCCTTGGACACTGGAAGTATCTCTGAAAAAGTTACTGATCTTCCTGCCTCCTCCCATAATTGTGCTAGTTCCTCAAACCTCCTCTGGACTGTATCTACTGTCTTGTCAGCCTGGTCGTTCGTCCCAAGATGTATAATTA
Source organism: Neoceratodus forsteri (assembly GCA_016271365.2). NCBI lineage: Eukaryota > Metazoa > Chordata > Ceratodontiformes > Ceratodontidae > Neoceratodus > Neoceratodus forsteri. The sequence continues at coordinate 362,667,901 of JADMNL010000023.1, read as the reverse complement.
AATGAGGCTTGTCCCTACCCCTTCTAGCATATTTCAGAACAGATTGTCCCACCCTTTCTGCTGTCATTCCTGGCATGGCCTCCACCCAAATGTGACTATGCCTCTCCCCCTTGCTACCCCACCTGACTCCTCTTAGTATTGAGTCCCCCAACACTAAGATTCCACCACTCTTACTCCCTGCTTGCTTCGATTCATCTCCTTCTCATTTCCAGCTCCTCTTCTTCCTCCTGCACATTATTTCCCCCTTTTGCCCCTGTTGCAATTCTCCCAGCAGAACCTCCCCCTGCTCCGGTTTGGTCCAGGCATTTATCAATTTCTCCTCTAATTTCATCATTTCCCTCCTCCACCTTCTTCCTCTCTAGCAGTGCAAAACTATTTTCTGAAGACCCTTCACAAATGCCCACTCCCTCTCTCTGCATAGTAACCTGTTCTCTCGTTTCCACTCCATGACTTTTGCCACTTCTTCGCCTCCCCTCACAAGTCCCTATCTCCTCCTTCCATTTGCCTTTTGTCTTCTGACCTGGTTTCCCCGACAATTGTTCTTCCTGGCCTGGGCTCCTTTGTCTCTGCTTCCCTTTTTCTTACCCTCTCCTCACCACTGTTGGCGTAAATCGCCCTCCCTCATCTCATCATCTTCCTCCCTCCAGTACTGGGCTAAACCCACCCCCAATCTGCCTTGCCTGTCTTAGTTCCTCCTGCAGACCCTCAATCTCCTTTCTAAGTTTCTCTATGTGGTTGCACACTAAACATCCTTCCACAATCCAGGCAATTTTCAGGAAGATTGGTGCACTGCAGTTGTTGCAGCCTATCACCCTACCCATTGCTGTCGTTGCCCACCAGCGACCCCCCACCCTTCCAGATGCAGGACACCAAGTCTCCCCCCTCCCCCCCTCTATCAGTGCAAAACATTTTTTTCTTAATATCCCTTACCCCCTTTGTTGTACACATTTAGACAGATTGAGCAACTGCTTTTTATATTCCTATTCTTCCTATCCACACTCAAAAAGAGACTTTAAGTAGCTATTGCACAACCTTCTTCAAACTCGTACTCTTCTTTTCCCCAGTGCAAACGCTCCTAGATTTGTAGTTACTTTCCCTTCCACTGAGATAGCAGTCACCTCTTCACTTGCTGCTGTTCTTTTTCCTGGATGTCTGCTTCTGCTATGACAGGTGCATATCCTTTGCCCGTTTGAGGAAGTGATGTCAGAACCCCTGGTATAAAGGAAATAATGGACGGGTAGGTGGGGTGAGGGTTGGGAGGTGGGAGCAGCCCAAGTCTTCCAGAGAACAATCAGGTAGCTGAGGCCCCGGTCAGACCATTAGCACCCTTTTCCGACTTTGCACTAAACTTTGCAACTAGTGAAGCCAGCAAAAATGAATCACAATTCTACTCAAGGCCCCCAAAATAGGTTTGCTACCAAAAGAAACAGGACTCCAATTCAAACAGCTTCACCAACAACACATCAGAATAGGCTTGAAATTAGAAGATATAGGTCTCCAATTCAAAGAAACAGCCCCAGTTAAATCACACCAAATAGGTCGCTCCCAGCTGACCCTCCGGTCCCTTCATCTTGGCTCTTAATGGCAGGGCCTTCAACTCCTTCCATATGCCAAAGAGGTACCCTGGGCTGATGCTGAGCTTACGCTCGGGGTCCTATATTTTGCCTTTCAGGCCTCCTCTGGGTCCTACTCCTAGCCCTATAGCTCCTCCTTCTGGGCCATTGTCAGATCCTCTGATGCAAGGCAATCGTACTCCACATTATCATACCCACAGATACCCTCTGCTGGGGTATCAGGCACTTGGACTCCCTTCACTGGGGTATCCCCCGCCAGGGAATGTCCCTCGTTACCATATATTAGGTTATCTGCCATCAGGATACCAGACTCTGGACTATGGCGCTGGTTTCCAGCCAGTATATCAGCTTCCACCACCCTCACCCCCTGCCTCCTCAACCTCAGGCAGGCTTCAAGGCAATCATTCAGTCCTGGTAGAAGGAGACTAAGTCTCATTTAGTCTCTGAGCTAGACAGCTGTCATCCCGTGGCGGTCTCGACCCCGGTGCGCCCGAACCTGACAAATGGGTCCCCTTCATCGGTGGAGTCCCACCCTTCTGCATCAGGTCTGACGAAGGGCTCAGCTGCCATTACTGATAAGGGCAGACCCCCTGTTCCTGTTAAAAATGTGTCTCGCCCAGCGGTCGTGTCCCCTTTCCCGACTCATTCGTCTGATTCCTCTTCCTCAGCCTCTGGGTATGAAACGCCTCCACTGGACGAGCCCAAGGCTAAGGAGTCCCTCCTTCACAGACAACCTCAGAAAGATTGCAGAGCCTGTGAGTGGAAGACTGACAGTCAAGACCCGGAAGAGACTGGCCGAGCATTTGGACATGCCTGGCCTGTCCCCAGTCCTCACCCCGGTCATGAGGACTTAGCCTCTACAATGTGGTCAGTGCCTTCATCCATTCCAGCTGTGGCCGAGAAGGTGGATAGGATTTACCATATGCCAAAGGGTAAGAATCACCTTAGTGTCTACACTAAAGCAGACTCAATGGTTATTAGCGCAGCATGGGATAGATCAGCTAAGCCTAAGCATATGAGCACCTCCCCTCCTGATAAGGAATCGAGGCAGCTCGATCAATTTGTGTGCAGATTTTATTCATCCTCCACCCTGGCTGTTCACGTCCTGAACTATGTGGCGCACATGCTGGTCTATCAATCCCTCTTTCACAAGCTAGAGCTGGTCATTGCGGTGTCACTGGACTTTGCGGAGAAGGAAACCCTTTCTGACACCATTCTGTCAGCCAAAGTCACTTGTCGCCACTCTCTAAGGGCGACTTAGAACGCGGTTGACTCCTTGGCTAGGGGCATGGCTACAGCTGTCTGCCTCAGGTAGGTGGTATTGGTTGAGGATGTCGGGGCTGGCACCTGATGTCCAGGGTGCCATCCAGGATGCACCCTTCTGGGGTTCCATCCTCTTTGGAGGAGATGCTCAAGACATCATCACCAATCTCCAGAATAGGGGTCAGGCTCTGCGTATGGTACAAACTGTGTACCGTGCTGGCTTTAAATCACGGCAGCCATTTTGTCGCCAACAGAGATGGCAGATGAAACACCACCACCAGGCCAGATGTCAGACCAAATGTCGGGCCCTCTCAGCCGCGGCCACTCCCCCAGCCAAGAACCAGAGGGCTTCGGGAGTGAGCCTCCCCAACCTTCCCTCTGCCTCTTGACTTGCGGTCCGCCTCTCCCCCCCCCCTCCTCCTTCAGTCAGAGAAACTGGTGGATGGAAGATTCTTCGGTCATCTGGCATGGTGGGAGGCGATTACTACAGATTCGTGGGTCCTTCAGGTAATCTCTCAGGGCCACATGTTGGAGTTTCTGGAGCGACCCCCAGACAATCCTCCGGGTCTGTCCCTTTATCAAAAAGCGCACATTCCCATCATAAGAGAAGAGAATGGAGGCTGTTCTACAAAAGGCAGCCATAGAACCTGTCCCTCTAAACCAGATAGGAAGAGGACACTACTCTCACTTCTTCTTGGTTCCTGAAAAAAACCGGAGACGTGTGCCCGATACCGGACCTCAGCACCCTAAACCTGTGCACAGAGTACAAAAGGTTTCGGATGCTGATTCTTCCAGGCCTGCTGCCCATGCTGCTGAAGGGACAGTGGCTCTGCGCCCTGGACATGTATGACGCATACCTACACATACTGGTATTTCAAGCCCACCACTGCTACCTCAGGTTCTCCTTTCAAGGGGGACACTACCAGTTCAAGACTCTCTCCTTTGGCCTTTCATCAGCACCCAGGGTTTTTAGCAAGTGTCTGGCATTTGTGGCAGTGGCCTTGAGGCGCTAGGGCCACTAAATCTTCCTGTACCTCAACAATTGGCTGATCTGAGCCTCGTCGAGGGAGGAGCTGGAAATCTCCCTTTTGACAACCTTGAGCCTGTTTTGCCAAGTTGGGGTTATGGTGAACTACCCCAAGTCTCATCTTATCCCCTCCCAGCGCCTGCAGTTCATTGGGGCTGTGCTTGATACTACTCAGGGTCAGGCTTTCCTCCCTTTGGACAGGGCAGAAATCTTGCAACAGCAGGCTTGGCTGGTGGCTTCCAGCCTTTGGATTCGGCCAGGTCAGTGCTGCATCTTCTGGGCCTTATGGCGGCGGCCATCCCAACTGTTCCTTTAGCCAGGCTTCACATACAGATCTCGCAGTGGATGCTCCATGTCCAGTGGGTCTAGAGGGCGGACAACCTCGACCACAAAGTCTTGGTCTCTGCACCCATGCGTTGGGATCTCCTGTGGTGGCAATATCTTTGCAATCTCTGCAAGGGAGTTCCCTTTGATCCCCTTCCTCCCATCCCGACCCTGACCACAGATGCTTCAGGGCTGGGTTGGGGGGCTCATCTGGAGACTCACAGAACTCAAGGGCTGTGGTCTTAGTTAGAACTGTCTCTACACATCAATGCGTTGGAGATGTGGGTAGTGTTGTATGCTGTTCAGGCCTTTCAGCACTTCCTCAACCCAAGTCCACTGCTAGTCCAAATGGACAATATGTGCATTGTCTGGTATCTGAACAAACAAGGGGGCACTCGCTGCTACTCTCTGCAGGGAAGCCATGCAAGTCTGGAACTGGGTAATTCTGCATCAGATCTCCCTTACTGCAGTTCATGTCCCGAGAGTCCAGAATGTCCTACCGGACAGTCGCAACTGCACCCAGGCCAAGGCTCACGAATGGGAACTAAGCCAGTCGGTAGTTGAAGACATTTTTGACTGGTGGGGTCGTCCAGATCTTGATCTGTTGGCGTCCCCAGCCAACACACAACTTCCCAAGTTTTGCTCACTTGTTCCAGGGCCTGGTGTTTTCTGGCGAGATGCACTATCTCTTTGCTGGACAGGGAGGTTCTTGTATGCCTTTCCGATCCTGCAGCGGGTGTTGCTCAAGTTGCAAGTGGAAGGGGCTCACGTGATCTTAATTGCCCTGCTCTGGCCATGTTGAATATAGTTCCCGCCTTTGCAACAGCTGACAGTGGAGCACCCGGTTCCCCTGCCTATCTGTCGCGACCTTCTGTCCCAGGAGGGGAGTGCTCTGATTCATCCAGGACTCAAGTCCCTTCACCTTCACATGTGGCACCTTCTGACAGTTGCTTCACGCTATGGGGACTCTCTTCTGGGGTTGTCCAAGTCCTTGTGGAGGCTAGGAAGCCTTCCACAAGGACAATTTATGCTTTGAAATGGAAAAGATTTTCCGTCTGGGCCACTTCAAGGGATTGGGACCCTTTTTCATGCCCTGTTCCTCAGTTCGTGGGGTACTTGCTGCATCTGTCTGACCTGGGTCTGAGTTACTTCTCATTGAAGGGCTACCTTTCTGCTATTTCTACCTGCTACGTCCCTGTGGAAGGAAAAACTGTTGCTCAACTGGAGGTTTCCAAAACATTTCTGAAGGGAATCCTCCACTTGAAACTCCCGATATATAACCCTGCCCCACCATGGGATTTAAACTTTTAGAGAAACTCACTTTGCCTCCTTTTAAACTGGCCGCAAGTTGTGACATGCACTGTCTATCCTGGAAAGTGTGACAGGGTTGAATAGGACCCTGTTCTGGTTGTTATGGAGAGTTTGAATGCAAGGATCTGTTCTGTTCCCTTTCCTGTGTCTTGTCTGTTTGGTTGTGCAACCAAAATTTCCTGTGAGACCTAGGATTTGGTCACCCCGACAGTCTTGCAATTCTCTGCCTCTCGCTGTCTCTCTACCCTCACTTGATGTTCTGTCTTGTCCTCCCTTGCATATCTGCTGGTATAAAAATGTAAGCAAATCATTCTGTGGAAATGTAACTGTTATTGGAATCTTTTTATTTAGAAATTATATAGTGTTATTGTTGAAAAGTATATAATTATAGTTTGAGATGATTGCAAAAAGCTATCGGGAACTCAAGGAGTTAACCTAAGAGGAGTTTTTAAGCCCTTTTTCAGAAGAGCTGTGTAGAAGGGGCCTTTCCGTTCTGGGACATTGTGTTCTTACTGCACCTGCCTGACACTTACAAGAACATTTTAGAGGGGTATGCGTCTGTCTCTGACCTTATCATTTCTGAGGGTGGCGACTATGACTCTTTTCACAGCCTGGATAACCCAACTCCTGGCCCTCTTCCTGGTCCACAGGAGGACCTTTCTTTCCAGGCTCTGCTTCGCAATATGTATGCAACCCTTGCTTTCGAGCTTTCTGCCATTGACCCAGGGAAACTACTCAGACTGTAGTGGCTTAGTGTTCCCACTATGCCAGTTAACCTTACACCTCCCATCCCACCTGATTTTGAGACACACTTGGAAGCAGTGTGGGCAAGGCCTGCATCTATTCCTTTTGTCTGTCAGCAGATAGATTGTAAGTATACGTCTTCTAAAGACAGACCTATTCTGGCTTCCCAACCTATTGCCGATAAGATTGTCATTTTGGCTGAGAATGACCAGACCGTTCTCCCTCAAGAGGTTACAGTGCATCCCATCAGTGAGGAGTCTCGTAAAATAGACATAATAGGAAATGGAGCTTTCGCAGCAGCTACCTTTAGCATGCGAATAGCTAGCTATCAAGGGCATTTCTCCAAATACGAGTATTCCCACTGGATCTCTCAGATCTCTTGCGAAGGCCTTGCCAGACTCACTTAGCAAAAAAATCTTCAGACTGTTACTTACCCATGGTATTGAGACCAGCAATCATCAGCTGAAGGCAGCTATGAATGCATATGACACTGCTTCCTGATCTGCTGCCACAGGAATCTGCATCAGAAGACACCCCTAGCTTCAGATGTCAGGCTTCTTCGACGATGTTCATCAACAGGTCATGAATGTCCTCTTCAGTGGGTCCTATCTGTTCGGCCAACAAGTAGAACTATCCCTCGATACCTCTCAGAAGAGAAGAGAAGAACTGCCATTAAAGTGTCTCGGCCTGCCCCAACTCACCCTCAAAGAAGAAAGGCTGAGTCTTCTACCACAATAAATAGTCCTTTTCTGGCAAAGGCGGGGGAGTCCAGATCAAGTCCCAGCTTCCACAGCAGCAGAAGAAAGCACAACCAAAGGCACAGGCCCCGAAGGCGCCTAGTGACACCTTGTGAAGATGTGGCCCCAGTTCTGCCTCAGCTGCCCAAGGAAGATCCCTCCTCTCCAGTGGGAGGCAGGCTGATTTGGTTTTACTCTCAGTGGGAAGTGATCACCCCAGGCAAGTGGGTTTTAAGGATCGTCTGAGAGAGGTATTCAGTGAATTTCTCAGAGATCCCTCTTGATTATCCACCCAAAAAGCAGCACTCTCTTTCACCTTCCATGACTGACCTTCTTGCCACGGGGATTACGGGCCTCTTGAGCCAACAGGGCAGTGGAAATAGTGCTGGAAGCAGAGCACAATACAGACTTCTACTCCTATTACTTCATGCTCTGAAGAAGTGAGGGGGGGCATGTGCCCCATTCTCGACCTCAGAAAACTGAACAAGTTTCTAAACGGCCTCCTTAGAGACCCTGCTGCCGCTACTCAAGCTGTGGGACTGGTTGGCTTCCCTGGACATACAGGATGCCTACCAGCATATCCCAGTCTACCCATGCCACCACAAATTTCTCTGTTTTGTAGCTTTGGGCCAGCATTATCAATTCTGGGTCCTGCACTTTGGGCTATCCTCAATGCCTCGAGTCTTTCCATTGTGGTTCTTGTGGCGCACCTCAAAAAACTTGGACTCCAGGGTTTTCTTATCTGGATAACTACGTACTCACTTCAACACACCCCACATCGCCCACTCTTATGCACTGATACCACCTGCTTAGTATCTCAGAATCTTTCTGCCAGCATCCCTGCCTCCTACGCATACGCTTTTCCATATCCCAGGGACTCCTTTACAGGCTATGAACGTGTTATTGATGGATAAGATTATAAAGGCATCTCTGTATATATTATTTATCTTTATTTCTGCACTGTATATATTTTGCTGTATACATCTTGCTTCTGTTGTTTTATGTATATTTTACTTGTACTCTATTCTGTACCCTCATCCTTGCAAACTGCAGGTCCACCTTGTAAATGAGTTTGCTCAATGGTGATCGCCTGGGTAAATAAAGATTTTGATTGATTGATTGACTGATTACTAGCCAGCTTATCCAAGCAGGGCAGAGAACAGGCAGTGGCCATGGCAGCTCAGTTGCTGATCACCATGGGAGTCCTTTTGAATTTAGAGAAGTCACAGCTTCAACCCTCTCAGCAGCTCCTCTTCATCAGAGCCCTCTTGATACCACAAAAGTGAGGGTCTTTCTCCCAGAAGCAGAAGGAAAGCCATCCTTCAGATGGCTCATTTCGTAATGAAGAACAAGTCTGTCCGGCTCACTCCATGCAAGTGAATGTTAGGCCTTCTAGGCTTTTCTGTCTTCACAGAACCTCTAGCGCACCTGCAAATGAGGACAAATAAGTGGCTGCTCAGCACACAGTGGTCTCAGATAACGCATCCTGAGTTTTACCTCATCAAAGTGATAAAGCCTCTGCTTTGATCACTTGCATGGTGGACACAGGAGGACAATCTGCTCTAAGGTCTCCACTTCTCGTCCCCAGAGCCTCAGATAGCCTTCACCACAGATGTCTCTGGGATAGGGAGCCCATTTTCAGGGCCACTACACTCGAGGAGCCCGGAGCCCTACAGAGTCCCATCTCCATATCAGTATCTTGCAGATGAGAGCAGTCCTGTGCGCCCTTCGAGCCCTGGTGGGCTTTCTCCACCACAAGGTGATCCTCCTTCAGATGGACAAGTCTATCATGTACTATATCAACAAGCAAGGGAGAGCACACTCATATCCTCTTTGCAGGGAATCAATGACAGTGTGGGAATGGTGCCCGGAACAGGATGCTCTAATTTAAGGAATTTAACTGCCAGAGGTGCATAACAGTCTGGTGGAGGAGGTCAGCCAGACAGAAGTAGATCTTCACGAGTGGTCGTTGGCACAAGATGTCGCGCAATCCCTCTTCAACGGGTGGGGGAACCCAGAGATGAACCTTTTTTGCATTCCCACTCAGTGCCAAACTGCCATGATTCTGCTCCAGAAATCCATAATGTGGCTTTTTTTGTCAAGATGCAGTCTGGCTGCGGAGAACAAATTGCTTTCTGTACGCATTTCCTCCTACTCCCCTAGTTCAGAGGTACTGCTCAAGCTGGAGGCACAAGGGGGCACAATAATCCTGATCGCCCCATGCTGGCCTCGACAGATATGGATTTCCCCATCTCAACAAATTGTCAGCCGCCTCCCCCTTCCCTCTACGGACAGACCTTTTGACACGGGGGTCACAGGATCATCTCAGCTTGCGCTCCCTTCATCTCCACACTTAACTCCTGAAGAGTTAGAAGTGAGCAAGTACAGGGTCTCTCAGAGGGTCTCCGAGATTCTCCTGGCTGCTGGTAAGCCCTCTATCAGAAAGTCTTACACAGCCAAATAATAATAATATCCTTATTTAATGTAGCGCCTTTCAAAATGTCAAGGTGCTTCACAAATACATACAAATTCAATAAAACAATAAATATAGATAAAATCACAGAAAATCAGGAAAAGCTTTGTTCCAGAGAAAAGTCTTCAGTGCCTGCTTAAAGCTCCCCATTGTCCTGCACTCCCATAGCTGATGTGGTAGAGAATTCCAGAGGGTTGGAGCAACAAACATAAAAGCCCGAGCCCCAGATGACTTCAAACTAACCCTCGGAATCTCCAGTAACCCCTCATCAGCCGAGCGGAGCGGTCACACTGGGGTGTAAGGAATCAGAAGCTCTTTCAGGTAGTCAGGACCCAGTCCGTGTAGGGCTTTGTAGGTTAACAAACCTACCTTAAAGGTGATCCGCCACTGAACCAGCAGCCAGTGCAGATCGCGCAGCACTGGGGTAATATGAGATCACCTTAATACCTCAGTCAATAAATGTGCAGCGGCGTTCTGCACTAGCTGCAAGCGGCGGATATCAACCCCAGGAAGCCCTAAGTAAAGGGAGTTACAATAGTCAAGGCGCGAGGTCACAAAAGCATGGACCAAAATGGGCAAATCACTGGATGGAATGAGGTGCTTGATCCTAGCAGTGTTCCTAATATGGTAAAAGGCTAACTTGACGACTGCCGACACCTGATGACGAAGGGTCAGCCCATCGTGAAGTATCATTCCCAGGTCACACAGCCATTCAGAAGTAAGGATCTGAGCACCCCCCAGAAATAAACCAGAGGGCAAATCAGTCCTCAACCCCTCTGTCCTCCGACCCGGGTCCACCACCAAAACCTCAGTCTTTCCTGCATTCAACTTTAACCTGCTGGAACTCATCCAGTCTTGGATTTCAATGAGGCAGCTGTTAAATACTGAGAGCACAAACCTGGTCGGGGGCAAAAGACAGGTAGAGCTGGGTATCATCAGCATAGCAGTGAAACCTCAGCCCATACCATCTTACAGTGTCTCCGAGGGGCAGCATATACACTGCAAACAACATGGGAGAGGGCACAGAGTCCTGGGGCACCCCACAAGGCAGAGAGAAAGACTCAGAAGAAAATATTCCCGAGACAACTCTGAGTTCTACTGGTGAGGAAGGATGAAAACCATCTGAGCACTGTTCCAGTCAGCCCACAGATGGACCTCAGGCACTCGAGGAGGGCCCCATGGTCCACAGTGTCAAAAACTGAAGCAAGATCAAGGAGTACCAAGATGGAACGTTTCTCTGATCTCTCGCCATCAGGAGATCATTGAGCATCCGAACCAGAGCAGTCTCAGTACTATGCCTCTTACGAAAACCTGATTGGAGAGGTTTATATAAATTATGAATGGTTAAATGGTTCTCCAGTTGAGTTGCCACCACTTTCTCGATAACCTTTCCCACAAAAGGAAGGTTTGAGATAGGTCTGTAGTTCACTAGAATCTCCGGGTCCAAAGAAGCTCTTTTTAGGAGAGGTGTTACCACCGCCTCCTTCAGGGAGCTTGGAAACTCACCTGATTCCAAGGAGCACCAGACAATCTGAGCTAAGACCGGGCCAATATCATCACTACAACCCAAAATTAGGGAAGTAGGGCCAGGGTCTAAACTACAGCACGTGGGGTGCATCCCCTGAGAATCGAGCGATCTTATCACACTCTATTTGTGAAAAAATTTGACGGAGCTGCAGACAGGCTGGGTTGCACAACCTGTCCACAGTTGAGTTGGTAGATTCCTAGCAACAGCGATTTCCCTGGACAGGAATTCTGCCTTCTTAAGGGAAATCGCTGATTGATAGAGTTGAAGATGCTCTAACAAAATAAGATGGTTGGCATCCAAGGCGGATTTCTGCCAGCGATGTTCTAACCTGCATCCCAACCCCCGCAACACCCTCCGAGACCCATCAAACCATGGGGCCTGGGGGCGAAGCGGAAGGGGGCAAACACGGACGGGAGCAATCTGGTCAAGAGCTGAAGAAAAAGCCTTATTACAGTCCATGACTAACTACTTTGGACCTATGCTGGTCTCGCCGAACACCGAGAGGTCAGTTGCCACCGCCAGGTCTTCAGGGACCACGTCCTGCAAAGGGCGGTAACTGACCTTCTCCACAGGGGCAGAAAAATTGAACCGTGTAGTGATCGGACAAACCAACAGGTTCCACCCCCAAATCAGAGGCCTCGATCCCCAGGAGGAAGACCAGATCGAGAGTGACCACCATTATGGGTAGCTGAGGAAACAACCTGTGTGAAGCCCAGTGATATCATCAACTGGAGGAAGTGTTGTCCAAAAAGTGAGGATTCGTCATCAACCCAGGCATTGAAGTCGTCCAGAACCATCAGTCTGGGCAACTCCAATGTCATGTCGGCGGCGAAGTCTGCTACTTCCTGCAGGAACAGCTTTTCATCCCCTGGTGGATGGTAAATGAGAGCTATCCTGCAACCCACACCAGTTACTACAGTGCACTCAAATGATTCAGCTTCCTCAACTGGTACACCAGTGAGGCCCAGTTCGGTCTTGAAACAGACCGCTACCCCCCTGCCCCTGCGATCCAACCTCTGGCAGTGTATCACAGAGTACCCGGGAGGGATAGCTGCCTCCAAAATTGGGGCAGCATTTCCATCTAACCAAGTCTCAGTGATGCAAGCCAGATCCGCTGTTCCTGCAAAATCTGCAATAAGTGCAGTTTTGTCCTAATGGATCTGGCATTGCATAATAACGCCCGGGTTGATGTTCGTGAGCCATCCCGGCAACTTGCCCACCCAAAAAGGAGGTGCCTTTGCATATGGGGACTAGACGTGGATCAGCACGTTCCAGGCACCATTTCGCCCCAGGGCATCTTGTGGTCCTAACTGCCCCTATGGGGGAGACCCGCTCATTCGAGCTCCAATGTCCGTGCCCCCCAACCCACCCCTGCGAGCAATTCCTCAGCGGCCGACAGTGCTGGTAGATGAACAGACAGCGGGGGGGAGACGGGTGGAGGGCCATGGAGACAGACGGCTGACTAGCATAGGACTGGGGGAGTAAGCAGACACATTCCACAAAATGTCACCAAACTGTGGCAATACAACACAAATAATCCTAATTTCCTAAGGCAAGCAATAACAGTTGCAGTCTAAGTATATAAAAACTCCTAGAAAATATTAGACATGAAACAAAATATAAACAAACCACAACACCCCAAAAATCCCCAAACCAACAGAACTAAATAAAATATAAAAACTAACAATAAAACAAAACAATAACTAATAAAATAAAACCCCCAGGCAACCGGGACCTCTCACTAACTGGTGCCACTAAGTAAAATCAAACTAATAAATCAAAAAAAACAAATAAAATAAACCCCCTTGGCTACACCATACTCTCACTGTGGTAGCCAGGAGGAACAAAATGGTACTCACTACCATATATAATTTAAAAATAATACAGAAAATAAAAATCAAAATCAAAATTAAGATAAAATGTTTGTAGAAAGGTCACCGAAGAAATCCCTGTCCTGGGTACTCACTGCCAGATCTTCCAAAAGGCACAGGGATTCTAAAATGATGTTGGTGATGGAGAAACAACTGAGCCAAAGTTTAGAACATATCCAGCGACTAAAACCCCAGAAACACTCACTGATTCAGAGGGGTTTTAAGTCTCAATACAGACTGTTCTGTAAAGGAAGCACCAAAATATTTTCGGGACTAGCTATATTCCCCTTACTAAAACCCGAAAGGTTATCCCCAGCCTACCACCAGGCTACAGCAGTTACTACGAGACCCCAATGGAGCTCAAAAAAATGAGCTCCTAGGGGAAAGGACCACCACCCACTGATTCCCCAGTGAAAGATGCTCCACCTCTGCACCACTACAGTCCGGAGTGCCGGGATTCACCAGGTAGGGCGATAATAGCAGGGAAATAATTGCAAAAATCCCAAATCCAGACAGAAAACCCACAAAATAGTCCAAGACCACCACTGAGAAACCGACTCAGAAGAGTTCTACCTTCCTCGAAAACAAAAGCTTTCCTAAAAATGACAAAAGTTCAGAATACAATGTAGACCCTGGCCATAGTACTCATGGACCAAATAAAGCAATCCAGGGTGGGGAAGAAAAATCCAAGAAGATTGATAAGTTCAAAACCCTTGTAGCAGAAAAGTCCATTCCGTGTAAGGTCCAAAATCACCAAATCCTTGAACACCGGACAAGCAGATGGCAGAATAAACCAACCGGCCTATGCTTTGAGAACGAGCATTACCAACCTTTGCACCAGTCGAACCAATCTGTGCGCTAGCCTTCCGACTGATTACCAGGGCTGGGTGACTTGAAGATGGAAATGCAGCGTCAGAGCTCGACCATAATCAGAAAGCAAGGGAGGCAGTACGCTACACAGTGGCCCACAAATCCTCCACAATCCTGGATCCAGAGGTAGAAGGCCAACAAATCTGTGAAACCAAATGCGTCTAAACAGAATGATAAAGTATAAAACAACGCAGCTAAAATACCGCTACTAAAAACAAAAGAAACGCTCAACTGCAGCATGCATCTTCCATAGAACAAACGATCGCATGCCCAGCACGGCCATCACATTCTAGCAAAAATGTATTTCTAATAAAAATTTCAAATGGAAGTGTTTTTCTGAATGGTGCTCCAAATCCCGTGTACACCCATTCTGATGCCTGCTGGATACGGTTTTGGGAGTACCTAGTGGACCTTTCTGATGCAGGTTTGCAATACTCTACAGTTAAGATCCACTTGTGTGCTGTTTCAGTATACCACGAGCCAGTTCAGAACCTCGCCCTACCTCAACTGCCTCTTTTTAAGGGGTTCTTGAAGGACAGTTTGCACACAAGGCCCCTAGTCGGGAATTCTGTCGCTGCCTGGGACGTCAACCTTGTGTCGTACATGCTCACCTGTAAACCCTTTGAACCCCTGGCTATGTGTGACCTCAAATTCCTAACTTGGAAAAACGTGTTTTTAGTGGCCATTACCTCTGCCTGCTGGGTCTCTGAGATACAGGCGTTGGTCCAGATCCTCTGTATACTGTTTTAGAGACAGGGTGGTTCTCTGTGCACACCCCAAGTTTTTGCCTAAGGTGGTGTCAGAGTTCCACTTGAACCAGCCTTTGGTATTGCCTGCATACTTTCCGAATTTCCAGAATGGGTAGGAGTGCACCCTCCACTCTCTGGACGATAATGAGCCCTCATTTTTAACCTCGATAGAACTGGGGACTTCTGGCAGTAAGAGCAACTGTTTTTCCTTTAACCCCAACCAGTTGGGTCTGCCGGTTACAATCGAATGCATTTCCGCATGAATTGTTGCTTACCTCCGCCATTCTGTGGCACAGGTCAAGCTGGAGGGTTAGATTTGTGCCCACTCCACCAGAGTGGTTGCTACCTCCTTGACAGAGATTCACTGTGTTCCTGCGCTGATATTTGCGGAGCTGCCACCTCGAGCACAGTGCACACCTTCATCAAGCACTATGCCTTGGATGTCCATGCCAGGCAGCGTGTCTCTTTTGGCAGGACAGTCTTTAATGGACCTCTGCCTTGAGTGAGCTCCGGCCCCTACCGTCCTGCCAGGGGAACTTTCGTCTGAGCTCGGTACTCTAAAACCATTAGTGTGCATCAATGGTAAACATTGGTCCTGGATGATATTAAAATTATATACTTACCGTAATTCTTGATCTTCTTCGACAGTCTTAACCATTGATTCACATACCCACCAGTCATCCCACGGGCTCACTCTTTCTGTTCATTTACCCCTTGTTTTTGATCTGGGCTGTGAAGACACTGCTTTTTTGTTGTTTTACACGGGTTGCAAGGGCTATCTTGTGCCCTTTTATTAGATGTTATTCTTAGTTAGGTTACATTGCACTTCAGTAAAAAAAGTTGGGCCATGCCGAGGTAAGCCATGCAGCGTGAGCTACTCTCAGGGTTCCATACACGAGCACAGCCTATCTTGGCGCTGTCCCTCCTGAAGGGTTCTGTCTCCTGAAGGGTCCTAGCACCTCCAGCTCAGAACCCAATGGTGTGAATCAGTGGTGAATTTATTTATTTATTTAGCTTTTGTTAACCGGGTAAGTGCACTAGACAAATCCTGCCTATTTTCAGGCACGACCCAGGGGAGGGGGATACAGATGAATGCCAACTGACTTTGAACCAGATTAAGCTGATGGTGGTATTTTTAGTGAATGAGGGAAATTTGGCCAGGACACCGGGGAAATTCCCCTACTCTTTTCGATAAGTGCTATGGGGTCTTTAACATCCACCTGAACTACCACCAATCCAGGCAGATGGGACCTCGGTTTAACGTCTCATCCGAAAGACGGCACCTCAGAAATGCAGCACCCCTCTCATGTTGCATTACAGTGTCAGTACTGGGATATTAACCCAAGTGCCAGATGTGGGAACTGAACCCACAGCCCTCTGATCTCCCGGCTTCAGAGGTGAGTGTGCTACCTACTGAGCCACTGACACTGCAGGAATGGTCTAAGAAGATGAAGAATTACAGTGAGTATGTAATTTTCATCTCCCTGCATATGCTGGCTTCAGGGTCCTGCCCTTTGCACTCTCTTTGGTGTCCTGAGTCATTGGAAGGTGCCTTGCACTACTCGCAGTGGACCTGAGAAAATTAGGACCCCAGGTTTACCCTTACCTGGACGGTTGGCTGATAGCCAGTTCATCAAGCTACGAACCGTAACAAGCAGTGGCCACGACCTCTCAGTTCTTTCCCTTCATTGGTGTTCTGCTGAATCTGGAAGTCTCAGCTCTGACCTTCACAGCAGCTGCTATTCATATGAGCTCTTCTGGATATGATGAAGACCCAGCCTTCCTTCCAGCAGGCAGAATTCAGGTGATCTGCAGATAGCATGCTACGTTATAGAGCACAAATGAGTTTAAGCCTGCCCCGTGCAACACATGCTGGGTCTGAAAGCTGGTGACCAAGCCGCTGCTCCAGTCAATCACATTGTGGTCAGTGGAGGACAATCTCCTCCATGATTTCCCTTCTCCCAACCAGAGCCTCGGTTGAGACTGACTGTGGATGCCTCCCTGTTGGGGTGCATAGCCCACTGTCAGGGCTTCAAACACAGGGTGTCTGGAACCTGTCAGAGTCTTCTCTCCACATCAGCGTGTTGGAAATGTGGTTTGTTTTTGTATGACCTGTGAGCCCTAGTGGATCTTGTCATCTGCAAAACAGTCCTTTTACAGGTAGACGGCAGTCTGTGATGTATTACATGAACAAACAAGAGCAACTCTTACCTCATCTGCAGAGAAGCTATGAATGTGTGGGAAGGCGGTGTCTGGAACAGACGATCCTTCTCCAGGCCATTTATCTGCCAGGAATCTAGAACACTCTGGCAGGCTAGCTTGGCTGAACAGAGGCCCATGCTCATGAATGACTTTGAGATTTCTATTTGATGAATGGGGCACCCTGGATGTGGACCCTTTTGCATCCCCACTCAACGGCGAACTGCCTCAATTCTGCTATAGAAAGCTAGGACATGACATTTTCTTTCAGGCCTTGAAGCTTGCAAGGCACCAAGCAAGGGCATCGTATGATGCCATTGAGGTGGCTTCCAGACTGGTGGGGACAGTGATCTGCATTAGGCAATCGGCATGGCTACGTCTGTCTCGGTTGTCATCCTTGGCCCAGCATAGGGTGATTTCATCCACTTTCCGGAGAACCCACCTTTTCTCCCGTAGGGTGAGGCAGGAGCTTCAAGGGTGCCTTCCATGTCCTACGAGGAGATCCCCGCCTCATCCAGACCAGTCCCAGGCCTAGCCAGATCTGTAGGGGTTCTCCCTTCTAGTGTCTCCCCCACTGGAGGCTAAGGGACACTGTCCCTTAGGGAGGTGCTGGACCGCCTTTGGGGGGCTTGGTACTCACCAAAATAGTGATGAATGGTGAAGATCGACACAGATAAGATATGAAAATTACGTATCTACCGTAATTCTTGCTCTTTGTGTATCTTCACCATTCGTCACTAAACTCCGCCCTCCTCCTCTCTGGGGCCTCAGTCTCAGAGCGATCCTCCTCCTCCCTGTTTGTCTCCCTTGTTGGTCAACACCTCCTCTCCTCCCCCTTCCCTTGGAGCGGGGGAGGTTTCCTCTGGGTAGGCAGACTGGGATGGTTGTGCTCAGGGGATCCTGGGTCCCCCTCCCTCGGTTGAACCTCTGGCTCCCTCTGAGAGGAGCCAGTGGGGGGACAGGGGCCTCAACCTTAAGCTTTCCCCTATTATTTATTTTGCCAACACCCTTTGGGGGGTGATCTGGTTCTCTCATTCCTGCGGAGTTTTCTAACACCTGCTTTTCGATCCTACCGTCTCGTTGGTTGGCAGAAGAGGAGACACCACCCACCTTAATCCTGTGGCCTGCCTCGACCTCTAAGTGACGGGTTCTCCTCAGCCCTAGCTTACTTTCTGCTATCAACCCGTGCTGCACTGTGGTTATGTGCTCATGCCCTGTAATCCTTCTGGATTTAATTCTGACAGCTTCGGATTTCAATCTGCTTCCCTCGAAAGGCCTAGGTCATTGCCGGGGAGGGGGGGTGTCTACTACTTCTCCTTTTTATTCCTCTTTTACCCTCCCTCCCTTCTCCACCCTTTCCTTTCGCCCAGAGATTGGGGCCCCCTCCCTTCCCAATCTCTTAGGCTTCTCTCTCTCGCTTTTGCTGTCCTCTGTCGTTATTCCTCCTTTTAGTGTTATATCCTTTCCTTTTTCTATCCCTTGGGCATCCTTGCCCCTCCCCTCCATCCCTTCCCATCCTTCTTGCCGGCTTGCAGAACTGGAGCCAGGGCGGAGTTGATGCCAGGTAACGGCCAGCCCGCAAATGCCACGTAGCACGTCAGCCTCGAGGGCAGCGCCGCCCTGTCTCGGCTCCACCTCAAAAAAAAAAAAAAAGTCTCCCGCGGGGTCCTAGCCTCCATCCAGTACCCAAATAGTGCTGAATGGAGAAGATGCACAGAAAGATCAAGAATTACAGTAGGTATGTAATTTTCATTTTTTGTCTGAGCTTGGTACTCTGACCCATTAGTGTGAATCAGTGGTGAAGACTGATTCCTGGAAGATACGAAAACTAGAAAGCCCCCGTAATTCTTGATCTTATAGTACTATATTCACCATTAATTCAGACACCCACTCGCCATCTTCCAGGCTCACTCTAATCTCTTGAGTGGTCTTCACCCCTTGTCCTTCATTTGGACTGTGAAGACACTGTGTTGCTGTCTTTTTGACTCTTCTTGTAGCGGTCCCAGGAGGAGGAGGAGGAAGGAGGCCATTGGTTAACTAGGATCTGCAGCTTAGGTAGGGAAATGGGCAGACTGGGTGGGCCAAGTGGTCCTCATCTGTCATCGTAGTCTATGTTTTCATTTATGTAGGTCAGCAGAGCTGTCTTATGTTCTTAGGTTTAGTGCACAAGATTAGTTAGGTTATGCTGCACCTCCATGTCAAAGAAGATCTTACTTCAAGAGTATTTTTGCAGCTATAGCCACCAGGCACTGGGACCACACAGAAACTTTCTAGCTAGCAGTTTACCAGAGGGGACGCCCACCTTTGACGTCAGCCAGCCTTTTCAAGGTGGGTGGCCCCCATACCCTTCTCAGTTATTTTACTGCCATCGACCAACGCACGTTGGACCGCTGGAACCGTCACAGCTACACTAGACTATTTCCTGTGTATCAGGGGATGGCCTTCTTGCCCCCAGAAAAAGCAAAGTGTGATTGCCCAGGCCTGTCATCTTTACTCCAGCTGTGATGTCCCAGCGAGGGTTTTTCTGTGACTTGTAGGCCTCATTGCCACAGTTCCTCTAGCCAGGCTGCAAATGAGAATCCATCAGTGGACTCTGCGGGTCCAGTAGGACCAGCGCAGGGATGCCCTGGATCAGCTGATTATGGTCTCGGATCCAGTCAGGAAGGTGCTGATCTTCCTTTGTCAGTCTTCACCATTCATTACTGCTGGGTGTAAGCTGGATGCACGCACCTGCCACAGGAGCTTTTTTTTGGGGGGGGGGGTCGGCACCTATGGCGCTGCCCATGAGCATGGCACACCATATGGTGTGCGAGGGGCGGCCGTTGAGTGCCGCAGACTCCTCCTCCTCCATCCCAGTTCTGTTTCTCCTGCCGTTAAGTCCGCACCTGCTGCCGCTGCGAGAGTTACTACTATGCCATTCTGCCTAAGTCGAAGTTGTCGATGCCGCTTCCTCATCCTTCATCCCGGTTCTCCATCTCGATGGCGTTGAAGCCAGTAAGACCATTCCTTGTCTTTTTTCCGATGGCTCTGGGATCTTCTGCTTTGTTTTAGTTTATTTCACATCATGTCCAGTTTGGGAGCTAAACGCAAGTCGAAAGAGGGCCGCGCCCCTATGTGTCGATGCTCCTGTAGCTGGTACTTTTCCGTTACGGACCAGCATGATATTTGTCTACGGTGCCTGGGACCCAGCCGCAATATGGATAGATGTGACGCCTGTTTTTCCTTGGACCGACGTGTTTTGGAAATTTGTGTGTTGAAAGTCAGCAGGGCTCTACCGACTTTTGGAGGAAACGTCGCCCTTGGGCCTCCCAGGTCAGGACTCTAGACCCTTCCTCTGGGTCCCCTCCCGGGTCTATATGGCCCAGTGAGGAGGAGGAGGAGGCCTTTTCAGCTTCTAGCCTTGCTGAGGAGGAGGCCTCTTTTGTGGTGTCAGAAGAACGGCGCGTCTCCTCTGAGTCGTGTTGCTGACACTGCCCCGGCAGTTGCCTCCTTTGAGGTGCAGGCTCCCCCAGTGTCGTGGCCCATGGTGGCTGGGTTCGTCGCTGGCGAACCCTCGACACCTTCTTGTGGCGCCATTTCGGATCACGGTACTGGTGATCGAGATGGTGCTGAGTGCAGTGCCAGTCTGGGTCTTGGCACCATTTGCAGCGCCGGTGCTTTGGGTGACTCTGGGGCTGTTTTGGGTTCTGGCACCATGCACGGCACCGGGGACTCAGCCAGGGCCGTCGGCAGGTTGTCTCTGGGCTCAGGGGCTGTGAGCGGTGTGATGGACCTGTCCAGCGCCATTGGCAGTACCGCGTCCCGGGACGGTGCCGTGTCCAGAGAATCTCCGGAGGTGTCTAGTATTGAGGTCCTTCTGGTTGCCTTCTCTTCGGAGGGGGACGACTCAGACTTGGATCTGGACTGGCTACCAGATTCTTCAGGATTGGAAGTCTCTGTGGGATGTGGTGTCAGGTGGACCAGCGGCCCCATCCCTGAGTCTCCAGAGCAGTCTGCTCCCGAGGATCCCTTGGCTGGGGGTGGCCTGGGGGCTCTTGGGGGTGAGGGCTCTGAGACTGGGGAGAGGGTTTTCTCCCCTGGTGGGGGCTGCAGCTGCTGCCAGTCTTGGTGCTGCTGCACCTACCCGAGGGGGAGGAGGGGTTGGAGACCCTTGTTTCTGTGGCCTCCTGGGGGGGCCTATGGACCAGGGGACTCCCTTGCTGGTGTCGAGGAAGAGGGCGGCCTCAGAGTCTGAGGGATTGAGAGATCAGGGTGAGGGGCGAGGTGCTGTACTGCCATCCCATGGTGCAAGAAGGAGAAAGCTTAGCTGAACCTTGTCTCCTCTTCGACTCCAGTGCACTGGTGGCAGCTGAGGGTTGCCCTTCTGGACACATGCAACCCCAGACACATCACTGGGGAGATTCCCCATCTGGGCTCTTCCGGAGTTCGCATCTTCAGATTTCTTCTGTGCAACCCGATCTGATCTCGGGAACCCCTCCAGTATGGGCTCCATTCCCTGGATTCCAGAGCCCTGGCAGAAGTCAGGCACTTCCGTGCAGGTGCCCATCTTCCCTCCCTCTGCAGCCACCCCCCCAGGCCATGTGGGTCCTACGTGGCCCTTAACTTGGGAGACGTTCAGATCCACTGCGGCGGCCTTCCTGTCATATATCAGGGCCATGGATTAGTGAGTCTTTCGCCTGTTCCCTCTGCCACAGGAGTCTTCTGGACAATCGAGTTCCTCGTCGTCCTCAACTCCCTCTTCAGAAGGAGAGGAACCTAACATCCATTTATCTTCTGATACTGATTTCACTGAATATCAGCGTTTCCTTTCGAGGATGGTTCAGGATCTCTGTATCTCCTACGTTTGCAGGGACAATACTGAGCAGGAGACGTGAGAATTCCTCTGCAAGTTCAGTGCCTGCCAACTGGTGGTGCCATCCTGGCCTATTCCCTTCCAGGAAGCGTCTATCCGCACCTGGCAATCTCCAACCAACCTTTTTCCAGCCCCAGCAGACTGCAGGAGGAGGTACTGTGCCCTTCAGGAGTCTCTAGGTTCTCTCCCTCGCCCTCCTTTGGGCCTGACGTCCCTAGACACTCCATCTGGGCTTCGGCGCCTGGTGCACGACTCTCCACCGGATCCGGATTCCCTGCGATTTGACCGGTGGGGGCAAAGAGTTTTCTCTTCCACTCGTGTGATGTGTATCGTGTCACATCAGGCACACCATGCTGCCTACAGCAGGCTCTTGTGGTCAGTGCTATCTCAGACGCTGGCATTACTGCCTGATTTGGAGCTATCTCGACAAGCCATCACCCTCTCTGCCATAGGTCTGGAACTGGCAAGGCACAAAGCAGGGGCTTCTTATGACGCCAGTGAGGTGGCTTCCAGGCTTGCGGGGACAGCGATCTGTATCAGACGGACGTCATGGTTTCGTCTATCTAGATCATCACCTCTGGCCCGGTGTAGGGTGATCCGCTCCGCCTTCCGAGGGACCCGTCTTTTCTCCAGCAGGGCTAGGAGGCTTCTTCAGGGGCTTCCTCCGTCCCCTCGTCTTCAGGGGACACCTTCTAGCTCTCCTCAGCCTTAGACTTGTCAGTCTAGTACAGCTAGGGTCGTCTCCTCCTCCTGTTTTTCACCAGCAGGAGGCTGAGCGTCCTGTTCCCTCAGGGCTGCGCTAGGCCCCCTTCGGGGGGGCTTGGTACTCACCCAACTGTAATAAATGGTGAAGCTTGACAAGGATAGATATGAAAATTACGTACCTACCGTAATTCTTGATCTTCTTTTGTATCTTCACCATTCATTACTGAATCCCACCAACCTTCCCCTCATGGGCATCTCCCCTGCCCTGTTTGCCCTCCCACCTCGTGGCCAGTTGGGGGCTGAGTCCTCCTGGTTCCTCAGAACTTTCTGTCCCTTCTCTGAAACCACATAGGGTTCGAACCAGGAGGAGGGCGAGTATGGCTTCGCCCTTACCTTCTGAGGGAACTCCTTCTGATTCTCTTGCCGTGGTGTCCCCAGGATTGGGGCTTCTCCATATTTTAGGGCTTGCTTTCCCTACGGCTTGTGCTTCTCCTAGGGAGTCAGAAGGAGCTTCCTTCCCAGTCTGTTTGTTTTTCCTCAGATAGGCTGCACCGTTCTTTAAGGGACTCCTACACTAGTACTCGGTTATGTGACTGTGTCTTAATTTTTTTCCCTACACCTAGTCAGGGCTCTTTCCTCTTCGGAACAGATAGTTTTTTCTCTTGGGGGACATTGTGTGAGCTCTCGGCTTAAGTTGTGGGTAATTGGATAGCGGGGAGAGAAGGGGAATCTGCCTCTCTCGTAATGAGCTGTGCAGAGGGTTCAGTTGAACCATCTGAAAGCAGTCATGTCTGAAGGGATCCTTGCTCCCTTGTCCTCAGTCCTTTGGGCTGATAAGCTTTAAGCCAATTTCACCCAATTGTCGTGGCAGACTTTCCCATTCTTGCTCACTATCCTTTTTCTTCTTCTTGGATTCTTATACATATAAGAATAGAAAAAAGCAATAATTCCTTGATGTGGCTATTGCGGCATGTTCATGGACTAAAACGATTATCATAGAAGAAATTTCTACCGGGTGAAATAAAACTTAGCCTGTAATGTCAAAACAGGTGTTTTATAGTCCATGATCATCAACAAAATGATAATGTTTTAACTTAAATAGTAGGACGTGTCAACAAGGGAAACCCATTCACAGAGCTTCCACCTCATAGTATGTTCGAGTGTTTAATCTTATCCGTTCCTGCTGCTTTGTTTCCCAAAATTCTGAGATTTTTATTGAGATCAAACTAACTTTAACAAAAGCTATACTTGCAGAAAACTAATGGGTCATGTACAACCCCAAGTGCTTAAACCAACTGATGTTTTTAAAACTACTAAAGACTAGGAGCAGAATGGGGCTAGGTGTAAAGTACCAGGTACCTCAAGCTGGACATGCTCATTACAGTGCATGCCATGAGGGGCAGCCATTTTACACCGTCTTGAACTCTAAGCCAGCACTTATCTAAATAACAGCATCTCATGAAAAGTCTAACATGAACAAAGAAGAAATATTCGCTGTGCTTATTTTTATTTTCTTGCCCCCCTTCCTTCCTTCAATTGAGTTAAAAACGTCATAGCAACTCCAGCCCCGTTCCCTTATTCAGCACTAAGATGAGCTGTACTTAACCACTGGTTATTAGAACAGCTCTAGAAAAAAGGAACCTTCAGTAATAAAGTCAATATTCATCATCAGATGATTTGTTCTGGTAGGGAATGTTTAAGTCCTTTTTGATGAGTTCCAGCCGCTTCCCAGCTTCCACTGGATCGGAGTAGATGAAAGTTGTGCCTGCGTACTAAATCCTTAGTTGAGCTGGTTGTTGCAGCACGTGCAATATTCCTCAATGCCCGGACCGCATTAAAGGCTTTTCTTCGCTGTCGGGTAGAGTAACTCGGGTTGGGAAAGGTGAGGAACTGGGTGCCATCGCTCAGTGTTAATGGTGCCTTAGTTTTAGCTGCTTCCAGGATTTGATCGTGAACATGTGGGCCGTTGGTGAGAATCATGATGGTTCTTGGGAGATTTTTTGGTTGGGTTCTTTGAGGGGTAACTCGGTAAGTTTTGATAATGACTGACTGGGTATCTAAATAAAGGCACTTGTTTAGTAGTGTTACAAAGTACCCCAATAGATCAGTCCCTCTGATTTCCTCTGGTACACCAAGCAAGCAAAGATTGGCAGCCCTCACTCTGTTCAAGTTTTCCAGCCAAAGACGGAGCAGTTTATTTTCATTAATAATGGCTGTTTTGGATTTCCGCTTGCAACGTCTGCAACCCAGGTTTTGGAACAGACTCTGGTGCTGGAGGGCGGCCCGGGGAGGAGCTTGAGTGTCGACGACTGCTCGCCTTCTCTCGGGGTGGGGTGGGGTGGGTTGGGGTGGGGACATGACCCGGCCATTGCTGACACCTATTAGAGGCTGGGGAACGGCAATGCGCAGGGTCCCATTCACCAAGGGGGCCTGGTGAACATCGGCGTCAGCCTTACGTTAGTGGCACACCACACCCCCGGGCAGCAAATGGGGAGAAAGAACCCCGTAGCCGACTGGATGACGGTCGCCAGCTCTCATTGCTGCGAGTCAGAGGACAGCGCACGCACCATCCCAGCAGCACCCGGGGCAAGTATTGTGCTGGCCGTCCCACCGGTGCCTTTCTCCTCGGGGGAGAGGAACCCACCCGGCGAAGGGTTACGTCTGGGGGTTACTGGGAAGGGGGGAGCTGCAGTATGATGTGAAGAAGTGGCTGATCTGAGGCAGTCTGGCACGGAGGGCATAGGTGGACTGAAGGAGAGGCTGGCCCGGAACTAGGAGGGAATAAAAATAAATAAATAAATGCCTGCTGCTGCTGACTTGTTTACCGAATTGGTTGCTGTTTGATATCTGTTGCAAGTAAGTTCATTTTAGTTTCCATGCAGGTAAATCTTGTCCCTAAGATTTCCACCTTCTTATCAAGATCCCGGATCACTTGTAGGAGGGCACTGTTTGTTGGCTCAGAGGTTCCCCGTGCTGCAGTATCTGTTTCAGCGTCATGTGCAGGATCTCCAGCCGCTGAGGTTTGCCCTTTCCTGACTCCATTGCTGCTGTGAGATTCGTTTTTCCCATAGCTTAATCTGCACCAAAAGCTCCAAATATGTAAGGACTGTCACTCCCGATCTGATGGTATGATTTTTAATCTATTACCACCACTCTTGGGTAGTTTTTTAAAGAGTTTTGAAGCATTATAGACTGACATCCCCTTAGACACATCTTCTCTAGCAGGCTGCTGGCCACGACCCCCCAGTTTTCAACAGATTGTGCATTTCATCATCTTCTTCTCCATGATTTTGATCGAGAGGCGCCCTTCAAAATGCACATGCAGCAAGCGGATCCCACATAAGGACGGCCATTCGGCGTGCTTGTTCTCCCTGGGCCTGGACCACAACATTGAGGCCTGCCAGCACTGCCGTGACTTCAGTCTGTGCACAAGGCTTTGGTGCCAGAAGACCCTCGAAGCTGTCCTTTTGAAAAAAGGGATATCTGCCATGGAGAAGGAACTCCACCGCAAGATCTCTTCATCCTCTCCTTCAGTGTCTTCTAACAACGAGAAGAAATCGAGCGGCAAACACAAGCACTGAGTTGAGGAGAAATCCCAGGCAGAAGGCCACTCTCAGTCCCCGAGCAAGTCTGTGACCTCTGAGCTTTCCCCTGGGCTCCCAGTCTCCAAGCCTTCCTCCCTCATTACAGTAACAGGAGAAGGCTCTTAGGGGCATGGGAAGTCCTCCCACCCCTCCCAGCTGCTCAGGCTTCAGCCTAGTACTCCTGGGAGCTCTAAGCCTAGTGGCTCGGCTGCAGTTTCTTCAGACTGCAGATCATTGTACTGTATGTTGTCCTCCCTGCCAGGGTGTCCGCTGAGTCGGCTGGCAGGCGGCAGCTGGGACAGTCACCCTCTTCCTCCGGGAGCAATGGGCATACATCCCATTTGGGAGATACGCCTCCACCACAGGCAACTCCACCCAGGCGTCTGCCACCTACACTGGCGACGCCAGCCTCCCCGGCACCAGCTTGGAAAAACCTGGCACCGCCTCAAATGCCAGTTAACTCTGGTGTCCCTGTTAGGTTGGCGCCTGAGGACCTGATGCCGGATGGCTGACCAGATACCGCCGACACCTGAGGGTATGCCTGGCGCCCCCCGAGTGTCAGATGCTCCAACTCCGGCTCAAAGCCTTCCGCAGAGTCTGAATGAACTATTTGCAGCTTGGTGGGCCTTCTTTAATTATAAACAGGCGTCCCCCTGCTGAGTTTCTGCCAGTACCCAAGGGCCTTCCCCAAATGAGCCCTCGGACCATCACCCTACTCCGCCTTCCAGGAGGCAGACTCCGGACAAGGACCATCCTTCCACAAGGGATCGTCCCCATAGATCACCAAGGTCGCCTTCTCCTTTCCCCGACTCAGAGGACTCGGAACCTGATTCCTACTCCTCCTTCAGCAGGTTGGACTCAGACCTACCATCCGACCCCAACGTCAAGAAGGACACTCCGCACTCTCCGCCTGATGATCCATCCTTCATGGATGTGATGCTCACATCCATCAGTTGAATGGCTGGGACTCTGAAGACCTTGACCTGGAAGGGAAGAAGTTAGTGGCATTTCTTCAGAAAAAGGATGCCATCCCCATGATCGTCCCTCCAGTGGTCAACTCATATAAGGACGCCAACAAACTGGCATGGAAACACCCTTTTTTGACCCTGTCAGTTTCCAAAAAGACAGACCGGTTGTACACTGTCCCCCAGCATGACCCCTTCTATGGGGAACAACCGGAGGCAGACTCTGTGGTGCTGAACACTGCCCACAACAGGTCCAATGGTCCGCGGCATCTCAGCACGCAACCCCCCAGATAAGGACTCTAAACAGTTCGACCTTCTGGCCAGAAGTCTTTTCCTCCACAACTTGTGGCATCCGGGTAACAAAACTTCCTTACCCACATGGTATAGTACCAGAATGCCCTATGGGACAAGACACTAGAGCTATGCCAGACTCACCTGGTCGGGCAGAGCTCATGGCGATCATGAAGTCCGGTTCGGATGTTGGCAGCCACGTCTTGTGGGCTTCTCACGACACCGTGGATTTAGCGGGTAGAGCCGTGTCTTCTGCGGTCTATATCAGCCGTTAATCTTGACTGAGGGTCTCTGGGTTCACCCAGGACGTCCAGTCCAAAATTATGGACACTCCTTTCAGGGGGCCGATTTTGTTAGGGGAAGATGCACAAGCTATCATTACCCATTTGCAGGAGGAAGTGAAGGCGGTTAGGTCAGTACAAACCATGTATAAGCCTAAGCATTCCTTTTGTAGGCCTGGAAGACAGCAGTTTCTAGTACAGCAGCAGCAGCAACAACGGGCTGGCTTCAGGGGCAAGGCCACTTCCCCTACTACTGGAGGTTCTGCCCCTAGAACCTCTAAGTCTGCCCTCCTCGGCTCCTCCACCTGACTCACTGCTTGACCCTTCTCCTTCAGCGGAGTCCGTGGGGAAGGGGTGGGGGTTGATTCTCTTTGCACACAGAAGGGTGACGCCAGATAACGTCAGACAGCTGGGTTCTGCAACTCGGGAGAGGGCATACTCTCGAGTTTTCAGAGACCCCTCCAGTACCATCTCAGTACTCTCAGGCCCACAGTGCCCTCATTGCACAAGAAATCCAGGGTGTCCTTCAGAAGAATGCCATTGAGCCAGTACCCCCAGATCAACGAGGAACAGGATTCTACTCCCACTTCTTCATGCCAAGAAAGACAGGATCTTTGTCCCATCTGGGATCTAAGCCATCTGAACCAGTAAATACAGTAGAACAAATTCAAGATGGTCATCCTTTTAGGCCTCTTGCCCCTGTTACATCAAGGGGACTGGTTATGCTTTCCTGGATATGGAGGATGCATACCACCACATTCTGATTTTTCAGCCACACAGGAGGTGTCTGCGCTTTTGCTTTCAGGGCTGCCATTACCAGTTCAGGGCCCTGCCCTTCGGCCTGTCCTCGGCACCGAGGGTGTTCACCAAGTGCCTATCTGTGGTATCCACAAATCTCAAGAGGCCAGGGGCATTATGTTTTCCCCTATTTTGATGATTTGCTTCTAAGTACTCCCTCTCGGGACCGACTTACAGAAACCCTCTGAGACATGATATTCCTTTGTCAGTCTTCATTATTCACTGCTGCTTGTGTGTAAGGTAGAGGTGTGCACCTGCCATGGGAGTTTTTTTTTTTTTTTTTTTAATTTGGAGGGAAGTCGGCACCGACAGCGCCGCCCCTGATAGTGGCGCACTAGATGGTGCAAGGAGCGCCGTTGGGTGCCGCAGACTCCTCCATCCCAGTTCTGTTTCTCCTGCCGACGAGGTTGCACCTGCTGCACGGAGTCGAAAATTGTTTACTGCGCCACTAGGCCCCATTGTCGAGTTCGATGCCTGTCTTTATCTCCTGCATCCTGGTTCTCTTCCCATCATCTAACTGGTAAGATTGTTTCATTTTATTATTTTTGATGATGCCGGGAGCTTTTCTGTTTAAAAGTTAATTTCGCATCATGTCTGGTTGAGGGGCTAAACAAAGCGGGCTGTGCCCTATTCGTTGCTGCTCCTGTGGCCGGCATTTTTCTGTTATGGACCATCATGATGTCTGCTTTCGGTACCTGGGACTTAACCATGATATGGATAGATGCGACACCTGTTTCTCGGTGGACCGTCATGTTCTCGAAGTCCACGCGTTCAAAATTGGCAAGGCCCCGCCAACTTTTGGAGGACAGCGTTGTTTTCGGGCCTCCCAGGCCAGGTCTCTAGACCCTTCCTCTGGGTCCCCTCCCAGGCCTATATGGTCTGGTGAGTAGGAGGTCTCCTCATCTTCTAGTCTTGCCGAGGAGGAGGCCTCTTTTGCAGTGTCGGGGGAACACCATGGTCCCTCCTGGGGCCGCGGTGGGGACACCGTCTCGGCAGTCACCTCTTCGGAGGTGCAGGGCCCGGTTGACTCTGTCGGCGATAGTGTTGAGTCCCAGTGCTGTGGGTGGTGCCGGGGACTCAGCCAGAGCTGCTGACGGGTCGGTGCCGGGCTCCAGAGTTGTTGGTGGTGCACCGGGAACGGACGACGTCACGGGTGACACCAGGGTCGTTCGAGGCACCGTTTCTCAGGGGACTCTTGGGGTGGCCAGCGTCGAGGTCCTTCTGGTTGACTCTTCCTCGGAAGCAGACTCAGATGTGGACCCATCCTGGCTCCCCGATTCTTCTGTATCGGAGTCTCCTGTGGTATGGGGTGTCAGGTGGCCCGGCGCCCCCATTCCTCTGTCTCCGCAGCAGTCTTCCTCTGAGGACTCCCAGGCTGGGGTGGCCTAGTGCCTATGGGGAGGAACAGCTCTGGGATTGGGGAGGGGACTGTTCTCCCAGAGGGGGCTCTGGCAGCTGCCGTTTCCGGTGCTGCTGCACCTTCTCAGGGTGGACTAAGGGCACTGTCTTTGGGGGCCTCCCCCAGGAGACCTCAGGATCGACGGGCTCTGTTGCTGGTGTCGAGGGGCCGGGGTGGGGGTGGGGCGTTGAGTTCCACCTACTACCCCTCGGGGTGTGGGGAGGAGCCATAGCGCCGAACCCCGCCTCTCCCTCTTAGGCTCGAGGAACCCCTCCGGTGGCATTCTGTGGGTTACCCTTCTGGATCCATGCAACCCCAGGTGCATCACGGGAGAGTCCCCTTCTAAGCTCTTTCAGGGTTCACATCCCCAGGGTTCCGTTCTATGACCTGGTTTGATATCCGGACCCCGCCAGTTCGGGCTCTGTTCCCCGGATTTCAGAGCCTTAGCAGAGGATGGTTGCCTCCTCGTAGGTGCCCCTCTCCCATTCCTCTGCAACCATCCCCCTCTCTTCCAGGCCATGTTGGTCCTACGGGCCCATTATCCTGGGAGATGTTCAGAGGCACTGCGGGGGCCTTCCCATTATGTTAGATACATGCATGAGTAGGTATTTCACCTGTCCCCACCTCCGCAGGAGTCCTCTGGGCATTCGAGTTCCTCAGCCTTCTCAACTCCCTCCTCTGAGGGAGAGGAACCCTCTGCTTACCTCTCATCCGATGCTGATTTCACTGAATATCAGCACTTCCTATCTAGGATGGTTAGGGATCTCCATATCTCTTTTGTCAGACGAGACAATGCCGAGCAGGAGATGCGTGAATTCAGTGCCCAGGATCTGGTGATACCATCCTGGCCTATCCCTTTCCCGGAGGCGTCTGTCCGCACCTGGCAGTCTCTAGCTGCCCCTTTCCCAGCGCCGGTAGACTGCAGGAGGAGATATTGTGCCCCATCAGAGTCTTTAGGTACACTCCCCGACCCACCCTTGGGATTGCAGTTCCTAGAGACTCACTCTGGGCGTCGCCACCTGATGAACGACCATTCTCCGGACTCAGATTCCCTACAGTTTGACCGGTGAGGGCGAAGAGTTCTCTTTTCTCCTCGTACGATATTGTGCATTGCATCTCATCAGGCTCAACATGCTGCCTACAGCAGACATCTATGGTCAATGCTATCTCAGCTTTTAGCATCAATGCCTGATACAGAGCAATCTAGACAAGCCATTGCCCTCTCCACTATAGGCATGGAACTGGCAAGGCACCAAGCTAGGGCATCATATGATGCCAGTGAGGTGACTTCCAGGGTTGCCGGGACAGCGATCTGCATTAGGCGGATAGCATGGCTTCGCCTATCAAGATTATCACCCCTGGCCCGGCGCAGGGTGATTTGCTCCGCCTTCCGAGGGACCTGCCTCTTTTCCACCAGGGCTATGAGGCTTCTCCAGGGGCTTCCTCCATCTCCTTGTCTCCAGGGGACACCTCCTAGCTCTTCTCGGCCTTTGGCTTCCTGTTTTGTAAGGCCACGGTCTCTTCCTTCCGGTTTTCACCAGCAGGGGGCTGAGGGTCTTGTTCCCTCAGGGTTCTTCCTAGTCTGCCTTCGGGAGGGGGCTTGGTACTCACCCAAGCAGTAATGAATGGTGAAGATTGACAAGGGAAGATATGGAAATTACGTACCTACTGTAATTCTTGATCTTCTCTTGTATCTTCACCATTCATTACTGATACCTGCCCACCTTCCCCTCTCGGTCCTCCTTTGGCGTCTCCCCCTCCCTGCTTGTTCCTCTACCCTCTTTCTCTTGACCTTTAAGCCTGTTTTGAAAAAAAAAAAAAATTCATTTGATTCTTCCGTTCTTCTCTCCGACGGATACCATAAATGGACCAGAGAGAGGAGCAGTAGAAGTTGACTTTCTCCTGAGGGAACTCTTTCTGATTACCCTTGAGGGTGACCTCTTGGCTCCTTCTTAAGCCTTGATTGTTCAATCTACAGCTAACAAAACCTTTCTTGGTGGTTCTGTTCCTTTATCCAGGTCACCTCTGGCATTTCTGTATCTCCTGTTTTCTCCAGTCTCTGCTAGTTAAATGCTGCCCTGGCACTCCAGTTGGTTTGAATTGGTGATTTGAATTGCCTTGCTTAAGGGAGTCAGATTGAGTTCCCACTCTGTCCCCTTTTTTCTCGCAAGGGGGTGCCCTCTATTGGGCTTCAAATGCCTCCACCGCCCACACACATCTGTGCTAGCACACAACAAGGTGCTAGTGGGCTTCTTTCCCCTTTCTAGCTGGACGCTCTCTCTTTCTAACAGAATTCTTCCTTGGCTGTCTGTGAGCTCTCAGCTTGAATGTAGGGGTTGGGGATGACAGGAAGTGTAGAACATCTGCCTTTTGTGTACCAAGCTGTGCAAACGGTTTGGTTGAACCTTCCTCATCAGCTTTATTAAGTAGGATCCTTGCTCCCTTGCTTTTGGTTCAGAGTTTACAAGCCTTCAAACCAAATTTCACAATTTGGCAGAACTTTCTCCTCCCTCCCAACATCCCCCTCTCTTTCTTCTTCTTCCTTCTTCTTTCTCTCCCTTATCTGTTCATCCCTTGGAGTCGCCCCAGGTCTGAGGCCCTGTGGTCCCATAGGGTAGGCATTCCTCTTTCCTGTCCTCTTATCGGCTTATTCCTTTTTCAGTTTACATCCTTCCCTTGGTCTGTCCCTTGGCTCCCTTGCCTCCCTCTCCTTTTCTTATCCTTTTTTCGCCCCTCCGGCTGACAGAACTGGGATGGAGGAGGAGTCAGCGGCACCTAATGGCCGCCATCAATCGGCAAGCCATTTTGGGGTGGCACCGTTGGTGCCACTCCTCCTCAAAAAAACAAAAACCTTCCCTGTGGGCGGGTGCGCTTCCTCCGCTTACACCCAAGCAGTAATGAATGGTGAAGATACAAGAGAAGATCAATAATTACGGTAGGTATGTAATTTCCATTTCTCCCTCTTTCAGGACCTGGGGGTTACTCTAAACTTCCCCAAGTCATGCCTTTGGCCAAGTTAGCGGCTTCAGTATATAGGGGCTGTCCTGGACATGGGACAAGGTAAGGTCTCCCTCCCCCAGGACAGGGTGGAACACCTCCAGTCCCACGCACGGCAGGTGCTCTTGGCTCGCCAAGCAGAGGCAAGGGCAGATCTCTGCTTACTGGGCCATATGGCAGCGGCTATCGCCACAGTCCCTATGGCCCAGCTTTACATGAGTGATCCAGTGGAACCTTCGGGTTCATTGGGATTAGAGATCAGATGACCTGGACCAGCCAGTCCTTGTATCCAACCTGGCCAAACAGTCTCTGGCATGGTGGCTAGATCCTCACAACCTTTCCAGAGGGGTTCACTTCTGGAGAGAATCTCCCAACCAGATCACGACCACAGATGCGTCAGGCCAGGGTTGGGGAGCACTTCTGGGCACTCGCCAGACTCAGGGGTCCTCAGCTAAGCAGGAGCTGCATCTCCACATCAATATTCTGGTGATGAGGGCAGTTCTCTACACCCTGCAAGCCTTTCTGGCGGTCCTTCAGACTGGCTCCCTGCTAATACAGACAGACGACATGGTAGTGGTATTCTATATCAACAAGCGGGGGGGGGGGGACTCACTCTTACTCTGTTTGCAGAGAGGCCATGCGAATGTGGTCTTGGGTGATAGATCACCAACTGGAACGAGCAGGGGTCCTTGTTCCAGGCATTCACAATTCCCTGGCTGACAGTCTTAGCCGGACTTGGTCCGGGGCACATGAGTGGGAACTGCTCCCCGCAGTGGCAGAAAATCAGATGGGGTTGCTCAGAACTCGACCTCTTTTCCTCCCCATCCAACACAAAACTGCCCAACTTTTGCTTGCTAGATCCAGGGCCTGGTGCTTTCTGGCATAATGCATTGTCCCTCTCCTGGGCAGGGAGGTTTCTTTACGCGTTCCCTCCCTTCCCCCTTCTACAACAGGTACTCGTCAAATTACAGTTGGAGGGAGCAGAAATGATCCTGGTGGCTCCGTTCTGGCCTCATCGGATTTGGTCCCCATTGTTGCAACAACTGGCTGTGGAACCTCTGGTGTCCCTGCACTTCAGGTCAGACTTGCTCTCCCAGGAGCAGGGCTCACTGGCACATCCGGATCTCTGATCTCTGCATCTCCATGCATGGCTTCTGCAGACCTAGCTGTCTCCAGATTCGGGGTCTCTCCGAGGGTAGCGGACGTCCTAGTGGCAGCCAGGAAACTCTCCACTAGGGTGACCTATGCTATGAAATGGAAGCGGTTCTGTGTTTGGGCCACTGCCAGGAGTTTAGATCCTTTAATTGCCCAACCAATTCAGTTCTGGAGTACCTCCTCTTTCTTTCAGATGCAGGACTCAGCTACTCTTCGTTAATGGTGCACCTGTTTGCCATTTCCGCATACCATCTGCCTGTTCAGGGCAAGTATTATATTGCCCAGCTGGACTTTTCCTGCACTTTTTTGTGGGGCATGCTTCACTTGAAGCCTACCATCTGGGACCCCATCCCGCCTTGGGACATTTTGTTTGTTTTAGAGAAACTCACTCTGCCTCCCTTTGAGCTTTCTGCAAGCTGTGAGCTGCGCTTTCTGTCGCAGAAAGGTTAGTTGCCATTACTTCTGCTCGAAGAATTTCTGAGCTTCAGGCCCTGATGTGTAAAGAGCCTTATTTGATTTTTCACAAGGACAGGGTGTCTTGGAGAACTAATCCTAAGTTTCTGCCGAGGGTGGCCTCAGAGTTTACCTTGAATCATGGTATCCACCTACCGGTATGCTATGCAGAGTACTCAAACTGAGGGGCGGCTTTGCTGCATACTCTGGATGTCCACAGGGTACTCTGTTTTTATTTGGACTGTACCCATTCTGTTCACAAATCTGACCAGTTGTTTGTGTCCCCCGGAATGCTAGGGGCTCCAGTTTCTAAGCATCGTTTATCCAAATGGTTGGTCAACTACATTGTGTTCTGCTGCAAGTACGACAGACCCTTACCAGGCTCGGTAAAGGGTCATTCCACCAGGGGCGTGGCGGCTTCTTTCGCCTTACTTAAAATTGTGACTGCTGCAGATACATGTGCAGTTGCCACTTGGAGTTTTGTCCACACCTTTGTGAAGCATTGCAGTCTGGACATTGCTTCTCACCGTAGGACTGGGTTTGGACTTATTGTCCTCATTTCACCTGAAGAGACTTATACCTCCACCTTTCTGCCTAAGATTCCTCCTGTACTGCTTGGGACTCTGTCCTAAAGGTGTTACCTGCTGCAAGAGTGATTCTCGAAGTAAGATAGTACAGTTATGTAAGAACTTACTGTAACAGTAGGTCTTCGAGAGGAGCTCTTGCAGCAGGTACTGTGTTTCCAACCCTCCTTCCCCCTGGTGAGTTTCTTTCCATCTCTGATACTTTCGGTCCTCAGTTCTCCTTTTTCTTCTTTAGCCGGTATCCAGCAATAGAACTGGGGATAGGCTGGGGACCGCCCTCTTATATACCAGATGTGATGTTGGGTGCTGGCAGATGTAGGGGGTGGTCCCCCGCCAGGTATTGCTTGCTAGAAAGTTTCTGTGGGGTCCTGGTGCCTGGCGGCTTAGTCCTAAAGGTGTTACCTGCTACAAGAGGTTCTCTCTAAGATCTACTGTTATGATAAGTTCTTGCTTAACTGTACTTTTCTATTCCAGGTTCTTCCTGGTCCCCAAAAGAACCGGAGATATCTGGCCTATTTTAGATCTCAAGGACCTCCGTCTGTATATCAGTACAAAAAATTCTGAGTGGTCACTCTGCCAGGCCTGATGCCCCTACTCAAGCAAGGTAATTGGCTGTGCCCCCCGGATTTGTAGGATGCTTACCTGCATATCTCGGTGTATCTGCCACACAGGCGGTTTCTCCAGATTCTCTTTCATGGCGAGCATTACTTGTTCACAGTGTTGCCCTTTGATTTATCCTCTGCGCCGCTGGTCTTCATAAGATGCTTAGCAACAGTAGATTCTGCCCTCCAGAGAGAAGGCCTGTACGTCTTGCCATGTTGGGATGACTGACTTCTCAAAGTTCCATCCAAGGATCTGCTCCTCTGGACTCTGGAAAGGACACTCCAGCTGTTTCACTCCCTGTGAATCATTGTCAACCTGCCCATGTCCATCCTGCTTACGTCCCAAAGGCTGCAGTATATAGGGACCGTCCTGGACTTGGATCAGGGCAGGGCCTTCCTCTTCCTCAGCAGGGCAGAGTGCCTCATCGCCCAGGCTCAGGAGGTCACCCAGAGCTGTTACATTCCTGCAAGGGTGTACCTGACGCTGTTAGGGCTTATGGCCATGGCCATAGCCATGGTTGCCCTGGCCAGGCTGCACATGCGGGTGCTCCAGTGGACACTCGGGGTGCAGTGGGACCAATGCACGGACAACTTAGAGCAGTTCTTGCTGGTCTCCTCCCCAGTCCACAGAGTGCTGCTGTGGCGGATGGACCCCAGAATCTGTTACAAGGGGTTTCATTCCAGATCTCCTTTTCCCAGCAGATCCTCACCACGGAAGACTTCGGTTCGGGCTGGGGCACACACCTGGGTTCCTGTCAGACTCTGGGGACATGGTCCCAAATAGAGATGTGTCTGCATATCAATATCCTGGAGATGCGGGCTGTTCTGTATGCCATGCAGGCCTTTTAGAATCATCTCCTTCCGGGTCACTTGTTGATCCAGTCAGACAATCTTGGTGTTGTCTACTACATTGACAAGAGGGTACACATGCATACCCCCTGTGCAGGGAGGCCATGAGAGTCTGATACTGGACTCTGGACCACAACCTGGTTTTCACAGCAGTCCATGTCCCCGGCAAGCTGAACACCCTGGCGGACAGCCTCAGCCGGACTCATCCCAGCATGCATGACTGGGAACGTCTCATCTGTCGTAGAAGATCTGTTCACCAGATGGGGTCATAAAGAGTTGGACCTTTCTGCATCCCTACTGAATGCAAAACTACCCAGTTTCTGCTCGCTAGATCCAGGGCCTGGGTTTTCTGACGATACGCGTTGATCTTACTTTGAGAAACAGCTCTTGCAGCAGGTTACACCATTAGGACTGAAGCCGGCAGGCGCCAGGACCCCACGGAAAAATTCTAGCTAGCAGTATCCAGCGGGGGACTGCCCCCGACATCGGCCCCTTCCCGATGTCCGGCATTAAATAAAAGGGGGCGGTCCCCCAGCATCCCCAGTTCTTTTCCCGCCATCAACTCGCCAGCATCGACCTCACAGACGCCTGCATCAATGATACGCGCGCGAAATCTTTACAAAACCCATGTCTACTTCTCCAACTCCTTCTCTCGAAGGACACCCCTCAAAGTGTGCCTGAGGCAAGCAAATCCCCTTCACCAACCATCATTCAGCTTGTGTGAGGTGCCTGGGCCCAGAGCACGACACCCAGGCCTGCTCCATCTGCCAACAATTTAATAGCAGGACCAGGATCCGCCGCCAGAAGGTCCTTCAGGGGTTCCTTCTTGAAGAGAAACTTCGCAAAATGGAAAAAAGATATTCCTCCAAAGGGGATTCTTCCCATAAGACTGGGAAGCACAGGGACAAGCACCAGGACTCGGGTAGGTCGGGATACCCCAGCAGGGCCTCTGAATCCAGGGCCAGCTCCAGTTCTATGCGGTCCAACCGTTCTCCTTCCCGGGCCCACTCCCAACCTCCCCCAGTTAAGGTAAGGTCTTCAGGGGGGGTTCTTCAGCCTCCTTGCACTCGCTTAAGACCCACCGGGCACCCGACTCTTCTTCCAGGCCTCACTCTTCAGAAAAACATAGGAAGTCTTCCTCAAAATCTAGTGGGGCGTTAGGCCGACGCCAGGACACTGACCTCAGGTCCGTCTCCCAGCCTCCCAAAATTCCAGAAAGGAAGACCAAGGATCTGACGCCTCTTAAGCGGATGTCACTGAATGAAAAGGTGCCTGACCCGACGCCCGAAAAACTGACTCCCGACACGACAGCAGTTGTACTGACGCTGGGTGACACCGGACGTCAGGGGTCCTCAGGAGAGGAGGCTGCCGCACTGCCGGACAACCAGACTGGCAGCATGGAGGACGCCGGCTCAGCTGGGGAGCCGTTGACAGATCCGGTGGTTCCCCGGACCCGACGCCCGACCCCGGCGACAGACCTACATCGACGCCGGGCCCGTCGTTGGGCATGAACATTCAGGAGGTGAAGGAATTGTTCACCTTCTGGTGGGAGACCATCAGAAAGGACGTGGTCCCCAGTAAGCTTCTTCCACCTCCACCCCCCTTCTCGGGAGGGTGAAGGCTCAAGACCCCTGACCCCTAAGGAGTCAACTCCGCCTCCTAGGGGCAGATCTAAAGAGAGAAAAAGACGCCTTGGTCTACCTCTGGGTCTCCGAGCCCTAAACGACCCAGGGACAGACCACACCCACCGGGGGATGACTCCAGACCGGATATGTCCGATACCCCAGGTCTCCATCCCCCTATAGTCCCCCATCACCAGACCCACGAAACCAACCAAGGTCATCACCAGATGATCCCTCTTTCTCCGAGATATGAGGCACATCCAGGAGAATATGGGATGGGAGACTGAAGACTTGGACCCTGAGACACAACGCCGTGCCCGTTACCTTCGGCAAAAGGACCCAAAGCCTGTGGTGGTCCCACCTCTAGTGGACACCTTCACAGACAACACCATTGCGGCTTGGAAGCGTCTGCACTCAACACCGGCTGTTCCTAAGAAGGCTGTCTGCCTCTACAGAGCTCCAATGGAGAACCTGTATCTGGCGCAGCAACCCTTGGCAGACTCACTGGTCATTACGGAGTCTCATGATCGGTCTTAACAACCGCAACACTGGAGTACCCAGCCTCCGGACCAAGAATCTAAGCAATTAGATTGTGTGGGAAGACGCACGTATGCGGCTGCCTCATGCTCGATAAGGTCTTTGAATTACCTCACGCACATGGTGCAATTTCAAAATGCCCTCTGGGAGCAGGGCCAAGACTTTTTGAAGGACCTTCCGGATGGCGAAAAGGAGGAGGAGCTGCTCAACCTTCTTCATACTGGGTCGGACGTGGGGACCCAGGTTCTCTGAGCCACTTAAGATTCAGCGGACTCGGCCGCCAGGGGAGCAGCTACTGGCGTTTGTCTTCAGAGACACTCTTGGTTGAGAGTCTCAGGTTTCACTCCAGACGTTCAGAAGAATATCCTGGACGTCCCTTATAATGGAACTGTCCTGTTCGGTGAGGACTCCGAGAAGGTCATCACCAAGCTACAGGATGCCGGGAAGGCAGTTCGGACTGTACAGGCTATGTACAGGCCCAAATCTGGTTCCTTTCAGAGGAACCAGAATCGTTTTCATGGCAGGCAACAACGGCAACAGCCACGTTCCGGCCAGCAACCCCGGGGCAATTTTGGTCACAAAGGTCATGCCAGATTCCCCATGGACCAGGGCTCAAAGCATCCCAAGGCAGCCCAGCCCACAGGACCCAATGCCACCATAACATGACTCCTTCCTGTCCCTCGCCCCTCCTCTGGATCAAAGGATAAAGGTTGGGGGTCGCATCTCTCATTACCTTCTGGGATGGCAGAGGATCACCTCTGACCGATGGATGTTACAGTTTGTACAACGAGGACACACTATAGAGTTCCTCGGCCACCCACCGTCCAGTCCTCCCCTGCTCTCCCGTTACTCGGGTCAGCATGCTCTGCTCATCCAGCAGGAGATCTTGGCCCTCCTGGACAAGGAGGCCATAGAGCACGTTCCACCGGACCAGAAAGCAAAAGGTTATTATTCCCACTTCTTCCTGGTCCAAAAGAAAACGGGGGACTTGCGCCTGATCTTAGATCTCAGCGATCTCAACACATTTATATTACACAAACGCTTCCGCATGGTGACCCTACTGGGTCTCATCCCCATGCTGAAAGAAGGCACATGGCTAGTGTCGCTGGACATGCAGGATGCCTACCTACATCTCCCGATCGCTCGAACGCTTCAAAGGTTTCTGCGCTCCGAGTTTCTGGGACGCCACTACCAGTTCCGAGCCCGCCTGTTCGGACTGTCTTCTGCACCTCGGGTGTTTGCGAAGTGCATGGCAGTTGTGGCAGCAACTCTCAGGAGGCAGGGCCACTATGTTTTTCTGTACCTAGACGACTGGCTCCTCATGGCACCCTCTCGGGAGGCCGTGATGTCCACAATTCAGGATACCCGTTCTCTTTTCCAATCGTTGGGCATCATCACCAGCCAGGAGAAGTCGCACCTTGTCCCGTCTCAGACTGTGCAATTTATTGGAGCAGTTCTGGACACCACTCAAGGGAGAGCATTTCTTCCTTCGGACAGGGTGAAACACATCAGATCCCTCATATGGGACGCAATGATGAAGACAGCGGTACCCGCCAGGACCGTTCTTTGCCTTCTTGGACATATGGCAGCTGCCATTGTGACAGTTCCCCTAGCCCGACTCCATATGCGGGTTACCCAGTGGATGTTGCGGGCTCAATGGGACCAGAAGCAAGTTCATATGCAGCATCCAGTCTGGATCATGAATGCCGTCATCAGAGACTGGCAGTGGTAGCTCGTCCCGGACCATCTCTTGAAAGGAATCCCCTTCATGGCGCCACCTCCTTTAGTGACACTCTCCACGGATGCTTCGGGATCCAGATGGGGAGCGCACCTCAACGGGGTCAGGACTCTAGGCTTATGGTTGTCTCTAGAGTCCCATCTGCACTTAAATATTCTGGAGATGAGAGCCGTCTTCTATGCCCTGCAAGTATACCAGACGGACATTCCGCCGGGTACTCTTCTGATTCAAACAGACAATACTGCGGTGATGTATTATCTCAACAAACAAGGAGGCACTCATTCCTACCCCCTTTGCCGGGAGGCTTAAAGGGTTTGGAATTGGGTACTGTAGCACGGCGCAGATATTCTTGCAGTGCACATTCTCAGTGTGGACAACACAATCGCAGACAGTCTCAGCCGATCACAGTCCAGAGTCCACGAATGGGAACTGCTTCAGGAAGTCACAGAGGATCTGTTTCGCAGATGTGGGACACCAGAATTAAACCTTTTTGCGTCCCCATCCAGTGCAAAACTGCCCAATTTTTACTTGCTAGATCCAGGGCCTGGTGTTTTCTGGTGAGATGCATTGTCTCTCTCTTGGACGGGCAGATTCCTCTACACTTTCCCACCCTTCCCTTTGATCCAGAGGGTTTTACTGAAGCTCCGACGAGCGGTCATCACTGATTCTGGAAGCGCCCTTTTGGCCCAGGCAAATTTGGTTCCCTCTATTACATCAGCTGACCCAGGAACCTCCGGTGCCTTTGCCATTCAGCTCTCAACTTCTGTCCCAGGAGGCAGGCTCCTTAGTCCATCTGGATCTTAGGTCGCTGAATGTGAATGCCTGGCTCCTAAAGACATAGCAGTCCTGAGATACGGGGTCTCTCGGGAAGTTGTGGACATTCTGGCGGTAGCCAGAAAACCCTCCACTCACGCCACTTACGCCATGAAGTGGCGCAGATTTTGCATCTGGGCTCAAGCTTGCGGATTGACCCCATTGGTTTGTTTAGAAAGGTTAGTGTTAGACTACCTTCTAGCCCTGTACGAGGCAGGCCTTGCCTACTCTTCCATTAAGGTTCACTTGTGCGCCATTTCGGCTATCATTCACCGATAGGTCATAGCTCTCTAGCTCAACTAGAGGCTTCACATGCTTTTTTGTGTGGTATCCTGCACCTGAGACCTCCTATCAGAGACCCCGTTCCACCTTGGGATCTCCCCTTTGTTTTAGAGCAGCTTACTCTACCTCCTATTGAACCAGCCACGGATTGCGAGCTGCGTCTCCTCGCTTGGAAGACACTCCTTTTAGTTGCTGTTACTTCTGCCAGAAGAGTTTGAGCTTCATGCACTCATGTGCAAGGATCCTTATTTCATTTTTCACAAGAACAGGGTGTCCTTAAGAACAAATCCTAAGTTCCTTCCTAAAGTGGTCTCAGCGGTCACGCTCAACCAGGATATAGATCTGCCGGTGTATTACCCGAATTATGGTAACAAGGTGGAGGCCCTGTTGCACACTCCAGATGTGTATAGATGTCTCAGATATTATCTGACCAAAACCAAAGCCCATTGTAAGTCGGGCCAGCTCTTAGTTTCCTACGCACAGTGGATGCTCAGTGCTCCTGTTTCGAAACAGTCGCTTTCCAGATGGTTGGTCAAGTGTATTATGTTCTGTTATCAGAAGCGCAATAAACCCTTACCGGGACCGGTGAAGGGTCATTCTGTGAGGGAGGTGGCTACCTCTTTCGCTGCGCTCAAAAATATCTCCACTTCAGCCATCTGTGCGGCAGCGACTTGGAGCACGGTGCACACTTTCATCAGGCACTACAGTTTGGACATTGCCTCTAGGCGTAGAACTGGATTCGGCTTGGCGGTCCTTCTAGGACTCTTGTCCTGAAGTCTAAGTCATCTCTCCTACCCTCCCCCCAGTAGCAAATTGTTCCCTTACTGCTTGGGAATCCGTCCTAATGGTGTAACCTGCTGCAAGAGCTGTTTCTCGAAGTAAGATAGTACAGTTACGTAAGAACTTACCGTAACAGTAGATCTTCGAGAACAGCTTTTGAAGCAGGTAGTTTCCCTTCCACCTTCCCCTCTGGAGGTTGAGTCTTCTGACCTAGTTTTTAGGCTATAGCGTCCTTTGACGCCTTTTTTCTAACCTTCCTTTGGAAGCGGATCCTCGGTCTCCCCTTCAGATGTCACCGTTGAGCCGGGAGTCTTCGGCGAGAGAACTGGGGATACTGGGGGACCGCCCCCTTTTATGTGATGCCTGACGTTGGGGAGGGGCCGACGTCCCCCGCTGGATACTGCTAGCTAGAATTTTTCCGTGGGGTCCTGGCGCCTGCCGGCTTTAGTCCTAATGGTGTAACCTGCTGCAAGAGCTACTGGCCACGGCAGATATGGTTTCCATTACTGCCCCTCTGCAGGAATCTGCTAACACAGGCTCGGGGACCCTGGTCCATCTGAACCTCAAGTCCCTTCGTCTGCATGCGTGGCTGCTGAGGACATAGCCATCACCAGGTGTGGAGTATCTCAGAAGGTGTGGGTGTCCCTGTGGCAGCTCAGAAACCCTCTACTAGAGCTACTTATGCCATGAAGGGGAGGAGGTTTGCCATCTGTGCTGCCAAGCATCATCTGGATCCTTTCACCTGTCCAGTGAGCCAGATTGTGGACTACCTACTCTTCGTGTTGAACTCAGGTCTTCAGTATTCCTTCCTCAAGGTGCACCTTTCGGCTGTTTCGTCCTTACACAAGCCTGTGGGCAGTCATACTGTTGATCAGTACGACGTGTCCCGTACCTTCCTCAGGGGCATCCTGCATCTGAAACCTTCAATCCATTCCCCTGTCCCTGCTTGGGATTGACCCTTTGTCCATTTGAGCCAGCCACGACTTGCGAGCTACACTTTCTTTCTTGGAAAGCATTATTTTTAGTTGCTGTTACTTCTGCTTCAAGGATTTCCAAGCTTCAGGCTCTCTGGTGTGAAGAGCCTTATTTGATTTTTCACAAAGAGAGGGTGTTTTTTTTGCACAAATCCTAAGTTTCTCTTTAATGTGGTGTCTGAGTTTAAGCTGATACAAGCTTTCCACTTACCAGTTTATTTTTCGGAGCTTGCCAGTCCAAAGGAAGCACTGTTCCATACTTTAGACATGCGCAGAATTCTGAAATACTATCTGCTCTGAGCTAAGGACTACAGAGAAACAAAACAGCTTTTTGTTTCTTTCGCCCTAGAAAGAGAGGGTGCTAGGGTTACCAAACAATCTTTGTCCAAATGGTTGGCCCATTGTATTGTGTTCTGCTACAACTAGCATGGCAAAGAGTTGCTAGGGGCAGTGAAAGCCCATTCCACAAGGGGCATGGCTACCTGTGTGGCTTGTTTCAAGGAGGTTTCATCCGCTGTCATTTACGCTGTTGCCACTTGGAGTACCATCCATACTTTCACCAAGCACTACAGTCTGAACATCGCTTCTAGAGCCCGAGCAGGCTTCGGTTGGGCTGTTCTGCAGGGCCTCCTGTCTTAGGCTTTGGTTGACCTTCCTCCCAGACTGTTCTGATGCACCTGTAACTGCTTGGGACTCGTTCCTGCGGTGTGACGTGATGACTGAGATACCCCCGAAGAAGATAAAACAGTTACATCAGAACTTACTGTAACAGTAGTTCTAGGATCGTGGATATGTTGTTCATCTACACTCTTTGGCATGTCCCCTTCCACTTTAAGATGGACCAGAAGTCTTCAAGCTGGATCCTCCCGCCCACCCGGGTGGTATATACCTCGGCTCCACCCCATGACGCCAGATCTTCCTTTCTGCTGGAAGATTCAGGTTGCCTCCCTTGTGCTCACGCATTTTGTAGGCCCTGGCTTTCAAACCTTCGGTTATTCAAAAAATTTGCATCATTCACTTTAGCAAGTTTGCTGCTTCGATTATGGAAGACCAGTCTTCCCCTGGATTTTGTCGGCGCCCTTGCGGCCAGAAAATGTTGCACACCTATCACCACACCGTCTGTGTCTATTGCCTTGGTGTCGACCATGACACCTCAAAATACGATATGTGTCTCACCTTTCATCCCAACGTCCTTGATAAGTCTCTCCACCGATTGTGGTGGAACCACCTCCCAAACAGCCTATGGGAGGGGCTCCTTCCAAGGAAGATAGACCAGACACCGGGCTTCTCTGGTGGTTGTCTGTCACGGCAACCTCAGACCGCCCTCGACGAGTGGAAGGTGACCTGGGTGGTCGGCCGTTATACTCAGATTCCTTGGATTTGGACGTC
Organism: Neoceratodus forsteri; assembly: GCA_016271365.2. NCBI lineage: Eukaryota > Metazoa > Chordata > Ceratodontiformes > Ceratodontidae > Neoceratodus > Neoceratodus forsteri. Next base: position 362,623,581 of record JADMNL010000023.1, on the reverse strand, counting down.
ACCGGCTTGCATTCTCTTCCAGGTGATGATGGATCAACCATTGGCTTAAAGACGGAGGAAGGTCCCTTGTCTTTCCAGGTGATTCTTCACCTCATCTTTGAATCTACAGGGATGCCCCTGGAGCCAATCCAGAAAAAGGCGGAGTACCCTCTTACGGACATCCTTAAGAGAGGGGATACCTCGACGGAGGCCTTTTCTGTAGTTGAGGCTATTGTCGGCCCAGCCCTAGAACTTTGGTAGTACTCTGCCTCTTATCCAGCTCCATCTGCCCACATGGCCTGCAAGTATGGGGTGCCCATGGGGTCCCTTGCGAGGTTCACAGAGCATCCTTCATCCAAAAGCCTGGTGACTGCCTCTGTGTTCAGGCGTACTGGCAGTTCTGCCGACACTGACCGATCTCCTGATAGAGTCCAAGCTTTTGGACCATTCAGCCAGGAAGGTCTACGCTGCTTCCTCCTTGGGCCTTCGTCAGGCAAGTTCGGTTGTCATCATGGCACACTTCTCTCACGCCCTTTTAGGGTCACTGGATGAAGTCCTCCCACATCTCCCTGCGGACATACAGACCACGATCAAGCAGGTCCAGGATCAGGGCCGAGCTGTTGCCAAACAGCTTCAGTCGGCCCTGGACATTGGGGATTCTTGTGCCTGCTCAATGACTGCCACAGTTGCCTCTTGTTGCAGGGCTTGGCTGAGGCTCTCCTCCTTTCTGGCGGATACCCAGCACAAACTAGCTGATGTGCCCTTCCTCGGGGCAGACTTGTTCAGCCCATAAGTGTCCGATCACCTTCAGTGCATTGAGCAGTCCAGTGCCACCTTGGATGCTATTTCTGCCAAATTTTCTCCGAGCAAGAATCAGCAGAAGAAAAAGAAGCCTTTTTGGTATTCTTCCCCTATGGCTCAGCAGTCCTCCTTTCAAGGTGGACAGCAGCACCAGCAACAGCAGCAGGCTCAAGCTTGGTGCCCTCGGCCCAAGCCCGGACCCCAACAGGTCCATAAAGGAGGCCGAGGTTCAGGTCCTGGAGCCGCCGCTTCCAAGCCTGCTCAGTGACGGGGCGAGGACTGTGAACCCCTCTCCTGTCACCTCAGCTCTGGGTCCTCCCGTGGGGGACCGGCTCCGCCACTTCCTTTCTGCCTGGTCCGTTGTCACTTTGGACAGGTGGTTTCTCAAAGTGGTTGGGCAGGGGTTGCCTCTGGAATTCGAGCAGTGCCCTGCAAGCTGAGCCGGCGCCCCTCGGGAGGAAAGAGTATCCGCTCAGACCCAGTCGGCTCTCTGAGACAACATTGCTCAGCTCCTCCTCAAGGAGGCAGCAACTCCAGTGGTGGATCCTCCAGCAGACCCAGACTTTGTTTCCAGGTACTTCCTGGTGCCCAAGCAGATGGGGGGGCGGGTGCCCCATTCGAGATCTGCACAACCTGAATCAATATCTCAGGTTACGCACCTTTCAGATGGTCGCTCTGTCCCAGATCATACCATCCTTGGAGCGAAACATGTGGTTTTGTTCACTGGATCTGCAGGATGCGTTCTTTCATGTCCCAATCCATCCCTCCCATCAGCGGTTCCTTCGCTTCAGGGTCGAAGGGACCTTGTACGAGTTCCAAGCCATGCCGTTTGGCCTGTCATCGGCCTCACGGGTCTTAACCAAATGTATTACAGTGGTGGCACCCCATCTCAGGCATCGGGGGGGGGGGGCTAGGATTTACCCTTACCTCAACGATTGGCTCCTAGTAGGTCCCACCCAACACTAGGTGGAAAGGTGCATTGATCTGGCCCTTCAGTCCTGCTCCCATCTCGGCCTCCTGATCAACGAGGCCAGGTTGGAACTCATGCCTTCTCAGCTGATGGGCTTCATCAAGGCAGAGCCCGACTTTTGTCAAGCCAGAGCTCGGCTCCCGGCAGACAGGGCGGAGGTTCTTTTCCTCCTTTGCCCAGTCATTTCTGGTTGGGCAGTTGCACCCTGCCCGGGACTTTCTGCGCCTTCTGGGTTAAATGACAGTGTGCACCTCAGTGGCCCGTTGTGCCTGGTTGCACATGCACCCCCTTCAATAGGAGCTGGCCGCCCAGTGGACTCGGCGCCACGGTCATTTCAACCAGCTGATCACTGTAACCCAGAAGATGTGGGACGCTCTCCAATGGTGGACCGCCCCAGACTGGTTGCAGGAAGGGATCCTGTTTGTCCGCCCCGAGTCGATGGTCGTCCTTATGACTGATGCCTCTCTCATAGACTGGGGAGCCCACATGGGGGACAAAAGGGCCCACGGGCTCTGGACCCCCGAGGAGTCCCGATGCCATATTAGTCTGTTGGAGCTCAGAGCAGTCAGACTGGCACTGTCCGTATTTGCTCCTCGGCTCCGGGGTCAAGTGGTTCAAGTCCAGATGGATAGTACCACGACCATGTACTACCTCAACAAACAGGGCGACATGCACTTCCGTCTGCTGTGCAGGGAGGTGCTCCACATCTGGACCCTCGTAAGCCGATTGGAGGCAGATCTCCCATGTGGCAGGAGCCTCAAACCATCTGGCGGATGCTCTCAGCTGCTTAGGCCAGACAACCCACGGATGGTCTCTCCATCCAGAGGTAGCTTACAGCGTGTTCTCCCACTGGGGAAAACTGATGATGGACCTGTTTGCCTCCATGGAAAACACCAAGCTGAGGATGTTTCATGCCCGCCCCCCCTCAGCAGGACTCACTGCAGGGGGATCCCTTAATCCACAAGGTGCTCCTCAAGGTGAGGAGGGACAAAGCGAAGGTGATCCTGGTAGCCCCAGACTGGCTGCGTCAGTTCTGGTATCCAGATCTCCTCTGCCTCTGCTGCAGGCCCCCGGAGCAACTTCCAGCACACCCGGACCTGATATCACTCAGTCAGGGGAAGGTATTCCATCTGGACCTTCAAATCCCTGCACCTCTCATCCTGGTACCTGAGCGGCTAGAGTTCCAGGCTTTGGGTCTTTCCAAAGATGTCTGCACCATGGTGGAGGCATCCAGAAAGGAATCGACCTGGAAATGTTATGCCTTCAAATGGAAAAGGTTTTCCATTTGGTGTCAGGGCAAGGGCCTGGACCCTATGTCCTTTGCAGTGGCTAACATTCATGACTACCTTTGGTTTGTCTCCAAAGGGGGTCTTCGGTCGTCGACCCTTAGGGTGCACCTGGCAGCCATCTCTGCGTACCGGGTGTGGGCCGGTCAGCCAACGGTGGTGCCTGAGACAGTGATTGGGTGCGTTTTCAAAGGCCTGGATCACATATCCCCTCCGGTGCGTGAACCTCCACCTCCTTGAGATCTACTGCTGGTACTGGCAGAGCTCATGGGCAAGCCATTCGAACCAATGCCCAAGAGTGCGTTGTCACACTTGTCATGGAAGGCTGCCTTCCTGGTGGCTATCATGTCTGCCAGACGGACAGGGGAGCTCCAGGTGCTTTCAGCGGACTCCTCTCATCTTGTCTTCCACAGGGACAAGGTTGTCCTATGCCCCCACCTGAAATTCCTTCCAAAGGTGGTGTCAGAGTTTCCCCTTAACCAGGTGTTAACTCTGCTGGTTTACTACCCTAATTACACCTCGGAGGCCGAGTACAGGCTCCATACTTTGGACCTGAGATGTGCCCTCTCCTATTACAAGGAGAGGATGGTGGAAATTTGGGGAGAGGTTCGCCAGCTGTTTGTCACTTACGCTGAAGCCGCTTCTGGCAGACCTGCAACCAAATGGGCTGTTGCAAGATGGATCACATCATGCATAGGTCTGTGCTATAAGTTTGCGGGCAAGGAGCCTCCCAGAGGGATAAGAGCTCATTCTACCCGCCATACTGCTGCATCAGTGGCTGCTTCCAAGGACATCCCTATCCAGGAAATCTGTTGGGCTGTTATCTGGAAGTCAGCAAACACCTTCATCACCCACCACCACATCGATCTTGAGTCACGCCAGGATGCTGGTTTTGTGGCCTCAGTTCTCCAATCTCTGTTCCCTAAGTAGGGTGTGTGTGCTTTGCCTCCCTCCTCCCGGAGAACTGCTAGGAGTCTGCCAAAGAGTGTGGATAAAGAGCATATCCATGATCCTAGAAAACAGGTTACTCACCTGTAACAGTAGTTCTAGGAGTGGTATATGTTGTTCATCCACACGAACCCACCTGACCTCCCCGGCCACAGATGCACAACATCTGGCTTCCAGCGGGCTAAGATCTGGCGTCATGGGGTGGAGCTGAGGTATATACCACCCGGGTGGGTGGGAGGAGCAGCTTGAGGGCTTCGGTCCATCTTAAAGTGGAAGGGAACATACCAAAGAGTGTGGATGAACAACATATACCACTCCAAGAACTACTGTTACAGGTGAGTAACCTGTTTATCTTTGAGGGGATCTCAGTCATCAGATTTGCCTTCCTTCCCACCGTCCCCCTCTTTTGGGGCTTTTTTCCTCAGAACTGGCTATCTGGTGTGTCTAGCCTTTTATTTTGGCTTGGGCACACCTATCTCTTCTCTCTCTCTCTCTCTCTCCCTCTCCCTCTCCCCCCCTCTCTCTCTCTTCTCCCCGCCTACTCCCCATGGCATAGGTTTGCTTCCTTAGTCTCCAGGGAGGAAAGAACTGAGGAGGGAGAAGGGCCACTCACTCCTTTATAGAGTTGGTGACGTTGGCATGGGTGGCCCCAGTGGTACTGCTGAAAATCTTTCGTGTGGACCCTGCTTCCTAAGGTGTGATCTGATGACTGAGATCTCTTTGAAGATCTACTTTTATGGTAAGTTCTTATTGTATTCTTTGATAACTGGGAAAAGCTTATTGTGTACAAGTCCAGTTTTCAGGGGTGAACCGAGAGCATTGGGGAGGTTAAGTGATTTGCTCATGGTCACACAGCACGACCCTGAGCAAGTATGCAACTTTAGGTTGTGGAACTCAAACCCAGGTCTGCTGGAAGTACCAAGCTCCTTTACAGCTCCATGCTCTAACCTTTAAACTATGGTGCCAGCTGGGATGTTTTAATTAGCAAAGTAAACATTTCTGCTGTCACAAATGATCTATGTCTGATGTTATTTTCAGTCCTTTGAATAGTTTGGTAGAAACTTGTGGTCAGTGCCTGATATAGTTTTCAGTAGCATGAATATTTCTGCATAGCGAATGTTTCTGATATCCCCCATCATCTGATGTTATTTTAAATGCAGTGACATTTGTATGCCCGCCTCTGTTGCAGCTAGTGTCTAACTGTATGACTTTTCCTCCACAGTGTGAATGATATTGCCATTCTGTGTGCAGAGCTCACCGCATACTGCAAATCCCTGAGTGCTGAATGGCTGGGTGTACTGAAGGCTCTCTGCTGCTCCTCTAACAACGGGACCTGTGGCTTCAATGACCTGCTGTGCAACGTGGACGTACGTAATTACATCAGGGGCACTGCAATAGAGTAGGGGATGGGTACGTAATCATGCTGGTTGCACCGCTTTAGGGTAGGGGATGCGTGCATAATAACTCCAGGGGCAGTATAGTAGAGTAGGGGATGTGTGTACGTAATCATAGTGGGGATTCTCTACCATGACAAACCCTGACTTGGAGGGACTGCTCCTCTATACATTTGAACTATGTCCGCTGTGAGGTGATGGGTACTCTATTTGAGAAACAATGGCTATTGGGGATTCAGTGAGATTTTGTTGTTTTCAGTTTCTAGGAACTAAACAGAGATGTCAAAGGCATTTTTGTAGAGTGATGGGTTCCCTCCTAAAGACGTGTGGAATCTTTTTGAAGTATTAGGCAGGGGCTGTTAGGGACATGGGGCTCATGTTCTTGACCCATTGTCAGACCACCGATATGCACATTTGTCAGTATGTTGCCTCCGGGAATGCGCTGCCAGCACTTTAGGACTCCCAACCTGGTGCCTATCTACACTGTAGCAGGTCACACCAAAGAGACTTTCAGAATTTGGTCTGGGACACTTAATTTTTCATTTTGGAAGTTTCAGACCCTTGGGTGCAGTGTCAGTGGCTCCGCAGATTGCACACATCTCTGAGAATGGAAGATTGGAAGGTTGTGGGTTCTAGCCCCATACGAGAAACTTGGTATAATCCCAGAAGTGACACTCTAGTGCATCAAGAGGGAGGTGCTGCACTCCTGAGGTGCCATCTTTAGGATGAGATGTTAAACCGAGGTCTCATCTGTTTGTTCTGGTGGTTGTACAGGTGGATGTTGAAAGATCCAATGGCACTTCTTGAAAAGAGTAGGGGGAATATCCCTGGTGTCCTGGTCAAATTAGGGCATACCCTGCTGTCCTGGTTAAATTAGGGAATCGTATCCCTGGTGGCCTGGTTGAATTAGGGAATATCCCTGGTGGCCAGGTCAAATTAGGGCATACCCTGGTGTCCTGGTTAAATTAGGGAATCATATCCCTGGTGGCCTGGTTGAATTAGGGAATATCCCTGGTGGCCAGGTCAAATTAGGGAATATCCCTGGTGGCCTGGTCAAAGTTCCCCCATTCACCAACATATCACCAACAGCTTAGTCTGATTCAGTTTCATTTGGTTTCCATTTGTATCCCACCTCCCCAGGGACGAGACTGAAAATTTGCTTAACTCCCTTTTCCTGCCAAGAAAACTAAATAAATAACTATAGAATGTAAAATTAGGTGAGGCTGACCAGGGTTCTTCACTGCCTGGGAATGTAGTGTGGTGCCTGTGGTGACTGAGACAAAGTGTGCATTATTCTTTGCACCTCCTGCAGTGCATGCACTGTACATATAATGTGGGAAAACATACAGCCAACAAATTTTAGTTGGTTTCCATCTGTATCCAGCCCGGGTAGATTTTGAAAATAGGTACAATTGCCTAGTCTCTCTTTCCCAGTCAAGAAAAATAAATAAAACATGTGAAGTGTTTTATAAGTAGGATGCATAGAGCACTGGTATCAGAACGAGTAGTATTGCAATAAAGGATGGTGGTAAATACAGCTTTGTAGGATTTTATTCAAACAAAAAAAAATGTTAGTGATGTCCAGATATATGGTGTGGTGGAAAAATGAATACATTGTGGTGAAAAACAGTTCTAGGGATGTGGATATGTTGTTCTTAGCCACACTTGTTCACATGTCCCTTTCCCTTTATATCTTGATGGATGGTCTAAAAGCTGGCTCTTCCCACCCACCCAGGTGGTATATGCCTCGGCTCCGCCCCATGACGCCTGATCTTCCTTTCCACTGGAAGATTCATGTTCCCTCCTTATCGCTTCCACATTGAACAGGCCCCGGCAGACAAATCCTTGGATTACTTACCTAAACTTAAACTCGTTTGAGTTTCTCCGCATCATTTTCCCATCGCTATCGTGATGGAGGACAAGTCCTCTCCGGGAGCCCTGCTGGTGCTCTTGATGGCAAAAATGTCTCTACAACTCCAGACACCTTAGGTGGTTCAATGCCTGGGCCATGCTTATGACACCCAGGTTTGTGACTTCTGCCATTGTTCCAGCCGAACGTCCTGGACTGTCATCTCGCATGACTGCAGCTCGACGTATCGGAGAAACTGAACCCGTTGGTCAAATCTAAAGAGGCCCGATGGGCAGTCTCTGTGCCTGCGGGGTCCATTGAACAACTTGAGCAGATGAAGGCTTTCGAGGAGGAGGTGGCGCGGGTTACTGATCGGTCCTCTTCTGTGTCGGTCTTTGTTCCGCTCAAACTGGGTTCTACCTTTTCAGGCTCCTTCAAGGAGTTGTGCCAGTCTCTCCCAACCAAGGGGGAAGGCCCATGCCTCCTGCTCCCATAAAAAGGATAAGGAGTCAAGAGAAGAGTCGTCTTGTCAACGACGTTCTTAGGATTAAGAGAGGCCTTGGTCCCAGGAACCTGCTGTTTTGAATTTGGTTGAAATTGAGGCCTCAGCTGCTGGCTTCATGGTACCCCTATCAGGCCAGCTGGCTAAAACACGGGATGACGATCCAGTCGAGATTATTGACCCCATCAACCCGTTGTTGCTTGATGAGGCCAACAATTCCTTGTTCAGGACTCCGGTCCTGACTGGACCTACCAAGGAGGAGACCTAGCTTGCTGGGAACCTCTTCACGGTCCCTGTCCCTGACCTGGAGGAGCCGCAGCTCTCCCCAACTCCTTCTGAGCACCCCCGTCGGTCCCCCTGATGGTCGAGGTCTTGGACATCTTTGACCGACATGCCGAAGAAATCTCACAAACGCCATTCAGGGCGTTCTAAAAAGCGTTGCCACCGCCATTCATCCTTGTCCTCAGATGAGGAGAGGCTTCGATGCAAGCTGTGTCGGCACTACGAGGACCTAATGTGGCAACAGTTGATGTTGGCCAGTCCAAAGTCGACCCCAGCTTCCACTCTGGCCATCACATGGCTGTCTCCCTCTAGGCCGACTCCTCCAGAGCCAGTCGACACCATCCCTCCGCCAGTGGAACTGGTGAAGTCCCTCCCGGCTTGGCCAAAATAAGCCTCTCCACTGATCGTGGTGGAGCCGCCACCTTAACAGCCTCCCTCCGGGGCTCCTCCCAAGGAGTCTCAGCCCGCGAAGAGCCTCTCGCACAGGCTGTCAGTCACCTTCACTTCTGACCGTCCACGTCAGGTTGAAGGTGAATCGGGTGGTCAGTCGATTTATCCGGAGTACGAGGACTCCAACTTACATTCTCGTCCATTTGACGATTCAATTGGGGGTCTCTGGATGGAACAAGGTCCCACATCTTTCGTGGGCATTCTCTGTCTCATCTCCGAATCCACAGCGATGCCTTTGGAGCCTGTTCAGAAACAGGCTCAATATCTCCTAAAAGATATTCTGACAAAAGGGGATTCTCCGAAAGAGGCCTTCCCTGTGGCCAAAGCCATTGTTGACCAGGCCCTGGAGCTTTGGCAGCACCCTGCCTCCTGCCCTGCGCTGTCAGTCCGGATGTCCCGCAAGTATGCGGTTCCCATTGGCTCTCTTTCTGGGTTCACAGATCATCCCTCTGCTGAGGGATTGGTGACTGAATCTGTGTTTCAGTGCTCGGGCAATTCAGGAGACACAGATAGGTCTTGGGACAAAGGGTTCAAAAAATTGGACCACTCGGCCAGAAAAGTCTATGCTGCCTCTTTGCTTGGTCCCAGTCAGGTGAGCTCTGTTGTGTCATGGCACATTTATCCCATGCCCTCATGGGCTGTCTAGATGAGGTCCTTCCTCATCTCCATGCAGACCTTCAGACTATGGTCAAGCAGGTCCGAGATCCAGGTCTGGCTATTGCTAAGCAGCAACTCCAGACGGCTCTGGACATTGGGAATTCTTGTGCTCGTTTGGTGGTGGCCGCAGTCGCCTTGTGCCGCAGGGCCTGACTGAGGATCTCGACCTTCACGGCAGACACCCAGCACAAATTGGCTGACATTCCCTTCCTGGGCACCAATTTGTTCGGTCACAGGGTTTATGGTCACCTTCAGTGAATCGAGAAGTCCAGTGCCACCTTGGGCTCATTTACTTCCACACAGAAGGAATCTTAGTGTTCCAAAAAGCAGAAGCGTACGCCCTTTCGGCCTTCTGCCCCTGCAGCCAAGCAGCCCCAGTACCAAGGGCAGCAGCAGGCTCAGCCTTGGCACCCTCGGCCCAAGTCAGGGGCTTCGGTGGCCTGTAATCCCGCAGGGAAAGGTCCCAGCAGTCCCCAGGCCGGATTCTCTTCCTTCAAGCCTGCACAGTGACGGGATGGGGGTTGCCATACCCGTCATGCCCACTTTGGATCCTCCCGTAGGGGGCTGGCTCCACCACTTCCTTTCCGCCTGGTCCGCTGTCACAACAGAGGTGGGTCTTGGAAGTGGTCGGCCAGGGGCTGCCTCTGAAATTCGAGCAGTACCCCCAAGCCGAGCTCGCGCCCCATGGGAGAAAAAGGTATCCATGCACACTCAGTCAGCTCTTCGGGATGTCATTGCCCAACTCCTCCTCAAGGAGGTAGTGGTGAGAGTCACGGATCCCCCCGTCAACCCAGAGTTCGTTTCCAGGTACTTCCTGGTCCTGAAACAGACGGGGGCTGGCGCTCCATTCTAGATCTACATGACCTGAACTAGTTCTTCAGGTCTTGCACGTTCAGGATGGTAACTCTGTCTTAGATCATACCATCTCTCAAGCAGGACATGTGATTTTGCTCTCTGGATCTGCAGGATGCGTTGTTCTACATCCTGATCAGTCCATCACACTGAAGGTTCCTCTACTTCAGGGCAGTGGGAACCCTATACCAGTTCCAAACCATGCCGTTTGGCCTGTCATCAGCACCCAGGGTCTTCACCAAAAGCATTGCAGTGGTGGCGGCCCATCTTCGTCATCAAGGGGTCAGAGTGTACCCCTATCTGGATGATTGGCTTATAGCGGGTCCCTCCAGGTTGGGGGTGGAGAGGTCCAGGGATCTGGCCCTCCAGACCTGCCTCGACCTTGGCTTCTTGATGAACGAGGCCACGTCGGGACTCGTGCCTTCACAGGTGATCTGCTTTATCGGGGCAGAGCTCAACTCTTGCCGAGCCAGATCCCGGCATCTGGCGGACAGGGCAGAGGTGTTCTCCTTCTTTGCCCAGTCATTTCTGGTAGGGCACTTGCACCCTGCCCGGGACTTCCTGCGACTTCTGGGTTACATGGCGGCCTGCACCTCCATGGTCCGATGGGCCTGGTGGCATATGCGCCCCCTTCAGTGGGAGCTGGCCAGCCAATGGACTCGGCGACTAGGTCACTTCGACCAGCTGGTCACTATAACCCATAAGTTGTAGGATGCTCTCCAGTGGTGGACCGCCCTGGAGCATCCACAGGAAGGGATCCTGTCATTCTGCCTCGAGCTGACGGTCACGGACGACCAACGCCTCTCTCATGGGCTGGAGTGCCCACATGGGGGATCACTGAGTCCATGGACTCTGGACCCTTGAGGAATCCCGTTGCCTCATCAACCTGCTGGAGCTCCGAGCAGTTTGGCTGGCACTGGCTGCATTCGCTCCGTTCCTTTGGGATCAAGTGATTCAAGTCCAGACGGACAATACCATGACCATGTACTGTCTCCGCAAACAGGCAGGAACGCACTTTTGGCCTCTGTGCAGGGAAGCTCTTGGCGTCTGGATTCTCGTGAGCTGACTGGAGGTGGATCTCCTAGCCATTCATGTGGCAGGAGCCTCAAATTAGCTGGCAGATGCTCTCAGCCATGTGGGCGAAGCGTCCCAAGAGTGATCTCTCCATCCAGAAGTAGTACACAGCCTGTTCTCCCAGTGGGGCACCCCTCAGGTGGACCTGTTCAACTCCAGGGAGAACGCAAAGCTGAGGCTGTTTTGTGCCTACCCCTTCAGCAAGGCTTGCTGCAGAGGGATGTCTTCTCGAGGCCGTGGACTCTGAGCCTCATTTATGCCTTCCCTTCACTTCCCTTGATGGGCCCCTCATCAGATCTTCCTGGACATAAGTCTCCACCACTCATTCACACTAGTGGGATCTGCGCCGGAGGCACTAGGACCCATCGGGAGCAAACTTTTTGCTGGAGGTTCGGTGCAAGAGATGGCGCCGCGAGGCATGGCGCCGCGAGCGGTGGCTCGAGCGGTAATGACTATCTTGGCGACGACCCTCCAACCGCCTCAGTTCCTTTTTTCCTGCCGTCGAGTGCGCTTCAGTGACAACGTCGCTCGACTGTCGGGAGTCAAACTTCAAACTAGCGCATAGTTTTCAGTTTATTTTTTTGTAATTTTATCTCGATAGTAGTATCGCTTAATTTTATTCTATTTCTGTTATATTTTAAAATTTAACTTATAGTAAAGAAGTCTCGCCTACTGGACGGAGTCACCATGAGCAGGTCAGGTGACGGTAGGGAGACTTTGTATGAAAGCTGTTCAGTCAGTCAGGCTGGGTCCGTCAGCCCCTTCCCTCAGCGGGTTCTGACAGCGGTCAGTCCGATGCCGGGGATGGGCGGTCCCCACCGCATAAAATAAATGGTCGATTTCGGCACCGCTCCGCCTCGAGCTCTTCTTCGCCCACAGGTCAAAAGAGAAGGTATCACTGAGGTCGCCTCTGATACGCCTGCGCATCGATGGTCGGTTATCGCATTTCTAGTTGCCGGTCTCCTCCTTCGGAGTCGCCAACTTCCGTTTCCGCTGTCGACATCGAGCCCCACCCGCCTATAGGTAGGGCTCCAGATGAGCAGTTTCATCAGTGGGCCGCTCTTATGGAGCGATGGGCTCGGAGGTTGGTTCTTCTGCCTGGCTCGTTGCCCGGAGCTCGGGCGATCAGGCAGGGTGGTTGACCTTCTCCTAGTCGCACGGCGCCCTTCGGTGCCAGCGACTTTTGCTTAGTGTTTCCTTCATGGCTGCGCGCAGGGCCTGCGATGCCCTTATCTCCGGTTTTTCCTCTCTTTTTCCAGGTTCCAGGTGTCTCGGCTTCCGCGGGTCGCCAGCGCTGCGTTTTGGCCTTGTGGCACGGCTCTTGGCGCCCGTCTGCGGTGCCGGTGGGTCTCAGCGGTGTGTGTGTCTTCGCAGCGCCGAGTGCATCGCAGCCGCTTTGTGGTGCCGCGGCTGGTGCCTGCCTCCCGCGCGCCTGCCACCCGGTGCCGGGGTCTCTCGGGACTCTCCTTTCTATCTGCTCTTTCTTCTTCTCCTATTTTTCACTCCTTTCCTGTCCAAGCAGTCCTTCCTGGACTATCAGGAGATGATGTTGAGCCTGACCCAGACCTTCGGTTGGGTGATGAAGTGGAGGAAACAGGATCCTTCACCGCTACAGAGCCTGTGGTTGAGGACCTATCCTTTAAGTCTCTGTTGAGGAACCTGAGATCCACTCTTTCTCTCCAGACTACGGACATCGATCCTGGGAAAATATTAAGACTCCAGTATCTTCATGCTTCGGAGATCACTACGGATTTGACTCCTCCGATTCAACCCTCCTTCGAGACGCTGTCTCAAATGGTATGGAATAATCCTGCTCTTATTCCTTCAGTGGCTAAATCCATTGATAAGAAATATTCAGCTCCCAAGGATCGTCCCCATTTTGGCATCCCAAGCCTTTATGATCCTATTGTAGTCCTGGCAGAGAATGACAAGTCGTTCTTCCTCAGCTACTACAGCTCGACCTATTAACAAAGAGTCTCGTAAAATTGATACATTAGGTAAGAGAGTCTTTGCTGCCTCCACTTTAAGTATGCATATTGCCAGCTATCAAGGCCATTTTTCTCAGTATGAGTATATCCTGTGGCACTCTATAAAACGAATGGTTGAAGCTCTTCCAGATTCCGACTCCAAGTCAGAGCTCCTTCTAACCGTTATCAGAGGTATTGAGTCTAATAACCAACAGGCCAAAGCCGCCATGGACGCTTTCGACACTGCTTCTCGTTCAGCAGCCACAGGTATTTGTACTCGACGCCATTCCTGGCTGCATACTTCTGGCTTTACGAATGATGCTCAGCAGCAGGTAATGGCGTTGCCCTTTGATGGCTCCTATCTTTTTGGGCCTCAGGTAGAGCAAGGTGCAGCAGAAAGCACAGGGGCCTAAAGCCCCCAGCGCTACCTTATGAATTGCCGGCCCCAGTTCCATCCACACTGCCCGAGATGGAACTTTCTCCTCCGGTTGGAGGTCATCTGATGTACTTCTACAATCAGTGGAAGTCCATAACCTCAGACAAATGGGTCCTTCGGATAATTCGCGAGCGTTATTCTCTCAATCTTTTGGAAAACCCCCCGGATTGCCCTCCCAAACGACAACCCAGGTTGTTGACCTCTCAGTCAGACCTCCTCACCGCCGAGATCCAGGGCCTTCTAAACAACAGGGCAATAGAACTGGTGCCCCGCATCAGCCTAAACACAGGTTCTACTCCCATTACTTTCTGGTTCCAAAGAAATCTGGGGATGCGCCTATTCTAGACCTCAGAAAGTTAAACAAATTCTCCCCAGGGAGAAATTCAAAATGATTTCCTAGGTACCCGTTACCTTTGCTGCATCAGCACGACTGGCTGGCCTCCCTGGATATGCAGGGCCAGCTTACCAGCATATCCCATCCACCCGACCCATCGCAAATTCCTGAGGTTTGTAGCTCTGGGTCAGCATTATCAGTTCAGAGTCCTGCCTTTGGGCTATCCTCGTGCCGCGAGTTTTACAAAGTGTTGTGCAGTTCTCAGCGCATCTCAGGAAGCTCGGACTCGAGTGTTTCCTCACCCTAGAGCGATTGGCTCCTAGCGAGTCCTTCCAGCCAAGGGACTCTGGAAGCGCTCAACCGCCTCCGCCTTTCATCCCATGGAGTTCTGCAAATCTGAAGAAGTCACAACTGCAGCCCTCCCAGAGGCTCCTTTTCATAGGGACTCTTCTGGACACCTCTCCGCGAAGGCTTTCCTTCCAGAGGACAGAAGACTCGACATCCTTCAGATGGCCCGTTACATCGGGTAGAACCGATCGGTCACAGCTCTCTCGATGCAACGTATGTTGGGTCTCATGGCGTCCTCAGTGTTCACTGTACCCCTAGCTCGGTTACACATGAGGACCACCCAATGGATGCTCTCCGCTCAGTGGTCACCGACCTTCACCCCAGTCTTATCCCATCAAGGTGACGGAGCCCTCACGAGGTCTCTCACCTGGTGGTCTCAAGAGAGCAACCCCTGGAAGGATTCCCTTTGCTCCTCTGGATCATCAGATCTCCATCACCACAGACGCATCGCTAATGGGATGGGGAGCTCACTGTCTCTCTCTCCACTCAAGGTGTATGGACTCAGCTCGAAACTCAGCTCCACATAAATGTCCTGGAGATGAGAGCGGTCCTCTATGCGATCCGAGCGTTGAAGGATGTTCTTTGTCACAAGAACATTCTCCTTCAAACGGACAACAAAGCTGTGATGTATTACATCAACAAGCAAGGCGGTGCTCACTCTTATCCTTTGCAGGAAGCAATGAGAGGTGGGAGTGGTGCTTGGAGCACAAGTCTCTAATTCAAGCGGTATATCTGCCGGGTGTACAAAACGACTTAGCAGATCACCTCAGCAGGACGGAGGCAGACCCTCACGAGTGGTCTCTCGACCCAGCCGTAGCTCGGTCACTGTTCAAAGAGTGGGGGACTCCAGACCTGGACCTTTTTGCATCCCCACTCAACGCAAAACTGCCTCTCTTCTGCTCCAGAAATCCAGGGCCTGGCATTTTCTGTCAGGATGCGTTCAGGCTGCGGTGGACAAAACGCTTTCTTTATGCCTTTCCACCGCTTCCTTTAATTCAGAGAGTTCTCCTCAAGTTCGAGTCTCAGGGACCAAGATGATTCTCATTGCTCCTCCTGGCCTCGGCAACTATGGTTTCTCTACTCAACAGTATGTCGGTAGCTCTCCGAGACCACTTCCTTGCAAATCAATCTTTTGACTCGGGTTGTTTGGTCCACCCCAACCTGAGGTCACTTCACCTTCATGCTTGGCTCCTGAAGAGGTAGAAGTGAACCGGTTTAACATCTCTTGTAGAGTCTCAGACGTCCTTCTGCTGCTCGGAAGCCAGCTACCCGAAAACTTACGCTTCTAAGTGGAAACGCTTTCTCTGGTGTGCAGAGTCCTTGAATCCCTTTTCCTGTCCTCCAGACAAGGTTCTGGAGTACCTTTTGGACCTATCAAACTCAGGTCTCCAGTACTCCACGGTTAAAGTTCACCTTAGTGCCATTTTGGCGTTCCATGAGCCGGTTTCTTCCTTGTCTCTGGCTCAGTTACCTATGGTGAAGAGATTTCTTAAGGGAATTCTGCATACCAGACCCCTGTTAGACGTCCGGTCGCAGCCTGGGACATTAACCTTGTGCTAGACATGCTCACTCTGAAGCCTTTCGAACCCCTAGCTACCTGTGAGCTAAAATTTCTTACCTGGAAGACAGCCTTCCTAGTGGCCATTACCTCAGCCCGCAGGGTCTCTGAGATACATGCCCTGGTTACGGACCCTCTGTATACTGTGTTCCATAGGACAAAGTAGTTCTTCGTACTCATCCTAAATTTCTTCCCAAGGTTGTGTCAGAATTCCATCTAAACCAACCTCTGGTGCTTCCTCTTACTTAGCCAACTTCCAAAATGAAGGAGAACGGTCTCTTCATTCCTTGATGTTAAGAGAGCTCTATGTTCTACTTTAGATAGAACCAAGAATTTTCGCAAGACTCAGCAATTGTTTGTTTCCTTCAGCGAGACCCGGCTGGGTCAGCCTGTCGCTATCAGATGCATCTCATCATGGTTAGTGGCATGTCTTCGACATTGCTATTCCATGGCACAGGTTAAATTGGAAGGTAGAGTGTACACTCGCTCTACTAGGATGGTCGCGGCATCCGTAGTGGAAATTCGCAATGTTCCAATTGCAGATATCTGCAATGCCGCCACCTGGAGCTCAGTGCATACGTTCATTAAGCATTATGCACTGGATGTTCATGCCAGGCGTCATTCCGCCTTTGGCAGAACTATCCTTAATGGACTTCTGTCCTAGACGTGTGAGCTCTGGCTCCCCTGCCGCCCTTTTGGGGGATTATCAGCTTGGTACTCTCCCACTAGTGTGAATGAGTGGTGGAGACTTATGTCCAGGAAGATATGAAAATTACGTACCTACCGTAATTCTTGATCTTCTTGGACGAGTCTCCACCACTCATTCACACACCCACCCTTCATCCCCGAGCCATCACAGTGTGTTGGTCTTCACCTCAAATCTTTAGGCCGTGAAGACTTCTTTGCTGACCCTTCTTACACGGGTCGTCCGGACTATCTTATGTCCGTTTTTAAGGTTAGGTTTACTCTTACGTTAGTTGCGCTGCACCCCTTGGTAAAAAGGTACTGAGGCGGTGTGAGTGGTCGCCGCCGAGACAGTCATTACCACGCGAGCCACCGCTCGCGGCACCATCTCTCGCGCCAACCCTCCAGCAAAAAGTTTGCTCCCGATGGGTCCTAGTGCCTCCGGCGCAGATCCCACTAGTGTGAATGAGTGATGGAGACTCGTCCAAGAAGATCAAGAATTACGGTAGGTACGTAATTTTCATTTTTTGTACACTCATCGCCTCAGCCTCAGCATCAGGCTCCCGAGCAGTCTTCCAGCACTCCCGGACCTGGTCTCAGTCAGGGGAAGGTCCTCCACCCGGACCTTCAGTCCCTGCACCAGACAGCCTGGTTCCTGAGTGGCTAGAGTTCTAGGCTTTGGCTCTCTCTGAAGATGTCCTCACTGTAGCTGAGGCCTCCAGGAAGGAATTGAACAGGAAGTGCTATGCTTTGAAGTGGAAGAAATTTTCCATTTGGTGTCAGGGCAAGGGTCTGAACACTGTGTCCTATCCAGTGGCTAGCATTCTTGACTACCTTTTGGTTTCTCTTTAAAGGGGGTATTTGGTCTATGACCATTAAGGTGCACCTGACAGCCATCTCTGCTTACCAGGTGTGGGCCAGTCAAGAGAAGGTGGCATGGCATTTTTTTCAAAGACGTCGACCATATTTCCCTTCTGTTGCATGAACCACCAGCACTATGGGATCTACTGCTGGTTTTGGCAAAGTTCATAGGCAAACCATTCGAACTGATGCACAGGAGTGAGATGTCACACCTGTCGTGGAAGACTGCCTTCCTGGTGGCTCACGTCAGCCAGAAGGATTGGAGATCTCCAGGCGCTCTTTGTTTAGTCTACTTTTATGGTCTTCCATAGAAACAGTTATCCTGCTCCCCAGCCTGAAGTTCCTTCTGAAGGTGTTGTCGGCGTTTCACCTGAATCAGGTGATGACTCTACCAGTGTACTACCCCAATTACACCTCAGAGGTAGAGTACAGGCTCCATACTTTGGACCCGAGATGAGGACTCCCTTATTATAAAGAGCGTATGGCTGAAGTTCGGGGAGAGGTTCGCCAGCTGTTTGTCACCTACGCTGAAGCTGCACCTGGCAGACCTGCATCCAAGCAAATGATTGGCAGATGGATTACATCTTGCATTGATCTCTGCTATAGGTTGGCGGGTAGGGAGCTTCCAGTAGGGCTAAGGGCTCATTCCACCCACCATACTGCTGCGTCGGTGGCTGCTTCTAGGGATGTCCCTATCCAGGATATCTGCAGGGCTGCTACCTGGAAGTCAGCAAACACCTTCATTTACCATTACCACATCGACCTAGATTCATGCCGGGATGCTGATTTTGAGGCCTCAGTTCTCCAATCTCTGTTCACTAATAGGGGGTGTGCACCTTGCCTCCCTCCTCCTGGAGAACTGCTAGGAGTCTGCTAATATAAGAACAACATATCCATATCCCTAGAAATGCAGTTTACTCACCTGTAACAGTAGCTCTTCCATGGAGTGGTCTCTTGCAGTGGGTAATGCACCTGGGCTGTCGCCAGGGGTCGCTGAGGCTCACGGCAACTCATCTAGCAGTCTTTTTCACCAGGGACCGCCCACACATGACATCAGCTTCCTGTTTATTTTTCTGCCATCTTCAGCTTGTTCGCAGCAGCTAGAGCAAAGTCTGTGCAGCAGTCATCGACGAGAATTTGGATTACAAAATGAATGTCTAAAGAATCTTCAAGCAAGCAGTATTTCGTTCCTGTCCTTGCGGCAGGAAGATATACTGCTTTGACAATCACACCTCTTACGTAAGGTATCTGGGACCCACACTCAACACCAGTTCCTGCAATTTTTGTCAGGAATTCAGTCAGGCAACTTGTCGATGACAGTTGCTTGAAATTGAACACTTATTAATGGAGCAGAAAACGTCCCTCTTAGAGAACCAAGAGGCTCATACTAAGGGCTCCCCCACCAGTGGTTCTTGTTCCAGGCAGAAAAAGGAGAAGGAGAAACCCTCTTCACACTCCTTGCCTCGACACTCATCGACTGCCACCATTTCAAGTGTCTCTCCATTGACGGTGCACCTTCACACCTCTCCTTCGTCGATGGGGGCTCATATCCACTTGTCGACGGTGCTTTCCAGTGCTTTAAATGCAGTCCAATATATGATTGCCCCATCGATGGAGGTTTATCCCCTCTCGTCGACGGCACTTTCCAGTGCTTTAAATGCAGTGAAGTACACAGCTGCTCCATCGACGGGGGCTCCTCTCCTGAGGACGGCATCTGACAAGTTAAGTAAAAATTCTTCTTTTTTTCCCCCTGCGGTCCTGTCAAGACCCCGCATTCCTCAAGGGAAACCTATGGCTTATGCCCTGCTTACTGCCCTCCACCTTCCCAGGTGGCCACCTACAGGGGTCAGGCTGACAGAGATCGGGATCCTAGTCTTTACCACCCAGGGGTGAGACCTGCTCAGGCAGCGCGTCCTGTACCTTCTATTACCCCACTTATCTCTCAACATGCTCCCCTTCCTACCCCCACCTCCTTCTCAAGAATTGGACATTTCCAACATGTTACAGGTCTTGCACACCATACAGCACTCCCAGCACTCCAACCCAGGAGAACAGGATGACCCTTTCCTATCTCCTACTCCTCCACCTCCACCTAAATGCTTCCATAATGATAGGGATCCCATACCACCCTGGTCACCATCTCCTCACATGGAAGACTGTCAGATGAATAAGAATTACCAGCTGACCTCCCCAGTGATCTTGACGAAGAAGAGTTCCAAGAGCTGGATTTTCCAAATCTTGACTCTCCCTATTCGGAAATCTCTTCTCTGGATGAGGACCTGCCTAGAGCTTCTGCAGCCTCCCCCCCAGATGACCCAACCTTTAATGAAATGATGGCTGAAATACAAAGGTCATGGGATTCTCTACCACAGAACATGACAAACAACGTAAATATATGGCAGAATATCTTGAAATGCCAGAGGAGCCTCTCTCAGGTGTCGTCCCCCCACTGATCCCAGCCTACCCGAATGCCATGCTTGCTGCTTGGCATCAACCTTCAGTGATTACCGCTGTCCCTGTAAAGCGGATAATTTATATCACGTTTCTCTGGACCATCCCTTTCTATCCACCATTCCTGAGGCGGATTCAGTGGATCTTACTTCGGGATACAGCTCTTGCAGCAGGTTACACTATTAGGACTGAAGCCGACAGGCGCCAGGACCCCGGAGATTTTTCTAGCTAGCTATCTTCAGCGGGGACCGCCCCCGACGTCGGCCCGCCTCCGACGTCAGGCGTGGTATAAGAGGGGGCGGTCCCAGAATCCCCAGTTCTTTCCGCCGTCAAAGTGCATGCACTCGATCTACCGAGTTAGTTCTAGCGGCCAGCGAAGCTTAGTTTTAAAATAAGTTGCTGAAGTTTTCTGATGTCCTCCCGACCGGCCACTCTTCAAGTGCGCGTCGGCAAACAAATTCCGTTCAAAGACCCGCACTCCGCGTGCGTCTGGTGCCTGGGCCCAGACCGCGATACTAAGGCCTGCTCCCTGTGCCAGGGGTTCAACAGCCGCACCAGGATCTGCCGGCAGAAGGCCCTTCAAGCCTACCTCCTGGAAGAGAAACTTCAGGCGATGTCCTCCAAAGGGGATTCAGCGCATCGGCACGCCGAGAAGTCGTCGTCGTCCAGGGATTCTGCCCGGTCGCCGGTTCGGGCCTCTGAGTCCCGGAGCTCCGGGTCTCGGTCGGACCGCTCGCCTTCCAGGGCCTCTTCACTCCCCCCTGCTGCGGTTCCTGCTACTAAGCCCGCTCAGGCCTCTGCCGCTAGGCCGTCGTCTTCTTCATTTGCCCAGAAGGCCGTGGCGAAGTCGGGGGAACTCCACCACCACCACCACAAGTCGGGCTCCCGCTCCTCGGCCCCCGACGCCCGGTCTTCTCTCTCTCCCCG
The DNA here is from genome assembly GCA_016271365.2 of Neoceratodus forsteri. Classification (NCBI taxonomy): domain Eukaryota; kingdom Metazoa; phylum Chordata; order Ceratodontiformes; family Ceratodontidae; genus Neoceratodus; species Neoceratodus forsteri. Next base: position 362,602,971 of record JADMNL010000023.1, on the reverse strand, counting down.
GAAGACCTTGAATCTCACTCCGCTGAGGAAGCCGGTGGATCCGGCGTCGGCGAACCGCTGTCGGCCGTTCGCCCGCCACCGAGCCGAGCCGTCGCCGCGTTGGCCTCTTCTGCGCATCGACGTCGGTGGGGGACCGACGTCCACAAGAGCTTGAGCCGAGGGCTCCTGCGCCCGACGCTGGTCAGACAGGAGTCCCTCACCGAGGAGGATTCGCCCAGCCCGATGACCAGGCGGGCGCCTCCCGGCACGAGGAGTCTCCCCAGGGTCTCTCGCCACCGCCCGAGGCCCCCGTGGAGCCGTCGCCGGGACCCGACGTCCGGCCCTCGACCTCGGAGCCGACGTCGGGACTGTCATTGGCCGAGGTGAAGGACCTCTTTACATACTGGTGGGATGCTATCAGGAAGGATGTGGTACCCCCAGTCCTTCCTCCTCCACCTCCTCCTCTTCCTGTTGCTGCAGCTCCGGCCCCACCTTCACCTGTGAGGTCAGCTGGCCATTCTGTCCCCAGGGAGCCTGAGACTCCTCCCAGGGGCCGACACTCTAAAAGGAGACCTCCGTCTAAATCATCGTCCTCCGGATCGCCCAGCCCCAAGAGGTCCAGGAGGCGACGTCGGTCGCCGTCAACGGAGGAAACGGGATCATCTTGCTCATTGTCCAGATCCCCATTTCCGGTCTCGCTTCCTCGCCGACCCACGTGAGACTCCAAGGTCTCCTCGGACGATCCATCCTTCATGGATATACCAGACATATCCAGGAGAATATGGGTTGGGAAGCAGAGGAACTCGACTCGAAGGCTACGCCTGGCGTGGCACCTTCCAGAAAGACCCTAAGCCTGTGGTGGTGCCACCCTTGGTAGACACTTTCGTGGACGCCACTAAGGCTGCGTGGAAGCGCCCACATTCGCCTCCTGCAGTGCCGGGGAAGGCTGACAGGCTGTACAGGGCCCCTAAGGGGACCAGTACCTGTCACAGCACCCTCTGGCTGACTCCTGGTGATTACTGCCTCGCATGATCGGTCCCAGAGACCGCAACATTTGAGCACCCTGCCACCGGACCCAGAGTCCAAACAGCTGGACTCTCTGGGGAGGCGCACTTACGCTTCCGCGACTTGCGCCCTTAGGTCCCTGAACTACCTCACCCACATGGTGCAGTTTCAGAACGCCCTGTGGGAGCAGGGCCTAGAGGCTGCCTGAAAGTGAGCAGAAGGAGGAGATGCTTCAGCTCCTCCGGACGGGTTCAGACGTGGGAACCCAAGTTTTGAGAGCCGCATATGATTCAGCGGACTCGTCAGCCAGGGCGGCTGCTTCAGGTGTTTGCCTCCGGAGGCACTCTTGGCTTCGTGTCTCCGGTTTCACCCCAGACGTCCAGAAAAATATTTTGGACGCTACTTTTGAAGGTGAGGTATTGTTTGGTAACCCGTCAGAGCGCATTATTACCAAACTCCAAGAGGCTGGAAAGGCGGTCCGGACAGTCCAGGCGATGTACCGGCCGAGGCTTGGCTACTTTCGAGGAGCCAAGGCCGCCTGCATGGGACTCAGAGGCAACAGCCCCTGGCCACACAACACAGGGGCTCTGGCTTCCAAGGACCCAGGGAAGCAGCCCGCCAGCAGAGGTCAGCGCCCTTCCGCGACCCAGCCGGCGGGTCCTTCAGCCGCCACAGCATGACTCCTTTCCGGCCCCCGCCCCTCAGGATCAACGGGACTTTTCGGTCGGGGGTCGCATTGCGAACTTCCTGTCGGGTTGGCAGGCAGTAACCACCGACAGGTGGGTTCTTCAGCTGGTCAGCATAGGCCACTTTTTAGAGTTCGCAGAACAGCCACCCTTGAGGCCTCCTCTGCTTTCCCGGTACTCGGGTCAGCACCGCGACTTGATTTGGCAAGAGGTGATCGCTCTCTTGGACAAGGGAGCAATTCAACCTGTCCCAGGAAACCAGAGAGGACTAGGGTATTATTCTCACTTCTTCCTGGTTCCCAAAGACAGGGGACCTCCGTCCAATTCTGGACTTAGCTACCTCAACCTGTCGGTCGCATAAAAGGTTTCTGCATGGTGACCCTTCCGGTCTCATTCTCATTCCTATGCTAAAACAGGGCGCCTATTTAGCTCCCTTAGACATGCAAGATGCCTACCTGCACATCCCATAGCTCAGGCGCATCAGAGGTTCCTGCGCTCGAGTTTTAGGCCGCCATTTCCAACTCGAGCTCTTCCTTCGGACTATCATCCGCTCCAAGGGTTTTCACCAAGTGCATGGCGGTCGTGGCAGCTGCTCTAAGGAGGAAGGGCCACTGTGTGTTCCCGCACTGACGATTGGCTTCCCATGGTCGCCTCAGAGAGGCGCTCTGCAGGCGATCCAGGACACTCAGATCCTGTTCAGATCGCCAGGATTTTGATAAACCAGGAGAAGTCGGTCTTGGTACCGTCACGAGAACCTGCAGTTCATAGGCGCAGTGCTGGACACGGTCCAGGGAGGGCCTTCCTCCCAGGCTTATTAGGGCGGAACGCATCAGGTCCCTCATAGAGGACCTATCAGCTAATCAGACCGCCCGCCAGGTTGGTCCTCGCTTGCTCTCGTCACATGGCTGCGCCATTCCCACGGGTCCCTCTCGCTGCCCACATGCGTGTAATGCAGTGGACGCCAAGGCGCAGTGTGACCAGAGGCAAGACCATCTACAGCACCCGGTCAGAATCACAAAACGAGAGATTCAGGACTGGCAACGGTGGTTAGCCCCGGGTCAGCCTCCAAGGGCGCCCTTTCAGCAGGCCCGCCCCCAGAGATTACCCTCACCACGGACGCTCAGGTCTTGGGTGGGAGCTCACCTGATGGGGTGAAGTCTCAGGGCGATGGAGTCCGCTGGAAGCTCATCTGCACATCAGTGTTCTGGAGATGAGAGCGGTACTCACGCCTCCAGGCTTTCCAGTCCATAATCCCACCGTGTACCATCCTGCTGCAGACGGACAACACGGCGGTGATGTACTACTCAACAAACATGAGGCATTTCACCTTTGCAGGAGGCCATGAGAGTGTGGGATTGGGTAATCGGACACGGCATGAGTCTAGTCGGTACACGCCTCGGGCGTGACAACACGATCGCGGATCGGCCTGAGTCGCTACTAGGCCAGAGTCCACGAGGGAATCTTCAGGAGGTCTCAGAGGATCTGTTCCTTCATGGGGAACTCCAGAGTTAGACTTATTCGCATCCCCATCCAACGAAAACTGCCCAATTTCTGCTCGCTAGATCCAGGGCCTGGAGTTTTCTGCGAGACGCTTGTCCATCTCCTGGGAGAACAGGTTCCTCACGCTTCCCTCCTTTCCCTGCTGATCCAGAGTTCTTGCTCAAACTGCGCAGGGAGCGGGCGCTTGATTCTGGTGGCCCCATTCTGGCCCAGACAAATCTGGTTCCCATTGCTGGCGCAGCTGTCTCGAACCTCCACTCCACTCATCAGCAGTTCTCACCTTCTGTCTCAGGAGCAAGGTTCGTTATTACATCCGGATCTATGGTCTTTGAACCTGCACGCTTGGCTCCTAGAGACGTAGCCATCATGCAACATACGGGGTCTCTAGGAGGTTGCAGAGGTACTGTCTGCAGCCAGAAAGCCGGCTTACTCATGCTACTTATGCCATGAAATGGCGCCGATTCTGTCTTTGGTCATGGGCCCGTGACCTTCTCCTTTAGGTTGCCCTGTGGGGCAGTCTTGACCACCTCCTCCCTTTTTCACGTGTTAGCCTACCTCTATTAAAGTACACCTTTGTGCTATTTCGCCTATCACCAGCCGGGCCACCGCACCATTGCTCAACTGGACGCTCGGAGTTACCGAGAGGGTGCTGCACCTTAGGCCTCCTATTAAACATCCGATTCCTCCATGGGATCTCCTTTTGTTTTGAGCAACTCACGCCCCTCCCTTTGAACCAGCATGATTGTGAGCTACGTTTTCGTCTTGAAGACGTTGTTTTAGTTGCAGTTACTTCAGCCAGAAGGATTTCTGAGCTTCATGCCTTGAGTGTAAGGAGCTCTTATTTGGTTTTCACCGAGACAGAGTGTCTCTGAGAATGAACTAAGTTTTTGCCTAAGGTGGTTTCAGCTCTGACCTTAAATCAGGATATTGACCTTCCGTCTACTTCCCGAACTATTCCAATAGAGGAGAGGCTTTGCTCCATACTCTTGATGTTCACCGAGCCTGAGGTATTACCTCAATAGAACTAAGTCCTTCGGGCTTCGAGCAACTTTTTGTGTCCTTCGCACAGAGAATGAGAGGCGCACAGTGTCTAAGCAACTCCTTATCCCGCTGGCTTGTGCAATGCATCTCATTGCTACCAATCCAAACAAAAGCCCTCCCGGTTCCGTCCTCGTGCCATTCTACTAGGGTGTAGCCACTCTTTGCAGCTCTCAAGAATGTCTCAACCTCAGCTATTTGCTGCTGCAGCTACTTGGAACTCTGTGCATACCTTTATCAGGCATTACAGTCTGGATATCGCCTCTAGGCGAAGGGCTGGTTTCGGCCAGGCCGTGCTGCAGGGCCTCCTGTCCTGAATCGAGGTTGGGCAGCTGCCTCGGTTTCTTCTTTTCCTCCCGATGTGAAGGGTCTAGCTTTACTGCTTGGGAATCAGTCTCTACTGTGAGTTTGCTGCAAGAGCTGTATCTCAAGTAAGATAGTACAGTTACGTAAGAACTTACCATAACAGTAGATCTTCGAGAACAGCTCTTGCAGCAGGTACCTTCCCGCCCACCGTATCCCCTTGGAGGAGGTCTGCCGCAGTTGCTCTCTCAGGACGGAGGAGTGAGGAAGAAAGGATGGTGAGTATTGTGAGCCAGCCAGTCTGAATGATCAGACAGCAGGATGTTGTTTTATTCGCATGGCTGGGCGAGTGCAGGAGTCAGTTTTTTCACTTGTAAGGAAATTCCTTTTTCACTCAGGGTTTTGCATCTTTTGCCTTCTGACGGTGGATCCTCGGTCTCCCCGCTATTGCAACCTCTGGCCGGGAGTCTCCGGCCGGAGAACTGGGGATTCTGACGGGACCGCCCCCTCTTATACCACGCCTGACGTCGGAGGCGGGCCGACGTCGGGGGCGGTCCCCGCTGAAGATAGCTAGCTAGAAAAATCTCCCGGGTCCTGGCGCCTGCCGGCTTCAGTCCTAATGGTGTAACCTGCTGCAAGAGCTGTATCTCGAAGATCTACCGTTATGGTAAGTTCTTACGTAACTGTACTTTATTACTGCTGCTCATGATTGTACTAAGAGACCTAAACACATGAGCTCCTTACTTTCTGATAAGGAATCCCAAAGAATTGACTGTCTGGGTAAAAAGGTTTTTTCCTCAGGTACCATGAATATCAGACTCTTACACTATATGGATCATATAATTAAATACTAGCATACCTTAGGGCCCTCTGCCATTGACTTGATCAGTAAACTCCCTCCCTCACAAGAAAGGAAAAAATTATTGGCTACAGGCCAACTAGCAACTCTGTCTCCCGTCACCTACTCAGGTCAGGATATGATGTCGTAGATACCTCGGCCCAACTATCAACTGCTGGTATTTCCTTGTGTCGCCATGCTTGGCTCTGCGTTTCAGGCTTTGCACCTGATATACAACACAAAGTGGCTAATGCCCCCTTTAATGGGTCTAAACTGTTGGGTCAGATACTCGAACGTTACTAGATGACTTACAGACATGAGGCAGAACTCTACGTATGGTTCATCGCATGTACCATACTCCGCATACAACCTACCATACTCAGTACCCCTCTTATTCCAAAAGATGTGGAAAATAAAAAGCAAAAAAATACCAAAGGCGGCTTCAGAGGTCATACTCAGTCTACCAGAGGCAACACCTCTGCCGCCAGGGGTACCCACCCCTATCCTCCTGGAGGGGCCGGGATGCCCCGTCCCAGTGACCCACTAGGGCTTTCTCCACACCTCTTCGATCAGGCCTCTGAGGCTGTGGGGAGGTCGTTTTGCCCTCCATTCAGAGGCCTGGCAATCAATTACTTCAGACAAATGGGTACTCCAGATTATACAGAGTGGTCACACTCTGGAATTCATCTCTCATCCACCCCCCGTGCCCCTCGGAAAATTAATTATCCCTCAGACAACATACCCATCCTTCAGGAGGAAATGAGGGCTCTTCTGGTCAAACAAACTGTTTCTCCAGTGACTCCCTCAGAAGAGCAAACAGGATTTTGCTCCCACTTCTTTCTGGTACCCAGACAAACTGGAGATCTCAGAAAATTGAATCTTTTCATCCAGTACAAAAGTTTTCGCATGATAACTCTAGCTTCCATCATGCCAGTACTAAAACAGGGAGAGTGGCTTTGCGCCCTAGATATGAGAGATGCCTACTTTCACATTCCCATTCATCCTGCCCACTACAGATTCCTGTGCTTCCACCTACTGGTCAAAACTACCAGTTTCGAGCTCTCCCATTCGGCCTCTCTTCCACCCCAAGGGTATTCACCAAATGCCTGGCGGTGGTCGCAGCAGCCTTAAGAACAAAAGTGCATTTTATCTTCCCATATCTTGATGACTGGCTAATCAAAGAAAACTCCAGAACAGCTCTGCTTATCTCCCTAGAAGCTACCCTAAAGATGTTTCACACTCTAGGGATTACGGTTAGTTGGCCACTCTGAGTCAGTCCCTCCAGTACATTGGAGCAGTCCTAGATACAACCTCAGCCAGAGCTTTCCTTCCAGCTGCTCGGCAGGACACACTTATCTCTCTGGAATCACACATGCAGACTCGGAAAATAGTCACAGCCAGACAAATGCTTTGCCTTCTGGGTCACATGGCTGCTACCATCCCTACGGTGGCATTCACCCGTCTTCATATAAAGCCTATTCAGTGGACCCTCCAGTGTCAGTGGTCTCAAAGAAAAGGACAGTTCAAAGACAAGATCAGGGTCACTTTCTTTCTGAATTCAGCCCTGACTTGGCGGACAATAACAACCAACTTATGTTAAGGAATGACCTTTCAGTCCCTTCTTCCCACGCAAACATTGACCACAGATGCTTCCCTGAATGGATGGGGTGCATACTTGGTTCCGTACTGGACACAAGGCAAGTGGACCACTTCTCATCCTCAGTCTCACATCAGTCTCCTAGAGATGAAAGTGGTTCACTTAGCCCTCCAGGCGTTCCAGCTCCACTTGACTGCAGGACCGTTACTGACCCAATCAGCACGGCAGTGGTGTTCTACCTCAACAAGCAAGGACGTATGAAATCCTGCACTCTGTGCATGTAGACCCTTGCAGTCTGGCAAGAAGCCACCTGGCAACACTTAATCATAGCAGTCCACTCACCAGGATGTCGCAATTTACTGGCCAACTTGCTAAGTCTCCGGTCCTCCATACACGAATGGATACTTCATGAAGTAGTACTCCAGAAAATCTTAAACCTCTGAGGAACTCCACAAATAGATCTGTTTGCCTTCCCAGACAATTACTGTCTTCCCCAACTATTTTTCCATTATCCCAAGCAAAAAGGGACGGTATATAAATGCCCTGTCCCAACCCTGGACAGGACTCTTCTTATATGCTCTGCCCCCACCATTCCTGTCCTGCAATGGACCCTGCTGAAACTACAACTAGAACCTGCCACAGTGATCCTCTTAGCTCCCTTGTGGGCTCTGCAGATATAGTTTCCCGTCCTTCAACAACTGTCCGTCCAGGATCCTTTTCCATTGCCAATTAGACCAGACCTCTTGACGCAATGCCAGGGGACCCTCCTGGACCCCAACCTGAAGGCTCGACACCTTCACACTTGGCTTCTGAGGATGCTTTCATAGCCAGATTACAAGTGTCCTCCTCTGTTGCCAATATTCTCTTGGCCTCACGTAAACCAGCAACACACATAATTTCAAATGGAAACACTTCTCCATATCGTCTACTTCTCGATCATTGGATCCCTATTCCTCCCCACTGACGAAAGTTCTAGAATACCTGGCCTCATTGTCCGAGTCACGTTTAAGCTGTTCTTCCATTAAAGTCCATTTGACCGCTATTTCGGCCTTCCATGAACTGCTAGATGGCAGATTACTGTATCAATACCATCTAGCCAAAATGTTTTTGAAAGGAATGTTACATATCAAACCACCTATTAGATTACCCACTCCTCCGTAGGATCTCAATTTTCTAATAGAGGAATTAACCCTTGAACCATTTGAACCGGCGGCCACTTGTGACCTCCGTTTTTTATCTCATGGAAAACCTTATTTCTAGTGGCTATTACTTCAGCTCTTTGCATTTCCGAGCTTCATGCCCTTATGTGTAGAGAACCCAGCCCTTCCTTTCTTCCTAAGGTAGTGTCTGAACACACACTAAACCAAACCCTGGAGTTACCGGTATACTATCCTGAATACTCCAGCCAAGGCGAACATCTACTACATACCTTAGATGTCCATTGTATATTACGTTACTACAGTAATGGAACAAAATCAATTAGAAAGACTTCTCAACTATTTGTCACCTTTGCCTCGATCTGAGAAGGGCTCCCAGTTACTAAAAGAACCCTTTCTAACTGGTTGGCACATTGTATTACATTTTGTTACACAAAATGCAACAAATCCCTACCAGGTCTTGTCCAAGCCCATTCCAGTAGAGCTGTGGCCACTACTGCAGTTTACTTTAAAGGAGCCTCCATTTCAGACATCTGCAGTACAGCTACCTGGTCCACAATCCATACATTCACAAAGCACTACAACCTGGATATTGCTTCATGCCATAGGACGGCCTTTGGCCGAGCAGTCCTACAAGGCCTTCTGTCATAAGGTCCACCTTTCTTGGGTATATTGCTTGGAATTCATCCCAAGTATATTACGTGCTGCAAGAGACCACTCTGTGGAAGATAGTACAGTTACGTAAGAACTTATTGTAATGGTAGATCTTCCTGGACATAAGTCTCCACCACTCATTCACACTAGTGGGATTGGCGCCGGAGGCACTAAGACCCATCGGGAGCAAACTTTTTGCTGGAGGGTCGGCGCGAGAGACGGCGCCATGAGACACGCGCCATGAAGCAGCGGCTCGAAAGCGGGTACTGATCATCTCGGCGACGACCTCCAACCGCCTCAGTTCTTTTTTTTCCTCGCCGAAGTGCGCTTCAGTGACGACGCTGTCCGCTTCATCGGGGAGTCAAACTTCAAACTAGCGCATAGTTTTCAGTTTGTTTTTTGTAACATTATCACTATAGTAGTATCGCTTAGTTTTATTCTTCTTTTTCGTAAATTTTTTCTAATATTTAAATTTAATCTTCATTTGAAGAAGTCTCGCCACTGGACGGAGTCACCATGAGCAGGTCAGGTGATCGGTAGGGAGATTTCAGATGAAAGCTGTTCAGTCAGCTGGCTGGGTCCGTCAGCCTCCTTTCCTCAGCGGGTTCCGACCACGGTTAGTCCGATGTCTGGGATGGGCGGTCCTCACCGGCATAAAAAATAAACGGTCGTGATTTTCGGCGCCTGCTCGCCTCGAGCTCTTCTTCGCCCAGGTCAAAAAAAGAGAAGGCATCACCGAGGTCGCCTCTGGTATGTTCGTGCCGACGGTCGGTTATCGCTGCTAGTTGCTCGTCCTTCTTCGGAGTCGCCAGCTTCCGATAATCGCTGCCCTCGACATCGGAGCCCTCCCCGCCTATAGGTAGGGCTCCAGATGAGCAGTTTCATCAGTGGGCCGCCTATGGAGCGGCGGGCCTGGAGGTTGGTTCTTCTGCCTGGCTCGGTTACTCCGGAGCCCTCGGCTCCTCCGGCCATCAGGTAGGGCGGTTGGCCTTTCCTAGTCGCGCCTTCTTCGGTGCTAGCGACCTTCGGTCTTAGGTGTTTCTCACATGGTTGCGCGAGGGGCCTCACCGCCCCTTATCTCCTGGTATTTTCCTCTCTTGTTTTCCAGGTGTCCCGGCTTTTCCGCGCCTGGAGGGTCTGTGGCCGGTCGGCGCCGCGGCCGCTGAGCTTGGCGCGCCGCTGGCGCGCCCGCTGCGTCTCTCGGCGCCAGCAGGCGCCTGTTCTCGCGCGCCGGTGGTGCTGTTGATCGGGCGGCGCTGCGCATGCGCTGCCATGGCGCTGTCATGGTGTCGGTCGCTAGGCGCGCTGGCTCCGCGCTGGCGCGCGCGCCGTCTCCGCGGGCGCCGCTGGGCGCGCGAGGGGTTGCTGGCTCTTCGGGCGCCTGCGCCTCGGTGCTGCTCAGCCTGCTTTGCTGCTCCCGGCGCTGCAGCCCTTGGGACTCTCCTTGTTTTCTGCCATTTCCTCCTCTCCTAATTTTCACTCCTTTCCTGTCCAAACAGTCCTTTCTGGACCATCAGGAGATGATGTTGAGCCTGACCCAGACCTTCGTTGGGTGATGAAGTGGAGAAACAGGATCTTTCTTTGCTACAGAGCCTGTGGTCGAGGACCTGTCCTTTAAGTCTCTGTTGAAGAACCTGGGATCCACTCTTTCTCCAGACTACAGACATCGATCCTGGGAAGATATTAAGACTCCAGTATCTTCATGCTTCGGAGATCCCTACGGATTTGACTCCTCCGATTCAGCCTTCCTTCGAGACGCTGTCTCAAATGGTATGGAATAACCCTGCTCTTATTCCCTCAGTGGCTAAATCCATTGATAAGAAGTATTCAGCCCCCAGGATCGTCCCATTTTGGCATCCCAAGCCTTGTGGGATCCTATTGTAGTCCTGGCAGAGAATGACAAGGTCGTTTTCCTCAAACTACTACAGCCTCGACCTATTAACAAGGAGTCTCTAAGATTGATACATTAGGTAAGAGAGTTTGCTGCCTCCACTCTAAGTATGCGATTGCCAGTTATCAAGGCTATTTTTCTCAGTATGAGTATATCCTGTGGCACTCTATGAAAAAGAATGGTTGAAGCTCTTCCAGATTCGGATTCCAAGTCAGAGCTTCTTCTGACCGTTATTAGAGGTATTGAGTCCAATAACCAACAGGTCAAAGCACGCCATGGATGCTTTGACACTGCTTCTCGCTCAGCAGCCACGGGATTTGTACTCGCTCATTCCTGCGTGCCATTCTGCTTCACGAATGATGCTCAGCAGCAGGTGATGGCGCTGCCTTTTGATGGCTCCTTCTTTTGGCCCTCAGGTGGAGCAAGCCTTAGAGGCCACTCAGAAGACTAGATCGGCCATTGGTTGGCCAGACTCACTGCCCCTCTCGGGCATGTGAACAGACGTCAGTTTCCATAGTCGTCAGTCCTTTCGAGGCAGAGGCAGGGAAGCTTCCATAAAAGCCAACCTGCCCAACCCTCAAAAGAAGACGCAGCGAAAGCGCAGGACCTAAAGCTCCCAGCTACCTTATGAGTCGCTGGCTCAAGTTCCATCCATTCTGCCCGAGGTGGAACTTCTCTCCGTGTGGAGGTCGCCTGATGTACTTCTACAACCAGTGGAAGTCCATAACCTCAGACAATGGGTTCTTCGGATAATCTGCGAGGGTTACTCTCAATTTCTTGGAACCCCGAATTGTCCTCCCATACGACAACCCAGGTTGTCGGCCTCTCAGTCAGATCTCCTCACCGCGGAGATCCAGGGCCTTCTGAACAACAGGGCAATAGAACTGGTGCCCCCGCATCTGCGAAACACAGGGTTCTACTCCGATTGCTTCTGGTTCCAAAGAAATCTGGGGATGCTTCCCATTCTAGACCTCAGAAGTTAAACAAATTCCTCCCCGAGGAGAAATTCAAGATGATTTCCCTAGGTACCCTGTTACCCTTGCTGCATCAAGCACGACTGGCTGGCCTCTCTGATATGCAGGATGCACCAGCATATCCGGTCCACCCGACCCACATAAATTCCTCAGGTTTTGTAGCTTTGGGTCCAGCATTATCAATTCAAGTCCTGCCCTTTGGGCTATCCTCGTGGCGAGTTTTTACAAAGTGTTGTGCAGTTCTCATGGCGCATCTCAGGAAATCGGACTCCGAGTGTTTCCCTACCTGGACGATTGGCTTCTAGAGCCCTTCCCGCCAAGGGACTTTTGGAAGCCGTGCAAACAACTTCGCTTCTCTCACGCCCATGGGAGTTCTGCTGAATTTGAAAATCTCAACTGCAACCCTCCCAGAGGTCCTTTTCATAGGGGCGCTTCTAGACACCTCTTCAGCGAAGGCTTTCCTTCCAGAGGACAGAAGACTCGACATCCTTAGTATGGCCCAGTTACATCAGGGAGAACCAATCGTTACAGCTCTCTCGAATGCAACGCATGTTGTCTCATGGCGCTCCCCGGGTCTTCACTGTCCCTCTGGCCCGACTGCACATGAGAACCACCCAGTGGATGCTCTCCACTCAGTGGTCCCCACCTCACCCCAGTCTTATCCCATCAAGGTGACGGACCTCTTGAAGGTCTCTCACCTGGTGGTCTCAAGAGAGCAATCTCCTGGAAGGATTCCCTTTGCTCCCGGATCATCAGATCTCCATCACCACAGATGCATCGCTAATGGGATGGGGAGCTCACTGTCTCCCTCCACACTCAAGGTGTATGGACTCAGACAAACTCATCTCCACATAAATGTCCTGGAGATGATGAGCGGTCCTATGCAATCCGAGTCTGAAGGATGTCCTTTGTCACAAGAACATTCTCCTTCAAACGGACAACAAAGCAGTGATGTATTACATCAACAAGGCGGTGCTCATTCTTATCCTCTTTGTAGGAAGCAATGAGGGTGTGGGAGTGGTGCTTGGAGCACAAGTCTCTGATTCAAGCGGTTTATCTGCCAGGTATACAAAGCGACCTAGCAGATCACCTCAGCAGCAGAGCAGGCAAGACCCTCACGAGTGGTCTCGATCCAGCCGTAGCTCGGTCCCCTTTCAAAGAGTGGGGACTCCAGACCTGGACCTTTTGCATCCCCACTCAACGAAAAACTGCCTCTCTTCTGCTCCAGAAATCCAGGGCCTGGCATTTTCTGTCAGGATGCGTTCAGGCCTTGTGGACAAAACGCTTTACGCCTTTCCACCACTTCCTCTAATCCAGAGAGTACTCCTCAAGTTCGAGTCTCAGGGGACCAAGATGATTCTCATTGCTCCTTCCTGGCCTCCTGCAACTATGGTTTCCTCACTCAACAGTATGTTGGCAGCCTCTCGAGACCACTTCCTTTGCAAATCAGTCTTCTGACTCAGGGTTCGCTGGTCCATCCCAACCTGAAATCACTTCACCTTCATGCTTGGCTCCTGAAGAGATAGAAGTGAATCGGTTCAACGCTCCCTCAGAGTCTCAGACATCCTTCTGGCTGCTCGGAAGCCAGCCACCCCGAAAACGACGCCCAAATGGAAACGTTTCTCTGGTGTGCAAAATCCTCTTGGAATCCCTTTTCCTGTCCTCCTTGGTAAGGTTCTGGAGTATCTTTGGACCTATCAAACTTAGGTCTTCAATACTCCACAGTTAAAGTTCACCTTAGTGCCATCTCAGCGCTCCATGAGCCGGTTTCTTCCTTAACTCTGGCTCAGTTACCTATGGTGAAGAGATTTCTTAAGGGATTCTCCATACCAGACCCCTGTTAAGCGTCCAGTTGCAGCCTGGGACATTAACCTGGTGTTGGACATGCTCACTCGAAAGCCTTCAACCCTTAGCTACCTGTGAGCTGGTGCATTTCTTACCTGGAAGACTGCCTTCCTGGTGGCCATTACCTCAGCCCGCAGGGTTCTCTGAGATACATGCACTGGTTACGGACCTCCAGATACTGTATTCCATAAGGACAAGGTAGTTCTCCGACTATCCTAAATTTCTTTCCCAAGGTTGTGTCAGAATTCCATCTGAACCAACCTCTGGTACTTCCCGCTTACTTGCTAATTTCCAAAATGAAGGGAACGAGCTCTTCATTCCTTGGATGTTAAGAGAGCCTTATGTTCTATTTAGATAGAACCAAGGATGTTCGCAAGACTCAGCAACTGTTCGTTTCTTTTCAGCGACACCGGCTAGGGTCAACCTGTCGCTATTAGATGTATCTCTTCATGGTTAGTGGCATGCCTTCGCTATTGCTATTCCATGGCTCAAGTTAAATTTAGAAGGTAGAGTGTACGCCACTCTACTAGGGCTGTCGCGCATCCCTAGCTGAAATTCCCAATGTTCCAATTGCAGATATATGCAACGCCGCTACCTGGAGCTCAGTGCATACTTTCGCTAAGCACTATGCACTGATGTTCATGCCAGGCGGCATTCGTGATTCGCAGAACTATCCTTAATGGGCTTCTATCTTAGACGTGAGCTCTGGCTTTCCTGCCGCCTTTTGGGGATTATCAGCTTGGTACTCTCCCACTAGTGTGAATGAGTGGTGGAGACTTATGTCCAGGAAGATAGGAAAATTACTACCCACCGTAATTCTTGATCTTCTTGGACGAGTCTCCACCACTCATTCACACGCCCACCCTCCATCCCCCCGAGCTCACTGGCTGTATTGGTCTTCACTCCTCAAATCTTTAGGGCGTGAGGACTTCTTTGCTGACCCTTCTTACACGGGTCATACGGACTATCTTATGTCCGTTTTTTAATGTTAGTTTACCCTTTTAATTGGATGCGCTGCACCTCCTTGGTAAAAAGGTACTGAGGCGGTTGGAGGGTCGTCGCAGAGATGGTCATTACCGCTCGAGGCGCTGCTCAAGGGCGCCGCGGTCTCATGGCGCTGCTCACGCAAGCCACCCTCCAGCAAAAAGTTTGCTCCCGATGGGTCTTAGTGCCTCCGGCGCCAATCCCACTAGTGTGAATGAGTGGTGGAGACTCGTCCAAGAAGATCAAGAATTACGGTAGGTACGTAATTTTCCTATCTTTGAAGAGTGTCTCTTGCAGTAGGTTCGTTCCTGCCCTCCATCCCCCTCCTTCTCTAGGAGAACAAATTCTGGTCCAGCAACTTTGAGTTAGGATACCTTTGGTACCTTGGGTTTGTTTCCCTTGGTCCTCGCTTTTGCGACCTCAATCCGGCAAGGGAACTGAGGATACCAAGGGGCTGCCCATGTTTGTATAGGAAACAGGAAGCTGATATCATGTGTGGGTGGTCCCTGGTGAAAAAGACTGCTAGCTGAGCTGACATGCGCCACAGCGACCTCTGGTGACAGCCCAAATATATTACCTACTGCAAGAGACACTCCTCAAAGATCTACTGTTTTGGGTAAGTTCTTACGTAACTGTACTTTTCTAGGGGTGGTATATGTTGTTCATCCACACTGACTCACCCGACCTCCCCGGCTTCGATGCACAACCTCTACTTCCAGCGAGCAAGATCTTCCCTTGTCAGTTTTCACTATTCATTACTGTTGGGTGTAATCCAGAGGCGTGCACCTGCCATGTTTTTTTTTTTTTTGAGGGAGGAGTCTGCGCCGATCACGTGGCTGATGCACTGCATGTGCATGTGGGTTGACCGTTAGGTGCTGTAGACTCCTCCTATATCCCCATTCTGTTTCTCCCACCATTGAGGTCGCACCTGTTGTGTGAGCAAGCCAAGTTAAGTCTGCGTTATAGGCTTTCACTATTCGATGCCTCCTCTCCTGTTTTTTTTCATCCTGGTTCTGAATCGTCTGACACTAACATACATACTAATACGCTAGACGCCAGCAGAGTAGGTCTATTGGTCTATCAAGTCTGCTCGTGCTTCAGCACCCTGAGTGGGTACCGTAGCCCTCTATCTGTCTTCTTCCACTGTTACTCCATCCCCCAGTCCTGCCCCCCCCCGGGGCAAACCAGCCTCTGCTTCACCCCTTGCCTATACATGTCCCACCCTCTTTTGAATCCCTCCACCGTAGCTGCCTGTACCAGCTCCCCAAGAAGCTACGAGTCATCCTCCTCCGTAGAGGAACTAACCAGGCAGATCACCAGGCTAGTGATCCCTGGAGGGCCCCTGGCGGTAGCTTCGCACGCGGCACCGCACCGATCACTGACGCCACTAACGGCGCCGGGACAGCGAAGGTGTATTACCTACTGCAAGAGACACTTCTCAAAGATCTACTGTTTCGGTAAGTTCATAAATAACTGTACATCTTACTTCGAGAGGGCCCTTGCAGTAGGTAATTACATATAAGACTGAAGCCAGCAGGTGCCAGGACCACATGGAAAATTTTCCAGTTAGCAGTCTGTGGCGGGGGACCGCCCCCACATCAGGTGACTGACATCAGTATAAAGGGGCAGTCCCCCATGCCTACCTTTCTAGTTCTTTCCCGCCGTTAGCTTGTGAAAGCGCCTCACGGTTAAGTTCACTGCTTCGTCAGTCTGTCTTCGGTTTTACTACCTCCTTTTTTTCTCGATTTCTCACAAAAACTTTATCTGCTGTGTATGTCGTCCCCTACTCCATCCGATTCGCATAAGAACAAGTGTGATTAGTGTTGCGCCCAGCTCCCACGTAAGGACGGACACTCCCTGTGCCTCTTCTGTCTAGGCCCACAACACCCTGTGGAGAAGTGCCAGCACTACCAACAGTTTAATGCTGCCACCCGCAAATGGAGGCAGCAGTCCTTGGAGGCCCATATCTTGAAGAAGATGACCTCCATGGAGAAGGAGCTGAAGAAGCTTCGGCAGGCCTCAACTTCCCCTGAGGGTCACCATAAGAAGCAGCACCGGGACTCCACTTCCACGGCCGCCGCAACTCTGGCAGGAGTTGCCGTGTTAAAGGTAACACCCCCCCCCCCGGGACTGCTCCTCGATGGCTGTCTTGGAGGTTTCCAAGGTGGTGGCATCCCGCCCGTCGGGCTCGCGCTCCCTCAGTGTTGTGGCCCTTGGCTACTCGGCCTGGCACTGGTGGACCCTTGGCAGTGTCCCTGGCACCGTTTGAGGCGTCGGTGATCGGCGCGGTGCCATGTCCATGGCAGTGCCGTATGCGGCGCTGCCGTCAGGGGCCCTCATTGGGTCGCTAACCTGGAGATCTGCTTGGTCACTTCCTCTTCGGAGGAGGACGACTCGTAGGCCGATCCGGACTGGCACTCGGACTTCTCAGAGTTGGAGAGGCCCTTGGGACACGGTACCAGGTGGCCCAGTGGCCCTGTCCCAGAGTCTGTAGTTCTGGCAGATTCTATGGCTGAGGCCAGCCGGTGTGGATCCGTTGGGGAAGTGGCCTCGGGACTCACGATGGGGTGTCCTCTCCTGGGAAGGCCGTGGCAGCTGCCAGTCCTGGTGCTGCCCTGGCCCCCCAGATGGGGACTGGGCCCCCTCCTCTGCAGTCTTCCTTGGGGGCCTGTGGGATTTGGAGGCCCAACTTCGCTGGGGTCGAGGGAGAGGGCAGCCTCCGAGTCCGAGGGATTATAGGGCTGTGGCGAAGCACAGATGCCGCTTTCCACTGCCCTGCGGGGAGTGGGGAGGAGTTGAAGTGCTGAATCCCACCTTTCCCTTAAGGTCTCCGAGGTGTCCCTGGTTGGCAGCATGGTGAGTTTCCCTTCTGGACTCATGCAGCCCCAGTCATGCCACAGGAGAGATTCTCCCTCAAAGCTGTTCCGGAGTTTGCCATCTCAGACAGAGCCTTCGCAGACCAGTTTGGCCCCAGGGTCCACCCGTCCGGCGGGACCAGTCTCTGGGTCTCAGAGCCCTGGCAGAGGCCATGCACTATCGGTTCGGTGCCCATCTCCCATCCCTCTGCAGACACCTCCTTCTTTCCCAGGCTATGTGGGTCCTACGGGGCCCTTAACCTGAGAGATGTTGAGAGCCACTGCGGCAGCCTTTCCCACTTATGTCAGGGCCATGGATGAATGGGTTTTTCGCCTGTCTTCCCCCGCTGCAGGAGGACTCTGAACATTCAAGCTCATCTCCCTCATCCGAGGGAGAGGAACCTTCCATCCACCTGTCCTCCAATGCTGATTTCACAGAGCATCAGCAGTTCCTTTTGAGGCTGGTTCAGGAGCGTCACATCTCTCACATGCTGAGAAGTAATACCGAGCGGGAGATGCGCACATTCCTGAGTGAATTCAGCACCCACCACCTCGTGGTGCTCTCCTGGCCCATCCCTTTCCAGGAAGCGTCTGTCCGTACTTGGCAGTCTCCAGCTGCCCCTTCCCCAGCACCAGCGGACTGCAGGAGATTGTACTGCGCCCCCCTCCGGAGTCTCTAGTTTCCCTATCTCACCCACCTTCAAGGTTGATGTCCCTAGACACTCCTTCCGGGCTTCAGTGCCTGGTGCACGACCGACCCCCGGATCTGGATTCCACAGAATTTGACCGTTTGGGATTGAAGAGTTTTCTTTTCGGCTCATGCGTTAATGCGTATAGGTTCTCATCAGGCTCACCACGCTGTCTACAACAGGCATCTGTGGTCAGTACTGGTGCAAGTCCTGCATCCCTGCCTGATGAGGAGCAATCTAGACAGGCCATTGCTCTCTCTGCTCAATGTTTGGAGCTTGCAAGGCACCAAGCAAGGGTGTCTTATGACGCCAGTGAGGCGACGTCCAGACTTATGGGGACAGTGATCTGTATTAGGCGGATGGCATGGCTTCGTCTATCAAGGTTGTCACCTGTTGCCAGGCATAGGGTGATGTCCTCCGCTTTCCGGGGCACCCAACTCTTTTCCCATAGGGCAAGGAGGACTTTACAGGGATGTCTACCATTCCCCCGGCTGTGGGGGACACCTTCTCATCCTAAACAGCCTTAGATCTTGTTGTTCTAATACGGCTTTAGGGTCTCCTCCTCCTGCGCCTCTCCTGCAGGAGGCTGAGGGATCTGTTCCCTCAGGGCTGTGCCAGGTCCCCTCCGGGGGGCTTGGCGCTCACCCAACAGTAATGAATGATGAAGACTGACAAGGGAAGATATGGAAATTACATACCTACCGTAATTCTTGATCTTCTTTTATCTTCACCATTCATTACTGAATCCCAACCTCCATCATGTCATGGACCTCAGTGCTTGGGCGTCGCCTCCACCCTGCTCACCTTCCCCCTCCTACAGGCCAATTGTGAGCCTCAGAGCTCTCGGTTTCCTTCTCTATCAAGTCACAGAGCATTCAACCTGGAGGACGGCGAGTAGGATCTTCGCCCTAACCTCTAAGGGAACTCCCTCAGATTCTCCTTACAATGCACTAGGGTATACCCCTCTTGGGGCTTGGATAAGCCTCTTGTTTATGCCACCCTCCAGTTGTCATTTACATCAGTGCAGTCCTAGGAGAGTCTGTGGGATTTTCTTCCCTCTCTTTTCTTATGGCACGGATGTCCTGTGGTTCTCTTCTGCTGAAGTGGAGACTACGCCAGTACTCCTGGGGGGAAACTTCTACCAGATTTCTTCTCCTACACCTAAGTCAGGACTCACTCCTTTTCTGAGCAGGACTGCTCGCCCTTCAAAGGGCAGTATGTGAGATCTAAGATCTAGGTTTTTCATAACAATTATGGGTAAAGGGTGGGAGGAGAGATTTGCCTCCAACATGACTAGCAAGACCATTAACTCTCTTCAGTCCTTGGTTCTACAACCTCTGTGTCTAGCGGGATCCGTGCTCCTTTGTCTTTATTCTCACAGGGGTTTGAGACTCTCAAGCCAGTGGTCTTCCATTTTCACATGGTGGAGAGCCTCCCCCCCCCCCTTTATCCTTTACTTACACCTCTGCCATCTTTCTTCATTCTGTCCTTTGCCTTCTCCTGAGACATCCCAAGGATTAAGACCCCATGGCCACTTAGGGTAGGGTTCTCTCTTTTCTGTCCTCTAATCGGCTTATACCTTTTTCAGTTTATATCCTTTTCTTTGTCTGTCCCTCGGCTATCTTGCCTCACTCCCTTTCTCTGTAAACTATTTCTCCTCTCCGACTCAACAGAACTGGGATGGAGGAGTCGTCTACGGTGCCTAACGGCCAACCTGCATGTGCCACGAATGTCTCAGCCATGTGAGTGGCACCATTGGCGCCGACTCCCCTCAAAATAAAAAATACAAAAAACTCCCGTGGCGGATGCACGCCTCTGGCTTACACCCAACAGTAATGAATGGTGAAGATACAAGTGAAGATCAAGAATTCCGGTAGGTAGGTAATTTTCTTATCTGGCATCAAGGGGTGGAGCTGAGGCATATACCACCCAGGTGAGTGGGAGGAGCCAGCTTTTAGACCATCTGGCAAGATTAAAAGGGAAAGGGACATGCCAACAAGTGTGGATGAACATAAACCACTCCTAGAACTGCTGTTACAGGTGAATAACCTGTGTATACATGGTGGTGGACCTCCACACTAAAATAATGAATAGGGAAAACTGCTAAAGTTCATGTGATGAATGACTTTAATGTTAAGGGGTCCAAGGTTAATGTGATAATGCCTTGCCCCTGGTGTTGGATGATGCGGAGGTTTTTGTGATGAATGCCTTTCCCCGATGTTCGATGAGGCTGAGGTTCATCTGATGAATGCTTTCCCCTGATGATAGATGAGGCTGAGGCTGATGTGATGAGTGCCTTTCCCTTGATTTTAGATTTTAATGTTGCTGAGGTTTGTGTGATGAATTTCTTTTCTCTGATGTTACGTGAGGCTGAGGTTGATGTAATGAATGCCTTTCCCCTGGTGTTAGCTGAGGCTGGGTTTGATGGTGAATACCTGTCCCTGGATCTAGGTGGTGATGAGATTTGTGTGATGAATACCTTTCCCATGGTGTTAGTTGAGTCTGAGATTCATGTGATGAATGTCTTTCCCCTGGTGTTAAGTGAGGTTGAGGTTCATGCAGTTGTCATGGACTGGTTTTCTCCCTGAACTCATTCTGTACTGTTACCAGTTTTCCCAACCTTTCAGACACCTGAAAGGGTTACCTTGGTTTGCTGCCACCACTCAGCCACAACCACACTCAGGGGTGTCTCTGTCTGAATCCCATCAGAGTCACTGCTCACACAGTACCGTGCTCTTTACCAAAAGGACAAATGGACCAACCTGTTCTATTACAGTTGAGAACACTTTGCCTTAGATAACGATAACTGTAGTCATGTCTCTTTGGAAACGGATCACAGACTTGCCATTTTACTCTTGGTAATCTATACCTGAAGTGACTAAATCAGAGAAAGCATATAAAAATAACATTTAATACCCCATGATATTTGCATGTTATAGAATAATACACAGTAAAGACTATGGGGCGTACAATAAGAGTAGAAGAAACTTACCCTCAACTGAGAACCTAGTGAGTTATGGCAGACTCAAACATGTAATGTAGCTAGTACAGAATCCCCAAACATGAGTAAACTCTTAAGAGCAAACACACACAGAGGTTTGTTATTTTGAGCTTGGTCCTTTTGTTCCCCCCAGCTGACTAGATCCATGCAGTGCCATCTTTCTTTGCCTTGGACCAGGATACACTCAAAACATGTTTTGTTACAATACGTATTCAGCCTTTTGAAGTTTAACAAAAACAAAAGCATTTTTACAGGGCAGGAAAAGGATTACTTACACAAAAGCCCTTCTTTGGCTGAGTGGCCCCAGGCGTGGGCTACAGTGGAAAGCAATTTTCAGATCTTCCAGGAATTGGTATTCATCATTGATTCCCACTGGTGGCTCTGAGCTGGAGCTGCAAGGACCTTGTAATAGACAGAACTTTTCAGGAGGGCTGGCACGATGTAAGCTGCACATGTGCACAGCTCTGCGAGACTAAACTCACAGGCCCAGGCTTTCCTCAGCCCTGGCTCTCAACCACCTCAGTCGTCCCCCCAACCGAAGTGCACATCAGGGAAACATCACTTGCCTGCTGGGAGTCAGAATGTCACGTTTTTATGACAAAAGCGTTCAGGTCTTCTCAGTTTTAGTGTTCAAACTAGAGTTTATTTTTGTCTCAGTTCAGTGCATTTGTTACAAATAATTTTTCTGTGTTTCTTTGAGCGCTGCTGAGCAATAACAGTCAAAGGCTGTGGAGAACGGTAGTGAGCCTACTCAAGCAAGCTGCTCCGGCAGTGGGGCCATGTCCGGTCCACATTTCCCATTGGGTAAGGGTTCTGACTGTGGCGGTCCACTGTCCAGGAGGAAGGATAGTCCTCACAGAAGCACAGAAAGAAGTGAGCCTGATCTGATCCTGATTGAAGTCGTGGCACCAGCTTCTTTCTCTTCCTGTCAGAAGGGGAAGAAACTGCACTGGACGAGGTCGTGCACTGCGGGGTTTGTTGTGAGATCTTGGCCATCACCTTCTTTGTTGTCAAGGGTTTCTGATACCGACATTCCTCTCTGTCTGTAAGTGGAGACTGTGGTGGGCAAGTGCACCACTGGGCATCTCTTATAGAGCAGAGGGTGCAGCGTCTTGCCTGTGTGCCTTTGCTTGTGGAACTGGTTCATGGCCCCTCTGGACCGGTGGATCTGGAGCTGCAGGCGGGGCCCTGAGACCGGGTAGAGTGTTTGGTTCTGGCAGCAGCTTCTTGGATCCTTGCTGGTGACCACGCTGTTGACTCCTGTCTCACTGACTGCTCCCTTGTCCCTCGTTAGATGGGCCTGGCTGTTCTGCCATAGCTGGTCACTCTGCTGCCAGCTGGTCATTGACACCGGTTCTGTTTCTGGTATGGAAATTCAGTTTCTAGGGACATGGATATGTTGTTCATCCACACTCTCTGGCAGGTATCCTTGCCGCTTTAATTCTTGCCAGAAGGTCTTCAAGCTGGCTCCTCCCACCCACCCGGGTGGTAAAACTTTCAGCTCCGCCCCATGATGCCAGATCTTCCTTACCGCTTGGAAGCTCAGGTTCCCTCCTTAGCGCCCTGCATTTTAGACTGGATCCTAATTCTTCGGTTCGTCTCAATTGGTTTTGAAGTTTTCTAAACTTCGGTCTTCATCTTCCCTCGTGGCTGCGATGGACAAATCTGTTCCGGCTTTCCAGAGGTGCCAATGGGCAGAAAATGTCCAGGGCGAATCCGCTCCCGCGTCGTCTGCTCAGGCCTAGATCCGCGACCCGCAGGCTTGCGAAGTTGTGCCTTTTTCTCGCCAACGCTCTGGACGATCGTGTTGCCTGTGTGAAGCTCCAGGCGCCAGAAACGCTTTCCTGCCGTAAATCCAAAGAAGCTTGTTGGGCAGTGTTCCCAAGTGCTGGCTCGGCTGAGCACCGAGCAGATGATAGCCCTCGAGAGAGGCGGCCCAGGCCGCATCTTCCTCCTCCTCAGCTGCGGCATTTATCCCGCCTCTCCGAGTTCCTCCTATACAGCTCGCTCAAGGAGCTTTTGCCAGTCCTTTCCATGAAAGGAGGGCTTTGGAAATTCTCGGCCCAAGAAAAGGGAGTCGAAAGGTAAGTCCCACGTCAGCGTTCGTGGGAGCGGGAGAGGTCCCCCTCCCCAGGCAGCCGACCGTTGACTTCGGTCGTGGTTGCAGCTGAGGCCTCTGGCTTCACGGTGCCCCCGTCAGGCCAGCCTGCCGAGACTCCTGTCGACGTAGTCGAGATTTTTCTCGATCCGTTAGACGAGCTGTCGACTGGAGAAGCCGACAACCCTACTTCACCGGTTCCCCCGGTGGATACCGAGGATTTGCCTGCTCCTTCGGGACCACAGTCCCGGTTAAGTTCCCGAGCTGAGGAAGAGCGGTATTCCCCTCCCTTCCCAGACCCACCCTCGGTCCCCGAGGGTCTGTCTCAGACCTCTTCGGTCCAGCCGTTCCGCCCGACATCGGCGGTCTCGATCTGTTACGAAGTAGCGGCGGCCGCCCGTTCTTCTCGCCTCCTCCTCCCTGGTGAGGGAGAGGCTGCGCGCAATTGCACCGGCGCTGAGAATCTTATGTGGCAGCAGTTGCTGTTATCCGGGCCTAAGCCTCACCCCGCCAAGACCCGGCCATCAAGTGGCTGTCGCCTGAGCGCCCAAAGCAACCACTGGCTCCAGTCGAGTTGCCCGCCCAGGGCCGGCGTTGCTAGTTGAAACCAGCTGGTCCACCGATTGTGGGAACCTCTGCCCACAACCGGGTCGGGGCACTGACCAAGAATTCTCGGTCGGGTCATGGCCTGCCCCATAGGTTGTCGGTCACCATCACCCGACCGTCCTTGGCAGGTGGAGGGTGGCTCAGGGCCGAGGCAGCTCTTCGCAGACTCTTCGGAATCAGACGACGATTCCTCCCTGTTCTTCAGGCAGTGCGATCTGGAGTCCTCCAGGAGCCAGTCAGTGGATGATAGCCCATCATCCTTCTTGGGTCTGCTTAGACTCATCTCGGAGTCCACCGGAATGCAGCTCGAGCCTGTGTCCAAACGGGCCAAGTATCCCCCTGACGGAGATTCTGGACCGAAGGGATTCTCCCGTGGAGGCCTTTCCGGTGGCTGAGGCCATTGTCGGCCCAGCCTTGGAGCTTTGGCAGCGGCCTGCTTCCTGTCCTGCGCCCTCGGCCAGGATGACCTGGAAGTATGTGGTCCCTACCGGGTCTTTGCCCGGTTTCTCTGAACACCCCTCTGCCAAGGGGTTAGTCACCGACAGCGTGTTTTGACATTCCGGTAACACTCGGGATGTGGACAAGCCCCCCGACAGAGTCCAAAAAGCTGGACTTTGCTGGGCTTTAGGTCAGCCAGGCCTCCCTCGGCCTCCTAAAGGCCAGCTCGCGCGGTTGATGGCACACTTCTCCCACGCCCTCATGGGCTCCCTGGGTGAGGTTGTTTCTCATCTCCCGCCTGACCTGCAGACCACGGTCCGCCAGGTGCGGGACCAGGGTAGGGCGGTGGCTAAGCAGCAGCTCCAGACTGCTCTGGACATAGGTGATTCCTGTGCCAGGTCAGTAGCGGCCGTGGTGGCCATGCGACGCAGGGCGTGGCTGAGGATATCCACCTTCACGGTGGATACCCAGCACAAGTTGGCGGACGTCCCCTTCCTGGGGACTGACCTCTTCGGCCCTGGAGTGGAGGGACACCTCCAGCGGATTGAGAAGTCCAATGCCACTCTGACTCGGTCACCTCCGCCCAGAGGGACAAAGGCGGCCCGTCAGCAGCAGAAGTCCTTCGTCCTTCGGGTCCCTGCTTCTCGACCGCCCAGCAGCACCAGCAACAGCTAGCAGGCTCAAGGCTGGCATCCCAAACCAGGCCAGCGAGCTTCCTCCAACAGGAAGCAGGTAGGTGAAGGTCGGAGGTCCCTCGGCCGGTTCTTCCTCCAAGCCTGCCCAGTGACGGGTTGAGGGGTGCCGCCCCCAACCTCGTCACTCCCCCCCTGGGTTCCCCCCATGGGGGGACGGCTCCAACACTTCCTTTCCGCCTGGTCCGCTATCACCACGCGGACTGCTGGGTGTTGAGGTGGTAGGAAAAGGCCTGCCTCTGGAGTTCGAGCAGGATCCGCTTTTCGAGCCGTCAGCCTCAAGGGGCCACGGGTCCGCAGAGTTCGCTGTCGGCCCGTCACGACATTGCCCTGCTCCTCAAAAAGAGTAATCAGGAAGGTGGCTTGATCCTCTCCTGACCCGGGTTTGTGTCCAGGTACTTCCTGGTCCCAAAACGGACAGGGGGCTGACGCCCCATCCTCGACCTGCATGACCTGAACAAGTTCCTAAGGTCTCGGACCTTCAGGATGGTCACTCTGGCTCAGATAATCCCATCCTTGGAACGAGTCATGTGGTTCTGCTCCCTGGACCTCCAGGACGCGTTCTTTCACGTCCCAATCCGTCCGTCCCGTCAGAGGTTCCTCCGCTTCAGAGCAGAGTTCTGTGCCATGCCCTTCGGCCTCTCCCTAGCTCCCAGGGTCTTCACCAAATGCATGGCTGTGGTGACAGCATTCCTGCGGCGCCAAGGGGTCCGGGTGTACCCTTACCTGGACGATTGGCTGATAGCAGCCCCCTCCAGACTGGAGGTGGAGCGGTCCAGAGATCTGGCCTCCAGGTTTGCTCTCAGGTTGGCCTCCTCATCAACGAGGCCAAGTCGAACTCGTGCCAAAGCAGGTGATTCTGTTCATCGGGCAGAGCTCGACTCTCTGCAGCCAGAGCACAACTTCCGCGACAGGGCCGAGGTTCTTTCCTCCTTTGCCTAATCATTTCTGGTTGGGCAATTGCGCCCTGCCCGAGACTTCCTGCGCCTCCTGGGCCTCATGGCGGCCTGTACCAGCGTGGTCCGTTGGGCCTGTTGGTACATGCGTCCCCTTCAATGGGGACTGGCCAGCCAATGGTCACAACGCCGCGATCTGTTGGACTGGCCCGTGACAGTGACCCAGGAGATGTGGAACGCTCTCCAATGGTGGATCGTTCCAGCACATCTGCAGGAGGGTATCCCGTTCGTCCGCCCCGAGCCGACGGTCTCTCTCTCGACCAACGCATCTCTGATGGGTTGGGGTGCCCATCTGGGGGAACACCGAGCACACGGCCTCTGGTCCCCTCGGGAGTCCCAATGCCACATCAACCTGCTGGAGCTCCGAGCGGTCCGTCTAGCTCTCACTGCCTTTGCTCCGCTTCTACGGGGTCAAGTGGTTCAGGTCCAGACGGACAACACCACGACCATGTACTATCTGAACCGCCAGGGTGGGACGCGCTCCATGCTGTTATGCAAGGAAGCTCTCCACATTTGGTCCCTAGTGCGCAACCTGGAGGCGGATCTCCTAGCCATTCACGTGGCAGGAGCCTCCAACACCCTGGCCGATGCCCTAAGCCGGATAGGGGCTGCGTCTCACGAGTGGTCTTTTCTGCCGGAGGTAGTACAAGATCTCTTCTCCCACTGGGGCACACCTCAGGTGGACCTGTTTGCCTCCAGGGAGAATGCGAAGCTGAGTCTGTTCCATGCCCCCCTCAGCAGGGCTCGCTGCAGGGGGATGCCTTCTCGAGGCTGTGGACCCCGAGCCTCTTCTACGCCTTTCCCCCATTTCCCTTGATCCACAAGGTGCTTCTCAAGGCGAGGAGGGACAAGCCGCAGGTGATTCTGGTAGCCCCAGACTGGCCCCGTCAGTTCTGGTATCCAGATCTCCTCAGCCTCAGCTCCAGGCTCCTGAGGCGGCTCCCAGCCCGCCTGGACCTGATCTCAGTCAATCAGGGGAAGGTATTCCATCTGGACCTTCAGTCTCTGCACCTGACGGCCTGGTTCCTGAGCAGCTAGAGTTCCAGGCTTTGGGTCTTTCCGACGAGGTCCTCGACGTCGTTGAGGTGTCCCGTAAGGAGTCGACCAGGAAATGCTATGCCTTCAAATGGAAGAGGTTTTCCATTTGGTGTCAGGGGAAGGACTTGGACCCTTCCGACTGCCCCTTGGCAAGCATTCTGGACTGCCTGTGGTCCCTTTCTCAGCAAGGGCTTTGGTCGACTACTCTTAAGGTGCACCTGGCAGCCATCTCTGCTTACTGGGCGCGGGCTGGCAAGCAGTTGGTGGCACAGGAGAAGGTGATCGGGAGCTTTTTCAAAGGTCTTGACCACATTTCCCCTCCAGTGCAAGAGTCTTCACCTGGGTGATCTGCATTGCCAGAGCACAAGCTTCATGGGTGCTTCATTCGAATCACCCACAGTGTGATCTTTCACACCTGTCGTGGAAGACCGCTTTCTTGGTGGCTGTCACGTCAGCCAGAAGGATGGGAGAGCTCCAGGAGCTTTCCATCGAGCCTCCCTACCTGGTCTTCCACAGGGACAAGGTTGTCCTGCACCCCCACACGAAATTCCTTCCGATGGTGGTGTCGGAGTTTCATCTTAACCAGGTGTTGACTCTGCTGGTGTTCTACCCCAATCACACCTGGGAGGCCGAGTATAGGCTCCATACTTTGGACCCTAGACGAGCGCTCGCTTACTATAAGGAGCGGACGGCTGAAGTTCGGGGAGAGGTTTGCCAGCTGTTTGTCACCTACGCTGAAGCCGCACCTGGCAGACCTGCAGCAAAGCAGACGACAGGCAGGTGGATCACCTCCTGCATAGAGCTCTGCTACAGGTTGGTGGGCATGGAGCCTCCCAGAGGGATAAGAGCTCATTCTACCCGCCATACCGCTGCATTGGTAGCTGCTTCCAGGGACGTCCCTATCCAGGATATCTGCAGGGCTGCTACCTGGAAGTCGGCACATACCTTTATTACCTACTACCACATCGATCTCGAGTCACGCCAGGATGCTGGTTTTGGGGCCTCGGTTCTCCAGTCTCTCTTTCCCAAGTAAGTATCGGGGGTGTGCGCCTTGCCTCCCTCCTCCTGGAGAACTGCTAGGAGTCTGCCAGAGTGTGGATGAACAACATATCCATGTACCTAGAAATACAGGTTACTCACCTGTAACAGGAGTTCTAGGAATGGTATATGTTGTTCATCCGCACGCACTCCACCCGACCTCCCTGCTCGACGCGACAACCTGAGCTCAGCAGGCCAAATCTAAGGCCATGGGGTGGAGCGAGAGTTTTACCACCCGGTGGGTGGGAGGAGCCAGCTTGAAGACCTTCCGGCAAGAATTAAAGCGGCAAGGATACCTGCCAGAGAGTGTGGATGAACAACATATACCATTCCTAGAACTCCTGTTACAGGTGAGTAACCTGTATTTCGACACTGCCATTGGCATTGGTCTCTTATCCTTCTGGGCCTGCGTCTCCATTGTCACCGCAGCTGCATTCTAGTTTGGGATGCCGCTTACCCAAACCCCACTGATTT
The DNA here is from genome assembly GCA_016271365.2 of Neoceratodus forsteri. NCBI lineage: Eukaryota > Metazoa > Chordata > Ceratodontiformes > Ceratodontidae > Neoceratodus > Neoceratodus forsteri. The sequence continues at coordinate 362,574,635 of JADMNL010000023.1, read as the reverse complement.
TTTTTTTTTTTTCTATTATTTTTCTCTTCAGTCACCGAAGTGCTGGCCTCTCTCAGATGATGGCCCAGCTTTCTCCCACCCAGTCTGAACCCTCCCCCACGCCTGGATCCCCTCCTGGAGCTCCGTTTACACCTTACCTTGCCTGGCGAGTGACCCCCTGGCTTACCAATCAGTCAGTCAAAATCTTTATTTATTCAGGCGGACATCATTGAGCAAAGCTCATTTACAAGATGGACCTGATAGGTCAAGGATCAAATTGTAGGTACAGTAGCAGACATATACAGAACACTTGTATTTAAACAGATACGGTAATATAAACATATATACAAACGAAGGATAAAGGTTGTTAAAACCTAACAGGACAAGGTAGGGTACAGTAAAAGTACACTAGAAGAATCCAGATTGTCCAAGTCCCAATAGAGGAGCCAAAGCAATTACGCAACACAGGGTGGGGCTGCCACTCCTACAGGCGCCCTAGACATCAAATTTCATCCAGGCTTGGTGGTGCACAGAGGATCCGTGACACAGTTAGGCAGAGTCCAGTGGTGGGTGTGGGAACCAGGGCGCCTACCAACACCCCGGGCTTTTCCCTTGTTATGGTGGTTCTGTCCCTTAGCCCTCCCCTAGGCGGGCATGGACGTGCAGTGACGTCCAGTGGATGGGCGCACACGCTCCTATGCACATGCCAACATCTACCATGCTCCGCCTCCTCTCTTGCAAGCAGGCTGCCGGCACAGTACCTTCCTTCTGCCACAGGGAGGCACCCGAATGCCAAACCCTTCTACCCTCCCCCCCAGGAGAAGGCGAGCTGTCTGTGGACGCTCCAGCCTTCTCCTCCCGTGCCGAACCCTGGCAGCCTATGCTCGCTCCTGAACATGGGTCGCCGGAGTGAGGTGTGGCATCCAGTGCTTCAACTCTCTGATCCACTGTGCCTGCTTCTGTATGATGACGCTCTTTAGTAGGAGAATTTTGGAGGGTGACAAATCTGACCCCAATCTCATATTTTCTGAGGGCAGTGACGATGACTCTTTCTTAGCCTAGATACTTCAGGCCCAGGTCTATTGTCTGTGCCTTAGGAGTATCTAGCTTTTCAGGCTTTACTCAAAAGTATACATCCTGCACTTAATTTTGAGCCTACAGCCATTGACTAGGTTAAACGTTTCTACTGGAGTGACTTAACATTTTAATATTCCAGTCAGTTTAGTTGGATTATCTCCTATCCCTCTATGAAGCAGGGCTTGCCCTATTCCTCTGTTAAGGTACACCTTTGTGCCATTGCGGCGTACCATTCACCGGTAGGTCACAGGTAGAGGCTTCCTGCACTTTCTTACGCGGTATTCTCCACTTGAGACCTCCCATCAAAGATCCGATTCCACCTTGGGATCTCTCCTTTGTCCTAGTGCTGATTACGCTGCCCCCTTTTGAACCAGCCGCAGACTGCGAGCTGCGTCTTCTCACCTGAAAGACACTATTTTTAGTTGGTGTTATTTTCGCCAGAAGAATTTCTGAGCTTCATGCACTGATGTGCAAAGGTTCTTATTTTTTTTTCATAAGGACAGGGTGGCCTTAAGGACAAATCCTAAGTTTCTTCCCAAAGTGGTCTCGGCTGTAACACTCAACCAGGATATCGACCTTCCGGGTGTACTATGCCACTTATTCCAACAGAGGAGAAGCCTTGTTACAAACCCTAGATGTACATAGGAGCCTCAGATACTATCTTGCTAGAACCAGATTCCCATTGCATGTCGGACCAGCTCTTTGTATCATTTATGCACAGGATGCAGGGCGCACCTGTGTCGAAGCAATCACTCTCCAGATGGCTTGTCAAATGCCTTTCGTTCTATTACCAGAAGCGCAACAAACCTTTACCGGGACCGGTTAAAGGTCACTCCACGAGGAAGTGGCTACCTCCTTTGCGGCGGTCAAGAATGTTTCGACATCGGCCATCTGTGCAGCAGCAACCTGGAGCACTGTACACACCTTCATCAGGCATCACAGTTTGGATATTGCCTCTGGGCGCAGAGCAGGTTTCGGCTTGGTGGTCCTTTAAGGACTTTTGTCATAAAATCTGGTTCACACCAGGCTCTCTCCTGTCCTCCTCCCGATCAGGAAGTAGTTCCCTAACTGCTTGGGAGTCTGTCCTAATGGTATAACCTGCTGCAAGAGCTGTTTCTTGAAGTAAGATAGCACAGTTACGTAAGAATTTACAGTAACCGTAAATCTTCGAGAACAGCTTTTGCAGCAGGTAGTTTCTCTCCCACCTTCCCCTCAGGAGGTTGAGTCTTCTGGCCTATCCTTTAGGCTGCAGCATCTTTGATGCCATCCAGTGACTATGTTTCAAACCTTTGGGCTGGGAGTCTCTGACGGGAGAACTGGGGATGCTGGGGGACCGCCCCTTTTATATGATGCCTGACGTTGGGGGCAGGGCCGATGTCAGGGGCTGTCCCCTGCTGGATACTGCTAGCTAGAATTTTTCCATGGGGTCCTGGCGCCTGCTGGCTTCAGTCCTAATGGTGTAACCTGCTGCAAGAGCTGTTCTTGAAGATCTACTGTTACAGTAAGTTCTTAGGTAACTCTACTTCCATTCTATTCCTTCTGCATTGGAAACCCTGTCTGCGGTCTGGAATAGTCCTGCTACGGTGGTATCCATTTGTAAGCAAGCTGACAAGAAATAAACTGTTCCCAAAGGTAATCTAGTGTATGTCTCTCAACTTATAGCAGATGCCATTGCTACCTTCTCTGAGAATGTCAAGATTGTTATCCCCAAGAGGTTACTGCACAGCTTGTTAATTGGGAGTCATGCAAGACTGACGCTATGGGTAAGCGTGTCTGTGCTTCAGCTACCCTAGGCATGTGAATTGCTAGCTACCAAGGGCATTTTTTCCAGTATGAGTATACCCTTTGGATCAAGCTTAAATCCCTGGCAGAGTCTCTGCCAGATTCAGAGGCTAAAAGTCTATTAAATAAGGTACTGAGTCCAGTAGTCACCAGCTTAAATCTTCTGTGGACGCCTTTGGTGCTGTATCTTACTCTACTGCTGCAGGCATTTGCATCAGGAAGCATTCCTGGCTGTCAATTTTTGGCTTTCCCAAAGATGTCCAACAGATTATGAATGATCTTCTTTGGGAGTATCTCAGTCATCAGGTAACACCGTATGAACCTTCGCTGTTGAAGGAGAAATCCACATGGATGATTTTCAGCAGTACAGCTGGGGCCGCCCACTCCGTCATCTGTCGCTGTCACCAACCCTATAATGGGGTAAGGGGCCCGCTCCCTCCTCAGTTCTTTTCTGCCATTGACTCACTTGCATGGGTCTCTGTGGAAGCCCTGTCGCAGTTTTTGTGCCTTTGGCTGTTCTAACCTTTATTTTTAAAATCTCTTTTTTAAGAGATTCCTTCAGTTTGTTTATGTCGAGGGTTAATCCTTTGTCTTTTGTCTTCCATTGCTACCGCTGCGGAAAGAAGATTGCCTCCATAGATGAACAGTCTCTCTGTGTCTGCTGTCTTGGGCCTAACCTCAAAATTTCTGTGTGTGCTACCAGAAGTTTAACCAAAGAACCCTCAGGTGATGCAAAAAGGACCTCAAAAATTTCATAATGGTTTAACCCCTGTTACCCTCATTCAGGGTTTTCAGGGTTCCAGCCACCTCTTTCATCTCCAGCACCTCCCCTGCTCCACAGCTTCCGGCTTTGACAGGTCTCAGGCTGACATGCCAGGATCCATTCCCGCTTGGTGGAAGGATGCAAAGTCTCCGCTCCTACAGGAGTTGTCTCGACCAGAGCCTATACTGGTCCCTACGCCGGCCCCCTGGCCAGCCTCCAGGAGTCTTTCCGCTGCCGACCCCCAGACGTCGGAGCCTGCCAGGCACCCTCCCAGAAGCTTGCCTGGCGACAGACCCACAGCGGGGACATCAGATAAAGTTTCTTCTCCCAGCAGACCAGTATCATCTGATTCAGACTCTGATTCATATTTTTCAGAGAGTTCTGGATCCTGGTCCTTTATAGAGCCCCAGTCGAAGGAGTCCCCCAAGTTCCCCCCGGAGGACCCTTCGTTCACTGATCTCCTCCGGTCTGGTCAGACAGCACGTGGATGGGCGACCCAAGAATTGGATCCCAAGAGAAAAAGGAGTACCTGGACATTTCTGATGCGGACCCCTTACCCATCCCTCCTTGGACGGGACTGCACGAGGACTTAGAGTATCTAAACAAGCAGTTTTTTTAAACTGCAAACTTCAGAATCTGGCTTCATCGTGAGGTAAAGTAAAGGCTGCTGTTTACATTTATGCTAAAACTGCATTTATATAAATAACATAAATGCAGTTTCATAGTTTTTGGAAAATGTAAACATCAGCTTTTCACTTTCAAGAAGCAGCCTTGCTTGCTCCTTAAAATGTCTGCCAGTTGTATTAAGTGATGAGTCATGATGACATAATAATAGCATTATTTATATAAAGCGCAATTCAAAAAATTTCAAAGCGTTTTTACAGACAACTAAAAACATAAAATATAAAACCAATTAAAACATCCTTATGTATAACCTAGTAATCAGAGTAAGCCAGAGAAAATAAATAAGTTTTGAGAGCAGATTTAAAGCTCTCCACTGTCAGGCACCCTTTTATCCAGGGAGGTAGAGAATTCTGCAGAGTAGGAGCCGCTAAAGCAAATGCATGGGTTCCAGAGTTCTTCAGATGAACTCTGGGAATCTCTAGCAATCCCTCCTCATTGAAGCAGAGTGGTCGGAGAGGGCGGTAGAGACAGAGGAGCTCTTGCTGGTAACTCTGTCTCTGTCCATGTAGGGCCTTGTAGGTTAGCAAGCCAGCCTTGAAGGTGATCCACCACTGAACCAGCAGTCAGTTCAGATCGAGCAGCACAGGTGTGATATGGCTAGATCAAGAAAGCCCAGTCAACAACGTGGCCACAGCATTCTGCAACAGCTGTAAGTGGCGGATATCAAGCCCCAGAAGTCCTAGGTACAGGGCGTTGCAGTAATCAGGGTGGGAGGTCACAAAGGCGTGGACCAAAGTTGAGAGATCACAGGGCGAAACTAGGTGCTTAATCTTGGCGATATTCCTCAGATGAAAGAATGAGATCTTGACGACGGATGACACCTGAGACTTCAGTATCAACCAGTGATGAAAGTGAACAGGAATGCACAGGAACTCGGTTCCTGTTCTTTTTTTGCAACAGGAACGGAGTTCCTGTACTTCTTCCCATTGATATGGGATCTGCAATTCTTAAACCAGCAAAATAAAAACAGTTTCTGTGCCTGTGACCTGAAATCAGAGATTCCATCACAAAATGTGACTTGTACAACAATGTTATTTCCCTAGAAATACTTCAGTATACTTAATTGAATCCCATAGTATCTATACAGTTATCCTTCTGACTGAGGAACTTTATTCTGCATTTCATATTTGCCAATGACTGAGTTCCTGTGCTTCTTGTCTACCACTTGCACCACTGGTATCAACGCCTTGTCAAAAATAACACCCAGAGTCCGTACCCGTTCAGAGGACGTCAGAGGACAGTCCCCGAGCATGAGCCCAGAGGCCCGTTCTGCCGAAGGCGCCCTCTACTTGGCGACCTGGGTCCACCACCAAAACCTCAGTCTTGTCCAGATTCAGCCTCAACCAGTTTACACTCATCCAGACCTGGATCTCGGTGAGGCAGTTATTAAACACAGAGACTGCATCATCCTGGTCAGGCGTCACTCTCGGGGGTGGCGCCTTTGGCGCCGACTCCTCTGGGTGGGGGAACTCCTGTGGCGGGTGCATGCCTCCGGCTTACACCCAAGCAGTAATGAATGGTGAAGATGTAAGAGAAGATCAAGAATTAAGGTAGGTACTTAATTTTCATTTTCCAATCCCATGATCTGGGACTTGCAATGGTGGATGGTACAAGAGAACCTTTACCGGGGAGTTCAGTTCAATTTTGAACCCCTCTCCCAGACATTGACAACAGATGCCTCAGGGGAGGGCTAGGGAGCCCACCTAGGGTCTCACAACACTCAGGGCAGCTGGTCCAGGTTTGAACAAAATCTGCACATAAATGTGCTCGAACTCAGAGCAATCTTGTATGCTCTCCAGGCCCTGCACTCCTCCATATTTCCTGGTCATCTAATCATACACAGACAGACAACATGTGTGTGGTCTGGTTCATCAACAAGCAGGGGGGAACACGTTCCTACCCTCTGTGTAGAGAAGCAGTGAGAGCATGGAGCTGGGCTGCCCAGTACAACCTTCACCTGAAGGCCATTCACATTCCGGGAGTAGAAAACACACTGGCGGACCACCTCAGTCAGTCCTGAGCCAGGGCCCACGAATGGGAACTGGACCAAAAGTTAGTAGACTACATCTTCCTGCTTTGGGGAACCCTCAGGTAGACCTGTTCGCGTCTCCTTAAAATGCAAAACTTCCCTCCTTCTGCTCGCTCCAGGGCGAGACATTTTCTGGCGGGACGCTCTCTCTCTCGATTGGAGGGACAGATTTGTCTATGCCTTCTCTCCTAGTCTCTTAATTCTGAGGGTCCTGCATAAGCTCAGATCAGAAGGGGCATGAATGATCCTCATTGCTCCCTTCTGGCCCAGGCAAGTTTGGTTCTCTCTTCTGCAATAATTCTCAAAGGAACCTCCACTTCCTCATCCTCTGTCGCAACATTTGTTGACACAGGATCAGGGATCCCTTGTCCATCCAGGTCTCCAATCCCTTCATTTGCATGCATGGCTCCTGCAGACGTAGCTAAAGCCCGTTTTGGGGGTTCTCTGCTCATAGCAGATATTTTGGTGGAGGCCAGAAAGCCTTCCACCAGGTCCACCTACGCCATGAAGTGGAAATGATTCTCTTTCTAGAAGTGTGGATATGTTGTTCATCCACACTCTTTGGCATGTCCCTTTCCCCTTTAAATCTTGCCGGAAGTCTTCAAGCTGGCTCCTCCCACCCACCTGGGTGGTATATATCTCGACTCCGCCCTATGATGCCAGATCTTCATTTCCGCTAGAAGACTCAGGTTCCCTCATGCTACTTCTACAAGTACCATAGGCGCTGGAGTCTAATCGATGGTTTTCACTGCATTTGCTTTCTTTAAACCTCGTAAGAGTTTACAAATCCGATCCAAGCGTATCGGACATGGAGGACAAGTCATCCCCCGGTTTTCACCGGTGTCCTTGCGGACAAAAAATGTCTCGCACCGATCCCCACCTCTTGTGCGTTTATTGCTTGGGTGCCGTGCATGATACCACTGCTTACATCATCTGTCTGGCCTTCCATCCCAACGTCCTGGACGACCGCAAGTCATGTCTACAGCTAGGGAGACCGGAGCTTCGCAATCCACCGGTGAAATCGAGGAGGACAGGTGGGCGGTTTCCGCGGCCGCGGGATCCGCCGAGCAGCTCGAACAGATGGTGGCTTTCGAGGAGGGAGCTGCCCAAGCTTCCGCCAGCCGAAGGTTTTTCGTGCCGCTTAACCTGAGCTCTACCTTTACTGGGTCCTTTCGGGAGCTGTGCCAGTATCTCCCTACCAAGGGTGAGGCGCCCTCGGGCTCGCATTCCTCCCACCCTAAGAAAAGTGACAAGGACCTCAAATCATCTTCTGGCCGAAGAAGACGTTCCTGGGAGTGAGAGTGGTCCAATTCACAGGACCAGGCGGTCTCGGCCTCGGTCGAGATCGCTTCCTCGGTCGCTGGCTTCTCAGACCTTCCATCAGGCCAAGGCACTGAGACCGAGGATACGGCAGAACTGGCCGAGATTTCTCTCGACCCAATCGAGCCATTGCTGCTGACCCCCTCGACAACTCTCTGAAAAGGACGCCCATCCTTTCTTTCCCCGACAAGGAGATCCGTCCTGCGGACATCCCGATCGAGGGACAGGAGCCGGATCCTCTGTTTTCACCGAATCCGGCCTCTCCCGATAGACAGAGCCGACACAGTCTGTCTCGATCAAGGAGTAGGACCCTGTTGGTCAAAAAACTGAAAAAGGGTCACAAACACTCCCGGAAGAGGTGCCGTCGCCGTTCCTCATCCTCCTCCTCGGACGAGGGGAGACTTGGACGGAAGCTCCGTTGACGTTATGAGGACCTCATGTGGCAACAGCTAGTTCTGACCAGTCAAAAGCTGGCTAATCCGGCTACACCGTCCATTACTTGGCCCCAGCCTCTTCAGCCGACACCGACGCCTCCGGTTCCGAGGACTCCGGTTCTCCCTCCAGTAGGACCGGCACGCATTCCTGCTTGGCCTGTTCTGGTCTCCCCATCAATTTTGGTGGAACCACCGCCTAAGCAGCCTCAAGGAGGGGCTCCCTCTAAGGAGGATTGGATAGATACGGGCTTGCCCCCCTGTCCATCACTGTTGCTCCTGATCACCCTAGGCACATTGAAGGGATATAGGCGGGAGACCCCTGTATCCTGACTCCTTGGACTCTGATACGACTGGTCTTCACTCACACCCTGATGATGAGTTGTCAGTGACAGGCCTGTAGGAAGTTCCTTCTTCTTTCCAGGGCATCCTTAGACTAATTTCTGAGTCCACTGGTATGCCACTGCAGCCTGTCCAAAAGAAGGCGGAATATCCTCTCACGGATATCCTTAAGAGGGGGATGCCCCGATGGAGGCCTTTCCAGTGGCCGAAGCCATTGTTGGCCCAGCCATAGCCCCGATGGAGGCCTTTCCAGTGGCTGAAGCCATTGTTGGCCCAGCCCTTAAGCTATGGCAGCGCCCTGCCTCTTGCCCGGCTCAGTCTGCCCGCATGGGTCACAAGTACACTGTACCTATGGGGTCCTTGGCAGGCTTCACTGAGCATTCCTCGGCCGAGAGCCTTGTGACTGCCTGTGTTTCGGCGCACGGGCATCTCAGCGGATACTGACTGCCCTCCAGAAAAGGAGACCAAAAATATGGACCATTCTGCCTGGAAGGTATATGCGGCCTAATCCTTGGGCCTTCGTCAGGCTAGCTCAGCAGTGATCATGACACACTTTTCTCATGCCCTCTTGGGGTCGCTAGATGAAGTCCTCCCACATCTCCCAGCGGATATGCAGACCACAGTAAAGCAAGTCCGTGACCAGGGCCGTGCTGTTGCAAAACAGCAGCTCCAGACGGCTCTGGATGTTGGAGATTCCTGTGCCCCTTCTCTAGCAGCCGCAGTGGCCAGTCGTCGCAGGGCCTGGGCTATTATCATCATCCTTCTCGGCGGATACTTGGCACAAGCTAGCTGACGTGCCCTTCCTTGGCACTGACCTTTTCGGTCTGGGACCGGCAGGTCACCTCCAGCGCATTAAGCAGTCCAATGCCACCTTGGATGCCACTTCTGCTAAGGGTTCTTTGGGCAAGAAGAAGCCCTTTCGGCACGCTTCCCCTGCAGTTAGGCAGCCCCCCTTCCAGGGAGGTCAGCTGCATCAGCAACAATAGCAGGCTCAAGCTTGGCGCCCTAGGCCCAAGCAGGGTCCCCAACAGCCCCGAAAAGGAGGCCGAGGTGCCGGTCCAGGAGCCTCCTCCTCCTCTAAGCCTGTGCAGTGATGGGTCGGGGGTGGCCACCCATACTCCCGTCAAGCCAGTTCTGGGTCCTCCTATGGGGGGCTGGCTCTGCCACTTTCTTTCCGCCTGGTCCGGTATCACTTCGGACAGGTGGGTCCTGGAAGTGGTCGGGGACGGCCTCTAGAGTTCGAGCAGTACCCTCCTTGCCGAGCCCGTGCCCACGGGAGGAAAGGATCTCAGTTGGCGCTCAGTCGGCCCTTTGGGACGACATTGCTCAGCTCCTCCACAAGGAGGCGGTAGCTCCAGTGCCGGATCCTCCTACAGACCCAGGTTTTGTGTCCAGGTACTTCCTGGTGCCCAAGCGGACGGGGGGCTGGCGCCCCATCCTAGATCTCCACGACATGAATCAGTATCTCAGGTCTCGCACCTTCTGGATGGTAACTCTGAACCAGATTATTCCATCTCTGGAGCGCAACATGTGGTTCTGTTTACTGGATCTACAGGACACGTATTTTCATGTCCCAATCCATCCTTCCCTCCAGCAGTTCGTCTGCTTCAGGGTCGAAGGGACCGTGTACGAGTTTCGAGCCATGCTGTTCAGCCTGTCATCGGCCCCTCGGGTCTTCACTAAATGCATTGCAGTGGTGGTAGCCCATCTACGGCGTCAAGGGGTTCACATATACCCCTACCTCGATGATTGGCTCCTGGCGGGTTCCTCCCTGGAGGAGGTGGAGAGGTCCAGGGACCTGGTCCTCTGAAACTGTTCCCACTTGGGCCTCCTGATCAACAAGGCCAAGTTGGAACTCGTGCCCTCTCAGGTGATGGGCTTTATCGGGGCAGAGCTCGACCCTCGTCAAGCCAGAGCCCGGCTTCCGGTGGGCAGGGCAGAGGTTCTTTCCTCCTTTGCCCATTCATTTCTGGTTGGGCACTTGCACCCTGCTCAGGACTTCCTGCGCCTTCTGGGTTACATGGCGGCGTGCACCTCAGTGATCTGTTGGGCCAGGTTGCACATGCGTCCCCTCCAGTGGGAGCTGGCCGCTCAGTGGACTCAGCGTCAGGGTCTTTTCGACCAGCTGGTCACTGTCACCCAGAAGATGTGGGACGCTCTCCAATGGTGGACCATCCCAAGTGCTCTGCAGGAAGGGATTCTGTTTGTCCGCCCCGAGCCGACGGTCGTTCTTACGACCGATGCCTCTCTCATGGGCTGGGGAGCCCACATGGGGGACCACAGAGCCCATGGGTTCTGTACCCCCGAGGAGTCCGTTGCCACATCAACCTGTTGGAGCTCATAGCAGTCAGACTGGCACTGTCAGCTTTCGCTCCTCAGCTCCGAGGTCAAGTGGTTCAAGTCCAGACGGACAATACCACGACCATGTACTACCTCAACAAACAGGGCGGCCTGCACTCCCGTCTGCTGTGCAAGGAGGCGCTCCGGATCTGGACCTTCGTCAGCCGGTTGGAGGTGGATCTCCTAGCCATCCATGTGGCAGGAGTCTCGAACCAACTGGTGGATGCTCTCAGCCGCATAGGCCAGACATCCCACGAGTGGTCTCTCCATCCAGAGGTGGCTTACAATCTGTTCTCCCATTGGGACAAACCGTTGGTGGACCTGTTTGCCTCCAAGGAGAACACCAAGCTGAGGCTGTACCATGCCCTCCCGCCTCAGCAGGGCTCACTACAGGGGGATGCCTTTTCGAGGACCCCAGGCCTCCTCTACGCCTTCCCTCCATTTTCCTTGATTCACAAGGTGTTACTCAAGACGAGGAGGGACAAGGTGAAGGTGATCCTGGTAGCCCCAGATTGGCTCCGCCAGTTCTGATATCCAGATCTCTTCAATCTTACTTTCGAGATACAGCTCTTGCAGCAGGTTACACCATTAGGACTGAAGCCGGCATGCGCCAGGACCCCACGGAAATTTTCTAGCTAGTAGTCTCAGCGGGGACCGCCTCAGACGTCAGTCCTGCCCCCCGACATCAGGCGTAGTACATAAGGAGGCGTTCCCCCCCATAATCCCCAGTTCTTTTCCCGCCGTCGACATTGCTAGTATCGGCCTCTCGGTCTCTTTTCTAGCGTGCGACAACCTTTAGAACTACAGCGATTTCGTCTTTGTTCACGACTCTAGATTCAACTGATGTCCTCTGCAACTACTTCTCTTGAGGGTCACCAATCAAAGTGTGCCTGTGGCAAACAGATCCCCTTCAAGGATCCACATTTGGCCTGCGTGCGCTGCCTAGGCCCGGAACACGACACCAAGACCTGCTCCTTATGCTAGGGCTTCAACAGTCGCACCAGGATCCGCCGCCAGAAGGCCCTTCAAGCATTTCTCTTAGAGGAGAAACTGAAGGCCATGGATAAAGAACCTTCCTCCAAGGGGGAGTCGTCGGGTAAAACCCACAAGCACTGGGACAAACACCGGGAAAAGGAAAGGCACAGGTCCCCTGCGAGGGCCTCGGACTCCCAAAGCTCCAGCTCGCGATCGGACCACTCTCATTCCAGCGCTCAATCGCAACCTCCCCCGGTTCAGGTCAGATCCTCCAGCGGCTCCTCTTTGCAGCCCCTGAAGACTTCCAGGCCGTCGGCCTCTTCCACTTCATCCAAGGCCTCGTCGAAGTCCGGGGAGTGCCATAAATCTTCTTCCCGCTGGTGGGACTCTGACGCCAGGTCGGTTTCCCAGCCTCCGCGTGGGTCGGATCCGGTTTCTCGCAGGACCAAGGACCTGACATCCCTCAAACGGACGTTGGACCAGATGTCTGCCCACCCGTCTGCCAAGCATCACTGGCGCTCCCAGGAGCCAGCGACACCTAAACACCCATCACCGGTCAGGCGTTCGCCTCAGAGGGCGTCAGCCAGGGGACCGACGTCGGCTACCCCAGAGAAGAGGACCGCACCACTGTCGCCGGCGGACGCCGGTCAGAAGGACTCGTCGGAGGAGGGTACTACACAGCCCGAGGACCAGGTGGGCGACACCGGAGACGCTGGGCTCCCACGGTATTCCCCGGAGCGGGAGACCCCCGGGGACCCAACGCCTGACCCTGGCGACAGGCCACCGGAGCCAGGCCCGTCGTCGGGCATGAATTTGGTAGAGGTAAAGGAACTCTTTACCTTCTGGTGGGACACCATCAGGAAAGATGTGGTCACCACTCGTCCTCCTCCTACTCTGACTCTGCCTCCTCCTACTCCTTCAGCGCCTCCGCTCCCTCCTCCACCCAAGGGGCCTGTAGGATGGTCGCCAACCCCCAAGGAGCAGACACCACCTCCTCGGGGCAGATCCTCAGAAAGGAGAAGACCTCCCTCCAGATCCACCTCAGGGTCACCCAGTCCCAGGAGACCCAGACGACGCCGGTACACCCCGTCTGAGGAGGATTCCAGATCTGACACCTCAGGGTGCTCCAGATCTCCTCCTCCTATCAGCATTCCCTCTCCGGACCCACACGACCTACCTAGGTCTCCTCCAGATGATCCCTGTTTCGTGGCGATCATGAGTCACATCCAGGAGAATATGGGGTGGGATGCTGAAGAGCTTGACCCCGAGAGACAACGCCTTGCCCGCTACCTACGGCAGAAAGACCCGAAGCCTGTGGTAGTGCCGCCCTTGGTGGATACCTTTGCGGACGTCACCAAGGCCGCCTGGAAACGTCCGCATTCCACTCCAGCAGTGCCAAAGAAGGCTGACCGCCTATACAAGGCCCCTAGGGAGGACCAGTATCTGGCGAACCATCCTCTGGCTGACTCCCTGGTCATCGCTGCTTCACCTGACCGGTCTCAGAGACCTTAGCATTTGAGCATTCAGCCACCGGACCAGGAATCCAAGCAATTGGATGTCCTGGGTAGGCGCACGTACGTGGCTGCGACTTGTGCCATCAGGTCACTGAATTACCTCATCCACACAGTTCAGTTCCAGAACGCACTGTGGGAACAGGGACAGGACCTGGTTGAGAAGATGCCCAATGGCGACCAAAAGGAGGAGCTCTTGAACCTCCTCCACACGGATTTCGATGTGGGAACCCAGGTGCCTAGAGCCGCATATGATTCTGCGGATTCTTCAGCCAGAGCTGCAGCCTCAGATGTGTGTCTCCAGAGACACTCTTGGCTCCATGTCTCCGGTTTTACCCCGGATATCCAGAGGAACATCTTAGATGTCCCTTATAACGGCAAGGTCCTATTTGGTGAAGCCTCTGAGAGAGTAATCACCAAACTGCAGGACGCAGGGAAGGCAGTCCGATCTGTACAGGCCATGTACAGGTCTCGGCCCAGTTCCTTTCGTAGGAACCAGAGCCGCTTCCCTGGCCGGCTACAAAGGCAACAGCCACATTCCGGCCAACAGCAGAGGGGCACTTTCACCCGTAAGGCCCAGGCCAAGTCATCCCCAGGCAGAGGCCAACGATTTGCAAAGTCGGCACAGCCTGCCGGATCAAACGCTGCCACAGCATGACTCCTTCCCAGCCCCCGGCCCACCTCAGGATCAGCGGGAAAAGAAAGTCGGGGGTCTCATTGCGTGCCACTTGCCAGGGTGGCAGTCGATCACCACCGACAGGTGGGTTCTGCAACTGGTCAAAAAAGGCCACTATATAGAATTTGTAGGCAGTCCACCCACAAGACCTCCCCTGCTCTCCCGATATTTGGGTCAGCATGCCCTGCTCATACAGCAGGAGGTGCTCGCGCTTCTGGGAAAGGAAGCCTTAGAGCACGTTCCAGAGAGGACTAGGGTACTATTCTCACTTCTTCCTGGTTCCAAAGAAAACGGGACTTCCGTCCAATACTGGACCTCAGCGACCTCAACCTTTCAGTGGTTTACAAACGCTTCCGCATGGAGACCCTTCCGGGTCTAATTCCCATGCTGAAGCAAGACGCCTTTCTGGCGTCTTTGGACATGCAGGACGCTACCTGCATATTCAGATTGCTCAAGCGCACCGGAGGTTCCTGCGCTTCGAGTTTCAGAACCGCCATTATCAGTTCCGGAAGCTCTTTCCTTCGGGCTGTCATCGCACCTCACGTATTCACGGTAGTGCATGGCAGTCGTAGCGGCGCCTCTGAGGAGACAAGGCCACTACGTGTTCCCATACTTGGATGACTGGCTTCTCATGGCGCCCTCCAGGGAGGCACTGATGACGGCCATTCACTGCACCCAGTCCCTTTTTCAATCACTGGGTATTCTCATCAACTATGAGAAGTCACTCCTGGTGCCATCCCAGAAACTGCAGTTTATAGGAGCAGTTCTGGCAACTGTCAGAGGGAAAGCCTTTCTTTCCTCGGACAGAGCGGAACACATCAGATCCCTCATCAGGGACTTGTCGGTGAAGAAGACCGTCTCGGCCAGATCGGTCCTTCGTCTGCTCGGACACATGGCTGCGGCTATTGCAACAGTCCTGCTGGCATGTCTCCACATGCGGGTAACCCAGTGGATGGTAAGGGTGCAGTGGGACCAAAGGCAAGACCATCTGCAGCATCCAATCCGAATCACGAATGCCGTAATTCGGAATTGACAATGGTGGCTAAATCCTGGGAACCTCTCTGCGGGGCTTCCCTTCGCAGCGCCGTCTCCGACTGTGACCCTCTCCACAGATGCCTCAGGGCTTGGGTGGGGAGCACACCTAGATGGGGTTCGGTCTCTGGGCCTGTGGACAGCTTAGGAGTCTCATTTCCACATCAGCATTATGGAAATGAGGGCTGTCCTTTACGCTCTACAAGCCTTCCAGTCAAAGAGTCCACCGGGTACACTCCTGTTACAAACAGACAATACCGGGGTGATGTATTACCTCAATAAACAAGGAGGCACTCACTCCTACCCGCTTTGCAGGGAAGCCATGAGAGTGTGGGAGTGGATATTGCAACACGGCGCAAACCTAATTACAGTACATGTCCCAGGAGTGGACAACACCATCGCAGACAGTCTGAGCTGCTCTCAGGCCAGAGTCCACGAGTGGGAACTTCTACAGGAGGTGGCAGAGGATCTGTTTCACAGATGGGGCACTCCAGAGTTAGACCTTTTTGTGTCCCCATCCAACGCAAAACTGCCCAATTTTTGCTCGCTAGATCCAGGGCCTGGTGTTTTCTGGTGAGATGCGTTGTCCCTCTCCTGGGCAGGAAGATTCCTCTATGCCTTCCCTCTTTTCCTGTTGATCCAGAGAGTTCTCTTAAAACTTCGCAGGGAGCAAGTGATGCTGATTTTGATCACACCCTTCTGGCCCAGACAGATTTGGTTCCCTCTTCTGCACCAGCTATCCCGGGAACCTCCAGTTCCTTTGCCAATCAGCTCCCTTCTTTTGTCTCAGGAGGCGGGTTAATTGGTCCACCCAGACTTACGTTCATTGAACCTGCACGCTTGGCTCCTAGAGACATAGCCATGATGCAATACCGGGTCTCGCAAGAAGCGGCAGACGTACTCTCTACCGCCAGAAAACTGGCAACCCACGCAACGTACGCCATGAAATGGCGTAGATTCTTTGTGGGCTCCAGCGTGCGATCTTTTGCCGTTTGGCTGTCCTGAAAAGCTGGTTCTGGACTACCTACTTTCCCTCTTCCACTCCTGACTGGCCTACTCCTCGATTAAAATGCACCTTTGTGCAATTTCTGCTTACCACGCCCCCGTAGGCCATCAGACGTTGGCCCAGCTGGACACTACTCATGCCTTCTTAAGGGGAGTCCTCCACCTTAGGCCGCCCATCAAAGATCCAATTCCTCCTTGGGACTTACTTTTTGTCCTGGAGCAGCTTACGCTGCCACCTTTTGAACCAGCCACAGATTGCGAGCTACATTTTCTGTCTTGGAAAACTTTATTTTTAGTTGCTGTTACTTCCGCTAGAAGGATCTCAGAATTGCATGCTCTTATGTGCAAAGAGCTTTATTTGGTTTTCCATCAGGACAGGGTATCCCTAAGGACAAACCCAAAGTTTTTGCCTAAGGTGGTTTCAGCCCTCTCCCTTAACCAGGATATTGATCTACCAGTGTACTTCCCAAGGTACACTAATTGAGGAGAAGCCCTTCTGCACACCCTCGATGTGCATCGGTGCCTCAGTTACTATCTGACCAGAACCAAACAGCTCCGAAAGTCTGACCAACTTTTCGTCTCCTTTGCTCACAGGATGAAAGGAGCTCCTGTCTCCAAACAGTCGCTCTCGAGGTGGCTCATTCAGTGCATCACTTTCTGTTATGACAAGTGCAATAAACCCTTACTGGGTGCGGTTAAGGGGCATTCCACAAGAGGGGTGGCTACTTCCTTTGCGGCGTTAAAGAACGTCTCCACCTCCGCTATTTGCGCTGCAGCTACTTGGAGCTCTGTGCATACCTTTATCAGGCATTACAGTCTGGACATTGCATCGAGACGAAGAGCGGGGTTCGGTCTAGCTGCCCTTCAGGACTCTCTGTCCTAGGCTCCGAGTAATATCAAGATCTCTACCTTTCCTCCTCCCAGTGGTGCATGATTGCCACTGTTGCTTGGAAATCAGTCCTAATGGTGTAACCTGCTGCAAGAGCTGTATCTCGAAGTAAGATAGTACAGTTACTCAAGAACTTACCGTAACAGTAGATCTTCAAGAACAGCTCTTGCAGCAGGTACCTTCCTGCCCACCATCCCCCTTTTTTTGGCGGTAGGTCGTAGTCAAGCACCCATCTTATGGGATGGGACATTCCTATTCTATAGTCTTTGCCATCTGGTGGCGGATCTTCGGTCTCCTCTTCTGATGTCATCCAGCGGCCGGGAGTCTCCGGCGGGAGAACTGAGGATTATGGGGGGACCGCCTCCTTATGTACTATGCCTGACGTCGGGGGTGGGACCGACGTCGGAGGCGGTTCCCGCTGAAGACTGCTAGCTAGAAAATTTCCGTGGGGTCCTGGTGCCTGCCGGCTTCAGTCCTAATGGTGTAACCTGCTGCAAGAGCTGTTCTCGAAGATCTACTGTAAGTTCTTACGTAACTGTACTGTCTCAGCTGCAGGACCCCGGAGCGGCTTTGTACACGCCCGAACCTGATGATATTGAACCAGGGAAAGGTATTCCACCTGGACCTTCAATCCCTGCACCTCACAGCCTGGTTCTTGAGCGGCTAGAGTTCCAGGCTTTGGGTCTTTCCGAGGATGTCTACACCGTGGTGGAGGCATCTCGTAAGGAATCGACCAGTAAATGTTATGCCTTCAAATGGAAAAGGTTTTCCATTTGGTGTCAGGGTAAGAGTCTGGACCCCTTATCCTGCTCTGTGGCCAACAATTTAGACTACTTTTGGTCTCTCTCCAAAGGGGGTCTTCGGTCATCGACCCTTAGGGTGTACCTAGCAGCCATCTCTGCTTAGCGGGCGCGGGCCGGTCAGTCGACATTGGCACAGGAGACAGTGGTCTGGCGCGTTTCAAAGGCCTGGATCACATATCCCCTCCGGGGCGTGAACCTCCACCTCCCTGGGATCTTTTGCTGGTTTTGGCAAAACTCATGGGCAAGCCATTCGAACCCATGCACAAGTGTGAGCTCTCACACTTGTCGTGGAAGACTGCCTTCCTGGTGGCTATCTCATCAGCCAGAAGGACGGGGAGCTCCAGGTGCTCTTGGTGGACTCCCCTTGTCTGGTATTTCACAGGGACAAAGTTGTCCTGCGCCCCCACCCGAAATTCCTTCCGAAGGTGGTGTCAGAGTTTCACCTTAACCAGGTGTTGACTCTGTCGGTATATTACCCTAACTACACCTCGGACGCTGAGTACAGGCTTCATACCCTGGACCTTAGACGTGCTCTCTCCTACTACAAGGAGAGGACGGCAGAAATTCGGGGAGAGGTTCGGCAGCTGTTTTTCACCTACGCTGAAGCCACTTCTGGCTGCATGGAATACATCATGCATAGGTCTGTGCTATGAATTGGCCGGCAAGGAGCCTCCCAGAGGGATAAGAGCTCATTCTACCCGCCATACTGCTGCATCGCTGGCTGCTTCCAGGGACATCCCTATCCAGGAAATCTGTCGGGCTGCTACCTGGAAGTCGGCAAACACCGTCATTGCCCATTACCACATCGACCTTGAGTCACGTCAGGATGCTGGTTTTGGGGCCTCGGTTCTCCAATCTCTGTTTCCTAAGTAGGGAGTGTGCGCTTTGCCGCCCTCCTCCTGGAGAACTACTAGGAATCTGCCAAAGAGTGTGGATGATCAACATATCCATGCTCCTAAAAAAGCAAGTTACTCACCTGTAACAGTAGTTCTAGGAGTGATATATGTTGTTAATCCACACACACTCACCCGAGACCCCTCCAACTTTAGGCACATCACCTTGCTTCCAGCGGGCTAAGATCTGGCGTTATGGGGCGGAGCCGAGGTATATACCACCCGGGTGAGTGGGAGGAGCCAGCTTGAAGACTTCCGGCAAGATTTAAAGGGGAAAGGGAAATGCCAAAGAGTGTGGATGAACAACATATACCACTCCTAGAACTACTGTTACAGGTGAATAACTTGTGTATTTGGGCCACGTCAAGGAACTTAGAACCTTTCTCTCTTGCCCAGTTGACACAGTCCTGGACTACATGCGTCGTCTCTTCGATCTGGGTCTCAGCCATTCCTCTTTAAAGGTCCACTTGGCAGCGATTTCAGCCTACCATGTCCCCTTCAGAGAGAAGACTTTCGCTCAGTTGGAAGTCTCTAAGACATTCCTCAGAGGGCTTCTCCATTTGAGACCCCCCCCATGCGCATTTCTGCCCCTGTTTGGGACTTGAATTTTGTTCTCGAGAAACTTACTCTGCCCCCTTTCGAGCCGGCAGCCTCAGCAGATTTAAAGTTCCTCTCTCAGAAGACTCTCTTCCTAGTGGCCATTACTTCAGCTCGATGAATTTCTGAGCTTCAGGCCTTGATGTGCAAAATCCCATATTTGATTTTTCACAAGGAACGTGTGACTCTGTGCACCAACCCTAAGTTTCTTCCTAAGGTGGTGGCGGAATCTACGCTGAATCAATCCATTGAGCTACCTACTTTCTTTACACAACACTCCCAATCAAGGGGAGTACCTCTTGCATACTTTGGATGTTCATAGAATACTGAGATACTACACCACTAGGACTAAGGATCTCAGGAAATCGATCAGCTTTTTGTCTCTCTTGCTCACAAAAAGAGAGGGCAATGCCATTTCCAAGCAATGCCTATCTAAATGGTTGGCTCATTGTATCACTTTTTGCTATGACAAGTAAAACAAGACCCTGCTGGGTCAGGTCAGAGGCCACTCCACTAGAGGGGTAGCTGCCTCTGCGGCTTGTTTGAAGAGTGCATCAGTGGCAGACATCTGCGCAGCTGCAGCTTGGACTTCTGTCCATACCTTTATGAAACACTACAGTTTAGACATTGCCTCTCGCCGTAGAGCAGGTTTCGGGTTGGCTGTGCTTCAAGGTCTTCTTTCTTAAGACCGGTTCAGCCGAATGTTCCATTTTATGGTTCGTTTTCCTCCTCTTGAGTGCTCTTCCTTGTTCCAGACTGCTTGGGATTCAGTCCTATGTGTTCATACCTACTGCAAGAGCCCTCTCGAAGTAAGATAGTACAGTTACGTAAGAACGTACCGTCACAGTAGATCTTCGAGAGAGGCTCTTGCAGTAGGTATTGCCTTCCCGGCCTCCATTCCC
Organism: Neoceratodus forsteri; assembly: GCA_016271365.2. Taxonomy (NCBI): domain Eukaryota; kingdom Metazoa; phylum Chordata; order Ceratodontiformes; family Ceratodontidae; genus Neoceratodus; species Neoceratodus forsteri. The sequence continues at coordinate 362,554,605 of JADMNL010000023.1, read as the reverse complement.
CATAGCTTTTTTTAGTTCCTTTTCCAGGAAGGGAAATATCCGCTTCTCTCTCATCTTGCTCTTTTGGCCCTTGGCGGGAAAGAACTGGAAGGCAGGCGTTGGGGACCGCCCCTTTATATTGACGTCGCATGAAGTCGGTCACCTGACGTGGGGGTGGTCCCCTGCCAGAGACTGCTAGCTAGAAATTTTCCTGTGGACTCCTGATGCCTGCCTGGTCAGTCCTATATTTAAATACCCACTGCAAGAGCCTCTCTCGAAGATCTGCTGTTACAGTAAGTTCTTACATAACTTTACTGTAGGCTGGTCTCTCCACCCCTCTCCCACGTGCAGGGCTTTATAGATCAGTAATTCAACCTTAAAGGCAATCCTCCACCTTACTGGCAGCCAGTGCAGGCTGCAGAGGACAGGTGTGATGTGGTCAAATCTCGAAACACCAGTCAACAACTTAGCAGCTGTGTTCTGCACCAGCTGCAGTTGGAAATTTTATCCGGATAGCTCCAAGTACAGACCATTCCAGTAGTCCAGCCTGGACATGATGAAGGCGTGCACCAGTGTGATCAGTTCTTCAGTTTGTTTCAAGGCTTGGATCCGGGCAATGTTCCTCAAATGGTAAAAAATCACTTGACAATGGCTGACACCTGAGCATCAAGCCACCGTCAAGGAACACGTCCAGATCCTTAACTTGAACGGAGGGGACTAGGGGAACACCCCCCAGAACAAGTCCAGTGGCATCCCTGAGTCTCCTTATTTCACATCTGTGACCTGGATCCACTACTAGTACCTCCGTCTTGTTGGGGTTGAGTCATAGCCAGTTGTGAGTCATCCAGTTCTGGATCTCCTCCAGGCAGTTGTTAACCACCGAGGCCGCCATCTGGTTATCAGGCGCCAGGACAGGTATAGCTGGGTATCAGCGTAACAATGAAACCCAGCCCATACTGCCTAATATCTCCCAATGACAACATGAACAACAAGGATGACAAGGCTCACCCCTACGGAACTCCACAGGACACAAGCATTGGGTTAGATGAGACTAACCCCATCGTTACCCTGTGCACTCTATCCGTGAGGAAGGACCTAAACTAGTTGATGACATTTCCGGTTAGTCCACACCAGTTCCGCAGTCAGTCCAGCAGCACCTCATGGTCCACTGTGTCAGATGCCGCCGAGAGATCGTGGAAGACTAAGATGATACGCTCTCCCCTGTCGCTCACAATTAGGAGATCATTTAGCACCTCACCAGGGCAGTCTCCGTGCCGTGCCTGGATCTAAACCCAGACTGGAAACACCCATAAATGGAGGAGGAGGCAAGACGCATCTCGAGCTGGATGGCCACCACTTTCTCTAGAACCTTCCCTAAAAATGGGAGGTTCGAAACCAGCCTGTAGTTGCTGAGACACTCCAGGTCCATTGAGGGTTTCTTCAACAGGGGTCTAGCCAAGGCCTTCTTCAGTGCCCTAGGAAAGAGCCCACTCTCAAGAGAGCTCCAGACAGTTCTAGCAACCACAGATCTTGTCAGATCCACACATCCAACCAAAAGTCTGGCTGGGCTTGGGTCCAGATCACAATATGTTGGTCGCAGCCTCAAGACTATGTCAGCCACCTCCTCCACTTCAACTGGATTGAACTCAGCCCACACAAGAGGGATGTCCCGGCATGCCTCAGGTCAAACCTCACAATCCCTTTGAGCAGCAGTGGGAGAGATTCCAGTCCTGATAGAGGATACTTTGTCAGCAAAAAAAACAGAGCAAACTCTTCACGCCTTGTGCTTGCACCTGCCCCTCCCAACCGTAGACAGGCTGGATGTAATAGCCCATCCACTGTGCAGAAGAGCTGAGCTGGTCTGTTCCTTGCTGCAGCAAACTCCCATGACAAAAATCTGCTTTCTTTCGGGAGATTGCCCCCTGATAGTCACCATAATGTGACTTCAGTGCCAGTCTGTCCTCCATCAGCCCAGATCTCCAGCGCCACTCCAACCTCTTCATCCTGAATGACACCTATCTCTATTACACCATATACTTCTTCATAAAGGTATGCATTTTTAATTTATACGGAATTTCTAAAGTTACCATTTAGTTACCATAGTATCTCTATTCCTGGCCATAATATGGTGATGCCATTGTTAATAATGTTTATATTATGGTCAACAATATACAGTATTATAATTGCAACTCCCACCTTTCAGTGTATGCTGCACATCATAATTAATATTATGATAGGTTTCCGGATCTCTCACCAACAAAATTCTTAGAAGCTTTCTCATTTTCAAAAATTAAAATGTAAATGTGACAGTAATTGTATATCTTCCAGGAATCTATTTTCACCATTCATCACTGGTGGATCTATCCTGGAGGTACTCTGACCCCATGAGAGCATACATCTTTAAAGCTTTAGAGGTAGGGGACCGACGTAGGAAACTGCGCCACCCACAAAGTGAACATATGACGTGGTGCTGTTGGGCAGGCCAGTAACTGACACCAGCCCCCTTGCTTCCTCAGTTCTGTTCTTCCCACTGTCGAGGAAAGTACTGCAGGGAACATTTGCCATTTCTGCTGCTTCACACGGGCAAAGTTCTGTTCACTGCCGCTCGCTCTGTGCTGTATAGCATTTTACGGCCTTTCATTGCCACCTTTTCTACGACACTGAGATTTTTTTTTTTTGGCCGTTTTTTTCTTGTTTTCTGAGAATCGATCATGTCTGGATCTCCAGGGCCTAAGAAGCAGAAGAAAACTACCAAGAGGACGGAATCTCCCCCCCCATGCATCGGTGCCCCTGTGGGAGAAACATGTCCATCCTGGACTGACATAATTGTTGCTCGACCTGCCTTGGAGCAGGCCGTGCCATGGACCACTGCAGTGCCTGCTGCTCGATGGAATTTTGCACCTTCGAAATTTGCATGATGAGGTAGTTCCGGTTCCCCCACCTTCGGAGACAGGTGTCACACTTGGGATTCTAAGGTGAGGTCCCTGGGGTCTTCCCCTGAGCTTCTCTGGTACTGTACATACCGAGGGAGACCAGGCTTCATCTAGTCCTCATCTCACTGAGATGGAAGGCCTTGGTGAGGGGTCAGTGGGACAGCCGCCCCCCCTCGGAGGGACAGTTGCAGACCCCTCCCAATCTGGTACCTCTCAGGAGTCTGGATGCCCCAGATGGCGGAGTCACAGCTATATGCAGGGCCTGCGCCAGTAGGTCTCTTGGGGCCATGGTCTGGCACCTCTTCGGCTCCTGGCACTAAGGCTGGTGCCGGTGAGCAGGGCAGTGCTGCCCGCGTGGATGGGTCCCCTCCTGCTGCCATTAGCGCCTCTGGGAGAGGGAGGGACTCTGGAACCTGTTGCCTATTGGAGGTCTTCTGGATCTTGTCCTCCGAGTGGTTGAACAATCCAGAGAGTGAGAACCGGGATGATCTCAAGTTGGCTTCCGGGCCATTGTGAGGAAGGAGACCTTTCTGGGCCTTTAGCATCCGCGTTATCTAGGTGTTCTTCTCGGACTGGTGCCAGCCATGGTTCCGTCTCCCCTCTGTCTTGCGGTACCACTTCCAATGCAAGTTCCGTCGCCAGAGGGGATGGTGGCACCCCTGTTGGGTTCCGGTGTGGTATGAAGTGCCTGGGTTTGTTCCGGCACCACTGCAGTGCCAAATCTTGACACAGGTGCCTCTTGGGGGGTGAGGGGGCGTGCCTGCCTGTCCTGCTGGCTCCCCCTTGCTCCAGGATCCTGTTGCTATTTCAGGTGAGTTGAGGACTGGTAGGTCCCAGTCAATGCCACTCTTCATGTCTGGAGTGGCTGGGGGCTTTAGGCCCCCCCCGACGAACTGTCTGAGTCTGCGGTAGGTTGGAATAGGGACTGCTCTCTGGGTCCACTGTGGCACTGATCTGCCCATCTGGGGGTTCCCCCCCATGGGCACCATTCAGGTCACCCCTCTATGGTTGGGTGTCCATGGATGGACAAGATGCACAGCCCCTCCCCTTGGACAAGGTCCCCTGTTGGCTCGTTTAGCCCTGGCAGAGAACCTGGCCTGGTCCATCATAACCCACCTCCTCCTCTTGCTCTGCCTGTCCCCCCTCCTCTCTGAGATTGTTTTGGTCCTGTGGGACCCCTGACCAGGAAGGAGTTCAGTGCTTGGGCAAGTGCCTTCCCCACCTACCTGGGAGCAATGGACTGGGCTGTCTTTCAGCCTGAAACCTGAGCACTGCCACCCCCTGAGTCCAGCTCATCATTGTCTTAGTCTTCCTCTACCGAGGAAGAGGACTGCTCTGTCCACCTCTTGTCTGATGTTGAGTATACGCATTACCAGCAGTTCCTTTCGTAGATGAGGAGGGAGCTGTGATTGTCCAATTTTTCCTACTGCAGTCCTGTACTCCTAACACTGTCCTTCCTTGGGGAGTACAGACATGACTCTACAGTCATACCACCATGGCCTCAGCCATTTGCGGAGGCATCAAGAAACGTCTTGCTTGGACTTCTAGTTTTATTTTCAGCTAGTATGGAGTACAGAGCTCCATCCCCATCTGGCAATATAGCTTACATTTGGCGACTGTACAGAGAGTTTTATAAACTACACGTTAAGCCTAAAGCTATCATCAACAGATGGGTGGTGGCAGAAAATGAAAAAGTGGCAGTACTTCCTTGGCTACTCCTAGTCAAACCCCAGCACCCACAGCACAGATGGAGGGTTCAGGAGACATGATGGCGAATAGCTTAGCAGTGGTTGCGCAGCCAGCTAATGCAACCATTCTGGACGAACTTCAGGAGTTCTGAGCAGAAACTAGAGATCTACATACTGAATTAAAGGCTACAGTTCTAGGGATGTGGATATGATCTATTGACACTTTCTGGCAGTTGCATTTCCGTTTAAGACTGGCCGGAACGTCTTCAAGCTGGCTCCTCCCACCCATCCAGGTGGTAACTTCCTTGGTTCTGCCCCATGATGCCAGATCTTCCTTTCCACTGGAAGAAGCAGTTTCCCTCCTTATCGCTCTCGCACTAAGTAGGCCCTGTGTTAACAAATATACCTTCGGACTGTGATGGACAACAAGTCCGCTCCGGGGTTCTGGTGATGCCGTTGTGGGTAGAAGATGCCCCGAACGGATCCGCACACCGTATGCATCCACTGCCTGGGACACAAGCATGATCCCCAAGCCTGCCACATTTGTCACACCTTTCGCCCCTCCATTCTTGAGGACTGTTGTGCCCAACTTACTTTAGGTTCATGTGATGAATGTTTTTCCCCTGATGTAAGGTGAGGCTGGGATTCATGTGATGGATATGCCCCCGGTGTAAAGTGAGACTGAGGTTCATGTGATGCATGCCTTTTCCTCTTGTATTAGATGAGGCTGAGGTTCATGTGATGAATGCCTTTTCCTGTGGTATTAGATGAGTCTGAGGTTCATGTGATGAATACCTTTTCCCCTGGTGTTCGGCGAGTTTGACGTTCATGTGATGAATGCCTTTCCCCTGGTGTTATATGAGACTAACGTTCATATGATAAATGTCTTTTCCCCTGTGTAGGTAAGGATGAGATTCAAGTGATATGAGTATACGATGAAGCCAGCAGATAAAGGCCTAACAGTCTATCGTGTCTGCTCGAATGTGCAGCTTTCAGTGCTGAGCACTGATGCTGGCCCCCCTCCCTTCTATTTGCACCAACTGCTTTACACTTTTCCATGTGTCCCCCCCACCCCCTCCTCTCTCTCCCCACTAATTGCTGTAACTGCTTTACCCTGTTCCTCGCCCCTTCCCCATTCTGATTTTACCTGTTAGCCTGTCTCACTCCCCTTTAATCGCCCAACTGATGTTTTCACAACCAATTCCTCAAGCAGAGCATTCCATGCTGTCACCACTTCCTCTGTTATAAAATGCCTCCTCATCTCCCTTCTGAACTTAACCCCCCTCCAACTTCATGCTGTGCCCTCTTGTGATCCCCTCCCTTTTGAATTTAAACAAGCCAACGTGACTAACCCTATTTACACCTTTTAAGTATCTGAAGATCTTCCTGGACTAAGTCTCCATCACTCATTCACACTAGTGGGATAGCGCCGGAGGCACTAGGACCAAGCGGGAACCAAAAATTTTCTGAAGGGCCGGCGCCGAGGTAGGACCACGCACGTGCGGCACTGCGAGACTGACTCGCGCCTGTAGGCTATCTTGGCGCCGACCCTCCAACTGCCTTAGTTCCTTTCTCCCGCCGAAAAGCGCTTTTGACGACGTCGCTCGTCTGCCGGAGTCAAAGTTTTCGTCTATACGACAGCAGCTTTTAGTGTTTAATTTAAACGTTTTAATTTAACTATTTAGTAGTAATTTTTTATTTTACGAATAAGAAGATTATGAAGAAATTCTTTCCTGCCATCCACGGAGTCATCCTTAGACGGTAGCGGTGACGGTAGGAAGACTTCGTTTGAAAGTTGTTATGGCAGAGGGGCTGTGCCCGGTCCGCCACCCTTAAGTAACGGGGGTCTGACTACGGACAGTCCTGTGCTCGGCTGGGAGGACAGTCCACCGAAGCACGAATCTGGCAGTGCCGGGGATCTGGCTCCGCTTAGCCTCGAGCGCTTCTTCGTTTGGGGAAGAAGAATCGGTGCCGCTCGAGGTTGCCCGTTGGTATGTCTGCACGAGGATTGTTCGTTGGTAGGGGCGATAGGCCTGAACCGACTTTAGTGGGTTCCCCCTTGACCTCGCTCCTAACGGCTGCATTCTCGACTCCGGACTCCATCTCTGTCCTCGTTGGAGTTCCGGTGAGCAGTTTCACCTCTAGGCAGCTCCTGTGGAGCAGGGGGTTTGACTCTTTTCCTGGTTGTTTTCCTGGCTTCAGGGCCTCCGAGCCTCGGAGCCGTTGGACCGGAGCCGGGTCAATTGGATCTGAATGAGCGCGGTGCCCTCGCCATCCTGTCAGCCCCTCGTGCCTACCCTCCTCTTCCTTTTCCATGCAGGGGCTGGCACGGGCACCACCTTTCTCTTCTTTTCCATTGGCTTTCCACTGTGTTTTTCCTGGCGTTGTGCCCGACACCTTGGTGGCGCCGCAGGTCCAGTGCCATGCCTCTGGTTTGGCATTGGTGCCATAGGCGGCACCACTGGTGTTTGGGTTGGCGCCGGGACTCAGCGCCGTGGCTCGGTGCCGTGCTCGGCTCCGTACTGAGTGCTGCAGTCGGCGCCGTGGCTTGGTGCTGCGCTTGGCGCCATGCTCGGTGCCGTGGTCGGCGCCGTGCTCTGTGTTGCAGTCGGCGCCGGGGCTCAGCGCCGTGCTCGGTGCCGTGGCTCACGCTGTGCTCGGCGCCATGCTTGGTGCCGTAGGTGCTTCATTGTTGGCGCCGCTAGCGGTGCTGTGGGTGTCTCATGGTGCCACTGATGCCTGCAGGCACCCCCGGGTGCTCTGGCGGTGCGGGCACCCTGGGTGCCCGTGATGCTGGCACCGTGGGCGCCGCCAGGCGCGCCGTGCACCTGAGGGGTGGCGCCGTGGACTGCGCCGAGGCACCGCGGGTGCCATGGGCATCGGGGTGCCCTCGCGTGCCATTGCTGCCGTTGGTACCAAGGATACCTGCGGGTTCTGCCGTGGGTGCCCTCTGGTGCCTCTCAGGTTGGCATGGGTACTGCTTGGTGCCCTCCTGTGCCACGAGTGATGCTAGTGCTGCAGGGGTGCCAGTTGGTGTTGTCTGACAGAACTAGGGAAAGATCTGTGTTTGCAGACCTCTCTTCCGCAGGACTTGTGTTGGGATGTTTCCATGGAATGAATTCCTATTCTGCGGATTATTTCCACACATTTTAGTGGGTGGCGGTCTGCATTGGATCTCCTCATCCAGCGATTTTCCGCTGATGGGACTCTTCTGTTCTGTTTCTGTCAGCGGAATCTCTCATTCCGCTCAGCACTTTCTCAGCCCCCTACGTGGTGCCAAGCTCCTCAACACCCTTCCTGGTGGCGGAGTCTCTAGTGGCTCTAACCGAGACCTCTTTTTGGGGTCCTTCTGTGGTGGAAAGGCATCTGGATGAGTCTCTCCCTGTCCTGGTCAGTGATACAGCGGATGACTCATTTTATATACTGAAAGACACTCCCTCTCTATCATCAGAGTCTGTGATGCAAGCTCTTTTAGTAGTTCCTCATTTATGGGTCCACCATAGTGTTCAGACTGGATCTGTGGACTATATACCTCTGCGTCTAGACTTTTTCAGTGGTCAAGACAATTACACTCTTTGGAACATTTTAATTCAATGGTCGGGAGCTGCACAGACTGTCCCGCTCCTTTGATAGGGGTATGCAGCCCGGTTTTGATGCTGCCCTTCTGGTGGCTGCTTCGACACAGGTAGTTAACATCTGTCTAGCTATTATTAGTCCAGTCAGAGGTTCAGTTATGGATCTTCAGGCTCCTCCTGCTCTTCAGTGGGATGACATCCTTGTCATTTCTGTATCGGGCAATCCTTGCCAAATAGCAGCCAGCAACCTTGTCAGGCTTGGACTAATGATAATTTAAAAAAAAGGGGGTCAGAATTATCACAGCACAGGGCCTAGTTGGAATTCCCGATACCACACTTGGATCTGATCAGGTTCCGCCTCAACCCTGAGGCGGTCGTCTCTAAACCTCAGTAAAGAGTACCTGTTTTCTTCTACCCCTAGGGGGCAGTCCGATCCAGCGGTGGTATAGCTCACCTCTTTTCTCTAGAGAATTTCTCTTATTCCGAGATATTTCCAAAACCTAGGCATCTAACCAGTCTGTTAGCCCCCTTTTTGTTTTTTAAGCAGGCTTTTTTCTCTTGATCAGAGCCTTGCAGCAACAGAAGTGACTCTTCAGCAAGTCGGAACTTAGATTCCTACTTCCATGTTTGCTTCAACTTAACAGATGACATGCTTCTTTCTTGACCATTGGTCAAGTAGGTTCTTTCTAGGGTAGCTTCACAAATATTCACATAAAGTCATACTACACTGAACCTATACACTTTACCTCCGGCTCTTGCAGTTCCTGAGGTCCTTTACATTAGATTAGTGCATGTCTTTGACACTATTAATTTTTGTCCTAGATCAAATCGTGAGGCCAGGTTCTTGCCGCTCTCCTAGAGTAGTTGCGGCTGCCTGGCAGACTTTAATTTTTTGCCCATTGTAGTTGTCGGCAAGGTGATGAGTTACAACTCGAGCATTTATCTTGTAGGCACTATGTTATAGATGCTCTTACAAGACAGCTCTTTTTATTAACAGGACAGTCCTTGGCTGTCCTTTCTGAGTGAACCCTTTCTCCTACCACCCTACTCAGGGTTGTTGATTTTAACTTGGTACTCTCCACTAGTGTGAATGAATGAGTGATGGAGACTTAGTCCAGGAAGATATGGAAATTACGTATTTACCGTAATTGTTGATCTTCTTGGACAGTCTCCATCACTCATTTACACGCCCACCCACCATCCCCTGGGTTCACTCGTTTTTCTTTCCTGTTTTTCATGGCCTATGGTTCGGACTGTGAAGACATTGTTCTTTGACCTTTCTTACAAAGGCCATCTGGGCCCTCTTAGGCCCAGAAACTCAGAATGAGTTATTCTCATTAGTTACGCTGCACCTCCTTGGTCGAAAAGTTACTGAGGCGGTTGGAGGGTCGATGCTGAGATAGCCTACACAGGCGCGAGTCAATCTTGCAGTGCCGCGCGTGCGTGGTCCTACCTCAGCGCCGGCCCTTCAGAAAATTTTTGGCTCCCGCTTGGTCGTAGTGCCTCCGGCGCTATCCCACTAGTGTGAATGAGTGATGGAGACTGTCCAAGAAGATCAACAATTACGGTAAGTACGTAATTTCCATGTCTGTCATATCTCCCCTGTCCCTTCGATCCTCCAATGTTTACAAATTGATTGTCTTAAGCCTAACCTGGAAAGGCATTTCCCTCATCCCACTCAGCATTTTGGTACCTCTCCTCTGCACCCCCTCCAACAGTCTGATGTCCCTTTTCAAAAAGGGATGCCAAAACTGCACACACTACTCCAAGTGACGCCTCACCAGTGCCCTATAAAGCGGTAGAATCACCTCTTTACTCCTTGATGTGACTCCCCTTACTATGCACCCTACCATCTTATTAGCTTTTGCTGCTGCTTTCCGACACTGTGCAGTGTTGTTCATGTCCCATGACCAGCACACAGAGATCTTTTTCCCCAATGGATACTGATAACTGCACACCTCCTATCTGATAACTGACCCCAGGATTCCTATTCCCGAATTACATAATCTTGCACTTCTTTGCATTGAAGCCCAACTGCTAGGTGTATGACCATTTTTCCAATGTGTCTAGGCCCCCATCCACCACTGTACCCAGCTTGGTGTCATCAGCAAACATACTTATTCTACTGTGAACACCAACTGCCGTATGTGATGAATGTCTGTCTCCTGTTGTTAAGTGAGACTTGGGTCTCTAGTATTTTAAATCATTTAATTATTCTCCCTCTTCACTTTCTTCCTCAGGTCAGTGACCTCTCATTCCATGACTCCCTAGCTACCTTTGTTGCCATTTTGATTGCTCGTCAGTGTCTGCTCTTGGAGGACCTAATTCGCTGTGTTGCCATCCCATCCTTACTGAATGCAGGTAAGTTATAGGCAACCGGTTTCCCTCTGAATTTTGGTGGCTATTTCTTGGACAAGTGCAATGCCAGAATGGCATGCATCAGGGGAACCTCGAAGAACAACCTGCACTGGTGGTCCTGTATGGACGGTTGGCAGTGACTCAGGATGGTAGGACATGGAAAAAAAAAAGGGCGGGGGGCTTGTTTCTTTATCTGATTCAGTAAACATGAGAGTACTAACCTGTGGCTCATTTCTGCCATTTGCAGTCTGGGCAGCATGCCCAACAGTGCTCTGTGCTTCTTGCAGCCACACATGCTTCCTTCAGATAATTGGGGCCATCTTGCTCATGCCCACTTGAGGCCATTGTGAGCTAGTTGCTGCTGTAGAGAGGTGTGTTGTCAGTCTGAAATGGCAACTGGCTAAGCCATTGGTGCATGGAAAGGAAGGCTGGCAGAGAAGCCCATCTGGTATGCTGTCAGGGCTTTGCAGTGTACACGATTCTGCCTTTTGAAGTCAGCAAGGGGGATACATCTGTGGTCAGTGCAGTGTAGTTTATTCTCTCTAGCTATATTGGTAGGCTTGGACACATCCTGAGGGTGCAGGAAGGTGAACAGGCAGCTGAGGAAGATTGGTAAGCGAAGGCTGGAGTCATGGATACTATGACTGGGGAAGGGCAGTGTTCAGGGAACAGGTAATGTGGGGAAAAGGTTGTAGCCGGCATGGTCATGTGGCAGCACAATCATCTGTGGATACCAGCGTCAGTTATTAGCATCTGGCTGGCAGAGTTGAGGGAGATCTGTAAGCAACTGAGGTGGTGGTGTAGTCCAAACACCAGGACACCCTGGACTGCCATGGAGAAGGAAGAAAATGGTTGTGCAGAGTGACAGGAAGCAAGTAGTCCTTTGGTAATACATAGAGCATCAGTTTGGGTGTATGAGGCATAGCCAGACAAGTATGGTAGCTTGAGGGAGGTGGTTTTCCAGTGGAGTATGGTCCAGATGAGTGCTATCCTCAGACAAGCAACACAGCTTTTTTTGGGTAGGGGGCTGCGTGGGAGCAGACCGTAGTTGTCCACGTTGACATAAATGACACAAACTGTTGTGGATTGTCTTGTTAAACATAGGGGCAACCAGTCCCATGGACATGAGGAGTTTGATCATGGAAGTAAGGATGTTACTGAAGGGAAAGTTATTCAGGGATCTCCCCCCACCCCCCGAGTTCCTCTTTATCCTATGGGCTAGTGAGGAGTGGCAGTGGACCATTAGCCTTTGTGATGCTTGACTAAAGTTCTGGTTCAAGAGAAGTAGGTTTCTTTTTTGTTCTTTTTTACATTGAGGTTTTTTGTCTCCCAGTGGTAGCTGTTCACCCCATTCCTGCTGACTGCTTCCACTGGGGACTCACCAGGTCATGACGAGTTCCCTCATAACCCCCCACCCCATGTTGGTGCCAGAGGAGGGAGAGCTATCTTTCCTTACAGTCCAGTCATCCATTTCAGGCCGGGGCCCTCGAGTAGCGGCGCAGAGTAGGGATCAGAGGCAGCCACGCAGGGCTTTATGAAGACCTCGGAATCATTTTCAGTTTTTTTTTTCCCCCTCCTTGTCCCTACTGCCTTGTGTGTATTTGTGTGTGTGGAGGCACACATGCATCATGCACTGACTGCCCTTCCCTACATGCTACCCAAGCTGCAATATCACCAGGTGGCAGCCTAAGGCTGGCCAGCAGACCTCCCCTTCCCGGGTTAGGAGAACAGTCCTTTGGATGCTTGATCTTTCCTACCCTGACTAACCTCCTGCAGGCTGAACTCAGTCATTGGTGTGGAAGGAGGTAAGGTGCCTAGCACCTCAGCCCTCCATGCCACCGGGCCGGCAGAGGTTGTTTTGCTTGCCACCTAATGGGTCTTCTGGAGCAAGATATTATTGATTCACAAACTCTCTCAATTTTCAAAAATAAGCTTGACAAATGGTTATTAAATTAAAATTATGGCAAATGGTCCACACATGTGGAGGACAATCTCGATAGGCAATAGCCTTCTTTTGTCCATCTAACCAAAATGAAGCCTGTATGCCCGTTATTGGCTACACCTGCACAGGGGAGTGGGGTACAGTCCTGGTAACTGGACAAGACAGTCAAGAGGGATTTATACTAGAAGATGGGGCAGAGCTAGTGAAGGGAATTGGAGGGTGGGAGGTCGATGCATGGGATCACCCAAAGCAGGACAGAGAGGAGACGGGGACAGCTATTGTCACTTGTATGCAGGCTCTACATGAGTGAGTGTACCCAGCAAACAGTGCATCTGGAAGACCCGATGTACTTCAAATGCCTATATTTAGTGACACTCACAGAGACCTGGTGAGGGATACATACAAAGTGATTTTGGGGGGGGGGGGGGAGTGCACTCTAGTCTGCCCAGAATTATCTACCTGGTGTCTTTCATCTCATACTGCTGAGCTGGATTAAAGGAGCTGAATACCCTGATAGATGAGTGATTTCCTTTCCCCTTGTAGTCCTTCCTTGCCTCCCAGCTACCTCTCCTCTTGCCTCACCAAACCGTTGTGTCTATCCCACCCGATTTAGAGCCCATTCACAGTCCCTGCTTGGACCACCACCTCCCTAGGAAGCCTGTTCTGTAGATCGACCGCCCATTCCATCAAGAACTTCCTCTTGTTCCTCTTTACCTTCTCCAGTAACCAGTTTTCACCAGTGCCCTCTTGTCACAGCACTCTTGTTCCTAGTGAACAGGTCTTAAGTCTTCTTGAATTTGTATATCTTGGTCAGTTCCCCACTCTCATTCCTTGCCTCTAGTGAGCATATTCTGAGATCTGCAACCTTTTTCCATGTAGCCTGCCCCGTTGCCCATGGATCATCTTAGTGACCCTCGTTTGCATGGCCTTCTAGTGGTCCTTGTCCTTCCTTAGGTGTGGGCTTCAGAACTGTGCGCAGTACTGTGGACTCACCATAGACTTATACAGGGGCAATATCACTTCCTTTCTTCTGCTGTCAGAACCCCTGCCTGTTTTTTTTGGGGGCGTGCTAGAGAGCCGATCTCTAGGCAGGAAGCTTCTGCTGGGTGCTCTGCACATTAGCTCTACTAATTTATTAATTAAAACATACACGACAGAACAAACTTAAAAACTTTTTCTGGGATCATCTTCATAAGGTTGCCAGCTATCGATGCATGGGGAAGCAACAAAACACAGTTCTGGTGGCTGCTAAGCCTAACACTACAAAACCAGAGAAGGTCGTGACCCCCTTGAATCTCGAGGTCGGAACCACGTCAGTGCCTTCGTTGAATCCTCAATGGCAGCAAATGTTGGCAATGATGCAGTCCATGGACACCAAAATGGAGAAAACACTAGCCAGGTTGGAGAAGCACGATGTGACTATAACAGAACTGATCAGCGCTGTAGCTGAAAATGACAGGCGATCTGTCACCACTCGGGCTGCTGTCAGAATCTTGACCCAAGAGATCACGCAGCTCCGAGGCAGGCTTGAGGCCTTGGAGAACGTAGTACGACCTGGGAATATTTGATTTGTGGGCATACCAGAAGGAGCAGAGGGTCTCAATTTGTTGGCCTTTTTAAAAGAATGGTTGCAAACATTGCTCATGATTCCTGAGGATTTCGACTATAAAGAACTAGAGAGAGCTTACAGAGTAAAAATATCCGAGTGCAGCCTAACTCCTCCAACGTATCTTGGATGGTCCTGGTAAGATCATCAGGTGCAGAGACTCAGGACTTAATTTTGTCAGCAGCTCAAGCAGCATATCCATTGTTAATAAATGACACTGATGTAAAATGCTTCCTGGATTTCTCCTTCCAAACCAGAGCCCGCCAAAAGCGGTTCGATGGGGTCCGACAGAAGCTCTGGACGCTTGGGGTAATTCACTCTTTCCTTCTGCCGGCTCACCTTCGGATCACCTACGGCAGCAAATCCTGGCAATTTACAGACCCCAAAGACGCTAGAAAAGACTGAGAAAGGATTTGCCTCAAGGGAACATGTTGCAGCGTTTGAGGAAGAAGATGGAAACAAGTCCGGTGAAGACCGATTTCCCATTTTGTTTTCTCAGTTTAGACGGTTTGATACCATTAGCTGGGACTTACGGGACACTGAGCCATATTAAGTTTGCATAAGGGAGCTCGCCAGCACTTCTCCTATAGTTGGCCTATTATGTTCTTTCCCTTATATATAGTATAGCGGGAATATGCATTTGTAAAGCTTTGAGATGGGGTCTTTGTGCTGGTCACTTAGACTCGTGCAGTGGTTTTTACCACTTTTTACTTGATTTCCTAGCTTGCTTGACTGAGGGAAATGGCTCTAAATTCTGTATTAATGGCTAACGTTTTTGTCCTTTTCTATCAGATTGCCAGTTGCATCGGTTATTTTAAAAAATGGTTTTAGACTGATAGCTGTTCGATAACATGCAAGTTAAAATGATTTGCGTTTGTAAGTTGTGTATTTCCATGCTATGTGCAGTAGTATATCAGAAGAAGCACTCTTTTTCCTAATCTTTTATAGAAAGATGTGGAATTTGATAAATAGCGTTTCATGGTAACTGCAGCAGACATTCCTTAGTAAATTATGCCTACACTGGGACTCTCCAAACCCGTTGAGATGGCTAGCATTCTTGGACATTTATCAGATGACTCATTGATACCCTCCATTCCTATTGTGACAGTTTACAGGGGACTGTTTTTGATTATCTTAGGAATGTTTATACTGCTACATGTTATTGTTGACCTGTATGAGGAAACTGTGTATGTTTTACATAAAAACAATAAACACAAAGTTAAAAAACAAAACCACCCTGCCTATGCACCCCGACATCCTGCTTGCCTTTCCCTGCACTTTGCTGCAGTGATTTGAGGACATGAGACTATCACTGATGGTAACCCCGAGAGCTCTTTCCTGTGCTTTTGTTGCTGTCACCCCCCCCCCCACCAAGTCCAATTATTCAGTTTTGGAGTTCCTCTTTCCACTGTGTATCACTTTGCATTTCTGCATATTGAACTGCCATATCTTGGAACTAACTTTACACCCTCTTCGTTGTCTACACTATCGGAGATTTTAGTGTCGTCCTTAAGAGACGCATTTTGCTGTGCATACACTGATGAATATATTGAATAGAACAGATACCAGGACTGACACTTGCAGTATGTCACTTATGTCCCTAAACTCTCGTATCCCATTAATCGCCATTCTTGGTTTTCTCCCTGCCAGCCAGATCTTCAAGGATATCTTTTTTTGGTCAGGCTACGCCTATGGGATTATAAGCCACCAGATGCTAGGACCATATGGAAACTTTTGCAGTCAGCCAAGGGCTGACCACAACGATGTCAGACGTCTGCTAGCATGTAAACGTGAGTGGCCCCTCCTCTTCTCGGATCTTACTTCCAGAGGGCTCTTGCAGTAGGTAATTACATATAGGACTGATGCCGGCAGGCATCGGGACCCCAAAGAAGAATTTCTAGCTAGCAGTCTCTGGCGGCAGACCGCCCCACGTCAGGTGGCAGACGTCATGTGATGTCAGTATAAAGGGGCGGTCCCCTACGCCCACCTTCCAGTTCTTTCCCGCTATTAGCTTGTGTAAGCGCCTCGCGGTTAAGTTCACTACACGTCAGTCTGTCGTCGGTAGTTCTACCGTCAGTTTTTTCTTTGATTTATTTGAATTTGGTCAACTTTTTCGGTGGTATGTCATCCCCCACACCCTCCGAGCAAAAGAATAAGTGCGACTCATGCGGCGCCCAACTCTCACACAAGGATGGTCACTCCCAGTGCCTCTTCTGTCTGCGCCCGGTTCACCCCGTGCAGAAATGCCAACATTGCCTGAAATTCAGCGCCGCCACCTGCAGGTGGAGGCAGCAGTCCCTGGAGGCCCACATCCTTAAAAAGAAAATGTCCTCCATGGAGAAGGAGCTGAAAAAGCTTCGTCAGGCCTCAGCTTCCCCCGAGGGTCATCATAAAAAGAAAGATAAGGAGAAGCACCGAGACCGGGACTCCTCTTCCTCGACCACTGCGACTTGGCTGGAGTCGCTGTGTTAAAATAACGTCCCCGGAGGACCCGTTCATGATAGCCATCTTGGAGGTTCAAGATGGCGTCAGGCCCCACCATCTGGCTGCGCTCGGGCTCTTGGGTGCCTCCGGGCTAAAGGGAGGCCTCCACTCCCAGCAAGACCGCGCCCGTGGCCTACTGGTGCAGTGGTTCCGGTAAGCCAGGCGTCAGCTCTTCTGGCGCCCGCCGGGAGAAGACCGCTAAATTTTCGACCCTTGAAGTAGCGCCGCGGCCCTATACCGCCCTGACCAAACCGCACCCCATTGAGGCCTGCCTCGGTGATGGTTCCGCTAAGTCAGACAATGGCTCCTCCGACGTCCGCCTGGACTCCGCCGATAAGTCCAACGTTGGACCCTCCGGCGCTCGCACAGTGTCTGAGCAGACGCTGGACCCTAAGTCTCTGTCCGCTGCCCCCGGCTTCCCGCAGCATTCGCTGCCCTCCAAGGTCCCAGCATCTCCTCAGCCTGATCCCGGAGATCTTTCCCCTCTTTCTTTGGGAGATGTCAGGGATTTTAGCATGCTCCCGTCAGGTGTCCCTTCTGCTGGGCGGATGACCTGATGTCGGTTCCTTGGATGCCGACGCCTGCCCTCCGTCGCCGGCGACATCCCTCTTCCTCTCCCGGATCGCCCCACACCGGCCTGCGGGCCTCCTGTCCCAGGCCCACCTGCTGGGCGCCTCCGGCCATCTGCCCCGCAGACCCCCGTCTCCTGGGTATCCGACTCCGTCCTTTCCGACACCGTCATACCCGGGTCTGCAGTATCCGGTGCCCCAGTACCAGATGCCAGCTTATCCAATGCCGCAGTACATGGTGCCTCACTACCTGACGCCGGGTTTCCCGCCATCGGGGTATGGATACGCCCAATATCTGTACAGCCCCCTGCTCCTTCTCCTCCTCCACCGCCCCCTCAGCCGCCAGTGGATTTGAAGGAGACTCTAGCCTCCTGGTGGGCTGAGGCCAAGGCTCAGCTCACCAGGGAGGTAGAGAGCTGTCTTCCGATGATGGTGCCGGTTTTGGTCCCCTTATGTCAGAGACGTGAGACTCCCTACCCACCCCCGGATACCAGAGGCGAGCCCTCCGGTTCCAGGGCAGGATATACTTCCCCGAGGGCTTCCTAAGGGGTCCGTTCCTCCCCCGCACCAGGAGGAGTTGTCGTCGTCGTCTTCATCCTCCTCGGAAACCTCGGATGACTCCGAGGGTTGTTCCGACCCGGACGACGAGCCCCGCTCTCCGGATAAGCCCAGGCCTAGGACTCCTCCAAAGTCACCTCTGGAGGATCCCTCTTTCACGGAGTTATGGCGTAAAATCCAAGAGGTTCATGCCGACCTTGTCTCCACTATTTGGAAGCAACCGTCAGCCATAGCCCCATTTTCTAGGAAGTCGTATAGGCTTTATCAGGCTCCGAATGTTGACTCCCATAATTCTCACGCCGAGCCCCAGTTGGTGCGTGATTGGGCGCCGCTCACGGCCGGACAGCTAACCAAAAGCACTTGAGCTCATCGCCACATGACAAGGAATCGCGCCATCTGGACCAGTACAGAAAGATGGTCTACGCTTCTTCCACTCTGGGTATAAGGGCCCTGAATTATGTTGGTCACATGGGGGATTACCAGAAGGCGATCCTTAGTAAGGTGGAATCTAAGTTGGACTCCCTTCCTGAGTCTCAGATGAAGCAGGAAGTGGCTTATCTAGTCCGGTTTTCACGTTCGACCAGCTGGCACATGCTTCGTGCCATGTACGATGCAGTGGACGCTGCCAGTAGGAGATCGGCTGTCGCCGTGGGTTTGCGCATCATGCCTGGCTCCGTGTGTCAGGATTGGTCCCGGAGGTGCAGTCTGCTATCCAGGGGTTCGGTGCTGTTCGGTGACGATGTCAAGGACATCATCACCGATCTGCAGGAGAAGGGTACTGCACTGAAGTCTATCGACTCCATGTACAGACCCCCCCCTGGCTCAGCACCGTCCCTTTTGCAGACGTAATCGGCAAAAAACGAAACCTCAGGGAAAGCGGGCCAGTAAACATTGGGCCCCTCCTGCCAGGCCTCCGCCCAAAAGCAGTGGGGTTTCAGCGGCGCTGTCTCACACCACCTGACTCCTTTCCTCTCCCACAGCTTCTGGGATTTCCAGAGGAACCGGTAGGAGGGAGATTCTCCTTCCAGCTACCGGGTTGGGAGAGGATCACTTCAGACACATAGGTGCTCCAACTGATTGCAGAAGGACACTCAATAGAGTTTCTTCGGAAACCTCCTCGTAAACCTCCCCCCAGGTCATCTTACTCCCCAGAACATCATCTTTTGGTTCAGGAAGAAGTAGCCGCTCTTCTCTTGAAGGAGGCGATCGAGCCCATTCCTCCCCACCTTCGGGGGACTGGCTACTATTCCCATTTCTTCCTGGTCCCAAAGAAGTCGGAAGGTGTGAGGCTGATTCTCGACCTCAGCTCCCTGAACTTGTTCGTGGAGTATAAAAGGTTCAGAATGCTCTCTGCAGGGCCTTCTGCCCCTTCTTCGGCCGGGACAGTGGCTGTGCGCTCTGGATATGCAGGATGCTTACCTGCATATCCCTGTTCGCCCTTCCACCGCAAATACCAACGTTTTGCGTTCCAGGGGGACCACTGCTAGTTGAAGACCCTCCCATTTGGTCTCTCCTCTGCGCCCCAAGTGTTCACCAAATGTCTTTCTGCGGTAGTGTTCTACCTGCGTACCCAGGGGGTGCAGGTTTTCCCGTACCTGGACGACTGTCTCCTGGCGGCCTCATCCAGGGAGGAACTCCTGCGCTTCCTTTCCCTTACCCTGCAGTTTTTCGCCTGCCTGGGTATTACCGTCAACCAGACCAAGTCCCACTTAATCCTGTCCCAGAGGCTCCAGCTTATCGGGGCGATCCTGGACACTACCTCCGGCATGGCATTCCTGTCACTGGACAGGGCGGCCTCACTTCAGGCTCAGGTCAGCCTGTTGTCCAGCCACAGGTGGGTCAGCGTAAGGTCAGTCCTTCGCCTCCTCGGGCTCATGGCGGCTGTGATTCAGACAGTCCCTCGCGCTCGGCTCCACATGAGAATTTCTCAGTGGGCGCTTCGGTCTCAATGGGATCAGCTGCTGGATGGCCTAGATCAACTCGTTCTGGCCTCCACTCCTATGGCTAGGGACTTGCAATGGTGGATGGATCAGGAGAATCTTTGCCGGGGAGTTGCCTTCTGTCTCTCTTCCCCCCACTCCCAGACACTGACTACGGATGCCTCAGGCGAGGGTTGGGGAGCCCATCTAGATGCCTCATGGGACCCAGGGCTCCTGGTCCAAGCTTGAGAAATCTCTCCACATCAATGTGCTCGAGCTGCGGGCTGTGCTGTACGCTCTTCAGGCTCTGCATCTGCTTCCTGGGCACCTGGCTATCCAGACAGACACAATGTGTGTGGTCTGGTACATCTGCAAACAGAGAACTCCTCGTTCTTGCCCTGTTTGCAGGGAGCCATTTCGAGTTTGCGATTGGGCAGTGCAGCACAACCTTCACCTCACAGCAATTCACGTCCCGGGGGTCGAGAACACGTTGGCAGACCGACTCAGTCGGTCGTCCTCTCACGCTCACGAATGGGAACTGGATCAGGGGGTAGCAGACAATATCTTCCTATGTTGGGGAACACCACAGGTAGACCTGTTTGCATCCCCTTTCAACGCAAAACTTTCCCGACTTCTGCTCGCTTGCTCCAGGACGCAGCATTTTTTGGAGAGACGCTCTGTCTCTAAACCGGAAGGGCAGATTCGTCTATGCTTTCCTCCCGATCCCCTTGATTCCGAGGGTCTTACAGAAACTCTGCTCAGAAGGAGCTTGAATGATTCTGATCGCTCCTTCTGGCCCAGGCAAGTTTGGTTCTCTCTTCTGCAACAGTATTCAGAGGAACCTCCTCTTCCTCTGTCGCAACTTTTGCTGACCCAGGATCAGGGGACCCTGGTCCATCCAGGCCCCTTCAGTTGCACGCATGGCTCCTGCAGACGTAGCTCAAGCCTGATTCGGGGTCCCCCGGCCCCACAAGCGGCTGAGATTCTGATGGAGGCCAGGAAACCCTCCACTAGATCTATGTATGCCATGAAATGGAAACTGTTCACTATCTGGGCTGCTTCCAAAGATTTTGAGCCCTTCTCATGCTCTGTTGGGCGACTTCTGGATTACTTGCCCTCTTTGATCTGGGTCTCAGTCATTCATCTTTGAAGGTTCACATGGTGGCCATCTTGGTCTACCATGTCCCTTTTGTGGACAGGACGTTTGCTCTGCTGGAGGTCTCTAAGATCTTCCTTAGAAGGGTCCTCCACTTGAGACCCCCTGTCCGGGTTCCTGCCCCTCCTTGGGATCTGAATTTAATCCTTGAGAAGCTTACTCTGCCTCTTTTCGAGCCGGCAGCCTCAGCAGACCTGAAGTTCCTCTCGTGGAAGACTCTCTTCCTCGTGGCCATTACTTCTGTTCGAAGGATTTCCGAGCTCCAGGCCCTGGTGTGCAACATCTTGTATTTGATTTTTCACAAGGAACTTGTGGCTCTGCATACCAACCCTAAGTTTCTCCCCAAGGTGGTAGTGGAATCTACGCTGAATCAATCCATAGAGTTACCTGCTTTCTTTATGCAGCACTCCAATCAAGGGGAGTACCTCTTACATAGTCTGGATGTTCACCGGATTCTGAGATACTACACCACCAGGATGAAGGATCTCATAAAGACCGATCAACTGTTTGTCTCTTTTGCTCATAAAAGAGAAGGCAATGCTGTTTCCAAGCAATGCCTTTCTAAATGGTTGGCTCATTGTATCACTTTGTTATGACAAGTACAACAAGACCCTGCCAGGTCAAGTCAGAGGCCACTCCACCAGAGGGGTCGCTGCCTCTGCGGCTTCTTTTAAGAATGTGTCAGTGGTCGACATTTGTGCAGCCGCTACTAGGACATCTGTCCATACCTTTACGAAACATTACAGTTTGGACATTGCCTCTTGCTGTAGAGTGGGCTTCGGGTTCGCTGTTCTGCAAGGTCTCCTTTTTTAAGACCTTCAAAGCCAGAGGGTCTACTCCTGAGTAGTTTTTCACCTCCCGTTTGCTTCTTCTTGTTCCAGACTGCTTGGGACTCAGTCCTATATGTAATTACCTACTGCAAGAGCCCTCTGGTAAGATGGTACAGTTCGTAAGAACTTACCGTAACAGTAGATCTTCGAGAGGCTCTTGCAGTAGGTAGTATCTCCGCCCTCCATCCCCCTAAGCTTTTTCAGCTCCTTTTCCAGGATGGGAAATGTCCGCTTCTCTCTTGTCTCACCTTTTGGCCTTTAGCGGGAAAGAACTGGAAGGCAGGCGTGCGGGACCGCCCTTTATACTGATGTCGCATGACGTCGATCACCTGACGTGGGGGCGGTCTCCCGCCAGAGACCGCTAGCTGTAATATTTGTGAGGTCCTGACGCCTGCCGGCATCAGTCCTATATGTAATTACCTACTGCAAGAGCCTCTCTCGAAAATTTACTGTTACAGTAAGTTCTTATGTAACTGTACTTTCTTTTCCTGTCATTGACCATACTCGTCAGACCTTTGAAGGAAACACCACTGCAATAGCTGCCGTTTTTATTATTTAAAAAAAAAAAATATTTATCAGAATACGATACAGAAAACAAGTAAAGAAATGAAGCAGTCTGATAGTGGCATTGAAAAGGTAAATCAGAAGCAGAGAGCTGATCAAAGCAGCATCCGACCACTGTCACTGGGTACATTCAAGGTATTCTATCTGACAAGTTACAAAAGCAAAACGTGCCCAACAAAATGAACCCCGTAAATAGGATATGAGGTCCAGGCTGCTTCCACCTTCATAATTTGAGATGTTTCATTTGTGGTAGCAGAGCTTTCCAAGGTGTGGTCACGCCAAGCAATCAAGGCACAAAACTGGGATCTTCCCAGGAAATATAAAATACCCATCTATGCCATTTAAGTTCAAACTGATTCCCGATTTACCATGGATGCTGGTAAATGCTCATTTATATAGTTGAGGGATTTGGCTTACATCAAAGATAAGTTATAGCTTTTTCTCAGCTGATATATATATATATATATATGTATATGTATATATATATATATATATATTATATATGTCAAAGATCGGCAGAAAGTCAATGACCCGGGGATAGTGGGGAGAACCATTTCTGCAGTTATGGGATCACTGTCTGATAGTTGGTTTATCCTGTCTCCAATCTGCTGCCAAAAAGAAGCTAGGATTGGGCATAATCAAAAATATGAGTATGAGTGGCAGATGATTCCTGCTTAACTTGCTTCCAGCAAGTCCAGAAGGGGGTCTCCTTCATCCATCCCCTCCCCAGGACTACATACTGCAAACACCATGTCAGCCCTGTTAGCATATGG
The DNA here is from genome assembly GCA_016271365.2 of Neoceratodus forsteri. Classification (NCBI taxonomy): domain Eukaryota; kingdom Metazoa; phylum Chordata; order Ceratodontiformes; family Ceratodontidae; genus Neoceratodus; species Neoceratodus forsteri. The sequence continues at coordinate 362,531,671 of JADMNL010000023.1, read as the reverse complement.
CTTCTTGTTGATATGGTACATCCTTTCTGTCTGTCTTCTGTCAGGTAACTCTATAATATAGTTCACGTCATTTACCTCCCTAACTACTTTGTATGGTCCTGCCCACTAAGCCTGCAGCTTGTCTTTCCGGACCGGAATAAGGACCCTGATTTCCTGACCCACCATGTACGAGCGAGCTCTGGCTCTGCGGTCGTACCACACTTTTTGTTTTGTTGGGCAGCTGCCAGGTTTGCTCTGGGCTGTCCCAATAAGCTCCCTTCAGCCTTTCCTAAATCTAAGGGGTAATCCCACCTTAGGAGTTCCTGGGCGTGCTTGGCCCTGTCCCCTGGATCAAGTCTGGGGCCCCATGTGCCAGCATCCATATAAGAGCTCTAAGGGGAAAAATCCTGTTGACTCTTGGGGCACCTCCTGTATGCAAACAGGTGGGAAGGTATTTTCCCAGTCCTCCATGCTGTTCAGCAGCGCTTGGAGCATTGACTGGGTACTGTTAAATCTTTCCACAAGCCCATTGGCTTGCGGGTCATAAGGTGTTGTGCGCCTCTGCACCACCCCACACTTCTCCCACAAACATTTCACCAGGTCCGACATGAAAGAACCCCCTCGATTGGTGATAACTGCCTGCAGAAACCCAACACGGGAGAAAATCCCAAGTATGGCATCTGCCACTTTGTCCTCAGTGAGGATAGGGCGACTGCCTTGGGGTACCGAGTGGCATAATCCACCACAGTCAGGATGAATCTCTTTCCGGAGGAGCTGGGGGCATTTAAAGGCCCCACAATATCCATTCCCACCCACTGGAATGGCTCCTCCACCATGTGCAATGGAATTAGGGCGGATTGGGTTTTCTTGCCTGCCTTCTGTATTTCTTGGCTCCGGTGACCGGACCAGCAATACTCCTTCACCTGCTGGGTGAAGTTGGGCCAATAGAAAATCTGGGTCAACCGCTGCATAGTGCACGCGAGTCCCAGATGACCAGACAAGGGAAAATCATGTGCAGTGTTGAGCAACCACTCAATACTCAGGGGAATGGCTCTCCCTGCCTATCACCCCTCCACGTCTTCACAGCCTGAGTATACATCAGTCCATTTTCCCAATAAACTTTGTTTCTAGGGACATGGATATGTTGTTCATCCACACTTATTGGCAGGTTCCTTGCCGCTTTAAATCTTGCCGGAAGGTCTTCAAGCTGACTCCTCCCACCCACCCGGGTGGTAAAACTCTTGGCTCCACCCCATGCCGCCAGATCTTCCTTACTGCTTGGAAGCTCAGGTTCCCTCCTTAGCGCTCTGCGTTTTCAACTGGTTCCTGGAAATTTTGGTCTTCGAATTCAGTTGGAAGTTTTTGAAACTTCGATCTTCTTCTTCGCTGCGGCGATGGCTCATTTGTTTTCCGGCTCACGGAGGCGCCCGGCATATTCCTCCAGAAAAGACCTGCACTCCATGTGCGTTTACTGCCTTGACTTGGATCATGATCCTCAACTTTGCGATTTTTGTTGTGCCCTTTCGGTCAGCTCTCTGGAGGATCGTGGGGCTCGGGCGACCGGAAATTTTTCCCGCTCCGGAAGATTCCTCGGAGACTTCGTCGGGCAGTGTCTGGCGTGGTGGCCTCCGGCTGAGCAGCTCTCATCTTCCTTCCTCCGGGAGGCGTATGCCCTCCTCTTCCTCGGCCTGCACTTATCCCGCCTCCTGAGTTCTCCTCATGCAGCTTGCTCAAGGAGCTTCTCGCCAGTCCCTTTCCCTCGAGGAGAGGGAACCTGGTCTTTCCTCTCGGCCCAAGTCCAAGGAGTCGGTCTAAGTCCCTTTGTCGGCGCCGGAGGGAGTGGGAGAGTTCCCCCTTCCCTGCTGGTCAACGATAGACTTCGGTCGAGGATGCGGCTCTGACCGTTGGCCTCGCGGTGTCCCCGTCAGGTCAGCCGGCCAGGACAGCCGGCCAGGACTCCCGTCGACGTTGTCAAGTCTCTCGACCCGTCATCTGGGCTGTCTTCTGCTGGGCCATCTCGCCGCGGTTCCCCTGCGGAGGCTGAGGTTCTGCCTGTACCTCGAGAGCCCAGACTCTGCCCTTTCTTCGCAGCGAGGAGTGCGGGCGCTCCGCCTCCTTCCAGCCACCCTCGATTCCCCGAGATTCGGTCTTGGTCTGGCTCACCTTGGTCTCAGCTCACGCCACCTCGGCGCTCTCTGTCAGGCACCGAGTCAAGTGGCATTGTTGCTCGCCCCCTCCTCGATGAGGTAGCTTCGGCGTTGCTGGCATACGTTACTTATGAGTTTATGGCAGCAGCCGTCCCGGAATCAATCGACCGCAGTACTATTCTCCGGCTAGTGGCTGCCGCCCGGTCGGCCGCACGCAGCCGCCGAGGCAGTCGAGGTGCCCCTCCGGGCCGGGTTGTCGTCCGATCCCTGCTGCCCCACCGCCTCGTGGAACCCAGGCCGGGTCATGACCTGTCCTGCAGGTTATCTGTTCCCTCACTCCCGCCGCCCGGCGGACGAAGAGTGACTTTGTTCTCGGCAGCTTTACTGACCCCGAGCCTCGAAAGGGACTCTCTATGTTCCCAGCGGGAGGACCCAAGGTCTTCTCCAGAACATCCTGGATGACAGCCCATCGCCCTTATGGGTCTGCTCCAGCTCATCTCGAATTCACCGGATGCAGCTCGAGCCCGCTTCCAAACGGGCTCCTTACCCCCTACGGAGATTCTAGACCGAGGGGTTCACCTCGAGGCCCTTCCAGGTGGCTGAGGCACTAGGGCCCAGCTCTTGGAGCTCTGGCGGCGGCCTACTTCCCACCCTGCGCGACATCGGCCAGGATGGCCAGGAGGTACTGTTCCTGCCTGTGCTCTCTGCCCAAGCTTTGGACACACCCGGCTGAGGGGGTAGTTACCAACAATGTTTTCCAAATGTTCTGGAAACTCTAGGATGTGGATAGGCCCCTGACAAGGGTCCAAAGGATGGACTATGTCGGGCGCAAGGTTACGCCATGCCCTTCCTAGGCCTCCATCAGGCCGGCTCTGCAGCACTGATGGCATATTTCTCCCACGCCTTGGGCCCCTGGATGAGGTCCTCCTCATCTCCCAGTCAATCTGAGGACCACGGTCCAAGCGGGTCCGGGACCAGGGTAGGCTATGGTGAAACAGCAGCTCCAGACGGCTCCTGGATCTGGGCGACTCCGAGTTAGATTGGTGGCGGTCAGCGATGGCTATGCGCCGCAAGGCGTGGCTGAGGTTATCTTCCTTCTTGGAAACCCAGCACGAGTTGGCGACATCCCTTCTTGGGACTGACCTTTCGGCCTGGAGTGAGGGACACCTCCAGGGGTCCCAGAAGTCCGCTACTCCCGACTTGCTCAAACCCCGCCTGAGGGACAAGGGCAGCCGACAGCCTTTGCGTAAGCCCCTTTGCCACCCCCGGTTCCTGCGGCTCAACTGCCCAGCACTCGGGCCAGCAGGCATGCGCTGAGCAGCCTGACTCCATACCAGCTGCCTTCCTCCAAAGGAAGCAGGAGGAAAGGTCCCAGAGCCCTCGGCCTCTTCCTCCCTAAGCCTGCTCCAGTGATTCTGCCAGGCGCTGTTCCCACCCGCCGTCCCCTACTCGGGTTCCCCTGCGGGGTTGGCTCCACACTCCTCCACTTGGTCCGCTTCCTGGACTCTAAGGGTTGGAGGTGCAAAGGAAGTCCTGTTTCGGATTTAAGTAGCAGGTCCCACCCTCTCGAGCCGCTGCCCCACGGGATCTTGGGGTCCACAGCCCTTCGCTGGCCTGCTGAGCCAACTGCCTGGCCCACTAAATAGAGGTAATCAGGAAGGTTAGGATCCTCCTTGACCCTTGGTTCGTGTCCAGGTATCCCTGGTCTCATACGGACGGGGCTTACCCGATCTTCTGCATGCCTGGATGGTCTCTCTGGCTTAGATATTCCATCCTTCAACAGGCGTGTGCAGCTTCGGCCTTGGCCTCCAAGACATTTACTCCTCGTTCCGGTCCTGCTTCCGAGACCTCTTTCCCAGAGGGATCTCCTCAGATTGTTCCAGGCTTGGCTCTTCAGTCTCGGCCCAGCAGCTTTCATGGCATCGAGGGGCTGAGTGACCCCACCTGGATGGCTGGCCTGACTTCAACCCTTTCCAGGTGGAGGGGTCGATCCAGAGTTCTGGTGTCTCAGGCTGGTCTCCTGTTATCGGAGCCACATTGGAACCTCGTGCCTCAGCAGGTGATCCTTCTTCGACCAGGCTCAACTCTGAGTCCGAGCTCAGTTCATGGCGGACAGGGCTGAGGTTCTTCCCCTACCTGGTCAGGTCTGACGTCGGCACTGCGCCTGCTGGGACCTCCTGCTCCTCCTGGGCCTCGTGGTGGCCGCCCAGCGTGGTCTGTTTCATGCCCTTGGGACTGGCCAGCCAGCGTCACAGTGCTCGCTCCTCTCGGACCAGTTCGGTGATCATAGCACAGGAGTTAGGAACGCTGTCCTTCAGACCGTTCCAACTCTTGCAGGAGTACATCCTGTTTGTCCGCCCAATCGACGGGTCTCGCTCCCGACCGATGCTTCTCGGATGGGTTGGGGTGCCCATCAGTGGGAATACAGAGTGCTCCTTCTCTGTGTCCTCGGGAGTCCTGATGTTCTTCCCACCCGCTGAGCTCACAGCGGTCCACTCTTGCGCTTGTCTGGCTGGGCCTCCGCTTGTGCGGGTCCAGTGGTTTAAGTCCAGGCGGACACCACCCACCATGTGCTTCCTACCCCGGCCAGGCTCGGACTTAGCCCTTGCATCTTGTAAGGAGGTTCTCCGTATTGGGTCTTTCACACAGCGGGGAAGCGGTGTCCTAGCCATTCGATGGCAGGAGCCTCCAGCGCCCTGGCTGATGCCGTAAGCCGGACATAGGCTGCACTTCATGAGTGGTCTTCCCTGCTGGAGGTAGCACAGGATCTTCTCCCTCCTTCCCTCCAGGGAGAATACGAGGGCGAGACTGTCTCATGCCCACCCCCTCAGCAAGGTTTGCTGTAGGGGATGCCGCCGAGGCCGCGGATCCCGGGCCTCTTACACGCCTCTCTCCACTTCTGACCCACGGGCAAGGCAAGGAGGGACTAGGTGTGGCGAGTGGTAGCCCCAGACTGGTTCTGCCAGCTCTGTATCCAGCTCTCCTGTCTCAGCCCCAGGCTCCCGAGGCGTGCTTCCAGCCCACCGTCCTGATCTCTGCTTTTCAGGGAAGGTTTTCCATCTAGACCTTCAATCCTCACATTTAAAGGCCTGGGCCCCTGTGTGGCTAGGGGCCAGGCCTGGGGTCTTTCGGCAAGGTCCTCAACGTTTTCGAGGCGTCCTGCTGGGAGTCTGCCAAACATGCTCTCCTTCAAATGGTAGTTCTCCATTTGATGTTGGGACAGGGCCTGGGCCCCTCTCCCGTCTCTCGGCGAGCATTCCGGACCATCTGCGGTCCGTTCTTTTGAACCAGGGCTTCGGCCGACGACCCTTTAGGTGCTTCTGTCGGTCACCCCTGTCTTCCGGGCGCAGGCTGGAAGGCAGTCGGTGGCGCAGAATAGGTGGTCTGGTGCTTTTCTAGGCCTCGATCACACCTCCCCTTCGGGGAGAGTATCCCCAATTCTGTGGGATCTCCGCTGGTATGGGCTTAGCTCACGGGCAAGCCGTTCGAACCTTTGCACAGGTGCGAGTTCCCCCACATGTTGTGGAAGAACGCCTTCTTGGGGCTTCCCTGCCATCCAGAAGGAGGGGAGAGTTCCAGCGCCCTTTGAATCCCTCTATCTGGTCTTCCACAGGGACAGAGTTGTCCTGCGCCCACCCAGGTTCCTTCCGTTGGCGGTGGCGGAGTTTTTTCCCCTATCCGGGTATTGCCTCTGCCGGGGTTCATCCCCATTCACACCTCGGAGGCCGTATATAGGTTCCTTCGGTACCCTGTTTAAACGCTCGCCTACCCAGGGAGCGTAGGGCTGAAGTTCAGGAGAGGTTCGCCAGCTGTTTGTCATCTACGCTGAAGCCGCACCTGGCAGACCTGCAGCCAAGCGGACGATGAGTGGGTGGGTCACCTGCATAGGTCTCCGCTATAGGTGGGCGGGCATGGAGCCTCTCAGAGGGATAAGTGCTCATTTTACCCACCCTTCCGCTGCATCGGTGGCTGCTTCCGAGGATACTCCTGTTCAGGATATCCGCAGGGCTTCTACCTGTAAGCAGGCTTTACTGTTTCTCCTTCCACATCGACCTTGGGTCACGCCGGGATGTTGGTCGGGGCCTCAGTTCTCCAGTCTTTATATCCAAGTAGGGTGTGTGTGCCTTGCCTCCCTCCTCCCGGAGAACTGCTAGGAGTCTGCCAATAAGTGTGGATGAACAACATATCCATGTCCCTAGAAATACAGGTTACTCACCTGTAACAGGAGTTCTAGGAATGGTATATGTTGTTCATCCACACGACCCACCCAGCCTCCCCAGCTTCGACGCACAACCTGGCTTCCAGTGGGCTAGATCTGGCGCCATGGGCGGAGCCGAGGTTTTACCACCCGGGTGGGTGGGAGGAGCCAGCTTGAAGACCTTCCGGCAAGATTTAAAGCGGCAAGGAACCTGCCAATATGTGTGGATGAACAACATATACCATTCCTAGAACTCCTGTTACAGGTGAGTAACCTGTATTTACCGTCACCTCCCTGTGCTCTGTCAGAGTCCGCCCAAGCCCTCAGCTTCTCTAGACTAGGGTCACTTTTCTGAGCAGCGGCAAACTCCTTACACATTCCGAAGGCATGGGACAGGTCCCCTTCAGTCTCTTAACTAGGGTCCCTAGCACTAGCGTCAGGGCACTCAGTATCACTGTCATCCCTAACCCTCTGACAATGGGTCACCCTCCCTCTTCAGAGTAACCCTCCATAGCTGTGTGGTTAACTGCTACTGGGGAAATATCTACCCCCTTTTCATTAGTCTTCCTATCAGGAGATACATGCTGGGGAACCAGCCTCCCAGGGATTTCCACACTGGCTTCTGTGGGGTCCAGGGAACTGCAATTTCCCCTTCCCGCTTGGCTACGGGTAACTGCACACACCATCCCCTGTTTGAGATTGTTGCCAAGATTGACATCAGTTGCTAACATTTGGGCTACAGCCACCTGTTGCACGGTTCCCCCTGTTTCACCCAAGTCTAGGAGAACACTAGCGAGGGGCAATGTTTTCTCCTCACCAGTAAAGTCTTGTACAGTGACATATTTATTGGGTATAAGCTGATCACGCTCTACCATATCCCCTTTTACCAATGTCAGGGATGCCCCGGCGTCCCTTAACCCTTGTGCCTGTACACCATTCACTGTGACTGGGTGCATGTGTTCCCTCATGTTCACAGACATGCTACCAGGGACACACAACTCACTTCTTTCCCAGCCCTATGTTGTGTATTGCTTGCCCTTTTGGCACACTATCTGGCAATATGCCCAGTTTCTTTACAGACCCAACATTCGTTTCTTTTCTCAGATAAATCTTTTCTCTGAAACCTGGGGCTAACTGGTTTCGGTGGAGGCAGTGAGAGTTTTAGCTGCCCTGAAGGCACGCTTTTCCCATTCTGCGCTTCCACGCCTGCTCCATTCGCTCTCAGAGCAGGTCTAGCTTCTTCAGTTCATGTCGCCTGTGGCACTCACGCTCCTCACGGTCCGCCTCTTGCTGTTCACGGTCTGCTTCTCGCTCCCTCTTCTCCTCTGCAGCTTGTCTCTCTCGCTCTGCTTCTCTATGTCTTCGTGCTCCCTTCTCCTCTGCTGCTCATTTCTCTCGCTCAGCATCTCTCTGGAACTCCTGCTCCATTCTGCACAACTCAGTCTGCAGCCTGAGTGCTTCTGGCTCCAGAATGCTGGTGACCTTCCCCTGCTACTGTGGTCCTTCACTGGCACTGGCCCTGCTGTCATCCTCACCGGATCTGGACACTGCACTGGCCGCTAGCCCCTCCACGCTCAAGGTCTGGTCCTTTATAGTCACAGTCTGTGACTCGAAGCTCTGGACATCTGCTGCCATCAGGACATCCATGGGGTTCTGCTTGGTGGCTCTCCCCTCATACAGGACTCCTCTGTCCTTGCACAACTGCCTCAAGTAGTCTACAGTGTGCCCGCTGTAGTTGGAAGCCATCTTCTTCCCTAACTACGGCTACTCTGACTTGCACTTTAGAAAAAAAAATAAAACCAGTAGGAACTTCACTGTAAGCCAAATGATACAGTTCTGTTTCCTTATTAAAAAAAAAATCACTACCCCATTTTTTGCAAGTGAGCTGTACAGTATTAAGCTGACACACTACCGACTTGGAACCGTATTTTTCTCCTTACTAAAAGAACGACCCAGTCTCCACATTGGCAGGAATTTTCCTGGCGAATTAAAGTCTGATATTTCTTAACTCCGCAGTTAACCAGTAGAAGGTTCCTGGAGACCCCGACACATTGTTGGAGGGGATGTGGTGTCGTAAACGCAGATCACCTACATGTTTTCTGGGCCTGTGGGATCCTCCAGACTTTCTGAATGATATCACTAAAGCAGTTCGGAGATCTTTTAGGCCGGGACATACTGGACTGGCCTCGATGATCCTGGGTCTCCCACAAAAAGTTGGAGGGTGTGGACTCCATATATCTTTGGGCAATCTTGATAACTGCAGCACATAAAGCCATCACGAAACGGTGGTTTTCTCCCAACCCACCCACCATTTCTGAATGGATAAAAATAACCATCTCCATTGCAGACCTCGAAGAGCTAACTTACAAAATTAACAAGCTCCATACTTACCTGAGAAGATGGACAAGATGGGAAATGTGGTGCAAGACCAGAGAAATAACTGACTCATGACCACTACTCAATGAAAGAACGAGAATAATATGAACCATTAACAGTAGAGAGAATAAGCGGAGAAGGGGTAATTGTAGCTGAGCTTTGATAACTGGGCTGTGGTCCCACATAATAGCAGAGAGCGGTAAACGAATGTAAGTGACTACAGAGATGAGGGTCTTTGCTAATTAAGGCAGGCCTCACTTAAGGCTTTAAGAACATTGTAATTAAGATAATTGAATAGAACAATGACTGAATGAAATAAGTTGTTTTATGAAGAGTCAGCTGTGTAAATTAAGTAATGCTGAGAAAATAATGTACCTGAAAGATGATGATAAACTTGAATTTAAAAAAAAAGCTGACACACTGAACAGTTAAAGCGTGTGTTACCGAATTTATCCACACCGCTGCCAACCAATATCTCTCAAACGCACTCAGCAGGTCAGGCCCTCTGCTCCCACAGTGCCAACCTCCGAGTGCAGTATTGTGAACAGGTAACAGACAGGGTAACCCTCCTGTCTGCTTGTGGAGTCGAATCACCTTTGGTCTCAAGTTCTGCTGAGTTCAAACTGTAGACCTTATGCTGCTTACCCAAATGTACAGGCTCAGATAATCTGCTCTTTGGGGTTAGATATTTTGTCAAGGGCACCTAACCAGGATCCAAAATGAACCCTTAAACTCTGTAAAAGACCTTGGGTATATTCTTGCCTTTTTCCCAGTTTAGTAACACCATCAAGCTTATGAACAGTTTGTCAGTCTTCACCTTCAGTATGTCACCTGCGAAAAGAACTTGGAAGACCCAGGCGGTGTCTTTCAAATGAAAGGTGTACTTAAAAATGGATAAAAATATGTTAAATTTAAACACAGAACACTATATCTTAAAGCATACGATCACATAAAAGAAAATAAAGAAAACGACTAACTCCTACCAACATACAGTTATACTTTTTCTATCTAATGTATTACCTCTTTACAGTGCATAAGTTAGATGTGGTTTCTTAAGAGCCCAAAAAGAAATGTCACTCAGTTGAAACCCAGAATACAGTTTAAACTCTGCTTCCACCCCTTTTAAGATGCCATCTAACTCCTCCTTTTAGAATATAAAAAAATATGCAAACAATGATCTTCCTGTCAGGAGATATTTTAAATACTATGACTTCAGCAAAAACTAATTGCCCAATATAACTTCTTAATTAACATCCCCTCTTTGATCTCGAGCAGTTCCTCTTCCCAGGGCACATCAAAGGATTTTTATGACTTTTCACACCTTGGTATAAAAATGTTTTTTCCTGTAAAACGTCATAAAAGTTTACGATCCCTATATCCTGGCAGCTGGGTCAGTTCTAATTACAGGAGACCCTTAATTAAGTCTCTGTAGTCTTTTAATTACCTCCTGGTTTCAGGTCAGTTGACTGTAACTGAAACCTGGGAGGGGGGCACTCATGGCAGCACTGACAATCACACACTATATTTTTAGTAAAAAGTAAAAGTAAAAATGTATTTTTTATGTGCTTTTCAGTGCCAAAGCGCTGTACAAATAGAAGCAATTAAAATACATACATATAACACAAACAATAATAACAATATAATCACAGTAAAATCACTCTCCATATGCCTTTTGAAATAGATAAGTTTTTAATTCTAACTTAAAACTCTTAACGGTCAGGCAGCTTCGTATCCGACGCGGTAGAGAATTCCACAAGGTAGAAGCAGCGTAAGAAAATGCCTGTGCTCCAGAAGTTTTTAAACGAACCCTGGGAACCTCTAGCAATCCCTCGTCGGCGGAGCGGAGCGAGCGAGAGGGACAGTAGGGAATAAGGAGATCTTGAAGATACCGCGGTCCCTGTTCGTGTAGGGCTTTATAGGTCAGTAACCCGACCTTTAAGGTGATCCGCCACTGAACCGGCAGCCAGTGCAGTTCGTGCAGCACAGGCGTAATATGACTTCTCATAGATGTCCCAGTCAAAAGCCTGGCTGCTGCGTTCTGCACCAGCTGCAAGCGGCGGATATCAACCCCAGTAGCCCTAGGTACAGGGCATTGCAGTAATCAAGGCGGAAGTAACAAAGGCATGGACCAATGTCGGAAGGTCAGCGGAGGAACTAGGTGTTTCACCCGAGTGATATTCCTAAGATGGTAAAGGAGGATTTGACAAGCAGATGACACCTGAGATTTCAGGTCAAACCATTGTCAATAATAGCATGAGTTACGCACCTGGTCTGAGGTTGAGAGCTGGGCACCATCGATCCATACGCCGAAGGAAGCCCAGCCCCACAATCCGCCTTCATGGCTGACCTGGGTCCACCACCACCACCTCAGTCTTATCCGGGTTTAACCTTAGCCAGCTGGCACTCATCCAATCCTTGATCTCGGATAGACAGCTGTTAAGTATAGAGACTGCATCTTCCTGTCCGGGACTAAAAGACAAATACAGCTGGGTGTCATCTGCATAGCAGTGAAAACCCAGGCTGTATTGCCTAATAATGTCTCCCAATGGCAGCATATAGACAGCGAACAACATGGATGCTAGAATGGAGCCCTGCGGAACCCCACAGGGCAGGAGGACGGTATCAGAGGAATAAATTCTGGTGATAACCCTCTGTCTCCGCCCCATGAGAAAAGATTGAAACCATTGCAGAACTGTGCCAGACAGTCCGCAATAGAGCCGCAGGCGTTCCAGAAGCACACCATGGTCCACAGTGTCGAATGCTGCAGAGAGATCAAGAAGGACTAGAATAGGACGAGCCTTTCGATCTCTCGCTATCAGGAGATCATTTAGAACCCGGACAAGGGCAGTCTCAGTACTATGTCTTTTCCTAAATCCTGACTGAAGAGTATCATAGATATTGTGATTTGTAATATGGTCATCCAGTTGCAGTGCAACCACCTTTTCAATAACCTTGCCCAAAAAGGGCAGGTTAGAGACAGGTCTATAGTTAGCTGGGCAGTTCGGGTTCAATGAAGGTTTTTTTTAGGAGTGGTCGAACGACCACCTTCTTTAAGGGATCAGGAAAGATCCCCTGCTCCAGAGATTTCCAAACAATTTCAGCAATGGTCGGACAGATAGTATCTACGCAACTTAATAATAGAGGCGTAGGGCCCAGATCCAAACTACAGCTGGTTGGACGTACAGTCTGGACAATCCTCACAATATCCATGAATTCTGGCTTACCAAAGTCAAACCAGGTGACACAGGTGTTTGTTTTCCCCTGCCGATCACTGCAAACCCTTGAAGAGTGAGCCTGGCCAATATCCGACCTAATGCAGGCAATCTTATCAGCAAAAAAACGAGCAAGCTCATCACACTTTATTTGTGAAAAATCTCTTCCAGACTGTAGACAGAGTGGATTGCACAGTCTGTCAGCTGTCCGAAAGAGTTGAGCTGGTCGGTTCCGCGCAGCAGCAATCTCCCTGGACAGGAATTCTGCCTTCTTACGGGTTATTGCCGATTGATAGATAACATAATGATCCATCAATCTAAATTTGTCAGCATCCAAGCAAGATTTCCGCCAGGCCCTCTCTAGCCTTCGCCCCACTTTCCTCAGCACCTTCAAAGACTCATCAAACCATGGAGTCTTTGGGCGCTGAGTGAGTGGGCAAACAAGAACAGGAGCAATTTTTATATTACAAATATCATAGAACAGTCATAACCAGAGTAGGATCGCATTGAAAACAGCTGCTCGGAAATAAGTCAGTCAGGGAAGTTCAAACAACATGAAGTCTTGCTGTAGTCTGAGTATATGCAGTTAGCCCCAGCATTGGAACTGCTCCGGAGAGCAAAGGGTCAACTCTATGCCAAGGCATAGAATGCTGAGCTTGAGCTCGGTTTTCAAACCTCTGCCCCTGGTACTTCTCAGTGTAACCGTTAGATTCTTTACTTCGCCTAACTTTGAAGTCGCTCTGGAGATTGTCTCCTTCAGTTCAGTTTAAGTAAAAATCGGTCAGTTTTCAACCACTTTTCTTATTATATTTGGCATTCAGATCTCTGTCTGTGGTACAGTAAGTGTAGGTAGAGTTTTGTTAGTAGAAATTGTTTTTTGTTCAGTTTTCTCCTGGTCGGTCCAGTTGGGAACCGAAACAAATTCTGTGTTGATTTTTTTTCTTGTGTTCTGTTCTATAAATTGTGGTTTCCGAACCTATCGGATCCTAACAAAAATGACAGTTTTCTTCGTTCTTTTTAACCGACCCATGACACGATTGGAACTGATAGGTCTTGTAGTAACTGGCTTAAATGCTGTTAAGGGTAACCTTTACTATTCCAGCATGTCTGAGAAACCCGAAAAGAAAACCAGTCCCACTGGGTTTCAGCACTGCACCGAGTATGGGGAGGCCTTTGCTAAGGCCGATCCCCACTACATCTGTGTTTATTGTCTGGGAGTTTGACCACCTCAAAGAAGACTGCCAAATATGCTGAAACTTTCCCAAAGCCACTTTGGATAAACGTTTAAGTAGGTTGATGGAAGGGGAGTCCGAGAAGTCTGCTGATCCGGATGGCCAGTCTGGTTCGATTCCGACCGAACCTGAGGGGATGCCCACTGACCTGGGCGATACCTCCTCGGGCAAAAGGAGAGCCGACTCTGTGGAGTCTATTCCATCTAAGAGAAAGTACAAGTCAGCCGGTTTGGATCCCGGTTCCCATGTTCTGACCACTGAAGAAATGGCTAAGGCGACTACTGTTGTTCAATCACTTTGCCTGGTTCCGACCGAACCGACTCATATGATCGGTTCGGTCGGAAACTATTTCTTCTGAAATTGATCCTGAAGTATTTTATGAGGGCGATTGGGAAGGAGAAGAAGACTATGAAGAAGAGGAAGTCCTAGATGAGCAAGTAGAGCCTGACATCTCCCCAGACAGGCCTTCTAATGTGTCTCCTCCCAGACTTTTGAGTCCCCCTCCCATTTCTTGTTCTACAAGAAAGTGGCTGATGCTCTTCAGCTTCCAGTGGAAGAGGCTGAACAGGATCAGGAGGAACCTGACTATGTTGAAATGATGGATGTCCCAGAGTCAAAAAGAGTGCCTATCCCTTTGCATAAATCCCTGGGTAAACGGACACAAAAAATTCTGCAGTTTGCAACATCTGTACCTCCTTAGGATAAAAGGATGGACAGGAGGTATACCTCGTCAGGTCCTAGGATGGAATTCCTCACAAATCATTGCAACCATGTTGGGGTAGTACAAGCATCAGCCTGTGACAAGGCTAACATTCCCCTGGCATCTCACCCCCCAGATAAGGATTCCAGGAAAGTGGATGCCATGGCCAAGAAACAGTACGTAACATCCTCTTTGGGACTCAGGCAAGCTAATTACAGGGCATATACAGCCAGATACCAGAAATCTATGTGGGATACGGTTCTGGAGCTGGCTAAGAATGCCCCTCCCCAGCTGGCCAAGGAGCTGGAGCAGGTAGCTGTGGATGGTATTGAGCCATCCAAAGTCCAATTCCATGCTGCTGTGGACTCGAATGATGTGCATTCCAGGGTCGTGGCTACATCTGTCTCTATGAGGAAATTTGCTCTGCTGAGATGTACCAGTCTGTCACAGGATACCCAGACTAAGGCCATGGATTTTCCTGTTACTGGTAACTCTCAGTTTGGGGAGCAAATGGAGACTTACATGAAAAAGATGGATGATTACAGGACCACCTACAGGAGTGCTGCAGTCAGAGAAGCAGGTCACTCCTCAAAAGCAGCGATCTAGGGCTGGCAGGGGCAGGCCTTTTCACAGGCCTTTTTACCAAGCCCAGGCCTCCTCTTCTTTCCAGCAGAGGGTGTTATTTAGGAGAAGAGGCGGAAGGGGGATGACTAGGACTCCATCCTCCACTCAGTCCAAGCCCCCTGCCAAACAGACACCCTGAGGTGTCAGTCAGGGTCACCTCCTCAGTTCCAGTAGGGGGCAGGCTGGCTCACTATTTCCAGGCTTGGAAGTCCATCATTTCAGACAAATGGGTCCTGGAAGTAGTGAGCCAGGGACTTGCTCTGTTTCAAAATGTTCTCAAAAATGAGAGCAAAGTCCTTCAGTCCTCCCTCTCCCTTGGAGACAAAGGCCTTAGAGGCAGAAGTCTCCTCTCTACTACTTCTGCAAGCAGTAGAGAAGGTACCTCATTGTCACAGGGGAAAAGGACTGTATTCCAGATACCGCCTTACCCCCAAAAGAGACAGTGGAGTAGCGACCCATCCTAGATTTGATACCTAAACAAACATATACTGAAGCCAGAGTTCAAAATGGTGACTCTGGGAATAATTCTTCCCTCTCTGAGACCAGGAGACTGGCTTGCCTTCCTGGATCTCAAGGATGCCTATTTCCACATACCTGTCAGACATTCCCACAGAAAGTACCTTGGGTTCGAGTTACCCTCAGGTCATTACCAGTTCAGAGCAATGCCTTTCGGACTAACATCTGCTCCAAGGGTGTTCACCAAGTGTCTGGCAGTAGTGGTGGCCTTTCTCAGGAGACGAGGAATCTTGCTATTCCCCTATCTGGACGACTGGCTCATAGTGGGTCAGTCTTCAGACCAAGTCAAGTCAGCTCTAGAGGTCACTCAAAAGCTTCTGGACTCCTTAGGATTCATTCTGAACCTAGAAAAGTCTATTCTGGAACCAGCTCAGCTTCTCACATTTATAGGGGTGGAACTGGACACGGTCCAGGCAAAGGCGCTCCTTTCTCTTTCAAGGGTACAATCCCTCATCACCCTGGCTCCCTCTTTTCGTCCACTAGTGTCTCGACCAGCCAGGCACTTCTTACAGTTGCTAGGCCACATGGCAGCTTCCACTGCAGTAATGCAAGGGGCAAGATTTCAGATGAGAGAGATTCAGTTTCATCTAAAATCTTTCTGTTCTCAGAAAAAAGACTCTCTCTCCAAGTTAGTTCTAGTGTCTCAAACTCTGGTTCAGGCTCTCCATTGGTGGCTGGAGGAGGACAATCTAAGCCAAGGTGTCCCTTTTCTCAGTCAGGCTGCAACAGTGATTCTCACCACAGATGCCTCCCTACTGGGATGGGGAGCCCATCTGGACCAGCTCATTGCTCAGGGAACATGGTCTCATCAGGATTCTGTTCTACACATAAATCTTCTTGAACTAAGGCCTGTTTTTCTAGCACTTAAGACATTCTCTAACACAATTCAGGGGAAAGTGGTGCCAATCAGGACAGACAACACCACAACCATGTGGTACATCAACAAGCAGGGGGGCACGCGATCCTTGGCCTTGTGCACAGAAGCCATAAAAATATGGTCACTAGCTTATTCCCTTCAGGCTTCCCTGATAGCCGTGCATCTCCCAGGGAAGGACAGCGTACTGGCAGATGCTCTCAGCAGGATTTCTCAAGGTCACCACGAATGGGCCCTGAATACTCTGGTTCTTCAGGTCAGCTTCAAAAGGTGGGGCACTCCAGAGATGGGCCTCTTTGCAGCCCTGGAGAATCACTAACTTCCTCTATTCTGCTACAGACCCCATCTTCTGGGGTCTGTTCCTGAAGATGCTCTCCTGTTGAATTGGACGAGCAAGTTTCTGTGTGCTTTTCCTCTGATATTCAGAGTTCTGGTCAAGATCAGATCTCAGCCTTGCACAGTGATTCTAGTGGCTCCAGACTGGGCCAGACAGCCATGGTACCCCTACTATTGTCAATGTCAGTGACAATACCACTTTGTCTTCCCAGACAGTACAATCTCCTCACCTTTTCGCAGGGGAGGATACTGTATCCCAACCTTCAGACTCAAAGCTTGGCTCATGAGGAGCTAGAATATGCAATCCTGCATCTTTCCCAATCAATCTTGGACATTCTTAAGTATAGTAGAAAACCTTCTACTAGAAAAACTTACAATTCCAAATGAAGATTATGCTTCTGGTGTTCTCAGAGGCATATTCAGCCAGATTTAGCTGACATTGCCACTGCTTTGGACTATTTGGTGCATCTTAACAGTTTAGGCCTCAGGCCTACCACTCTCAAAGTATATTTGACAGCCATCTCTGCCTTCCTTTCAGCTGGGAAAGGGCTCTTCCCTAGCCTCTCATCCAGTTTTCAAGAAATTTTTCAAAGGTGTGGTACATGTCAATCCTCCTTTTAGGGAGCATACTCCTGTTTGGAATCTGAATATCTGCATTGCACAGCTTATGCAGCCGCCCTTTGAACCGTTATCTTCAGCTGAGCTAAAATACTTGACTTGGAAAACTGTGTTCCTGGTAGCCATTACCTCTGCCAGGAGAATCTGTGAATTACAGGCTTTATCAGTGGAGTCTGACTTCATTTCACAGGGATAAGGTGGTCCTTCGAACCAACAGAAAGTTTCTTCCCAAGGTGGTATCAAATTTTCATTTGAATTAGTCTGTCAATGCCTGTATTTTTCACTGACCATTCTTCCTCTGGGGAGAGAAGACTACACAGTCTTGATGTAAAGAGGGCCCTTAGTTATTATATAGAACACACTAAGGCCCATAGAAATGACTGTTCACAGCTGTTTCTCACTTATAGAGAAGTGGAAAAAGGTAAATCTGCTACTAAAAGAGCTATTGCCAGGTGGATTGTCTCCTGTATCCAGTTCTGCTATTCAGTGTTAGGAATAGAGCCACCTTCAGGCCTCAGGGCTCACTCCACCAGAGGTACAGTTGCTTCGGGCGCAACAGCTGGAGACATACCCTTAGTGGAAATCTGTAAAGCAGCCACCTGGAAAACTGTTCACACATTTACCAAGCATTTGGGGAGGCAGTATAGCGCAGTGGTTTAAGGCTCTGAGCTGCAAGTCTGGAGACCTGGGTTTGAATCTCACAGCCCCCACTTGCATACTGTGTGACCCTGAACAAGTCACTTAACTTCCCTGTGCTCCCAGGTTGCACCTGTAAACAAGCTTTCAGCTTTGTGTGCCACTCCTGGTTAAATAATTGGATAATAATAATAATAATAATAATAAAGCATTACTCTCTTGACATCCAGTCAAGAAGTGATGCTAGGTTTGGCACAGCAGTGCTGCAGATCCTGTTCCCAAAATAGGTTCTTTAATTCCCTCCTCCAAAGGGGTACTGCTTGGTAGTCTGCATATAGTCGGAATACAGCAAGACTCCATTAGAAGAAATAACATTACTATAGTGAGTAATTTTTTTTCTTTAGCCCCCCCCTTTGGTAAAGGCAGGTGGACTAATTTCCATCTGATTCGTGGTCTCCTCCGTTCCAAACAAATCTTGAGAAGATCTTATTCCAGGATGTAAAATAGAATTGGGATGGTGTAAAGGGAAGTGTCTGAATATAAATAGAAGTGTTGAGTAAAATATTCATCCAAAAATTAAGTGTAGTTGAGGCCACTTTTGTAGATTTTGTTCAATATTTTGTATTAATAGTTCAAAATTGACTTGTAAGCTATGAAGGTTTTGAGGTATGTTAATACCAAGATATTTGATTTTGGTTTTCTGCCGTCTCAGGTGGAAGGTGGACTTCAGAGTCTGCAAGTAGGTAAAGTTTAATGTAAGGACCTCTGTTTTAGGCATGTTGAATTTAAACCCAGATATTTCTCCAAATTTTAATAATATGGACCATACCGCAGGAATAGATTTTTTTTTGGGTCTAATAATGTCAGAAACATGTCAGCGTATGACCGCTTAAGAATTTCCCCTCCCAAGCGGATACCCTCCACTTCCTGTGCCTTCCGCATCGCTATGGCCAGAGGTTCAGTATTTTATTGTTTTTCGTTTTTTGTTGACCGGGAAGGACTAGACAGTTTTTTGCCAATTTTCAGCCTCGTCCCGGGGGGATACAGATGGATGCCAACTGAAATTGAACTAGATTTTAAGTTGGTGGTGGTATTTTTTTTTTTATTTTTTTTGTGAATGGGGGGAAATTTGGCCAGGACACCGGGGAAATTCCCCTACTGTAATAGTTTTTCGATGTGGTGTGTGTTTGTATTAATTATGGGCTCTTTTTTTTTCTTTTTCATTGGATGTATGATCTTCTGTTTTGTTTTTGGAGTGTAACTTTAATAAAAAAATGTCCCCTACTCTTTTCAAGAAGTGCCATGGATCTTTAACATCCACCTGAACTACCACCAGAACAGGCAGATGGGACCTCGGTTTAACGTCTCATCCGAAAGACGGCACCTCAGTAGTGCAGCACCCCCTCATTCTGCATGACAGTGTCAGTATTAGGATTTAACCCAAGTGCCTGGAGTGGGGATAGAACCCACAGCCTTCTGATCTTCTGGCCTCAGAGGCGAGTGTGCAACCTGCTGAGTCACTGAGAATATAGATAGTGAAGCGTAGAAGGGATAAGGGGCACCCCTGCCTAGTACCACTTATCAAAAGTATTGAGGTTGAGACTGAGCCTTTAACTCTAATGTAGGCCCTTGGGAAGGAGTAACTATTCTGAAGCCAGGTCTGGAGCTCTTCATGAAACCCAAACGCCTGCAGCGTGAACCATAAGAATTTCCAGTTCACTCTGTTAAATGCTTTGTCAGCATCAAGGCTAAGCAAGACTACAGGAACAGAACGCTGAATGATGTAATCCATTAAATGAGTGGTGCACCTGATATTATCCATAGTTTGCTGATGGTAAATAAACCCAGATTGATCTAGGTTTATAATGGAGGGGATGATCCCTTTAAGCCGATGCACCCACACTGACATGTATAGTTTATAATCCATGTTTAGAATAGAAATAGGTCTGTATGAATGAGAGCACTTAGGGTCCCAACCTGTCTTCAGAATAGCAGATAGAATGGCGTAAGACCTTTGGGGGGGGGGGCATCTTGAACCACTCCATGAGTGGAGAGAAGATGGGGAATGAGAGGTTTGGCAGATGCCTTGTACTACTCTATGGATAGCCATCTGGTCCAGGGTGCATTTTTATTATCTTTGATGGATCAGTAATGACTTTTATAGTGATTTTTGATGACCTGTATGTCATTGAAGGAACTGTTAAAACTGTTCTAGTATTGTGAGTGTGGATAGAAGGTCTACACCACCGACTCCCACAACATCTGTGTCTGCTGCCTGGGCCTGGACCACAACATGAAAGCCTGCAGAATTTGCCTTGGCTTTAATTCTGAGGCCAGGCAACTCCATAAAGGGGCCCTAGAAAATCACCTCCTAGAGCAAAAAGTAGCTAGGATGGAGAAGGAGCTCTAACAGAAGAGTACAGCCGCGTCTTCAGCCCATTTGACTGAGTCCAGGTTATCTAGATCCCAGGGCAAGACATCAGGAGGTAACAAACACAAGCAGCGGGACTAGGAGAGAGCTTCCCCACTTCCAGGTCATGTGCCACACCCCCCACCCCCACCCCAAAGCAGATACGGCGGTGATACCGTTTCTTCCCCCCCTTCCCCTAGAGCCATCAACATGTAGGCACTACTGGCCTAGTACAGCTGGTGCGTCAGTGTTGGGGACTCTGCTCCCCCTGTCTACTCCTCTAGTTGCATCCATTGACTGTACGGTCACTGACACTGTGATAATACTGTCATCTTTCTCAGATAGATTAGACGTCTGCTACCTGGCCTTCCAGTTCCAGAGGTCTATCCATTGGGTCTATTACTAAGCCCCCATTGATGTCACAAGGTGTATACCCTTGCCACAACCACCACCTAAGGTGCTGCCAATGTCACCGGCCCACTCCTTTATCCCTGTCAATCCACTTAACGTTGAATATGAATATACTCCTGACTTAATAATGTAGGATGAAGACGAGGAGGCTGAGGACTATGCTGAAAGCCCCTATGACCAGGGCACTGGCTCCACAGTGTCCACTTGCAGTGAGGACTCTGATTAGCACACCAAGGTCCCCTCCAGAGGATCCCACTTTCCTCACCATGATGTAGCAGTTGCAAGCTGCCATGGGCTTTGATCTGTAGGAACAGGACACTACTAAGAAAAATGTTATTGAGTTCCTGGAGTTGCCAGAATCTTCCTGCATTTGTGGTGCCACCTCTGTTCTCTGCTTTTGAAGATGCCACCTTTGCTGCCTGGTACAGGCCAAATAATATTCCAGCTGTATCCAGGAAAGCAGATAAAATGTACGTGGCCCCTTCCAGGAAGTCATTTTATACCACCCAGCCTAAGGCAAACTCGTGGTCATTAATGCTGCCCATGATGGGTCTAGGACATAAGAACCAGAGCTCCCTTCCTCTTGATGGAGTCCAGGAGGTTGGATGTTTTAGGCAAAAGGACTCTTGTCTCAGTATCATTGGCCCTTTGTATTACTAACTACCAGTCCCACATGATGAAGTACCAGTATACCCTCTGGAGCAAGACGAAGGCAGCTGCACAAGCCTTGCCAGAAGGTAACCTAAAACACGAGCTTTTCAAAGGCATTACTGCTGTGGATGATGTAGGCAAGCATTTGTTCTGCACAGCCTATGATGTCTTGGATGCTTCTTCAGGGCTGCGGCCTCTGGCATCCATCTCATGAGATATTCTTGGCTTAGCGTGGCAAGGCTGTTTGGTTCTGTGGTCCAAGATATTCTATGAGCTCCTCAGGCAGAACCCTGAAGTCTGTACATTCCCTCTACCATACCCTGCCTAGGGGTATGAGCAGGGGTCCTTTTCATCCGGTTGGTGTCTGAAGGCACCCAGCAGCCAGACAGCAGGGCAGGGGTTATGGAGCAAGAGCCTTGCCAGCCCCAGTACCACCCCAGGTGCCCATTCAAAAGCCCCTAGAGGTTGTGGCACAGGGGAGCTGACCCAACTGGCTCTGCCTGACTCCTTGTACACCCCCCGACCACCTTTACCTCCAGGGGGGGTTGTAGGTGGTTGCCTCTCCTCCACTTAAACTAGTGGGAGCAAGTGACTACAGAGTCATGGGTTCTGGAAATCATAGAACAGGGCTATGCTAAACATACTTCCTGGTCATCTGCCACTACTGACCCACTAGGCTCCAGAATTCCTACCTCTGCTTCTGGAGGAAGTTCAGACTTTGCTACAAAAGAGGGCCATAGAACCTGTGCCCTTAAAGCAAAGGTGCGTGGGTTTTTCCTTTCGGTACTTCCTAGTCCCAAAGTGGACAGGAGACCTGCAGGTATCCTGGATTTCGGGGAGCTGAACTTCCTCATAGAGTACAAGAAGTTCAGAATGGTCGCCCTGCAAGGCCTGCTCCCACTCTGCAGGCAAGGGTTTGGATATGTTCTCTCAATATAAAGGATGCTTACTTCCATATCAAAATCTGGAAGCCTCATAGAAAAGACTTGAGGTTCCTGTTTCAAGGGAAACATTAACAATTCAGAGTGTTGCCCTTTGTCTTGTCTTCTGCACCACTGGTCTTTACCAAATGCTTGGCAGTAGTTTGTTTATTTCGTTTTTGTTGACTGGGTAAGGGCACTAGACAAATTCTGCCTATTTTCAGGCATGACCTGGGGAAGGGAATACAGATGAATGCCAACTAACTTTAAACCAGATTAAGCTGTTGGTGGTATTTTAGTGGCAGCAGCCCTTCACAGGGAATGCGTTTTTCCCTTACCTGGATAACTAGCTATTGAAAACCCATTCCAGGGATCAGAGGGTTCTGATGAAGCTCCAGATGGAAAGGGGGGCCACGATGATCCTCATAGTCCTCCTCTGGCATAGTCAGATCTGTTTCCCCTTAATGCAGCAGCTGATGGTGGAACCTCCAGTACCTCTTCCTCTCTGCACCAGCTTGCTGTCCCAGAACCAGGGCATCCTGGTCCATCTGGAGCTCAGATCCCTGCATCGTCTCGCCTGGCTGCTGAGGACATAGCCATGACTCGGTTCAGTGTGTCACCCAATGTGGCTGATGTCCTAGTGGCAGCTAGGAAGGCTTCCACTAGGGCCATTTATTCTTGTGTAATTGCTGTCCCTTTCAGACTCCAGTCTGAAATACTCCTCTTTTCGGGTGCACATGTCTGTCGTCTCTGCCTTACATGTGCCTATTGATGGCAGTGCAGTGGCACAACTGGAGGTGTCCCACAACAGGTTTTGTTGTTTTAATTTGTTTTTTTATTAAAGGAAAATTGAGGCAACACATTCATTCAAGTAAAGTGTAATTTACAATTATGACAGTTATGAACAATAAAATATTATGGAGCATTTGGCTCAGTAGTTGACAATCTTTAAAAAGATTACGCAGTCCCATGGTAGTCCATATAAAATATTAATAATTTTGCTGATGTTTATTTCCTCAGAATGGCTTATCTGACCCCCTCCAAAGCCTACTGTCAGTAAATATAAAATAACAGCCCCTTAAGGCACACATTCTGGATCAATTTCTAATAAATACTGGGTCCACCTCTGCCATTTAGTTTGGCAGATAGTTAATGTGTCATGAACAACTGCTGTTATACATGTCATTTGGTATATACCCGAGACTATTTGCCTCCACTCTTAATACTGAAGGAATGACAGTCATCCATTTGCGGGTAACAGCCTTTTTGGCTGCAACCAAATATATAGGTAAGAGGGTTTTATACCGGGGGAGATTGGTTCGGATAAATGGGATAAAGGATTATCTCTGCAGTGAGCTCTATTGGCTCTTCCAAACAATACATTAAGGCCAACTGAAGGTAGCACCAAAATGGCATTAATCAGGGGCATTTCCAGAAGATATGCCCTGAATCTGCTAATTTACATTTACAGTCTCTCCAGCAATAGCCGTAATTATTGGGAAGATATTTCACCAAAATTGCGGGTGAACGGAAATACTGATTTCTGCACTTCCAAGCAGATTTCCGCCATAAGTGGGATGAAGTAGTCCCATACAGTTTTGAGAGGCATTCTTTTACTTGAAACCTCCTGTTTGCAATCCAGTCTCACCTTGGGGCTTGAATTTTGTGTTGGAAAAACTTTCGCTCCTTTTGAGCCGGCTGCGACATTCCAGCTACGCTTTCTGTCATGGAAAGGAAAGTGTTATTTCTAGAGACGTGGATAGAATGTACTATCCACACGATCTGGCAGTGCCTTTCCCCTTTGAGATTCCACCGGAATATCTTCAAGCTGGGCTCCTCCCACCCACCTAGGTGGTAACTCCCTCGGCTCCGCCCCGTGACCTCAGGCCTTCCTTTTTGCAGGAAGAAGCAGGTTCCCTCCTTAACGCTGTCATGCTGAATAGGCCCTTTGTTGTAAAATCTTTTGAATTTCCTTCAGACTTAGTAAACAGACTTTATCAGGCTCATTCTTCATTGACCATGATGGATGAGGACAAGCCCACTCCAGGGTTCCGGAGATGCAGAAGATGTCCCGAACAGATTCGCACACTGCGTGCATGTACTGCCTACGCCACAAGCATGATCCCCAGGCCTGTGACATCTGTTGTACATTTCATCCTTCCATTCCCGAGAACCACCGCACCCACTTAACTTTGGGCCATCCAAACGAATGGCACCCGCCAGTCAAATGTAAGGACGTCCACTGGGTGGTATCCGTGGCTGCGGGGTCCACCGAACATCTAGTGGCTTTCGAGGAGGCGGCAGCCCAGGCCTTTGCTCAGACCTCCTCGCATTGGCCGTTTTGCTGCTCTCTCTGGGCGTTTAAGGACTTGTGCCAGGATCTTCCAACTCGTGGCCAGGGCCTCTCCTCGGCACACAAGTCCAAGCCTAAAACAGAGGCCAAAAAACGGTCTCAATGTCGGTCATGGAATCTTGAATGCTTTCGTGCTTCCAATTCCCGCACTTCATCAGATCTCACTTTGGTCGAATCTTCGACCCAGGCCACTGGCTTCATGGTAACCCCTTCAGGCTAGTTGGCAGAGACGCTGGTCAGTTTTCCAGCCGAGATCTTTCTCAAGCCGGTCGACCAGTTGTCGAATAAGGAGACTGATACTTCCTTGTCCAGGACTCCAGTCCTGACTCAGACCCAGGGAGGGACGGATCAGTCCGCTGACCCACCGCACCTCGTTATCGACCAGGAACCGGAGGTGCCCCGGCTTTCGCCGGCACCCTCTGAGGTCCACCACTGGTCCTTCGGTGGTCGAGGTCCTGGTCTTACTCCTTTGGGTCAAGTGGCTCTTGCCAGTGTCTGTGCTCCCACTCTCAACACCCAGGAAGGTGGTGCCACCGCTAGTCTTCACCTTCGTCCTCCTCTGGTGAGGAGAGGCTTCAGCGCAAGTTGCGTCAACGCTGCGAGGATCTCATGTGGCAATAGCTGGTGTTCACTGGTATGAAGCCCGTGCTGGCTCCTACCCCAGCCATCACTGCAAAGGCTGATGCCTTCTCCGCATTAGGAGCCGACCAAATTGGTCCTGGCTTAGCCTACCCCGGAGTCTCCTCGAATCCTGTGGAGCCGCCACCTAAATAGCCCAAATCTGGCGCTCCGACCAGAGAGTCTCAGCCGGCTTCATGTCTTCCCCATCAGCTGTTGGTCACAGTCACCCCTGACCATCTGCAGAGGGTCAGTGGGGATTTGGGCGGTCAGCCCCTGTTTGACAACTCTTTGGAGTTGGAGGGTTCCTCCTTACACTCCCGTCCAGTGGACACTGAGTCGGGTGGGGGTCTCTCGATGGAAGAAGGCCCTACCTCCTTCATGAGCCTTCTCCACCTGATCTTGTGGGCTCGGTACCCTCTCAGTGAGATCTTGGACCGGGATGACTCTCATGGGGAAGCTTTCCCAGTCATAGAGGCCATCTTTGGCCCTGCCTGGGAACTTTGGCAGTGACCCACCTCCTGCCCAGTGCTGTCTGCCTGGATGGCCCGCATGTATGCTGTCCCTATCGGGATTCACAGAACATCCCTCGGCCGAGGGCTTGGTGGCTGACTCTGTGTTCAGGCACTGTGGCAACGTGGAGGACATTGACAAACCGCCTGATAAGGAGTCCAAGAAATTGGACCAGTCATCGAAAAAGGTCTGTGCTGCCTCTTTGCTTGGCCTTTGCCAGGCGAGCTCAGCCCTCCTGATGGTCCACTTCTCTCATGCTTCATTGGGCACTTTGGGTGAGGTGGTCCCTCATCGTCCAGTGGCCCTCCAGACCACGGTCAAACAGATCTGAGATCAGGGTCGGGCTGTGGCTAAGCAGCAGCTCCAGACAACCATGGACACTGGGGACTCCTGCGCCTGTTCTGTGGTGGCCGCAGTGGCCATGCATTGCAGGGCTTGGCTGAGGATTTTGACCTTCACAGCAGACACCCAGCACAAGCGTGCAGGTGTACCTTTCCTGGGCATCGATCTGTTCGGGTCTGGGGTCGAGGGCCACTTTACCCGTATTAAGAAATCCAGTGCCCCCTTGGACTCTGTGACATCTGCTCAGAGGGACCCCAAGGGCTCCAAACAGCAGAAGAAGAAGAAGCCCTTTTGGTCCACCTCCACTCCTGCAGCCAAACCAGCCCAGCCCCAAGCTGGGCAGCAGGCTCAGGCCTGGCAACCTCGGCCGAAGTCTTTGGCCACGGTTGTCAGCAAGCGTGGAGGATGAGGCCTCGGTGTTTCCTCAGCCAGGCCCTCCTCTGTCTCCAAGCCTGCCCAGTGATGCGATGAGGGGTGCTTCCCTCATGCCTGTCATGCCACCCTTTGGTCCTCCCATGGTGGGCCAGCTCCACCACTTCCTTTCCACTTGATCCACTGTCACCATTGACAGGTGGGTTCTCAAAGTGGTTGGTCAAGGTCTGCCTCAGGAATTCGTGCAGTACCCGCCTTGCTAAGCCCATGCCCCATGGGAGGACATGGTTTCTGCAGACATTCTGTCAGCCCTTTAGGATGACATTGCCCAGCTGCTCCACAAGGAGGTAGTGATTCCTGTTGCGGACCCTCCAGAACACCCAGGGCTTGTCTCCAGGTACCAAAACAGATGGGGGTCATGGTGCCCCATTTTAGGTCTGAATGACCTGAACCAAGTTCCTCAAGTCACGCACCTTCAGGATGGTCACTCTCTTTCTCAGGTCATACCATCACTAGGGCAAAACATGTGGCTTTTCTCCCTGAATCTACAGAACGCGTTATTTCACGTACTGATCCGTCCGTCTCAAGACTGTTCCTCTGGTTCTGAGTAGAGGGAATCCTTTACTATAGACAGAAAATAAAGAATACTAATGAGCCAAAACATTACTGGAAGCTAGTCAAGAGTTTAGTAAATCCAGAGCAGGGTCATAAAGACATACCCTTGGTAAAAAATGGTAAATTAGTTACTCAGGAAAGGGCTGTGAAGCACCTAAACCATTATTTTATAAACCTTCCTGATCTGGACAGAGGGATGGATAATTCTAACTTGGGTCACCCTAGAGACCCTATGGAGGACCAAAGTTCAAATGCTTCCATCCCAGATTTTAGATTTAAATTCATTAAGACAAGGGAGGTGCTAGCAGAAATAAATAAACTTGGAAACAACAAAGCATGTGGTATAGACAACATTGAAGTCCGCTTAAGACTCCGCTCTGGAGAGTTCAAAACTATTAGCACATTTGTTCAGTAAGAGTTTAACCCAGGGAATCTTCCCTAGAAAGTGTAAAAGGGCTAAAGTCATCCCTATTTTTAAAGGGGAGACTCTTCTAACCCCTCAAATTACAGGCCTGTTGCCCTGTTGTCAATTATTTCAAAGCTGTTGGAATGCTTAGCCCACTCACAATTAATAGGTTATTTGGAGAAATATATAGAGAATAATGGATGGGGAAGGGGTTGATATGAGAATTTAATGCACTCCCGAAAGTGGGATGCTACATAAACCCGGAGGGCGGGTCGAGTTTATCAAAGATCCCACAACGAGGGTGCATTAAATTCCTCACATGAAGCACCTTCCCATTCTTTTATTTTATAATAACAGGCCAGCAATTTTTCTCCAGCAGTTGGTGAGATTGTTTGGCCCCGCCCACATACAGAATGTTGGCCAATGAGGCATCAGCATAGTTTGACTGGCATGGCTCATGAATGTCATAACAACCAGCCGGTTGTTATGGAAAATATCAACCTGGTCAGTACATTGAGAGAAATTGCTGACCAGTTATTATAACAAGTTAACTACAGCACAATACGGGTTTAGAAAGGGCAGGTCCATGGAGGCCGCACTCAGACTTTTTTGACCAGTTGTTTACCCCCCTTGGGGAGGTTCGGTCCGTGGACGTGGTCTACGTGGACCTTTCCAAAGCTTTCGACTTAGAGAACATAGCAGGCTTTTGACCTGCTTGAAAGCAGTTGGAGTAAATAATGAACCCTTGGTATGGTTTAGATATCTAGAGAACCGCCTCAAAATGGTACCTATAGGAAACGTGAACTCTAAACTGGCTCCTATAACCAGGGGTGTACCCAAAGATTCCATACTGGGCCCCGTGATATTTCTGGTATACATGAAAAGCCTTCTCAGATTTGTCCACTGTACACACATAACATTGTATGCCGATGACACCGTAATAGTCACAGAGGGTCTTTTTGTTAATGCTTTCTTTATTGTGGTAGGCCCTGAAGGGCTTATTACATCATATCCAAACATAATGATCATACATCACATTCATAGGTGTATAAGATAAATCTTGATGACAGCACAGTGAGTACCTACAAAATAGCTTTTTACTGAGTAAAGCAGATGATCAAATTAAACAGACCTGACAAATCCTAAAGATCCATCAGTTAACTGCATAAGTCTTTCTATCTACTCAAACTCGATGGAGAAACTTAAAATATGCACTGCATTAGCAGAGCACAATGCTTCTGAGGTAGTGGGGGGACCCAAGAGTGAGAGTCTAAGCATCACCATGTAAATTAGGCTCGTACAAGAGCCACCTGGCCCACCTATTCTGATTACAAAGGGGTTTGCTGGTGAAGGCCAAAAGTAATTCTCTCCTTTAAGTGAATATTCTCTATAATAGCCTTCCGGCCCTCCAATTGGGGGGGTGTCCTTTGCGCCCATTTCCTAGTAATGGCCTTAAGAGCAGCTATCGTCAAAACTGACCATAATATATTGCTTCTCTTCCCCTCGACTCCCTAGGCCATAAACCGAAAACAAGATGCTCCTGTCCCAGAGGGGGCTGAAATTGAAAAATCTCCCTAAGGTGACACTCTATCTCCGCCGAGTATCCCCTAAGGACTTGGCATGTTTAAAACATATGGGTCTGGGAGGCTGGCTCATGGCCACTCGCACTCCAGCAGGCCAAACCAGCTGCTGAAGCATAATGCACCACCTGTGATGGGACACTGAAGTATCGGGACCTCACCTTCCAGCCATATTCCCGCCAATGCAGGGCCCCTGTCGTCTGCCATGTAATATGCCATATACCAGCCCATTGCTTCTCTACGAGAGTAATCCTCGGGTCTGATTCCCACTTGAGTTTGAGTTGTTCTGTGGGTAGGGACATACCCAGTAAAAATCTTTGATATAATGGGGATATGGTGCCTCTGCCTCCCCCCGATGACCAAATACCTCGAAAAGGGGGGGGTCCACAGTGTCCTCCCCTACTCGAGCAGAAGTCCTCTGAAGAGTATGGACATAATCTCTGATTTGGTAGAATCTCAAATTATCTTGTAAGTGTAGGCCAAATGTCTGTCTGGCTACCTCAAAAGAAATAAGATTATCTGTTGTTAAGACCTGATAAGGGGACTAGAATCCTTTCTTGGCCCATTTCTTAAACGAGGGGTCCAGGGCAGCCACCAGGAAAAGAGGGTCATAAGCCCACCATTGAAACTTCCACAATTGGTGTCTAATGGGACCCCGATTTACACCTCACCTCCATCCCTCCAGGACAGGCCCTCGTCCCCGTATAGCACACCTCTGAAAATCCAGCACCACTCTGGAACAGGATGGCCTGGAGGAGTGGTTTGGTTCCAAATGCCAAGTCCATTGTCTTTCAATGGGAATCAAAGCCCGAGCTGCCCCATGAGAGCACCACCCGCATTTGGGCTGCTGCCCAATAGCCCTTTAAGTTCGGAAAAGCTAAACCTCCCTGGGCCTTCGGTGTAAAGAAGGGCTCTACGTATCCTAGGTCGGTCTTTAGCCCAGAGAAATTTAAAAAACATGTCCTGCCATATATTTAAATCCTTCTGTGAAACTAGACACAGCACAAATTGGAAAAAATAAAGCAGCCTAGGCAAAGCATTCATCTTCAGTGCTTGTGTCTTAGAATATATGGACAATGGCAGGAGGGGTCCATCTCCGAACATCCTTCCTTAATTGTGTAATCAAGGGGGGGGGGGTAGTTAAGATCCCACAACTGCTGATTACTAATACCAATCCTGATCCCTAAATAACTCATCTGATCTACAGTGCCTTCAGAAAGTATTCACCCCCCTTGGATTTTGTCACATTTTGTTGTGTTACTACCAGAATTTTTAATACATTGAAACAATTTTTTCCCACTTGATTCACACAGCATACTCAACAATTTAAAGGGGCAAAAATGTCTTTATTGTGTAACAAAAATTTATGAAACATTAACAACTGAAATATCTTGTTTACTTAAGTATTCACCCCCCGAGTCAATACTTTGTAGAAGTGCCTTTAGCAGCAATTACAGCTTTAGTCTTCTTAGGTATATCTGTATCAGCTTTGCACATCTGGATTTGGGGATTTTCACCCATTCTTCCTTGCAGATTTGCTCAAGCTCTGTCAAGTTGGATGGGGAGCATCGGTGAACCGCAATCTTTAAGTCTTTCCACAGATTCTCAATGGGATTCAAGTCTGGGCTTTGGCTGGGCCACTCAAGGACATTCACCTTCTTGTTCTGAAGCCACTCCAGTGTTGCTTTGGCTGTATGCTTGGGGTTGTTGTCCTGTTGGAACGTAAATCTTCGCCCCAGTCCAAGGTCTGTTGCAGACTGATGCAGGTTCTCCTGAAGGATGTGCCTGTATTTGGCTCCATTCATTGTTTCCTCTATCCTGACAAGTGCCCCAGTCCCTGCCGCTGAAAAACATCCCCATAACATGGTGCTGCCACCACCATGCTTCATGGTAGGGATGGTGTTACACATGGGTGATGAGCTTTGTTTGGTTTGCGCCAGGCATAGCGCTTTGCATTCATGCCAAAGAGTTCAGTTTTTGTTTCATCAGACCAGAGAATCTTTTCTTTTGCCACATGGTCTCAGAGTCTGCCACGTGCCTTCTTGCAAACTCCAGGCATGCTATTATGTGGCCTTTTCTCAGGAGTGGCTTCCGTCTAGCCACTCTCCCATAGAGGCTACATCTGTGAAGTGCTGCAGAGATTGTTGTCCTCTGGACAGGTTCTCCCATCTCAGCCATGGAACTCTGTAGTTCTGTCAGGGTGGTCATTGGGTTCTTGGTCACTTCCCTGACCAAGGTCCTTCTTGCCTAGTTGCTCAGTTTGGGAGGACGACCTGCTCTAGGAAGATTCTGGGTGGTTCCGTAATCTTTCCATTTCCTAATGATGGACTTTACTGTACTCCTGGGAACTTTCAACACCCCAGAAATGTTTTTATATCCCTCCCAAGATCTATGCCTCCTCACAATTCTATCACAGAGTTCTACGGACAGCTCCTTGGTCTTCATGGAAGAGTTTCTGCTCTGACATGCACTGTCAACAGTGGGACCTTATATAGACAGATGTATTTCCTCTGAAATCATGTCAACCATTTGAACTGACAACAGGTGGACTCCATTCAAGTTTTAGAGTGATCTCAGAAGGAAATTGGATGCACCTGAGCTCAATTTGGAGTGTCATAGCAAAGGGGGTGAATATTTATCAAATCAAGACATTTCAGGTTTTTTATTCTAAATTACATGAACAAAAAAATTCCAGAAGTTTCATTCCACTTTGACATTATAGAGTAATTTGTGTAGATACGTGACAAAAAAAGTCCATATAAATGCATTTTAATTTGAGTTTGCAACATCACAAAATGTGACAAAATCCAAAGGGAACGAATACTTTCTGAAGGCACTGTAGGTACCATCTCATAGGGTATCTACTCCTCAATCCAGGGGGGGGGGGGCTGCATAATTACAATTATACAACTAAGTACCTCAGTTTTACTGTAGTTCAGCTCATATCTAGAAAGGGAGGAATATTCTTCCAGCTGCCCAAACAGGGCAGGGAGGGATGAGTCCGACTCTGTGAGATACAAAAGCACATCATCGGCATAGAAGGTCAACTTATGCTCAAACCCTTCTATTCTCATTCTCTCTGATGGATTGAGCAGGAGGCTCTATGTATAGAGCGAAAAGCAGCGGTGACAGTGGGCACCCCGTCTCGTGCTTCTGTCAAGTTTGAGAGGTCGGGAAATATGGCCATTTGCTCTAACATAGGCGGTTGGGGAGTCATACAAATTACTTTTAAGTTGTGTAAATTCTCTTAGGAACCTAAATTGGGAAAGGGCCACTCCCAAAAAATTCCAGTCAACTCTTTCAAATGCTTTTTCAGTGTTGGGACTCATTAATAAGGCCGGGATGTGAGAGTTGTTGATATGATCAATGATGTGCGTAGTTCTCAAATTGTCCTGTGCCTGTCTGCCCAGGACAAACCCGTTCTAGTCTAATTGTACAGGCTGGGAGCAGTAATGTTGAATTCTTTTTGCCATAATGGAGGAAAGAATCTTATAGTCAGTCTTTAGGAGTGAAATTGGACGATAAGAGGCACATCTGGAGGGGTCCTTCCCCGGCTTGGGTATCACCGATATCAGTGCTGTGGACCAGGAGGGTGGAGCCGGGCCCCTTCCCCCATGACCTCTGAGAATACTTTCAGGATAAGGGGTTGAAGGTGATCCCTAAAACACTTAAAAAAAAATTCCCCAGGGAGCCCGTCTGTCCCAGGCCATTTCCATATCTTCAGGGCCCCCACTTCTACCTTGAATTCCACTACAGTTAGGGGGCGCATCAGTTATTTGGCCTGGTCTGAAGACAGGGCTGGCAATTTCAGTTTTTGTAATAAAGTCTCTATTCTCCCTTCAGGTGGAGCGGTTCCTTTCTCTTATAATAGTGCATAAAACTCCCGAAAAGTCTCTAGCTCAGTCATTTTGTAGACCCATTTCTGATGCCTAGGGTGCCATAAACTCATGATTGTGGCCCTAGCTCTTTGTGCTCTCGATCTACTGGCCAATAATCTAAGTGAACCTGGACCACCTTCGTAATACTTCTGCCTTAAAAATAACAGTTTCTGTTCAACCTGATAATCCAGCAACTGTCCCAGTTCCCCTTTAAGAGTCTTAAGCTGCTGCGCTATTGCCCTGGAAAACTTCTGTTTTTGCATTTCCACCAATGATTGGATTTGTTCAGTAAGTGTTTTCTCTCTCTCTCCCTCCCCCTCCCTCTCTCTCTTTTTCCAGGCTGCCAACTGAATAAATCTCCCTCAGAGAACAGCTTTGGCCATATCCCAAAGACATAGTCTAAACTTCAGGCAGACTTTGACAGGCAGGAACAGTGGTTTGAATCTAGGGCACTGCTCATGAACCTAAAAAAGACTCAATGTATGCCGTTTTGTTCAGACAGGGGAGGTAAAATAAATTAATCAAAAATACTGGCGGTTAGGGCCAGAGACAGCCGGATCCTATCCCAGGTGCCATGTTATAGGTACCTGGGGGTGGAATTTGAGCAATACCTGAGCTGTGAGCTCCACATAGATTCTTTAGTAAAAAAAAAAGTAGGGAGTAAGCTGGGAGCCACGAGACAGGTATCTCGCTGGTTGACCAGGAAAGATTGAATGTTAGTGTGTAACCTATTACTGGTCCCTCTTTTGGACTATGGTAGCCACATATTTAATAATAGCTCAAAAAAACAACTGTGCAGGCTGGATATGACCTACCAAAAAATAGCTAGATTTATTGTTAAATGCAGCTTCAATGTCCATCATTGTGCACTTTACTGTAACCTAGCCTGGAGTCCTCTTCAACAAAAAAGTGATGACAATTAGGCCACATTACTTTTCAGAGGCTTAAGGTCTGGAGAGCCCACTATATTAATAAGTTCAGTAGAGTGCTCAAGCCATGACTTCTCCCTGAGGGACAGAAAATTGCTTTTTCAGCACCCACCCTGTGGAATTCTCTACCTCGTTGGTTGAGAGAATGCCCAACTGTCGATAAATTTAAAACACAGTTAAAAACTTATTTATTTAGTTTAGCTTTCCCTAGCTATGGATGATTTGTTTTAATGTTTGCGATTTAAAATTGTATCTTTATGTATATGGTTTTTATGTACAGCACCTTGATTTTGAAAGGCGCTATAAAAATAAAGATGATTTGATTTCATTTAAAGATCCCTAAAGTTAGAAATAGATTTGGGGGAATGAGTTTTAAATATCGAGCAGCGATTGCTTGGAACAGCTTCCCATGTCAGTGGAGTGACGTGATATTGTCTTTAAACACATTAAAACAATGTATCAAACCAAAACTACACGAATGCCACTGCTACTAGGGTATATGTCAGCACCTTTGTTCTTATATTTGGTATTACGTTGAATGTTTTATCTTAGTAGAGTCACTAGTTTGTACATAGTTGTGTATTTTTTAAGCTTATATCCTTATGCTATAAATTATGTAAACAGGATTACCTTGAAAACAGGGTTTCTTTGGTTATGTGGTATATATTAGCCTGTATAAAGTTGTTTTACTACTACTACTTCTGTACGAATTCCAGGCCATACTCTTCAGCCTGTCCTTGGCCCCCAGGGTCTTCACCAAGTGCATTGCAGTGGTGGCAGCTTACCTGAGGTGCCGAGGGGCCCAGGTTTACCCCTACCTGGACGACTGGCTGATTGCAGGTCCCCCCCCCAAGCAGGAGGTGGAGCGGTCCAGGGACTTGACCCTCCAGGAATGTGTCTTTCTTGGTCTCCTGGTCAACGAGGTCAGGTTAGAATTTATGCCCTCGCAGGTGATCAGCTTCATCGGGGCAGAGCTGGACTCTTGCAGAGCCAGCGCTTGGCTCCTGATGGACAGGACAGAGGCTCTCTCCTCCTTTGCCCAGTCATTTTGGGTTTGGCAATTGCTCCCTGCTGAGGACTTCTTGCGCCTGCTCAGTTACATGACAGCCTGCAGCAGCATGGTCTGATGGACCCATTGGAGA
Source organism: Neoceratodus forsteri (assembly GCA_016271365.2). Classification (NCBI taxonomy): domain Eukaryota; kingdom Metazoa; phylum Chordata; order Ceratodontiformes; family Ceratodontidae; genus Neoceratodus; species Neoceratodus forsteri. The sequence goes on along the minus strand of JADMNL010000023.1, from coordinate 362,497,083 downwards.
ATGTGACATCTGCAGTGGGAGCTGGACAGCCAGTGGTCTCAGCGCAGGGGTCACTTCAGCAGCTGTTCATGGTGACCCAGCAGATGTGGGATGCTCTCTAGTGGTGGTTATTCCTGGAATATCTGCAGGAAGGGATCCCATTTGTCCATTCAGAGCAGACTGTCATCCTGATGACTGATGCCTCTCTCGTGGGCTGAGGTGCCCACTTGGGGAAAACAGTCCATGGGCTCTGGGCCCCTGAGGAGTCCCGATGCTGTATCAACCTGCTGGAGCTCTGAACAGTTTGGCTGGTGCTGATTGCCTTACTCCTCACATTTGGGGTCAGGTGGTCCAGGTCCAGACAGACAACACCACGACCATGTACTACCTCAACAAGCTGGGCTGGGACCCACTCCCTGCCTCTGTGTAAGGAAGCTTTCCATGTGTGTACCCTCGTGCGCAGCCTGGAGGCCAATTTCATAGCCATCCATGTGGCCAGTGTCTCCAGCGAGCTGGCTGACACTCTTAGCTGTGTGGGTGAGATGCAGCACAGGTGGTGTCTCCACCGAGAGGCAGCAAGCAGTCTGTTCTCCCAGTGGGTCACCCCTTTGGGCCTGTTTGCTTCCAGGGAGGATGCTGATCTGAGGATGTATTGTGCCCGCTCCTCTCAGCAGGGAACACTTCAGGGAGATGTCTTCTCGAGGCCCTGGACCCCAGGCCTCTTCTGTGCCTTCCCTCTGCTTCCATTGATCCACAAAGTGTTACTCAAGGCCAGGAGGGACAAGGCACAGGTGATCTTGTGGCCCTGGACTGGCCCCGCCAGTTTTGGTATCCTGATCTCCTCAGTCTCAGCAGCAAGCTCCCAAGGTGTCTTCCTCTCTGCCTGGACCTGCTCTTCATCAACCAGGGTAAGGTACTCCATCCGGACCTTCAACCCCCTGCACCTGACAGCCTGGTTCCTGAGCGGCTAGATTTCCAGGCTCTGGGTCTGTCCAAACATGATGTTGAGGCATCTCAGAAAGAGTCGACCAGGAAATGCTATGCCTTCAAATGGAAGAGGTTCTCCATTTGGTGTCTGAATAAGGGGTTGGACCATTTGTCGTGTTCAGTGGCTAACATCCTTGGCTGTATGTGGTCTGTCACTCAGCTGGGCCTTCGGTCTACAACCCTCAAGGTGGACCTGGCAGCCATCTCTGCTTACCCGGGCACATTCCACTCACCAGTTGGTGGCACAGGAGAAAGTGGTCTGGTGCTTTTTCAAAGGCCTTGACCACATCTCCCCTCCGGTGTGTGAACCACCACCATCTTGGGGCTTGTTGCTGGTGTTGGCAAAGCTCATGGGCAAGCCATTTGAACCAGTGCACAGGTGTGACATGTCTCACCTGTCATGGAAGACCTCCTTCCTGGTGGCTATCACATCATCGCGAAGGATCAGTGAGCTCTTTTTGCCTTTGGTGGAGTTTCCTTACCTGGTCTTCCACAGGGACAAGGTTGTCCTTCGCTCTAACCCGAAGTTCCTCATGAAGGTTGTGTCTGATTTTCACCTTAACCAGGTGATTTATCTTCCAGTGTATTTCACTAACCACACCTCGGAGGCCGAGCACAGGCTCCGTACTGTGGACATGTGGTGAACACTTGCATATGACAGTAAGCACACTGCTGGAGTTCAGGGAGAGGTTCGCCATCTGTTTGTCATGTACGCTGAAGATGCACCTGGTAGACCGGCAGTTAAGTGGACTATTGGCAGGTGAACTGTTTCCTGCATCGAACTCTGCTACATGTTGGTGGGTGGGGAACCTCCCGTAGAGCTTAGGACTCATTCCATCTGTCATACCACTGCCTTGGTGGCCACTTCCAGGGACGTCTGTATCCAGGAAATCTGTAGGGCTGCTATCCAGAGATCAGCACGCTCCTTCATTTCCCATTACCACATCGACCTTGTGTCACGCTGGAATGCTGGTTTTGGGGCCTCAGTTCTCCAATCTCTGTTCCCTAAAAGGGGGGTGTACACCTTGCCCCCTTCTCCTGGAGAACTTCTAGGAGTCTGCCAGATAGTGTGGATAGAATATCATATCCGCATCCCTAGAAAAAAAGATTACTCTCCTGTAACAGTTGATCTTCCTCTAGGGTATCTCTTGCAGCAGGTAATACTCTTGGGTCCTCACCAGAGGGTGCTCTTATGCATGACAGCTTCTTCCAGCAGTCTTTGCCTAGGGGCCGCCCACACAAATGACATCATCATCCTGCGACTATAAAGGTGTGGGCAGCCCCTGTCATCCTCAGTTCTTTTTCCCGCTGCCTTCAGCTCACATGTAGCGTTTTTCTCTCTGTGTAGCAGTCCACTGACGAATGTCAGAAGACTTTTCAAGCAATTCACTTTTTCGCAAGTGTGGTGGCGGTAGAAAGATCTGCTGCTACGATAACCACTCTGCCTGCGATAGGTGCCTGGGAGCCACATGCAACATCATCTCCTGCCAGCACTGCCAAGAGTTCAGTCAGGCAACCAGGCGTCGACGCTTACAGGAGATTGAGACCCATTTAATGGAACAAAAATAGCTCTCCTGGAGAAAGGGGCCTGTCCCAAGGGCCCCACTTCTACGACATCCCATAAAAAACATAAAAAAGAGAAGGAGAAATCCTCTTCGTCATCGTCTGAGAGATGCTCATCAATGATTACTATGACTGGTGATCCCTGTCAATGATTCCTACCAGAACCGCTTCTTCGGCGATGCTACCTACTTTATCGACAATGGCACTTTCCAGCACCCTTTCAGCGGTTTCTGTTGAACCATATACTCCCGCCGTATTGATTACCTGGGGGGAAAAAAAGGTGTATCAAGCGGTTACCATGAACCTGAGAATTCTGAACTACATGGATCATATGTGTAAGTACCAACACCTGCTCTGGTCCTCCAGTGTTCCCCATTCATTGTGTTAGCGCGGTGGGCCACCACCCTATATTTTTTTACCACCGATCTATATTGTTTACCACCACCCTATATTATTATCCATTACTGATTTTTTTTTTTTTTTTTTTTACACAAAATCCTCCAAAATTATCTTTTATTGACATCCTTTATTGCACTACTACCCAAGTTTTGATGCCAGCACACTATATTTTACTTAAAATCCACTTATGCACATGCACAGTACATAAGGGAGGTCCAGAAAAATAACACAACTTTTGACCCGATCATCACTGCCACCGCCCTATATTTTCAGACAGTGGAGAACTCTGTCCTCTGCCATGGACCTTGTCAACAGGCTTCCCCCACCCCCACCTGAAAAGAGCAACTGTTGGACACTATTTCAGCTGGAAAGGCCATCTCCTCCATTTGATAGGGTTGAGTACGGCCCTGTCCCAGTTATGCAGAAAGTGTTTAAATGCAAGGATCTGTTCTATGCTCTCATTTTCTGTCTCTTCTCTGTCTGATTGCACAACCACATTTTCTCATGAGATCTAGGACTTGATCACCCCGACGGTCTTGCAGTTCTCTGCCTCTCACTGTCTCTACATTCTCTTGCTGTTCTCTTTTCTCCCCCCAGCATATCTGCTGGTACAAAAATACATGTGAATTATTATATGGAAATGCAACTGATACTGGAATCCCTTTGTTTAGAAATGTATATAGTTCTACTGTTGAAATGTCTATAGTTATACAGTTGAAATGATTGCAAAAAGCTGTTTGGAACTCAAAGGGTTAACTTGAGAAGCTAGTTTGCAAACTCTCTGAGAAGCTGTACGCAAGAGGTCAGTTCTGGGTCACATTGTTCTTTTAGCTGTACTTGTTGAAACATACAAGAACACTGAAAAGCATACTGTTTTCTTAACAAGTGGGGTTGCAAAGACATAAAAACAGAGCTGCAATTTCTTGCAAGAGAAACAAAGACTGAGATTGGAAATTGAGAGGACACCCAGATGGACTTTCTCTGTTTAAACTGCTTTTGTAAATAGTTATACTGAACAATTTTATTTTTGTATTTTACTTAGTAATAAATCACTTGTTGCGAATTTTACAACTGCTCCTGGTTTTCTTGTGCTTCGTGACCTGTGCCTCGATGACACTCGACTCAAGCTACAATGCCGTGGACACCTCTGCCTGAACTTTGGCTATGGTTATAACCCTTAGGAGGCATGCATGGCTCCGGGTTTCAGGATTCACCCCGGATTTCCAACACAAAATTGTGAATGCACTTTTCAGTGGCTCAAAACTATTTGGCCCTGGAACCCAAACCATCCTACATGACCTCCAGGCATCAGGGAGAACTTTGCATACAGTGCATGGTATGTGCCACTCTACCCAGCCATCCACCCATTTTCGCTCCCAGCAATCTTTCCAATACAAAAAAGGTGGGAAGTACCGAGGAACTTAGAGGGGCGGTTCCTGAGGACGTTCCCATTCGTCCTCCAAAACGACTACCCCTACTCATAAAGACTCCTGACCCAATCGTCCAGGCGGGGCCTACCAGTCTGCTGCTATCTGACCATCCATAGCTTTGCCCCAGCTTCCTTCTCCCGGCCTTGGAAGCTGTGGGCGGTCACTTTGCCCATCATTTAGAGGCCTGGCAAAGTGATCATCTCGGAAGAGTGGGTTCTTCAGATCATCAGGGTAAGGATATACCTTAGAGCACACCTCCATGCCACCCCATCACCCTCCCCACTCAGTCTCTTACCCCAGCCACCATATCCCCATACTTCAGGTGGAATGTCAGGCGCTCCTTCAGAAGAACGCCATGTACACTGTACCATCACTAGAACAGCATTAAGGATTTTACTCCCATATTTTTCTGGTGCCCAGATGCACAGGGGACCTGAGACCTATCCTTGACCTCAGACGTCTAAACCTATACATTCAATACAAAAGGCTTCGAACGGTGTCTCTGACATCCATCTTGCCCATACTGAAGAAAGGAGACTGGCTATGTGCACTTGACATGAAAGACGCCTACTTGCATATTCCAGTCCACCCCGCCCACCACTGCTTCCTCCATTTCCATTTACTGGGAAACCATTACCAATTTTGAGCACTCCCATTTGGACTCTTGTCCGCCCCAGAGGTCTTCACCAAATGCCTAGCTGTGGTGGTAGTGGCATTATGCAGGGAGGGACACTTCATCTTCCCTTATTTAGATGACTGGCTCATCAAAGCAACCTCCAAGTCTTCCCTCTGCTTTCTTCCCTGCATGCATACCTTGGCCTGTTTCAGACTCTGGGAATTACAATCAGTTTGCCCAAATCTCACCCAGCACCGACTCAGAGACTCCAATTTATCAAAGCTGTCCTGGACATGACCTCAGGAAGAGCATATCTTTCAACAGACAGACAAGAAAAAATCTGGTCTCTCGCTTCCCACTTCCAAAGGGAACAGTCATATCAGCCAGGGAAATATGCCTTTTAGGGCACATGGCTGCAGCCATACCTACAGTGGACCATGTATACCTACTTATAAGGCCAGTCCAATGGATCCTACAAAAACAATGGAATCAAAAATCAAGGGATTTCGAGGTCCACATTCAGGTTACCTCCGCCCTCTGCATTGCCCTCAACTGGTGGACCCATTCTGCCTACCTCTCTCAAGGTATTCCTTTCCAGTCCCCGCCACCCCAAGAGACATTGACCACCGACGCCTCCCCCGAAGGTTGGGTGCACATCTCAGCTCTTACAAAACTCAAGGTGAGTGGACCCCGGACTCGGTCCATCTCCACATCAACCTATTGGAAATGAGAGCGACACACAGCGCCCTCCAGGCATTCCGCCTTTATCTAACTCCGGGACCTCTCCTAATTCAGTCGGGCAACACTTCAGTTGTATATTACCTGAACAAACAAGGAGGAACACAGTCCCTCAGCCTCTGCAAGGAGACACTGAAAGTCTGGATAGAGGCTCTACAACAACAGTTGACATTGACAGTTGTACATCTACCCTGTCGTCACAATACCCTGGTGGACTTTCTCAGTCGACACTCTTCCACTCACGAGTGGACTCTCCATCACAAAATTGTGCAGAACATTTTTCAGATGTGGGGGACCCCACTATTGGACCTCTTTGCATTCCCAGACAATTACCGTCTCCCCAGATATTCCATTATCCCGAATACAAAGGGATGGTCTATCGATGCCATGTCCCAACCATGGACAGGACTCTTCTTTTATATGCCCCCCACCCCGTCGCTGTCCTACTACGAACTCTACTGAAGCTACAACTGGAACCAGTCACCATGATTCTTGTAGCTCCTCTCTGGCCTTGTCAAGTCTGGTATCTGCTCCTACAACAGTTTTCTGTTGCAGAACCCTCCCGCTGCCCAACAGACCGGACCTCTTAACTCAGGAGCAGGGCACTCTGCTCCACCCCAACTAGAAATCCCTACACCTTCACATCTGGCTCCTGAAGACGCTTTCATAGCCAGGCTCCGGGTTTTGTCTCCAGTGGCTAATATTCTACTAGCTTCCTGTAAAACATCCACCAGACAAACCTACAATGCCAGATGGAAGCGTTTCTCCATCTGGGCCTCTTCTAAGTCTTTGGACCCCTTTTCATGTCCTTTGACTATGGTCCTAGACTACCTATCATCGCTCGCCTCCTCAGGTTTGAGCTGTTGCTCTATTATAGTACAGATGGCCTCTATTTTGGCTTTTCATGAACCCTTGGAAGGAAGACTGATTTACCAACACCATCTTGCAAAGTTGTTCCTTAAGGGTATGCTGCCCCTCAAACCTCCTATTCAGAGACCAGCTCCTCTGTGGGATTTAAATTTCCTACTGGAAAAATTGACACTCGAACCCTTCGAACCTGTGGCTACCTGTTATCCCCACTTCCTAGCCTGGAAAACATTATTCCTAGTAGCTGTGACCTCAGCTCATCGTATTTCCAAACTACAAGCCTTAATGTGCAAGGAACCTTATATGATCACGGTCCCGATTTATAAACTCTGCCTGCTGCGAGCGCGAATGTTAATTTCACTCCTGAACTGCTAGTGGTCATACCCTATCTAAGGGGGCCTGTTATTGATGTGAATTTTATGAAACTTTGCACTGTTCTGTTTTACTAATTGTTTGTGAAGCAGCCCTGTTCCAACAGGAACAGGAAGGGAACGAGTAGTTTTCTACACTTGCAAGTGCAACTACTACTTGTTGGAACCTGCTGATTTTCAGCTCTGTATATGTGGGGAACTTTAACTGCTTGAGGCACTATATATCGTCTCTATTAGGTTTATTTTAACATGTTGGGCATTTTGGCTAATAGCCTCGCTGCGTGACCCCGGGAGGCACTTGCGGGTCACGATTATAAACTTGGCCTGCGGTGAGCAGGGCAAGTGCGCGTCATCATGTGCAAAGATGCATGTTTCTGCACATGTTTTGTGGGTTTGTGGGGTACTTCTAATTGAATATTATCTACGTCCATTTCATAACTGGTAATAACCTATAAAAGTCCTTGCAGTTGTCACAGTCTACTTCTGGATTGCAAACAAGATAGTTCAGCATGACTGAGAAAATTACCTCAGTAGATGGAAGGGTTGGGATGAAATGCAGTACTTGTTTTCACTCCACTGATTCAGTGGATAAGATATTTACCTGTATAAAATGTATACAAAATGAGGAAATGTCCAAAGAAATGAGTCTGTTTGGCGCCAGACTGCACGCCTTGGAACAAAGTCAGCTAAGAACATCAGAAAGATTATTTCAAACAGATGTTGCCTGTAATAAGCCCCAAGTCTCAGACACCTGTACACAAACATACCAAAGTAAGGCCCCAAGTTGTTTTGGAATAAAAGAGCATAGCGTTGGTTGTAATCCACTACATAAGAAGAGGGGCAGGGAGGACGAACAAAATAAACCTGATACCATTTATTTTTGGATTCAAAGTTCAAAAATTGCTATAAAAAAAAAAAAAGGTAGGAAAGCTGATCATTTTCACATTCCCCTCTACAATAGTTTCGACCCATTAATTACTCTGCCAGAACAACAAGCAACCCCCTCCTACTCTGACCTACTTGCCACCAATACAGACAGTCTAAACGCAGTGATTGTGAACAGTGTAGTGCGTCAGAAATTCCAAATGGATACAGGAAAGCAGCTCAGTAAACCTAATAGATATGGATACCTCTATCCCACAATGTCCAAAACAGATCTATGTCCTTGGTGGTTTGATAATAAAACACCTTGACTGTCCCATTTGTAATTCTGACAAGGCTGACAGAACATTATCCTGCTTCAGAGGAGCTAAAATGAGGGATGCAACTGCTATGTCCAAGCAAATATTAAAGAACAATGGTGATAATCCCTTAGTCATGGTTCATGCAGAGGTCAGCAACATCTTGAATCAAACCACACAAAGTATCAAGGAGGAATATGTAACATTAACACACTGTCCAACATGGGATGCAATATTGCATTTTCTGAAATACTCCTTGTGCCCAAATCAGACCCAGTAATTGAATCTAAAATTAAATCATTAAATAACTGGCTAAGATCTTGGTGTCTCAAGCAAACGCTGGGTTGTATCACACACTAGGAAGAATTATGTGACAAAAGGATCCTTACAGCTAAGGACTGTCTTCTTCCAAGCAGGCAGGGTTGAGCCTTGCTGGGTAACCACATTAACCACTACATAGACAGGTTTTTAAACTGAGATCTGGGGAGGAAGGGAAAACAATGCCTTTATTGAGGTCCACTTCATCTATTCCTGCCACTTGTACCGAAGCAGGGGCACAGGCATATACTGTGTTATTGCCCAATACTACTAGTTCAGGGATAAAGATTTTATTAATCAACGCCACAAGTTCAAATAACAAAATGGACGAACTGCAGTACATCCTTCGTAATGATAACATAGACGTGTGGAATCACAGAAACCTGGTTCAGTGATTTCCCCTTGGGGACATGATGTACCCGGTTACACCTCTGTAATTAAAAGCAGAGCAGCTAACAAAGGAGGAGGAGTTGCGTTATACATTAAGGATAACCTGAATAGTTATGAAATTACAGGTAATAACACTCAGAATTCAGACGCAGAGATTATATGGGCAAAAATACGGTTACATAAATGAGACATAACTGTTGGTCTCTGCTATCGCTCCCCTAGCCTGGATGCAACTAGATATTTTTCTGGAAGGAATCCAAAATTTAAACCTCACAACCAATCTCATACTTATGCCGGATTTCAATCTCCCAAATATCTGTTGGGAAACTCTGGAAGGGAAAAGTGTCCTTGATAAAAGATTTCTGGATGTTATATTAGAATACGACCTTGAACAATTGGTTCTTCACCCAACAAGGTAAAATAATAATTTAGATTTAATATTACCCCATATTAAAGACTCCGGCCCCCAAAAGTGCTTGACCCACTCGGTGATAGCGATCACTGCATGGTGTCTTGGTCTTTTAAATATTATATAGCCTGTGATAAAGGTATCACTAAAACCAAACATGTCTTTAAAGCAAATTACAATAAGATCAATGAATACCTCAGTAACTGGAATTGGGAAAAGGAACTTCAAGAACATGACTCCGAAACCATGTGGAAAATAATCAAAAACAAGTTAGAACATTGTATTGAACTTTGGATGCCTGAACGGATCAAGTATAATAATAATAGGAGACTCCCCTTACGATACACGGATAATATTAAGAGACTAATTGGGAATAAAAAAGGGGCTTTAACAAATGCAGAAAACAAAGTACTGAACCAAACTGGAATAGGTTTAAATGTAAGGCAAACAAGGCTAAAAAGGCCATCAGAGAAGCAAAGCAAATGAGGATTACAAGTTGGCAACAATCACAAAGGACAATAAAAAGAAATGTTTTAATTATGTAGGGTCTATTAAAGGAAACGGGAGTAAGATTGATCCGATACGTGGTGATAATGGAATAATATCAGATGAACAACATATGGCAGAAGAATTCAACTCCTGCTTCATTAGTGTTTTCAAACCTAAAGAACCTATCATTCAACATATACGACATAACTTGAGGGATACTTTAATCCTGTTTGAAAGAAAGGACATTATTGCTGCTATACGTCAGTTGAAAACAAACTCTTAGCCGGCCCGATGGTGCTGAGGGTCGAGGCGCTGTACGACACACATCGTGCTATGCTGGCGACCTGGGTTTGGGAATGGACTCAGGTTGCCGGGGGCCAGACGATCGAGCGTCCCAATGAATGCTGTCCTTCCCCTGGGGTGGGTTGCAGGGGGGTGCTTCATGCACTCGGCTCCTAGGGGCGGTGGAAGCACCGCGGGCTACGGGGCAACGGCGGCTCTTCGGAGTTGGGATGGGGAGGATGCTGTGGGCGCTTGGCAGTGATGTGCATTAGCACGTCGTCTGCCTGGACATATGTCCTTCATGTTGGTGTCCTCGAGGATCAAAGGGAGAAAAGGGGGAAAATGTATACACCCCTGGCCCCCAAGCAAGAGTAAACCGGGGAAGGGGGTTGCCTTGAGGGAATGCCCAGGCAAACTGAGTAGGAGGGGGTACCAGGCCTCCTCTGAAAGCTGTAGGAGCTGGACAAGTGTAAAAAAAAAACAAACAAAAAAAAAAAACTGTTCAGCAGGACCTGATAACATCCCTCCAAAATTCACTAACGAGACAGAACATGAATTATGGGGTATATTAACACTTTTATATAACACATCCATTAAGGAAGGTGTAACTACGTTGGACTGGAAAGTCGCTACGGTTGTCCCAATCCATAAAGGAGGGTCAAAACTAAAAGTTTGTAGTCATCAACCTATAGGTCTTAACATCTTACATTGGCAAGATTATGGAAAGACTTTTAGCAGAGAAAATTAATACACACATCTATGCAAATGGTCATAACGACATCTCACAATATGGTTTTACCCGAGGGAGATCCTGTCAGAGTAATCTGAAACTTTTTTGAGCCGATTAGTAGGACAATGGATGTGGGCCTACCAGTGGATGTTATTTTTTTATATTACAAAAAGGCATTTGATTAGGTTTCACAAAAGATCTTGGTGGAATAATTGGAACAAATTAATCTACAACCTAATATTAGTTGGATTAAGTCTTGGTTAACAGGTAGAGTTCAACAGGTTAATATCAGAAGGTATAGGTAATTTTGGGGTAAGATTACGAGTGAGTACCTCAGGGCTCTATATTGGGCCCCATATTATTCAATATTTTGATAGCTTCCATGCAAACTAACAACGGGGTATGGATAAACAAATATGCCGATGATAGTAAGCTGGGCTGTATTATTAGCGATGAGCAATCACTTACATCTTTTCAATCATATCTAAATAACTTGGCCTTATGAGCTACTAAGAATAAGCTAACATTTAATATATCTAAATGTTAGGTTATGCGTATTGGGGAAAAATAATAGGTTAGCTATATACAATTTGAATAATACTCAACTTAAGGAAGTAACATCAGAGAAAGACGGGGTTCATATTATTGACAGCTTAAAATTTACTGTTCATACTAATAAAACAATTAAGAAATGCCATATTATGATCTCTTGTATATTAAAAATATTAAGAGTTGGGAACCAGAGGTGCTTATGCCTCTTTATTCAAGTTTGGTTAGATCCCATTTGGTCTTCTGTGCCCCATTTTGTGTCCCAACATCTTTAGGTGATAAAGATGCGGTTGAGAAAATTCAGAGGAGACTAACCAGGAATATTTCCGGTATACAGGAACTGAGCTATGATAATAGACTAAAGTCTCTAGGACTCTACTCACTTGAATATTGGTCATTACGTGGTGACCTTTGTCTAGTATTTAGGGCAACTCAGGACCAAGCACTGTTTGAAACAATCTGCTTGGAATGGTACGCTATTCCCTGTTCCACCAGGTCCCATGAATTAAAGTTAAAAACAAATAGCAATAGAACTAACAAGAGAAATAAGTTTATTACCCAAAGGGTTGCACTGATTTGGAATCCCTTGCCTCAGTATGTGGTTGCAAGTACTAACTTGGAACAGTTTTAAAGTTAACCTCAACAGTTATATGGGTGATAAAAAATATCACTTCTACCAATAGGACGGGCAGTCCTGCAAGGTTTCCTCTCATAATTCCCTTTCCACCCTTCATGGGGCTTACTGCTTGGGAATCATCCCAAGAGTATTACCTACTGCAAGAGATACCCTCAAGGAAGATTGTACAGTTGTGTACCTACCGTAACGGTAGATCCTCGAGAGGATCTCTTGCAACAGGTACGATCCCTCCCTCCTTCTCTAACAGAGCTATTCTTTGTTCAAAAAAAGGTGGGGGAAGAGGTTGGAGAGCATCTAAGGTACCTTGGTTCTCCCTCGGTTCTCACTTAGTGAGCTGAAGCCGGCAGGGAACTGAGGATGCCTGGGGCTGCCCACACCTTTATAGTCAGAGGATGATGTCATTTGTGAGAGCGGCCCATAGGCAAATACTGCTGGAAGAAGCTGCTGTGCAGAAGAGCGCTCTCTGGTAAGGACCCAAGAGTATTACCTGCTGCAAGAGATCCTCTCGAAGATCTACCGTTATTGTAGGTATGCAACTGTACTTTCTAGGAGTGGTATATGATCATCCACATGGATCCAACCGACCTCCCCTGGCTGTGGCGCACCCTTCTGCTTCCAGCGGGCAAGATCTGGCGTCATGGGGCGGAGCCGAGGGAATTACCACCTGGGTGGATGAGAGAAGCCTGATTGAAGATGTTTTGATGGAATCTTAAAGGAGAAAGGCACTGCCAGATAGTGTGGATGAACATCATATACCACTCCTAGAACTACTGTTACAGGTGAATAACCTGTTGATCTTCCTGGACATAAAGTCACCACCACTCATTCACACTGATTGGATCTATGCCGGAGGTACTAGGACCCAGCGGGAGCAAACTTTTTGCAGGAGGGTCGATGCCAGAGATGGAGCCGCGAGGAGTGGCATCGCGAGCTTTGGCTCGTGCAGCAATGATTATCTCGGCGTCGACCCTCCAACCGCCTCGGTTCTTTTTTCCCGCCATCGAAGTGTGCTACAGTGACGACGTCGCTCGACAGCCAGGAGTTAAACTTCAAACTAGCAGCATAGTTTTCAGTTTTTTATGTTGTAGCATTTCTTGAAATAAAGTACCGCTTACTATAATTTATTATAAGAAAGAAGTCTCAGCCTATGTTGATGGAGTCAACCATGAGCGGATCAGGTGACGGTAGGGAGACTTTGTAAGAAAGTTGTTCAGTCAGCCGGGCTGGGTCTGGTCCGCTGCCCTCTCCGGAGGGAGGGTCTGACAACGGACAGCCCAATGCGCGGGGGGAGGGGTGGTCCCCCCGGAAGCATAAAAGAAAACAGTCGCACTCTTGGCACCATTCGTCCTCAAGCTCTTCTTCGACCCATAGGTCCAGAAAGAGAAGGCATCACTTGAGGTCACCTTCTGGTATGTCTGCGCGTCGATGGTCGGTCACTAGGGTCAGTTGCCGGTCTCCTCCAGAGTCACCGGTTTCTGTCTCCAGTCTCCAACCTCTTCAACATTGGAGCCCTTCCCTGCCTTCTGGTAGGGCTTCAGATGAGCAGTTTCATCAGTGGGCCTCTCTGATGGAGCAATGGCTTTGGAGCTTGGTCCAGCTGCCTGGCCCGGTCACTCAGGGGCCCTCGGACCGTTCGGGTGATCAGATTCAGCGATTGGTCCTCCCTAGCCGCGCAGCATCGTCTTCGGTGCCATTGACTCTGCGCTCAGGTGTTTTCCCCCCTCACATGGCTGCGGCGCAGGGGGCCCCACCGATGCCTCTTTCTCCTGCTTCTTTTCCTTCTTTTGCCTCAAATCTTAGTTTTCGCGACCCTGCATTGGTTTTGGCACCATCGGCGTCAGTGGATCGCTCGACGCCATCCTCTGTGTCGATGCACCTGCTGGTGCCGTCCTCAGCGCGGTTGAGGTTGTTGGCACCATCTTCAGCACCGTTGAGGTTGTCGGCGCCTTGCGGCTTTTTGGGGCCATCGGGCTTGTCGGCGCTTGGGGCTCTGTCTGCGCCGTGCACTGTGCTGGGCCATGTGGCGCCATGCTCTTCTTCGGCACTGAGACTTGGTGTGACGTCTTCCAGTTTCCAGTGCTTCTCGACTCAGAACCCCTTTCCCTCCTATTTTCCTTCTGATTTTCACTCTTTTCATGTACATACAGTCCCTCCTGGGCTGTCAGGAGATGATATTGAGCCTGACCCAGACCTTAGGCTGGGTGATGACGTGGAAGAAACAGGATCTAATCTTGCTGCAGAGCCTGTGGTTGAGGACCTGTCATTTAAGACTCTGCTGAAAAATTTGAATTCCAGTCTTTCTCTCCAGACTATGGATATTGATCCTGGGAAGCTTCTAAGACTCCAGTACCTTCATGTTCCGGACATCCCTATGGATTTAACTCCCCCGGTACAGCCCTCCTTTGAGACGCTTTCTCAAATGGAGTGGAATAATCCTGCTCTCATTCCTTCTGTGGCTCAGTCCATAGATAGGAAGTATGCTGCTCTCAAGGATCGACCCATTTTGGCCTCTCAAGCCTTTGCGGACCCTATTGTAGTCTTGGCAGACAATGATACGGTTGTCCTTCCTCAGACTACTACGGCTCGACCTATAAACAAAGAATCTCGTAAGATAGATACTTTAGGTAAGAGAGTCTTTGCTGCATCCATCCTGGGTATGCGTACTGCCAGCTACCAAGACTATTTCTCTCAATATGAGTATATTCTTTGGCATTCACTCAAACAAATGGTTGAAGCTCTACCGGAGTCGGACACTAATTCAGAGCTTCTTCAAACCATAACCAGGGGTATCGAGTCCAGCAACCAACAGGTTAAAGCAGCTATGGACGCTTTCGATACTGCCTTCTGAGTGGTGGTGGCGGGCATTTGTGCCTGCCGTCATTCCTGGCTGTGCTCTTCCAGCTTCATGAATGATGCCCCGCAATAGGTCATGGCGTTGCCTTTTTGATGGTGTATATCTCTCTGGTCCTCAGGTAGAAGAAGCTCTGGAGACCACATAAAAGACCAGATCGGCCATTAAATTTGCTCGACCTGCTTCTGACCGGGTTAATAAGCGCCAGTTTCACAACCGTCGGTCCTTTCGAGGCAAAGGCAGAGGAGGTTTTAATAAAAGCCAAGCCCCTCAGCCTCAAAAGAAAATGCAACAGAAAGCACAAAGGCCCAAAGCGCCCAGTGCCACCTTCTGAGTTTCTGGCCCAAGTCCCACCTCAGCTGCCCGAGGGGGACTGCTCCTTAGCGGTGGGAGGTCGTCTAACTCAGTTCTACAACTAGTGGAAGTCTAAAACATCGGACAAATGGGTCCTCCGGATAATCCGAGAGGGATATTCCCTCAATCTTTCAGAGAACCCTCTGGATTGTCCTCCCAAACGGCAGCCAAAACTGTCAACTCGTCAGTCAGAACTTCTCACCTCCGAGATACAAGGCCTTCTGAACAACAGGGCAGTAGAAGTAGTTCTGCTGGATCAACAGAACACAGGGTTCTACTCCCATTACTTTCTAGTTCCAAAGGAAACGGGGGACATGCACCCCATTTTGGACCTCAGAAAATTGAACAAATTTCTTCCCAAAAAGAAATTCAGAATGATATCGCTAGGAACTCTGTTACCTTTACTTCATCAACACGACTGGTTAGCCTCCCTGGACATGCAGGATGCCTACTAACATATTCTTATGCACCCAAGGCATCACAAATACCTAAGGTTCATGGCTTTGGGCCAACATTATCAGTTCAGAGTCCCGCCCTTTGGGCTATCCTCGGCGCCATGAGTTTTTACAAAGTGTGCAATTCTCGCAGTGCACCTCAGAAAGATCGGAATACAAGTGTTCCCATATCTGGACGTCTGGCTTCTAGCAAGCCCTTCCAGGCAAGGAACCCTTGATGCTGTAGCCACGGCCTCAGATTTCCTCACATCCATGGGAGTCCTGCTAAATCTCAAGAAATCACAGTTTCAGCCCTCCCAGAAGCTCCTTTTCATAGGAACTCTTCTGGACACTTCCTGTGTGAAAGCTTTTCTACCAGAGGACAGGAGTGATATCCTGCAGATGGCCCGATACATCGGAGAGAACAGCTCGGTTCAAGCTATCTCGATGCAATGGATGCTGGGTCTCATGGCATTCTCAGTGTTCACTGTGCCCCTAGCACGCCTCCACATGAGAACCTCTCAGTGGATGCTCAGTACTCAGTGGTCCCCGACCACTCACCCTCAGTCCTTTCTGTCACCTTGATGAGAACCTCTGATGAGGTCACTCACCTGGTGGTCGCAAGAGGACAATCTTCTGGAAGGGTATCCCTTCGCCCCTCTGGATCATCAGATTTCCATTACCACAGACGCGTCCCAGATGGGGTGGTGAGCTCACTGTCAGAATCTCCACACCCAAGGTACGTGGACTCAGGAAGAGTCCCAGCTTCACGTAAATGTTTTAGAAATGAGAGCCGTCCTTTATGCAGTCCGGGCTTTGAAGGACATTCTCTGTCACAAGAACATTCTCCTTCAAATGGACAACAAAGCAGTGATGTATTACATCAACAAGCAGGGTGGTGCTCACTCTTCCCCTTTTTGCAGGGAAGCGATGAGAGTGTGGGAATGGTGCTTAGAGCACAAGGCTCTAATTCAAGTGGTCTACCTGCTGGGAGTGCAGAATGAACTGGCAGACCATCTTGGCAGAACAGAGACATCCTCACAAATGGTCTCTCGACTCAACCGTGGTTGTCACTGTTCACGGAGTGGGGAACTCCAGACCTGGACCTTTTTGCATCCCCACTCAACACAAAACTGCCTCTCTTCTGCTCCAGAAATCCAGGGCCTGGCATTTTCTGTCCGGATGCGTTCAGGCTGCAGTGGACAAAATGCTTTCTATACGCCTTTCCACCTCTCCCTCTAATTCAGAGGATACTTCTCAAGTTCGAGTCCCAGGGAGTCAAAATGATCCTGATTGCTCCCTTCTGGCCTCGACTAATATGGTTTCCGTTACTCAACAGTGTGTCGAAAACCCCTCTGAAAGCGCTTCCCCTTCAGACGAACCTTCTGACTCTTTGGGGGAGGTGGCCTGTGGTCCATCCAGTCTGAGATCGCTTTACCTTCGGCTCCTGAAGAGATAGAGGTGAACAGGTTCAATGTCTTTCGCAGAGTTTTAGATATTCTTCCGGCTGCACGCAAGCTGGCCACTAGGAAAACTTACACAGTCAAATGGAAGCGTTTTTCTCTCTGGTGTGCAAAATCCTCTTTGAATCCTTATTCCTGCCCACCCAATAAAGTTCTCGAGCACCTTTTAGACCTCTCAAATTCAGGTCTACAATACTCTACAGTCAAAGTTCACCTTTGTGCCATTTCAGCTTATCATGAGCCAGTACTTTTCTTGTCACTGGCTCAGTTGCCTGTCGTTAAGAGGTTTCTTAAGGGAATTCTGCATACCAGACCTCCTATCAGATGTCCAGTCGCAGCCTGGGACATTAATCTTGTACTAGACATGCTCACTCGAAAGCCTTTCGAGCCTCTAGCTTTTTGTGAGCTGAAATTTCTCACTTGGAAAACGGCCTTCCTGGTGGCCATTACCTCGGCCCGCAGGGTCTCTGAGATACATGCCTTGGTCACAGACCCTCCGTATACTGTGTTTCATAAGGACAAAGTAGTTCTTAGGACCCATCCTAAGTTTCTCCCTAAGGTTGTTTCAGAATTCCATCTGAACCAACCTTTGGTCCTACCTACTTACTTTGCGAACTTCCAAAATGAAGGGGAGAGTACCCTTCATTCTTTGGATGTCAAAAGAGCCCTGCGTTTCTATTTTGATGGAACAAAAGAAATTCGGAAAGCTCAACAACTGTTTGTTTCCTTCAGCGAGACCCAGCTGGGTCAACCTGTAGCTATCAGATGCATTTCAGCATGGCTGGTGGCATGCCTTTGCCACTGTTATTCCATGGTGCAGGTTAAGCTGGAGGGCAGAGTGTACGCTCACTCTACTGGAGCGGTCGCGGCATCCCTGGCGGAAATCCGCAATGTGCCCATTGTAGATATTTGCAGTGCTGCTACCTGGAGCTCAGTGTATACTTTCGTCAAGCACTGTGCCCTGGATGTCCATGCCAGGCGACATATTTTGTTTGGCAGAACCATCTTGAATGGACTTCCGTCCTAAATTGTGAGCTGATGGTCTCTCCTGCCACCCTCTCGGGGGATTATTAGCTCGGTACACTGATCAGTGTGAATAAGTGGTGGAGACTTTGTCCAGGAAGAGATGGAAATTATGTACCTACCATAATTCTTGATCTTCTTGGATGAAGTCTCCACCACTCATTCACACGGCCACCCACCATCCCCCAAGCTCATCTCTGTTGTTGGTCTTCACTGCCTCAATCTTTAGGCTGTGAAGACTTCTTTGTTAACCCTTCTTATACGGGTCATCCGGACTATTTTATGCCCAGTTTTTGTTAGGCTATCCTTCTAGGTTAGTTACGCAGCATCTCCTTTTGGGGGGGGTTACTGAGGCGGTTGGAGGGTTGCTGCCAAGACGGTCATTGCTGCACGAGCCGAGGCTTGCGACGCCACTCCTCACGGCTCCATCTCTGGTGCCAACCCTCTGGCAAAAATGTTGCACCCTCTGGGTCCTAGCGCCTCCGGCATAGATCCCATCAGTGTGAATGAGTGGTGGAGACTTCGTCCCAGAAGATCAAGAATTACGGTGGTACGTAATTTCCATTTGTTTAGTTGCTGTTGCTCCTGCTCGAAGAACTTCAGAGCTACAGGTGTTAATGGACGAACAGCTTTATTTGATTTTCCACAAAGACAGGGTGTCTTTGCGTACAATTGTGAATTTCTTCCTAGGGTGGTGTCTGTTTACTCTGAATCAGTCCCTCCACCTTCATGTTTATTACCCATAGCATGCCAATCCAGAGGAAGTATTGCTCCACACTTTAGATGTTTGTAGAATTCTGTTACTACGCACACTGTACGAAGGACTGTAGAAAGTCCTCTCAGATCTTCTTCGGCGGTATCTCAGTCATCAGGTAACACTGTAGGAACATCACCATCTGTGAAGCAGGATTCACACTTTAGATTTTTAGCAGTACCACTGGGACTGCCCACACCGACATCACCAATCCTATAAAGGTGTGAGTGGCCCTGCTCCTCCTTCAGTTCTTTCCCACTATCGAGACTGTTTGCGTGGGTCTCTGCGGAAGCTCTCCCGCAGTTTCGAGCCATTTTGACCTACTATTTTTATTTTACTTAGTTTTTTTAGAATCCCTTTTTATAGGAGATTCCTTTACCTTGTTTATGTTGAGAGTTAATCCTTCCACTTCCCTCGCTGCTGCTGCAGGAAAAAGATTGCCTCTTCAGATGACCATATCTTCTGTGTCTGCTGTCTTGGGCCTGACCACATCATCTTGGACTGTGAGCTCTGCCAGAAATTTAATCAAGCCACCCTTGGGTGACTGAAAAAAGGCTGTCAGAAAATTTCTGATGGAACAACAGGTAGCCAGTTCTGGGCAGGGGTCCTTGGGGTTCCCTCCTTCCCAGTCGCCAGTGGGTTTGTCAAGCTCCCAGGCCACTGAGGCCTGAGACACATCCTTGGGGGGTCACAAGAAAGACAAGAGAACAGGATCTCTCCCATGCAGCATTCCGATACCTGATGGCCTTTTCTTCTTCCTCTGGTGGTATTCCGTTGGTTGCGGCTACACCAATGCCTGTAGCTGTCCAGGCCTCTGCTCCTACCAGGCCCATAACGACAGTGCTGCTGCCCGCCTCTCAGGTTGACTGGTCGTCAGCCCCAGTTTGTTGATGCTTGGCTCATCGACAACTGCCCCTCCGTCACGCGTGATATTTCTCCAGGTCCACGGCCATTGGGCTCCTTGGGCCCCCAGGCCCTGACGGGTTGGTTGTCGTGCCCTGTGCCAATGACCCCTCCTCTGATGATGCATCAGTCTCCTGTCATTGAGCTCAGTGATATTTTGGGTGAGTTCACTATGGTCCTGGTCCACCAGTTAGGTGCTTACATGCCTAAGTCCCCTGTGCCATTGACAGCCCCATCGTCATCAGCACCACTTTGGCCTCCTTGAGCAATTCCCTGCCGGCCATCATTAGTCTGTCATTCATCGGACCTCGAGTTGGAGCAGGTCGAAGTCAAGGAAGAGTACCATCCTGACCTCATCCTGCCTGAGGAAGACAAGGAATCTCTTTCCTCTGACAGATCCATTTCCTTCTCAGTGAGTAAGAACTCTGTGAAGCATGCTCCCCTGGTCTCCTCCAGAGGACCCTACTTTCTTTAATGTTATGAAGCTCCTGTCCACAGCCATGGACTTCCATAGTGAAGAAGAAGATACCACCAGACAGGAACTGGTGGATTTTCTGGAAATCCCCGAATCTCCTGGTAAAGTCATTCCTCCTGTCCTCCCAGCCTTGAGGAATGCCACTACTGCTGCCTGGCATGGACCTGACATGGTCCCTGCCATGCCCTGCAGGGCAAATAAGTGTTGTCCCCCCCCCGGCCTACCTTACTATGCTGCCCAACCTGAGACTGATTCTATGATCATTAAAGCAGCTCATGATGGGTCCAAGGTGCCTCAGCTCCCTCCCTCCTGACAGGGAATATAGGTGGATTGCTCATTGGGGTAAGAGGGTATACGCTTCCTTTGCCTTGGGGCTGTGGATTGCCAGTTACCTCTCGCATATGGTTAAATGCCAGAATACTATCTGGAAGAAGGGCAAAGTGGCTGCCCAGGTCCTCCCAGAGTGCTTCCAAAAACAGGAGGTTCTCAAATGCTTGCAGAGTGCTGAGGACATTAGCAAGCATCTCCTCAGGGCCTTGTATGATATCTCTGATACTGGTGCCAGGGCTGCTGCCACAGGCATTTACCTTCGTAAGCACATCTGGCTGAGGGCCTCTGGTATTGCTGCAGATGTCCAGCAGAAGGTGCTCAACACCTCTCTAAGTTATTCGAACCAGACGTCCAAGACATCATCAGTGACCTGTAGGCATCTGGTAGGGCTATCAAGTCTGTCCACTTTCTTAGGTTTTTTGTTTCTGTTCACCCACACTGGCTGTTCTGATGTCAGAACTAGTTGGGACTCGTTCCATAGGTGTGGCCTGCTGCAAGAGATACCCTTGAAGTAAGATGATACAGTTAAGTAAGAACTTACCGTAACAATAGATCTTCAACAGGATCTCTTGCAGCAGGCCATGCCATCCCACCTGCCATCCCCCTGGCTCTGTGGGCCTTTCTGTATTTTTCTCTTCCTTCTCCTTAGTGGAGAACCTTCTGTTTTCTGTTATTCTATATTGGCAGAACCTTCGGCTCTTCCTTGGTTCCTCAGCAGGAGACAAGTTGCTTATGGTCACTGGAGAACTGAGGAGGGCAAGGGGGCCACCCACTCTTACAGGATGGAGCAACATCAGCGTGTGACATTGGAGTGGGCAGTGTCCTAGTAGACTGCTAGCTAGAAAAGTTTCCATGTGGTCCTGGCGTCTGGTGGCTATAGTTCGATAGGTGTGGCCTGCTGTAAGAGATCCCCTCGCAGATCTACTGTTACGGTAAGTTCTTACATAACTGTACTTTACTGCTCTTGGGAGAGCTTTTTGGGCCCTGATGTTCTGCAAGACATCCCAGAAAAAACACTCAACCCCCAAACCGGGCCCCTCAGGTCAGAGGGGGCCCACACTGGCACCTCTAGGTTCAGTGCAGTAGGACAGGTTTGCGGATGTAGATGTGCAAGTCGACCCCGACTCTGACCATTTTGAGGATCAGGATGAGGATATCTGGGATCTTGGGGAAAATCCTGACCTATAAAGCTACTTTATGATGAGGAGGAAGGGGAGTGGACAGAGCCTAAAGAGAATTCCTATCCCTCTCTTGTTTGATACCAATCCTTGTCCTACCTGATAGCTAAGGTAGATAGCTTCACGTAGGTCCTTGCAGCTGAAGGAGAGCAGTCCATGGGGCAGTGGACGTCAATACAGTACTGTCTGTGTTCTTCTCTGCTTCAAAGTGTTTTCCAGGCTTTATTCACTGTGACCAAATTACTGAGCAGTTGTTGACAAAAAAAAAGTATCTACCAAAACCTAAGGTCCTGTATTGCCCTTTTTGGGATTTTGCAGGTGAGAAACCCTTCCTCGGGTGGATAAGGCGATGCATAATTCTGCCAAGCACACCACTGTTCCTGTTGAGGTGTCATTTGCCTTAACGGATTCACAGGACAAGCGAGTGGATACCACATATAGAAGGTCCTTTGCCTCCAACGGTGCAAACCTGAGCACCTTCTGTGCCTCTTTTGGTGTTGCCAGAGCCTTTAACTTTTGGGTTAGTACCCTGGGCAGCTTTGTTTTCCCTAGATTTGGAGGGAATTAGTATTTTGCAATTGATTGCCATGGCCTTCACATTCTTAGGGGATACCACAGTGGAGAATTTGCGCATGTGGGCTCGCTCCGCTCATCACACTGCGTCGGCCATGCGAAGTGTATGGCTTAGGCAGCGGGTCGGTGATCAGGCTTTGAAGACAAGCTGTTCAGTCTTGCCTTTGAGGGAGGTTGGTCGTTCGGTTCTGGCCTGGATTGTATTTTGAAGGATATCCAGGATAAAAAGGGCCACCTTCCAGTGTTAAAGCAATAGCAAAAGGCTGCATCTACCCTAAAAGATCAAGGAGACAACTGACAGGCAGTTTTGAGGAGGTTTTTGTCCCTTTCGGAACTTTGGTAGCCAGAGAAATAAAGGAGCCTAGTCTGGTTACAAGAGCCATAGTAACAGAGGGGCTCTTGCCCAGCAATGTCCCGGAGGCCCCAGGCAAAAAGCAGGTACCTCACAATGAGGGTACATTTGCCCATCTGTTCCTCTTTCCTTGGTGGAAGACTGCACAATTTTTAATCAGGATGGGCCCAAGTAACTTCAGATGCTTGGGTTTTGGAATGTCTGACCTTAGGTTATGCAGTAGAATTTTCAATAATCCACTCAGAGGGGCATTTCCTGCCGTCTCCGGTTCCAGAGGACTCCGTAAAAAGATAAGCGGTGTCAGCGACCCTGTCCCACCTCAGTGGAGTCCTTGCATTTGATCACCCGAGCTGTCCAGCTGGGGGATTCCCTAACTTCAGTAGATCTGAGGGATGCGTAGATCCACATCCCCATACATCAATCTTATCAGCGGTTCACGGCCCTGAGTCAGCACTTCCAATACAGGACGCTTCCTTTAGGGCTCACAACAGCCCCAAGGGTCTTCTCGAAAGTGCTGATAGTCTTGGTGGCTGAACTCTCAACAGAAGAGTCATCATGTCTGTCCCTACTTGGACGATCTGCTCATTCCAGCACCATCTGCGACATTATCAAGAAGGCCAGTGACCAGGACTCTGAAGATATTGGAGTCCCACAACTGGGTGGTGAATCTTGAACTGTCTCATGCCCTGGAACAACTGAGAGCAGCATTGAGGAAAGACCCAGGGGAAGGTCTTACTTTCACCATCCAGAAAGGAGACCTTGTTGAGGAAGGTTCAGTGGCTGAGGACTCAGTCATTGGCTTCAGCTCTCCGTTTGCTACAAATTCTGGGCCCCATGATTGCAGTAATAGAACTAGTTTTGTGGGCTCACTTTCACATGCGGTACCTGCAGATGGAGCACCTGTCAGCCTGGGATCTGAACTTGGAGGATTTTCAGGCCAAGATCCCCCTCTCTCCACAACTGTGGCAGTCTCTAAGTTGGTGGGTTAGTTTGGAGAATCTGAACCAAGGGATCTCCCTTGAAATCCCCCCAAAATTTATTTCTGACAACTGATGCCAGCCTGTCGGTGTGGGGGGCAGTCCTGAACCACTTTCTCATTCATGAAACTTGATCAGTGCAATAACAGTGCCTCCACATAAACGTTCTGGAGATGAGAACAATCTGCCTTGCTCTTCTTCGGTTTCAAAGTTTGATGTAGTCAAAGACCGTGAAAATAAGTTCGGACAACGCTGTCATGCTGGCGTACATAAACAATCAAGGGGCACAACAAGCAGGGAGATGCTAAAATAAGCCACATCTCCTGCTGTGGGCAGAGGAGAATCTTCTCTCTGTCAGCAGTCCACTTGGTAGGGGAGCTGAACATTCAGGCCAGTCTGCTAAGCCGTGAAAATGTTCATCCAGGGGAGTGGATGTTGAACCCGGAGGTGTTTGACATTCTGTGTGAACGGTTTAGTCATCTTCAGATCATTCTGTTCATCTCCAGTCACAATGTTCAAACTCAGCAGTTCTTCAGCCACTACTGATGTCCACATGTGGAAGCGGTGGCTGCCCTGTTACAGGAGTAGGGCTTCAAGAGAGCATATGCCTTTCCTCCTCTGCCTCTCTTCCCCAAGGTCCTAACACAAAATAAGGCACTCAAGAGGAAGTTTTCTTCTAATAGCTCTGGAGTGGCCCAGAAGACCGTGGTTTTCAAGCTTAGTGAACCTAGCTCATCATGCTCCCCTATGCCTTCCAGTGCGGGGGGACCTCTCTCAGGGCACCATTCTGCATCCAAATCCGGGAGTGATGCAGCTCGCTGTATGGCTTCTGAAGTTAGGCATCTTACTTCGGGAGGGTTCCTGCAGTAGGTCATAACCAACAGGACTGCGTCCCCTGGGGTCAGGACCACACTGCAGACTTTTGCTAGCAATGTCTGGTGGGGGACCGCCCACCCAACGTCACTTGGCCAGCGTCAGCGTGACCCTGTATAGTGGGCGGTCCCCATGCCCACCTTCCAGTTCTTTCCCACCGTCGACCTACCTGTGCAAGGACTTCACAGTGAAGGTTGCTCCAGTCAATCGCCATTTTGTCTAAGTATAACCTTTTTTTTTCTTCCAAAAATAGTTGTTCCTCAGTTTTATGTCTTCTCCACCCAAGACTCCGAAGTCCAAGGAGAAGTGCGGCACGCAGATCCCTCACAAGGACGACCATAAACTCTGCCTCATCTGCCTAGGCCCAGGGCACAACACCAAGGCCCATCCGGATTGCAAGCCCTTCAACCCAGCCATGTGCAAACACAGGCAACAGACCCTGGAAGCTCATCTTTTTAAGTCCAGGATGGCCACCCTAGAGCAGGAGATGCAGAAGCTGAGGGAATCCGCGTCTTCACCCTCTTCAGAGCACAAAAAGAAAGATAAAGAGAAGCACCGGGATCACCTGGAGGACTGGGAATGGGTCTCCTCCAGCAAGGCCACTGGACCCAAGACCGCGGTTGCCCCGATGGACAAGGACGCTCCTCCTCCGCCCTCCTTGGTGACAGTCTAGGCCTCTTCCACTGGTTCTCCTGGTACCTCTTTTACCTTCAGGCCCATTAAAATAGGCTCCAAACCTGGATCCTTGACTGATAAGTCGCCCACTGGTGCCTCCGGCAATCTCATGGTCTTCACCGGTAAGCCGGACTCCGGTTCTTCCAGACCCGCCCAGTCATCGATAAGACAGATTCCCGGCCAGAGGGATCCTTCGTGGCACTAGTCTATAAGCCGGTCAGGGGCTCACCCTCCACACGCATGGCACTCTGTCTTCCTCTGATGACAGATAAGTCGGCTGCTGGGGTCTCTGGTGACCGTCCGGTCAAAGCTCGCCCATCAGGGGCTGACACTGGATCACCCAGCCAAGCTCGCTGACCTCCCCTGGCCAGTCCTCCCGCTAGGTTACTCCTGAGCAGGGGTCTTCCCCTCTACCTTCACCAGTGGAACCTCCCGTTCCTGACCCTCAGTCCGGGATAGAGGTGGAAGTGGGTCCGCTGGATGTGGTTCTTCCCTCCCCCACTCCAGTACAGGTACCCCCCGAGACTCCCACGGATCCTTCCCCCAGGAATCTAATGTTGTACTTCAAGGGACCTGCCTCCCCCGTCTGGCCCTATTTTTGCACCGATGTTGGGGGTCCCTCTGCCAGGCACATGTGCCTCCAATACTTGGTGCCCTGTCAGACCTTTTCGGCAGCCTACTGTTGGAACCTCCATCAGGGCCCCTACAGCTGCCCCTGGCACCAGCCAATCCAACGCCAGCCCCAACGCCAGATGTTCTGACGCCAGCTTGTCCGGCGCTGGACAGTTTTCCAGATCCTACAGCCCCGCCTCCCCCTTCGAGGCCTCAAGGACCTCCTCTGGACCAGCATAGTGTCCTCCAAGGTCCCCCTTTTGGCTACCCGCAATTCCCGGGCTTTCGAACGCCAGGTTACCCGACGTTGGGTCTGATGTCTGCTCCTGTCATCCACGGTTACCCTGGGTATCAGGCACCGAGCTATGCTCCACCTCCATTTCAGGCTCGAGAGTACTCTCCCCCTCAGTATTTGGGAATGGGTCTCTCTTACTATCATCCTCCTCCTCCTCAGCCTCAACCTCAGAAGGACCTCCAGACCATGTTTCAGACCTGGTGGCAGGAGGCCAGATACCATTTGGTATCAGACTTGGGCAAGAGCTTGCTGGCACCGGTGTCTACCCCCAGCACCCCACTCCTGTCACCCGTGGGTTCTCATAGGTCAAGCCATTCGGCCATGGTGCACATTTTAGGAGGGACTGCTCAGGAGGTAATATTAACTGGAGCCAGGACCTCTGACAGAGAGGAGTCCTCCAAGTCTGAGGTGGACTCCTCCACCTCGTCATCTGGAGAACAATCTGCAACCACAGGGGCTAAGGGTATGGAGTCACCCAAGTCACCTCCGGAGGACCCCTCCTTCACTGAACTCCTCTGTATCTCCAACAGGCCAGTGGATGGAGTGTGGTGGAGCAAGACCCTAAATGCAAGCGCCTCACTGAGCACCTAGACCTGGCAGAGGTGCCACCTATTCCAATTCCTCCTTGGACTGCTCCCCATGAGGATCTTACCTACACTATTTGGCAGTTACCTCACTCAGTCCAGGCTGTCCCCAAAATGGTGGATCGGATCTATCGCACGCCAGAGGGCGCACCCTATCTGTGCTCCCAACCCAAGACAGATTCTATTGTGATAGCCGTGGCTCATGATCGTACTTCCAAACCCAAACATATGAGTACCTCTGACAGGGTTGAATAGGATCCTGTCCCAGTTGTTATGGAGAAAGTGTTTAAATGCAAGGATCTGTTGTGTTCTATTCCTTTCCTGGCTCTTCTCTGTCTGGTTGAGCAATAAAGTTTTCCCGTGAGACCTAGGACTTGATCACCCCGACAGTCTCACAATTATTTGCCTCTCGCTATCTCTGTCTTCCCTTGCTGTTTGTCTTTTCCTTCCTTGCATATCTGCTGGTATAAATAATATATGGAAATCATTATGTGGAAATGTAACTGATATTGGGATCCTTTTGTTTAGAAATTATATAGTGTTAATTTTTGAAATGTATATAATTATAGTTTGAGATGATTGCAGAAAGCTATTAGAAAATCAAGAGGTTACCTTAGTGCAGTTTTTAAGCCTTTTGCAGAAGAGCTGTGGAAAAGGGGCCTCAACTCAGGCACACTGTGTTCCTATCAGCAACTGCCTGAAACATACAAGAACACTCTGGAAGAAACAGGATGCTTGTTAAGAATGGTGGTTGGAAGGACTTATAAGATAGAGCTGCAGTTGCTTGCAAGATGGACACAGAACAGTGGGAGAATTCAAGAATGCATGGGACAGACATAAGGCAAATCTTCCTGGACATAAAGTTTCCACCACTCATTCACACTAATGGGATCTGTGCCGGAGCCTGGAGGCTAGCGGAGACAAACTTTTTGCTAGAGGGTTGGCACCAGAGATGGAGCTGCGAGGGGCACCACGAGCCCCAGCCAAATGCGGTAATGACTATCTTGGCGTGACCCTCCAACCGCCTCAGTTCCTTTTTTCCCCCCCGTCGAATGCACTTCAGTGACGATGTTGCTCAGCCGCCGGGAGTCAAACTTCAAACTAGCAGCATAGTTTTCAGTTTTATTGTTTTGTAGTAATATCTCAAATGAAATATTGCTTAGTTTATTTATTCTTATTTAAGGAAGAGGTCTCAGCCTACATTGACGGAGTCGACCATGAACGGGTCAGATGATGGTAGGGAGACTTCGTATGAAAGCTATTCAGTCAGCTGGGCGGGTCGGTCTGCCGCCTTCTCCGGGGGTCTGACAATGGACAGTTCAGGCCGAGGGGTTGGCGGTCCTCGAAGCATAAAGTAATGATCGCACTCTGGCTACGTTCGGCGTCGAGCTCTTCTTCAGCCCACAGGTCAAAAAAGAGAAGACATCACTCAAGGTTGCCCTCTGATATGTCTGCGCATAGATGGTCAGTTATTGAGGCTAGTTGCCGATCTCCTCCTTCGGAGTCACCAGTTTCTGTTTCTGGTAGCAGATGTCTGACATCGCAGCCCTACCCCGCCCTCTGGTAGGTCTTTAGAGAGCAGTTTCATCAGTGGGCTACCGTGATGGAGCAGTGGGCTTGGAGGTTGGTCCAGCTGCCTGGTCTGGTCACTCAGGGGCCTTCGGGCTTTTTGGGAGCTCAGGTAGGGCGGTTGAGCCTCCCTAGTTGCGCGGTGCCGACGACGCCGTGCTTAGGTGTCCCCCCCCCAACATGGCTGCAGCGCAGTGGGCCACACCGATGCCTCTATCTTGTGGTATTCATTCTTCTTTTTCCTCAAATCCTGTTTTTTGGAGTCTTGGGATGTTTTGATGCCTCTGCATTGATGGCGCTCGGCGTCATCTTGACGCCCGACATGTCTGTTGGCGCCGTCCTCGGTGCCGTTGAGTTTCTCAGCGCCATCCAGCTCTCGGCACCATGTGGCTTCTCATGCCTGCTCGGCCTGCTGCTCTCTGCTTGGCCATGCATGTTTTTGGCGCTGTGCTCTTTGGCGCAGAGACCTGTTAGGGCGTCATTCAGTCTTCAGGACTCCTCTTCTTTGAATCCTTTTCTTTCCTCATTTCCTTCTGATTTTCACTCCTTTCCTGTTCATACAGTCCCTCCTGGGCTGTCAGGAGACGACATTGAGCCTGACCCAGACCTTAGGCTGGGTGACTATGTGGAAGGAACAGGATCTATTCCTGCTGCAGAGCCTGTGGTTGAGGATCTGTCATTTTAAGTCTCTGCTGAAAAGCTTGTATTCCACTCTTTCTCGCCAAACTACAGCTATCGATCCTGGGAAACTGTTAAGACTCCAATACCTCCATGTTCCGGAGATCCCTATGGATTTGACTCCTCCAGTACAGCCTTCCTTTGAGACGCTTTCTCATATGGTATGGCATAATCCTGCTCTCATTCCTTCTGTGGCTAAGTCCATAGATAGGAAATATGCTGCTCCCAAGGATCAAACCATTTTGGCATCCCAAGCCTTTGCGGATCCTATTGTAGTCTTGGCAGAGAATAAGGTTGTCCTTCCCCAGACGACTACAGCTCGACCTATTAACAAAGAATCTCATAAGATAGAGACTTTAGGTAAGAGAGTCTTTGCTGCTTCCACCCTAGGTATGCGTATTGCCAGCTATCAAGGCTATTTCTCTCAATATGAGTATATTCTTTGGCATTCGCTCAAACAAATGGTTGAATCTCTACCAGAATCGGACACTAATTCAGAGCTTCTTCAAACCATAACCAAGGGGTATCGAGTCCAACAACCAACCAGCAGGTTAAAGCAGCTATGGACGCCTTCGATACTGCCTCCTGAGTGGTGGCGGGCATTTGTACTTGCCATCATTCCTGGCTGCGCACTTCAGGTTTCACGAATGATGCCCAGCAACAGGTAATGCCGTTGTCTTTTGATAGTGTGCATCTCTTCGGCCCTCAAGTAGAACAGGCTCTAGAGGCCACACAAAAGACTAGGTCAGCCATTAAATTGTCTCGACGACCTCCCGTCCCCTCTCAAGGGGGTGTTAACAAACACCAGTTTCATAACCGTCAGTCCTTTCGAGGCAAAGGCAGGGGAAGTTTTAATAAAAACCAAGCCCCCCAACCTCAAAAGAAAATGCAGCAGAAGGTGCAAGGACCCAAAGCGCCTAGTGCTGCCTTCTGAGTTGTTGGCCCAAGTTCCACCTCAGCTGCCTGAGGGGGACTCTTCCTCAGCAGTGGGAGGTCGTCTGACTCACTTCTACAATCAATGGAAGTCCATAACCTTGGACAAATGGGTCCTCTGGATAATCCGCGAAGGGGTATTCCCTCAGTCTTTTGGAAACCCCTCTGGATCATCCCCCCAGACAACAGCCCAGGCTGTCAGTTCTTTTGTCAGAACTTCTTGCTTCCGAGATACAAGGCCTCCTGAACAACAGGGCAGTGGAAGTAGTTCCGCTGGATCAACGGAACACAGGGTTCTACTCCCATTACTTTCTGGTTCCAAAGAAAACCGGGGGCATGCGCCCCATTTTGGACCTCAGAAAATTAAACAAATTCCTTCCCAAAGAACAATTCAAAATGATATCACTAGGAACCCTGTTACCTTTGCTTCATCAACACGACTGGTTAGCCTCCCTGGACATGCAGGATGCTTACCAGCACATTTCTATTCACCCAAAGCATCACAGATACCTAAGGTTCGTGGCTTTTGGACAGCATTATCAGTTCAGAGTCCTGCCCTTTGGGCTGTCCTCGGCGCCGTGAGTTTTTACAAAGTGTTGTGCAATTCTTGCAGCACGTCTCAGAAAAATCAGAATACAGGTGTTCCCATATCTGCACGATTGGCTTCTAGCAAGTCCTTCCAGGCAGGGAACTCTAGACGCCGTAGCCACGGCTTCACACTTTCTTACGTTCATGGGAGTCCTGCTAAACCTCAAAAAAATCACAGCTGCAGCCCTCCCAGAGGCTCCTCTTCATAGGAACTGTCCTGGACACCACCTTTGCGAAAGCATTTCTTCCAGAGGTCAGGAGGAGCGATATCCTTCAGATGGCCCAATACAGCGGAGAAAGCAGCTTGGTGACAGCTCTCTCGATGCAATGGATGCTAGGTCTCATGGCATCCTTGGTGTTCACTGTACCCCTAGCACACCTCCACATGAGAACCTCTCAATGGATGCTCAGTACTCAGTGGTCCCCGACTACGCACCCTCAGTCCTTTTTCGTCAAGGTGACAGAACCTCTGAAGAGATCACTCACCTGGTGGTCGCAAGAGGACAATCTTCTGGAAGGATACCCATTTGCTTCTCTGGATCATCAGATTTCCATTACCACGGCCGCGTCCCAGATGGGGTGGGGAGCTCACTGTCGGACTCCCCACACTCAAGGTACGTGGACTCAGGATGAGTCCCAGCTTCACATAAATGTCTTAGAAATGAGAGCCGTCCTTTATGCAGTCCGGGCTTTGAAGGACATTCTCTGTCACAAGAACATTCTCCTTCAAACAGACAACAAAGCAATGATGTATTACATCAACAAACAGGGCGGTGCTCACTCTTACCCCTTATGCATGGAAGCGATGAGGGTGTGGGAATGGTGCTTAGAGCACAAGGCTCTAATTCATGCGGTCTACCTGCCAGGGTTGCAGAACGAACTGGCAGACCGTCTGAGCAGAACAGACAGATCCTCACGAATGGTCTCTCGACTCAGCCATAGCTCAGTCACTATTCGCAGAGTAGGGAACTCCAGACCTGAACCTTTTTGCATCCCCACTCAACACAAAACTGCCTCTCTTCTGCTCCAGAAATCCAGGGCCTGGCATTTTCTAGCAGGATGCGTTCAGGCTGTGGTTGACAAAGCTCTTTCTATACGCCTTTTCGCCTCTTCCTCTAATTCAGAGAGTACTTTTCAAGTTCGAGTCCCAGGGGGACAAAATGATCCTCCTTGCTCCCTTCTGGCCTCTACAGATACGGTTTCCACTACTCAACAGTATGTCAGAAACGCCTCCGAAACCGCTTCCCCATCTGATTCAGGGGCCTGTGGTCCACCCCAATCTGAGGTTGCTTCACCTTCATGCTTGGCTCCTGAAAACATAAAAGTGAACAGGTTAAATGTCTTTCGCAGGATTTCAGATATTCTTCTGGCTGCGCACAAGCCAGGCACTAGGAAAATTACACAGCCACATGGAAGCGTTTCTCGCTCTGGTGTGCAAAATCCTCTTTGAATCCTTTTTCCTGCCCACCAGATAAAGTTCTAGAGTACCTTTTAGACCTCTCAAATTCAAGTCTGCAAAACTCTACAGTTAAGGTTCACCTTGGTGCCATTTCAGCTTATCATGAGCCAGTACTTTCCTTGTCACTGGCTCAGTTACCTGTGGTTAAGAGATTTCTTAAGGGAATTCTGCATACCAGACCTCCTATAAGACATCCAGTCGCAGCCTGGGGCATTAATCTGGTGCTAGACATGCTCACTTGAAAACCTTTAGAGCCTTTAGCTACCTGTGAGTTGAAATTTCTCACTTGGAAGACTGCCTTCCTAGTGGCCATTACCTTAGCCCGCAGGGTCTCTGAGATACATGCCTTGGTCACAGACCCTCCGTATACTGTGTTTCATAAGGACAAAGTAGTTCTTAGGATCCATCCTAAGTTTCTCCCTAAGGTTGTTTCAGAATTCCATCTAAACCAACCTCTGGTCCTTCCATCTTACTTTGCGAACTTCCAAAATGAAGGAGAGCATTCTCTTCATTCCTTGGATGTCAAAAGAGCTTTGCGTCTTTATCTAGACAGAACAAAAGACTTTCGTAAAGCTTAACAACTGTTTGTTTCCTTCAGCGAGACCCGACTGGGTCAACCTGTCACTATCAGATGTATTTCTGCATGGCTGGTGGCATGCCTTCGCCACTGTTATTCCATGGTGCAGGTTAAGCTGGAGGGCAGAGTGTATGCTCACTCTACTAGAACGGTCACGGCATCCCTAGTGGAAATCCGCAACATGCCCATTGCGGATATTTGCAATGCGGCTACCTGGAGCTCAGTGCATACTTTTGTCAAACATTATACCCTGGATGTCCATGCCAGATGACATATTTCGTTTGGCAGAACCATCCTGAATGGACTCGTGTCCTAAAATTGTGAGCTCTTGGTCTCTCCTGCTGCCCTCTCGGGGGATTATTAGCTCGGAACTCTCATTAGTGTGAATGAGTGGTGGAGACTTTATGTCCAGGAAGATATGGAAATTACGTACCTACCATAATTCTTGATTTACTTGGACGAAGTCTCCACCACTCATTCACACGCCCACCCACCATCCCCCGAGCTCATCTCTGTTGTTGGTCTTCACTCCGTCAATCTTTAGGCTGTGAAGACTTCTTTATTGACCCTTCTTATACGGGACTTCCGGACTATCTTATGTCTGCTTTTTGTTAGGCTAGCCTTCTAGGTTAGTTACGCTGCACCTCCTCTGAGAAAAAAGGTACTGAGGCGGTTGGAGGGTCGGTGCCGAGATAGTCATTGCCGCACGAGCAGAGGCTTGTGGCCGCCTCAGTGGCTCCATCTCGGTAATCGAACTCCTAGAAACGTTTAATCCCGCTGGGTCCTAGCGCCTCCAGCGTACATCCCCATTGGTGTGAATGAGTGGTGGAGACTTCGTCCAAGAAGATCAAAAATTACAGTAGGTACGTAATTTCCATTTATCACAGCTGCTGAAACAGCAGGTTTTACGCCCTCTGTGACAGTGCTCACTACCATGTTGAGGGGTGGTGATTCATTCCTATGATATTTAAAAAAAAAAAACTGGCATCAACAGATTTTGAAGGGGTGTGGGGAGGATGGTTAAACTTTCTCATTCCTGTGGCTTCACAGCATGTGTGCTACAGGAAAGGCTTCCAAATTGTGTGGAACTTCCAGTGTGTCTGAGGTAAAGTATGCTATCCACTCATTAGCTGCCAGTTGATGCATCTTTAGGACCCATTCTTCCACAATTGTTTTGGGGGGGGGATCTTCATTTTAATATTATTAATTTCTTAACCCCAACCCATGCTTCTTGTCATATTGTTTGTGCTTTGAATACCTGTCTCATTCCTACACAGATACCCAGAATACATTTTGCTGCTGATCCCATAAGCTGCAGCACCCAAGTTTCTTCACAAATAGCTATTACTTTTCCTCTGGAGCAAGTTAACTGCTCACACAGCTCCACATGATGAGTAGCAAATGTGCCCCTGGGGCATCACATCTCCTGCACTGGTATCTGGGGAACACTCTAATTTTTTTCAATTTTGCCGGCATTCTATAAAACCTTAAATTGAGTTTACCCTGCAAGCCGTCGGACACCTTATATGCACTTTTCCAGCATCTTTGCCAGTCTCTGTCTGTTACCTGGGACCCCAGCTCATGCTGTCACTCTAGTTTTGCTTTGTTTGGGTATACAGTGGTGATCGCGCAAGCTTATACCGTTACTGCACACCGCATGTCATTGCACGACAGCAGTATACATGTTATTCAATGGGTACCTCGCATCGCGCGGTAGTGGTATACCATGCTACCAGTATACTTTTACACGATCACCACTGTATGTAGAGCAGTACTCCCTGAGGGAAGGCAGTCTGTTATGCCAAACAGGCTTTGGCCTCCCTCAGAGTTGTCTGTAAGGTTTCCATGTGGGACCATATGCACACATTCTCTAGACACTATTACCTTGATGTACATAGCTCTACAGGTGCTGCTTTGGCAGGTGGGTGCCGAGTTTGGTAGTACATCACTGATCTCTCCCATCAAGGGACTGCTTTCTAGGGCCCATTCCATTTGACTGCCTGTAGGAACCATCCTACACAAAGGGGAATTATATTTCCTTACTTGTAATTCTGTTAACGTGAAGGCTGTGTACTTGGGCAGTCAGGCCCTCCCAGTTTTCCATGCTGTTTATCCCAGTGTTTCATCTGTGCTATATTGCAAATAGTACCCTCCTGGGTCTCATATGTTGTTCAGTATCTGCTGTGCTTCTGTTTTTTTATGCAGTAGTTTTCTACAGAGTTGGATAGAAAGTTGGACTAAGTGAGTCTGCGAAGGAGTATGTCCCGAGACTTACAATATGTCCCAGCTAGCAGGGGAGATGGCAGCCTAATCCATCTGACTGCTCATGTATGGAGCCTACATATAGCTGGAATTCCCAGTAAGGAAATATATTTCCTTTAATGCTCTGCCCCCCACCCTCTCTCACTGATCTTTTCTGGCAGCCTCCACCCAGCCCTCGTATCTGACCATCTCCAACGTTTCCCGCATTTCAACCCCCTCAGCTTACCCCTCATGTCTGGCCACACAGTCAGGGTGTTGACCCTCTCTTGAGGGACATCCAGGGTAGGGTGGCTAGGCCTAGGCTCTACTATTCTCAGCACCTTGCTGCACTCTAGGTTTTTTCCCTGTGTTCATTCTTCCTGGCTCCCTGAGTATGCCAACACACTAGGGAGGTCACACAAATGCAGAGCATGGCAGCACGGATGCCAGATAGCGTCGTCCCTCAGCAGGACCTCTGCTGCATTACCATCTGCCATCACCCGGTTGGCAATATTGCAGATGAGGCAGCGACTCTTCCTTACCTGGTGGAGGGATAGCATCTTCTGGGAAGCTTTGTTCCTCCCCCCCACCCCGACATCCCTGGCTCATATCCAGACACAGGTATTTTGTATTATTCTGCATTATTGGGGCTTTGGCAGTCCTCCACTGGGAGTTAAATACAACTTTTGCACTTAATTTTGGTATCTGTATGTAATTTTTCCAGCATGTGGTTGTTTTCTGTTCTCTGCACCAGCACCACCACACTATCTAGGACACGCTGCAATTTCTTTCTGCCTGCATTGTGAGCAGTAACCCTACTGCTGCACCAGCTGTCCTGCTTATAGTGCTGGTGTTTGACAGACCACTGAGTGTGATGCTGTTAAATGACTGTGTGTTTAGAATGCAGCTGATCAGAACCCAGCCAGTTTGAAACTGTTAACCCTATGAGTTGTACCATATGTAAATTCTGGATTGTCTACTGTAATCACTGTCTCTCCAATGTATGTTACAATTTTAACCACTGTATTATCATCCAATGTATGTAATCTCTGCTGTATGTAACTAATCCCGGGTTGCCCCTGAAAAAGGGACCTCTGGTCTCAGTGGGCTTACCCGGTTACCAAAATGTAAATAAATAAAATAAATAAAAAAGGGCTGTGTTTGAAGCTTGTTCATACCAGATAGGGCTGGTGTCAAATCTAGTTCAGTTCATGGCAGTTTGCATTAGAACACATGATAGTTCAGAGGAGACCGGTGTTCTTTCAGACAAGAATCCATTTGAAACTGTTTTCACTTGTTAGTGGGCTCACTTCCCAGAAATGGGTTGGAGTGGGCTTAGCTCAAACCCAGGTCTGTTTGCAAATGGCTCAGCTCAAACCTGGTCTCTTTGGAGAGAGCTAGGTGCAAAACTGGGTTTGGATGGAGAGGGCTCAGTTTGAACCCAATTTCAGTCAAAGAGGTTTAAACTGTTAACTCAGGAATATTTGAAGAGGACAGTGCTCAAACCCAAACAGGATCTTTGAGAGGGCTCCATGATGAATGCATGTCCATTCAAAAGGGTTTGGCGTGACCCCGGATCAATTTAGAAGGCTCGGTTTAAACCAGATCCGGTTGGGAGGGTCCGAGTACAACAGTTTGCAGATATGCATGATTGTGCGTATATATGTTTTCACCACTGTTTTTTGTAGGAGAAAACTGAAAGGCTTCTACTCGGGTAGTTTCTAGTTGACAGATTGATAATGCTGTGGTTGTGTTTTTTTTCTCTTCGCAGCCTGCAGTGAGCAGGATTCAGAACCTGGAGCGCGGCTCACATGTCGGATTCTCTTACACCTGTTCAGAACTCCACAGGTGAATCCATGCCATCCAGACAGCAGTAAGTAACTGGTTTAGTGGCCGTACAATAATAGATAACTGATTCAGTAGGTAACTGCTTAATTCGTACAGCAGTAGGTAATTGAGTCAGTGTCCACGCCACAATAGATAAATGCTTCAGTATTTGTATAGCAGTAGGTAACTGATCAGTGTCCACACCGCAATAGGTAACTGCTTCAGTATCCAGACAGCATTAGGTAATTGGTACAGTATTTGCATAGTGGTAACTGGTTCAGTATCTGGATAGCAGTTGTTAAGTGGTTCAGTATCCAGACAGCAGAAGGTAACTGTATGAGTATCCTGATAGCAGATGGTAACTGGTTCAGTATCCATACATTAGTTTACTGGTTCAATATTCTGACAGCAGTAAGTACCTGTTTCAGTATGTGGACAGCAGTTCAGATAGTAGTAAGTCACTGGTTCAGTATCAGGAGAGCAGTAGGTAACTTGTTTAGTATTTGGACAACAGCAGACAACTGGCTTAGTATCTGGATAGCAGTAGGTAATGGGTTCAGAATCCGGACAACAGTAGGTAACTGGTGTAATGTTTGGTTTGGATAGCAGTAGGCAACTGGTTCAGTGACCGGACAGCAGAAGGTAACTGGTTCAGTATACAGACAGCTGTCCATAGAGCAGTAACTAACTGGTTCAGTAGCCAGACAGCAGTAAATAACTAGTTCTGTTTCCGGACATCAATAGGCAGCTGGTTAGTAGCTGGCTAAGTCACTCACATAATGGGGAGAGACAGTGCAGTACCTGGTACCTTTCGTGGATGAAGCTGACGAGTCTGACATTGTGCAGTTGACTACAAATAAAGGTTGAGTTTGCTGCCCCAACTAATACATTTTCTTCTTAAATTGTGCCCCTGTACAAATGTATCTCAAAATTCTTTACAGGTAAGAAATAAACAGTAAAAATGAATGTTGGGTAGATATTCAACAACAGATAAGCACAGCATGGAAAATTAAATTAGGATAGTCAGGTGGGTAGGCACATAAGTAGTTATCAGGTTAATTGTCAAAGGCCAAGGAAAATGGACACATTTTCATGGGAACTTTAAAGAGCAGGAGGGAGTCAAGTGAGTGGACATAGGACAGTTCTAAATTGTAGGAGCAGCAGAGAAAAAAGGATTGATCACCAACAGTCCAAAGTTTCACTGTCGGTAGCCTAAGACCGGTGTCAGAGAAGCACAGACAAGTGAATGAATTCAGAAAAGTAGTTTGGTGTGTTACCATACCGGATTTTAAAAACATTAAGTGCAGTCTTGTAGAGTATTCTGAAGGGAGTGGGTAGCCAATGTTGGTCTTTAAGGATTGGAGGAATGTCCGGAGTAAGGAGGTGGGCCACTACATTTTGAAAATGCTGCAAGTTGACAAACTGTGTAGGGAGACCATACATAGAAGGTAATTGCATTAGTCTAGTCAGGTATTTCATATGAAGGACTAGCCAGAAAACAGATTTTGAGAGTATCATGCAGATACATACCAGGTATGC
Organism: Neoceratodus forsteri; assembly: GCA_016271365.2. NCBI lineage: Eukaryota > Metazoa > Chordata > Ceratodontiformes > Ceratodontidae > Neoceratodus > Neoceratodus forsteri. The sequence goes on along the minus strand of JADMNL010000023.1, from coordinate 362,459,031 downwards.
GGCAAGAGGAAGGAGACAGCTGCTAGAGCCTAGAACTCTACTACGGGGACCTTCAATTAGGGTAAAAAACAAACAAAAAACAAGAGTTAGTGTGCTTGTCTGAGTTGGGGGAAGGGAACTGTTATCTATGCAGTTAGCTAGGTGAAGAGGAGAGCTGTAAATTAGGGGGTGTGGCTTAGACAACAGACAGCCAGGTGTCTGCGTTTAAAACTTCCCTAGTTAGCTTTTGGCAAAGAGCAGCAAGAGGAAGGAGGCAGCTGCTAGAACTCTCCTACTGGGACTATATAGCTCCCCCTCCCCCCCAGCCAGTTCCACTTTTATAGGCACTGGATTTGACTGACAACAGGAACTTCCTATTTGAGAGCAGGAAGGGAATGATCACAGAGGCACAAAAGGCTCACCATCCTAGAAGGAAGAGAATGGCTCTCCGTCACCCCCTAGCTGCTGGAGGTCTGTCTCTGAACAAGTAAGAAGGAGACTACTGAGGATACAGGAACTTCCTGTCCCAGAATAGGAAGGGCAGGAGCTTAAGGGCACAAAGACGACAGGAAAGTAGGGAGAAAAAATAAAAAAAAAGTAAACAGAGTGAGGAAAGAGTGAGCATACAAAACAGTCGAGCGGCCATAAATAAGACATGACAGGAGTGGTGCAGTGACTGTAGGGCGGCAGTCTTCTGGGAGACATTCTGGAGGATGCAGTGTTGTCGCATCTGCAGGCACGTCTCTGGGCTGAGAAAGGAGGTTGCTCGTCTCCAGGCTGAGTTGGCCAGGATTCCGGGGACCTCCTCTCCCATCCAGGGACCACCAGGGCTACCACTGCTGCCTCAGAGGTTGCCAAGAAAGAGGAGCTATTGGACCACAGTGGGCTCAGGGAGGGTGAGGGTGGTGGAACAGAGGCGCATCCCTCCAGTTGTACCTCTTCACAATTCATGCGCCAATCTGGCAGAGCGTGGTTCCTCTATGGAGGCACCCACAGTGGAGACCAAGGAGGATGCTGGGAAACTCCACACATGGGACCCCATAGAGGAAGGAAACCACTCATGGTGGGGGACTCATTTTAGAGGGGGTAGAACTGGGGGAGTGAGGAGAGAGGGAGATAAGGTGCCTGCCTGGCACCATGGCTTGGAGGGACAGGGAGCGAATCCTCATGCTCATGGGAGCAGCTGCACGGGGGAGGGAACTGGACGTCAGTGTCCACCTAGGGACAAATGACCTGGCTGGGAATGGGATCAGAGCAGTGCAGGGGGAGTTTGTGGAGTTGGGGAGGGGCCTTAGATAAGTAGCATGCATGGTAACCTTCTCGGAGGTGCTGCCTGTCTATTGCATGAGTAAGGCTAGGGTGCTCCACACCATGGAATTCAATCAGTGGTTGAAAAACTGGTGCTGAGCTCAGGGTTTTGGCTTCACTGGGGACTTGGGGTCCACCTGGAGGGATGCAGGCCTATACTCGCGCGATGGTCTGCATCTGTCCAGGAGGGAAACCAGGATCCTAGGTGATAGGTTTAAATACTTCAATGGCAAGCATTTAAAGTAGCCAAGGGGGGAGGCACTGAAAAGGGGCAGAAAAGTCCCAGCCCCCCCCCACACACAAAACTGGGTAGTTAGTGAGCTAAACACCGAAATGGAGACGTCGATAGGGAGAGGGCAGGGGTAAATGGAGAAAAAGGCAAAGGCAGTAAGGACAGGGATAGGGCTAAAAGGGGTAAGGCCATGAAAAAATGGAGGCAATGAGCAGAGCAGAAGCAAGAGAGCAGAAAGAACTCCCAAGACTGTGCGCTGTATTTGTCTGAGTCGAATATAGACGGGGATGAATTTTAATTTAAGAGAATATTTCCAGGCAAGAAGGACATCAGTTTTAGAAACATTAAGTTGCAGGAAATTAGAAATGTAACCATCAATTGATCTGTAACAGACAAAAAGGTAGATCTCGCAAGAATTAATCTTCACCACTGAGTCCCACTTACAGTTCTGGGGCCAGAGGCACTAGGGCCCTGCTGAAGGCTTTTTTTTTTTTTTCCGCAGGGAGGGAGCCAATGTCAGTTACTGACTGTGCCTGCACACCCTGTGTGGTGCCAAGCATGCCAGCCAGTAACCGTCACCATCTCTCTCACACACTTCAGTTCTTCCCACTGTCGAGTGCACACCATGGGAGGGACAATGCCTCAGTTCATCATCCTTCACCACATTTCTTCAGTGTCACTGCTAGTTTATCCATTTGCAGTGTCTACTTTCTTTATTAGTTTTATTTACCGCAGTGACGAAACCCAAGAAAGAGAAGGCCTGCATTGTTGCCCCTGTGGGAAGCTTGTTGCTGCAATAAACAGGCATCAGCGTTGCTGGAACTGCCTTGGCTCTTCTTATGAGATTGATGAGTGTGACACCTGCTTCTCCATGGACCACCGTACCCTTGAAATCTGATAAGAAGGGTTGTGTGATCCCCATTTTTGGAAGCAAGCGTCACACTCATGAGGCTAAGGTACAGTCTCTGGGCCTTTCCCCTAGGCTTCTTCCCAGCACCTCTGGTGTTGAGGAAGCATGGGGTCTTCCTTGACCTCACCTCACTGAGGTGTGAGAGGCTCTGGGGGTGGAGCTGGTGGACAGCTGGCTTTTTTCTGGGTGTCATCGAGGCATAGATCAGGAGCAGTTATAAAATTCCCAATGAGCGTTTTATTATCATCAATAACAGCAAAATAAAAATTATTCAATATACTGTTTACAACGGTAGTACAAACAGAGAAAACAAAGTCCTTCATCTGAGGGTATCTCTAATTCCAAGCTTGTTTCTTGGACTCACTCTCTCTAGCAAAAATATTGCTGCTCTTTATATAAGTCTTTGCCTGGGAACTTGTTAAAGGAAACATCCTGTTTTTCAGAAAATGTTCTTGTCAGTTTCCTTCCTTGCAGGGTGCAGCAAAACAGTACATGGTGTCCCAGAACTGACCTCCTGTTGACAGCTCTGCAAAAAAGCTAAGTTCCAAATAGCTTTTTGCAATAATTTCAACAATATAACATTTTCAAACCAAGGGATCTCAGTTTCACAAAGAGTCGCACATATTTTATGACTTCAGATACACAAGGGGGGAAGAAAAGACAGAACAGCAAGCGAAGGCTGAGAAAAATTTGTGCAGTCAGACAAGAGACAGAAGAGAAGAGGATAACACAGATCTTTGTGTTTAGCTCTTTCTACATAACAAATAGGAGAGGGTCTTATTTCAACCTGTCACATACCCCCCTCTTTAAGAGGGAACTTGTTTTAAAAAAAAAAAAAAACAGATTTCCAAAACTTTCTTTTAACTCTCTTCTAACAGTACCTTGAAATATTCACAGTCTTGTGCATATGCAGTATCCCCTTTTCCACAAAAACCAGTACAGAAAACGGTTAAGTTTAAACCCACGCAATTTTTTAACCTTCTGAATTCTCAATTCTAGTGTTTCTGATTTATTAGTTTAGCCATTAACATTGCCACAAAAGCATTATACTGTTACCCATTTATCTCTCTTCTTTGTGGCTCTCCAAGCCCTGGAGGAAGCGTACCCATTTTACTAGAATGCCACCTCTTTCCCCAGGTGGTCTTCCTTTGTGGGCCTTCTGCTTCTCCTGGTCTCTGGGAAGTAATGGCTTTAGTCTGAGGGGTAACCACACTCTTCTCTTTGGGAGCTACAGCCAACAGTAACTGGCAGGCAGTGTAGGAACTACAATTAAGTTGCTACCTGCCTGAAACTCCTGGCCAGTAAAAAATGTGGCAGAAGGTTTGCCAAGGTTTCTCTCTTATTTAGATGCCTCCCACTGTGGTCAGTGTGTGCCCACTGCATCACCTGCATCCGACATTTGGTGGGAACAACCACCTGCTGTTCCAATTTGTTTATGCTGGTGTTAAGACATAACCCGTATAATAAATACCTCTTTCTTCACAACATAATGAGGACATTATCTGTTAACCACCCCAGGACCAATACATACACCATCAATACTTGTCATGTACTGGTATAACGTGAAAACATGTATCCCTATTTTGTAGCATACCCCAGTCTCTGAATCTCCACAGAATCCCTGGTTTAACACAAAGATAAGTCCTTTCAGCCATCTCATAGGCTTCTATCTCACCTTTCAGCTGCTCTACTAAAGGGACCATGCCTCCATCTCGGATCACATGATCTGCGTCTCTGGCTGTCCTTTCTTCTCGATCAAGCATCTGTTCATTAGCAGTCTCTGCACCACTCACACATGATCCTCCAGGACTCAGAACCAGGCATTTCTCCAGCTCTGGTTCTGGATCAACAAGGTAGCACCCCGGAAATGCAGGAAGCTCCAAATGCTCCATCTCTGTCTCTGTTATCGTGGCTCTAAACTGGTTCTTGGTACTTTGGACTCCATCTGGCCTTTGTCTGCAACAGATGGGGTGTCTCCTTGGCTCTCAACTTTGTCCAGATTGTTCAGGTGCTTGCCCTTCCTGGCAGACTCGCTGTGCTGCCCCTGGTGGATTACTCGGAACCCTGGGTATCTCTGCTGTGCCTCCATCCATTGTTCTGTGAGCCAGTTCACCAGTTCTGTTAAGGTTTTCACCATCTGCATAATTTCCTTCACTGCCCAAAAGTCATATTTCGGCCACTCCACAGTGTCTGTGTTAGGTGCACTACTGCCAGTCAGACCTGCTGTTTGTTGTACAGCCCACCATTTGAAGAATGCAGACAGTCTTTCAGGTTCAGTCCCTGCCTCGTTTCTTTCATATTTATCTTCACCATTCATCACTGGTGGGTTATACACCGAATGCACTATGACCCTGTGGGGCAGCTTACAAATTTTTTTTCCTGGGGAGGAGCATACGAGGGCGGCGCACAGCATTGCTGCTTCAGTGTCGGCCCGTAACCGACGCAAACTCCTCCCTCACCTCAGTTCTGTTCTTCCTGCCATCGAGAGTGCACTTCTTGGGAGCTAAAGAGCCGAATTGCGTAGTTCGTCATTGTTCAAAGCCACCGAAGTTCAGTTCGTTTGCTCGACGCCGTAGAGCTGCAAACAGTTGGGACTGTTCCCTTTTTTATTGTATTCTTGTTTTATTGTTTCTATGGTGCAGAGTCTTTTCTTTATTTTAATTTTGTGTGCGGTCGATCATGTCTAATCTGGGGCTTAAATCGAAATCTAAGGCGGGGTGTTCCCCAGTGCGTTGGTGCCCCTGTGGCAAGTCCATCTCTGTAACGGATCACCATGACCAGTGTCTCTCTTGCCTGAGCCCACAGCTTGACATGGACAACTGCGGCGCGTGCTTCTCCGTGGACCACTGGGTCCTCGAAATGTACACGTTGAAGGTGGGTTGGAAACCTCCTACCTTCGGACGACAGCGTCGGTCCCGGGACGCCATGGCAAGAATTCTGGACCCTACCCCCCGGGTTGCCCTCCGTTACTGTACTTACCGGAGGGCCACGAGTCATCGACGGTGCCGGCCTTGGCACTTCTGGTTCACTAGAGGGGTCGGTTGAGCACCCCTCTCGGTTGTTGGCCTCCTTGGAGCCACAACCACTCCTAGTGTCGCAGTCGGAGCTATACACTGGATTCGAACTGGTGGGGCCTTCGACCCCATCAACAGGGCCCCACCGTTATAAGCATGTGAAAGCTGCAGCTGAGCCTCTGAATTGGTCCCAAGACAGTGGCCCCATAGGACCATACGAGCTGCATCTCACATTCCCGAAGCCCTAGCAGGGATCCTTCTCTGGCTTGCCAGTGTTCTCCTCCTCCTTTGGATCCTCTGGCTTGCCTTTTTGTGCTCCCGGGCATCTCGGGTCCTATAGGGCCCCTGTCTTGGGACCAATTCAGAGACTCTGCTGCAGCTTTCCCTCACTATCTTAGAGTGCTGGACCAGGTTATTTTTAGACCAGAAACCCCTGCTGCATCCCGATCTGAATCAAGCTCCTCCACCTCCTCCAATGAAGAAGACTCCTCGGTCCACCTGTCCTCGGACACTGATATCATCAGTTATCAGCAGTTGTTGAGGTTGCTGGAGGAGCTCCATATTTCCCATTTTGCAAGTCTCAATCCTACCCATGTGATGCGTGCTCTCCTGGGAGAGTTCTCAGAGAATGTGGTCATTTCTCTGTGACCTGTCCTTTCAGGAAGTGTCCCATCAGGTCTGGCAGACTCCTTCTCCCCCCCCCGTCCTGCCCTGAGGGATTGCCAGCGCAGGTATCGTGCCCCCCAGGGTCTCCATGTTCCATGCCCCTTTTGGGTATCGCTGCCCGAGACATGCCCCCCCCCCAAAACAGAGTTCAACTCTGCTGAGTTTAACTGCTGGGGCAGAAGAATTTTTCCCTTGGTGCATCCCCTATATATTTCAGCCCATATGGCTGTCTGTGCTTGATACTTATGGATGGTGCTAGGACAGCTCCTAGCTACTTTGCCTGACTCGGAGGCAACCAGGCAGGCCATCTGCCTTTCTGCTTGTGGCCTAGAACTAGCGAGGCATCTCTCAAGAGCGTCATACGATGCTAATGAGGTAGTTTCTAGGTTAGCAGGATCTGCAGTCTGTATAAGATGGGTGGCATGGCAACGCCTTTCCAGGTTATCGCCCCTGGCCCAGCATAGGGTGATTGCCTCCCCCTTCTAAGGAGCCCATTTCTTCTCCCACAGGGTGAGACTGGAATTAGCGGGGCCCTTTCCTTCTCCCAGGTCACAGGAGTCCCTGTCTCACCCTGATCAGTCTCAAGCCTCTCCAGACCTGTAGGGGGCTTCTCCCCCTGTGGTTCTCCCCCACAAGGAGCTGAGGGAACTCCTGCCCTCAGGGAAATGCCAGGTCCCCTTCAGGGGGCTTGGAACTCATCCACCAGTGATGAATGGTGAAGATACATACAGGAAGATATGAAAATTGCATACCTACTGTAATTCTTGATCATCTTGTATATCTTCGCCATTCATCACTGCTTCCCGCCCACCATCCCCTCTGGTGCCTGAACCTCTGAGCAGTGCCTCCTCCCTGCTTTCTCGCCCCTCTGTGGATACCCTTGTGGGGTAAGCCTTTGGCTTCCCTGCTTCTATGTTCCTCCAGGAGATTGGTTCTTTTCTTTGAAGAGGTGAGGATAAGCGGGGCCCTTTTGCCCTATGATAATGAGGGCTCCTCGTGTCCCTCCTGATCTCTGTCTTGCTTTCTGAGCAGGACCGGAGTTCGGTCCTCCCTTGGGATTCTATGAATCCTGGTGGGCTCTGGGGGACCTGAGGACCCCTCCTCTTGTCACGTTTTCCTTGTGAACTGATCTGATTGACTTGGGTCAGTTTCCCTCCTTCCAGGACTACTTCTCCCTTGCCTTTGGCTCAGGATCAGTTACAGATGTAGCAATGCTTGGACGTGGAATGACTGTTGAGGGGTGCTTTGTCCCAGAGTGGGTCCTGTCCCCACCCCTACGCCGTAGGGCAACCTGCAGAGACCCTGGCATCTTACTCCCTAGGGTTTCAATGGGCATCCTCTCTGGTTTCAGACTCGAGGCTGTTTCTCTTGACTATCTTAGCTTGAACAGCTTGTTCTCATCTCAAATGGGAGACAGGCCAGTCTCTCCTTAATGAAAAGTGTCTGGAGAATGTAGAGGTGGATACCACCCTTGACATCTTCATCCCATCTCCCTGGGGGGAGTGGGGTGCTGTGGGGTCTCTCATCATCCTTTACTGTCTCCTCTTCTCCTGAAATTTCCTGAACTCTTCCCACTTCTCTATCCCTTAGGACTGCCCAGTGGTTGAGGCCTCCTCCCTATGCCACATCCTCAGGTAGCCTTCCTCTCCTTCTTTATTGGCTTTTTCTCTTTTCTGTTTATATCCTTTCCTTTTACTATCTCTCGGGCTCCTTTGCCCCACCCTTCTTTTTTCTCTGTATCTAATTTTCACTCTGTCTGGCGGACAGAACTGAGGTGAGGGAGGAGTCTGTGTTGGTTACTGGCTGACGCTTAAGCAGCATGCTGTGTGTCATCCTCATGTGTGGCGCCGTCCACGACGCCGGCCCCTCCAGGAAAATAATTTGTAACCTGAAAGCTCCCATGGGGTCATAGCGCCTCCAGTGTATAACCCACCAGTGATGAATGGTGAAGATATACAAGAAGATCAAGAATTACGATAGGTACGTAATTTTCATTTCCCTTGATGGCGCCTTTATGAGCCAAGTGTCCAGGTAAGGGAAGACATATAGTCCCTCTCTTCTGAGAGTTGCTGCTACCGCTGCCAAGCACTTGGTAAAGACTCGCGGCACAGAGGATAAGCCAAAGGGCAGTACTTTGAATTGGTAATGCTTACCTTGAAAGGCAAAACAAAGAAACTTCCTGTGTGGAGGAAAGATCAAGATGTGCAGGTAGGCATCCTGCATGTCCAGTGAACAGAACCTGTCCCTGGCCTTGAGGAGGGGCATTAGGCCTGGCAAAGATACCATCTGGAACTTTTTTGTACTAGACAAATAGATTGAGGTCTTTTAGATCCAGAATAGGCTTCAGGTCTCTGGTCTTTTTGGGGACCAGTAAAAATCTGGAATAAAACCCCAGTTTCTCTGGTGCCTGGGCACTGGTTCAATGGCCTGCTTGCACAGAAGAGACTGTACCTCCTCCCGGAGAACAGACAAGTGAGCCAGAGAGTAATTGGAGGGTGGGGGCGGGGTGTCTGGAGGCTGCTCTATGAGCTCCAAAGTGTGGCCCTTTTCTATGCTCTGCAGGATCCATGCATCTGAAGTTATGGTTCTCCATTGGTTCAGATGGAGTGAGAACCGGACCTCTGACCACCACTTCCTGGGGCTGGACCAGAGATGGGGAGTCTGGCAAGGAGTTAAGCAGAGGTGGAACCAACTGTACAGGCTGGTCCCTCTCTTCTGGGGCACTTGGCTGCCGCTCCAGCACTGGAGGGTGCGGGCAAGGGAGCCTGGGCTCTGTGCTTTCCCCGGGCGCTGGGAGCTGATCCAGGCCTACTGTTTTGTTTACAAAAAGCAGGACACCCTCTGCCTCTTGGCTGGGTGTGGTAGAGGGAATGGACCGATTTGATGACCATGCCCGAGGCCTGCAGATAATTTATGAGGTCCTGGACATCAGGGCTGAACTACTTAGTGCCATTGAAAGGGGCATTAAGCACTTTATGCTGCACATCAGCGCAAATCCAGAAACTCTGAGCCAGGAGTGCCTACCGAGGCATATGCCAGTGGCAGCTGCTTTGGTGACGGTATGAGGCATGTCATACAGGGCTCTGAGGAGGTGTTTGCTAACATCCTCGACCACCTGGAAAGACTGACACAATTCCTGCTTTTGTGAGCCATCAGGAAGGGCCTGAGCCACAGCTTTGTCCTTCTTCCACTTGGCATTTTCATATTTGACAATGTACGACAGATAATTTGCAATCCTCAAACCTAAGGTGGAGGAAGCATAAACCCTTTTCCCCCCAACGGGCAGTCCTATGGGATCACTTGTCTGGGGGAAGGGAACTAAGGTGTTTGGGCAGCTTAGTTCTATTATGAGCTGCCTTGATGCTTACTGAATCAATTTCTGCCTGGGCAGCAAAATAGGGGAGACCCTGGGGGACGTAATAGTTTATCCGCCCTGTGTGACATAGCTGGCACCATGTCTGGTCTGTACCAGGTTGTCATGGCTACATTCTTCAATGCTGGAAGCATAGGAGGAATGATCTTAGGGGGAGATTCTGGAATCTTCAGGAAGTCCACCAGGTCCTTTCTGGTGGCGTCCTCTTCAATGTGGAAGCCCATGGTAAAAGACAACTACTTCATCACATTAAAGAATGTGGGGACCTGGGAGTATGCTTCACAGAGTCCTCACTGACCGAAGAGGCTGTGGACTTGTCAGAAAACAGGCTTTCCTCCTCATCTTCCTCAACATCATCAGGAAGAATGAAGTCCAGGTGATACTCCTCTTCGATGTCGACATCCTCAGTCTCTGAGTCTGGCATCAGGTTCGCTGGCAGCCCACAAGGAGTCTCCTGGCGCCGGTGAACAGGCATCAACAACGAAGCTGCCGTCAATGGTGTCAGCGAAGGGGACCTATTCAAGGCGTCCAGCTGCTGAACGAGTACATTGGTGAACTTGATCAGTACTTCGTTCAGGTTCATACTGGATGTCAATGGGGGGGGGTTAATGGCATGGGCATAGACAACCCTCTGGATGTGTCCTGCAAACCCCAATGAGCCTGTAGCCCTGGTGGGAGAAGGGGCAGGCAGGCCTCGACGGGAGGGTCATCGATGAACCTGTTGATGACAGAAGGGCTGACGACCCGGAGGTCGATGGTTGGGCGCCCTGTGAATCGGGTGGAGGTACTGTTGGTATGGGTCTGGTAGGCACAGAGACCTGGACAGCGGTTCTGTTCGTTGAAGCAGTTGCAGCCAACGAAGATCCCCCAGAAGAAGGAGAGGCCGACGGGGAGTGAGACTGATGCCGAGGGAGCGATCCCGGTCTCTATCTTTTTTGTGTCTTTTCCTCACCAAGGTCTTATCTCAGGCCTTGGAGGCCTGGGAGCTCGAAGAACTGGTTGGTGACTGGGAGGCCAGGGCCTAGGAGGATGCCTGCCCGGAGCTGGCTACCTGTTGATCCATCAGGAATTTTTTTAAGAGCCTTCTTGCATCGCTGAAGGGACTACTGGCAGAGCTCACAGTCAGAAACTATGTGGTCAGGCCCAAAACAGCAGACACAGTGTGTTCATCTGTAGATGCAATCTTCTTTCCACAGTGTTATCGATGGAAAAGAGAAGAGGAAGGATTAACTCTTGACATAAACAAGTGAAGACATCTCTTAAAAACAGATTTTAATAAGGAGAGTGAAAAAAGCCGAAGGCTGAAAAAAGGTATGGATACTGCGACAGAGCCTCCGCAGAGATCCATGCAAGCAAGTCGATGGTGGGAAATAACTGAGGAGGGAGTGGGGCCTTTCATGCCCACATGGGGTTGGTGACATCGGCTGGCATGGGCGGCCCCAGTTGTGCTGCTTAAAGTCTTCCGTGTGGATTTCCCTTCACCGACGATGGAGGTTCCTATGGTGTTACCTGGTGACTGAGACACCCCTGAAGATCTCCGAAGTACTACTTGCTTCTGACCAAGGAATGTAGAAAGTCGAAGCGGTTTCCTTTGCCCCAGGTGGAGAGGGCGCCTCTGTTTCTAATCAATGTTTATCCAAATGGTTGGCTAATTGCATTGTGTTCTGCTACAGGCATGGCAAAAAATTGCCTGGAGCTGTCACAGCTTATTCCACAAGAGGCATGGCTACTTCTGTAGCTTGTTTCCGGGGCGTCTCTGCTGCTGACATCTGTGCGGTTGCCACCTGGAGTACCGTCCCTACTTTCACCAAGAACTACAGTCTTGACATTGCCTCAAGAGCCTGTGCAGGTTTTGGCAGGGCTGTGCTGCAAGGCCTCCTGTCTTGAGTTTATGGAAAGACTTTCTCCCAGACTGTCTGTCTGTCTACCTCTAACTGCTTGGGACATGTTCCCTGATGATTGAGATACCCCCGAAAAAGATAGAACAGTTACATAAGAACTTGCCGTAACAGTAGATCTTCGAAGGGATCTCCGTCATCAGATCGGCTTTCCCTCCCACCTTCCCCCTTCTTGGGGCTGCTGTCTAGGAACTGGCTGTCTGGTGTATCCAGTCTTTCACATAGTCTGGGCACCTCTCTGTCTCTTCAGTCCCCCATTGCTAGAGCTATGCTGCCTTAGTCTGAGGTGGGAGTGGGGCCGCTCATGCCCTTATAGGATTGATGACATAGACGGCGTGGGTGTCCTCAATTGTACTTCTGAAAATCTTCCGTGTGGCTTCCCCTTTCTGACAGTGAAGGCTCTTACGGTTTTATCTGATGACTGAGATCCTCTCGAAGATCTGCTGTTATGGTAAGCTCTTACGTAACTGTTCTTTCCTTTGCTTTGTGGCTTTGGATCAACACTACCAATTCAGAGTCCTGCCTTTTGGGCTCTCCTTGGTGCCTCAAATCTTTACATAATGGTTCGCAGTTCTCGCAACGCACCTTCGCAAGCTCGGCATTCAGGTATTTCCCTACCTGGACGGTTGGCTCAGAGCAAGTTCATCAAGGCAGTATGCAGAAAAAGCAGTGACCACAGCAGCTCAGTTGGTGACCTCCATGGGAGTACTGCTGAACCTGGAGAAGTTGCAACTTAATCCTTCACAGCAGCTCCTCTTCCTAGGTGCCCTCTTGGACACTGCCAAAGCGAGGGCCTTCCTCCTGGAAGACAGAAAGAATTAAATCCTTCAGATGACCCATTTTATCATGGAGAACAAACCCGTCCAGGCTCTCTCCATGCAGCAGATGTTAGGAGTCATGGCCTCTGCATTCTTCACAGTGCCTCTGGCATGGTTGCACACGAGGACCACTCAGTGGATGCTCAGCACACAGTGGTCTCCAGCAACACATCCTCAGTCTACCCCATCAAGGTGGCAGAACCCCTGTGTTGGTCCGAGGCCATGAGGGTATAGGAGTGGTGACTCGAGCACAATGCTTTGATTCAAGCAGTGTACCTGCCGGGGGACTCTGAACAATCTGGCAGACCAACTCAGCAGGACAGAAGTGGATCCTCACGAGTGGTCATTAGCACCAGACATCGTGCAGTCTCTTCACCGAGTGGGGTACTCTAGACCTGGACCTTTTTTGCGTCCCCACTCAACACAAAACTGCTTTAATTCTGCTTCAGAAATCCAGAACCTGGTGTTTTCTGTCAGGATACATTCAGGCTGTGGCTAACAAATTGCTTTCTGTATGCATTTCCTCCTCTAGTTCCGAAGGTGCTGCTCAGATTAGAGGCACACGGGGGCGAGATGATACTTATGGCACCATACTGGCCTCGTCGGATTTGGTTTCCCATGATCAACAAGTTGTCAGTGCCCCACCCCCAAGGCAGTTGCCTTCACAAAAGGACCTTCTGATACAGGGATCCCTGGTCCATCCCAGCCTACACTCCCTTCATCTCCATGCCTGGCTCCTGAAGAGGTAGAAGTGAGTAGGTTTAAGGTTTCTCAGAGATTTTCTGAGATTCTCTTGTCTGCGTGTAAATCTTCCACAAGGAAAACTTACACAGACAAATGGAAGCGCTTCTGGAAATAGTGTGCTAAGATCCACATACACTCATTCCGGTGTCCTCCAAACAAGGTTATAGAATACTTGCTAGACCGTTCAGACACAAGGTTACAATGCTGCACTGTAAAGGTACATCTCTGTGCAGTCTCTGCCTATCACGAGCCAGTCCAGAACATGATTCTGGCTCAACTAACTCTTCAAGAGATTTCTCGGGGGCATTCTGCACATGAGGCTCGTGGTCAGGAAGCCAGTTGTCCCCTGGGATATTAACCTCGTACTAGACCTGCTCACTCATAAGTTCTTTGAGCCTCTACCTACATGTGATCTCAAGTTCCTGAGCAGGAAAACCACTTTTCTGATGGCCGACACATCTGCTCATAGGGTCTCTGAAATATACCGTATATACTCTCGTATAAGCCAACTCGTGTATAAGCTGACCCCCCCCAAAATTGCAAGCACAAAAAAATTAAAACTGCTTTACTCGCGTATAAGCTGAAGTATATTTATTAGCAAACTATCACACCAAGTAATACACAAAACAATGAATGTCCAGCACTGCTCTGCCCCTTTTAGCACATTACAGGTACCGGCATCTGACATCTGCAGTTACAGCTGATATCTGACCTAGGGATAAAGCATCAGGCAATAGCAGGGTGTTTATTACTCCACTCAGTTGTAATCTGCATCGTGATTGTAGGCTTCTAAAAAGCAGAGATCTTGTTCATACCTGCCCACTATTCATAGCAATTCCTATCACCTTCTTGTTGTCACTTTATTATTCTGTTTCTTATTTACATAAAAGTGGCGAGCTGCAGCACAGTTGTTAATAGCTTCTGCATGCTCAATCCCCCACAGCTTGTAAGCTGCATCATTATGCTGATTTTGGGGCACGGACTTCAAAGTGAGTTAGTAGCAGTAGTGTGGGTTTTTATTACTGTTAGTTTCCTTGGATGAAAAACCCATTATAGTTTAAAGTTAAAGATGTTAGAGCCAAAAGCTGCCTGACATTTGGTTCCTTGTTTTGACTTCCTGCCCTATTCACCTAGTGAACTCCACGTTGCCCTCGGTGGATTAAAAGCTTTTACCTTACCTTGAGGAGGACCGAGGAGGATTTTCTTCACTGGAGTGTGCTGACTGCTGTGACCTGAGACGCTGGTGGCCTGCTGTTGGCATTTGAGTGCTGCAGGTTTTCCTGGTGAGGAGCATTGCAGGGATTGTTCTTCCAGGACTGGCTCTATTCTGTGTGCTGCTAACTGGCGCGGCTAAGTCCCAATAGTGAATACTTGAAAATTTGGTGACCCGCGTGTAAGCCGAGGTAGTAGATTACGGTAGCAAAAAAAGATCAAAAAAATTCGGCTTATACATGAGTATATATGGTACATGCTTTGGTCACAGACCCTCCGTGTACAGTCTTTCACAAAGGCAAGGTGGTTCTCTGTACACACCCCAAGTTCCTACCCAAAGTGGTTTAGGAGTGCCACCCGCACCAACCATTGGTGCTGCCCACTTAGTTTCCTAACTTCCAGAATGAAGGGGAACACACACTTTACTCCCTGGATAGTAAAAGAGCCCTTTTGGTTTTACAGTAAAAGAAGGTGACAATGCCTTCTATAGATACATTCGTGAAAGGAGAAAGTCCAGAGGGGGTATTGCTAAGATCAAAGGAGAAAAGGGGGCATGTGAAGAGGAGGATCATGTAAAAGCATCTATCCTAAATAGATATTTCTGCTCAGGATTTACTGAAGAGAAGGTAGGGCAGGCCTACAGCTCAGCACCATGGACACAGGGGGAGGGAGGTGAGCACTAGTCCCTTCACAAAAGAAAGGGTCCTACAAGAGCTCGATAAGTTCAGGGTGGACAAAGCAATGGGACCTGATGACATACAACCCAGGGTACTAAAGGAGCTAAGGGTGGAACTAGCAGAGCCATTATCAGAACTGTTTAGTGAGTCTCTGAGCACAAAAGAGGTCCCAGAAGACTGGAGAAGGGCTCATGTGATCCCGCTACACAAGAGTGGTGGTAGGGAGGAGGCATGGGACTACAGACCAGTCAGTCTTACCTCAGTAGTGGGCAAGATTATGGAGGCACTACTTAAGGAAAGGATAGTGCAACACTTGGAAACCATAGGAGCAAAGGATCCAAGACAGCATGTGAAAGGAAAGTCTTGTCAAACTAATCTCATAGATTTTTTTGACTGGGTAACCAGAGTGGTGGACCAAGGGGGAGCAGTTGATGTTGCCTATCTTGACTTCAGCAAAGCTTTCAATACTGTTCCACATAGAAGATTGATAATAAGCTGGGTAGGCTTGGGGTTGGTCAACTGGGTGGCAAACTGGTTGATGGGCAGAAAACAGAGAATGGTGGTAAACAGTATACAGGCAGAAGAGATGCAAGTCACAAGTGGGGTACCTCAGGGATCAGTCCTATGGCCAGTCCTCTTCAATATCTTCATTAGTGACATTGCAGATGGACTGGAGGGTAAGGTTTGTTTGTTTGCAGATAACACCAAGATCTGCAACAGAGTAGATGATCCAGATAGGGTGGGCAGAATGAGAAGAGATCTGAATAAACTAGCAAAATGGTCGTAAGAGTGGCAACTAGGGTTTAATGCAAAGAAGTGCAAGATCATGCACATAGGGAAGAGAAGCCCTGAAGCCACCTGTAGACTGGGAGGGGAGATCTTCCTGGACATAAGTCTCCACCACTCATTCACACTATTGGGATCTGCGCCGGAGGCACTAGGACCCATTGGGAGCAAACTTTTTGCTGGCGGGTCAGCGCCAGAGATAGCGCCCAGCGAGAGAGCGCCACGAGCTCAGCTTGCGCCGGTAATCCACCATCCCGCCGACCTCCAACCGCCTCAGTCTTTTTTCCCTACCGTCGTAGTGCACTTCAGTGATGACGCCGCCTGTCGGGAGTCGAACTTCAAACTAGCAGCATAGTATTCAGTTTTTTATTATTTTGTAGTATTATCTCGATACAGTATTGCTTAAATTTATTCTTATTTTTAAATAATATTATAAAGAAGTCTCAGCCTACCTGACGGAGCGACTCATGAGCAGGTCAGGTGACGTGTAGGAGACTTCAGATGAAAGCTGTCCAGCTGCCGGGCTGGTCCGGGTCCGCCGCCTTCTTCGGAGGGAGGGTCTGACAACGGTCAGTCCAGTGCCCGGGGGGATGGGCGGTCCCCCTTGAAGCATAAAAATAAACGGTCGCACTCTTGGCACCGTTCGGCCTCGAGCTCTTCTTCAGCCTGCAGGTCTAAAAAGAGAAGGCATCACTCGAGGTCACCCTCTGATATGTCTGCGTGTAGACGCTCGGTTGTCGGGGCTAGTTACCAGTCTCCTCCTTTGGAGTCGCCAACCTCTGCTTCTGGTAGCCGACGGCTTACATCGGAGCCCTACCCCCGCAGCAGTAGGTCTTCAGATGAGCAGTTTCATCAGTGGGCCACTCTATGGAGCAGTGGCTCGGAGGTTGGTTCAGCTACCTGGCTCGGCCGTCAGGCCTTCAGGTTTCTGGCGACCAGGTAGGCGGTTGACCTTCCTGGTCGTCTGCACCTTTTTCGTGCCGCCGACTGCTGGCTTAGGTGTCCCCCCACATGGCTGAGGTGCAGGGGCCACACCAATGCCCTTATCTCCTGCTCTTCTTCCTTCAAAACCTGTTTTTCGAGTCTGGGAGTGTTTTGGTGCTCTCGGCGTCCTGTGGCCTCTCGGCACCTCCTCGGCATCGGTGCTGCGCTCGGCGCCGCCTCGGTGCCAGTCGCGCCGGGCGCCAGGCGGCTTCGGCACCACGTGGCCTTGCGGTGTCGTCTCGGTGCCATGCGCCCCCGGTGCCGGGGCGGCTCGGGACTCTTTTCACTTGTTTCCTTCTTCCTCGCCTTCTTGAATTTCCATTCTTTCCTGTCCATACAGTCCCTCCTGGACTGTCAGGAGATGACGTTGAGCCCTGACCCAGACCTTCGGTTGGGTGATGAAGTGGATGAAGCAGGATCTATTACTGCTACAGAGCCTGTGGTTGAGGACCTATCCTTTAAGTCTCTGTTGAAAAATCTGAGTTCCACACTTTCTCTCCAGACTACAGACATCGATCCTGGGAAATTGTTGAGACTCCAATATCTTCATGCCTCGGAGATCCCTACAGATTTGACTCCTCCGATTCAGCCTTCATTCGAAATGCTGTCTCAAATGGTATGGAATAATCCTGCTCTTACACCTTCGGTGGCTAAATCCATTGATAGGAAATATTCAGCCCCCAAGGATCGTCCCATTTTGGCATCTCAAGCCTTTGTGGATCCCATTGTAGTCCTGGCAGAGAATGATAAGGTCGTTCTTCCTCAAGCTACTACAGCTCGACCTTATTAACAAAGAATCTCGTAAGATAGACACCTTAGGTAAGAGAGTCTTTGCTGCTTCTACTCTAAGTATGTGATTGCCAGTTACCAAGGCTATTTTCTCAGTATGAGTATATCCTGTGCATTCTGTTAAACAGATGGTTGAAGCCTCACCGAGTCGGATTCAAAGCCAAAGCTTCTTCAAACCATTACCAGAGGTATTGAATCTAATAACCAGCAGGTTAAAGCAGCCATGGATGCTTTTGACACTGCTCCCCGTTCAGCGGGTGCTGGTATTTGCACCCGGCGTCATTCCTGGCTGCGCACTTCGGGCTTTACGAATGACGCGCAGCAGCAGGTGATGGCATTGCCCTTTGACGGTGCATATCTTTTTGGTCCTCAGGTAGAGCAAACTCTGGAAGCTACACAAAAGACCTAGGTCAGCCATTAAGTTGGCTCGGCCCCCTCCTGCCCCCTCTTGAGGGCATGCTAGTAAAAGACAGTTTCATAATCGCCAGTCCTTTCGAGGCAGAGGAAGTTTCCATAAGAACCAACCTGCCCAACCTCAAAAGAAGGCGCAACAGAAAGCGCAAGGGCCTAAAGCGCCCAGCGCCACCTTATGAATTGTCGGCCCAAGTTCCACCTCAGCTGCCCGAGGTGGACTTTTCCTCTCCGGTTGGAAGTCGTCTGGTGCACTTCTACGACCAGTGGTGGTCCTGGTGGGTGTCCAGGTGGAAGTAAAAGAACCCAGGGCACTCTTCGCAAAGAGTAGGGAACATTCCCGGTGTCCTGGCCAACATTCCCCTTCCCATAAGCCGGTTCATGCAATTATCCAGGCTGTGTGTGGGTGATGATGTGCGATATGGCCGCCACCACACATTGTCACTTCACTACCAGTCTAGCATTGCTTGTAAAGCGCTTTGGATGTAAGAAAAGCGCTATATAAATGCAGATTCTTCTTCTTCTTCTTCAGTGGAAGTCTGTAACCTCAGACAAATGGGTCCTTCGGATAATTCGCGAGAGGTATTCACTCAATCTTGTGGAGACCCCTCCGGATCGTCCCCCCAAATGACAGCCCAGGCTGTCAACCCTTCAGTCAGACCTTCTCACCGACGAGATTCAGGGCCTTCTGAACAGCAGGGCAGTAGAAGTGGTGCCACTGCACCAACGAAATACGGGGTTCTACTCCCATTACTTTCTGGTTCCAAAGAAGTCCATGGAATGCGCCCATTCTAGATCTCAGAAAGCTAAACAAATTTCTCCCAAGGAGAAATTCAAATGATTTCTCTGGGAACCCTGTTACTCTGCTCCACCAACACGACTGGTTAGCCTTCCTAGATATGCAGGACGCTCACCAGCACATTCCTGTTCACCCGAGGCATCACAGATTCCTGAGGTTTGTGGCTCTGGGACAGCACTATCAGTTCAGAGTCCTGCCATTTGGGTTATCCTCGGTGCCACGAGTTTTTACAAAATGTTGTGCAGTTCTCGCAGTGCACCTCAGAAAGGTCAGAATTCAGGTGTTTCCTTATCTGGACGATTGGCTTCTAGCAAGCCCTTCCGGGCAGGGGACTCTGGACGCCATGGAGATGGCCTCGCGCTTCCTTACGTCCATGGGAGTTCTGCTCAACCTCAAGAAATCGCAACTGCAGCCCTCCCAGAGGCTCCTTTTTATAGGGACTCTTCTGGACACCTCCTGTGCGAAGGCTTTTCTTCCAGAAGACAGGAGGAACGATATCCTTCAGATGGCCCGTCACATCGGGGAAAGCAGCTCAGTCACAGCTCTCTCGATGCAATGGATGCTAGGCCTCATGGCATCCTCAGTGTTCACTGTACCCCTAGCACGTCTGCACATGAGAACCACCCAGTGGATGCTCAGTACTCAGTGGTCCCCAACCACTCACCCGCAGTCCTATCTCATCAGGGTGACAGAACCTTTAAAGAGGTCACTCACCTGGTGGTCTCAAGAGAGCAATCTCCTGCAGGGTATTCCTTGCTCCTCTGACCATCAGATCTCCATTACCACGGACGATCCCTAATGGGACGGGAGCTCACTGTCAGGCTCTCCACACTCAAGGTGTGTGGACTCAAGTCGAGTCCCAGCTCCACATAAACGCCCTAGAAATGAGAGCCGTCCTTTATGCGGTCCGAGCTTTGAAGGACATTCTGTGTCACAAGAACATTCTCCTTCAAACGGACAACAAAGCAGTGATGTATTACATCAACAAGCAGGGCGGGGCTCACTCTTACCCCTTATGCAGAGAAGCAATGAGGGTATGGGAATGGTGCTTGGAGCACGAGGCTCTAATTCAAGTGGTGGTGTACCTGCCAGGTGTTCAGAACGAACTGGCAGACCGTCTCAGCAGAACAGAGACAGACCCTCACAAGTGGTCTCTCGACTCAACCATAGTTCAGTCACTATTCGAAGAGTGGGGAACTCCAGACGTGGACCTTTTTGCATCCCCACTCAACGCAAAACTACCTCTCTTCTGCTCCAGAAATCCAGGGCCTGGCATTTTCTGTCAGGATGCGTTCAGGCTGCGGTGGACAAAACGCTTTCTTTACGCCTTTCCGCCTCTTCCTCTAATTCAGAGGGTACTCCTCAAGTTCGAATCCCAGTGGGACAAAATGATTCTCATTGCTCCCTTTTGGCCTCGGCAGCTGTGGTTTCCACTACTCAACAATATGTTGACAGTTCCTTCGAGACCACTTCCCCTGCAGATGAACCTTTTGACTCAGGGAACGGTGGTCCATCCCAACCTGAGATCACTTCACCTTCATGCTTGGCTCCTGAAGAGGTCGAAGTAAACCGGTTCAATGTCTCTCGAAGAGTTTCAGATATTCTTCTGGCTGCACGGAAGCCAGCCACTCGGAAAACTTACACAGCCAAGTGGAAGCATTTTTCGCTCTGGTGTGCAAAGTCCTCTTTGAATCCCCTTTTCCTGTCCACCAGATAAGGTGTTGGAGTACCTTTTGGACCTCTCAAATTCGGGTCTGCAGTACTCTACAGTCAAATTTCATCTTAGTGCCATTTCAGCGTATCATGAACCCGTTATTTCCTTAACTCTGGCTCAGTTACCTATGGTTAAGAGATTTCTTAAGGGGATTCTGCATACCAGACCTCCTACAAGACGTCCAATCGCAGCCTGGGACATTAATCTTGTGCTAGACATGCTCACTCGGAAACCTTTCGAACCACTGGCTACCCGTGAGCTAAAATTTCTCACCTGGAAGACTGCCTTCCTAGTGGCCATTACCTCAGCCCGCAGGGTCTCTGAGATACATGCCCTGGTCACAGACCCTCCATATACTGTGTTCCTTAAGGACAAAGTAGTTCTTCGTACTCATCCGAAAATTTCTTCCTAAGGTTGTGTCAGAATTTCATCTAAACCAACCTTTGGTTCTTCCCTCTTATTTTGCAGACTTCCAAAATGAAGGGGAACGTTCTCTTCATACTTTGGATGTTAAGAGGGCCTTGCGTTTCTATCTAGATAGAACCAAGGATTTTCGCAAAGCTCAGCAACTGTTCGTTTCCTTCAGTGAGACCCGGCAGGGTCAACCTGTCGCTATCAGATGTATCTCATCATGGCTAGTGGCGTGCCTTCGTCACTGCTATTCCATGGCGCAGGTTAAGTTGGAGGGTAGAGTTTACGCTCACTCTACCAGAGCGGTCGCGGCATCCCTAGCGGAAATCCACAACGTGCCCATTGCAGACATCTGCAGTGCGGCCACCTGGAGCTCAGTGCATACTTTCGTTAAACATTGTGCACTAGATGTCCATGCCAGACGACATTCTTCCTTTGGCAGAGCCATCCTCAGTGGACTTCTGTCCTAGAAACGTGAGCTCTTGGTCTCTCCTGCCGCCCTCTCAGGGGATTATTAGCTCTGTACTCTCCCAATAGTGTGAATGAGTGGTGGAGACTTATGTCCAGGAAGATATGAAAATTACGTACCTACCGTAATTCTTGATCTTCTTGGACGAGTGTCCACCACTCATTCACACGCCCACCCTCCATCCCCCGAGCTCACCTTTCTTGTGGGTCTTCACTCCCTCAAATCTTTAGGCCGTGAAGACTTCTTTGTTGACCCTTCTTACACGGGTCGCCCGGACTATCTTATGTCCGGTTTTTAGGTTAGGCTACCCTTCTAGGTTAGTTACGCTGCACCTCTTTGGTAAAAAAGGTACTGAGGCGGTTGGGAGGGTCGGCAGCGAGATGGTCGTTACCGCGCGAGCTAGGGCTCACGGCGCCATCTCTGGCCGGTGGAGTTGCCCCCACTGGTTCGGCATGACTCATACCTATTTACCCTGCCCAACCACCATTATCCCCAGGGGTAGTTTTGTGTGTGTTTGGGGATCAGCTCTCCCTTCACCTGAATCAGTGGAAGGAGATCACCACAGACGAATGGGTGCTGGACGTTATTGCGAAGGATCAGGCTCTGTAGTTTCTAGATCTTCTCCGAGGGTATCTCTGTCATCAGGTTACAGGAACTTAGCCATCAAGCGTCATGATCCCATGCAGGCTTTTTCTGCAGCAGTCTACTAGGGGCCACCCAGGCCAACATCAGGCTCTGATGTCTCACACCCAGTATAAGCATGGATGGCCGCACTCCCTCATCAGTTCTTTCCTGCTGTTGACCATTTGTGCACAGACTCTGTGGAAGCTTTGTCACTCAGTTCAACTGCGAAAACTACTTAATTTTTCTTTCATACTTGCCTTTGAATCATTTTGAAGTGATTCTTTTGTATGTTGAGAACTAATCTCTTGTCAGCTCTCATTCGTCACTACGGAAAGAAGATTTCTTCAACCAAAGAACACAAACTTTGTGTCTGCTGTCTTGGGCCTCTCCACAGCGTTCTCGCCTATGAGTCCTGCCTGAAGTTCAACCTCACCACCCAGTGCTGATGCATGAAAGCGCTGCAGAAGTTCCTCATGGAGCAACAGGCAGCCAGTGGAGAACAGGGGTCTTCCCGCCCCCAAGCCAATCACCAGGGGCAAATCTCTTGCGGAAACATTCTTGTTGGGACAAGAACCGGCCTAAGGACTGTTCCCTCTTGTTGGCAATCTGTCCCTGGTGGATTCCTCCTCCTCTTCTGCTGGGATTGCTCTGTCGACTGCTTCAACATCGGTGCCTCGCTCCATGCAGACCTCTGCTCCTTTCAGACTCACCATGTAGGAATCTTCTCCCAGCCATCACAGGGCTGTGGAGGGGCCATCGACCTCTGGGTTGTCAACCCAGTCCCCACCATCGAGACCTCTAGAACCTCGAGGTGCACAGGCGCTGGGCCCTTCCGCTTCCACTATTGCTAGCGGTTTGTCAACGGAGTTGGGCTACGCATTTCCCTCCCTCGATGCCTGTGTCGGAGACCATTCCATTCCATTTCCTGCCATCAACTTTAATGCTATTTTTTTCTCAATTACCATGTCTCTCATGCAACAGTTCCTCGGCCTGTGTCATTGTCACCCGTGCCATTGGGTGCTGCTTCGGTGTCAACAGCAGTCCAACCCATTCACCTTGTGCCTTCCATATAGTCATCAGTACTCCAACCATCGCTTCCTGCTTCAGAGCAGGCCGACGTCGAGGAGGAATACCACCCTGACCTCATCCTCCCTGAGAATGAAGAGGAGGACATTGAAGTGGAATTCTCGGATAGGTCCACTGTCTCCTCCAGGAGTGAGGTCTCCATTACGCAAACCCCTCAGGCCTCTCTGGAGTATATCCTCTTTCTTCAGCATTATGAGGCAGCTCTCTTCCACAATGGATTTACAGACTGATGAAGAGGAATCTGGTAGACTTCTTGGAGATACCAGAGTCTCCACCGAAAGTTATTCTCCCCTCTACTGCCAGCACTTAATGCTGCTGCCACTTTGGCTTGGCACAGGCCCAACATGATACCAGTCATGCCCAGGAAGGCTGACAAACTTTACCAGGCACCTCAGTGGCTGCCCAGCCGGAAACTGACTCAATGGTTTTTAAGGCCGCATATGACAGAACTAAGACCCCATAAGCACCTTAGTTTCCTTCCCATGACTGGGAATCTAGGAGGCTAGACCTCTGGGGCAAAGAGGATCATTGCCTCTGCCACTCTGAGTCTTAGGATTGCCAGTAACTTGGCTCATCTTATTAAGTACCAGAATACTCTGTGGAGGAAGGGCAAAGCTGCTGATCAGACCCTCCTTGAGGTTTCCCAGAGACAGGAGCTTCTTAAAGTGCTCCAGGCCTCTGAAGATATCAGTAAGCATCTCCTCAGAGCCACCTATGATTTTGCTGATATTACAACCAGGGCAGCTGCCTCTGGCATTTGAGTGAGAAGACACTCTTGGCTTAGAGTCTCTTGCTTTGCAGCTGATGTCCAACAAAAGGTGTTGAATGCCCCTTTGTGGGTCACAAACCTTTTGGGCCAGACGTACAGGATATTATGAATGACCTGTAGGGTTATTTGGTCTGTCCACTCCCTTTACCATACCCAGCCCAGGAGTAGACAGAGGCCCTCCTTTCACAAGGTGTCTCACAGGTTGAGTTTCAGAACCAAGCACCAGGGCAAATGTAGAGCCAGCTCTGCCTTGCCTGCTCCCTCTCCTGCCTTTGGTTCCTCTTCCAAACAGTGCCGAGGTGGAGGTGTGGCCCTGGCTGCTGGTTCAGCCCCCCACCTGACTCCTTGTCAGACCTCCCCCCTTGTCCCAAGCCAGGAGGCGGTGGTCAGAGGTCAGTTCTCCCTCCATCTGTCTTAGTGGAGAACCATTAAACAGATGCTTTGATCCTGCAGATAATCGAAAAGGGCCATGTTCTAGAACTTCTAGAATAGCCTCTGGATGCTCCCTTAGTCCCCACCTTTTATTCTCCAGCCTACATAGAGGTGCCCAGTGAGGAGGTACTCGCCTTGCTGTGTAGGTGGGCCATAGAACCACTGCCCAGGCATCAGACTAACAAGGGGTTCTACTCCAGATTCTTCTTGGTTCCCAACAGAACAAGGGACTTGAGGCCCATTCTAGACCTCAAGGAGCTGAATCTTTTTATCCAGTACAAAAAGTTCTGAATGGTCACTCTGCATGGCCTTCTTCCTCTGCTCAAGCAGGGCGACTGGCTATGTTCCCTCAATATGCAGGATGCCTATCTGCATATCATGATTTGCTCCCCTCACAGACAATACCTGCGGATCTTACTTCAAGTGGGAGCTCTTGCAGCAGGCTATTACCATTAGAACTATGCAGCCAGGCACTAGGATCCCACGGCAGACTTCTAGCTAGCAGTCTCCAGCAGGGACTGCCCCCGATGCTGTCTCTGCCCTGACGTCAGCCGATGGTATATCAGGGGGCGGTTCCCAGCCCCACCTCAGTTTTTTCCCGCTGCAGACCTGTTGACTTCGGCTCTTTGGTGAACTTTTGGAAGAACTAGCATTGGTCTCCAACATTTTTTGCCTTTTTTCCTCGGTCGAAAAGTCCGCTTACTATATGTTGTCTTCACCATCGTCCATCTCGTCCACTGAGAAGAGGAGGATGAAGTGCGCCTGTGGTCGCCAGATACCGTTGAAGGATAAACACGAGGCCTACGTCTTCTGCCTGGGACCCGACCACGACACCAAGGTCTGCTCGGTGGGCAGAGGCTTTACCTGCCAGACTAGAATTCGCCGCCTGAAAGCACTCAAGGCCTATCTTTTAGAGCAGTAGGTGGCAGTGATGCAGGCCTCATCAGCGGATAAGTCCTCTTCTTCTACTTCTTGCAAGCACAAGGATAAAAAGAAGGACTCTGATCAGAAATCCCGAGTAAAGGACTGGGGTCGGTCCAAGGGGCATTCGTGCTTCTGGTCCCCCACTGAAAGAAGCCGCCCTCGGCTCAAACTCGGGAGGATCCGACCATTCTTCCCACCACTCTCAGCACTCCACAGGGCAGCAAGAAGCTTCCGTTCCTGCCAAAACACCGGTGTTGGGGAATGGCAAGCAAGGCTCTGGTTCTCCTGCCCAACCTTCCCTGAAGATGAAGGCTATTCCCTTGCGGACGTCCTCCACCATAGGGGTTGGGAACTCTACTTCAGCTGTGGGGACTTCGGTCCCACCGCACAAGGTCCCAGCCTCCCCCGGTACACCGGGTAAGGCCTTGACTTCCAAGGATCGGGAGTCAGTCTCTCGACCAGTTACAACTCACCGATCCTCAATGGCGCCAGCTGCCACTTCTAAACCAGCATCTGTCTCAAAACCCACCGGCCCCAGACCGTCTTTATGTGAAGCAAATAAATCAAAATGAAAGAAAAAAACACTATGGTTCTCAAAATAGGTGGCAGGGAAGGTTAGGGAGAAGAAGATAGCATTCAGGAAGTATAAGGGGAAACAGAAGGAGCAGGACAGAGAACTGTACCAGGTAAAGCAGAAGAAAGCAGGGAAGGCAGTCAGAATAGCAAAGGCCCAAATCTAGGAAAAGGTGGCCAACTCAGTTAAGAAGGGGGGATAAAACATTTTATAGGTACATTAGGGAGCGAAGAAAGACCAAGGGAGGGATAATGACGCTTAATAAAGGGCAGGGTGGTGGGCAGAGAGTGACAGTGAAAAAGCAGGGATACTGAACGAATACTTCTGCTCAGTATTCACAAAGAGGAGGAGGAGGTACCTAATGCAATCAGTAGAAGCAGGCTGGATAGGGGGGTTGATACCAGTCCTTTCACAGAAGAAAGGGTTCTGAAAGAACTCCTAAAACCGAAGGTGGATACAGCAGTGGGGCCTGACTGGGTTCACCCCAGAATCTTTTAAGAACTAAGAGGAGAACTAGTGATGCCGCTGACTACCCTTTTTAACAAATCATGGGAGGATGGTGTGGTACCTAAGGACTGGAGGAGGGTGGATGTTATTCCCCTTCTCAAAAGTGGGAGCAAAGCAGAAGCTGGAAACTACAGACCTGTTAGTTTGACCTCAGTGGTAGGGAAAATGATGGAATCACTTCTGAAAGAATTAAGTACCTAGAGACCAGCGGGGCATAGGATCCAAGGCAGCATGGATTAACAGCAGGAAGGTCATATCAGATGAATCTAATAGATTTCTTTAACTGAGTGACCAAAGTAGTAGACCAGGGAGGGGCTGTGGACATGGCCTACCTAGACTTTAGCAAGGCATTTGACACAGTCCCACACAAAAGATTAATAAGCATATTAGCCAGCCTGGGAGTGGGTCCCAGGGTGATAGCCTGGGTTAAAAATTGGCTGGACGATAAGACACAGGGTGATAGTAAACAGAGTCCACTTCGAAGAAAGGGGCAGTTACTAGTGGGGCACTGCAGGGTTCAGTACTGGGTCCGGTCCTTTTTAATGTCTTTGAGTGACATTGGGGAGGGACTGGAAGGAAAAGTATGCCTCTTTGCAGATGACACAGATCTGCAACAGGGTTGATACACAAGGGGGTGGAAAGGATGCGAAGGTACTTGGCAAGGTTGGAGGAATGGTCAAAAGTGTGGCAGCTTAGATTCGGTGCAAAGTAATGCACCTGGGAAACAAAAACCCAGGGAGAAGAATACACAATTTTGGGGGGGGGGGTATTAACAACAAAAAATGGAAAGAGACCTGGAGGTAATCATATCAGATGACCTAAAGGTAAGCAAGCAATGTGAGATGGCAGTAAGGAGGGCTTGGGGGATACTGGGATGTATAGGGAGAGGCATCACCAGTAGAAAACAGGACGTTGTTATTCCTCTGTACAGACAGTTGGTGAGACTCCAACTTGGAGTACTGCGTGCAGTTCTGGAGACCCCCATCTCCGCAAGGACATAGACAGAATGGAGGCAGTCCAGAGGAGAGCAACTAAAATGGTGCAGGGTCTGCAACAGAAGCCATATGAAGAGAGACTAAAGGAGCTTAAAGGAAAATTCTGCAAATTCAGTGCCCCCTGTCCCTGAAAAGCTTACCCCCGATCCAGCTTTTTTTTATTGCAAAAACGCCGTGAACCGGGATTATAGCGGATGCTGGAGGGCTCCATTTACTGTAAAGGTGAGGTGCCACACTGCTCGAATGTATTGAAGCGAGCAGTGTGGTGCCGTACCTTTACGGTTTGCATCATTTTTGCAGTAAAAATAAAATAAGTAGCAGCACAAGAAAATGCGCTTTTCTACATAAGCTGGATCGGGGGGGAAAGCTTTTCGGAGGCGTGGGGCACTGAATTTGCAGAGCTTTCCTTTAATATGTATACCCGCGAAGAAAGGGGGTGGACATGATAGAAACCTTTAAGTACCTCAAGGGAATCAGCAAAGTCCAAGGCGGTAGCATCTTTCAGAAAAAGAGATGTGCAAGAACAAGGGGGCACAGTTTGAAGATAGAGGGGGGATGGTTCAGGGGCAATGTGAGGAAGTATTTTTTCACGGAGAGGGTGGTGGGCGCATGGAATTACCTTGCTGTAGAGGTCGAGGGGTCAAAAACAGTGGGGGAATTCAAGAATGCATGGAACAGACACAAGGCAATTCTGGTCAGGGGTAGGCAGAAGTAAGCTATTGGTTAACTAGGATCTGCAGCTTATTCAACAGGTAGGGGAAATGAGCAGACTAGGTGGGCCAGGCGGTCCTTATCTGCTGTCAAAGTATGTTTCTATGTCATCTGTCCCAGAAAAAAAGTATCTGTCGGGCAAAGCCTCCTCAATGACCGAACATTTGCTGGTTCACAGGGCGTCCACGCTGGAAGATAAAGGGGATCGGTCCACACCCTCGCCGAAGGACCCTCTGGACCTCCCCATGTCGCCTATTGTGCCTCCCACACCAGAGTGGCCTTCACCTTCAGGAGGTTCGTCCGTGGTACAGTTTACTAAGGAGGAACTGACTGAACTGTTCCCGTTCTGATGGGGACAGGTCAAAAAGGACGTTGTTCCACTTCAGCCAGACCCAGAACTGACTCCGGCTAAAGAAGTGGACAAAAGCCTGGCCGAGAAGCCTTCTGCTCCAGTGCCCAAGCCATCTTCCCCTAAACCAAGAACAAAGTCTCGATCACGCAGCTCCACGGACACCCATGGCCGATCTTTACACAAGAAGAAGCAACACCGACATTGCTCATGGTCACTTAGTTCTGACCGTTGTCGCTCCTATAGCCGCGGGTGATCATCAAGCAGTCATCGGTGCTCGACCAGCTGTCATTGGTCCCACTCCTGTCGCCGATCATCTGGGCGTAGGGTCAGTTTCCCCTACCTCTAGGGGCAGAGGTTTGGAGCCCAGCTCTGGTTCTGACCGCTCCCTTTCTAGGGAGAGGCCGGTGTCCCTGGAGAAAAAGGACAGTCTCGGGTCTCCTCCTGACGATCCCACGTTCATGGGCGTCATGAGGCATATCCAGTCCTCCAGTGGGTGGGAGACTGAGGATCTGGATCCCGAGAGCTGGAGACTAGCAAAGTACCTGAGGCAGAAAGAGCCAAAACCCTTGGTGGACCCTCTTGTCAATATTTTCCAGGATCACTCGGAAGCATCCTTCCACTATTCCGGCAGTCTTGAAGAAGCCAGACAGGCTATACCAGGTGCTGAGGGATGAGCCTTTCCTGGCGGAACACCCTTAGGCAGACTCCATAGTGATCACAGCTGCCCATGATAAGTCAAAACAGCCGAAGCACCTTAGTTCTCAGCCTTCTGCTGTGGAGTCCAGATACTTAGATCAGGTGGACAAGAAAGTCTATTCTGCCTCCACCTGTTCTATCTAGTCCCTGAATTTCCTTATGCGTATGGTGCAGTACCAGAATGTGTTATGGGAGAAGGGATTAGAGGTCGCTCAGGCCCTGCCAGACACTGCATAAAAGACCGAGCTCCCGGATGTGTTAAAGTCCAGTTCATACTTAGGCACTTAAGTTCTGAGGGCCTCATACGATACTGCAGATACGGCATCTAGGGCAGCGGCATCCAGCATTTGCCTTATGCGCCACACCTGGCTTAGAGTCTCCGGATTCTCCCAGGATCTGCAGTCTAGGATCCTGGACCTCCCGTTCCAGGATTCCATTCTCTTTGGGGAGGAGACCGAGAAATTGATCTTGCGTCTCCAGGACTCCGGAAGTCAATCTGGTCCATCCGAAAAATGTACAAGAGGGACCAAAAGCCCTTTCGCAGGTGGCCATTTTGTAAGACCTCAGGGCAGAATACTTGCAGTCGGTTTCCACAGAAGAGCAGCTTCAAGAGAAAGGCACCGGCCCAGACTTCTGGGAGCTCCACCTCTAGAGGTCCTAAGTCCTCCCAGCTCTCTCTGCTCACTTCCTGATCTACCCAATGACTCTGTCATCGAGGCACAGGTCAGGAAGCATAAAGAAAACCAGGAGCAGCTGTAGAATTCAGCAAAACTATTTATTTGCAGTTGCGGTAACATAAAAAAAATAAACTTGTTCAGAATAACTATGTACGGGGAGAAAATAAAATCTTCCTTCAGTCTGTGTCCCTTTTTCTTGTCATAATCTAACCTTGCAGTTCAAACGTAGCTCTTTTATAAGTCTTTTCAACCCCCATCCTTAGCAAACATCCTGTCCTTGTAAATATTCTGTTCTTGTAAGTTTTAGGGCAGGAGCTGCTAGAGCACATTGTGCTTTGAGCAGAGGCTCCCTTTTTGCAACAGGCTTAAAGATTTGCACTAAAGTAAGCTCTAGAGTTTACAATCATCTCAAAATATAAATATATACATTCTATCAGTAACACTATATACTTAAATTATTATTTTTTTTTTTATTCTTATTTGTACCTGGTGCACTGTCTGCAATCCACGTCCTGGCATCAGAGTCCATCCGGCTGCCGTCTTGTCCTGACTCGGCCCCCATTGAAGCTTCCAGTGTGTTCCCCCGTGGATTACCCCCCAAGGCGTGGTGGCGGAGAGCCCCCCTCGT
The DNA here is from genome assembly GCA_016271365.2 of Neoceratodus forsteri. Classification (NCBI taxonomy): domain Eukaryota; kingdom Metazoa; phylum Chordata; order Ceratodontiformes; family Ceratodontidae; genus Neoceratodus; species Neoceratodus forsteri. The sequence goes on along the minus strand of JADMNL010000023.1, from coordinate 362,428,862 downwards.
ACTCCCCACTAAGTCCGGATCCCGTTTCAGTGGTGCTCCAAGACCGGGCGATCCAGAGCTGGCCATCAAGCTGCATCAACGGTGCACCATATTTTTGTGAATTTACTCCCCTCAGAGTGTGGGCATTCAGTGACATCAATGCTTACTTGCTAACGTCTGCCACACTACGCCCCTTATTCTGCTACCGCTACTAGTGGAACCCCCAGTCACAAGGGCCACAGAGCGGTGGTTCCTTGATCCCACCCGGGATAGGAGAGCAGTCCTCCAGACGCTCAATCCTATCCCTCCTCGGCCATCCCCTGACGCCCAGGGCTCGTGATCGAATTCGGGTCGCCAGCGTGGTGCGAGGTGTGGCGTCCAGCGCCTCAACCCTCACTGTCACTGGGCCGGCTAACACTATATATTTTCTAAACAAAAGGATCCCAATATCAGTTACATTTCCATACAGTGATTTGCACATATTTATATATTAACTGATACAGATATGTAAGGGAGGAAAAACAGACAGCAGGAGAAAACAGAGACAATGAGAGGCTAACAACTGTGAGACTGTTCAGGTTGATCAAGTCCGAGGTCTCACAGGAAAATTGGGTTGCGCAACCAGACAGAGAAGAGACAGAAAAAGGAAAGATCCTTGCACTTAAACATCTTCTCTAACAACTTAGACAGGGTCCTATTTCACCCCGTCACAGACTCCTTACTGGCCCCCTCTTCTCTGGCGGAAGCGATGGGGGAGACAGTAGGGGGTCGCATCTCCCTTTATGTCAAGGATTGGAGCAACATCACATCGGACAACTGGGTCTTGGACCTCGTAAGGAGAGGACATAACTCTGGAGTTCACGCAAATCCCTCCGGATACACCACCAGGGTCCTCCCATTATCCTCCTTCACACATTCCCTTGATCGAAGGAGAGATTCAGGACCTGTTGCAAAAGCGGGCAATAGAGCCATCCGGCCCCGGAACAACTCAGGTGGGGCTTTTACTCTCACTTTTTTCTGGTCCCGAAAAAGACAGGAGACATTCGGCCCATTCTGGACCTCAGCGCATTAAATCTCTTTATAGAGTACAAAAGGTTCAGGATGGTCACCCTACCAGGCCTAATTCCCCTCTTGCATCAAGGGGACTGGCTCTGCTTCCTGGATATGCAGGACGCCTACATGCACATCAGGGTTTTTCCTCCCCACTGGAAGTTCCTGAGGTTCCGCTTCCGTGGGAGACATTACCAGTTTCGAGCCTTACTGTTTGGCCTCTCTTCCGCTCCTCAAGTCTTCACCAAAGTGTCTAGCGATGGTGGCTGTGGCTGTCAGATGCCAGGGCCACTATGTCTTTCCCTACCTAGACGATTGGCTCCTGGCAGGTCCTTTCGGCGCTCAACTCATTCACACTCTCGGAGACACCTTTACTGTCTTCCGAGAGCTGGGGATCACCCTGAATCTTCCAGAGTCATCCCTAGAGCCCAGCCAACGACTCCTGTTTACCGGAGTGGTCCTGGATATAGTTCATGGCATGGCCTTCCTCCCACAGGAAAGGGGGAATTGCCTAAGGAGCGTAGCCTGGGCGGTAGGCATGGCTCCTCAGGTCCCAGCCAGACCTTCCTCAGACTTCTTGGGCACATGGTGACGGTCATTCCCACAGTTCTTCTGGCTCGCCTGTCTATGAGGGTCCCACAGTGGATGCTCAGGGTGCAGGGGAATCAATGGTCAGGTGACCTAGACCAACTGGTCAGCATCTCTGACCCGGTCAGAAGGACACTTTCCTGGTGGCTAGACCCCTCCAACCTGGTACGAGGGGTCCCTTTCCGACAGGAGTAGCCAAGCCATATTCTTGCAATGGATACCTCCAGTCTTGGTTGGGGGGCTCATCTTGGGAGACAGTCAGACCCAGGGAATTTGTTCTCCAGAAGAACAACCAATCCATATCAATATCCTAGAGATGCGAGCGGTCCTTAATGCCTTGAGGGTACTTTAGATGGACCTGTCACCAGGCCCTCTCCAGACAGACAATTCATCGGTGGTGTTTTACATCAACAAGCAAGGGAGCACACACTGATACCCCTTTGCAGGGAGGCAACGATGGTCTGGTACTGGGTGCTGGAACATCACTTAGACCTCACCACTGTTCATGTTCCAGGCATCCAAAACATTTTGGCTGACAGCCTAAGCCAGTCTTGGACCAAGACTCACGAGTGGGAGCTCCTCTAGTCGGTAGCAGATCAGCTGTTAGACAGGTGGGGCCCCTCCACAGTTGGACCTGTTTGCGTCTCAACTCAGTGCCAAACTGCCCAGTTTCTGCTTGCTAGAGCCTGCGCCTGGTGTTTTCTGGCGAGATGATGTATCCTTCTGTTGGACAGGGAGGTTTCTGTACGCCTTTCCCAGTCTTCACAGGGTCCTGCTGAAGCTTCAGGCAGAAGGAGCAGACATGATCCTCACTGCTCCTTTGTGGCCTCGGCAGATTTGGTTCATGCTACTTCAGCAGCTGGCAGTGGAGCCTCCTGTACAGCTGCCGCTGAGATTGCACTTGTTGTCTCAAGATAAGGGGACACTGGTCCATCCGGACCTCACATCCCTACATCTTCATGCCTGGCTCCTGCAGACTCAGCCAGACTAGGTATGGTGTCTCTGAGTAAGTGGCGGACATTCTCGTGGCAGCGAGAAAGCCCTCAACCAGATCCACTTATGCAATGAAGTGGAAATGTTTTTGCTTATGGGCCTCACCCCGTCACCTGGACCCTCGTACCTGTCCAGTGAACTGGATCTTAAGAGTATCTCCTCCTTGACTAATCAAAGCCTGAGCTACTCTTCCATAAAGGTACATCTTTCTGCAATCTCTGCTTATCACGTACCTGTGGAAGGGAAAAACCTTGCGCAACTGGATGTGTCCGTACCCTTTTGAGGGGCATATTGCATATCAAACCTCCCATTCAAGATATGATTCACCCTGAGATCTCCTTTTTATGCTGGAGAAGTTAACTCTTCCCACATTTAAGCCTGCTGCAGATTGTGAGCTGCGATTCCTTTCTTGGAAAGCGAAATTTTTGGTTGCAGTTACCTCAGCCCGGAGAGTTTCTCCGGCCCTGTTGTGTAAGGAGCCTTATTTGATTTTTCATAAGGACAGGGTTTTCTTGAGAAAGAATCCTAAGTTTTTGCCAAAGGTGGTGTCTGAGCTTACGTTAAACCAGGACATCAACCTCCTTGTTTACTACCCAGATTGCGCAAATAGAGGGGAAGCAATCCTGCATACCTTGGATGTCCACAGGATGTCACGTTACTACCCTACCCACAATGCTCCGCATCGAAAGACAGCAGTTATTTATAGCCTTTGCGCCACGCTGCAAAGGCACCCCTTTATCTAAGCAGACACTTTCTAAGTGGTTGGTCAACTGTATTGTTTTCTGTTACAAGTATAACGAGCCCCTACCGAGCCTGGTTAGGGGTCATTCTACCCGGGGAGTGGCTACTTCATTTGCCTCTGTACGTAACGTCTCCATCGGAAGCATCTGTGCAGCGGCTACCTGGAGCTCAGTGCATACTTTCTTCAAGCACTACAGCCTGGATATTGCCTCTAAGAGACAGGCAGGTTTTGGCTTTGCAGTCCTACAAGGCCTTCTGTCATAAATGCCTCCTTAGGGTTACAGCACTTGTAGCCTCCTCCTGGACTTAACTTTCTCCTTTTCCCAGGATTGCTTGCGACTCAGTCCTAATGGTAATAGCCTGCTGCAAGAGCTCCCACTTGAAGTAAGATGGCACAGTTATGCAAGAACTTACCATAACAGTAGATCTTCGAGAGGAGTTCTTGCAGCAGGCGTTACTTTCCCTTCCTCTTTCCCCCTGGTGAGTTCTGTATCACTCTATCTATGGCATTTTCCCTCCCAGTCCGCCTGCTGATCCTTTCTCCAGGTCTCCGGAGGCGAACTGAGCTGGGGCTGGGGACTGCCCCCTGATATACCATCGGCTGGTGGGGGGCAGTCCCGCTGGAGACTACTAGCTAGAAGTTTGCCATGGGGTCCTAGTGCCTGGCAGCATAGTCCTAATGGTAACAGACTACTGCAAGAGCTCCTCTCGAAGATATACTGTTACGGTAAGTTCTTACGTAACTACTTTCTTGTTCCAGAGGGGAGCATTGCAAGTTCAGGATATTGCCCTTTGACTTATCCTCTGCACCACAGGTATGTACTAAGTGTTTAGCCGATGTAGCACCAGCCCTTCGGTGCGAAGGCCTTCGTGTTCCCATACCTGGAGGATTGGTTACTGAAAGCTCAGTCCAGGGAGCTTCCGCTGATGACTCTAGAATGCACCCTTCAGTTATTCCAGTCAGTTGTCCCAAGTCTGTGCTGGCCCCATCTCCTTCCTCCCTCAAGATTGGGCAGACTGCCTCATTGCTCAGGCCAGGAGGGGTTCAGAGCTGGCATATCTCAGTCAGGACATTCCTTAGATTACTTGGCATAATGGCCTTGGCCATTGTTACAGTCCCTTTCTTAGTGGACAGGTTAATCAGGTCACAGTCCTACATAGGAATGGGAGCTGCTGACCTCAGTAGTGGAAGACCTCTTCAAAAAGTGGAGTCGACAAGAGCTGGACCTTTTTGCATTCCCACACAGCACAAAACTGCTCACTCGCTCCAGGGCCAAGAGTCTTCTGGCGAGACGTGTTGTCCCTCTCTTGGAAAGGGATGTTTCTGTATGCCTTCCATCCCTTTCCTCTCAATACAGAGTACTAATCAAATTGAAGCTGTCATCCTCATTGCTCCACTATGGCCTCGGCAGATATGGTATCCACTGCTCCAGCAATTGACAGTGGAACCCCCAATACCACTGCAGCTGTGCAAGGACCTGTTGTCACAGGACAAGGGGACTCTGGTCCATCCAGACCTGAATTCCCTACATCTGCATGCATGGCTCCTGAAAACATAGCCAAGGCATGATTTGGAGTATCACCTAAGTTGGCTGATGAGCAGGTGACTGCCAGAAAACCCTCCGCGAGGCATACCTATTCTTTGGAATGGAAGCGGTTTACATTGTGCGCCGCTTCCAAGCAATTGGATTTCTTTACCTGTCCGGTCAGTGCAGTGTTGAAATACTTGCTGCCTCTGTGAGACTCGGATCTTCAGTATTCCTCACTCTAGGCGCATTTGGCCACTAGTTCACCTTTTCATGCCCATGTGGATGGACATATGGTTGCCCAGTTAGAAATGTCACATACTTTTCTGAGAGGTGTACTACACCTGAAAACTCCCATGGGACCTGAAGATTATTTGGGAAAAGCTTAGTTTGGCTCATTTTGAGCCTGCAAGCTGTGGCCTATGATTTCTTTCATAAAAAAGTGTTATTTATTGATTTTTTTTTTTTTTTTTTGTGGTGTTCCTTTATGCTCCTCTAAGCCCCCAGCTGACCACTCCTTCGGGCGGCCTAGGGCCCCACCGCCAGTCCCCATCACCATTCTGCCGTAGCCCAGTTGACCCGACGTGACAGTTCACCAAGGACTTCCTTCCCGAGGCAGGAGACCCAGAAGTGGAGACTTTCCCAAAGGTTTCCTTCTATGCCGGACACATGGGGTGGGGTAGGCATGGACACTTTGGGATTCATGATGAGCGGGGACCAGCCACCGTCACATAGGTAGTTGAGCATTTGGTGACGTCTCAGTGCTTCATGTCTCCATGAACATCAGCTATAAGTCACCACCAGGAGCTGCCTAACAAGCATTCCGGGAGCGTCCCACCCCCACAGGAGGGAAGTGTCCGTAGGCCACTTATAACTCTCTTCCTGCTGGACTCCACTCCTGACGTCTGGGTTCTTAGCATGAACCCAGGTCACCAGTGTGCTGAGTGAACACCCATTGCTCGATGCCATGGAGCTGGCAGAAAGCATTATTTATTTATTTTTTCTTCTATTTATTTCCTCAGCTGGGGAGGGGGGTTGTACCTTTGGTTCCCCCCTTCCCACGTCCAGTCAGCCATCACAGCTGTTGCCCCGGGCGCGGCCAGAGCTCAGCCCTCCCAGGCCACATCACCAGGGTACATACCCCACCACTGCGGAGACCTGGAGGGCGGGCCCAGGAGGGAGCTAACTTTGGTGCATCCGTGGCAGTGCCGTCGGGCAGCCTTTCATGCTGCCAAGGGTTTTTTTCTGCTTGGTTTCCCCTGCAAGGAGGGGCGTGCAGTGATGCCAATGGAGGGAGCGTGCACGCGTCCACACGCTCTCCTCCCAAGCGTCTGCCCCATCTCCGCCCCCTTGTCTGCAGCATCGGCGCACTGCCTCCCAGTCTCCACCGGGGGCCAGTAGAGCGCCAACCACTGACGTCCTCCCTCCCCGGAGGAGAGCAGTTCCACGGACACTCAATCCTTCTCCAAACCTGCCAACCCCCTGCAGCCCGTGCTCGTTCCCGCACACAGGTTGCCAGTGCAGTGCAAGGTAAGGCATCCAACGCCTAAGTCCTCGGTCCTCTGGGCCGGCAGAAAGCATTATTTTTAGTTGCAGTTAACTTCTGCTTGAAGGATTTCAGAGCTACAGGCTTGAGCCTCTTTATTTGATTTTCCATAAACAGAGTGTCTTGCGTACCAGTCTTAAGTTCTTACCAAAGGTGGTGTCTGAATTTACTTTAAATAAAGCCATCCACCTTCCAGTGTACTACGAGGAGTATGCCAGTGCAGGGGAAGCATTATTTCATATTTTAAATGTACATGGGATTCTCAGATATTAATGCCATTTGCACCAAGGAGTGCAGAAAGTGCACTCAGCTTTTTGGTTCGTTTGCTCCTGGGAAAGAAGGTGCCCATGTCTAAACAGTGCCTGTCCAAATGGCTGGCACATTGTATTACGTTTGTTACAGGAAGTTCTGTAAGGAACTTCCTGGCTATGGTTTGTGGTCATTCCACAAGGGACTTGGCCACTGCTCTTGTTTGTTTTTGCAGTGTTTCTGCTGCTGAGATTTATGCCACTGCCACATGGGAACATTGTCCACACTTTCGCTAAACATTACAGTCTGGGCATTGTGTTTCGGAGAAGAGCAGGATTTAGCCTGGCTATGTTACAGGGCCTGCTCTCATGAGAACATAGGATCTTCCTCAAGGGCATCTCTTGCAGCAGGTAATACTCTTAGGTCCTCACCAGAGGGCACTCTTTTGCATGGCAGCTTCTTTCAGCAGTCTTTACCTAGGGGCCGCCCACACAAATGACATTCTCATCCTGTAACTATAAAAGTGTGGGTGGCCCCAGGCATCCTCCATTCTTTTTCCCTCCACCTTCAGCTTGCATGCAGCATTTTTTTTCCTTCCGTGTAGCAGTCCATTAACGAGAAATTGAACTGGGAATGTTTTTTTCTTCCATTTCCACCACCATCGATGAATGTCAGAAGACTCTTAAACAATTCACATTTTTGGAAGTGTGGTTGCGGTAGAAAGCTCTACCGCTATGATAATCACTCTGCCTGCGTTAGGTGCCTGGGAGTCACACACGACATCTCCTACCAGCAGTTCAATCAGGCAACCAGACATCGATGCTTACAGGAGATTGAGACCCATTTAATGCATTAAAAAATGGCTCTCCTGGAGAAAGGGGCCCGTCCCAAGGACCCCACATCTATGACATCTCATAAAGAACATAAAAAAGACAAGGAGAAATCTTCCTCGTCGTCATCTGACAGACGCTTGTTGACGACCTCCATGACCAGTGATCATCCATCGACGATGTCTACCAGAACTGCTGCTTTGTCGACGATGCTCCCTACTTTATCGACGATGGCGCTTTCCAGAGTCCTTCAGCAGTTTCTGTTGAACCCTATACAAGGGACTCCTCGTTGATGACCCCTCGATTACCACCGGGATTGTTGACGACTGCTGGTTTTTAGGCATCTTCCTTCCTCTCCCTTTACTACCCCGTCAATGATGGGCCCAGGCTTTGTTATAAGGGATGAAGGTTTTTCATTGACAGTGATTCCTAAAATACCTCCATCATAGCCTATTTTTCATAGAGACCAGGCTGACAGATCCATGGATCCTGGCACCTACACTCCAGGGTCCCAGCCTTTACACTTACCACGTCCCACCCCTTCTCTTATTCCTCTGGTGTCACAGCGGCAGCATGCTCCTGCCTCCACTCCCTCTTCGGTGGACATGGCCACTGTCATTCAGACAGTCCTACAAGTGATTAGGGGCTCCCAACCCCCTACACCTAAGGACAGGAGACCTCCTTCCCCTCCTACAAAACACTTCCAAGGGGACAGGGATTCCTCTTTAGAGGCTTCTCCCTGTTTCTATGAGGAGTATTACCCAGAGGATGAAGAACTTGAAGAATTTGAGGGATTCCTTCCTCAGGAGAATGATCCTTGCCCACCTTCTGACGCTTCTACTTTGTCGTCACTTCATGAGGACACTGCTCCCCAGGAGGCTGCCTCTCCTTCAGGCGACCCTTCCTTCCACGATATGACGGCCCAGATCCAGGAGGTTATGGGTTTCTCTACGACAGAACAAGATAAACAGAGGAGAGACATGGCAGATTACTTGGAACTCACTGAGGAGCCTGTGGTGGTCGTCCCTCCCCTCATACAGACATACCAAAATGCATATCTTCCTGGACATAGTCTCCACCTCTCATTCACACTAGTGGGACTACACCAGAGGTGCTAGGACTGAGTGGGAGTGAAAAATCTTCAGGAAGGCTGGCGCTGTAGTAGCACTGCGCATGCGTGGTGCCCTGAGGCTGGCTCACACCGTATAGGCTACCTCTGCGTTTACCCTCCAACCGCCTCACTTCCTTTTTTCCCACCATCGAGTGCACTTCACTGATGACGTCGCTCGACCGCCGGGAGTCTGATCCTTACGTCTGTACAACAGCAGTTTAGTCATTCAGTATTTGATTAGTTTTGTTTAGTTCAAAAAAAAAAAAAAGTTTATTCTTTTTCATTGAAACAAAAGAAGTCTTCTTCAGCCCGCCTTTGATGGTGTCGACCATGAACAGGGCCAGTGACAGGGAGATTTCGCTTGAAAGCTGTTTTAGCAGCAGGGCTGGGTCCAGTCTGCCGCCCACTTCGGGGGGGGGGGGTTCTGACCACAGGAAGTGTGGTGCTCGGAAGGAAGGGTGATCCTCTCGGAAGCACAAAAAGAAGCAGGCCCGATTGAGGTCGGGGACCTGGCACCGTTCAGCCTTGAGCTCTTCTTCATCCACCCGGTTGAAGAGCAGCGATACCACTCGGTCGCCCTCTGGTACATCTGCGGAGGTGTGTCAGTGGCGGGGAACAGGAGGCCGACCCCGGCTCCATTGGGGTCACCTGCGACCTCTGTTCCCGGTGGCTGCGATACATGACTCCGGAGTCCTTCCGCGCCCCCTGGGGTGGGGGTCCTCTGATGAGCAGTTTCATCGTTGGGCTGCTCTTGTGGAGCTGTGGGTCTGGTGGTTGTCCAGACTTCTGAGGCCTGAGGGCTGTGGACCAACGGGCGGGGCGGTTGGGTCAACGTAGTTGCGCGGCACCTTCTTCTGTGCTGTTGATGCCATGCTCTTGTGCTTTTCCCCCTCACACAGCTGCGGTGCAGGGGCCAGCACAGGTACTGCCTTCTCCTACTCCTACTCCTCGTATTTTTAGGTCTCCAGCATTAGGTGCCCCATTGTTGGGGTTGGGGTCTCCAGGCGCTTGTCCGGCGCCGGCTGTGGCACTGCCCTCATCTCTGGCCTTGCCGGCGCTGCATTGAGTGCCGGGGCTTTCAACACCGATTTAGGGAATGCCTCCCCTGCTCTTTTTCCTTTCTATTCTATCCCTCCTGAGTTAGTAGGAGATAATATTGAGTCTAAACCTGATCTACGATTAGACATTCTCGTAGCAGCATGCAAGCCGTCCACTAGAAAGACCTACACGGCAAAGTGTAAACAATTCTCCATCTGGTGCGCAAAGTCCTCCCTCGACCCCTTTTCTTGCTCACCAAGCAAGGTGTTAGAGTACCTGCTAGACCTGTCAAATGCTGTACTGCAATACCCGACAGTGAAAGTACACCTCTGCGATTTTGGCGTACCACAAGCCTATCCACAACATGTCAGTGGCTCAGCTGCCCTTGGTTAAGAGGTTCCTTAAAGGTATCCTCCACACTAGGCCACCAGTCAGGAGACCGGTAGCCGCGTGGGATATCAACCTTGTGCTAGACATGCTCACCCATAAACCTTTCAAGCCTCTAGCAACCTGTGAGTTAGTTCCTGACCTGGAAGGCTGCCTTCCTTGTAGCCATTACTTCTGCTTGCAGGAAGTCAGAAATACATGCCCTGTTCACAGATCCACTGTATACGGTGTTTCATAAGGACAAGGTGGTTCTCAGAACTCACCCTAAATTTCTTCCAGAAGTAGTCTCAGAATTCTACCTGAACTAGCCCTTGGTCCCTCCGGCCTAGTTTGCTAACTTTCAGAATGAAGGGGAGCATACCCTATATTCTCTGGATGTGAAAGGAGGCAGTATAGCACAGTGGCTTAAGGCTCAGAGCTGCAAACCTGGATACCTGGGTTTGAATCCCACAGCCTCCACTTGCATACTGTGCAACCCCGAGCAAGTCACTTAACTTCCTTGTGCTCCCAGGTCGCACCTGTAAACAAACTTTCAGCTTAGTGTGCATCTCCTGGTTAAAAAAAAAAAAAAAAAAAAAAGAGGGTTCTAGGGACATGGATATGTTGTTCATCCACACTGTCTGGCAGGTTCCTTGCCGCTTTAAATCTTGCCGGAAGGTCTTCAAGCTGGCTCCTCCCACCCACCCGGGTGGTAAAACTCTCGGCTCCACCCCATGACGCCAGATCTTCCTTACCGCTTGGAAGCTCAGGTTCCCTCCTTAGCGCTCTGCGTTTTCGACTGGTTCCTGATTTTTTGGTTTCTCCGAATTTAGTTTGGAAGTTTTCTAAAACTTCGGTCGTATTCCCTCACTGCTGCGATGAATATTTCATTTCCCGGCTCTCGGAGGCACCGGGGGAATACCTCCAGGACGGACCTGCACTCCACGTGCGTTTACCGCCTCGATTTGGACCATGATCCGCAACTTTGCGAATTTTGCTGTGCCCTTTTGACCAGCATCCTGGAGGATCGTGCTGCCCGTTTGGGGCTCGGGCAACCTGGAATTTTTTCCGCGCCAGAAAAATCTTTAGAGGCTCGTTGGGCGGTGTCCGCGTTGGCTGTCTCAGCTGAGCAGCTTGATCTCTCTTCCTCCATGGAGGAGGCGGCGACCAAGGCTGTCCCCGGTCGCGGCGCTTATCCCACTCTCTTTGAGTTCCTGTCATTCAGCTTCGTTCAAGGAGCCGTCCAGTCCCTTTCCCTGGGGAGAGGCCTCGGGACCTGCCTCTCGGCCCAGGTCAAAGGAGTCGCAGGGTAAGTCCCATCGTCGGCGCTAGGGAGCGGGAAAGGTCCCTTCCCTGTCTGCCGACTTTCGACTTGATCGCTATTGCTGCCTCAAGCCGCTGGCTTCCACGTGTCCCGTCAGGCCAGCTGGCCATGACTCCCGTCGATGTTGTCGAGTCTTCTCTCGACCCGTCACCTGCGCGGTCTACTGCAGGAGCCATCAACCCTTCGCGGTTTCCCGGTGGGGCGAGGTTCCCCATGACCTGGGCGACAGGCCTCTGTCTTTTGTTCGAGCCGAGGGAAGGCGGTGTCCCCGCCTTCCCGGACCCACTCGGTTTCCCGAGGATCTGGGTCTCGGTCCTGTCCTCTTCTCGGTCAAGCTGCTCCCGCCAACTTCGGCGGTCTCGGTCGGGGCACCGAGTTAAGTGGCATTACCGTTCCTCTTCGTCTCCCTTCTCGGATGAGGAGTGGCTTCGATGCAGATGGCGTTGACGTTACGAGGAGTTCATGTGGCAGCAGTTGCTATTGTCCGGGAATCAATCGACTCCGATTCATTCCCCGTCCAGCAAGCAGCTGCCACCCGAATGGCCAACGCAACCGCTCGCTGCTGTCGAGGTGCCCACTTCAGGGCCGGTTGTTCATCCGAACCTTGCTGCCCCACCGATTTCGGTGGAACCTCGGTCGGGTCATGACCTGTCCCGCAGGTTGTCTGTCACCCTCACTCCCGCCCGCCCTCGGCGGGTGAAGAGTGGCTCAGGCCTGAGGCAGCTCTTTGCAGACCCTTCGGAGTCCGACGACTCCTCCATGTTCCCCAGTCGGTAGGGCCCGGGGTCCTCTCCGGACTGCTCTGTGGACAACAGCCCATCGTCTTTTCTGGGTCTGCTTCAGCTCATCTTGGAGTTCACTGGGATGCAGCTTGAACCCGTGTCCAGACGGGTCTCTTATCCCCTGACGGAGATTCTAGACCGAGGGGGTTCACCCTCAGAGGCCTTCCCGGTGGCCGAGGCCATTGTCGGCTCGGCCTTGGAGCTCTGGCAGCGGCCTACTTCCTGTCCTGCGCCCTCGGCCAGGATGGCCAGGAAGTAGTCTGTCCCTGTTGGTTCTTTGCCCGGTTTTTCGGAGCACCCCTCCGCTGAGGGGTTAGTTACCGATAATGTCTTCCAGTGTGCTGTGAACGCTCAGGATGTGGATAGGCCCCCCGACAAAAAGTCCAAAAGGATGGACTATGTCGGGTGCCAGGTTTATGCTGCGTCCTCCCTAGGCCTCCGACAGGCCAGCTGGGCCGCACTGACATATTTTTCCCACGCCCTTTTGGGCTCCCTGGATGAGGTGCTCCCTCATCTCCCGGCTGACCTGCGGACCACGGTCCGGTGGGTGCGGGACCAGGGTAGGGCAGTGGTGAAGCAGCAGCTTCAGACTGCTCTGGACTTAGGTGATTCCTGTGCCAGGTTGGTAGCGGCCGCGGTGGCCATGCGCCGCAGGGCGTGGCTGAGGATATCCTCTTTCTCAACGGATACCCAGCACAAGTTGGCGGACATCCCCTTCTTGGGGACTGACCTCTTCGGCCCTGGAGTGGAGGGACACCTCCAGGGGACCGAGAAGTCCATTGCCACTCTGGACTCGGTCACCCCCGCCCAGAGGGACAAGGGCTGCGCAGCCTTTGCAGAAGCCCCTTGGTCCCTCGGCCCCTGCGGCTCGACTGGCCCATCAACACCAGCATGAGGGCCAGCAGGCTTGTGCTGGGCATCCTGACCCCAAGCCAGCAGCTTCCTCCAAAGAGAAGCAGGGAGGTAAAGGCTCAGGAGCTCCCTCGGTCAGTCCCTCCTCCAAGCCTGCTCAGTGGCGGGCTGAGGGGCGCCGTCCCCGGCCTCGTCACCCCTACCTGGGTCCCCCCTGTGGGGAGATGGCTCCGCCCCTCCTCCGCCTGGTCCGCTGGGTGTCGGAGGTGCTAGGGAAAGGTCATGCCTCTGGACTGCGAGCAGGCCCCACCCTTTTGAGCCATTGCCCCTCGGGGGGCCATGGGGTCCGCAGCCTCGCTGTCGGCCCGCCGAGCCGACTTGTCCTGCCCCTCGACATAGAGGTGATCAGGAAGGTGGCGGATCCTCCTCCAGACCCTGGGTTTGTGTCCAGGTATTCCTGGTCCCCAAACGGACGGGGGGCTTGCGCCCCATCCTTGACCCGCACGACGGGATGGTCACTCTGACTCAGATATCCCATCCTCGGAACGAGGTGTGTGGCTCTATTTCCTAGACCTCCAGGACTTACTTTACACTTTGATCCATCAGTTTCTTGGGAGACTCCTCCATTTCTAAAGCGGGGGATCTCTTTACGAGTTCCAGGCCATGCCCTTCGGTCTCTTCTCAGCAGCATTCCTGCGGCACCGAAGGGTCCGGACGTACCCTCACCCGGATGGTGGCCTGACTGCAACCCCTCCAGGGCGGAGGGGGACGGTCTAGGCCCTCTAGGTTGCTCTCAGACCGGTCTCCTCTCTAATGGAGCCATGGTAGAACTCGTGTCTAAGCGGGTGATCCTTTCTTCGGGACGAAGCTTGAGTCTGAGCTCGGCTCCCAGCGGACAGGGCCGAGATTCTTCCTCCCTTACCTAGTCATGTCTGACTGGACAATTGCGCCCTGCCCGGGACTTCCTGCACCTCCTGGGCCTTGCGGCGGCCTGCACCAGCGTGGTCTGTTTGGACCCGCCGGTCCATGCGTTCCCTTAATGGGGGCTGGCCAGCCAGCGGTCACAATGCTGTGATCCTTTGGACCAGTGTGTGACAACAGCCCAAAGGTTGGGGAACGCTCTCCTTCGGACCATTCCAGCTCATCTGCAGGAGAACATCCCGTTCGTCCGCCCGAGTCAACGGTCTTCTCTGACCAATGCATCTCTGATGGGTGGGGGTGCCCACAAGGGGAATACAGAGTGCACTGCCTCTGGTCCTCTCGGGAGTCCCGATGTCATTCCAACCTGCTGGAGCTCCAGGCGGTCCGCTTAGCTCGCACCGTTCGCTCCGTCTTTGCGGGGTCTAGTGGTTTAAGTCCAGGCGAACAATACCACGACCATGTGCTACCTAACCCGCCAGGGTCGGATGAGCCCTTTGCCATTGCATAAGGAGGTTCTCCGCATTGGTCTTAACGGCTGCAGCCGGGAGGCGGTTTCTAGCCTTTTCGATGGCAGGAGCCCAGCACCCTGGCTGATGCCCTAAGCCGGATAAGGGCTGCGCCTCACGAGTGGTCTTCCTGCCGGAGGTAGCACAAGATCTTTCTCCTCTAGGTCACGCCGGGCGGACCTTTTTCCCTCCAGGGAGAATTGCAGGCGGAGATCAGTGTCATGCCCGCCTCTCAGCAGGGTTCGCTAGGGATGCCTTGAGGCCACGGACCCCGGCCTTGCTACGCCCTCCCAATTTCCCTTGACCCACAGGCAAGGCGAGGAGGGACTAGGCGAGGTGATTCTGGTAGTCCCAGACTGGTTCTGCCAGCTCTGGTATCCAGCTCTCCTCAGTCTCAGCCCCAGGCTCCCGAGGCGGCTTCCAGCCCGCCCGGTCCTGATCTCTGTTGTCAGGGGAAGGTATTCCATCCGGACCTTCAATCCCTGCACCTGGCGGCCTGGTCCCTGTGCGGCTAGTGGCCAGGCCTTGGGTCTTCCGGCGAGGTCCTCGACATTGTTGAGACGTCCTGCTAGGAGTCGACCAGACATGCTATGCCTTCAAATGGAAGAGTTCTCCATTTGGTGTTAGGATAGGGCCTGGTCTCCTCTCCTGTTCCTCGGCGAGCATTCCAGACTACCTGTTGTCTGTTCTTCTTCTTTAGCAAGGGCTTCAGTCGACAACCCTTAAGGTGCTCCTGGCAGCCACCCCTGTCCTCCGGGCGTGGGCCAGAAGGTAATCGGTGGCGGAGGAAAGGTGGTCTGGCGCTTTCCAAGGCCTTGATCACACTTCCCCTCCGGGGAGAGTATCCCCATCTCTGTGGGATCTTACGCTGGTATGGGCTTAGCTCACGGGCATGCCGTTCGAACCTATGCACAGGTGCGATTTCCCCACCTGTTGTGGAAGAACACCTTCTTGGGGACTACCACGCCAACCAGAAGGCTGGGAGAGCTCCAGGCGCTCCTTTGAGTCTCCCTGTCTGGTCTTCCACAGGGACAAGGTTGTCTTGCGCCCCACCCGAAGTTCCTTCCGTAGGCGGTGGCGGAGTTTTTCCCTAACCGGGTATTGTCTCTGCTGGGGTTCAACCCCATTCACACCTCGGAGGCCGCATATAGGATCCATTGGGACCCTAATTTAGCGCTCGCCTTCCCAGGGAGCGAGGGCTGAGTTCGGGAGAGTTCGCCAGCTGTTTGTCATCTACGCTGAAGCCGACCTGGCAGATCTGCAGCCAAGCCGGACGGGAGTGGTGGGTCACATCCTGCATAGATCTCGCTATAGGTGGGCGGGCATGGAGCCTCCCAGAGGGATAAGTGCTCATTTTACCTGCCCTTCCGCTGCATCGGTGGCTGCTTCCGAGGATACCCCTGTCCAGGATATCCATAGAGCTTCTAACTGGAAGCTGGCATATACTGTTTTTACCCCCTACCACATCGACCTTGGGTCACGCCGGGATGTTGGTCGGGGCCTTGGTTCTTCAGTCTTTATTCCCTAAGTAGGGGGTGTGCGCCTTGCCTCCTCCTCCCGGAGAACTGCTAGAGTTCAGTTAGATAGTGTGGATGAACAACATATCCATAACCTAGAAATACAGGTTACCACCTGTAACAGGAGTTCTAGGAATGGCATATGTTGTTCATCCACACCCACCCACCCGCCTCCCGGCTCTCGACGCACAACCTGGCTTCCAGCGGCTAGATCTGCGTCATGGGCGGCCCAGGCTTCATCTTCCTCCTCCTCGCCGCTGCATTTATCCCGCCTCTGAGTTCCTCGGACACGGCTCTGCTCAAGGAGCTTTGTCAGTCCCTTCTCTTCAAAGGAGAGGGGCCTTCGGGACATTCTTCTCGGCTCAAGAAAAAGGAGTCGAAAGGTAAGTCCCACCGTCGGCGTTCTTGGGAGCGGGAGAGGTCCCCTTCCCTGGACAGCCGACCATCGACTTCGGTCGCGGCTGAGGCCGCTGGCTTCACGGTGCCCCCCGTCAGGCCAGCCTGCCGAGACTCCCATCGACGAAGTCGAGATTTTTCTCGATCCGTAAGACGGGCTGTCGACTGGAGGCCGACAACCCTCCCACCGGTTCCCCGTGGATACCGAGATCTGCTCTGTGCCTTCTGGGCCGCAGTCCCGATTAAAGTGCCCGAGCGAGGAAGGCGGGTGTCCCCGCCCTTTCCAGACCACCCTGTTCCCCGAAGGGTCTCAGTCTCGGACCTCTTCTCGGTCCAGCCATTCCCGCCGACATCGGCGGTCTCGATACCGAAGTAAGCGGCGACGCCGTTCTTCCTCGTCCTCTTCCTCGGGTGAGGAGAGGCTGCGGCGCAAATTGCGGCAGCGCTACGAGGACCTTATGTGGCAGCAGTTGCTGTTGTCCGGGCCTAAGCCGACCCCGGCCATCAAGTGGCTGTCGCCTGAACGACTGAAGCAACCACTCGTTCCAGTCGAGTTACCCGCTCCAGGGCCGGTTGCTCGGCCGAAACCAGCTGCTCCACCGATTGTGGTGGAACCTCCGCCTCTACAACCGAAGTCGGGGGCACCAACCAAGAATTCTCGGTTGGGTCACGGCCTGCCCCACAGGTTGTCGGTCACCCTCACTCCCGACCGTCCTCAGCAGGTGGAGGGTGGCTCAGGGCCGAGGCAGCTCTTCGCAGACTCTTCAGAATCCGACGACGACTCCTCCCTGTTCTCCAGGCAGTTTGATCTGGAGTCTTCCGGGGGCCAGTCAGTGGACGATAGCCCATCGTCCTTCTTGGGTCTGCTTCGACTCATCTCAGAGTCCACCGGGATGCAGCTCGAGCCCGTGTCCAAACGGGCTAAGTATCCCCTGATGGAGATTCTGGACCGAGGGGATTCTCCCACGGAGGCCTTTCCAGTGGCTGAGGCCATTGTTGGCCCAGCCTTGGAGCTTTGGCAGCAGCCTGCTTCCTGTCCTGTGCCCTCGGCCAGGATGGCCAGGAAGTATGTGGTCCCTACCGGCTCTTTGCCCTGTTTCTCGGAGCACCCCTCTGCCGAGGGGTTAGTCACCGACAGCGTTTTCCGGCGTTCCGGTAATGCTCGGGATGTGGATAAGCCCCCAACAAAGAGTCCAAAAAGCTGGACTTTGCCGGGCGCAAGGTGTATGCTGTGTCCTCCCTTGGCCTCCGACAGGCCAGCTCGGCCGTGCTGATGGCACACTTCTCCCACGCCCTCTTGGGCTCCCTGGATGAGGTTGTTCCTCATCTCCCGCCTGACCTGCAGACCACGGTCCGCCAGGTGCGGGACCAGGGTAGGCGGTGTGACAGCAGCTTCAGACTGCTCTGGACATAGGTGATTCCTGTGCCAGGTCAGTAGCGGCCACGGTGGCCATGCGACGCAGGGAGTGGCTCAGGATATCCACCTTCACGGTGGATGCCCAGCACAAGTTGGCAGACGTCCCCTTCTTGGGGACTGACCTCTTCGGCCCTGGAGTGGAGGGACACCTCCAACGGATCGAGAAGTCCAATGCCACCCTGGACTCTGTCACCTCCGCCCAGAGGGACAAAGGCCGCTGTCAGCAGCAGAAGTCCTTCGGTCCCTGCATCTCGACCGACCCAGCAGCACCAGCAACAGGGCCAGCAGGCTCGCACTTACTGGCCCCAAACCCAAGCCGGCGGCTTCCTCCAACAGGAAGCAAGGAGGTAAAGGTCCAGGAGGTCCCTTGGCCGGTTCTTCTTCCAAGCCTGCCCAGTGACGGGTTGAGGGGTGCCGCCCCCAGCCTCGTCACTCCCCCCTTGGTTCCCCCCGTGGGAGGTCGGCTCCACCACTTCCTTTCCGCCTGGTCCGCTATCACCACGGACCGCTGGGTGTTGGAGGTGGTAGGAAAAGGCCTGCCTCTGGAGTTCGAACAGGCCCCATCCTTTCGAGACGTCGCCCCTCGGGGGGCCACGGGGTCCGCAGCCATGCTGTCGGCTTGCCGAGCCGATATTGCCCTGCTCCTCGAAAAAGAGGTGATCAGGAAGGTGACAGATCCTCCTCCAGACCTGGGGTTTGTGTCCAGGTACTTCCTGGTCCCAAAATGGACAGAGGGCTGGCGCCCCATTCTCGACCTGCACGACCTGAACAAGTTCCTAAGGTCTCGAACCTTCAGGATGGTCACTCTGGCTCAGATAATCCCATCCTTGGAACGAGACGTGTGGTTCTGTTCCCTGGACCTCCAGGACGCGTTCTTTCACGTCCCAGTCCGTCCGTCCCATCAGAGATTCCTCCGCTTCAGCATGAAGGGATCCCTTTACAAGTTCCGGGCCATGCCCTTCGGCCTCTCCCTAGCTCCCAGGGTCTTCACCAAATGCATGGCAGTGGTGACAGCATTCCTGCGGCGCCGAGGGGTCCGGGTGTACCCTTACCTGGATGATTGGCTGATAGCAGCCCCCTCCAGATAGGAGGTGGAGCGGTCCAGAGATCTGGCCCTTCAGGTTTGCTCTCAGGTTGGTCGTCTCATCAACGAGGCCAAGTCGGAACTCGTGCCAAAGCAGGTGATACTGTTCATCGGGGCAGAGCTCGAGACTCTGCGAGCCAGAGCACGGCTCCCGGCGGACAGGGCTGAGGTTCTTTCCTCCTTTGCCCAATCATTTCAGGTTGGGCAATTGCACTGCCCGGGACTTCCTGGGCCTCCTGGCGGCCTGCACCAGCGTGGTCCATTGGGCCCGTTGGTACATGCATCCCCTTCAATGGGGACTGGCCAGCCAATGGTCACAACGCTGCGATCCGTTGGACCAGCCCGTGACAGTGACCCAGGAGATGTGGAACGCTCTCCAATGGTGGATCGTTCCAGCACATCTGCAGAAGGGCATCCCGTTCGTCCACCCCAAGCCGATGGACTCTCTCTCTCGACTGATGCATCTCTGATGGGTTGGGATGCCCATCTGGGGGAACACCAAGCGCACGGCCTCTGGTCCCCTCGGGAGTCCCGATGCCACATCAACCTGCTGGAGCTCCGAGCGGTCCGTCTAGCTCTCACCGCCTTCGCTCCATTTCTACAGGGTCAAGAGGTTCAGGTCCAGACGGACACCACCACGACCATGTACTATCTGAACCGCCAGGGCGGGACGCACTCCATGCTGTTATGCAAGGAAGCTCTCCGCATATGGTCCCTCGTGCACAGCCTGGAGGTGGATCTCCTAGACATTCATGTGGCAGGAGCCTCCAACACCCTGGCCGATGCCCTAAGCCGGATAGGGGCTGCGTCTCACGAGTGGTCTCTCCTGCCGGAGGTAGTACAAGATCTGTTCTCCCACTGGGGCACGCCTCAGGTGGACCTGTTTGCCTCCAGGGAGAATGTGAAGCTGAGTCTGTTCCATGCCCGCCCCCTCAGCAGGGCTCGCTGCAGGGGAGATGCCTTCTCGAGGCCGTGGACCCCGGGCCTCTTCTACGCCTTTCCCCCATTTCCCTTGATCCACAAGGTGCTTCTCAAGGCGAGGAGGGACAAGGCACAGGTGATTCTGGTAGCCCCAGACTGGCCCCGCCAGTTCTGGTATCCAGATCTCCTCAGCCTCAGCTCCAGGCTCCCGAGGCAGCTTCCAGCCCGCCCTGACCTGATCTCAGTCAACCAGGGGAAGGTATTCCATCCGGACCTTCAATCCCTGCACCTGACTGCCTGATTCCTGAGCGGCTAGAGTTCCAGGCTTTGGGTCTTTCCGACGAGGTCCTCAACGTCGTTGAGGTGTCCCGTAAGGAGTTGACCAGGAAATGCTACGCCTTCAAATGGAAGAGATTCTCCATTTGGTGTCAGGGGAAGGGCTTGGACCTTTCCGACTGCCCCTTGGCAAGCATGCTGGACTTCCTGTGGTCCCTTTCTCAGCAAGGGCTTCGGTCAACGACCCTTAAGGTGCACCTGGCAGCCATCTCTGCTTACCGGGCGCAGGCCGGCAAGCAGTCGGTGGCGCAGGAGAGCGTGGTCGGGCACTTTTTCAAAGGCCTTGACCACATTTCCCCTCCGGTGCGAGAACCTCCACCTCCGTGGGATCTACTGCTGGTATTGGGCAAGCCATTCGAACCAATGCACAGGTGCGATATTTCACACCTGTCGTGGAAGACCGCCTTCTTGGTGGCTATCACGTCAGCCAGAAGGATGGGAGAGCTCCAGGCTTTCCATCGAGTCTCCTTATCTGGTCTTCCACGGGACAAGGTTGTCCTGCGCCCCCACCGAAATTCCTTCCGAAGGTGGTGTCGGAGTTTCACCTTAACCAGGTGTTGACTCTGCCGGTGTTCTACCCCAATCACACCTCGGAGGCCGAGTATAGGCTCCATACTTTGACCCTAAACGTAGCCCTATTATAAGGAGCGGACGGCTGAAGTTCGGGGAGAGGTTCGACAGCTGTTTGTCACCTATGCTGAAGCCGCACCTGGCAGACCTGCAGCAAAGCAGACGATAGGCAGGTGGGTCACCTCCTGCATAGAGCTCTGCTATAGGTTGGCGGGCATGAAGCCTCCCAGAGGGATAAGAGCTCATTCTACCCGCCATACCGCTGCATCGGTAGCTGCTTCCAGGGATGTCCCTATCCAGGATATCTGCAGGGCTGCTACCTGGAAGTCGGCACATACCTTTATTACCAACTACCACATCGACCTTGAGTCACGCCGGGATGCTGGTTTTGGGGCCTCTGTTCTCCAGTCTCTCTTTCCCAAGTAAGTATCAGGGGTGTGCGCCTTGCCTCCCTCCTCCCGGAGAACTGCTAGGAGTCTGCCAGACAGTGTGGATGAATAACATATACCATTCCTAGAACTCCTGTTACAGGTGAGTAACCTGTATTTCTTTCAGCTTGGAATCGACCTTCAGCAGTGTCTGCCATTCCAGGGAAGGCTGATAGCCTCTATTAGGCACCCATAGACCACCCCTTCTTTTCTGCCATGCCAGAAGCAGATTCTGTTGTGATTAATGCTGCTCATGATTGCACTAAGCACCCGAAACACATCAGCTCTCTACCTCCTGACAGACTCCTGCTGTATTGATTTACCTGGGAAAAAAGGTGCGTCAAGCGAGTACCATGAATCTGAGATTTCTGAACTACATGGGTCATGTGGTTAAGTACCAACGCACGCTCTGGTCCTCTGCCATGGACCTTGACAAAAAGCTTGCCCCTCACCTGAACGGGAGCAACTGCTGAACACTATTTCAGCTGGAAATTCCATCTCCAGGCATCTCCTCCGCTCAGGCTATGATGCTGTGTACACCTCTGCCTGAACTTCGGCCATGGGCATAACTCTGAGAAGGCATGCATGGCTCTGGGTTTCAGGATTCATCCCAGATGTCCACGACAAAATTACGAATGCACCTTTCAATGGCTCAAAACTATTTTGCCCTGGAACCCAAACCCTCTTAGATGACCTCCACCAAGCATCAGGGAGAAACTTGCGTACGGTGCATGGTATGTACCACTCTACCCAACCGTCCACCCATTTTCGCTCCCAACAATCTTTCCAATACAAAAGAGCTGGGAAGCACCAAGGAACTTATAGGGGTGGCTTCTGAGGATGTTCCCATTCGTCCTACGGAACTACCACCCCTACTCCCAAAGGCTCCTGGACCAACCCTCCGGGCAGGGCTAGCTGGTCCGCTGCTATGTGACTATCCAGGTCTTTGTCCCAGCTTCCTTCTCCCGGCCTTGGAAGCTGTGGACAGTCGCTTTGTCCATCATTTAGAGGCCTGGCAAGCGATCACATCGGACGAGTGGGTGCTTCAGATTATCAGGGTACAGCACACCTTGGAGCTCACCTCCATGCCACCCCCTTACCCTCCCCACTCGGTCTCTTGCCCCAGTGACCATATCCCCATCCCTCAGGAGGAACTTCAGGCACTACTTCAAAAGAACACCATCTACCCTCTTCCTCCAGTAAGACAACATCGGGGATTTTATTCCAAATTTTTTTCTGGTGCCCAAATGCACAGGGGACCTGAGACCTATCCTGGACCTCAGACGTCTAAACCTGTATATTTAATACAAAAGGTTTAGGATGGTCACTCTGCCATCCCTCTTGCCCATATTAAAGAAAGGAGATTGGCTATGTGCACTGGACATGAAAGATGCCTACTTACATATTCCAATCCACCCCGCCCACCACTACTTCCTCCGTTTCCATTTACTGGGAAACCATTACCAATTTCGGGCCCCTCATTCGGACTCTTGTCACTTCAATGGTCTTCACCAGGTGCCTAGCGGAGGTGGCAGTGGCATTACGCAGGGAGGGACTCTTCGTCTTCCCTTATTTAGACAACTGGTTCATTAAAGCAGCCTCCAAGTCTTCCCTGCATGCGATCCTCACCCTATTTCAAACTTTGGGAATTACGGTCAATTGGCCCAGATCTCACCCAGAAAAAAATCCAATCTCACTTCCCATTTCCAAAGGGAACAGTCCATATCAGCCAAGGAAGTATTATGCCTTTTAAGGCACATGGCCACAGCTATCCCTATAGTGGCCCAAGCACGCCTTCACATGAGGCCGATCCAGTGGATCCTTCAAAAACAATGGAATCAAAAATCGGGGGATTTTGAGGACCACCTTTGGGTCACCCCCGGCCTCTGCACTGCCCTCAACTGGTGGACCCATTGTGTCCACCTCTCTCAAGGTATGCCTTTTCAGTCCCCACCACCCCACTAGACGTTGACCACTGACGCCTCCCCAGAAGGTTGGGGTGCGCTCCTTGGCCCTTACAAAACTCAAGGCCAGTTGACCCTAGACTCCGTCCATCTCCACATCAACTTACTGGAAATGAGAGCGGTACACCTCGCCTTCCATGCATTCTGCCCTTTTCAAACTCCAGGACCTCTCCTAATTCAGTCAGACAACACCTCAGTTGTATATTACCTGAACAAACGAGGAGGAATGAAGTCCCTCAGCCTCTGCAAGGAGACACTAAAAGTCTGGAGAGAGGCTCTACAACAACAGTTGACATTGACAGCCGTATATCTACCTGGTCGTTACAGCACCCTGGCAGAATTTCTCAGTTGCCACTCTTCCGCTCACGAGTGGACTCTCCATCATGAAGTTCTGCGGAACATTTTTCAGATGTGGGGGACCCGGCAACTAGACCTCTTTTTATCCCCCAGGTAATCGCAGCTTTCCAAGATGTTATTCCATTATCTCGAACACAAAGGGATGATCTATCGATGCCCTGTCCCAACCATGGATAGGACTCTTCTTATATGCTCCCCACCCCATCCCTTTCCTACTACGAACTCTACTGAAGCTACAGCTCGAACCAGCCACCATGATTCTTGTAGCCCCTCTGTTGCCTTGTCAAGTCTGGTACCCGCTCCGACAGTAACTGTCTGTTGTGGAACCCCTTCTGCTGCCCATCAGACTGAACCTCTTGACACAGGATCGGGGCACTCTCCACCCCAACCTGAAATCTCTACACCTTCATGCCTGGCTCCTGAAGATGCTTCATAGCCCGGTTCCAAGTTTCCTCTCCAGTGGCTAATATTCTACTGGCTTCCCACAAAACATCCACCAGACAAACATACAGTGCCAAATGGAAGCGTTTCTCCATCTGGGCCTCCTCTAAGTCTTTGGACCCCTTTATGTGTCCTTTGACTATGGTCTTAGACTACCTATCATCGCTCGCCTCATCATGCTTGCGCTATTCCTTTATCAAAGTACATCTGGCCTCTATTTCGGCCTTTCATGACCCTTGGAAGAAAGACTAATTTACCAACACCATCTTGCAGGGTATGCTGCACCTCAAACCTCCTAATTGGAGACCAGCTCCTACGTGAGGATTAAAATTTCCTACCTGAAAAATTGTCTCTCTAACCCTTTAAGCATGTGGCTACCTGGGATCTCCGCTTCCTAGCCTGGAAAACATTATTTCTAGTAGCAGTGACCTAAGCTCATCGTATATCTCAACTATAAGCCTTAACGTGCAAGGAATCTTATATGATCTTCCATAAGGACAGAATATCCCTACATACCAATCCCTCCTTCCTACCCAAAGTGGTTTCAGAACATACTTTAAACCAATCTATAGACCTACCAGTGTTTTTCCACGAATATACTAACCCAGAGGAATCCCTTCTACACATGTTAGATGTGCACCGTAGTCTTAGATACTACATATCTCACACAAAACCATTCAGGAAAACACCTCAACTGTTTGTTTCCTTTGCCCACTCCAGGGAAGGTTTCCCAGTCACTAAGTAGACCCTTTTCAACTGGTTGGCACACTGTATAATGTTCTGTTACAAGAAGTGCAACAAACCATTACCAGGTCAAGTCCATGTGCATGCTACAGGAGTCATGGCCACTACTGTGGCTTGCTTCAAAGGTGTGTCCATTACAGACATCTGCAATGCAGCCACCTGGTCTACAATACATACCTTCACGAAGCACTGCAATCTAGATGTTGCTTCGCGGTGTAGGACAGCCTTTGGATGGGCAGTCCTACAAGGTCTCCTCTCATAATTTCCTTTCCACCCTTCATGGGGCTTACTGCCTGGGAATCATCCCAAGAATATTACCTGCTGCAAGAGATACCCTCGAGGAAGATATCACAGTTG
Organism: Neoceratodus forsteri; assembly: GCA_016271365.2. Classification (NCBI taxonomy): domain Eukaryota; kingdom Metazoa; phylum Chordata; order Ceratodontiformes; family Ceratodontidae; genus Neoceratodus; species Neoceratodus forsteri. Next base: position 362,403,928 of record JADMNL010000023.1, on the reverse strand, counting down.
CGTACTTAACGTAACAGTAGCTCTTCGAGAGGATCTCTTGCAGCAAGTATGATCCCTCCCTTCTTCCTCTTCCTTCTCTAAAAGAGCTATTCTTTGGCCCCCCAAAAAAGGGGAGAAAGGTTGAGGGCATCTAGGGTACCTCGGTTCTCGTTTAGCGAGCTGAAGCCGGCGGGGAACTAAGGATGCCTGGGGCTGCCCAAACCTTTATAGTCACAGGATGACGTCATTTGTGTGGGCAGCCCCTAGGCAAAGACTGCTGGAAGAAACTACTGTGCAGAGGAGAGCCCTCTGGCGAGGACCCAAGAATATTACCTGCTGCAAGTGATCCCCTTGATGATCTACCGTTACGGTAGGTACGCAACTGTACTTTCCATCCCTCCAGACTTTTACTAGATTTTGGTACTGCTTGGGACTCTTTTTTTTTTTTTAAGTGTGGCCTGATGAGAAGAATCTTCAAAGACAAAACCGTTACTTAGTGTAACAGTGGATCTTCCCTTGTCAATCTTCACCATTCATTACTGCTTGGGTGTAAGCTGAAGGCACGCACCCACCACTGGAGTGTTTTTTTTTTTTTTTTTTTTGAGAGGGTGGTGACGCACTACATGAGTGTGCAAGGGGCTGAGGTGGGTGCCCAGACTCCTCCATCCCAGTTTTTCTCTCGCACTGTCGAGGTAGCACCGCCATGCAGTGTGAGAAGTGTCTCACAATCATGCCCATTAGGCCTACTTCGGCTCAAGCCCACTCCTGCATCCTGTTCGAATTTTCCAGACGCCTGACCATTTCATTTATTTTTGACAGCGTCAGGAGCTTTTCTGTTTTAAAGTTGTTTTCGCGTCATGTCCGATTCGTGAACCAAGCGCAAGTCGAAAGCAGACCGTGCCCCCATGTGTCGGTGCTCCTGTGGCCGGCATTTCTCTGTGATGGACCGGCATGATGTCTGCCTTCGGTGCCTGGGACCTAACCATGACATGGATAGATGTGATGCCTGTTTTTCGATGGACCACCATGTTCTTGAAGTCCGCGCATTTAAAGTTGGCAGGGCCCCACCAACTTTCGGAGGATGGCGTTGATCTCGGGTTTCCCAGGCCAGGACTTTAGACACTTCCTCCGCGTCCCGTCCCGGGCCTGTACGGTCCGGTGAGGAGGAGGCCCCCTCATCTTCAAGCCTTGCCGAAGAGGAGGAGGCCTCTTTTGCAGTGTCTGAGGAATGTCATGGCCCCTCCTGGGGTCGTGCCGGGGACACTGCCTTGGTAGTCGCCTCCTCGAAGGTGCAGACCCCCCCCAGTGTCGCGGCCCACGGTTGCTGGGTCCGGCACTGGTGAACCCTTGACGCCGCCTGCTGGTGCCGGCTCGGATCCCGGCGCTGTTGAGTGTGGTGGTGCCGGCTTGCCGAGCGGCGCCAGGGATTCCACCGAGGCCATTGGCGAGTCAGGGCCAGGTATTGGTGCCGTGGGTGAAGCGCTGGGAGCAGTTGGTGTCGCTTGCAACACCGGTGCCATTCGTGGCGCCACTTCCCAGGGGACTCTTGGGGTAGCCAGCATCGATGTCCTACTGGTCGACTCTTCTTCTTCGGGAGTGGGTGATTCAGACGTGGACCCGGTCTTGCACCCTGATTCTTCGGGGTCCGAGTCTTTTGGGAGGCGTGGAGTCGGGCGAACCAGCACCCCCATTACTGAGTCTCCGGAACAGTTCTCCAAGGACTCCCAGGCTGGGGTAAGGCCTTGAGTCTATGGGGGAGGGTGTTTTGGAGGTTGGGGAGTGGGCCGTCCCTCTAGAGGAGGCAGTGGCAGTTGCCAGCCCTGGTGCTGCTGCGCCTTCCAGGGATGGATTGGAGGCTCTGTCCCCGGGGGTTCTCGGGGTAGACGGACTCCATCGCTGGGGTTGAGGAGGAGGGCATCCTCAGAGTCTAAAGGGTTGAGGGGTAGAGGTGTCTGATCCTTTCTGCCACCTTTACCGAGTGCGGGGCAGACACATGCTTTTGAACCCGCCTTTCCTTCTTGGGCTTAGGGGACCCTTCCGGTGGCACCGCCGTGGGTTGCCCTTCTGGACCCATGCAACCCCTGGCGCGTCACAGGGGCGATTCCCCAGTTGGGTTTTTCCAGAGTTCGCATCCCCAGGGTTCCATCTTGTGACCTGGTTTGATTTCAGGGATCCCACCAGCTCGGGCTCCATTTCTTGGATTTCAGAGCCCTGGCAGAGGACAGTTGCCTACTCGTAGGTGCCCTTCTCCCATTCCTCTGCAGCCACCTCCTTCTCTTCCAGGCCACATCAGTCCTATGGGGCCGTTATCCTGGGAGACGTTCAGAGGCACTGCGGCGACCTTCCCGTCATATGTTAGACACATGTATGAGCGGGTATTTCGCCTGTCCCCTCCGCCACAGGAGTCTTCTGAGCATTCGAGTTCCCCATCTTCCTCGGCTCCCTCCTCGGAGGGAGGGAAACCCTCTGCTCACCTTTCCTCTGACGCTGATTTCACAGATTATCAGCGCTTCCTTTCGAGGATGGTTGGGGACCTCCGTATCTCCTTTGTCAGGCGAGACAATACTGAGCGGGAGATGCGTGAATTCCTTGGTGAATTCAGTGCCCAGCATCTGGTGGTGCCATCCTGGCCTATTCCTTTCCAGGAGGCATCTATCCGCACCTGGCAGTTCTCCAGCTGATCCTATCCCAGCCGCGGTAGACTGCAGGAGGAGGTATTGTGCTCTATCTGAGTGTCTAGGTCCTCTCCCCACCCCACCCTCGGGATTGGTGTCCCTGGAGACTCCTCCTGGGCGCTGCCGCCTGGCGCACAACCATCCACCGGACTCTGATTCCCTACAGTTTGACCGGTTGGGGCTAAGAGTGTTCTCTTCTTTGCGTGCAATGTGCATTGCATCACATCAGGCACACCATGCTGCCTACAACAGGCACTTCTTGTGGTCGATGCTCTCTCAACTTCTAGCATCAATGCCTGATATGGAGCAATCCAGACAGGCCATTGCCCTCTCCGCTATAGGCCTGGAACTGGCAAGACACCAAGCAACTGCATCCTATGACACCAGTGAGGTGGCTTCCAGGCTTGTGGGGACAGCTATCTGCATTAGGCGGATTGCATGGCTTCGTCTGTCAAGATTGTCACCCCTGGCCCGGCGTAGGGTGATTTGCTCTGCCTTCCGAGGGACCCGCCTCTTTTCTGTCAGGGCTAGGAGGCTTCTGCAGGGGCGTTCTCCATCTACTCATCTCCAGGGGACGACACCTAGCTCTCCTCGGCCTTAGGCTTCCTGTCCTGTAAGGCATGGGTCTCTTCCTTCTGTTTTTCACCAGCAGGAGGCTGAGGGTCTTGTTCCCTCAGGGTTTTTCCTAGTCCACCTCCGGGTGGGGCTTGTTACTCACCAAGCAGTAATGAATGGTGAAGATTGACAAGGGAAGATCTGAGTGCGCGCACGTAATTCTTGATCTTCTCTTGTATATTCTCATTCATTACTGATACCCACTCACCTTCCCCTCATGGGCCTCCTTCTTCCTCCCTACTCGTTCTTCCTTCCTTCTTCTCTTGGCCTTAAAAGCCTAAATCCTTAAAAACTTGAGTCTTCCGTTCTTTTTTCAGAATGGATAGCATAAAATTGGAAAGAGAGGGGAAAGAGTAGAATTTGTCTTTCTCCTGAGGGAACTCTTTCTTATTGCCCCTGAAGGTGACCTCTTGGCCTCTTCTTAAGCTATGTTGTTCAGTCTCCGGTTAACAAAACCTTCCCTTAAATGGTTCTGTTCCTTTGGTCTAGGACCCCACTGGCATCTCTAGATCTTCCTGTTTTTGCCAGTCCCTGCTAGTTAAACACTGCTCTGGCACTTCAACTGCCTTGAGCTGGTGATCTGATTTTTGCCCTTGCCTTCGGGGAGTCAGATTGAGTTCCCACTCTGTCATTTTCCGCAAGGGGGTGCCCTCTGTAGGGTTTCAACCCCCCCCCCCACACACACATATCTGTATTAACACGCATCAAGGTGCTAGTGGGCTCCCTTCCTAGTTGGGCGCTCTCCCTTCGGAACAGAATTTCTGCCTTGGCAGTCTGTGAGCTCTCAGCTTGAGTGTAAGAGGTTGGGGATGGCGGGAGGTGTAGAAAGTCTGCTTTTTGTGTACCAAGCTGTGCAAAAGGTTCGGTTGAATCTTCTTCACCAGTTTTCTTGAATGGGATCCTTGATCTCTTGCCTTTGGTTCCGAGCTTACAAGCCTTCAAGCCAATTTTCACAATTTGACAGAACTTTCTCCCCCTTCCCAACATCCCTCCCTCTCTCTCTCTCTCTCTCTCTCTCTCTCTCCTTCTTCTTTCTCTCCCTCATCTGTTCTTCCCTTGGAGCCACCCCAGGAGTGAGGCCCTGTGGTCCCATAGGGTAGGTTTTCCTCTTTCCTATCCTCTATCCGTTTATTTCTTTTTCAGTTTATATCTTTTCCTTTACCTATCCCTCGGCTCTCTTGCCTCGCTCTCCTTTTCTTATCCTTATTTTGCCTCTCCGGCTTACAGAACTGGGATGGAGGAGGAGTCTGTGGTGCCTAACGGCCACCCCTCACCTTTTCCATCTCCCGTAGTTGCCAGGTATGCTGGGAATTGGCCTGACATGCTGGTTTCCCACAGAGAGGTCCTCAGAGTATAATCTCTGGTGGGGAACTGAGGAGAGATGGGGCTGCTCATGTTTAAGTAGATGCAGATGCATGACATATGCATAACACTGATGTGGATGTAGTTCCAAAGGTGTGGCCTAGTGAGAGATTCTTTAAAAGATCTACTGTTATGGTAAGTATGTAACTGCTCTTTTGTTACTTGTCCAAGACTGTCATCAAAATCCAGCATGAGATCTCAGCCACCATTTTATGCAGCATAAAGTGCGGCTGCACTTCTGCATCAAAACCCAGAATGGGAGCATATGATGAGGAGACATTTTTAATTTGTGATAGGAGGTTATTTCACATTCTGCATGTTTTGGGGCTGGGGGGGTCTTTAGTTTTTATTGACGAAGTTTGCTGCTTCTTAACAGGTTGTTTGTCTTTCCACATTTGCAGATAAGCCAACGGTCGGAATCCGCTCCTCCTGTGACAGACATCTACTGGCAGCTTCTCAAAACAGTATTGTGGTTGGTGCCGTCTTTGCTGTCCTGAAGGCTGTCTTTATGCTGGGTACGTACAGAAGGATTATAGAGCAACTTCTTTTTACCAGGCAGCACTCCAGTACAAAGGCCACACACAGAGGGATTATAGAGCCAGGGTACTGAGGTGGTACTAGAGTCTGGTTACTGGTCAACAGTCTTGTACAGAGGCCATGTGCAAGGTGTATCAGACATTTAAACTAACCATGGGAGAGACTGGGGCTGGGGGAACCATGGTAACAGGTGAGAAGGGGACCTAGCTAGTACTCCCCCCACATCTGGGGCTAGTAGCAGCTCAGCAGGTATAGAGGGATGAGGTAAAATCTGGGCCAGGTGAGAGGACATTGAAGAGGGGAATGCAAAGTGTGCAATCACCAAGAAAAACAAGAGGCTAAGAGAACATGTGAAATACAAAGGTCTTTGACCAGGATATAACAAAGTGGTGTCAGGGGTTTAGATGTAGGGGGTAGTATGCTTTAATGGTAGGAGCCTGGTTAATAAAATCGGTGAGTGACAGGCTCATTTTAGAGGAGAAGAGGAAGGGGTAGAGGCGGGAAGAGTAGCCTTCTGTCAGGGTTGGCATTGAGGTAGTGGAGGATGTCACAGGTTCATACGGCACAGTATGACTACTGTAGTTTTTATTTTGTAGATATAGAAAACACCTGGGGTGTACTGGCATGGTTCAAGTGTTTTTTATTACGAAGTGTGTTTTTATCACTGAAAATAATAGTACAGGCTCACAATCTGGTATCAGAAAGATTTACCAAAAAACATATGACAAAGCTGATCTCCCTGGACATAGTCTCCACCACTCATTCACACTGATGATACTATGCTGGAAGTGCTAGGACTGAGCGGGGTCCAAAAATCTTAAGGAGAACCGGCACTGAGGTAGGGCTGTGAGGAGGTGGTGCTCAAGCCCGGTTCGCGCTGTATTGGCTACCTCGGTGTCGACTCTCCAGCCACCTCACTTCCTTTTTCCTGCCGTCGAGTGTGCTTCAGTGACGCTGCTTGCCCGCTGGGAGTCGAATCTTCATGTCTGTATGACAGCAGCTATTAGTCATTCAGTATTTGATTCATTTTTATTTATTTTTAGTAATTTCAGTAATAAAAAAAAGTCTATTTTTGATTAACGAAAGAAGTCTTCAGCCCACCTTTGACGGAGTCGACCATGAATGGGGCTGATGACGGCAGGGAGACTTCGCATGAAAGCTGCATTTCCAACTGGGCTGGGTCTGGTCCGCTGCCCTCTGGGTGGGGGGGGGGTGTCTGACTACAGGCAGTCTAGTGCTCAGGGGGATGGGTGGTCCTCCCAAAAGCACAAAAAGAAATGGTCCCATTCTCGCTCTTCGTTGAGGACTTGGCACTGCTCGGCCTAGAGTTCTTCTTTGGCCCCGTCAGAGAAGAAATGGTACCGCTCGAGGTCCGCTCTCTGGTATGTCTGTGCATCGATCGTTGTTAACTGGGGACAGGAGACCAACTCAGATGCCGTTGGGGTCACCTGTGGCCTCTGTTCCCAGTGGCCGACATCCTAGACTCTGTAGTCCCTCCCTGCCCCCCCCCGGGGGGGGGTCTTCTGGTGAGCAGTTTCATCATCTGGCTGCTTTTCTGGAGCAGTGGGTTCAGCAGTTGTCCCACCTGTCCAAGCCTACAGGGTCATCCCTGGGTCCTTCGAGCTTAGGAGTTTTGAACCTTCGGGCAGGGCAGTTGGGTCTACCCCGTCGCGCGGCACCTTCTCTGGTGCTTTCGATGCCGCGCTCTGTGCTTTTCCCCGTCATATGGTTGTGGCGCAGGGGCAAGCACAGGTACCATTTTCTCCTGCTAGTTTTGTCAGATCTTCTTCCTTGGGTGCTCCGAAAGTTGGGTTGGGGTCCCCTGGCACTTGTGCGGACGCCGGGAACGTTGCTGCTTTCGACTCCTGTCTCGGCGGCCCCACTCTCTGCTCAGTTCTCTGGGCTGTCTCTGTCTTATCTCTCCGCGCCGCGCTCTGCGCCGGCGCATTCAGCACCTCCTAGGGCGCCGGGAATTTCGACTCCGATTCGCAGAGCGCCTCCTCCTTTCTTTCCTCCCTTTCCTATATATACTATCCATCCATGGCTAGTAGGAGACGATATTGAGTCTGATCCTGGTCTTCGATTAGGAGATGACTTTGACGGAGATTCTTTTCTCGGAGTGGAAAATAATCTTCTTCCTTCAGCAGAGTCTCTGGTTGAGAACCTTTCCTTTAAGTCTCTGCTAAAGAACATGAATTCCACACACACACACTCTCTCTCTCTCTCTCCAGACTTCAGAGATTGATCTGGGGAAATTGCTACATCTTCAGTATCTGCACGTTCCAGAGATTCCTGTGGAATTAACTCCTCCGGTGCAGCTGTCTTTTGAGACTCTCTCACAAATGGTGTGGACAATCCAGCGCTTATTGCTTCTGTGGCTAAACTGATAGACAGGAAGTATGCCTTTCCCCCGAAGTATCGACCAATCTTGGCCTCACAAGCCTTTGCTGATGCCATAGTTGTCGTGTCAGAGAATGACAAAGCCATCTTCCCTCAGGAGTCTACGCCTGTCCAGTAAACAAGGAATCTCGTAAGATTAACACTTTGGGGAAGCGAGTTTTCACTGCCTCTACCCTGGGTATGTGCATTGCTAGCCACCAGGGTTATTTCTCTCAGTATGAGTATACCCTCTGGCATTCGCTCATAACCACTGTGGAAGCTCTCCCAGAGTCTGACGTTAGTGCAGAGCTTCTCCAGACCATTACTAGAGACACTGAGTCCAACAATCAGCAACTTAAGTCTGCTATGGACGTCTTTGACATGGCTTCTACAGCAGCAGTAGGAGCTGGTGTATGCACCCGATGCCACTCGTGGTTACATACATCGGGATTCACAAGTGATGCCCAACAAAGAGTTATGAGTTTACCATTTGATGGAACTTATCTGTTTGGTACACAGGACAAACAGGCACTCAAGGCCACACAGAAAATTAGGACGGCTATCAAAACAGCCAGACCGGCCCCTGCTTGCCCCTCTGTGGGGCGGGAACTGCCGTCAGTTTCATAACCGTCAGTCCTTTCATTGCATGGGTAGAGAGGGCATCAACAGAAATCAACCCCCCCCCAGCCATTGAAGAAAACACAGCAGAAGGCACAGGGCCCAAAAGCTCCTAGTGCCACCCTTCGAGATTCCAGCCCGTGTCCCGCCTCAGCTGTCTTAGGTGGACTCTTCGGCAGTAGGAGAGTGCCTGACTCAGTTTTACAACCAGTGGAAGTCAGTCACATCAGACAAATGGGTGCTCAGGATAATCCGCGAGGGTTATTCTCTAAATCTTTCAGAACCCCCTCTGGATCATCCACTCAAACGACAGCCCAGGCTGTCTGCCTCTCAGTCAGACCTTCTTGCTTCTGAGATTCAAGGCCTTCTGAACAACAGGGCAGTAGAAGTAGTTCCGCTGGATCAACAGAACACAGGTTTCTCCTACCATTACTTCCTAGTTCCAAAGAAAACAGGCGGCATGCGTCCTATCCTCGATCTAAGGAAGTTAAACAAATTCCTTTACAAGGAGAAATTCAAGATGCTATCACTCAGTACACTTTTTCCTCTGATTCATCAGAATGATTGGCTAGCCTTCCTGGACATGTGGGACGCCTACCAACATGTTCTCATACACCCAAACCACCATAAGTGTCTCTGATTTGTGGCGTTGGGTCAGCACTACCAATTCAGGGTCCTGCCCTTTGGGCTATCCTAGGTGCCTCGAGTCTTTACAAAGTGCTTTGCAGTTCTCACAGTACATATCAGGAAACTAGGAATTCCAAGTGTTCCCATATCAGGATGACTGGCTAATAGCTAGCCCCTCCAGACAAGAGACACAGGAAGCTGTGACTACAGCTTCCAAGTTCCTCATGTCCATGGGAGTTCTGTTGAATCTAGGAAAGTCGCAACTACAACCCTCCCCACAGCTCCTCTTCATAGGAGCCCTTCTGGATACCTCCAACGCAAAAGTCTTTCTTCCAGAGGACAGGAGGAACGACATCCTTCAGATGGCCCACTTCATCAGAGAGAACTACTTGGTCCGAGCCCTCTCAGTGCAGCAGATGCTGGATCTCATGGCATCATCGATGTTCACTGTGCCTCTGGCTCATCTTCAGATGAGGACTACTCAGTGGATGCCGAGTAGTTGGTGGTCCCCGACCAAGCACCCCCAGTCCTTTCACATCAAGGTGACGGAACCTCTAAAATGGTCACTCACCTGGTGGACTCGAGAGGACAACCTTCTGAAAGGCTTTCCATTTGCCCCACTGGAGTCTCGGATCTCCATCACCATGGATGCATCCATACTCAGATGGGAAGCTCACTGTCAAGATCTCCACACCCAAGGTCAGTGGAATCAGGATAAGTCTCAATCTCCACATAAATGTCCTGGAAATGAGAGCTGTCCAGTATGCAGTCCGAGCTCTGAAGGACATTCTCTGTCACAAGATCATTCTCCTTCAAACTGACAACAAAGCAGTGGTGTACTACATCAACAAGCAGGGTGGGGCACACTCTTACCTCCTGTGCAGTGAAGCAATGAGTGTGGGGGAATGGTGCCTGGAGCATGAAGCCCTGATCCAAGCAGTCTGCCTTCTGGGAGTGCAGAACGTTCTAGTGGATTGTCTCAGCAGAATGCAAATGGATCCTCAAGATGGTCTCTCGACACAAACGTCATGCAATTGCTCGTCGAAGACTGGGGCACACCGGACCTGGACCTTTTTGCATCCCCACTCAGCGTAAAACTGCCTCTGTTCTACTCCAGAAATCCAGAACCTGGCGGTTTCTATCAGGGTACATTCAGACTGCGGTGGACAAGATGCTTTCTGTACGCATGTCCTCCTCTTCCCTTAGTTCAGAGGGTTCTGCTCAAGCTAGAGTCACAAGGGGGCAGAATGATCCTCATCGCCCCATTCTGGCCTCATCAGATTTGGTTTCCATTAATCAACAGATTATCGGAAACTTCACAGAGACAGCTTCCACTTCAAATGGACCTGCTGACCCGTGGCGTAGTGGTCCATCCCAACCTGAGATTTCTTCACCTCCACGCATGGCTCCTGAGGAGATTGAAGTGAGTAGGTTTGATGTTTCATGTAGGGTCTCACTCTCAGACATTCTCCTATCAGCACGCAAGCCGGCTACTAGGAAAACTTACATGACAAAGTGGAAACAGTTCTCCATCTGGTGTGCAAAGTCCTCCCTGGACCCCTTCTCCTGCTCATCTAGCAAAGTCTTGGAATGTCTTCTGGACCTGTCAAATACAGGGCTGCAATACTCAACCGTGAAAGTTCACCTTTGCATGATCTCTGCTTACCACGAGACTGTACACTCTATGTCTCTGGCTCAGTTGCCTTTAGTTAGGAGGTTCCTTAAAAGGATACTTCACACTAGGCCACCAGTCAAGCGACCGGTAGCTGCCTGGGATGTTAACCTTGTGCTAGACATGCTCACCCGTAAACCTTTCGAGCCCCTAGCAACTTGTAAGCTGAAGTTCCTGACCTGGAAGACCGCCTTCCTTGTAGCCACTACCTCCACTTGCAGTGTCTAAATACATGCACTGGTCACAGACCCCCCGTATACTGTATTTCACAAAGACAAGGTGATTCTTAGAACTCACCCTGTTTCTCCCTAAAGTAGTCTCGGAATTCCATCTAAACCATCCCTTGGTTCTTCCGACCTACTTTGCGAACTTGCAGAATGAAGGAGAGCGTACCCTACATTCTCTGGATGTAAAAAGGGTTTTGCAGTTCTACATAGACAGAACCAAAGAGATTCGCAAATCAAAGCAACTATTTGTCTCTTTCAGCATGGCCCGGCTGGGTCAGCCTGTTGCTATCAAATGTATTTTGGCGTAGCTAGTGGCATGTGTTCGCCAGTGCTACTCCATGGCACGTTAAACTGGAAGGCAGAGTATACGCTCATTCTACCAGGACAGTTGTGGCATCTCAGGCAGAAATTCGAAATGTGCCCATTGCAGACATCTGCAATGCAGCTACTTGGAGCACTCCGTGTACACCTTTGTGAAGCACTATGCTTTGGATGCCCATGCCAGACCTCATCCGTCCTGTGGCAGGACGATCCTAAATGGACTTCTGTCCTAAGTGAGCTCCTCCTTCTCCTGCCGCCCATCTCGGGGGATTATTTTAGCTCTGTACTCTCCTATCAGTGTGAATGAGTGGTGGAGACTTTATGTCCAGAAAGATATGAAAATTGCATATCTACCATAATTCTTGATCTTCTTGGATGAAGCCTCCACCACTCATTCACATGCCCACCCTCCATCTGCCGAGCTCACTTATCTTGTTTTTGGTCATCACTCCATCGTTGGCTGGGCAGTGAAGAGACTGTTGTGTTGACCCTTCTTATAGGGGTCACTTGGACTGTCTTATGTCCAACATAGATTAGTTTCACTAGGTTAGTTTACGCTGCACCTCCTCAGTGAAAAAGGTACTGAGGCGGTTGGAGGGTTGACACTGAGGTAGTCTATATGGTGTGAGCCAGGCTCACAGTGCCACTTCCTTGTGGACCTACCTCGGTGCCTGCCCTCCTGAAGATTTTTGGCTCCTTCTCGGTCCTAGTGCCTCCATCGTAGTCCCATCAGTGTGAAAGAGTGGTGGAGACTTCGTCCAAGAAGATGAAGAATTATGGTAGGTACATAATTTTCATTTCACGGGTCTTTGGTGGGTGAACTGAGGTGGGTCTGGGGACCGCCCCCTGATATAACATTGGTGATGTCGGGGCGGAGCTGACATCAGGAGCAGCACCCGCTGGAGACTGCTAGCTAAAGGTTTCTGATGGGTCCTAGTGCCTATAACACAGTCCTAATTGTAATAGCCTGCTGCAAGAGCTCCTCTCAAAGATCTACTGTTACGGTAAGTTCCTTCGTAACTGTACTTTTCTTTTCTAGGGCAAGCATTGCCAGTTCAAAGTGCTGCCCTTTGGCTTGTCCTCTGCACCGAGGGACATTTACCAAGTGCTTAGCAGCAGTAGCTGTGGTTCTCAGAAGAGAGGAAATGTACGTTTTTTAGTTTTTTTTTTAATCTGGACGATTGGCTTCTAAAGGCCCCATCCAGGGAACATCTACTGGGGACTTTGGAGAGAACTCTTCAGTTGCTTCTGTCCCTGAACATTGCCGTCAACCTGCCCAGGTCTGTCCTGGTCCCTTCCCAAAGGCTGCAATACATAGGGGCGATTCTAGACTCTGCACAGGGGAAGGCCTTCCTTCCTCAAAACAGGGTGGAGTGCCTTATTGCCCAGGCTCAATAGGTGGTCCAGAGCCATTGTGACTGACATCGGCTGCCATTCCCACCGTTCCACTGGCCAGGCTCCACATGCGCATCCTCAGGTGGACTCTCCGAGTACAGTGGGACCAGCAAACAGACGAACTAGATCATTTGGTGCCCACGGATGTCTCCAGTGTGGGCTGGGGAGCTCATCTGGTTCCTTTTCAAACTCGGGGCTCTTGGTCTCTGGTCGAAACCTCCATACATATCAACCTCCTGGAGATACAGGCTGTTCTGTATGCCATGCAGGCCTTTCAGAATCATCATCTTCTGGGTCAGCTGCTGATTCAGTCAGACAACCTCATTATAGTGTACTGTATTAACAAGTAGGGGGAATGCACTCATACTTCCTATACAGGGAGGTATTGAGAGTGTGGTATTGGGCACTAGACTACGGCCTGACCCTCTCAGCGGTCCACGTCCCAGGAGTACTAAACACTCTGGTGGACAGCCTCATCCGGACTCAGTCCAGCATGCACAAGTGGGAGCTTCTCTCATCCGTCGCAGATCTGTTCAACACATGGGGCCGTCCAGAGTTGGACCTTTTTGCATACCCACTCAACGTAAAACTGCCTAGTTTTTGCTTGCTTGATCAAGGGCCTGGAGTTTTCTGGTGAGACACGTTGTCCCTCTCCTGGAGCAGGTGGTTTCTTTATGCTTTCCCTCTGTTTCCTCTGATCCAGAGGGTACTCATCAAACTGCAGATGGAGGGGGCGAGCATGATCCAGTTAGCCCCATTTTGGCCTTGCCAGATTTACTTTCCTCTGCTACAGCAGCTGGCAGAGGAACTTCTGGTCCCTCTTCCCCTCTGCAGGAATCTGCTGACCCAGGATCAAGGGACCCTGGTCCATCCCAGTCTCAGGTCTCTCCATCTACACGCTTGGTTCCTGAGGATATAGTGATCGTCACATTTAGGGTTTCCAGTAGAGTGGTGGAAGTCCTAGTGGCCGGCCAAAAGCCTTCTACCTGTGCCAAGTATGCCATGAAGTGGAAGCGGTTTGCTGTATGGACTGCCAAGCATAATCTGAACCCTTTCACCTGTCTTGATTAACCAGATCCTGGATTATCTGATCTCTCTGTCCGATTCAGATCTCCTGTACTCCTCCTTCAACGTGCACCTTTCAGCTTTGCATATGCCCATGGTTGACCACACCATGGCTCAGCTGGATGTTTCCCATGCCCTTTTGAGGGGCATCTTGTGCCTGAAACCCCCAATCCATTCCCCTTGGGATTTGAATTTTGTTTTGGAGAAGTTGACTCCGTCTTCTTTTGAGATAGTTGCAACTTGCGAGCTGCACTTTCTATCCTGGAAAGCGTTATTTTTAGTTGCTATTACTTCTGTTCGAATTTCAGAGCTTCAGGCCCACTGGTGCAAGGAACCTTTTTTGATTTTTCACACAGACAGGGTGTCTTTGCACATGAAACTTTAGTTTCTGTCTTAGGTGGTGTCTGAGTTTACACTGAACCAATCCATCCACCTTCCTGTTTATTTTCCTGAGCATGCCAAGCCAAGGGAAGCACTGTTCCACATGTTAGATGTGTGCAGAACTTTGAAGCATTACCTGCTCCGAACCAAGGAATGCAGAAAGTCGAAGCAGTTGTTTCTTTTGCCCCAGATAGGAGGGCATTCAGGTTTCTAAACAATATTTATCCAAATGGTTGGCTAATTGCATTGTGTTCTGCAACACCAAGTGCGACAAAGAATTGCCTGGAGTGGTCAAAGCTCATTCCACAAGAGGCATAGCTACCTCTGTGGCTTGTTTCCAAAGGGTCTCAGCCACTGATATTTGTGCAGCTGCCACCTGGATTACCATCTGTACTTTTACCAAGCACTACAGTCTGGACATTGCCTCTAGAGCCTATGCAGGATTTGGCAGGTCTGTGCTGCAGGGCCTTCTGTCTTAAGTTTAAGGTTGGTCTTCCTCTCAGACTGTTTGCACCTGTAACTGCTTGGGACTCTTTTTCCTATGGTGTGACATGATGATTGAGATACCCCCAAAGAAGATAGAACAGTTACGTAAGCACTTACCGTAACAGTAGATCTTTGAGGGGATCTCAGTCATCATGTCTTCTTTCCCTCCCACCATTCCCCTGTTTGGGTCTCTTTAACGGAACTAGCTATCTGGTGTATCCAGCATTTTATTTAGGCCTGGGCACCTCTCTCCCCCCTCGGTCCCCCATGGCATGACTGTGAAGTTCCTACAGTGTGACCTGATGACTGAGATCCCCTCAAAGACCTACTGTTACAATAAGTTCTTCAGTAACTGTGCTTTACATCAGAACTTACCGTCACAGTAGATCTTCGAGGGGCTCTCAGTCATCAGGTCTGCCTTCCCTCCCATCATCCTCCGTTTATGGGGCTCTTTCTCAGAACTGGCTATCTGGTGTATCCAGCCTTTTTAGGCCTTGGCACCTCTCTCTCTCCTTGGTCCTTCAAGGCATGAGCTTTGCTCCCTTAGTCTCCGGGGGAAAGAACTGAGGAGGGAGTGGGGCCTCTGTTCTCTGTCCCTCATGGAACGAACTTTGCTCCCTTAGTCTCCTGGGGGGAAGAACTGAGGAGAGAGTAGGGCTGCTCACGCCTTTATATGGTTGGTGACTTCTGCAGACGTCAGCGTGGGTTGCCCCAGTTGTACTGCAGAAAATCATCATCTCTGTGGATCCTGCTTCATCAGTGGTGAAGTTCCATTTTAGTGACCTGATAACTGAGAGCCCCTCGAAGCTCTACCGTTATGGTAAGTTCTTATGTAACTGTTCTGTCTTTATCGAGGATATCTCCTCCATTAGGCCACACCTTTGCTTATTTCAAAAATGTCCCTGCTCTTGGCATATGTGCTTCAGCCACATGGAGCACTTTTCATACTATCACTAAACATTACAGTCTCGACATTGTCTCTCATAGACATGCTACATTGTCTTCTGTCCCGATTACATGACTGTGGCATCCTCCCAAATTACTTTGTATTGCGTTGGAGTCGTTTCAAAGGTGTGGCCTAAGAAAAGAGATATCCTCAACGAAGGTAGAAGTGCGTAAGAACTTACCATAACAGTAGATCATCGAAAGAATCTTCTACATTAGGCCATGCTGTACCGTCCCTCGTTCCCCCATTCTATATACAGATGCTGTCCATAAAACTATACTGCATGGATCCTGTCTCCAGCCCCATGTCTGTTCTTGTATGGCTGGTGCTAGTCTAATGTCCTGGTTCCTCCCAGTTGAAGACCCTCTGAGGCTAATTTCTGGCAGGGAACTGAGGAGTGATTGGCTGCCCGTGTTATATAAACGTAGACTCTGCATGTCATTGTGAGTGGCCCCTGGCTAGCAAAAAGTTTCCGAGTGGTCCTGACATTTATGGCTTATAGTTCCAAAGGTGTGGCCTAATGGTGGAGATTCTCTCAAAGATCTAATGTTAAAGTAAGTTCTTATGTAACTTCGTCCCCTCTTCCCCGGGGAGAGGCATAATCAAATTGTTTTACAGTCAGTTAACCTTCTGATGATATGATGTTGCCTATCTGGAGTCATTTGTGTGTTGTTTTTACTATTGGGCATATTTGTGCCATCTCAATTGCAAGGGAGTCCCAACTTTTGTTGTATACCCCTCTTTACTACCCCTTTGCTATCTGGTTAGTGGCATTGAGGCTCTGGCTCCATATGCAATTACCTCTCTGTGTCATATAGTGTGCCCTTTTCTCTATGTCTAGAGGTTGGTAGTAGAGTTATTGTTTTTTTTTGTTGTTGTTGTATCTTTATTTTTCATATAGCCTTTCTCTTATCCCTTTCGGCTAGGGAATCTGTCAAGACATTTCTTTTTATTTCCCCCACTGTGTTTCTCTTTCTTGGCTAAGGGAACTGAGGTTCGTGAGGGAACCAGAAACCGTTATTGGATAGCACACAGTACCAAGGGTAGTGGTGGGTGGGTCAGTGTAGCTTGCATGTCCATTGGCTTTTGTCCTCCCCCTGGCCCAAGCTTTGCTCCCGTGGTGTCCTGGTGCCTCCGTCCTAGAGCCATAAACAGTAATCAATGGTGAAAATAAAAATTTCTAGGGATGTGGATATGCCGTTCAATCCACACTGTCTGGCAGGTTCCTTGCCGCTTTAAATCTTGACGGAAGGTCTTCAAGCTGGCTCCTCCCACCCACCTGGGTGGTAAAACCTTTGGCTCCGCCCCATGATGCCAGATTTTCCTTACCGCTTAGAAGCTCAGGTTCCTTCCTTAGCACACTGCGTCTTAAGCCTGGATCCAAACTCTTCGGGTTTTCCGAAACTCATTTTAAAATTTACAGGACTGAGGTCTTCATCTTCCCTCACGGCTGTGATGGACAAATCGATTCCCGGATTCCGTTGGTGCCCTTGTGGGCAGATGATGTCCCGGACCGATCTGCACTCCACGTGCGTTTACTGCCTGGGGCTTGGCCACGATTCGCAGGCCTGCGACTTGTGCAAGTCCTTTTCGGCTTCGGTCTTAGAGGACTGCGTTGCCAGATTACAACTCGGATGCCCCAAAAAATGGTACCCGTCGGTGAAGTCTAAGGAGGCCTATTGGGCGGTGTCTGCAGTGGCAGGCTCCGAGGAGCAGCTGGAGCAGTTGATTGCCCTTGAGGAGGAGGCGGCCCGGGCCATATCTTCTTCCTCCTTGGCCGGGGCATTTATCCCGCTGTCCTTGGGCTCCTCCTGCACTGCTTCTTTTAAGGAGCTTTGTCAGTCCCTCTCCAGTAAGGGAGAAGGGCCATCGGGACATAGCAGTCGGTCCAAGAAGAAAGATCCAAGAGGTAAGTCCCACTGTTGATGTTTGTGGAAGCGGGAGAGATCCTCTTCTCCGGACTGTCGACTCTGGACTTCGGTCGAGGCTGCGGCCGCTGGCTTCACAGTGTCCCCGTCAGGTCAGCCGGCCAAGACACCTGTCGACGAGGTCGAGATTTTTCTCGGTCTGTTGACTGGAGAAGCCGACAAACCTTCCTCACCAGTTCCCCCAGTGGTTACCGAGGACTTGCCTGTGCCGAAGTCCCTGGCTAAGGTCCCTGAACCGCGGGAGGGGCGGGTTTCCCCCGTCCCCTCTGTGACCCACCCTCGGCGATCCCGAAGGTCTCGGTCCACTTACAGGTCCAGCCGGTCCCACAGATGTCAACGGTCTCGGCACCATGGAAAGCAGCATCGCCGCTCATCCTCTTCGGAGGATAGGCTCCAGTGTAATTTACGTCATGCTACAAGGACTTGATGTGGCAGCAACTTTTGTTAACCGGTAACAAGTCGACTCCATCGCCTTCTCTGGCCATTAAGTGGCTGTCAGCGGAGCGGTCGAAACAACCCCTCGTCGTAGTCGAGGAGCCGACCCCAGTGCCAGTTGTTCGGCTGAAACCGGCTGCTCCACCCATTGTGGTGGAACCTCCACCTCCACAACTGAAGACTGGGGCCCTGACCAGGGATTCTTGGTTGGGTCAGGGCTTGCCCCACAGGTTGTTGGTCACTCTTGCTCCCGATCAACCTTGGCAGGTGGAGGGTGGCTCAGGCGCTTGGCAGCTGTTCGCAGAGTCCTCGGAGTCTGACGATGACTCCTCCCTGTTCTCCAGGCCACTTGACCTGGAATCTGCAGGGGGGTCAGTCGGTGGACGAGAGCCCATCCTCGTCTTTGGGTATGCTTTGACTCATCTCAGAGTCTACTGGGATGCAGCTCGAACCCATTCAAAAAGAAGGCCAAGTATCCCCTTACGGAGATACTGAACCGAGGGGATTCCCCTACAGAGGCCTTTCCGGTGGCTGAAGCCATTGTAGGCTGACCCTGGACTTAATGGCAGCGACCAGCATCTTGTCGCCTTGCCAGGATGGCTCGAAAGTATGCGTTCCCCACCGGTTCACTCTCTGGTTTCTCGGAGCACCGCTCTGCGGAGGGGTTAGTGACTGGTAGCGTTTTCCGGCATTCCAGGAACGCTAGGGACATGGACAAACTTCCTGATAAGGAATCCAAAAAGCTGGATTACTCGGGGAAGAAGGTTTACGCTGCTTCCTCCCTAGGCCTTCGATAGGCTAACTCAGCTGTACTGATGGCACATTTCTCACACGTCCTTATGGGTTCCCAGGATGAGGTGATTCCTCATCTCCCGACTGACCTTCAGACGATGGTCAAGCAGGTGTGGGATCAGGGAAGGGCGGTGGCTAAACAACAACTCCAAACTTCACTGGACATTGGTGACTCTTGTGAACGGTCAGTAGCTGCTGCAGTGGCCATACGCCGCACAGCTTGGCTGAGGATCTCCACCTTCATGGCGGCCACCCAGCACAAGCTGGCAGACATTCCCTTCCTGGGCACCGACTTGTTTGGGCCGGGAGTGGAAGGTCATCTCCAGAGGATCGAGAAGTCCTATGCCACCTTGGACTCTGTCACATCTGCCCAGAAGGACAAAGACCGCCAGCAGCTGCGTAAGCCCTTTCACCCTTCCTCTCCTGCAGCACGTCCGGCCCAGCAACAGGGCTAGCAGGCTCACACTTGGCGCCCTAAGGCCAAGGCTGCCACTTCCTCCAGTAGGAAGCCTGGAGGTAAGGGTCCAGGAGGTACCTCAGCGGGCCCTTCCTCCAAGCCTGCCCAGTGACGGGTTGAGGGGTGTCACCCCAGCCTCGTCACTCCTTCCCTGGTTCCCCCCGTGGAGGGATGGCTCCGCCACTTATTTTTCTGCCTGGTCCGCTATCACCACGGACCGCTGGATGCTAGAAGTGGTTGGCAGGGGTCTGCCTCTGGAATTCGAGCAGTTCCGTCCCTATTGGTCCGTCGCCCCACAGGGGGCAGCGGGTTCCACAGTCTCTCTGTCAGCTTGTCGAGCTGACATTGCCTTGCTCCTCCAGAAGGAGGTGATCAGCGAGGTGGCAGACCCTCCTCCAGACCCAGGGTTTGTGTCTGGGTACTTCCTGGTCCCAAAACGGATAAGGGGCTGGCGCCCCATTCTCGACCTGCACGACTTGAACAAGTTCCTAAGGCCATGCACCTTCAGGATGGTCACTCTGGCTCAGATCATTCCATCCTTGGAACTAGGCATGTGGTTCTGCTCTCTGTATCTCTAGGACGTGTTCTTCACATCCCAATCCATCCGTCTCATCAGCAATTCCTCCGCTTCAGAGCAGAGGGATCTCTTTACGAGTTCCGGGCCATGCCCTTCGGCCTCTCTCCAGCTCCCAGGGTCTTCACCAAATGCATGGCAGTGGTGACAGCATTCCTGTGGCGCCGAGAGGTCCGGGTGTACCCTTACCTGGACGACTGGCTGATTGCAGCCCCCTCCAGGTGGGAGGTGGAGCGGTCCAGGGATCTGGCCCTCCAGGTCTGCTCTCAGATTGGCCTCCTCATCAACGAGGCCAAATCGGAACTCGTGCCATCGCAGGTGATTCAGTTCATCAGGGCAGAGCTCGACTGTCTTTGAGCCAGAGCCAGGCTCCTGGCTGACAGGGCCGAGGTCCTTTCCTCCTTTGCCCAATCATTTCTGGTTGGGCAGTTGTGCCCTGCCCGGGACTTCCTGCACCTTATGGGCCTCATGGTGGCCTGCAGCAGTGTGGTCCATTGGGCCAGCTGGCATATGCATCCCCTGCAATAGGGGCTGGCCAGCCAGTGGTCACAGCGCTCCGGTCCTCTTGACCAGCCGGTGACGGTGACCCAGGAGATGTGGGACGGCCTGCAGTGGTGGCTCGTCCCAGCTGATCTGTATCCCATTTGTCCACTCCGGGCCAACGGTCACTCTAACGACTGATGCCTCTCTGATGGGTTGGGGTGCCCATCTGGGGGAGCCCACGGCCTCTGGTCCCCTCAGAAGTCTCGATGCCACATCAACCTGCTGGAGCTTCGAGCGGTGAGACTAGCCCTCTCCGCCTTCGCTCAGTTTGTACGGGGTCAAGTGGTTCAGGTCCAGACGGACAACACCACGACCGTGTACTACCTCAACCATCAGGGCCGGACACAGTCCTTGCCTCTGTGCAAGGAGGCTCTCTGCATCTGGTCTCTCGTGATCAGCCTGGAGGCGGATCTCCTAGCCATCCATCTGGCAGGAGCCTCCAACAGTCTGGCCGATGCCCTCAGCCGGATAGGCGCTGCATCTCACGAGTGGTCTCTCCTGCCGGAGGTAGTACAAGATCTGTTCTCCCATTGGGGCACCCCTCAGGCGGACCTGTTCACCTACAGGGAGAATGTGAAGCTGAGGCTGATTCACGCCCACCCCCCTCAGCAGGGCTCGCTGCAGGGGAGTGCCTTCTTGAGGTTGTGGACCCCGGGCCTCTTCTGCACCTTCCCTCCATTTCCCTTGATCCACAAGTTGCTTCTCAAGGTGAAGAGGGACAAAGTGCAGATGATTCTGGTAGCCCCAGACTGGCCCCAACAGTTCTGGTACCCAGATCTCCTCAGCCTCAGCTCCAGGCTCCCGAGGCTGCTTCCAGTCCGCCCAGACCTGATCTCAGTCGACAAGGGGAAGGTTATCCATCCGGACCTTCAATCCCTGCACCTGACGGCCTGGTTCCTGAGCAGCTAGAGTTCCAGGCATTGGGTCTTTCCGACGAGGTCCTCAACATCATTGAGGCGTCCCGTAAGGAGTCGACCAGAAAATGCTACGCCTTCAAATGGAAGAGATTCTCCACTTGGTGTCAGGACAAGGGGATGGACTCTTCTTCCTGTTCCTTGGCTAGTATTCTGGACTACCCGTGGTCCCTTTCTCAGCTAGGGTTTTGGTCGACGACCCTAAAGGTGCACCTGGCATCCATGTCTGTTTACCGGGCGCGGGCCAGCAAGCAGTCGGTGGCGCAGAAGAAGGTGGTCGGGCACCTTTTCAAAGGCCTTGACCACATATCCCCTCTGGTGCGATAACCTCCACCTCCATGGGATCTACTGCTGGTATTGGCTAAGTTCATGAGCAAGCCATTCGAACCGATGCACAGGTGTGATATCTCCCACCTGTCATGGAAGACCGCCTTCTTGGTGGCTATCACGTCAGCCAGAAGGATGGGTGAGCTCCAGGCACTTTCCATCGAGTCTTCTCTGGTCTTCCACAGGGACAAGGTTGTCTTTCGCCCCCAACCGAAATTCCTTCTGAAGGTGGTGTTGGAGTTTCACCTGAATCAGGTGTTGACTCTGCTGGTGTTCTACCCCAGTCACACCTCGGAGGCCGAATTTACACTCCATACTTTGGACCCTAGAAGGGCGCTCTCTTATTATGAGGAGCAATGGCTGAAGTTCGAGCAGAGTTTTTTTTTCTTATTCTTTATACCCCTGCAGCGGTGGCCGGTACCTTCTGCCGGTCACGCCCACCCCCACATCGGCCCGCCTTCCTCGATACCCCGTGGCTTACCCCCACGGTGGGGCTGCGGCACTGGGGACACATGCCGCAGGCGCCGGACTAGGTCGGAGGGCTGGCCTGAGGGGCTAATTGAAGCTGTGACCGGCTTCACATGGCCCCGCGGCATTCTCCCTTTTTCCTTTTCCGGGAGGCGGGACGTAATGACGCTGGAGCGTCCCCTGCCCCGCCCGATACACACTTGTTGAGGTCGGTAGTCGCTTGCACCTGGTCTCCACCAGGAGTCGCAGACCCTGGAGCACTTCCTCATCCCTCCCCTGGAGAAGGAGAGCAGTCAATAGGACGCTTCATCCTTCTCCCCCGCCGCCCCTCCAGCGACCCGCCGAGTCCGCTCCTCGAACCCGGGTCGCCGGCGTCGCAAGCGGAAATCCCACCGCTGCGCCGGTGGGCCGGCTAAGTTCGGAGAGAGGTTTGCCAGCTGTTTGTCACCTACGCTGAAGCCGCACCTGGCAGATCTGCAGCCTAGCGGACAGTAGGCAGGTTGGTCACCTCCTGCATAGATCTCTGCTATAGGTTTGCGGGTATGGAGCCTCCCAAAGGGAGAACAACTCATTCTACCCACCATACTGCTGCTTCGGTGGCTGCTTCTAGGGATGTCCCTATCCAGGAAATCTGCAGGGCTGCTACCTGGAAGTCGGCACACACCTTCATTTCCCATTACCACATTGACCTTGAGTCATGCCGGGATGCTGGTTTTGGGACCTCGGTTCTCCAGTCCTTGTTCCCTTAGTAGGGGGTGTGCACCTTGCTTCCCTCCTCCCGGAGAACTGCTAGGAGTCTGCCAGACAGTGTGGATTGAACAACATATCCATGTCCCTAGACATACAGGTTACTCACCTGTAACAGGAGTTCTAGGAGTGGTATTTCAAACAACATGAAGTCTTGCTGTATTCTGACAGTAGCAGTGAGTCCCAGCCTTCGAACTGCCCCGGAGATGAGAGTTAACTTTCCATGCCAGGCATGGAATGCTGAGCTCGGGATCGGTTGAGACTCTGTCTGTTGCTGTTTAAACTCAAACCGTCAGGTTCTTTACTCCGCCTCACTGAACAGTCTCTCTGGAGAGTTCTCCTTCTGCTCAGTTCAGTTTGTCGGTTAAAGTATTGCTTTTCTCGGTTTTCGACCAAATTTAAACCGTAACCTGTCGGTTCAGTCTCTGTCTGCGGTATTTGTGAGTACTAGATAGGTTATATTTTGTTCTATTCTGTGTGGAACTTGTAAACGGTTCATCGGTTCGGTTTGAACCGATCAAGTTGTTTAAAAAATCTTAATTTGTACTTTTAGAGTGTGGTTACTGGTTCTTATCGGTTCTAAAAAAAAAAAACTGATTTTACTACGGTTTTTTCCACGACCCGTGACACGGTCAGGAACCGATAAGAGGGTCTTGCCTGGCGGATTGCCATAAAAGGGTAAGTTTGGTTAGGACTGGGACAATGTCTGAGAAACCCAAAGAAAACCGGGCCCACTGGGTTTCAACACTGTAGTGTGTGGGAAGTCTTTGCAAGCTGACCCCACACCACCTGTGTTTATTGTCTGAGGTTTGACCACCTCAATGCAGACTGCCAGATTTGTAAAAATTTCCCTGCAGCTACCCTAGAAAAGAGAGTTGGTAGGCTCAGGGAAAGGGAGGCCAAAAAGTCCGCTGAACCGGATGGCCAGCCCAGTTCGGTTCAAACCGAATCAGAAGGAGTGCCTTCTGACCAGGGCGAGACTTCTTCGGGCAAAAGGAGAGTCGATTCTGAGGAATCAGTTCCGGCTAAAAGAACTAGAAAAGAAAAATCAGCTGGTGTGGAGCCAAAACTTTCCTCTCCAACCGCTGAAGAAATAGCAAAAGCGATCAAATTGTTCAGTCGCTTTCCCGGTTCCGACGAACGGCACCATCAGGCAGGCGCCGGTTCGCCAGTTCCACCGGGTTCAAGAGTATGATTTAGGAGGAATTTATGAACCGGAGGAGGAGGAAGAGGAGTATGAGGAAAGTGAATGGTTTTGAAAGTCTGGATGTGCCCATTGACCCGGACATCTCCCCAGATAGACCTTCAGGAGTGTCTCCTCCTAGGCTTTCTGAGTCCCCCTCCCATTTCATGTTTTATAAAAAAAAGTGGCTGAAACCCTCCAGCTTCCTATGGAAGAAGCTGTGGATGACCTGGAGGAGCCTGACTATGTAAAATGATGGATATCCCAGAGTCTAGGAGGCTGTCTATTCCCTTGCACAAATCTTTTGGGAAACAGACATTTAAGATTTTAAAGACTCCTAATACTATACCTCCTGTGGATAAAAGAATGGACAAGAGGTATACATTGTCAGGCTCAGACACGGAGTTCCTTACACAACAATGCAGCCATGTTGGAGTAGTGCAGGCTGCAGCCAGTGATAAGGCAAACATTCTCTTGGCTTCACACCCCCTGGACAAGGACTCCAGGAGGATTGATGCCATGGCAAAGAAACAGTACATGGCAGCATCCTTGGGACTCAGACAGGCCAATTATATGGCCTATACTGCTAGGTATCAAAAATCCAGATGGGACACTGTTATGGCTTTAGCAAAACAGGTCCCTGGCCAGCTTGCCAAGGAGCTAGAGCAGGTGGCTGCTGATGGTATTGAGGCATCCAAGGTGCAATTCCATGCTGCAGTGGACTCCAGTGATGTGTCATGTAGAGTCATGGCTACATCTGTGGCACTTCGAAGAATGGCTTGGCTCAGATGTACTAGCCTGTCACAGGATACCCAGACTAAGGCCATGGATTTTCCTGTTGTGGGTAATTCTCTGTTTGGGGAGCAGACAGAGAATTACATGAAGAAAAATGGACTCAGTATAGGACCACCTATAGGAGGCACAGGCCAAGGAAAGGCAGGCCACCTCAAAGGCAGCTTCAAGAGGGGCAGGCCTTTCATAGGCCTTTTACCAAGCCCAGGCCTCCTTCTGCTTATGCCCAGAGGGGGTTCTTAGAGGGAGAGGCAGACGGGCACAAGCAGGCCTGCTTCCACCCCTCAGCCCAAAGCCCCTGCCAAACAGGCACCCTGATGGAGTTGCCAGGGCCGATTCTCAGCTACCTGTAGGGGGCAGGCTGGCTTACTTTGTCCAGGACTGGGAGTCTCTGACATCAGACAAATGGGTCCTGGAAGTAGTAAGCCAGGGACTGGTTCTCAGCTTCAAAAAGTTTCCAAAGATGAGAACCAGATCCTTTCCACCTGCAAATCCTTCAGAGACACTTGCCTTAGAGGCAGAGGTCTCTTCCCTCCTAGCTGTCAGAGCTGTGGAAAGGGTTCCACCCCTACATCAGGGCAAAGGGTTGTACTCCAGGTACTTCCTTACCCCAAAAAAGACAGGAGAATGGCAGCCCATCCTGGATCTCAGATACTGTAACAAGCACCTTTTAAAACCAAAATTCAAAATGGTGACTCTGGGAATTATTCTACCCTCTGTAAGGCCAGGGGACTGGCTAGTGTCCCTGGACCTCAAGGATGCCTACTTCCATATTCTCATCAGAAGCTCCCATCGAAGGTACCTCAGGTTCGAGCTGCCCTCAGGCCATTACCAGTTCAGAGCAATGCCCTTGGCCTGACCTCTGCTCCAAGGGTATTCACAAAATGCCTGGCAGTGGTAGTTGCTTCTCTAAGAAGGCAAGGATTGCCATCTTCCTTCACCTGGACGACTGGCTCATAGTAGGCCAGTCCCCAGACCAAGTCAAGTTACACTTACAGATAACTCAGCAACTGCTCACTTTTGGGTTTCTCTGAATCTTTCAAAGTCAGTTCTAGAGCCTGTCCAGCTCCTCACCTTCATAGGTGCAGAGCTAGACGCAGAGAAGGCCAGAGCTTTCCTTCCCCTGGACAGGGTAAGGACCCTTGTCTCTCTGGCCTCCTCATTCACCCTGCAGGTGTCTCGACCAGCAAGGCATTTTCTGCAGCTCCTGGGGCACATGGCTGCTTCTACAGCAGTAGTGCAGGGAGCAAGATTTCAGATGAGGGACATTCAGTTCTATTTGAGAGCCTTCTGGTCTCAAAGGAAGGACTGTCTGACCAAATTGATCCCAGTAACTCGAACCCTGATCCAGGCCCTACAGTGGTGGCAGGATCAGAACAATCTGAGACAAGGGGTTCCTTTGTCACTCAGTCTCACTCTTTAATCCTTACTACAGATGCCTCCCTCTTGGGGTGGGGGGCTCACATGGGCGACCTGACCACCCAGGGGTTGTGGTCCCCTTAGGAATCTCTGATTCACATCAATCTGTTGGAACTCAGAGCAGTATTTCTAGCACTTCAAGCTTTTTCCAAATCTGTTCAGAACAAAGTTATCCAGGTCAGAACAGACAACACCACCACAATGTAGTGCATCAACAAGCGAGGAGGCACTCGGCCTACGGCCTTGTGCACCGAAGCAATGAAGTTGTGGTCTCTGGCTTACTCCCTGAACACCTCCCTCACGGCAGTTCACCTCCCAGGCAAGGACAATGTCCTGGCAGATGCTCTCAGCAGGATATCCCAGGGCCATCACGAATGGTCACTGGATCCCCTGGTCTTGGTGATATTTTCCAGATGGGGCACCCCGCAGATGGATCTTTTTGCAGCCCCAGACAATCACCAACTTCCCCTTTTTTGCTACAGGCCCCAGTGTTGGGCTCAGTCCCTGGATGCCTTAGTTCTCAGTTGGGAAGGGAAGTTCCTGTATGCTTTTCCCCCCTTTCCCTCTCCTGTTCAAAGTGCTAGTCAAAATCAGATCTCAACCCTGCAAGGTGATCCTGATTGCTCCAGACTGGGACAGACAGCCCTGGTATCCACTCCTACTGTCCTTAGCAGTCGATCGTCCCCTGTGTCTTCCCAGGAATTACAACCTGTTAACCTGTGCTCAGGGGAGGGTTTGGTACCCGAACCTCAAATCTCTCAGTCTCAAGGCCTGGCTCTTGAAGAGTTAGTTTGCTGATTTACACCTCTCCCAAGGTGTAATGGATATTCTGAAGGCTTCTAGGAAGCCTTCCACCAGGGCTACTTATAATTCCAAATGGAAAAGATTTTCCATATGGTGCTCTGGGAAGCATATTTCCCCAGAGTCTGCTGATCTGCCCACAGTCCTTGATTATATGGTCCATTTAAATAGCTTGGGGCTGAGACCAGCTGCACTGAAGGTGCACCTAGCAGCTGTTTCTGCTTTTATTTCAGCAGGTAAGTCCTCTTCTCTTTCAGCTCACCCTGTATTCTCCAAGTTTTTCAAGGGATTGCTTCATACTAACCCTCCATTCAGGGACCCTGCCCCTGCTTGGGACCTTAATGTTTGCATTGCTCAGCTTATGCAACCCCCTTTTGAGCCTTTGTCTTCAGCAGAGCTTAAGTTCTTGACTTGGAAAACTGTGTTTCTGGTAGCCATCACTTCTGCCAGACGCATAAGTGAATTACAAGCTTTGTCAGTGGAGCCTGATTTTATCTCCTTTCACAGAGATAAGGTGGTCCTTAGGACTAACAGGAAGTTCTTGCCTAAGGTGGTTTCAGATTTCCACCTTAATCAATCTGTCTCTTCATGTGTACTTCACTGACCATTCCTCCTCTGGCGAGAGGAGGCTGCACAGTTTAGATGTGAAAAGAGCCCTTAGCTACTACATAGAGCGTACCAAGGGTCATAAGTTTGACTCCCTCCAACTGTTCCTCACTTATGGTGAGGTTGGTAAAGGGAAACCTGCCACTAAAAGATCCGTTGCCAGGTGGATTGTCTCTTGTATCCAATTTTGTTATGAAAAACTGGGTAAAGTTCCACCCTCAGGCCTGAGGGCTCACTCTACCAGAGGTACAGCTGCTTCCCTGGCTGCTGCCAGGGACATCCCTGTTCTAGAGATATGTCAAGCAGCTACCAGGAAAACAGTTCACACTTTTACCAAGCATTACTCCCTGGATATCTAGGCTAGGAGTGATGCTCGGTTTGGCACAGCTGTGCTTCAGAGCCTATTTCCCAAGTAGGTTCTGTCTCTCCTCCATGGAGGTACTGCTTTCAGGTTCAGCATTGTCAGAATACAGCAAGACTTCATGTTGTTTGAAGAAAAATTACTCACCTTAGTAATGTTGTTTCTTCTAATGGAGTCTTGCTGTATTCTGACCTCCCCGCCTGCCCCTCTCAGAACCTCTGTTTTTGAGATGTGGGTGGGCAGTGCAGTGTTGGCACTCAGTAGGTGCCCACCTTGTTGTTTTCACCCCCTTTTTTCTTGGGGTGAGTTGGTGTTGTGTTTTTTCATTTTTTGGGTCTCCTGACTTGAGTCTTTGTTTTGGGACCAAAAAATGTGTGTTATGCTTAGTAGCCAGTTGGCTAGTGTAGGTTTACAGCTTCCACACAGGACCTTAGTGAGTTTAGCTCGTAAAGATCTGACAGTTTGAGTTTAAACAGCAACAGACAGAGTCTCAACCGAGCTCGAGCTCAGCGTTCCATACCTGGCATAGAAAGTTAACTCTTTCATCTCCAGGGCAGTTCGAAGGTTGGGACTCACTGCTACTGTCAGAATATAGCAAGACTCCATTAGAAGAAACAACATTACTAAGGTGACTAATTTTTTCATGTTGTTCATCCACATGACCTACCTGACCTCCCTGGCTTCGATGTGCAACCTGGCTTCCAGTGGGCTAGATCTGGCGTCATGGGGCGGAGCTGAGGGTTTTACCACCTGGGTGGGTGGGAGGAGCCAGCTTGAAGCCCTTCCGGCAGGATTTAAAGCGGCAAGGAACCTGGCAGACAGTGTGGATGATCAACATATAGCACTCCTAGAACTCCTAATCTTCCTGGACTTAAAGTCTCCACCACTCATTCACACTAATGGGGATGTACGAAGGAGGTGCTAGGACCCAGCGGGAGCAGACTTTTCACAGGAGGGCCGGCGCCAGAGATGGAGCCACGAGGAGCAGCACGCAAGCCTCTGCTAGTGCAGCAGTGACTATCTAGGTGTCGACCCTCCAACCGCCTCAGTTACTTTTTTCTCACCGTCGAGTGTGCTTCAGTGATGATGTCGCTCGCTATCTGGGAGTCAAACTTCAAACTAGCAGCATAGTTTTCAGTTTTTTGTTTTGTAGCATTTTTTGAATACAGTACCGCTTACAACAATTTATTCTTATTAAAGAAGGAAGTCTCAGCCTACATTGAGGGAGTCGACCATGAGCGGGTCAGGTGACGGTAGGGAGACTTCGTATGAAAGCTGTTCAGTCAGCCGGGCTGGGTCCAGTCCGCCGCCTTCTCCGGAAGGGGGGTCTGACAACAGACAGTCCAGTGCCGAGGGGAGGGCAGTCCCCGAAGCATAAAAGAAAACTGTCGCATTCGGTGCCGTTCAGCCTCGAGCTCTTCTTGACCATAGATCCAAGAAAGAGAGGCAACACTCGAGGTCGCCCCTGATATGTCTTGCGTCAACGGTCGGTCATTGGGGCCAGTTGGTTCTCTTCATTTGGAGTTGCCAGTTTCTGTTTCTGGTCACTGACCTCTTCGACAATGAAGCCCTTTCCCGCCTTCTGGTAGGGCTTCCGATGAGCAGTTTCATCAGTGGGCCACTCTTATGGAGCAGTGGACTCGGAGTTTGGTCCATCAGCCTGGCCTGGTCACTCTGGGGCTCCTGGGTTCCTCAGGAGATTGGACAGGGCGATTGGGCCTTCCTGGTCGCGCGGTGCCTTCTCCGGTGCCGTCAACTCCATGCTCAGATGTCCCCCCCCCCCCTCACGTGGCTGCGGTGCAGGGGACCACACCGATGCCTCTATCTCCTGTTATTCTTTACTTTCAAATCCAAATTTTTGGGGCCCTGGAGTGGTGTCGGCGCCGTTGGCGTCGATGGGCTGCTCAGCACCATCCTTGGCGCCGATGCCACTTGTGCCGTGTGGCCCTTCAGCACCATCTTCAGCGCCTTGCAGTTTTTCGGTGCCAAGTTCCTCTTCAGCGCCATCCATCCTGAACTGTCAGGAGATGATATTGAGCCTGACCCAGATCTTACATTGGGCGATGATGTGGAAGGCACAGGACCTAATCCTGTTACAGAGCCTGTGGTCGAGGACCTGTCTTAAGTCTCTGTTACGAAATTTGAATTCCACTCTTTCTCTCCAGACTATGGACATCGATCCTGGGAAGCTTTTAAGACTCCAGTACCTTCATGTTCCGGATGTCCTTATGGATTTAACTGCCCCGGTACAACCCTCCTTTGAGACTTTGTCTCAAATGGTATGGAATAATCCTGCTGTCGTTCCTTCTGTGGCTAAGTCCATAGATAGGAAATATGCTGCTCCCAAGGATCGACCTGTTTTGTCCTCCCAAGCCTTTGCGGATCCTGTTGTAGTCTTGGCAGAGAATGATATGGTCGTCTTTCCTCAGACTACTACAGCTCGACCCATAAACAAAGAATCTCGTAAGATAGATACTTTAGGCAAGACCGTCTTTGCTGCATCCACCCTGGGTATGCGTATTTCCAGTTACCAGAGTTATTTCTCTCAATATGAGTATATCTTGTGGCATTCGCTCAAGCAAATGGTTGAAGCTCTACCGGACTCGGACCCTAACTCAGAACTTCTTCAAGCCATAACCAGAATTATCGGGTCCAACAACCATCAGGTTAAAAGCAGCTATGGAGCCTTGATACTGCCTCTCGGCGGCGGCGACAGGTATTTGTACCTGCCGCCATTCCTGGCTGCGCACTTCAGGTTTCACGAATGATGCCCAGCAACGGGTCATGGCTGGCACTCGTGTGCAGCTCTTGGCCCTCGGGTGAAACAAGCTCTAGAGCCACACAAAAGACTAGGTCAGCGCATTAAATTGGCTCATTTCTTCCTCCCGCTTCTGTCGGGGGTTTAACAAATACCAGTTTCACAACCGCTCAGTCCTTTCAAGGCAAAGGCAGGTGAGGTTTTAATGAAAACCAAGCCCTCCAGCCTGAAAAGAAAATGCAACAGAAGGCACAAGGACCCAAAGCGCCCAGTGCCGCCTTCTGAGTTGTTGGCTCAATTCCCACCTCAGCTGCCCAAGGGGGGGGAACTCCTCAGCGGTGGGAGGTCGTCTGCCTCAATTCTGCAATTGGTGGAAGTCCATAACATCGGAAAAATGGGTCCTTTGGATAATCCGCGAGGGGTATTCCCTCAGTCTTTTAGATGACCCCTCCGAATCATCCCCCCAAACGACAGCCCAGGCTGTCAGTACTTCAGTCAGAACTTCTTGCTTCCGAGATACTAGGCCTTCTGAACAACAGGGCAGTGGAAGTAGTTCCACTGGATCAGTGGAACACAGGGTTCTACTCCATTACTTTCTGGTTCCAAAGAAAACCTGGGGCATTCGCCCCATTTTGGGCCTCAGAAAATTAAACAAATTTCTTCCCGAAGAGAAATTCAAGATGATATCGCTAGGAACCCTGTTATGTTACCTTTGCTTCATCAACACGACTGGTTAGCCTCCATGGACATGAAGGACGCTTACCAACATATTCCTATTCACCCAAAGCATCACAAATACCTAAAGTTCGTGGCTTTGGGCCAGCATTATCAGTTCAGAGTCCTGCCCTTTGGGCTATCCTCGGCCCGCAAGTTTTTACAAAGTGTTGCGCAATCCTCGCAGCGCATCTCAGAAAAATCGGGATACAAGTGTTCCCATATCTGGACGACTGGCTTCTAGCAAGCCCTTCCAGGCAGGGAACCTCAACGCAGTTGCCACGGCCTCAGACTTCCTCACGTCCATGGGAGTCCTGCTAAACCTCAAGAAATCGCAGTTGCAGCCCTCCCAGAGTCTCCTTTTCATAGGGACTCTTCTGGACACTTCCTGTGCGAAAGCTTTTCTACCAGAGGACAGAAGGAGTGATATCCTACAGATGGCCCGATACATCAGAGGGAACAGCTCGGTTCGAGCTATCTCGATGGAATGGATGCTAGGTCTCATGGCATCCTCAGTGTTCACTGTACCCCTAGCATGCCTTCACATGAGAACCTCTCAATGGATGCTCAGTACTCAGTGGTCCCCAACCACTCACCCTCAGTCCTTTCTCATCAAGGTGACAGAACCTCTGAAGAGGTCACTTGCCTGGTGGTCGCAGGAGGACAATCTTCTGGTAGGGTATCCCTTTGCTTCCCTGGATCACCAGATTTCCATTACCACGGACGCCTCCCTGATGGGGTGGGAAGCTCACTGTCAGACTCTCCACACTCAAGATACGTGGACTCAGGACGAGTCCCAGCTTCACATAAATGTCTTAGAAATGAGAGCCATCCTTTATGCAGTCTGAGCGTTGAAGGACATTCTCTGTCACAAGAACATTCTCCTTCAAACGGACAACAAAGCAGTGGTGTATTACATCAACAAACAGGGTGGTGCTCACTCTTACCCCTTATGCAGCGAAGCGATGGGAGTGGTGCTTGGAGCACAAGGCTCTTATTCAAGCGGTCTACCTCCCGGGAGTGCAGAACGAACTGGCAGACCATCTCAGCAGAACAGAGACATATCCTCATGAATGGTCTCTCAACCGTAGTTCAGTCACTATTTGCAGAGTGGGGAACTCCAGACCTGGACCTTTTTGCATCCCCACTCAACACAAAACTGCCTCTCTTCTGCTCCAGAAATCCAGGGCCTGGCATTTTCTGTCAGGATGCATTCAGGCTGCAGTGGGCCAAACGCTTTCTATACGCCTTTCCACCTCTTCCTCTAATTCAGAGGGTACTTCTCAAGTTCGAGTCCCGGGGGACAAAATTATCCTCATTGCTCCCTTCTGGCCTTGACAAATATGGTTTCCATTACTCAACAGTATGTCAGAAACCCCTCCGAAAGCGCTTCCCCTTCAGATGAACTTTCTGACTCGGGCCTGTGGTCCATCCTAATCTGAGTTTGCTTCACCTTCAAGCTTGGCTCCTGAAGAGATAGAAGTGAACAGGTTCAGTTCCTCTCGCCGAGTTTCAGATATTCTTCTAGCTGCATGCAAGCCAGCCACTAGAAAAACGTACACAGCCAAATGGAAGTATTTTTCGCTCTAGTGTGCAAAATCCTGTTTGAATCCTTTTTCCTGCCCACCAAATAAAGTTCTAGAGTACCTTTTAGACCTCTCAAATTCAGGTCTGCAATACTCTACAGTCAAGGTGCACCTTTGTGCCATTTCAGCTTTTTATGAGCCAGTACTTTCCTTGTCACTGGCTCAGTTACCTGTGGTTAAGAGGTTTCTAAAGGGGAATCTGCATACCAGACCTCCTATCAGATGTCCAGTCGCAGCCTGGGACATTAATCTTGTGCTAGACATGCTCACTCGAAAACCTTTCGAGTCTCTAGCTACCTGTGAGTTGAAATTTCTCACTTGGAAAACGGCCTTACTGGTGGCCATTACCTCGGCCCGCAGGGTCTCTGAGATACATTCCTTGGTTACAGACCCTCCATATACTGTGTTTTATAATGACAAGGTAGTTCTTAGGACCCATCCTAAGTTTCTCCCTAAGGTTGTTTCAGAAGTCCATCTAAACAAGCCTTTGGTCCTTCCTACTTTGCGAACTTCCAAAATGAAGTGGAGTGTTCTCTTCCTTCGTTGGACGTCAAAAGAGCCTTGCATTTCTATTTAGATGGAAAAAAAGGATTTCACAAAGCTCAACAACTGTTTGTTTCCTTCAGTGAGACCCAGCTGGGTCAAACTGTCGCTATCAGATGCAGTTCAGAATGGCTGGTGACATGCCTTCACCACTGTTATTCTGTGGCGCAAGTTAAGCTAGAGGGCAGAGTGTACACTCGATCTACTAGAGTGGTCGAGGCATCCCTGGTGGAAATCCGTAACACGCCTATTGCAGATATTTGCAATGCGGCTACCTGGAGCTCAGTGCATACTTTTATCAAACATTATGCCCTGGATGTCCATGCCAGATGACATATTTCGTTTGGCAGAACCATCCTGAATAGACTCCTGTCCTAAAATTGTGAGCTCTTGGTCTCTCCTGCCACCCTCTCAGGGGATTATTAGCTCGGTATTCTCCCGTTAGTGTGAATGTGTGGTGGAGACTTTGTCCAGGAAGATATGGAAATTACGTACCTACCGTAATTCTTGATCTTCTTGGACGAAGTCTCCACCACTCATTCACACGCCCACCCACCATCCCCCGAGCTCACCTCTGTTGTTGGTCTTCACTCCCTCAATCTTTAGGCTGTGAAGACTTCTTTATTGACCCTTCTTATACGGGTTTTCCGGACTATCTTATGTCCGCTTTTTGTTAGGCTACCCTTCTAGGTTAGTTACGCTGCACCTTCTCTGAGAAAAAAGGTACTGAGGCGGTTGGAGGGTCGCGCGCTGAGATAGTCATTGCCGGCGTGCCACCTAGGAGACTGTTAAGGACTGTGGATGACCTGGAGTCAGGGGGGAGGGACTAACTAGATGGATTGGGAAATGGATGTCGGAAAGGATACAGAGGGTAGTCCTCAGTGGCAATTTTTCATGAGTAAAACGCATAACCAAGGGGGTACCCCAGGGGTCCATGTTGGGGCCGGTTCTTTCAATATGTACACAAGTCATTGGTGACTTGGGGGTTGGGCTACAGGGGAAATTGAGTTCATTTACAGATAATACCAAGCTGCAGGAGAGTGGACAGTGAGGAAGGAATTGACACTGTGACAAATTATGTGGAGACTGAAAAAGTGTTTGGGCATCTGGTAACTGAAATTCAGTGTGCCACACAGTGTAAAGTGATACACATTTGGTGCAGGAATCCACAGACAGAGTACAGGATAAAATGGGGTAAAGGAAGAGCACTCAGGAGAAGAAATGATCTGGGGTAATAGTAATAGTGTACAATCCTCCTCCCAATACAGCAAAGTACAGTACATGGAAAGGCAAATATGATCTGCCTTGCATCAGTAGGGGTTTAGCTAGTCACTGAAGTAAGTTAATTCTTCTCCTGTAAAGGTTGCTGTTTAGACCACAGGGGGATTAATTGTCTGCATCTTTGGAGTTCATATATTGAAGAAGAACCAGGACATGCTTAAGGCAAGACAGAAGGGTGACAAAAATGATCCAGTGCCTGCAGGGTAAAACCTATGAAGAGACTTGTAGGTAGGGTTACCACCTTTGGACGAGGTAAAAACCGGATCCAAAACTACACCCCAAACTCCGCTTCTGGCTCCACCCCTTTTTTATGACTGGAGAGTATATCACTCCTCCTCCAAAGCCATTTCTTTTGTTTTTTTTATTTTCATCTTTATCCTCCTCCTTCCTACCTCTGGTGCCCCCTCCTTCCGTCCGCTCATGTTCCCCGGTACCTACCTTAGGGATCTGCCTAGAGTGCCCATCCTCCTCAGCACAGTGGGGTCTGTCCTGTGGTGGTCCGGGTGGACTTAGGGCGGCCTTCATCTAGGGCTGCCAGAGGGATTTTCCGTTTCTCCCCTTACGCCCCCACTCCCTAGGACGCCTTGCGCTTGGGACGACGCCCCGAGTGGTAGCGCGTTTGGCGCACGAGACCCTCGCGCGCCGCGACGCCCTCTCGGCCCGACTAAGCGGGCGCCGCCCATCCCTTCCCTTCTGCCGGTGCTTCCACTGGCTATGGAAGGAATGCAGAGCGGAATGCGCTCTTGGTAACCCACCCCTGAGGGAGGAGCGCATCCGTTGGGACACTCGATCCTCCATCTCCCTGCCGACCCCCAGCCACCCGTGTCCATCCCCGAACACGGGTCGCCGACGCAGCGCGAGGTGTGGTGTCCAGCGCCTCAACCCCCAGCGCCACCGGGCTGGCTCCAAAGCCATTTGTAATGTTGGAATAGACATTGCTAGTGATAGGAAATCATTTTTATACTGTTATTTATTTGATTTATTTATTCTGTTTATTTTTATCCTTTGGCAACCAGGTTACCTCCCACAGGCCACATAACCCATTTTACAGGAGTGACCCAGGACCACAGGAAGGTTAAGTGACTTGCTCAGAGTCACACAGTATTTAAGTGGAGGTTGTGGGAATCAAACTCAGGTCTGCTGGATGTGCCAAGCTCAGCCACAGCTTATTGCTCAGCCCTCTGTTAAACACATTCCCATTTTCCTTTCCATGTCAGCCATGTATTCTGATTATTTGACCAATGTTTGATAACTTAATTATCAGTGCTTGACTGTGGTACCCTTAATACTGCACTGTGTTCCCCTTTACCTCAGCAGCAGCTGTTGTTTCTTTTCATATTTCTAAGACATTCCACAATTCCAGATACACCATTCCATGCTGTTTATCTGAATGACCTGTCAAAGTGTAGCTAATATCATGGAATGTTCAGGTAATACAAAAAATTAGAGCAAATGTAGTGATAAAAGCAATAAGTGAGATTGTTCATTTAACAAAAATGGGTTTAAAACTTAACCGTAATATAGAACAAACAAAAAGAAACACATGAGCACATAAAGGTGTAAAAACTGTTTCCTGTCATAGCAGTAAAAGACCATACTTAAAATTCAGAGTGGAAAAGAACAGGTTAATTTACTGCTAACGATCTTAATGGCCGTACTTTACACCTCTCTCAGACAGTCTGGCTTTACAAACAAAGGCGGGTCTGAATGACTGTGATAGCAGAACTTCTTTGTAACCTTGACATGTAATGCAGCCAAAACAGTGAATGATTTGATACATCAGTTTTAAGAGTATACAGTATGAGCGCTCAAAATGGCCCAAAAACTGCATGTAACCAAAACCGGATGACTGGATAAGGACCCTAAAAACCGGATTATCCGGTCAAAAACCGGATAGGTCAGGTGGCAACCCTAATTGCCACACGAGCAGAGGCTTGTGGCGCCGCTCCTCGCGGCTCATCTCTGGCGCCGGCCCTCCTGTGAAAAGTTTGCTCCCGCTGGGTCCTAGCGCCTCCGGCGTACATCCCCATTAGTGTGAATGAGTGGTGGAGACTTCGTCCAAGAAGATCAAGAATTACAGTAGGTAAGTAATTTCCATTTACAGGTGAGTAACCTGTATTTACGGTATGTACGTGACTTTTTTTCTGTGACTACTGGCTAGCAACTGTGGCACGGTTCTATGACCACTGATTAGTGGGAGGTTTTTATGACCACTGACTAGTTACAGTGGCACAGTTCTGTGTCCAGTGGCTAGAAACTATAGCACGGTACTGTGACCATTGGCTGGTAACACTGGCATGAGTCTGTGATCAGTGACCCGATCTTACGATCATTGGTTAGTAACAATGACACGGGTCCCATGACTATTGGCTAGTAACAGTGGCATTGCCCTGTGATCACTGGCTGGTACCAGTGGCACAGACCTGTGGCCATTGACTAGTCTTCATTGTCTCACTGAGTCTATTAAATCTTCATATCTCAATATTTATGTTACAGCTTCAGTCTCAAAAACTGTGTGTCTGTCTGCAGGAGATGCTGAGCTAAAGGGGTCTGGTTTTTCCAACTCTGGTGGAGCAGATGACCTCACTGAGGATGAGATCGGCACCAAGAAACCTGGCGGGCGAACAGTTTCCATAGAAACAGCAAGTTTGGATGTCTATGCCAAATATGTGTTAAAAAGCATCTGCCAGCAGGTAATTCTGTGCGTTCTAGGGGTAGAGATATTTATTACACATGACCAAGTTTGTTCCAGTTACAAGAAAGGTGGAATGTCTCAGGGGTGGAGTCTGTTAGTGAGAGGGACAGGCTTTATTCCAATTAAAGGAAAGCTGGAATATCTCGGGGCAGAGTTTATGACTGAGAGGGATAGTCTTTGTTCCAGTTCCAGGAAAGTTTGAATATCTTGGGCAGAATTTATTATTGCGAAGGACAGTCTTTATTTGTGTTACAAGAAAGGTAAAGTATCTCGGGTAAAGTTTAAACATGGGGAAGACTAGGACCCTGGATAGACAGGTCCCTAGGTTAGATAGGGAACCATGGGTGGACTGGATGGACCATTTCTGCTGTCATTGTCTGTTTCTATGTTTCTGTCTCAGGGTCAGAGAGCTTGCTGTTGAGAAGGGCATCCCTTATTCCAGTTACAGGATAGTATCTCAGGGGATTATTGAGTGGGACCGCATTTATTCCAGTTAGAGGAAAGGTAGAATGTCTTCGTAGGTGGGACTTATTGAGTGGGAATACCATAATGTCAGTGGCAGGAAAGGTTAAATATCTCTGAGGTGGAGGTTATTATTGAGAGTGGGAGCCTTTTGGACGCAGAGGCCCCCATTCCCCTCTCCCTCATGCCCCCTTGTTTGGAAGGAAACACCGCACACAGATTCTTGGGTTTAAAAGGCCGCAGCAGAACTTTACTTGACATTCACTAATTTCATCACAATATATTTTAACTTTCCAGGTTTTACATATCCATATACACATACACACATTGCTTGTACATTTTACATTAAATATTTACACAAGTAGGAAACCACTATCCCCCAATACCAGTACACCCAATTTATACCCAATAAATAATATGCTATTATCCGTTTTGGGACAGTAGCAGGGAGCCTTGGATCCCGACCCGGACACCATACACCCCCACGTCCAAGGTGGTGTCTTGGCCTCCCGGAGGGGCCCTTCCACCTCAGCAGCATGCGCTGAGGCGGATGAGCTTCCTCCAGATCTCTTACCCTGAGCACCCCTGACAGGGTGGGAATCCTCCCCCAAACCTGTTCCTACCTTTCTGACCTTCAGCTGCACAGCTTAAGGCCAGCAGGGAACGGGGGTACCACACTCTCCAGGCCTCACTGAGGCGCCCCCTAACCCGCCACAGGGGGGACACGGCTAAACCTTGCCTGTGTCACCCCACCACCACCACCGCCAGCTCATATTACGAATTACCACTGTGTTGCCCTTTATAAACTGTGGTTTCCAACATGGTCTGAATGGTTTCGTTAAACAGATCTACCCTCACATCAGATAGATGTACCCCATCTGTGTGGTAGAACCCAAGGCAGGAAGTTTGTCTCCTCATGAGCGATGGCTGTGCCGCCTATCCAGCAGACAAACTTACCCACCTCATTATTGAGCTTTACCCTGGCCCGGTCAATGGCCTTGGGCACACAGGCATGGCGCTAGACCAGGCGCAGCAGTATCGCCGACCACATTAGTCTGCACCAGGGCAGCAGAGTCCTTAGAGTGGCCCAGTCCCACTTTATCCACAGGATCAGTTCCAGTGTGGCCTGAGACCCCGTGTTATTTCCCCCTGCGTGCACCCCTAAGATGTCAGGCACACCAAACTTCTTTTTGTTGAGTTGATGCAGGGCATCAGTTGTTCCCATCTCATGCTCCGCATCCCAGTCCTTCGGATAGTGGCATCTTCCTTTGGTATCCTCAGATTCGTCCCATATATCCTCTCCTCTGCCCTCTTCCGGGCCCAAAACACATAAGAAGATCTCACTATCCACACCTGCTTATGCCTTCTTTTTCCCTACAGACACAAGAGGAGGGAAGAAAACATGTTAGTATTTTGTCTGTAGTGGTCTGATATAGCCTTTGTAACATCTTCCCTTGTCAGTCTTCACCATTCATTACTGCTTGGGGTAGTGCCGGAGGCGCGCACCCGCTACGGGAGATTTTTTTAATTTTTTTTTTCGGAGCAGGCTTCAACGGTGCCGCCCCTGAGAGCAACGCGCTGCGTCATGCGTGAGGGGTGGCCGTTAGGTGCCGCAGACTCCTCCTCCATCTCAGTTTCTCCTGCCGTCGAGGCTGCACCTGCCACGCGTCATAGAATTCCAGACTCCTCCTCCTGCTTTTCTTGACGCTGTCACCGGTAAGACCATTCTTTTTATAACTTTCTTCGACGGCGCCCAGAGCTTTTGCTGTTTTAGTCTAAATTTTTTCGCATCATGTCAGGTTTGGGGGCCAAACGTAAGTCGAAGGCGGGCTGCACCCCTATGCATCGGTGCTCCTGTGACCGGCATTTTTCCGTCATGGACCGGCATGATGTTTGTCACCGTTGCCTGGGACCCAACCCACGATATGGATGCGTCTTGACGCCTGTTTCTGGATGGACCGTCGGATCCGAGAAATCGCGCATTAAGATCGGCAAGGCCCCGCTGACTTTGGGACGGTGTCAGCCCAGGGATTCCCAGGTAAGGTCTCTAGGCCCTTCCTCCGGTCCTCTCAGGCCTATACGGTTCAGAGGAGGAGGCTTCCTCATCTTCTCTTGCTGAAGAGGAAGCTTCTTTTGCGGTGTCGGAGGAATGCCGAGGTCCCTCCCGGGGCCGCAGTGGGGACACCGCCTCGGCAGTCACCTCCTCGGAGGTGCAGGCTCTCCCAGTGTCGAGGTCCACGTCTGCTGGGCCCGGCAGCAGTGGACCCTCGACACCGCCTTCCGATGCCATTTCGGATCCCGGAGCCAGTGATTGAGATGGCGCCGTTGGTGGCGCCATGGGCCCGGTTGGCTCTTCTGACAGTGCTGAGTGGGGTCCTGGCGCCGAGGGCGGTGCCATGGGGGTGGCCGGTGCCGTTAAGGAGTCTGGGCCGGGCCTAGCGCCATTTCACTGGAGACCCTTGGGGTTGCCAGTATTGTGGTCCAGCTGATCTCTTCCTCCTCGGAGGACGATGACTCAAGACGTGGACCCATCCTGACACCCTGACTCTTCTGGGTCAGGCTCTCTGGTGGCACGAGGTGCTAGGCGGTCCAGCGAGCCTATTCCTCTGTCCCGCTGCCGTCCTCCCGATGCCCCCCAGGCTGGGCGTGGTCTGGGGTCCCTGAGGCGATGGAGCGAAGGTGGAGGGAGGGCAGCTGCTGACCTGGTGCTGCACACCCCTGGTGAGGGGTCACTGGGGTCGAGGAGGAGCATTCTCAGAGTCCGAGGGGTCAAGGGACAGGGTTCAGGCGTCTCGGTCTCTACCTGCCACCCCTCGGGGTGCGGGTAGGAGCCGTAGCACTGGGCCCCGTCTTTCCCTCTTGGACCCCAGGGATCCCTCTGGTGGCATTGCTGTGGGCTGCCCTTCTGGATCCATGCAGTCCCAGGTTCGTCACAGGGGAGGATCCCCTTCTAGGCTGTTCCAGGCTTCCCATCCCCAGGGTTCCGTTTTGCGACTGGTCTGTTGTCCGGGATCCTGCCAGCTCGGGTTCTGTTCCCCGGATTCCAGAGCCCCAGCAGAGGACAGTTGCCTCGCTGTAGGTGCCCTTCTCCCATTCCTGTGCAGCCATCCCCCGCTCTCCCAGGCCATGTCGGTCCCACGGGCCCGTTATCCTGGGAGACGTTCAGAGGTTCTGCGGCGGCCTTCCCCTCATATGTTAGATACATGAATGAGCGGGTTTTTCGCCTATCCCCACCGCTGCAGGAGTCTTCTGGACACTCAAGCTCTCCATCATCCTTGTCTCAATCCTCTGAGGGAGAGGAACCCACTGCTCATCTCTCCTCCGATGCTGATTTCACTGAATATCAGTGATTCCTTTCGAGGATGGTGAGGGATCTTCAGATTTCCTATGTTAGGCGAGACAATACCGAATGGGAGACACTTGAATTCTTGGCGAATTCAGTGCCCAGCATTTGGTGGTACTATCCTGGCCTGTTCCCTTCCAGGAGGCGTCTATCCGTTCCTGGCAGTCGTCAGCTGCCCTTTCTCCAGCCCCAGCAGACTGCCAACGTAGGTATTGTGCCCCATCGGAATCTCTAGGTACTCTCCTCAACCCACCCTCGGAATTGGCATACCTAGAGACTCCCTCCGGGCGCCGCTGCCTGGCGCACGACCGTCCACCGGACTCGGAGTCTCTACAGTTTGACCGATGGGGGGCAAAGAGTGTTTTCTTCCTCTCGTGCGATGTGCTGCATTGCATCTTATCAGGCCCACCATGCTGCCTACGGTAGGCATTTGTGGTCAATGCTTTCCCAAATCTTAGCATCA
Source organism: Neoceratodus forsteri (assembly GCA_016271365.2). Classification (NCBI taxonomy): domain Eukaryota; kingdom Metazoa; phylum Chordata; order Ceratodontiformes; family Ceratodontidae; genus Neoceratodus; species Neoceratodus forsteri. The sequence continues at coordinate 362,362,451 of JADMNL010000023.1, read as the reverse complement.
ATGCCTGATACGGAGCAAACCAGACAAGCTATTGCTCTCTCTGCTATAGGCCTGGAGCTGGCAAGACACCAAGCAAGGGCGTCTTATGACGCCAGTGAGGTGGCTTTCAGGCTTGCAGGGACAGCAATCTGTATTAGACGGACGGCATGTCTTCATCTGTCAAGGTTGTCACCCCTGGCACGGCATAGGGTGATTCGCTGCGCTTTCCGTGGGACCTGTCTCTTTTCCTCCAGAGCTAGGAGACTTCTGCAGGGGCTTCCTCCTTCTCCCCGGCCTTGGGGGACACCTCCTAGCTCTCCTCCACCATAGGCTTCTCACCTGATTAGCCCAGGGTCTTCCCCTCCTGTTTCCCACCAGCAGGAGGCTGGGGTCTTGCCCTCAGGGTTTTCTTTATCCCCTTTGAGGGGGGCTTGGTATCACTGTTAGTAATGAATGGTGAAGATTGACAAGGAAGATATGAAAATTACGCACTCACCGTAATTCTTGATCTTCTTTTATCTTCACCATTCATTACTGATACCCGCCCACCTTCCCCTTAGTGGCCTCCTGCTGTGGCATCTCCCCTTCCCGTCTCGTTCCTTTCCCTTCCTTTGGCCTTTATGCCAAAAAAAAAAATCATTCTGTTTTCCGTTCTTCTTGACTGGATGTTTTTTCCTCAAGGTAAAGAGGAACGAGTAGGGTCTTTTTCACCTATTCTGAGGGAACTCTTTCTGACTGTCCCTAAGTGGCAATCCCTGAGCACCTTAACCACGTTGCTCAGTTCACAGCTTAAGAGTCTGTCCCTTTGGCTCGGCCTCAAAAATTTAGATTCCCCCTAGGTCACCAACATTATACCCAGGCCTGCTATATTTGCCAGTCTTTTAATGCGATGGCCCTCGAGGACCGCTTTGCCTGCCTTAAGTTGGACTGCCCGGAAAAACAACATCCGCCGGTCAAATCTAAAGATGCCTGTTGGGTGCTCTCTGCAGCTGCGGGGTCCGCTGAGCAGCTGGAACAGCTTGAGGCCTTTGAGGAGGTGGCAGATTGGGCAGCCACTCAGTCCTTTTCAGCTTCTGCCGCTCCATTTGGGCTCCACTTTTTCAGGCTCCTTTAAGGAGCTGTGCTAATCCCTCCTGACTAAGGGTCAGTGTCCTTCTGGATCTCACAGCTCCCGCTCTCGCAGAGAGAAGGAGTCAAAGCAAGAGAAGATTCATCGTCGATGTTTGTGGGACTGGAAACATTCTCGGACTCAAGACTCCCAGGTTTTGACCACGGTCGAAACCGCAGCCTTGACCGAGACCCTGTCTGGCCAGTCAGTCAAGTCATTGGCAAGTGATGCGGCCAAGATTTTTCTCGACGCAGTCGAATGGTTGTTGTCCGAAGAGGCCAATAATTCTCTCTTCAGGACTCCGGTCCTGCCTGTGACCTTAGAAGGGGCTGCTCAGTCTGCTGATCAGAACCCTCCGGTCACTGACCCAGACCAGGAGGAGCCGTGCAGCATTCCCTTGGCTCCCTCTGATATCCCCTGTCAGCACTCTGGCAGTCATGGTAGAGGTCTCAGTCCTTCACTAATGGGTCGAGCAGCTCCCACTGTCATCTGCGCTCCCGCTTGTGGCGCTGCCGCTATTCCTCGTCTTTGTCCTCCTTGGGTGAGGAAAGGCTTCGACTCAAGTTACATTGGTGCTATGAAGACCTCATGTGGCAACAGTTGGTGCTGGCTGGTATAAAGCAGACCCCAGTTTCCACACTGGCCATCACTTGGCTGCCACCCGAGAGGCTGACATAGACTCCCTCTGTGGGGTCGGTCGAGACCGTCCCTCTCTCTGCTAAGCCAGTCAAGACTGTCTTGGTTCGAGCGAAGCCAGCCTCTCCCCCAGTTGTGGTGGAGCTGCCGCCCATGCGGCCGTCCGGTGCTCCAACTAAGGAGTCTCAGCCGGCCAAGGGGCTTCCCCACCGGCTATCCATCTCCATCATGCCCAACTGCCCACGGAGGGTTGAAGGTTACTTGGGCAGTTGGCCGCTTTATGCGGACTCAGAGTCTGAGGATTCCTCACTGCACTCCTGTCCGGTCAACGACGAGTCCGTGGGGATCTCCTGACGGAGGAAGGTTCCACTTCCTTCCTTCCTTCCTTGGCATCCTCTGCTTCATCTCCAAGTCCACGGGGATGAAAATAGAGCTCGTCCAGAAGTGGGCTCGCTATCCCCTTTCAGAGATTCTGGACAAAGGGGACTCTTCGGAGGCTTTCCCAGTGGCCGAGGCCACTGTCGGCCCAGCTCTCGAGCTTTGGTAGCACCCCGTGTCTTGCCCTGCGCCCTCTGCTGAGATGGCCTGCAAGTATGTGGTGCCGGCTATGTGGTGCCCATCGGTACCCTCTCAGATATTACAGAGCACACCTCGGCTGAGGGACTGGTGCCCAACTCTGTGTTTCAGTGCTTGGGTGATATCTGGGGACGTCGACAAGTTACCGGACAAGGAGTCTTAAGAAATTGGACCATGTGGCTAAAAAATGCTGCCTCCCTCAGGCGAGCTCGGCCGTCTTAATGGCACACTTCTCCCACGCCGTCTTGGACACTTTGGATGAGGTGATTCCTCACCAGCCTGCAGACCTCCAGACCACGGTCAAGCAGGTCCAAGATCAGGGCCGGGCTGTGGCCAAGCAGCAACTGCAAACAGCTCTGATTCTGGGGGATTCCTGTGCCCGCTCAGTGGCAACCACAGTAGCCATGCACTGTAGGGCTTGGCTGCAGATCTCTGCCTTCACTGCAGACACTCAGCATAAGCTGACAGTTGTTCCTTTTTTGGGCACCGACCTGTTTGGGCCTGCTGTGGAGGGTTATCTCCAGTGCATTGAGGAGTTCAGTGCCACCTTGGAATCTGTAACATCAACACACAAGGATCCCAATGGCTCCAGGCAGCAGAAGCGAAGAAGGCCCTTTCAGTCCTCCACTCCTGTAGCAAAACCAGCCCAGCATCAGGCTAGCCAGCAGGCTCAATCCTGGTGACCCAGGCCCAAGTCAGTGGCCTTGAAAGTCCGTAAGCCTGGATGGAAGGGACCCGGTGGCTCCTCAGCTGGGTCCTCCTCCAAGCCTGCTCAGTGATGGGATGGTGGGGTGCCACCCTCACACCCGTCACGCCTCTCCTAGGTCCTCCTGTGGGGGTTCGGCTCCTCCACTTCTTTCTGCATGGTCCGCTGTCACCACAAACAGGTGGGTTCTAGAGTGGGCGGTCAGAGTCTGCCTCTGGGTGAACAGTTCCTCCCAGCGGGCCACGCCTCCTGCGGAGGACTTGGTATCCACAGACACTCTGTCGACTCTTTGAGACGACATAGCCCAGCCCCTCCACAAGGAGGTTGTGGTCAGAGTAGCATATCCTCTGGAACACCCAGGGTTTGTCTCCAGGTACTTCCTGGTGCCAAAGCGCACTGGGATCTGGTGCCCCATTCTAGATCTGCACGACCTGAACAAGTCCCACAGGTCACGCACCTTCAGAATGGTAACTCTGTATCAGATCATTCCATCTCTAGAGCAGTACATGTGGTTTTGCTCCCTGGATCTTCAGGACGCGTTCTTTCATGTCTTGATCCATCCGTCCCACCAAAGGTACCTCCGCTTTTGAGCCAAAAGAACTCTCTACGAGTTCCAGGCCATGCAATTCGGCCTCTCCTCGGCGCCCAGGGTCTTCACCAAATGTGGCAGTGGTGTCAGCTTACCTGAGGTGCAGAGAGGTCCAGGTGTTCCCCTACCTAAACAACTGGGTGATTGCAGGTCCCTCCAGGCAGGAGGTGGAGCGGTCCGGGACCTGGCTCTCCAGACCTCCACTTCCCTTGGCATCTTGGTCAGCGAGGCCAAATCAGAACTCAAGCCCTTGCAGGTGATCAGCTTTATCAGGGCAGAGCTCGACTCTTGCCGAGCCAGAGCCTAGCTCCTGGCAGACAGGGCAGAGGTTCTCTCATTTTTTTGCCCAGTCATTTTGAGTTGGGCAGTTGCGCCCTGCTTGGGACTTCCTGCACCTTCTGGGTTACATGGCAGCCTTCACCAGCATGGTCTGATGGGCCTGTTGGAATATGCGCTACCTGCAGTGGGAGCTGGCCAGCCAGCCAGTGGTCTCAGCGCAAGGGTCAGTTCGACTAGCTGGTCACCGTGACCCAGAAGATGTCGGACGCCCTCCAGTGGTGACTAGTCCCAGAGCATCTGTAGGAAAGGATCACATTTGTCTGCCTTGAGCCGACAGTCATCCTGATAATCAACACCTCTCTCCTGGGCTGAGGTGCCCATCTGGGGAACACAGAGTCCATGGGCTCTAGACCCCTGAGGAGTCCCGATGGCACATCAACCTGCTGGAGCTTTGGGCAGTTTGGCTGGCGCTGACTACGTTCGCTCCGTATATTCAGCGTCAAGTGGTCCAAGTCCAGATGGACATCACCACAACGATGTACTACCTCAACGAGCATGGCGGGACGCACTTTCTGAGTCTGTGCAAGAGCCTCGATATTTGGACCCTCTTGCGCAGCCTGGAGGTGGATCTCCTAGCCATCCATGTGGCAGGAGCCTCCAGTCAGCTGGCAGACACCCTCAGCTGGATAGGTGAGGTGTCTCATGAGTGGTCTCTCCATCCGGAGGTAGTTCACAGCCTGTTCTCCCAGTGGGGCACCCCTCTGGTGTCCGGGCAAGGGGTTGGACCCTCTGACCTGTCCTGTGGCCAGCATTTTGGACTACCTGTGGTCCCTCTCCAAAGGGGGACTTCGGTGAATGACCCTTAAGGTGCACCTGGCCGCCATCTCTGCTTACCGGGCGCAGACTGGTCAGCAGTTAGCACAGGAGAAGGTGGTCTGGCACTTTTTCAGAGGCTTAGATCACATTTCCCCCCGGTGCGTGAGCCACCACCACCACCATGGGATTTGTTTCTGGTCTTGGCAAAGCTCATGGGCAAGCTGTTCGAACCAAAGCACAGGTGTGACATGTCTCACCTGTCATGGAAGACCGTCTTCTTGGTGGCTGTCACGTCAGCCAGAAGGATCAGTGAGCTCCAGGCATTTTCGGTGGAGTCGCCTTACCTGGTCTTCCACAAGGACAAGGTTGTCCTGCGGTCCAACCTGAAGTTCCGTCCGAAGGTTGTGTCGGAGTTTCACCTTAATCAGGTGATACACTTCTGGTATTCCTCCCGAATCACATCTTGGATGCCGAACACAGGCTCCATACTTTGGATCTGAGGCGAGCGCTCACTTATTACAAAGAGTGTATACCTGGAGTTCAGGGAGAGGTTATCCAGCTGTTTGTCACCTACGCTGAAGCCACAGCTTGTAGACCTGCAGCCAAGCGGACGATTGGCAGGTGGATCTCTTCCTGCATTGATCTCTGCTATAGGTTGGTGGGTAGGGAGCCTCCCGGAGGGCTAAGGGCTCATTCCACCCGTCATACCACTGCGCCAGTGGCTGCGTCTAGGGACGTCCCTGTCCAGGAAATCTGCAGGGCTGCTGCTTGGAAGTCAGCACACACCTTCATTTCCCATTACCACACTGACCTCCAGTCATGCCAGGATGCTGGTTTTGAGGCCTCACTTCTCCAATCTTTATTCCCTAAATAGGGGGTGTGCACCTTGCCTCCCTTCTCCCGGAGAGCTGCTTAGGATTCTGCCAGATAGTGTGGATAGAACAACAGATCCACGTCCCTAGAAACACAGGTTACTCTTCTGTTACAGTAGATCTTCCACAGAGTGGTCTCTTGCAGCAGGTAATACACTTGGGTCGTCACCAGAGGTCGCTGTGGCGCACGGCAGCCTTTCTTGCAGTCTTTTCCAGGGGCCACCTACACATGACATCACCTTCCTGTTTCTTATACACGTGTGGGTAGTACCCGGTATCCTTAGTTCATTTTCCCGCCATCTTCAGCTCGCACGCAGTAGCTAGTGCAACTTCAGCAGCAGTCATCGACAAGAATTTGAGCAAAACAACATCAAAAAATGAATGTCCAAAGAATCTAAACCCAACCTGAGGGCACTACTCCTTCCCGCCTGGCTCCTGAGGACACTTTCATAGCATGTCTACAAGTGTCCTCCCCTGTTGCTATTATTTTACTGGCTTCATGTAAACCAGCGACCAGGGAACCTTATGATGCCAAATGGAAGCGTTTTTCCATTTGTTCTGTCTCCTGGTCATTGGATCCTTATTCCTGTCCACTGACGAAAGTATTGGATTACCTGGCTTCAATTGCCAAGACAGGATTAAGCTACTCCTCTATCAAAGTCCATTTGGCCTACATTTCATCCTTCAGTGAACCTCTTGATGGCAGATTACTGTATCAACATCATCTAGCCAAAATGTTTCTAAGAGGAATGTTACATATTAAGCCACCTATCAGAAGACCCACTCCTCCATGGGATCTCAGTTTTCTAATAGAGAAATTAACTCTTGAGCCTTTTGAACCAGTGGCCACTTGTGACCTCCTTTTTCTTTCTTGGAAAGCACTATTCTTAGTGGCTGTCACTTCGGCTCGGCGAATCTCCAAGCTTCATGCCCTCATGTGTAGAGAACCTTACTTGATTTTTCACAAAAATAGAGTGGCACTTCGTACCCAACCTTCCTTCCTACCTAAGGTAGTGTCTGAACACACCTTAAATCAATCCTTGGAGTTACTAGTATATTCTCCTGAACACTCCAGTCGGGGTGAATACTTCCTACATACTCTAGATGTCCATCGTATATTACAATACTATACTAATTGAACCAAATCGATTAGGAAGATCTCTCTCAATTTTTTGTTACCTTCGCCTCAAGCAGGGAAAGTCTCCTGGTCGCTAAACGGACCCTTTCCAACTGTCTAGCACACTGTATAACATTTTGTTACACAAAATACAACAAGCCATTACCAGGACCTGTCAAAGCCCATTCTACCAGAGCTATGGCCACCACAGCAGCCTGCTTTAAAGGGGCCTCTTTCACAGATATCTGCAATGCAGCTACCTGGTCCACAGTTCATACTGTTATGAAGCAGTACAACTTAAATGTTGCTTCACGCCATAGGACGGGCTTTGGCCGAGCTGTCCTACAAAGCCTCCAGTCATAATGACCATCCTTTTTGGGTTTACTGTGTATTACCTACTGCAAGAAACTACTCTGTGGAAGATAGTACAGTTACGTAAGACCTTAACATAACAGTAGATCTTTGAGGAGTGTCTCTTGCTGCAGGTGCTATCCCACCCTCTGTCCCCCTGCTTCTGTAGGAGAACAAATTCTGGTCCATTGACTTATGGGTTGGGATACCTATGGTACCTCTGCTTACCCTCGGTCCTCGTTTAGCGAGCTGAATCCAGTGGGGGAAACTGAGGATACCAGGAACCGCCCACACTTTATATATGAAACAGGAAGGTGACGTCATGTGTGGGTGGCCCCTAGAAAAGACTGCTAGAAGAGCTGCTGTGCTTCACAGTGACCTCTGGCGACTACTCAAGTGTATTACCTGCTGCAAGAGACACTCCTCAAAGATCTACTGTTACGGTAAGGTCTCACATAACTGTACTTTCTAGGAGTGGTATATGTTGTTCATCCACACGGACCCACCCAACCTCCCCTGGCTTAGGCACACAACCTATGCTTCCAGCGGGCAAGATCTGCATCATGGGGCGGAGCCGAGGGACTTACCACCCGGGTGGGAGGGGCCAGCTTGAAGACTTTCTGGCACTGTTTAAAGGGGAAAGGACACTGCCAGATAGTGTGGATGAACAACATATACCACTCCTAGAATTACTGTTACAGGTGAGTAACCTGTTTTTTTGATGGTCCTTGTTTTTACTTGGCTGTTTTCATATGGTAGCAGAGTTTGCTCTGTGATGTTTGGCTGCTGTCCCCTCTAGAACATCAGGGACAGACAAAGGGTGGTAGATATCGCAAATCCTCCCTAGAGGCATTGCACATTGCTTGGGGGGCAGTGTCCAGTCTCTTGCTGTCTCTAATTGGGATCCCAAGTTTGGAAATATCATTGTGTTTTGACTACATTCTAACTAAAGGTCTTGTTCCACTGAATATGTATCCTGTTTCTGTGTCTTTCTGTTTGCCTTTTGTTTAGGAGTGGGTGGGAGAGCGGTGCCTGAAGTCCCTCTGTGAGGACAGCAGCGCTTTACAAGATCCAGTTCTCACACATACCCAGGCCCAGCGGCTTCTGCAGCTCATCTGTTACCCTCACCGTCAGCTCGACAGTGAGGAGGGCGAAAACCCCCAGCGTCAGAGGATCAACCGCATCCTACAGGTGAGTGACATTTCGAACAGCTGCTGCTTTGATGTAGTTCCCAAGGATATGCATTCATGGATCTGGCCCCTTTTACAGATATGTGACACTAATTCTGACTTTAAGGTACAGGTAACATAATTATTAAAAACGTGACTTGTGTATGCCCAGGGTTTTGAAATCTCAGCTGCCCTTTAAGGCAAAAGCCAGTTTGGAGCACGTGATCTGCTCGCTGGAAAAATTCCTGGTGGTCCTTCCTCTTTTCACCTCAGAGAGGAAGAATTTACATCTGACATAAACCACAGAACCATGTGTATGGACTGAAGAAGCTGCACTACTAGTTCAGTTCTAGATTAGGCTCAACTGCAGTTCTTGGTTTACAAATATGGTGGCCCAGTGTTGTTGTATATGGTCATTGAGGGTGCAGGGGGCAGAGCCCCCCGCTAAACCCTGTGGAAGAAATGTGCCCGCCATATTGTCTGACCCAAGAACCTGCAGTCCTTCCCTAGATTGCTCAGATTAGCCTCAGGCTATTTTCGTTGAACTAGTCTTTGCACTTCAACGACTATCAGTTGGTTGATGGGGTTGGTTCCTATGACCCTGAGCTTTTAGTATGGCCACTAGAGTTTTTGTAACGAAAGCGTCTCAAGCAGTTTCACCAAGACTGCCAAAGAGAGAGGTCATTGGGACATTAGCATAAAGATAAGAATAGATCAGATTCCCTGGTGAGATCCAAGTCATCACTGCAGCCTGTACCCACTTAACTTTCTTGTCCACTCAACCACTTAATCGTCCGCTCCAGTGGCGGTGATGACCGCCCCAACTGTTGACACAACATCTAGATCGGTGCTTGGCTGGGGCACTGTTGTACCTACTACAGATGGTTCGTCACCATCATTGATGGGAGCAGGCCTGTTAACTCCAGCAGTCACGGCCCCTGGTCAGAGCATCGTCTGTGCAGGCAGTGCTGATGTTGTTTTCAGATATGATATGGCGCATATTGCCAGGTTTGCCTTTGCAGCCTGCACTGCTGTCAATCGGGTTACTGCATCACAGACCCCCATCATCTCCTTCGACTGATACACAGCAGGTGCCTACTGAGTGAAGACCTGTGGTGTCACCAGTGAGGTCCTCCATTCCCGTCACCCATCGGACGTTGATGAGGAGGAATATAATCCTGACCTTATAATGGGGGAGGACTGTGAAAAGGAGGAAGGATATGAAGAGGAAGGTTATGCTTCATATTCCAGCTCCACTGCATCTTTTTGCAGTGAGGATTCTGTGGTATACGCACCCAGATCTCCTCCTAAAGACTGTACTTTTCAGACAGTGATGCAGCAAATGTAAACTGCTATGGGGTTTGCTGTAGAAGAGGATTCTTCTAGAAGGAATTTGATGGAGTTTTTGGAGGTGCCCTTCATTCCCTCCATCATTGTACCTCTGATTTATCCTGCCTCATAGGATACCACTTTTGGTATAAGCCAGATTCCATACCAGCTATCCCTGGAAAGGCTGACAAGCACTACCCTTCCCCTGCTGACAAGCTTTATGTCAGCCAGCCAGGAACAGATCTTCCTGGACATAGTCTCCACCACTCATTCACACTAATGGCACTATGCTAGAGGCGCTAGGACCGTGCGGGAGCCAAAAACCTTAGGAGGGTCAACGCCGGGGTAGGATCATGCATGAGCGGTGCCGCAAGCCCGGCTCACACCATATAGGCTACTTCAGTGCCGACCCTCCCACCGCATCGGTTCCTTTTTTTCCTGCCATCGAGTACATTTCAGTGACAACAGTGCTAGCCCACCAGGAGTCAAATCTTCGTCTATACGACAGCAGCTTAGTTGTTCAGTATTTGATTAAGTTTTAGTATTACTTATTTATTTTAAAAAAAAGTTTCCTTCAATGAAAGAACAGAGACATCCTCTTCAGCCTGCCTTCAACGGAGTCGACCGTGAATGGGGCCGGTGAGGGTAGGGAGACTTTGCATGAAAGCTGCTTTAGCAGCAGTGCTGGTTCTGGTCCACCGCCCTCTGTGAAGGGGGCAGGGTCTGACTACTGGCAGTCTAGTGCTTGGGAGGAAGGGCGGTCCTTCCGAAAGCACAAAAAGAAGCGGGCCCATTCCCGATCTTCATTGGGAACCTGGCACTGCTTAGCCTTGAGTTCTTCTTTGTCCCACAGGTTGAAGAAGTGGTGATACTGCTCAAGGTCACCCTCTGGTATGTCTGCATGATGATCGTCAGCAGGGGACAGGAGACCAACTCTGCCTCCATCGGGGGTCGCCTTTGGTCTCTGTTCCCAGTGGCTGACATCCTCGACACTGTAGTCCTTCCCCGCCCCCTGGAGGGCCCTCCGGTGAGCAGTTTCATCATTGGGCCGCTCTTATGGAGCAGTGGGTTCGGCAGTTGTCCTGATTTCCCGAGCCTGCGGTGTCGACCCCAGAGCCTTCGGGCCTAGGGGCTTCAAACCTGGGGCAGTTGGGTCAGCCTAGTCGCGTGGCACCTTCTTCGGTGCCATTGACGCTGCACTCTTGTGCTTTTCCCCATCACATGACTGTGGCACAGGGGGGCCAGCACAGGTACTACCTTCTCCTACTCATGTTTTCAGACTTTCATCCTTGCGTGCCCAGGGTTTTGGTTCGGGGTCTCCAGGCGCTCATACGGCGCTGCCTTTGACTCTGGTCTTGGCACCACCATGGGTGCTGGGATTCTCGACTCCAATTTGGGTAGTACCTCTGCCTGCTCTTTTTCCTCCCTTTCCTTTATATACTATCCCTCCTGGGATAGTAGGAGATGATCTTACTTCGAGAAACAGCTCTTGTAGCAGGTTACACCATTAGGACTGAAGCCGGCAGGTGCCAGGACCCCACGGAAATTTTCTAGCTAGCAGTATTCAGCAGGGACCACCCCCGATGTCGGTCCCGCCTCGACGACAGGCATACTACAAAAGGGGGCATCCCCCCAGAATCCCCAGTTCTTTTCATGCCGTTGACTCGCCAGCATCGGCCTCACGGTCCCACTCTTGCGCACGATAACTAAGAACTTTACAGATCTTTACAGATGAGAAAGAATTTCTTCACAGAACGGGTGGTGGACAAGTGGAACACCCTGCCAGAGGAAGTGGTGGGGGCTGAAACAATCACGGGATTTAAGAATGCATGGGATAGACATAAAGGAATTCTAGAGGTCAGGGGTAAGGGGAAATAGACTTCTAGGAAAACAAACTGAACTTACAAGCTCAAATGGGCAGACTAGGTGGGCCATAGGCCCTTATCTGCCGACACTGTCTATGTATCTATGTATCTATGTATCTTACTTCAAAAGGGCTCTTGCAGTAGGTAATTACATATAGGACTGACGCCGGCTGGCGGCAGGACCCCACGGAAAAATTTCAGCTAGCAGTCCCTGGCGAGGGACCACCCCCACATCAGGTGACTGGCGTCAGGCGACGTCGGTATAAAGGCGGTCCTGGGCGCCCGCCTTCCAATTCTTTCCGCCCGTTAGCTGCGTGCAGCTCACGATAAAGTTTAAGTCTTGCGAAGCCTGTTCTTCTTCGGTTTTCAAGTTTTGAGTATTTTTTGTTCTCATCGTCTGGTCAGCGTCGGTGTATGTCATCCCCTACACCTTCCAAAAACCAGTGCGACTGGTGCGGCTCCCAGCTGCCACACAAGGACGGCCATTCTCTCTGCCTTTTTTGCCTAGGCCCCGACCACCCGGTCGACAAGTGCCTGCATTGCCTGCACTTCTTCTACCCGCAGACAACGCCAACAGTCCCTGGAAGCCCATCTGCTAAAGAAGAAGATGTCTTCAATGGAAAAAGAATTGAAGAAGCTCAGGCAGGCGTCGACTTCTCATGAAGGACACCGTAAAAAGCGGGACAAAGAAAGGCACCGGGAGAAGGCCTCCTCACCCGCAGCTCCGGCCGGAGTCACAGCACAGGTAACATCCCCTCTGGGGGACCGTCCGACGGCAGCCTCCAAGGTTTTGGAGGAGGTATCGGCCCGCCCGTCAGGCTCGCGCTCGGGCCTTGCGGGCGCCTCCGGGCAAAAGGAGGCCTCTGCCCCCAGTACCGCCGCAGGCTTGCGGCCTACTGGCACGGGCACCTCCCATAAGCCGGACGCCGCCCTCCGATGTCCACCGGAGAAGGTTGATAAGACGCCAACCTTCGGGCGGTGACGCACTGCCCCCTCTAGGGAACCGGATCTGACACTGGCCCCTGACGCCGTTCCGCGGGGATATTCCTTCCGCCTGGCTCGACCTCTCGGCCTCTCAATGTTGACCTGCCCGCGGGCCTCTTGGGCCATCTGCTCCGCAGCTCCTCCGGCACCAGTCTACTCGCCATCCTATCCGACGCCGTCTTACGGCGGGTCTGCAGCATCCAGCGCTGCATACCGACGCCGTTCCGCCGACGCCGCAATACCCGCACCGTTTTCCCGCAGCCGGGTTTCAGATATCGCACGGATACGATCCGTGATACTTATCCTCCTCCTCCTCCTCCTCCACCTGCCCCCGGCCGGTGGATCTGCAGGAGACTTGGCTTCCTGGTGGGCTGAGGCCAAGGCTCAGCTCACCAAGGAAGTAGAGAGCCACCACTGGGCGACGATGCCACCGCCCCCGTGCGCCCGAGACGGCACACTCCTCACCGGCTCAGATCCCAGAGCCCTTCCTCTGATCCCGAGTGGGGCAGGACACACTCAGGGATCCCTCCTAAGGAACCCGTTCCTCCCCTAGATGTGCCAGGGAGTCTTATTCTGCTTCTGATTCTTCTTCTTCTTTGCTCTCGGATTCCTCCGATGGATGCTCTGAGAGAGACGACGAGCCTCGCTCTCCATCCAAGCCCCAGCCGAGGACTCCTCCGAAGTCTCCTGCCTGGCTCCGTGTGTCAGGTTTGGTCCTGGAGGTGCAGTCAGCAATCCAGGAAGCACCTTTCAGGGTTCAGTGCTTTTCGGTGGTGATGTCAAGGACATCATCACCGACTTGCAGGAGAAGGGGATGCCTCTGAAATCCGTGGATTCCATGTACCGACCCCATCCCCCACAGCGCCGTCCTTTTCGCAGATGCAGTTGGCCACAAGTGAAACCCCAAGGAAGGCGGGCCACTAAACGCCGGGCCCTTGGAGCTGCCAGGCCCCCACCACCCACAAAAGCAGCAGGTGCCCCAGCTGCGGCGCTGCCCCACACCACCTGACTCCTCCCCTTCCCACCGCCTCCGGACACACCGGAGGAACCGGTAGGAGGGAGGTTCTCCCTCCACCTTCCGGGTTGGGAGAGGATAACAACGGATTCATGGGTGCTTCAGATTATTGCGGAGGGGCACTCCATAGAGTTTCTACAGAAACCACCCCGCTACACCCCTCTGAAGTCGTCCTATGCAAGGGACCATCTTCCTTTGGTCAGGGAAGAAATATCTGCCCTTCTCGCGAAGCAGGCCATAGAACCCGTTCCTCCTCACCTCCAAGGGACGGGTTACTATTCTCATTTCTTCCTGGTCCCAAAGAAGACTGGAGATCTCAGACCCATTCTTGATCTCAGCTCCTTGAACTTTTACGTGGAATACAAAAAGTTCAGGATGCTCTCCCTACAAACCCTTCTGCCCGGTCAAAGGCTTTGTGCGCTGGATATGCAGGACGCAAATCTGCACATCCCCATTCGTCCCTCGCATCGCAAGTACCTCCAGTTTGCTTTCCAGGGGGACCATTATCAATTCCGGGCACTACCGTTTGGTCTTTCCTCGGCTCCCCGAGTTTTTACCAAATGCCCGGCAGTGGTAGCGGCCCATCTGCGTACTATGGGAGTTCAGGTGTTCCCCTACCTGGATGATTTGGCTCCTGGCGGCCTCGTCCAGGGAGGAGCTCCTGCATTTTCTCTCCCTCACCCAGCAGGTTTTCACTTGCCTGGGTATTACCATCAACCATTCCAAGTCTCATCTGGATCCCTCCCAGAGACTTCAGTTTATTGGGGCTATCCTTGATAAGACGGTGAGCAAGGCCTTCCTTCCTCCGGACAGGGCGGCCTCTCTTCAGTCACAGATTTCCCTGCTATCAGAACGCAGGAAGGTTCCGGCGAGGTCAGTTCTCCATCTCTTGGGGCTCATGGCGGCCGCCATCCCGACAGTTCCCCGCGCACGGCTCCACATGAGGATATCTCAGTGGACTCTCCGCTCCCAGTGGGATCAACTCAGAGACCCAGATCATCTGGTTCTGATCTCCTCGCTGATGACAAGAGACTTGCAATGGTGGATGGTTCGAGAGAACCTGTTTCCTGGGAGTCCTCTGTCATCCTCCCCTCCCAGACTCTGACCACGGACGATCAGGCTAAGGTTGGGGAGCCCATCTGGGTCCTCACCGAACCTAGGGTTTATGGTCCAGATTGGAGCTAGCTCTCTACATCAATGTGCTCGAGCTACGAGCAGTACTATATGCTCTCCAAGCCCTTCACCAATACATCCTTCCCGGTCACCTAGCTGTCATGACGGACAACATGTGCGTGGTGTGGTACATCAGCAAGCAGGGAGGGACTCGATCCTACCCTCTATGCAGGGAAGCAGTGAGGGTTTGGGACTGGGCAACGCTTCACAACCTTCACCTCACGGCGATCCATGTTCCAGGAGTTGACAATACCCTAGCAGACAAGCTCAGCCTCCTCTGCTCTGCCACACGCGAGTGGAATTGGACCCAAAGGTTCTAGACGACATCTTCCAGCTTTGGGGACTCCACAGATAGACCTGTTCGCCTTCCCAAAAACGCAAAATCTTCCCACCTTTTGCTCGCCGCCCAGAGCGAGGGCTTCTGGAGCGACGCTCTGTCTCTAAACTGGAAGGGCAGATTTGTCTATGCTTTTCCCCCAATTCCTCTGGTCCCTCGTGTACTGCAGAAACCAACAACGGAAGGAGTGAGAATGATTCTGATCGCTCCTTTCTGGCCCAGGCAAATCTGGTTCTCTCTTCTACAACAATACTCAGAGGTTCCTCCTCTTCCTCTTTCTTTATCTCGAGGATTGCTGACCCAGGATCAGGGGACCCTGGTCCATCCAGGCCTCAAGTTCCTACAACTTCATGCATGGCTCCTGCAGACCTAGCCCAATTTCGCTTTGGTGTCTCTCCAAAGGTGGCCGAGATTCTGGTGGAGGCTAGAAAACCCTCCACTAGGTCCACTTATGCCATGAAATGGAAGAGATTTTCTATTTGGGCCGCCTCTAGGAATGTGGAGCCTTTCTCCTGTCCTGTGGCCGTTCTGCTTGAATAGTTACGTCATCTCTTCGACCTGGGTCTCAGTCATTCCTCCTTGAAAGTGCACATGGCTGCTATTTCAGCTTACCATGTTCCTTTCGCTGATAAAGCCTTTGCCCAATTAGAGGTGTCTAAGACTTTTCTTAGAGGGGTCCTTCATCTGAGGCCCCCTGTCTGGACTCCTGCTCCCCTTGGGACTTGAACTTTGTTCTCGAAACTTATCCTTCCTCCTTGAACCTCATGCATCTGCAGATCTGAAGTTTCTGTCGTGGAAGACGCTCTTCTTGGTGGCCATTACTTCCGCTCGAAGAATTTCTGAGCTCCAGGCCCTTATGTGTAAAATCCCCTATTTGATTTTTCACAAAGAACAAGTAGCTCTTCGCACGAACCCCAAGTTTCTGCCTAAAGTGGTAGCGGAGTCCACCTTAAATCAGTCTATAGAGTTACCTGCCTTTTTCACGCAGTACTCCAGCCAAGGAGAATATTTACTCCATACCATGGATGTTCACCGGATTCTGAGATACTACACCGATAGGACAAAGGATCTCAGAAAAACTTACCAGCTGTTCGTCTCTTTTGCTCACAAAAGGGAAGGCAATGCTGTTTCCAAGCAATGCCTGTCGAGTGGTTGGCTCATTGCATCACTTTCTGTTAAGACAAGTACAACAAGACCCTTCGGGTCAAGTCAGAGTCACTCCACTGGTGGAGTAGCAGCCTCTACGACTTGTTTCAAGAATGTGTCTGCGGCAGACATCTTTGCTGCCGCCACCTGGACTTCCGTCCCATATCTTTATGAAACATTACAGTTTGGACATTGCCTCTCATAGAGCAGGCTTTGGGTTAGCTGTTTTGCAGGGCCTGCCGCCTTGAGGCCTGCAAGGCTATCGCTACTTTCAGGAGTAGTTTCTCCTCCCGTGCCTTTTATTTGGTCCAGACTGCTTGAGATTCAGTCCTATATGTAATTACCTACTGCAAGAGCCCTCTTGAAGTAAGATAGTACAGTTACGTAAGAACTTACCGTAACAGTAGAGCTTCGAGAGAGGCTCTTGCAGTAGGTAATACCTTCCCGCCCACCATCCCCCTAGGCTTCTTCAGCTCCTTTTCCATTGAGGGAAATATCTGCTTCTCTCTCATCCGGACCTGTGGCGGGAAAGAACTGGAAGGCCGGCGTCCAGGACCACCCCTTTATACCAACGTAGCCTGACGCCGGTCACCTGATCGCGAAGGTCCCGCCAGGGACTGCTAGCTAGAAATTTTTCCGTGGGGTCCTGCCACCAGCCGGCGTCAGTCCTATATGTAATTACCTACTTCAAGAGCCTCTCTCGAAGATCTACTGTTACGGTAAGTTCTTACGTAACTGTACTTTTCCAACACTAAATGTCTGCATCTCCAACTCCTTCTTCAGAAAGACATCCTTCCAAGTGTGCCTGTGGCAAGCAGATCCCTTTCAAGGATCCTCATTCATCCTGCCTGCGGTTCTTAGGCCCAGACCACGATACCTAGGCCTGCTCCTTTTGTCAGGGGTTTAATAGTCACACCAGGATCTGCTGCCAGAAGGCACTTCATGGGGTCCTCTTGGAAGAAGAACTTCATAGTATGGATGAGGAACCTTCCTGCAGAGGTGAATCTACCTTAAAGGCTCACAAACACTGGGACAAGCATCAGGAGAGGGCCAGGTCCAGATCCCCTAACCGGGCCTCGGACTCGCGCACCAGCTCAGGCTCAACACGCTCAGACCGGTGTCTCTTCAGGGCTCGCTCTCTGCCCCCTCCGGTAAAGATTAAGGTTTCAGGCAGCTGTTCGGCTTCTCTGTCCCATCAAGACTTCCAGGCCTTCGGCTTCCTCCACTCCCTCCCTTCCGGGCCTCTTCGAAGTCTTCCGACCGTCACCAGGCCAAGTCTTCTTCTTCAGACCGACGCCGGGACCCCGACTCCAGATCGGTCTCCCAGGGGTCTGGATCCCCCGCCTAGGAAGACTAAGGACTGGACGTCCCTGAAGCGGACGACTGACCCGAAGTCGGCCAAACACCCGAAGTCGGTCAGATGTTCGCCGGAGCTGAAGACATCGACCACATACCAGACGTCAGTCAGGTGTTCACCAGAACCGAAGACATCGGCCAAGCGCCCGACGTCAGTGACACGTTCGCCGGAACCGAAGACTGCCCCCCGTCACCGGTGGATACTGGTCACCAGGACTCCACAGAGGAGGACCTGACATTGCCTGAGGACCAAGCAGGCGATAATGAGGACACCGGGCTTCCACAGGAGCTGTCGCCCATCCTGGAGACGCCTTCCTTCGGGCCCAACACCGGTGACAGATCACCGGCGCCAGGTCCGTTGTCGGGTGTGAACATCCAAGAAGTCAAAGATCCCTTCACTTTCTGGTGGGACACAATAAAGAAAGATGTGATCCCAGTTAAACCTCCTTCACCTCCTACTCCCCCTCCTCCACCGCAGGGGCCAGCAGGACAACCACCGACCCCCAAGGAGCACACTCCACCTCCTAGGGGAAGATCAAAGGAACGGAGAAGGCCTCCCTCAGGGTCTTCCAGCCCTAAGCGACCCAGACATCGACAGTCCACTCCACCAGGGAAGGATTCTAGACCAGACTCTTCAGACACCTCCAGGTTTCCTTCTCCACTCAGCATCCCATCACCTGATCCACAGGACCTGCCCAGGTCTCCTCCGGATGATCCCTCCTTTTCCGAGATTATGAGGCACATCTAGGAGGACATGGGATGGGATTTGGAAGATCTCGACCCCGAGAGACAGCGCCTTGCTCGTTACCGTCGGCAGAAAGATCCTAAGCCTGTGGTAGTGCCACCCTTTGTGGACACTTTCGCGGACGTCACCAAGGCTGTGTGGAAGCGTCTGCACTCCACCCCCACTGTGCCGAAGAAAGCTGACCGCCTGTACAAGGCCCCGAAAGAAGACCAGTACTTGGTGCAACAATCTCTGGCTGACTCCCTAGTCATTGTGGCCTCTCATGACAGATCCCAATGACCACAGCATCTGAGCACACAGCCACCGGACCAGGAATCCCTGGGGAGGCCCATGTATGCCGCTGCTACATGCTCCATCAGGTCCCTGAACTATCTGTCTCATATGGTTCAGTTTCAGAATGCCCTGTGGGAACAGGGTCAGGACCTAGTTGATAAGCTACCGGATGGCGAACAGAAGGCGGAGCTCTTGAACCTCCTCCGCACAAGGTCAGATGTGGGGACCCAAGTGCTACGAGCCGGATACGAGTCTGCGGACTCGTCCGCCAGAGGTGCAGCTTCAGGCGTCTGTCTCCGGAGACACTCCTGGCTCCGTGTCTCCGGTTTTACCCTGGACGTACAGAAGAATATTCTTGACGTCCAGTACAATGGAGAAGTCCTGTTTGGTGAACACTCGGAAAAGGTTATCACCAAGCTTCAGGATGCCGGGAAGGCAGTAAGGTCTGTGCAGGCCATGTAGAGATCCAAATCTGGTTCCTTTCGTAGGAACCAGTACCATTTTTGCGGCCGGTAACAACGACAGCAGCCACGTACCAGCCAGCAACAGAGGGGCACTTTCCATTGTAAAACCTAGTTCAAATCTTCCCCAGGCAGAGGTCAGCGGTATACTAAACAGGCCCAGCCTGCGGGAACCAACGCTGCCACAGCATGACTTCTTCCTGGCCTCCGCCTCTTCTCTGGATCAACGGGAAGAAAAGGTCGGGGGTTGCATCGTTTGCCACTTTTTGGAGTGGCAGTCGATTGCCGCCAACTGGTGGGTACTTCAAATGGTCAAAAGTGGTCATTTTATCGAATTCCTCGACCACCCACCATCAAGACCTCCCCTGCTTTCCTGTTATTTGAGTCAGCACGCACTGCTCATACAGCAGGAGATGCTCGTGCTTCTGGGAAAGGAAGCTGTAGAGCATGTACCGAGGAACCAGAGAGGTGCAGGTTACTATTCCCACTTCTTTCTGGTTCCCAAAAAGACAGGGGACCTCCGTCCTATACTGGGTCTCGGCGATCTCAACGTTTCGGTCCTCTACAAATGCTTCCGCATGGTGATCCTTCCCGGTCTGATCCCCATGCTCAAGCAGGGCGCCTTCCTAGCGTCCTTGGACATGCAGGATGCTTACCTGCACGTACCCATTGCTGGAGTGCACAGGAGGTTCTTGCGCTTCCAATTTCTAGGTTGCCATTATCAGTTCCGAGCCCTCCCCTTCGGACTGTCATTGGCACCTTGGGTGTTTACAAAGTACATGGCAGTCGTAGCGGCGGCTCTAAGGCGACAAGACCACTACGTGTTCCCCTACCTGGATGACTGGCTTCTCATGGCACCCTCTCGGGAGGCCCTGATGTCCGCCATTCACTGCACTCAGTCTTTGTTCAAGACATTGGGCATCATTATCAATCAAGAGAAGTCACGCCTGGTTCCGTCACAGAATCTGCAGTTCATAGGCATAGTTCTGGACACTGTCCAAGGGAAAGCTTTTCTGCCTCAGGACCGAGCGGAACACATCAGATCCCTCATCAGGGACATCTTGGCAGAGAAGACCGTCCCAGCCAGACTGGTCCTTTGCCTGCTCGGACATATGGCTGTGGCCATTGCAACAGTCCCACTAGCCATCCCGCTAGCCCGTCTCCACATTCGAGTGACCAAGTGGATGCTACGGGTTCAGTGGGATCAGAAGCAAGACCATTTGCAGCTCCCAATTCGGATCACAAATGCCATAATCCAGGATTGGCAATGGTGCTAGATTCAAGGAACCTATTAGCGGGGGGTTCCCTTCATTGAACCGTCTCTGATTGTGATGCTCTCCACGGACGCCTCAGGGTTTGGTTGGGGAGCACATCTCAATGGGGGTCAGGTCTCAGGACTCATGGACACCCCAGGAAGCTCATCTCCACATAAATATCTTGGAAATGAGAGCAGTTCTTTACGCCCTACAGGCTTTCCAGTCGGAGATCTCACCAGGTACTCTTCTGTTACAAACAGACAATACCACAGTGATGTATTACCTCAACAGACAAGGAGGCACCCATTCCTACCCGCTTTGCAGGGAGGCCATGAGGGTGTGGGATTGGGTACTACAGCACGGCGCAAACCTCATTGCTGTAAATGTCCAGGGAGTAGACAACATCATCGCAGACAGCCTGAGCCGCTCTCAGGCCAGAGTCCACAAGTGGGAGCTACTCCAGGAGGTAGTAGAGGATCTTTTTCACAGATGGGCACACCAGAGTTAGACCTTTTCGCATTCCCATGCAATGCAAAACTGCCTAATTTCTGCTCTCTAGATCCAGGGCCTGGTGTTTCCTGGTGAGACACGTTGCCCCTCTCCTGGACGGGCAGATTCCGCTACGCTTTTCCTCCCTTCCCATTGATCCAGAGGGTACTTCTGAAACTCCGCAGAGAGCAAGCGACGCTGATATTTATCACGCCGTTTTGGCCCAGACAGGTTTGGTTCCCTCTGCTACACCAGCTGTCCCGGGAACCTCCGGTGCCTCTGCCAATCAGCTCCCACTTATTGTCTCGGGCCACCCGGACCTTCGCTCTCTGAACCTGCACGCCTGGCTCCTAGAGACAGCCATCGTGCGGTACGGGGTCTTGCAAGAGGTAGCAGATATTCTAGTAGCTGCTAGAAAACCAGCCACTCACACTACATACACCATGAAATGGCGCAGACTTTGCCTCTGGGCTCAGGCACGGGGATTTTCCCCCATGGATTGTCCGGAAAGGTCAGTCCTGGACTACCTCCTGTCTCTCTTTCAGCCAGGCTTGGCCTACTCCTCTAATAAAGTACACCTTTGTGCCGTCTCAGCCTATCACACACCTATAGGCCAACATCCCATAACTCAGTTGGACACAGCACAAGCCTTCCTGAGAGGTGTTCTCCACCTTAGACTTCCAATTAAGGATCCTATTCCTCCATGGGATTTACCCTTTGTCCTGGAGCAACTTACGCTGACCCCTTTTGAACCAGCCGCAGATTGCGAGCTACGTCTCCTTACATGGAATACGTTATTTTTGGTTGCCGTTACTTCAGCCAGAAGAATTTCTGAGCTTCATGCACTGATGTGCAAAAAACCTTATTTGATTTTTCACCAGGACAGGGTGTCCCTACAGACAAATCCGAAGTTTCTACCTAAGGTGGTCTCTGCTCTCACCCTTAATCAGGACATAGACTTACCAGTGTACTTTCCTAAATACTCTAATAGAGGAGAGGCCCTGTTGCACACTTTAGATCAGCATTGGTGTCTTAGATACTACCTGACCAGAACCAGACACCACCGAAAATCTGACCAGCTTTTCGTCTCCTTCACCCACAGGATGATGGGAGCTCCCTTTTCTAAACATTCGATGTCCAGGTGGCTCATTCATTGTATTATGTTCTATTACCAGAAGCATAACAAACCCTTACTGGACTCTGTTAAGGGTTATTCCACAAGGGGAGTGGCTACCTCCTTTGCGGCCATGAAGAACGTCTCCACTTCAGCCATCTGTGCAGCAGCTACTTGGAACACTGTGCGCACCTTTATCCGGCATTATAGCCTGGACATTGCATCGAGATGAAGAGCTGGTTTTGGTCTAGCAGTCCTTCAGGGACTTCTATCCTAGGCTTCTTTCCAACTCGCGATCTATACCTTGCCTCCTCCCACCTGCGAGGGATTTTCAGTATTGCTTGGGAATCAGTCCTAACGGTGTAACCTGCTGCAAGAGCCGTTTCCCGAAGTAAGATAGTACAGTTACTTAAGAACGTACCGTAACAATAGATCTTCAAGAACAGCTCTTGCAGCAGGTACTTTCCCTCCCACCATCCCCTCTGGAGGTAGAGTTGTTCCGATATCCTTCTCCTAGGATTAGGTGTTTCTAACACCGCTCTGATTATCTTTTGATGGCAGATCCTCAGTCTCCACTTCTGATGTCATATAGGGGCCGGGAGTCTCTGGTGGGAGAACTGGGGATTCTGGGGGACCACCCCCTTTTGTAGGATGCTGATGTCGGGGGCGGGACTGACGTCAGGGACGGTCCCTGCTGAATACTGCTAGCTAGAAAATTTCTATGGGGTCCTGGCACCTGCTGGCTTCAGTCCTAATGGTGTAACCTGCTGCAAGAGCTGTTCTTGAAGATCTACTGTTATGGTAAGTTCTTGCGTAACTGTTCTATACTGAGCCTGATCCTGATCTGCGATTAGGAGACGACTTTGATGAAGATTCATTCTTCAGAGTGGAAAGTAAGCCCTCTACTTCAGCAGAGCCTTTGATTGAGGACCTGTCCTTTAAATCTCTACTGAAGAATATGAATTCCACCCTCTCTCTCTCTCTCTCTCCAGACCTTGGAGGTTGATCCAGGGAAGCTGTTGCGCCTTCAGTATCTGCATGTCCTGGAAATCCCTGTGGAATTGACACCTCCGGTACAGCCTGTCATCACGGCACAGGTCAGGAAGCATAGGAAAAACCAGGAGCAGTTGTAAAATTCGTAACGAGAGTTGTTATGAATAATAAAATAAAATTGTTCAGAATAACTATTTACAGAGGCAGAATAAACAGAGATGATCCATCTGAGTTTTCTTTCAATCTCTGTCTCTTGCAAGAAATTGTAGCTCTGTTTTTATAAGTCCTTGCAACCCCCCTTCTTAACAAGCATCCTGTTTTTTTTCTAAAATGTTCTTGTAAATGTCAGGCAGGTGCAGCTACTGTAGAACACAATGTCCCAGAACTGAGGCCCCTTTTCCACAGCTTCTGCAAAAGGCTTAAAAATTGCATTTCAGGTTAACCCCTTGAGTTCCAAATAACTTTGCAGTCATCTTAAACTATAATTATATATACATTTCAACAGTAACACTATATAATTTCTAAACAAAGGGATGCCAATATCAGTTACATTTGCATATATTTTTATACCAGCAGATATGCAAGGGAGGAAAAGACAAACAGTAAGTGAAGGTAGAGAGCTAGCGAGAGGCAACTTATTGTGAGACTGTCAGGGTGATTAAGTCCTAGGTCTCACAGGAAAATGTGGTTGTGCAACCAGACAGACAAGAGACAGGAAAGGACAGAACAGATCCCTGCATTCAAACTATACGTAACAACTGGGACAGGGTTCTATTCAGCCCTGTCACACAGCCCTCTTTTGAGACTCTCTCACAGATGGTGTGGGACAATCCAGCGTTTATTTCCTCTATAGCCAAGTTTATAGACAGGAAGTACACTTCCCCTAAGGATCGCCCAATCCTGGCCTTTCAGGCCTTTGCAGATGCCAAAGTGGTCTTGGCAGAAAACGACAAGGCCGTTCTCCCTCAGGAGTCTACGGCTCATCCAGTAAATAAAGTATCCCATAAGATTGACACATTGGGGAAGCACGTCTTCGCTACCCTAGGAATGCATATTGATAGCTACCAGGGCTGTTTCTCACAATATGAGTATACCCTCTTTCATTCAATAAAAACCTCAGTAGAAGCTCTTCCGGAGTCTTACGCTAGTTCAGAGCTTCTCCAGACTATTACTATAGGTACTGAGTCCAGTAATCAGCAACTTAAGGCTGCTGTGGACGTCTTTGACACTGCATCAGGGGCAGTGGCAGCTAGGATATGCACCCGACACCACTCATATTTACGGACTTCGGGGTTTGTAGAGGATGCCCAGCAGAGAGTTATGAATTTACCATTTGATAGAGTTTATCTGTTTGGCCCACAGGTTGAGCAGGCACTCGAGGCCACACAGAAAATCTTGGACTCCATTAAGATGGCCAGACTGGCCCCTGCTGCCCCTCAACGGGGCAGAAACCACTGGCAGTTTCATAAGTCAGTCCTTTGGTAGTAAAGACCAAGAGGGCTTCAACAAAAATCAAGCCCTCCAACCACAAAAGAAAACTCAGCAGAAGGCACAGGACCCGAAGGCACCTAGTGCCACCCTCTGAAATTCCAGCCCAGGTCCCACCTCGGCTGTCCGAGGGGGACTCCTCTTCGGCAGTAGGGGGGTGTCTGACATAGTTTCACAACCAGTGGAACTGGGAAGTCAGTCACATCAGACAAATGGGTTTTCAGAATAATTCGTGAGGGCTACACTCTGAATTTTTCAGGTACACCTCCGGATCATCAACCCAAACGACAGCCCAGACTGTCTGTCACTCACAGACCTCCTTGCTTCCAAGATTCAAGGCCTTCTGAACAACGGGGCAGTAGAAGTAGTTCCGCAGGAGCAATGGGACTCAGGATTCTACTCCCATTACTTAGTAGTTCCAAAGAAAACAGATGGTATGCGCCCTTTTCTAGACCTAAGGGAGTTAAATTCCTCTTCAAGAAGAAATTCAAGATGATATTGCTTGGTACGCTTCTATCTCTGATTCACCAAAATGATTGGCTGGCCTCTCTGGACATGCAGGATGCCCACCAGCATGTTCCCGTGCACCCAAGCCACCACAGGTATCTTTGACTTGTGTCCCTGGGTCAGCACTACTAATTCAGAGTACTGCCCTTTGGGCTGTTCTCGGCGTCACGAGTGTTTACAAAGTGCTTTGCTGTACTCGCAGCGCATCTCAGGAACTCGGAATTCAAGTGTTTCCGTATCTGGACAACGGGCTCCTAGCAAGCTCCTCCAGACAGAGGTCACAGGAAGTGGTGACCATGGCTTCCAGGTTCCTTCCATCCATGGGAGTCCTGTTGAATCTGGAAAAATCGCAGCTGTAGCCCTCCCAACAACTCCTCTTCATAGGAGCCCTCCTGGACACCTCCAGGGCAAGGGCCTTCCTTGCAGAGGACAGAAGAAATAATATTCTCCAGATGGCTTGCTTCATCAAAGAGAACAACTTGGTTCAAACTTTCTTGATGCAGTGGATGCTGGGTCTCATGGCATCATCAGTGTTTAAGGTACCTCTGGCTTGTCTTCACAAGAGAACCACTCGGTGGATGCCCAGTACTCAGTGGTCCCCGACCACACATCCACATTCCTTTCACATCAAGGTGATGAGGCGTCTAACCCAGTCACTCACCTGGTGGACTCAAGAGGACAACCTGTTTCAAGGCTTTCCCTTTGCTCCACTGGAGACACAGATCACCATCACCATGGATGCACCTCTAGTCGGCTGGAGAGCTCACTGTCAGGATCTCCACACCCAGGGTCTGTGGAATCGGGACGAGTCTCAATTCCACATAAATATTCTGGAAATGAGAACTGTCCTCTACACTATCTGAGCCCTGAAGGGCATCCTCTATCGCAAACCAATTCTCCTTCAGACAGACAACAAAGCAGTGATGTACTACATCAACAAGCAAGGTGGAGCACACTCTTACCCTCAGTGCAGGGAAGCGATGAGAGTGTGGGAATGGTGCCTGGATCATGAAGCTCTGATCCAAGCAGTCTACCTGTCTGGAGTCCAGAACGATCTAGCAGATCGTCTCAGCAGAATGGAGGCAGATCCACATGAGTGGTCTCTGGATGTAAACATCGTGCAATCGCTCTTCGAAGAGTGGGGCACACTGGACCTGGACCTTTTTTGTTTCCCCACTCAACACCAAACTGCTTCTATTCTGCTCCAGAAATTGGCATTTTCTGTCAGGATGCATTCAGACTGCAGTGGACAAGACACTTTCTGTACGCATTTCCTCCTCTTCCCTTAATTCAGAGGGTGCTGCTTAAGCTTGACGCACAGGAGGGCAGAATAATCCTCATTGCCCCATTCTTGCTTTGTCAGATTCGGTTTCCATTACTCAACAGATTATCAGAAGTTCCACCTAGACAACTACCTCTTCAAATGGACCTTCTGACCCAGGGCCCAGTGGTCCATCCCAACCTGAGGTCCCTTCATCTCCACGGCTGGCTACTGACTGAAAAGTGGGTAGATTTGATGCCTCCCGTAGAGTCTCAAACATTCTCCTAGCAGCGTGCAACCCATCCACTAGGAAAACTTTACACGGCAAAATGGAAATGATTCTCTATTTGGTGCACAAAGTCTTCCCTGGATGTCTTTTCTTGCCCACCAAACAAAGTTATAGTGTATCTGTTACATCTGTCAAACACAGGGCTACAATACAGAATGGTGAAGGTTCATCTCTGCATGAAGAGGTTCCTTAAGGGTATCCTCCACACTAGGTCACCAGTCAGGAGACCGGTAGCCGCTTGGGATATCAACCTTGTGCTAGACATGCTCACTCATAAACCTTTCGAGCCTCTAGGAACCTGTGAGTTGAAGCTCCTGACCTGGTAGGCCACCTTCCTTGTAGCCATTGCCACCACTCAGTGTCTCTGAAATACATGCCCTGGTCACAGACCCTCCTTATGCAGTATTTCACAAGTACAAGGTGGTTCTCAGAACTCACCCTAAACTTCTTCCCAAAGTAGTCTCGGAGTTCCATCTGAACCAGCCTTTGGTACTTCCAACCGACTTTGTGAACTTCTAGAATGAAGGAACGCGTACCCTACATTCTGTGGATGTTAAGAGTTTTGTGGTTCTGCATTGACAGAACTAGAGAGATCCGCAAGTCAAAGCAACTCTTTGTCTCGTTCAGCATGGCTCGGCTGGGTCAGCCTGTCGTCATCAGGTGTATTTCGACATGGCTGGTAGGATGTCTCCGCCATTGCTATTCCATGGTGCAGGTCAAGCTGGAAGGCAGGGTATATGCCCATTCTACCAGAGCAGTCGTGGCATCTCTGGGTGAAATTTGGAACGTGTTCATTGCAGACATCTGCAATGCAGCTACTTGGAGCTCTGTGCACACCTTTGTGAAGCACTACGCTTTGGATGTCCATGCCAGACAGCATCCATCCTTTGGCAGGACAATCCTTAATGGACTTCTGTCCTGAGTGAACTCCTCTTTCCTGCCGCCCTTCTCGGGGTTATTTTAGCTGGGTACTCTCCCATCAGTGTGAATGAGTGGTGGAAGCTTTATGTCCAGGAAAATATGAAAATTACATACGTACCGTAGTTCTTGATTTTCTTGGACAGTCTCCACCACTCATTCACACACCAACCCTCCATTCCCTGAGCTCACTAGTCTTGCTTTTGGTCTTCACTCCCTCGATGGCTGGGCTGTGAAGACTCTTTTGTGTTGACCCTTCTTATATGGGTCATTCGGACTATCTTATGTCCAACATAGTTTAGTTTCACTAGGTTAGTTTATGCTGCACCTCCTCTGTAAAAAAGGTACTGAGGCGGTTGGAGGGTCGACACCGAGGTAGCCTATACTGTGTGAGCTGGTCTCGCGGCGCCACTCCTGTGTGGTCCTACCCCGGCGCCAGCCCTCCTGAAGATTTTCGGCGCCTGCTTGGTCCTGTCGCCGCTGGTGTAGTCCCATTAGTTTGAATGAGTGGTGGACACTTTGTCAAAGAAGATCAAGAATTACGGTAGGAATTAATTTTCATATTTGTGCTTATAATGGCTGCCCACGACAAATCCAGGGCACCAAGGCAAAAGAGTACCCTGCCACCTGATAAGGAATCCAGGAGGCTTGATGTGATGGGCAAGCAAACAGAATCCTCTGTCTCACTAGGTCTGTGTACGGCAAACTATCAGTCTCACATAATTATCAAAATAGCCTGTGGAAGGCTGCCAATGCTGTAGCTCGGGCCCTTCCATAGGGCACAGCTAAGAATGAATTACTGAAGACTTCCAGTTGCATCCTGGCTTGAATGGCGGCTTGAATTTAGAGCGCCCACTACACCTTGCCAGAATTCCCCTTACCAGCTACAATACAGGTAAAAAGTCTACTTGAACATTACAAATTATGGGAAGAATACTTGCCAGACCCCCGAACAATATTTGGGTATCCAGAAAACAGCCTAAAAATGAAAGGACTTCCAAACCTCACAACCTGATCTTTCCGACTTGTGAGCAATCACAGGCCTTGGAAGACGATGGAGGATGTACCGACCCAACAGTAATGCCGCTCAAAAAAATTTAATTGGACACAATCTACAGGGAAATACTGTCTTTCCGATCAGAAGTCAAGCAACTATATTTGGAGCTAAGACACAACGTGGTAATTCTGAAGTAACTAGCTGATGTCTCTGAAAGACAGATCACTGCAGTGGAAAACTGCACAGACGACCTGGAAGAGACAGTAAAGGCCTTACAAAATCAGCAGGCCCGACGCCGAGAATAGGGCCAGGCACAAAAGTATGCAAGTAATAATACTCGTCAGGGTGGGCATTATTGGGATATAATGGACTGCCCAGAGGCGTAATGAGGCCCGATGCCAAGGGGGTCCAGAAATCTGGCACACCGGCTCATTAGACAAAAGGCCACTTCCTATATTACGCAGATTAATTCCAAGCATTTGTCCTGGACATCACATAGGGCCGAGGACATACTGTCTGCTTTTCAACGATTCTATTCTCAGTTACATACAGCTCTGCCCCTGTCCCCCAGCCCCACTCAGATGGCCCAGTACCTAAGTAGTGTGGCTCTCCCGACCTTATTCTTTGATCAACAGACCTCATTACTAACCCCGATCAGGACAGAAGAAACTGAATTGGCCATATCAGAAACAAAAACCCAAAAATGCCCTGGTCCAGACGGATTTCTTTCTGAATGGTACAAAATGTTTTCCAAACAGCTGATCCCTTCCCTATTGTACTCTTATAGGAGGTCCAGGAGGCCCCGTGGGCCTATGCCACATTGTCCACAATTTTGAAACCTGAAAAGACCCCAAGGAGACTGCCTCCTACATACCCATATCCATACTAAATATGGACTATTAAGATTTATCTGTCCACTTGGGCCCGGAGATTAGGGAACACTCTGCCAACCATAATCCATCCAGACCAATCAGGGTTCATTCGTTCCAGACAGATGGCAGGCAATTTGCGCCGAACAATACATTTAATGGCATACTTAAATCAAAGGAAAATACCTGCAACCTTGATCAGCTTAGATGCTGACAAGGCTTTTGATCGAGTATCATGGCCTTTTTTATGGTATACTTTGAAACACGTGGGTTTTCCAGAAGGCCTCCTCACTTGGCTACAGAACATTTATCAAAGTCCAAAGGCTTTTATTTGAATTAATGGCCAACTCTCTACACCGATTTGTTTAACTAGACAAACACTTCAGGGTTGTCCCCTCTCCTTTTTGCTATGTATATCGAACCATCAGCAACATTCATTATTATTAGAGGATATTTCACTGGGAGGCCAGCATTTTAAACTCTCACTTTGTGCTGACGATGTCCTACTCACTCTGTTGAATCCAGAACAATTGGTTCCAGTGGTACTCGAAATTCTAAATAATTACGCAGCATTTTCAGGTTATGTGATAAACATTCCGTTCTAGGGACATGGATATGTTGTTCATCCACACTCATTGGCAGGTATCCTTGCCGCTTTAAATCTTGCCGGAAGGTCTTCAAGCTTGCTCCTCCCACCCACCCGGGTGGTATAACTCTCGGCTCCGCCCCATGACGCCAGATCTTCCTTACCGCTTGGAAGCTCAGGTTCCCTCCTTAACGCTCTGCGTTTGAGACTGGTTCCTATTTCTCCGCTTTGCGTGATTTAAAAATAAATTTGGCGAAAGACTTCAGTCTTCATCCCCGCTGCTGCGATGGACAAATCGACTCCGGATTTCGGAGATGCCCATGCGGGCAGAAGATGTCTCGGATGGATCCACACTCCCGTGTGTCTACTGCTTAGGCCTTGAGCCGACCGCGGCTTGCGACCTGTGCTCTTCTTTCCGGCCTCGTCCTCGAAGACCGTGCTGCCCGGTGCATCTGGGCCGTCCCGAGCGTTTCCCTCCGGTGAAGTCCAGGAGGCCCGGTTGGCGGTGTCGGCGGCGGTATCTGGCGGATCAGCTCGAGCGGATGTGTCGCCTCGAAGAGGAGGCGGCGTGGCCGTATCTTTCCTCGCCGCGGCATTTATCCCGCTCTCTCTGGGTTCTTCCTACGGCTTCTTTTAAGGAGCTTTGTCTGTCCCTCTCACTAAGGAAGGGCCTCGTCTGCTGGACCTTATTCTCGGTCCAAAAGAAGGACAGGGTAGAGTCCCTCCGTCGGCGCTCTTGGGGCGGGGAAGGTCCTCTCCCGAGTGGAAGTCGGGCCGTCGGTGATGGGCAGCTCGGCTTGGCCACTGGCCTCACGGTGTCCCGTCAGGTCAGTTGACCGAGACTCCATCGACGGCTCGAGATTTTTCTCACCCGTTGGACGGCTGTCGCCTTTAGCAGCCGAGATTCCCTCTCCCGGTTCCCCGGGAGGAGTTGGGGATCCCGTGGGCTCGCCTGTGCCTCCGGTTCCGGGCCCTCGGATGGACCATCCGAGCGAAGAGTGCGGTTCCGGCCGACACCTCCCGCACCGACCTCGGAAATTCGAGACTCTCGGTCTCGGTCTCCGGACTTCTTCGCGGTCCAGCTGATCCCACCGTCGCAAGCGGTCTCGGTCTCGGCACCACTGGTGGCCTCGTCCTCCTCCTCCGGACGAGGAGGCCCGGCGTAAGTCGTCGGCAGTGCGAGGGACCTCATGTTGCAACAGCAACTCCTCCTGGCCGGGGTGGCCGACCCGTCGCCTTCCCGGCCATTAAGTGGCTGTCAGAGGCGCGCCGACACAACCCCTCAACTTATCCGAGGAGCTATACGCGCGGTTGTTCGGCCAAACCAGCTGCTCCACCGATTCGGTGGAACCTCCGCCTCCACAGCCACCTATTGGGGCTCCGACCAAGGATTCTCGGTCGGCTGGGGTCTACCCCATCGGCTGTCAGTTACCCTCACTCCCGACCGACCTCGGCAGGTGAAGGGTGGCTCAGGCCAGAGGCAGCTCTTGAGGACTCTTCTGGGTCCGAAGTAATTCCTCCTTTTTCTCAAGCGACTGGACTTGGAGTCTTCAGGAGGTCAGTCAATGGGCGATGGCCGTCGTCCTTCCTAGGACTGCTTGGCTCATCTCGGAGTCCACGGGATGGAGCTCGAACCCGCTTCCAAGCGGCCAGGTATCCCCTCACGGAGATTCTGGACCGAGGGGATTCTCCGACGGAGGCCTTTCCGGTGGCCGAGGCCATAGTGGGTCCGGCACTGGAGCTTTGGCAGCGCCCTGCTTCCTGCCCTGCGCCTTCGGCCAGGATGGCCAGGAAGTATGCGGTCCCTACCGGTTCCTTGTCCGGTTTTTCGGAACACCCCTCTGCTGAGGGGTTGGTTACCGACAGCGTTTTCTGGCGCGCTGGCAACGCCAGGGATGTGACAAACCTCCTGACAAGAGTCCAAGAAATTGGACTATGTCGGCGAAAAGTCTCGCTCCTCCTCTCTCGTGTCAGGCCAGTTGGCCGTCCTCATGGCACGTTTTTCTCATGCCCTGTTGGGCTCCTGGATGAGGTCATCCCTCATCTTCCCGCGATGTGCAGACTACGGTTAAGCAGGTGCGGGACCAGGGCAGGGCAGTGACCAAACAGCAGCTCAGACTGCTTTGGATATAGGGACTCATGTGCCAGATCGGTGGCGGCGCGGTGGCTGTCGTCGGCGGGCTTGGCTGAGGATATCCACCTTTGCCGGATACCCAGCACAAGTTGGCGGATGTTCCCTTTTGGGGACTGACCTCTTGACCCTGGGGTGGAAGGTCACCTGCAGAGGATCGAGAAGTCCAATGCTACCTTGGACTCGGTCTCTTCGCTCAGAAGGACAAGGCCGCAAGCCACAGCCTAAGCCCTTTCGTCCTTCTGTGCCCCAGCGCACCTGGCCCAGCGTCAGGGCCAGCAGGCTCGGCCTTGGCATCCCAAACCCAAACCGCCGGCTTCCTCTAACAGGAGGCAGGGAGGAAAAGGCCCAGGAGGTCCCTCGGCGGTCCCTCCTCCAAGCCTGCCCAGTGACGGGCTGAGGGTGTCGCCCCATTCCGTCACCTTACCCCTGGGTCCCCGTGTAGAGGGCAGCTCCGGCACTTCCGTTCCGCCTGGTCCGCTGTTTCCCACGGACAGGTGGGTCTGGAGGTGGTGGGAAGAGGCCTGCCTCTGGAATTGGAGCAGGCACCACCCTTCAGAGCCGTCGCCTCGGGGGCTCGGATCCCAGCCTCACTGGCGGCTCGCGAGCCGACATCGCTCTCCTCCTCCAGAAGGAGGTGATAAGAGGTGGTGGACCCTCCTTCAGACCAGGGTTTGTGTCCAGGTACTTCCTGGTTCCGAAGCGGACGGGGGGCTGGCGCCCCATTCTCGACCTACACGACCTAAACAAGTTCCTAAGGTCTCGAACCTTCAGGATGGTCACTCTGGCTCAGATAATACCATCCTTGGAACGCGGCGTGTGGTTCTGCTCTCTGGACTTGCAGGACGCGTTTTTTCACGTCCCTATCCGTCCGTCTCACCAGAGATTCCTTCGCTTCCGAGCGGAAGGATCCCTCTTCGAGTTCCAAGCCATGCCCTTGTTCGTCTCCAGCTCCCAGGGTCTTCACCAAATGCATGGCAGTGGTGACAGCATTCCCTCTGGGCGCCGAGGGTCTGGGTGTACCCTTACCTGGACGACTGGCTGATAGCAGCCCTCCAGGAAGGAGGCGGAGTGGTCAGAGATCTGGCCCTCAGGTCTGCTCTCAACTGGGCCTCCTTATCAGCGAGGCCAAGTCGGAACTCGAGCGAAGCAGGTGATTCTATTCATCGGGCGCAGCTCGACTCTCTTCGAGCCAGAGCGGCTGCTGGCGGAAGGGCCGAGGTTCTTTCCTCCTTTGCCCGATCATTTCTGGTTGGGCAGTGCGCCTGCCCGGGACTTCCTGCGCCTCTGGGTCTCATGGCGGCCTGCACCAGCGTGGTCCGTTGGGCCGCTGGAACATACGCGCCCTCTTCAGTGGGGACTGGCCAGCCAGTGGTCATACCTCTGCGATCCTTTGGACCAGCTGAAATGGTGACAGGTTGTGGAACGCCTCCAGTGGTGGACCGTTCCAGATCATTTGCAGGAGGGCATCCTGCTCGTCCGCCCGAGCCGACGGTCTCTCTATCGACCGATGCCTCTCTGATGGGTTGGGGTGCCCATCTGGGGAACACGGGCTCATGGCCTCTGGTCCCCTTGGGAGTCCCGATGCCACATCAACCTGCTGGAGCTCGGCGGTCCGCCTAGCTCTCACCGCCTTTGCTCCGTTCCTCCGGGGTCAAGTGGTCCGGTCAGGCGGACAATACCACGACCATGTACTATCTAAACTGCCAGGGCGGGGCGCGCTCCATGCTTTTATGCAAAAGGCTCTCCGCATTTGGTCACTCGTCGCACCTGGAGCGGATCTCCTAGCCATTCACGTGGCAGGAGCCTCCAACACCCTGGCCGATGCCCTGGGCGGATAGGGGCTGCATCCCACAGTGGTCTCTCCTGCGCGTAGTACAGCATCTGTTCTCCCATTGGGGCACACCTCAGGTGGACCTGTTTGCCTCAGGGAGGCAGAAGCTGAGTCTGTTCCATGCCCGCCCCCTCAGCAGGGCTCGCTGCAGGGGATGCCTTCTCGAGGCAGTGGACCCCGGGCCTCTTTACGCCTTTCCCCATTTCCCTTGATCCACAGGTGCTTCTCAAAGGCGAGGAGGGACAAGGCGCAGGTGATTCTGATAGCCCCAGACTGGCCTCGCCAGTTCTGGTACCAGATCTCCTCAGTCTCAGCTCCAGCACTCGGCAGCTTCCAGCTCGCCTGGACCTGCTCTCAGTCAATCAGGGAAGGTGTTCCATCCGGACCTTCAATCCCTGCACCTGGCCGGCCTGGTTCCTGGCGGCTACAGTTCCAGGCCTTGGGTCTTTCCGACGAGGTCCTCAATGTAGTTGAGGCGTCCGCAGTGAGTCGACCAGAAAATGCTATGCCTTCAAATGGAAAAGGTTTTCCATTTGGTGTCAGGCAAGGGCTTGGACCCTTCCTCCTGTTCCTTGGCAAGCATCTTGGACTATTTATGGTCCCTTTCTAGTCAAGGGCTTGGTCGGCGACCCTAAGGGTGCACCTGGCAGCCATCTCTGCTTACAGGCGCGGGCAGGAAGCAGTCGATGCGCAGGAGAAGGTGGTCTGGGCGCTTTTCAAGGCCTTGATCACATTTCCCTCCAGTGCGAGAACCTCCACCTCCGTGGGATCTACTGCTGGTATTGGCAAAGCTCATGGGCAAGCCATTCGAACCAATGCACAGGTGTGATCTCTCTCACCTGTCGTGGAAGACCGCCTTCTTGGTGGCTATCACGTCAGCCAGAAGGATGGGAGAGCTCCGGGTGCTTTCCATCGAGTCTCCTTACCTGGTCTTCCACAGGGACAAGGTTGTCCTGCGCCCCCACCCGAAATTCCTTCCGAAGGTGGTGTCGGAGTTTCACCTTAACCAGGTGTTGACTCTGCCGGTGTTCTACCCCAATCACACCTCGGAGGCCGAATATAGGCTCCATACTCTGGACCCTAGAAGAGGCGTCGATTATTATAAGGAGCTCATTGAAATTGGAGAGGTTCGCCAGCTGTTTGCTCACTCACGCTGAAGCCGCATCTGGCAGACCTGCAGCCAAGCGGACGATAAGCAGGTGGGTAACCTCCTGCATAGATCTCTGCTATAAGTTGGCGGGCATGGAGCCTCCCAGAGGATAAGAGCTCATTCTACCCGCCATACTGCTGCAACGGTGGCTGCTTCCAGGGACGTCCCTATCCAGGAAATCTGCAGGGCTGCTACCTGGAAGTCAGCAAACACCTTCATTACCCATTACCACATCGACCTTGAGTCACGCCGGGATGCTGGTTTTGGGGCCTCGGTTCTCCAGTCTCTCTTTCCCAAGTAAGTATTGGGGTGTGCGTCTTGCCTCCCTCCTCCCGGAGAACTGCTAGGAGTCTGCCAATGAGTGTGGATGAACAACATATCCATGTCCCTAGAAATACAGGTTACTCACCTGTAACAGGAGTTCTAGGAATGGTATATGTTGTTCATCCACACTACCTACCCGACCTCCCCGGCTTCGACGCACAACCTGAGCCAAAACGGGCCAGATCTCAAGGCCATGGGGCGGAGAGCTAGAGTTATACCACCTGGTGGGTGGGAGGAGCAAGCTTGAAGACCTTCCGGCAAGATTTAAAGTGGCAAGGATACCTGCCAATGAGTGTGGATGAACAACATATACCATTCCTAGAACTCCTGTTACAGGTGAGTAACCTGTATTCCCCCAGGCCCCTCACTGGAGCAGGCAGCAGAGCAGAGCTCTGAGCAGAAAGTACTTGCCTGAACAGCACACTCCTCCTTGGGGGAGCTTGCAGTGTGAATTGTGTTTGCCCTTCGACACTGCACGTCAACTGCCCCGCCCACTCTTCTACCCATGGCCGTCCCTACATTTATTGGGGCTTGTGGTCATGTGACCTGGCTTGAGTTTTGTAAGTGCCCATATTCCCCTTAGCAAGTTGTACTCTTTGGCCACTAGGGAAAAATAATTGCTACCCAATTCCCTAGCTATTCTCTCTCTCCAACTACTCCACTTTGCTATCTGCCGCCGTAGTGTTATCCTCCTATTTCCTTCTTTCATTGCTTATTTTCCAGCTGACTCAAGGCAGCTTTGAACCTCCAACCTTCTGCACTAAAGGTGGCTGCCCTACCACTGTGCTATTCCTGCAGCTCTACTATTCCTTATAGTACTAATGCATTTATTTTACCTTCTGCCTTGTTGCAGGACAGAAGTGTGGAGACTGACGCCAGCCTCCCCACCCCTAAACTTGAGAATCTATCCACAGCTGTCTCCCTCTTCCCCAAGCACCCCTGTTGTTTTGGGGTTTAAAAAAAAAAAAATAGCAAAGGCAGTTAAAAAAGTGATCTTGATCTCCCAACCCCCAATTCTCTGCAGCCCACTTGAAATCTCTGGTCTGAAGCCCCAGTAACCCCTCTCTCCCAACCTATAATCTCAATTCCCAGACCTGACTATGTACGTACGTACATACCCTCTCCCCTCCTCATTTTCCTCCCCACTCTCTCCTTCCCTTCCTGCACTCACCCTAGCCCCACTGTCTCCACAACTGCCTACCTTGTAATCCTCTGCACCTTCCTTGCTCAACTTACTACCTCCTCCTCTCCGCTTCATATGCCTGTCTGTACCCGCCTCCCCTACCCCCACATCTCTCCCAGCATCTTACCACCACAGATGTTAACCTTTGCTTCCCTAATCAGGGCCACCAGACCTGCTCCCAACATTGCGTTTCGCACTCTGAGATATAGGCTCCCTGCAACCTATTCATTTCCTTCTTCTCACCCTCCTCCTCCTCTCGGAGGATGTCAAATGCAGCCCTGGCCTCATAGCTAAACCCACTCCTCTCAACTCTCTCACAAAGGCCTATCAATAGCCCATATCAGCATTTATTTATTTATTTAAGCGTTTAACCAGGAAGGCATGCTGAGCAGTCTACTGCTCATTTCCAGATGCGTCCTGGGGGAAAGGGGTACGGATACATAGTTGAAAGACATACATATAATACAATTGTGGTTACATAAAGGAATAACTGCTAGCACAATAGGTCCAGGTTTAAATACAAAAGGATATGAGATAAAGAGTACAGGCATAAACTAGAATCAGTGCCATATAATATAGTCAGACAGGTAGGACATTAGAAGTCTCTTGCCCAAGATTGACCTACTAACTTAATGGATAGCTGAGCAAGCTCCGGAAATACTTTGCCTAACATAAACCTGGCTCTCTGCTAAAACCCCTGACTCTCCCTTTACTCTCCCAAACTACACTCTACACAGGCAGGACTGTGGTAAAAAAGCTGGTGGTGTAGCTATCTACACAGAACAGTTGCCCGTGAGCTCAGTAACTCACAAAGAAGCTCGTCTCGGTCCCACGAGCTCTTTATGGTTTAACTCTCCCTTCTGGCCTCACTCACACTCTTCCTAGGTGTGCTTTACGTCTCTCCCTGCCTATCCCGCATCTCTCTCATCACCACCCTTACCACCCTGCCCGACCTAGCATCCAGAGGGGAATTGGTCCTTCTAGGCGATTGCAACTTGGACTGGCTATCCCCCTCCTCAAAAGCTCACACCTCCAAAATCGAGTCCCTTAATCTCACCCAATTGATCAATGAACCCACCTGCTGCAACCCCCACTCCCAAAACCATTCTTTATTAGACTGGATCCTTACCTCCCATCCTCACAGAATAACCTCCTCCAGTGTCCTCTCTAATGCAGTAAGTGACCACTGTATTACTTACTGTATCAGGAAAACACAACTGCCCAACTCTGCCCCCAGGTACATCAACACTCGCTGTCTAAACAAGGTGGAAACCGAAGCCCTCCTTACCAGTTTATACAAAGCCGACTGGCAACCTGTCTACTCAGCCCCTGATGTTGACATGGCTCTCTCTGGACTCCTACACACCTGTACAAACATCTGGGACATCCATGCCCCTCTGAAAAAGTCCAGGGTTAAGAAGCGGCACCACCCCTGGATCACTGCACCCGTCCTCACCAAATGCAAAGAAAGAGACAAGGCTTGGTCGTACTTTAAATCCAACCCCAACCCTCAGAGCAGGCAAGCTTGTAACACTGTACATAATGCCTGCACCAAGACCATAAGAAAAGCAAAGGCAGACCACTTTAGGGTGCAACTCTCGGATGCTAAGCCCCTTCAGTTCTGGAAAGTTATGCACATACTCCTTGACCCACCAACTCAGCCTTGCACCCCCCCCACCTTCAAACTTTACGGCCAACCAGTCACTGACCCGACCCGCACCTCTGAAATCCTGAACCAGTTTTTCACTTCCTGTGCCATATCACTGGGCCTCCCTTCCCAGTCCCACCACCACCTCTCCTTAGCAAAGACTTCACATTCACACCCCCTTTACTGTACACGAGGTATGAAAAGCCCTATGCTTGCTTAACCCTGCAAAGACCAGCCTGGACAGGATTCATCCCAAGCTCCTGCAGATCTCTGCTCCTGTGATCACCAAGCTGCTCACACATCTCCTTAACCTCTCGTTTTCCACAGGAACAGTTCCGCAATCCTGGAAATTGGCTTGCGCAATTCCCCTTCACAAAGGCGGTGACCTCTCCTTGCCAGGCAATTATAGGCCTATCTCGCTCCTCCCAGTCCTAGCCAAACTACAAGAATCCTTGGCCCACACCCGACTAGCTGACTACCTTGCAGCAAACAACATCCTCTCACCCCATCAGCCTGGCTTCAGGAAACACCATTCCACAGTTTCCTCCCTCCTGCACATCACCAACCATATCCCAACTGCCTTCGACCAAGGCTTCCTTACAGCAGCTGTATTTGTCAATTTAGCAAAGGCATTTGACTCTGTATCCCACCCTCTTCTCCTGCAGAAGCTTGAGGAAGCTGGACTTGCCTCCATCACTGTAAGGTGGTTTCAATCTTATTTGTCCACCAGATTTCAATCTGTTACAATCACCGATACCACATCCCCCCCCAACCCTTTTCCTATCCTGGCGGGCATCCCTCAAGGCTCTGTTCTCGGTCCCATCCTCTTCACTAATGACCTTTCCTCCTCCTGCACTAGTTCAACAATACACACGTATGCAGACGATACCATCCTCTCTACCTCCGGTCCCAACCTACTTGAAGTCCAAATTACCGTACAAAGCGACTTCAACAACATTCAGCGCTGGTTCAGCCAAAACCAACTGAAATTAAACACCACCAAAACTGTTTCCATGGTTTTTGGCTCTACCCAGAAACTTAGCCGTACTAACCCCACCCCCCCGCCAAATCACCTCTCTGTATGGATCCCCACTTGACCAAGTCACCATATTCAAGTACCTGGGTGTTTAGCTGGACCCTCACTTGTCTTTTTCAGCTCACATTGAATCTATCACCTCCAAGCTGCGCTCCAAACTCGGCATGCTGTGCCGGAACAGGAACTCTCTCCCATTACCTGCCAGACGTGAAATTGTCTTTAAAATGATCCTCCCCATACTAGATTATGCAGATGTGTTTTACAGCTCTGCCCTTGTAACCACTCTTGCCAGGTTGTATACCCTTCTAAACTCATTTTGTCACTTTGCTACAAACTTCCCCCTATGCACCCACCACTGCAATCTTTACTTCCTCCTCGGACTTAAGCCCCTTATCTCACAGGTGCTATATACATGCCCTCAACTTTGTATCTTTTTTTTTTTTTTTTTATTTTTTTTTTTTTTTACAATTCTTTCTTATTACCTCCTTCCCGAACTCTCTCAAGCTACCCTGTCTTGCTGAGCTGCTCTACCACCCACCGTGATCTCGCTCCTCATATATATTATTACCCCGTGGCTCTGAGCCCCCCAAGGCAGGGCCACCAGCCACTTACCTGGCACTCTTATCTACAATCAGGTTCGTCCAGCTGGTTCGGCGAGGAGTTCGAGGGGGCGGAGAAAAGATCTGGTCCTGGGCGTGTGGCAGCCAGCCCTGTAGGGAGCTGTCGTCAATCTGGATCGGAGGTTTTTTTTTTCTTGTTCACACCCTCCTCCCCTTCCTCCCTTGCAGAGCCTGAGAGTGCAATGATGCCAGGCACATCCATCGTGGCTCTGCTTTCTGCTACACCGGCCCTGGCATTGCAGCGCCTCCGGTCTCCACTGGGGGCCACTGCGGTGCTGGACAATCACCTGGATCCCCCCTCCCAAGATAGGAGAGCAATCCTCTGGACACTCGATCCTCTCTCTGCCCCCCTGCCGACCCACAGCAGCCTGGGCTCATTCCAGAATCTGGGTCGTCGGCATGGCGTCCAGCGCCTCAACCCTCAGTGCCACCAGGCCGGCTTCAACCTTATATCTAAGTACTGGTTTAACTTGCTCCTCTCCTATCTTGAGGACTGTTCATCCTCAGACTCCCTATCCCCCTATGAAATCCAGCACAGAAATGAAAGATCCTTCACCCTGTCCCAACCCTCTTCTGCAGCTGGCAAAGCTGCTTTCTCCTACCGGCTTTCTTACTTGTGGAACAAACTTACCCCTGCTATCAGAAATTTACACTCCCACTCTAGCTGCAAACAGCTACGTCTCCTTCCTCCACCTTTATGTCACTGCCACAACTGAGCTAAACCCACAACTTCTGCTGACTTTACCTTCCTACAATTCCTCCCCAGCACCTATTAAAGATTGATTATGTAGAGCACCTGCTATTGTATAGCTCACCTCGAGAGATTCATCACGTGTCATGTTTTTGCTCTCACTGCTGTATTATATTGATTGTAATTAGCTGCCATTGTTCTGCTAACTAATTTGCTGCATTTATTGTCTTGTGTTTCATGCCTCCGGTCACATCTGGAATCGAGTCTCTGCTCATCATGCCTTTCCCGGTCACCAAATGTTCAAATAAATAAAATTCAAAAAAACAGAGCTATTGGCCCTGAACCTTTTCCCCTCAATTGCACTTAAAAGGTTGCTTCCTTCTAGATGGGGCTGCACCAGAATAAAATATTTGGGAGTATATTTGCCTAAAAACCTGATACAATTAGAATTAATTAATTATGAGCCTCTGACCCAGGTGATAGAGGGTGAACTAAGTGGCTGGGTACATCTGCACCTATCCTTACATTAAAAGATAGAGGCAGTACGAATGACAATTCTGCCAAAGTTTATATATCTGTTCCAGACACTTCTATTGACACCAGCTCCTTATTACTTTGTATGCTGGAATAGATCTTTATCACGTTTTTTTGGGGGTGGGGGGCAATGGTCATTACTTATGTTACCAATTGATAAAGAGGGTAGGAATTTACCTAACCTGCTAGAATATCAAAGGGCTGTAATGGGCCGGTCCAGTGGCGCTGAGGGTTGAGGCGCTGGATGCCACACCAGTAACCTGTGTTGGGAATGAGCACAGGCTGCCGTGGGTCGGCAGGGAGGAGATGGATTGAGCGTCTGACGGACTGCTTTCCATTTCCGGGGAGGGGGGAGTGCGGTGGCTGGTGCACACCTGACCACTAGCGGAGGCTGGGGCTCAATGGTATGGCGACGCATAAAAGAGGGGTGGGGGACGTGGCAGATGCCTGACGTGTGCACACACAGGAACGTGCGCGAACACTGTCACTGGCATCATTGCACACAGCGCTTCGCATGGGGAGGAAAGTGAAAATTGTGGCTCCAGGTTGCGGGGCTTCATGGGTCATCTCACGCTGTAAGTGCTGCTTCATCGACTCGGTATCACCTGTTCTCTGGATCTATACAGGGCATGGGGATTAGGTTCCTCTCTCCTCCCCGTCACGGGGGATAAGACATGGGGGAAGTTTAAGGTGGTGGCCTGGGAACAGTGCAGGCAGACGGATGATGAGTGGAGGAGAGGGCCGACTGGTGGCCACAGTTGGAAAAAAAGTAAGACAAAAAAAAAAGGGCTGTAATAATTAAAGTGGTCTTAACTGTGGATTAACCCGCAATATGAGGCAGCATGGAAATACATAGAATTTGTGTTAAATGACTTGTTTCAAATAGACAAAGTATTGTTTGCACAGCAGAATTTACCACCGAGTTTCAGGGTATTTACTTTTGGTACAGAGAATACTATGAGAATGTGGTATGAGTTAAGAGCTACTCCAACGCTGAAATTTCCCTTTTATTTTTTTAGGCTACTAAAACTGGAGCTGGATTTTTTTTCTGGCTCAGACGACCCTAACATTTCAGAAATGGCACTGTATGGGATTATCCTATCTATATCAGCTACTGGATATCGATGGGGTTGTTCCATTTTGCCAACTTAAAGGCCACATACCAATTACCCAGTGCAGACCATGTATGTTACTTGCAAGTTTGAACCTTTCTGCAAGAAATGGGCTCACCGCAGAATACCCCGCCGAATCCACATCCACAATTATTGAAACTAATCATAGACA
This sequence comes from Neoceratodus forsteri, assembly GCA_016271365.2. Classification (NCBI taxonomy): domain Eukaryota; kingdom Metazoa; phylum Chordata; order Ceratodontiformes; family Ceratodontidae; genus Neoceratodus; species Neoceratodus forsteri. Next base: position 362,320,367 of record JADMNL010000023.1, on the reverse strand, counting down.
CAATGAGAGGGTTGACATATCCCCACTTAATTGGATTATCATATAAGGCCCTCAGAACATACTGGACTGATACTACCAGTACTGTGCTGCAGGCCTGGAACAGAGAATTACAATCAGATACCACATATGAGAAGTGGTTGGAACAGATAGTTCCTTCCATGCTCATTTCTCAAGCCCCATACTGGAAAGAATTTATATGGAAGTGTCGGATTAGATTTTTTAATACACTAGTCAAATTATTAATACTTACCCAGTCAATATGGACAATGCTGGAGGGGCTGTGGGGAACCTAGTGCTGAGTTTGCTCATATTTTTTGGAGTTGTGACAAAATGGACTCCTTTTGGAATGATTTTGGTACAGCAGTATCTCAATTACTTATACCTGAGACCAGGATGGAATAATACCTCCTGCCCGGATTATGTTCTGTTTATACACAGCAGCGGCTAAGAAAGTTATAACCTGCCTGTGGCATACCACTACTTCCCCGAGCCTCTCCCAGTGGCAATGGTTAATGATATCTATTCCCTAGAATGAATGGTAGCACATCACCTAGGGTGTCAGACCAGATTTGAATTGACCTGGAGGCCTTGGGTCTTTTATATTTCCAGGGAAGATGATGCTTTTGTCCCTTGGAAAGGGTTGGATTGGGTTCTTAGAAGCGTGGTCTTACTTGTAAAACCTACCTGAATGAAGGATAAACCAATATAAAGTAACTATGATATATGTAACTGTTAAAATTAATTTCTTCATTTAGTGGAATATTATTTAAAGACCTGTAAAAACACTGGCTATTATTTAAAGGTATGTAAACTGATGGAAAAAAAGTAGAATTATTGTAAACAATGATAACATTCTGCATGAATTACTCAAATAAAGTTTATAAAAAAAAATGAATTATTGAAAATTTGAATGCAGGTGCCGAGGTAGGCAGACTTCTGTTACACTCGGCCTGTGATGTCTCCGATGCATCTGCCAGGGCAGCTGCCACCGGGATTTGCATGAGAAGATATTCTTGGCTCAGAGTGGCTGGGTCTGCAACTGATGTGCAACAAACGGTGCTGAATGCTCCTTTTAGAGGCCCCAAACTGGCTATCATGTAGAAGAGACTTTAAGGGGCCTGCAAAACTGAAGAATGACTTTGAGGTCAGTTAAATCCTTGTACCCTACACCTGGCTGAGGTAATGATCTTTTCACCAGCTTACTACCAAAGGTGGTCATCAAGCCTACTGTCTGCCAGCCCGTCGGCGCAGCGGTAGGGCTACCACTCGCGACGCCAGCAACCCGGGTTCGAACGGACTCGGGTGGCTGATGGCTGGGGAGAAGGATTGAGCGCCCATGGGCTACCTCCTCTCCGGTGGGGTGGGATGCGGGTCCTGCTGCGATACCGCCACCTGGGTGACCACAGGTGGAGGTGCAGCGAAGACAGCATACAAAGGGAGGGAGGACGTCTGCCGGGAGCTGGAGCGTTAGTACGTCCTGACATGCGTTGCTCCTTGGCCCCCCCTTGCGTGCAGACATCCTGTGGGCTGGGAGAAAAAACAGAAATACCCTGCTCCAGGTTCCGGTAGATGGGACCCGGTTGTCCCGAGAAAACCCATAACCGCTCTTGAGATGGGGCCAGCTGACCTCTCGGCGCATACTTGAGGTGTGAGAGAGGGGTGAGGGACCCTCTCCTCCCGCCTCCGGGGTAAACCATGCAGGATGGGGCAGGCAGCTGGTACCCGGAATGGAGGTACCCGGGGCGGGACTATGGGAGCACACGACCTTGGGAATCCCTGAAGAGAGGTTCCTGGGGCAGTGAGAAGGGGGCATAAATAGTAAGTATATAAAAAAAAAAAAAAAAGCCTACTGTCAGCAGGGCCAAGGAAAGGTTGGTGGACCCTTGCCACCCCTCCAGGATCCCATTCCAAAGCCTTCAGAGCAGGTGGCGCCACCTGGCCCTCTGGCTCAGCGTGACTTCGTGCAGGACTCCCCCCAAACCACTTCACATGGAAGAGGTGGTGGTAGGGGGATCGATTCTCCCTTCATCTAACACAGTAGATGGAGATTACACCAGACAAGTGAGTCTTGGAGATAATTGCAAAGGGGCATGCTCTGGAGTTGCTAGAAACCTCTCCAGAGCATCCTCTGTCTCGTTCAGCTTATTTCCCAGAACATCTGTCCTTGTTGGAAGAAGAGGTTCAAGCTTTGCTGACCAAACGTGCCATGGAACCTGTGTATTCATGACAGAAAGGCAAAGGGTTCTGCTCCAGCTACTTCCTGGTCCCCAAATGGACAGGAGATCTCAGGCCTATACTAGACCTGTGAGACCTAAACTACAGAAGGCTGTCTCGATTATATATATTTTTTTTTGTCCCCTTGTTCACTGGCAGTGCCCTCATCTGCCATCCCCATCTGCGACCACTTTTGTTACTTATCCACCCCAAACTCCATGGATTGAGCCCCTCCACCCATGGTGGAGACTTTGGAGGTCAGTGTACAAAATGCAGGACAGGCTAATATCTGTTAGGGTGTTGGGCAGTCAATCTGGCTGTACCTGACAGTGCTGCCCTTTGTTCTTATTGCACCAGGACATTTACTCTTGTTTCACTGGCTTCTGTACATTGTCCGCAGCACAGGCTTCCAAGCACGCACACACGCATGCTCGTGTGTTTTGACGTACAGAGCCAGCCAGCATAACCCCTCCCACAAGCTTCTCCGGATGCACTGCCACCTGTTTTCACCCAGGTGAGGTGTTGCAGTGGAGCATGCTGCCTTCCTCTCTGGAGGAGGAGGAGGAGCAAGTCATCTTGGATGCTCAATCCTTCTCCATGCGGCCCTCCAAAGTCCCGTCTTGTTCTCCGGCCTGGGTCACCTGCATATCAAGCAGCAATACTGTTGCTGCACTGAGGACAATTGTGTGCTTAAGATTCTGTGTTTGTTTCACATTTGGTTTATTGCTGTGGCCACGTTTATCCTAGTTGCGTATGCCTCACTCTTACAGAAAGTGCCTTACCGAACTCCCAGAATGACATCCTGTTCATATGTTTTCAGGTGTGACGTGTTTTTCATTGAAACACTGAGTCTGAGTGTGCGTTTGGGGCCCTGTTGATAACAATTGAATTTAATTGCTCCTCTGGCTTCACTAATTTCAGAAGCCTTGCTAACAGTTGGAGCTGACAGTCCTTTGGCTGTCAGACAAACGAGGCTCTGAGAAGACAGGCTAATATCTTGTTTTCTTGTTGTTTGTTTCGTAATACAGAATCTGGAACAGTGGACGATGAGGCAGTCCTCTCTAGAACTGCAGCTGATGATTAAACAGTGCGTGAGCAGTGTAAGTTTCTTGGGCATCTGTGTGTGTCTCTGTCTGTATGCTTGTATGTGTGTCTGTCTCTCTCTGTAACGCTAAGTGCAAGCAGGGCTACAGATAAGATTTTTCGGGTTGAGTAGTGTGCTCCTCATTTTTTAGGGAGGTGAGTAAAACTAAATCGGGATGCTTGCAAATGACAATCCGACAATGGAGGAGTACTTTTTTAAACCTAAATAAATAAAGCATCAGCACCACAGTCCTGTTATGGAGCAGTGTAGGTGACAGACAGGTAGCTACAGAGTGCAGCCTGATGATGGCCTGACACCCCTCCTCCCTCCCCCGGAGAGTCAGGGACCAGGGCTATATGCTGGATGTCAGAGAAAGTGCAGGGAGGCTGCAGCTCTACTGCACTGAATCCTGTGCTTTTTCTGATTCTTACCACTGAGCCCTCACACCCAGGCACAAAATGATCAGCTGATGAAACCGGACTCGTCCTCAACTCCAATCACTCCTGCTCTTTTCAACACATGATGTAGAGACTCTCACATGTATTACCTTTTCCTTCCAGCTTGAAATTCCATTGCTGTCAACTTTGACTCTCCGTCAAGCTGTGGAATGGCTGTCTTCTCATCCTGACTGTGCTGTCTTGTGCCATGCTGCAGTCGATTTCAGTTGTGGGGTTTTGCCGCTCGCATTTATGCACCACTTAGTTGCTGTAGCCTGTAGTACTCACTTCCGCTTCACTAACAAAATGGCTGAGGACATGCGCTTTGCAGAAGGAGAGAAGGAGCATGTTAAAACAGCAAGGTGGAAGCAAGGCTGAAGGTGCAGCAGCATAAATCTGAGCCAGGGAACTCTGTGCATAAGGTTTGCTTGGGGAGGGGGGACAGGAAAAATAGCGGACACACAGAGTTGATCTCTGCTTGCAGGGGACAGTTTTGTTTCCTGAAGGTTGCATAAACTATACATGAGCCAGGCACAGAAAAACTCATAAGTACCCTTTTCTAATATGTGAATAGGGCAGGTACGCACCTTATCTGGAGCCTTGAGTGCAAGTTCAAAATGCTAGACTGTAGTTTGACTTTAACCAATCCCTGTCCTGCTGCTCAGCCTCACTGCACCCTGCCCCATCTCCCAGCTTTTGTTTACAAGGTGTTGCATCCTGCCCCCCCTGTAAACAAGTATTTTCCAAGAATCAACCTTCACCATTCATTCCCACTTACGGGTCTAAGTTGGAGGGGCTAGGACCCAGTGGGAGCAAAGTCTTTTCCAGCCTGGGTGACCGTCAGTGCCGGCACTGCCCACAAGGCAGATATAGTAATGTTGCGCTTGTGGATTGGCCAGTTACCGAAGCGAGCCCCCTCCCATCTGGAGTTCTGTGTTTCCCGCCATTAGGCGCACACTGTGGAAGCTTCGGTGCCAAAACTGCATCATTTCTTCCTCAGTTTGTTTCTGCTTTAATTCAATGCCGTTCTTTCTCTGCACCATGTTTCTTGGTGCTGTTTATTATTTTAACATTATTTCTCATTATAGTGCAGTGCCAAACTCTTTTTTTTTTTTTTTTTATGATTTTTGTTGCTTTTCTGCATTGCTATGTCCAGTCCTGAGGAGTGTAAAGACAAGAAGGCCAAACAGAAAAAGCATCACAGCGCCCCCCCCCAATGCATCAGTGCTCCTGTGTGGACCATATTGCCATTCAGGATCGGCATGATGACTGCTGGGCCTGCCTGGCACTGACCATGATACAGATAGGTGAGATGCCTGCTTCTCAATGGGCTACCACACCCTTGAAAAGCATCTGGGGAGGTGGGGCCATGATCCACCCACCGTAGGAGGCAGGCTTTGCACTAGGGATACCAAAGTAAGGTCTGTCGGCTCTTCCCTGAGCCACTTCCCAGTATTATACATACTGAGGAAGACCAGGGCACGCCCTGCACTTGCCTTGCCAAGACCCTAGGGGAGGAATCGGATGGACAGCTGCCTTCTTCCAGGAGGCTGGCTGAGCACCCCACCAGTCCGTCGGTCCTTTGGGGTAGCAGACACCCCCAATGGTGAGGCCAAAGCTATATGCTTGATCTACACTGGTGGGCACCTTGGTGTTGGGGCCTGGTGCCACCTCGACTCCTGCTACTAAGGCTGGTATGGTGAGTGAGGCAGTCCTGCCCTCAAGACCAGGCCCTCTTTGTGCACTGTTCAGTGCCAAAAGAGTGAAGGGTTCCGGGGCCGGCTGTGTCATAGACCCGGAGGTCATTGTCATTTCTTCCCCTGAGCAATCGGATGACCCGGGGCAGGATGATGGTGCTAATCCTGGGCCTGCGGTGGAGGAGGGGGGATAAAGGAGCTTCCCAGGCCTGGTTCCAAACCTGTCTCGAGGCTGGGAGCATCTTCAGGAGTCATCCCTCAGGATGGTGCTTCGGACGACAACCAGGTCCTTTTTGGTGCCATTCCTGGTGCTGAGTCTGGATCTTCCTGGACTAAAGTCTTCACCATTGATTCACACTGTTGGGACTATGCTGGAGGTGCCTAGGACCCAGCGGGAGCCAGAAATCTTCAGGAGGGCCGGCACCGAAGTAGGGCCGTGCATGCTCGGTACCACGAGACTGGCTCGCACCCATATAGGCTATCTCTGCATTGACCCTCCAGCCATCTCAGTTCCTTTTTTCCCTGCCGTTGAGTGTCCTTAGGCGAACTACATTGCTTGCCCACCGGAAGTCAAAACTTAACATCCATACGACAGTAGCATTTAGTCGCTCAGTTTCATTTAGTATTTATTTTATTATTTACTAAAAAAAAAAAAAAAAAATGGTTATTGTCTAAAGAAGACAAGCTCTCAGCCTGCCATCGACTGAGTCAACCATGGATGGTATCGGTGATGGTAGGGAGATTTCACTGGAAAGTTGTTCTGGTAGTGGGTCTATGTCCGGTACCCTTTATGGAAGGGGGTCTGACCATGGGCAGTCAGGTGCTCAGGAGGATGGACAGTCCTTCTGAAAACACAAAAAGAAGCATGCCCATTCCCAATCCCAGTCAGGGACCCAGCACCACTCAGCCTCGAGCTGTTCTCCTTCCCATCGGAAAAAGAGACTGTACCACTCGGTCACCCTGTAGTAGGTTTGCCAAGGGGTCTTTGGTGCTGGGGAACGGTAGTCCTACCCGACCCCTATGGGGTCCCTGGGAATTTCCGGTTTTAATGGCCCGGATTCCCAACGCTGGAGGCCCCTCTATCCTCTGACGGGGTTTCCGGTGGGCAGTTTCACTGCTGGGCCGCTGTTATAGAGCAGTGGGTACAGCGTCTGTCTCGTCTGCCCTTGTCTGTAGACACGGTTCCTAGGCCTTTGCGTCTTGGAGCTACTGGGGTGGTTGGGGCAGGATGCGCGTTCGGTGCCGGTGACAGAGTTTTCTCCCCCTCCAGTACCGATGCCGGTTCCATGTGCCTTCCCCCCTTACCAAGTTTCCATGCAGGGGCCAGTACAGGTTCCTTTTTCCTCTAGGTTTAACAGGTCCAGTTTTGTCAGTGACGCGGCCAGCGCTTTGTTTGGTGCCATGCATGGCGTCAGGCACTTCAGTGCTGTGCACGGCATCATCCTTGGTGCTGCATGCAGTGTTGACCGTTTCAATGCTTCGCGTGGCGCCGAGTTCCTCGATGACAGTGAGTATTCCGGTGCCTCCAGTGTACCCTTCACCTGGACCAGACTTCTGTCTTAACAGGATTGGTCCCTGATTTCTCAGGGGTGGAAGTTGAAAGATGATGAGTCTGATCCTGACCTAATTTTGTCTGACGATACCGAAGATGACTCAGTTTGTGACCTGGAAAGCAAGCCGTCTGTCTCAGCAGAATCCTTAGTCGAAGACCTTTCATTCCAGAGCCTTCTTAGGAATATAGGATTGACCCTGGCTCTCCAAACCTCCTCTGTGGACCCAGGGAGGTTCCTGCACCTTGAGTTCCTTCATGTTCCTAACATTCCTACGAACTTAACGCACCCTGTGCCCCCCTCCTTTAAAACCTTGTCAGAAGCAGTGTGGGCCAGGCCGGCGCTTATCCCTTCTGTGGCCAAGGCCACAGATAGGAAGTACGCATCTCCTAAGGAAAGACCCTTCCTGGCATTACAGCCATTTGCAGATGCTTTAGTGATTCTTGTGGAGAATAAGGTTGTCCTCACCAGGAGACCTGTGTATGACCTATCAGTTAGGAGTCTCATAAGGTTGACACCTTAGGGAAGTGAGTTTTCACAGCCACAACCCTAGGGATGCGTATTGCCAGTTATCAGGGCCATTACTCTCAGTATGAGTACGCGCTGTGGAACACTCTTAAATCAATGGTTGAGAATCTCCCAGAGTCTGATGTTAACATGGAACTTCTTCAGACTGTTACCAGGGGCAGAGAGTCCAGTCATTTGCTAAAAGCTTCTGTGGACACCTATGATGCTGCCTCTAGGGCGGCTGCCACTGGGATCTGTTTGAGGCTGCACTTTGGGCTCAGAACATCAGGCTTCTCACACGAGGCTCAGAGGCAGGTGATGAATGTCCCCTTTGACGGTGCTTATCTGTTCAGCCCTCAGGTTGAACAAGCGCTAGAGGCCTCTCAAAAAACTAGGACTGCCATTAAGACAGCCAGCCCAGCTTCTGCAGCCCCTCAAAGGGGTGGGAACCATCGACAGTTTCGTAACAGGTAGTCCTTTCGAGGTAAAGGCCAAGGAGTCTTTAATAGAAACCAAACTCCTTAACCACAAAAGAAAATGCAGCAAAGGGCACAGAGCCCGAAAGACCCAGTGCCAACCTCTGAAGGTCTGGCGCAGTTCCCATGTCAGCTGTCCGAGGTGGACACCTCTACGGCAGTAGGGGGACGTCTGACTCAGTTTTACAACCATTGGAAGGCCATTACTACGGACAAAAGGGTACTCACGATTGTCCAAGAGGGATACTCTCTCTGTTTCACAGACATTCCCCCAGATCTTCCACCTAAGCGACAGCATAGCCTGTTCACTGCTCAGTCAGACCTTCTTACTTGCGAGATAGAGGGCCTCCTAATGAACAGGGCAGTAGAAGTTGTTCCGCAGGCAGAATGGCACACAGGTTTCTACTCCCATTACTTTCTGGTTCCAGAGAAAACAGGCGGCATGTGCCCAATTCTCGACCTCAGAAAGTTAAACAAGTACTTGGTTAGAGAGAAGTTCAAGATGATCTCCCTAGGAATGCTACTACCACTGATTCACTAGAATGACTGGCTACCCTGGATATGCAGGACACCTACCAACACGTCCCAGTGCACCCAAGTCACCACAAGTATTTCCGCTTTGTGGCCCTGGGTCAGCACTACCAGTTCAGAGTCCTGCTCTTTGGGCTCTCCTTGGCGCCTCGAGTCTTTACAAAGTGCTTCACAGTTCTCACGGCGCATCTCAGAAAACTGGGTGTTCAAGTCTTCCCATACCTGGACCACTGGCTCCTGGCAAGCCCATCCAGGCAGGAGACGCAGGAAGCATTTGCCACTGCTTCACAGTTCCTTTTTTTCCGCCATCGAGTGTGCTTCAGTGAACTTGCCCACCGGGAGTCAAAACTTCACGTTTATATGACAGCAGCCTTTAGTTGCTCGGTTTCACTGAGTTTGGGCTCTCCTTGGCACCTCGAATCTTTAAAAGTGCTTCACAGTTCTTGTGGCACACCTCAAAAAAACTGGACGTTCAAGTCTTCCCTTACTTGGATGATTTGTTCCTGGCAAGCCCATCCAGGCAGGAGATGCAGGAAGCAGTCACCACTGCTTCACAGTTCCTCACATCCATGGGGGTTCTGTTGAATCTGGAAAAATCCCTGCTTCAACCCTCCCAGCATCTACTTTTCATAGTAGCCCTCCTGGACACCTTCAGGGCAAGGACTTTTTTTTTCCGGAGTACAGGAGGAATGACATTCTTCAGATGGTGTGCTACATCAGAGAGAGCTCTGTTTGAGCTCTTCTCTTTCAATGCAGTGGATGTTGGGCCTCATGACATCATCCGTGTTCACTGTGCCTCTAGCATGTCTACACATGAGGACCACACAGTGGATGCTAAGCACTCAATGGTCACTGACCACGCACGAACAGTCCTTCCGCATAAAAAGTGGCTGAGCCTCTGACAACGTTACTTGCATGGTGGATTCAGGAAGACAGGCTTATCCAAGGTCTACCGTTTGCCCCACCGGAATCTCAGATCACCATCACTACGGATGCATCTCTGATCGGTTGGGAAGCTCACTGCCAGGATCTCCACACTCAGGGTGTGTGAAGTCAGGAGTCCTATCTGCACATAAATGGTCTAGAGATGAGAGCTGTTCTGTACGCTGCTCGAGCCCTGAAGTATGTCCTCCGTCACAAGGTAATTCTTCGGGCAGACAACAGGGCTGTAATGTATTACTTCAACAAAAAAGGCGGAGTGCACTCCTCCTCTCTGTGCATGGAGGCCATGAGGATGTGGGAGTGGTGTCTCGAGCACGATGCTCTGACTCAGGCAGTCTTCCTGCTGGGAACTCAGAACGGCCTGGCGGATTGCCTCAGCAGAACGGGAGGCAGATCTCCACAAATGGTCGCTCACACCAGACGTCGTGCAGTTGCTGTTCGACTAATTGGGCAGTCCAGACCTGAACCGTTTTGTGTCCCCACTCAATGCAAAACTGCCTCTATTCTGCTCCAGAAATCCAAAACCTGGCATCTTCTGTCAGGATGCATTCAGACTGCGGTGGACAAGATGCTTTCTGTACGCATTTCCTCTTCCGTTGGTTCAAATGGTGCTGCTCAAATTGGAGGCACAAGGTGGCAGGATGATTCTAATTGCCCCATACCGGCCTCGACAGATGTGGTTCCCATTGGTCAACAAGTTGTCAGAAGTTCCTCCGAGGCAACTCCCTCTGTGAATGGACCTCCTGATGTAGGGACCTCTGGTCCATCCCAACCTGCTCTCCCTTCATCTCCATGCCTGGGTCCTGAGGAGATGGAAGTGGGTAGGTTTCAGGTTTCTCAGAGAATCTAGGAAATTCTCTTGGCAGCACATAAGCCCTTCACTAGGAAGACTTACACAACTAAATGGAAACACTTCTTGATTAGGTGTACGAGTCCCTTCTGGACCCTTTTTGTTATCCACCAAGTAAGGTGTTGGAGTACCTCTTAGACTTGTCAAATGTAGGACTGCAATACTTGACAGTAAAGGTACATCTCTGCGTGATTTCTGCCTACCATGAGTCGGTACAGAATATGACATTGGCTCAGTTACCGCTAGTCAAGAGATTCCTTAAAGATATCCTGCATACTAGACCTCCGGTCAGGAAGCCGGTGGCCGGGTGGTATATTAACCTCATGCTAGATATACTCACCTGTAAACCTTTTGAGCCTCTAGCCACCTGTAATTTGAAGATCTTACTTCGAGACACAGCTCTTGCAGCAGGTTACACCATTAGGACTGAAGCCGGCAGGCGTCAGGACCCCACGGAAAAATTCTAGCTAGCTATCTTCAGCGGGGACCGCCCCCCAACGTCGGTCCCGCCTCCGTCAGGCGTGGTACAAAGGCGGTCCCGTAGATTCCCCAGTTCTTTCCACCGTCGACTAAGCTTGTCTTGACCCTTGATTTACAGTCTAGTGCGTGACCGACGTGGTTTAAGTGCTTCTCTTGAGAATTGATTTTCTTCAAGCAAGACCTTTGCTGATGTCCTCTCCGACCTCTGGTCACTCCTCCAAGTGTGCTTGGAAACAGATCCCCTTAAGGACCCACACAGCCTGCGTTGGTGCCTGGGCCCAGACCCGATACCTGGGCCTGCCCGTCCTGCCAGGGGTTCAACAGTCGTACTCTGATCCGATGTCAGAAGGCCCTTCAGGCTTTTTTGTTGGAGGAAAAGCTGAAGACCATGTCCTCCAAGGGGGAATCTTCTCAAAAATACCACAAGCACGCGGAGAAACGAAGGGAGAAGGCCCCTTCCAGGTCCCCTCCAGGGCTTGAGTCACGCAGCTCGGTTCTAGGTCGACCGCTCTCCTCAGGGCCAGCTCTCAGCCTCTCCCGGCTGCGGTAGAAACCTTCTTCTCAGGCCAAGTCATGAGCCATCTCCGTCTTCCTCCAAGGCCTTGGCGAAGTCGAAGTGCCACCATCATCACCACAAGTCGGTTCCTGCTCTTCGGTACCCGGCGTCAGGTCTTTCTGCGCCTCCCGCGAGGCGGTTGGAGCTCATGCCCTTAAAGAGACCTGGGACCCGGCGCTGCGCGGCCGTCTATCGGTCTGCGTGTCATACCTCCTGAGCCGCCCGTCGGCTGGGCGACTGTCTCGGCCAAACCATCACTCTAGCGGACGCCAGCAGGGGACTGGCGTCCGCTTCTCCTGAAAGAGGGCCTGTGCGCCTCCGACCGGCGTCGGTCAGGAGACTTTAACTGAGGAGGACCTAACGCGGCCGAGGACCAGGCAGGCGACCCGTTCGTCGAAACTCCAGGAACCCTCGCGTTACCAGAGCCCCCTGGGCTGCGCCAGGACCCGCGACCGCCCACCGGCACCCGGGCCGTCGTCTGGCCTTTCTTTAGCGGAAGTGAAGGATCTCTTCACCTCCTGGTGGGACACCATAAAGAAGGACATGGTTCCCACTGTTTCTCCTCCGGTTCCTGCACCCCCTTCACCATCAGGGTCGGCAGGCCGTTTACCTTCTCCCCGGGAGCCTAGATCCCCTCCCAGGGGGAGACCAGAAAAACGGAGACCTCCGTTGAAATCTTCTTCTGGATCACCCAGCCCCAAGAGATCCAGGAGACACCAACGTTCGCCTTCAACGGAGGACACTGGATCAGACTACTCTACCTCTAGATCCCCATCTCCACTCTCCATCCCTTCTCCGGACCCACGTGAGATGCCCAAATCTCCTCCGGATGATCCTTCGTTCCTTGATATTATGAGACACATACAAGAGAACATGGGATGGGATGCAGAAGACCTAGACCCCGAAAGGGTACGCCTCGCCAAATATCTTCGGCAGAAGGACCCCAAGCCTGTGGTGGTACCACCCTTGGTGGACACTTTTGTGGACGTCACCAAGGCAGCGTGGAAGCGTCCACACTCGCTCCCGGTGATGCCGAAAAAAGCTGATCGTCTGTACAAGGCTCCTAAGGACGGCCAGTACTTGACGCAGCAGCCTCAGGCCGATTCTCTGGTCATTACAGCCTCACATGACCGGTCACAGAGGCCGCAACATTTGAGCACCCTGCCACCGGACCCAGAGTCCAAGCAGTTGGCCGCGTTGGGTAGGCGCATGTATGCCTCCGCTACCTGCGCCATCAGATCTTGAACTATTTAACCCACATGGTTCAGTTCCAGAACGCTTTGTGGGAACAGGGTCTGGAAACGGCTGAAAAATTGCCTGAAGGTGAGCAGAAGGAGGAGATGCTTCAGCTCCTCCATGCGGGTTCAGGCGGTAGGGACCCAAGTGCTATGCAGCGTGCGACTCCGGCGGACTCATCGGCCCGAGCAGCAGCTTCTGGCGTATGCCTCCGGAGACACTCCTGGTTAGCGTCTCTGGTTTTACCCGACGTCCAGAAGAATATTATGGGCGCTCCTTTTGAGGAGAAGTCTTGTTTGGTAATCCTTCAGAAGATCATTACCAGACTTCAAGGGAGGCGGGAAAGCGGTAAAGGTCGGTTCAGGTCATGTACCGGCCCAAGCTGTTCCTTTCATAGGAACCAAAGCCGTTTTGTGGCGGACACAGAGGCAGCAGCCCGCTCCGTTGCACATCAGAGGGCTCCGGCTTCCGTAGAGCCCAGGGAAGCAGCCCGCCAGCGAGGTCAAGCGTTCTCTAAGCAGGCCCAGCTAGCGGGCCATCACCATACAGCCTGACTCACTTTCTGGCCCCGCCCTCAGGATCAATGGAAATCATGGTCGGGGTCGCATTGCGAACTTCCTGCGGGATGGCAGGCTATAACCACCGACAGGTGGGTTCTTCAATTGGTCAGTCTAGGCCATTTTATAGAATTCGCAGAAAAGCCACCCTCGAGGCCTCCTTTGCTCTCCCGGTATCCGGGTCAGCACAAAGCTTTGATCTGGCAAGAAGTACTCGCGCTCCTGTGAAAGGGGGCGATAGAGTATGTCCTGGAGAACCAGAGAGGACAAGGATATTATTCCCACTTCTTCCTGGTTCCAAAGAAAACAGGGGACCTCCGTCCGATTCTGGACCTCAGCGACCTCAACGTGTCGGTCGCCTACAAGAGATTCCGCATGGTGACTCTTCCGGGTCTTATTCCCATGCTGAAACAGGACGCCTTTTTAGCGTCTCTAGACATGCAGGACGCATACCTGCATATCCCTATGGCTCAGGCGCACATGAGGTTCCTGCGCTTCAAGTTTCTCGACCACCACCTTCAGTTCCGAGCCCTTCCGTTCGGACTGTCTTCCGCACCAAGGGTCTTTACCAAGTGCATGGCAGTCGTGGCAGCGTCTCTGAGGAGACAGGGCCATTATGTGTTCCCGTACCTGGACGACTGGCTTCTCATGGCCACCTCCAGAGAGGCGTTGCTACATGCGGTTCAGAGCACCCAGGACCTGTTCCGGTCTCTGGGCATCCTCATAAATTACGAGAAGTCTCTCCTGGTACCGTCGCAGAATCTGCAGTTTATAGGTGCAGTACTGGACACTGTTCAGGGAAGAGCTTTTCTTCCGGCCGACAGAGCGGATCGCATCAGATCCCTCATAAGGGATTTATCGTCGAACAAGATCGTACCTGCCAGGTCGGTCCTTCGCTTGCTCGGACACATTGCTGCGGCCATTCCTACTGTCCCTTTCGCAAGGCTGCACATGCGGGTAACTCAGTGGATGCTCAAAGTGCAATGGGACCAAAGGCAAGACCACTTGCAGCATCCGGTCAGAATCACGAATTCCTTGATTCGAGACTGGCAGTGGTGGCAAGTCCCAGGGTCGTTCTCCACGGGCGTCCCGTTCGTAGCGCTGTCCCCAGAGGTAACCCTCACCACGGACGCCTCAGGTCTTGGGTGGGAGGCACACCTGGACGGAGTAAAGTCCCAGGGTACGTGGACCCAGATGGAAGCTCATCTTCATATCAATGTCCTAGAGATGAGAGCGGTTCTCTATGCCCTGCAGGCCTTTCAGTCAGTAATCCCACCGTGTACTCTTCTGCTTCAGACAGACAACACGGCGGTGATGTATTACCTCAACAAACAAGGAGGCGCACACTCTTACCCCCTTTGCAGGGAAGCCATGAGGGTGTGGGATTGGGTAATCGGACACAGCGCAAATCTGATCACTGTGCACGTTCCCGGGGTGGACAACACGATTGTAGACAGCCTGAGTCGATCCCAGGCCAGAGTCCACGAGTGGGAACTTCTTCAAGAGGTAGCAGAGGATCTGTTTCTTCGATGGGGAATTCCAGAACTAGACTTGTTCGCATCCCCATCCAACGCAAAACTGCCCAATTTTTGCTCGCTAGATCCAGGGCCTGGTGTTTTCTGGCGAGACGCGTTATCCCTCTCCTGGGCGAACAGGTTCCTCTGTGCTTTCCCTCCCTTCCCGTTGATCCAGAGAGTTCTTCTCAAACTGCGCAGGGAGCACGCACTCATGATCCTGGTGGCCCCGTTCTGGCCCAGACAGATCTGGTTCCCTTTGTTGGTGCAACTATCTGGGGAACCCCCGCTCCCGTTGCCGCTCAGCTCCCACCTACTATCTCAGGAGAAAGGTTCACTTGTCTATCCGGACCTCGTTCGTTGAACCTGCATGCTTGGCTCCCTAGAGACATAGCCATCTTAGTCACGGGGTCTCCGAAGAGGTTGCAGAAGTCCTTTCTGCAGCCAGAAAGCCCGGGAACAGCGCATGCGACGTCACGCCATGAAATGGCGCCCGTTTTGTTTATGGTCGCGAGCACGTGATTTTTCCCTTTGGGTTGTCCTGTGGGAGTAATTTTGGATTATCTGCTCTCCTCTTTCATTCAGGTCTAGCCTACTCCTCTATTAAGGTGCACCTCTGTGCATTGACCTATCACCTCCCGGTGGGACAGCCGATACAGTGGCTCAGTTGGCGCCTCTCGGAATTTCTTAGGGGTGTTACACTTAGGGCCTCCTATTAGGGACCCTGTGCCTCCATGGGATCTGCTCTTTGTCTTGGAACAGCTCACGCTTCCCCCCTTTGAACCTGCTGCGGATTGCGAGCTACGTTTTCTGTTGTGGAAAACGTTGTTTTTAGTTGCTGTTACTTCGGCAAGAAGAATATCTAAACTTCACGCTCTTATGTGCAAAGAGCCTTATTTAGTTTTCCACCAGGACAGAGTATCCCTGAGGACGAACCCTAAATTTTTGCCTACGGTGGTTTCTTCACTCACTCTGAACCAGGATATTGACCTTCCGGTCTACTTCCCCAGTTACTCGAATAGAGGAGAGGCTTTGCTTCACACCCTGGATGTTCACCGCAGCCTGAGGTATTACCTCAACAGAACTAAATCTTTTCGTAGCTCTGAGCAGCTTGTTTCCTTCACTGAGAGAATGATGGGCCAACCCGTATCAAACAGTCCCTTTCTCGCTGGCTTGTCCAGTGTATTTCTTACTGTTATGATATAAAACAAAGCCCCTCCGGGCACAGTCCGGGTCATTCTACTAGAGGTGTGCCACCTCCTTTGCAGCACTCAAAGCGTCTCCACCTCTGCTATATGTGCTGCAGCCACTTGGAGTTCTGTACATACCTTTATCAGGCATTATAGCCTGGACATTGCCTCTTGGCGAAGGGCTGGTTTCGGCCTGGCGGTGCTACAGGGTCTCCTGTCCTAGGTTCAGGACCTGGAATTCTTTTCCTGTTTTCCTCCTCCCAGAATTTCTGGCAGCTTTATTGCTTGGGAATCAGTCCTAATGGTGTAACCTGCTGCAAGAGCTGTGTCTCGAAGTAAGATAGTACAGTTACGTAAGAACTTACCGCAACAGTAGATCTTCGAGAACAGCTCTTGCAGCAGGTACCTTCCCGCCCACCTTCCCCCTTGGAGGAGGCATGGCTCAGTCTTTCTGAGCAGGGATTTATACCTTTCTGTCTTCTGACGGCGAATCTTTCTGTCTTCTGACGGCGAATCCTCGGTCTCTCTCTTCAATGTCAGCCTGCGGGTGGGAGAACTGGGGAATCTGGCGGGACCGCCCCCTTTTGTACCACGCCTGACGTCGGAGGCAGGACCGACGTTGAGGGCGGTCCCCGCTGAAGATAGCTAGCTAGAATTTTTCCGTGGGGTCCTGACGCCTGCCGGCTTCAGTCCTAATGGTGTAACCTGCTGCAAGAGCTGTTCTCGAAGATCTACTGTTATGGTAAGTTCTTACGTAACTGTACTATCTTACTTGAAAGGGCTCTTGCGGTAGGTCAATTAAATATGGGACTGGCGCCGGTAGGCGTGAGGACTATGAAAAATTCTAATAGCAGTCTGAGGGGACAGCCCCTCGGTGACAGACATCATCTGACGTCAGTATAAAGGGGCAGTCCCCCACGCCCGCCTTCCAGTTCTTTCCCGCCGTTAGATCATGTCAGCGCCTCGTGGAAAAGTTCAGCGCTCGTCAGCCTCAGTCGTCTGTAGCTTTTACCGAGTTATTTTAAATTTTTCGAATTTTTTATCAGGTATTCGTCAGTGTATGTCGTCCCCTTCGCCCTCCAAGCACAAGAACAAGTGCGACTCATGCAGCGCCCAACTCTCGCACGAGGACGGCCATTCCCAGTGCCTCTTCTGCCTAGACCCAGACCATCAGGTGGAGAAGTGCCAGCACTGCCTTAAATTCAACACGGCCACCCGCAGACTGCGGCAGCAGTCCCTGGAGGCCCATATTTTAAAGAAGAAAATGTCCTCCATGGAAAAGGAGTTAAAAAAGGTCCAGCAGGCGTCCACTTCCCCCGAAGGCCATTGCAAGAAAAAAGACAAGGAGAAGCACAGGGACAAGGGCTCCTCATACACCGCGTCTTCCTCGGGAGTCGCCGTGCTCCAGGTAACATCCCCCACAGGGGACCAATCCGCGACGGCCGCCTTGGAGGTTTCCAAGGCGGCGTCGGCCCGCCCGTCTGGCTCACGCTCAGGCCCCTCGGCCGCCTCCGGGCTATTGGAGGCCTCCGCTCCCAGTAAAGCTGCTACCGTGCAACCTACTGGTTCGAGCGGCTCCGGCTTCTGCGACGCCCGCATGGAGAAGGTTGATAAGTCGCCCGACCCTTCAGGCGGCGCACAGCCCCTCTGCCGCCCGACCAGGCCGCCCCTCCTTCGCGACCTGCCTCGGGCGATGGGTCCGTTAAGTCGGATGTCGGCCTCTCCAGTGTCCACCCGGACCCCGCTGACAAGTCGGACGTCGGCTTGCCCGGCGTCTTCTGCGGCTATGAGCTGGCCGGACCTTCCACGTCTGCCGTTTCCGGCTCCCGTAGGCTCCGGCTGCCCTCCGGGGACCCTGGGTCTCCTAAGCCTGACCCCGGGGATTTTTCCCCTCCATCCCCAGGCGATGCCGAGGTTCCTGCTGCACCCCATCAGACCGTCTGCCTGCTGGGCCTACCGACCTGATGTCAGCTCCCCCAGACGCCGACCCCGACACCAGTCTTGCCGACCCCGGGCGACATCCCACTCCAACGCCGGGCCCACCACTCCAGACCCGCCCATGGGCACTCCAGCCGAGCCGTCTGCTCCAGCTGACCCCTCGGTTCCTGGGTATCCGACCCTGTCGTATCCGACGCCGTCTTACCCGGCTCCGCAGTATCCAACGACGCAGTACCCAGGGCCTCAATACCCAACTCCGGGCTTCCCGCCGTCGGGTTATGGATACGCGCCTTACGGGTATAATCCATACCTGTGTCCCCCTCCTCCCCTGCCCCCTCAGCCACCGGGTGGACTTGAAGGAGACTCTGGCCTCCTTACGGGCTGAGGCCAAGGCTCAGCTCACCGGAGAGGTGGAGAGTCTTCTCCCGATGACGGTTCCGGTTCCTGTATGTCTGTGACGACAGACTCCCTCCGCACGTCCGGACACCAGGGCCGAGCCCTCTGGTTCCAGGGCAGGGCACTCTTCCCCGGGGGCTTCCCAAGGGGTCCGTTCCTCCCCCTCGCTGGGACTTCCTCATCATCATCTTCTTCTTCTTCTTCCTCGGACACTTTGGACGACTCCAGCGATTGTTCCGAGCCAGACGACAAGCCACGCTCTCCGTCTAAGCCCAGGCCAAGGACTTCTCCGGAGGATCCTCCTTTTACGGAGTTGCTACACAAAATCCAGGAGGTTCATAAGTGGAGTTCCTTGGAGCCGGATCCCCAGCGTAAGAAACTCGCTGAGCATCTGGATCTGCCCGTGAGAGCTCTCATCTTGGTGCCACCCTATATCGAGCCTCATGCCCGTCTTGTTTCCACTATTTGGAAGCAACTGTCTGCTTTAGCCCCACTTCCTCGGAAGTCTAACAGGCTATATCAGGCTCCTGAGGGTGTTGACTTTTTAGATTCTCACCCTCGAGCTGATTCAGTCGTGATTAGCGCCGCTCATGGCTGAACAGCTAACCCGAAACCTCTGAGCTCATCTCCACCTGACAAAGAATCCCGTCTTCTGGACCAGTACGGGAAGACGAGCTATGTTTCTTCCACTCTGGGTATTAGGGCCCTAAAGCAGTGTCAGTGGCTCAGTAGGTAGCACACTCTCCTCTGAGGCCAGGAGATCAGAGGGCTGTGGGTTCGGTTCCCACATCTGGCACTTGGGTTAATATCCCAGTACTGACACTGTAGTGCAGCATGAGAGGGTGCTGCACTTCTGAGGCCGTCTTCGGATGAGACGTTAAACCGAGGTCCCATCTGCCTGGATTGGTGGTAGTTCAGGTGGATGTTAAAGATCCCATGGCACTTATCAAAAGAGTAGGGAGATTTTATTAAACAAAAACACAACATCACAGAAAACAAAATAGTCATATATAAGCAGAGGAGAAAATAAGCATACTAAAATACAAAAAATCAAACAAAAGGAAAATGGTTCCATAAATAGTTAACATAAGATCTGGAGTATTTCTTCTCATCCTGTAAACGAAGTACATGCAATTCAGAATCAACAGCAGATACTATTGAGGAAACTCTGTAATAAGTTGCTGTAACACAAAATGACAACGTGCTTGCCATAAAAAATATTGTAGAAGGGCAAAGAAAACATTCAATGTACTTCTATGATACTGCTCCCATCTACCCGAATAGTCACCCAATACTAAAGTAGAATAAGTGATAGACCGTAAAGCGGACAAATTCCAGTGCAAGGCTGCAAAGTCCCAAAATCTTTGACTATTTGGGCAGTCAATAAAAAAATGGGACTGACTTTCTTCTTCAGTGATACATTCATTCCTTAAACAATACCTATCAGACACTGGTTTATATTTTAGGTTTCCTCTCACTCCCAATCTACCATGAATAGAGATCCAAATAACATCCCAAGTTTTAACAGGAATTCTATTATCAATTAACTTATTGAGTGCAAATTTCATATTCGATGGAGAGCAAAGAGGAAAAAGTAAAATTACCTTTTGTAAATCGTAAACAACATAATCATAAAAGGCTTTCCTAGTCAGTGAAAGCAATTTTTGCCTTGGAATCTGCCATTGGAATAATCTTTTAAGAGTTGAAAGACCATACTTTGGAATGTCATCTGACAGTAAAATCCTGGGTGGAAAAAGAGACCACTTAAAAAAATACTTCTGCCATAAGAATTTGGTCCAGAAATGCCATGGCAAAGAAGGTTCCTGTCAAATAAAGGGGAGAGAGGAAAATAAAAAAATAGAATGAAAAAATATGAGAGGATTAACCATAATGAACCACCTTCCCTGTATTGAAGATACGTATAATCCCTTTTCACTGGGTTGAGCCTGTTTCCCCAGAGCATCTGAAAAAACGCTATAAATCCTAGTCTCTAGGGAAAAGGAGGCGAAAAAAGGTGACTTAAATAAAGAAAAATGGGCAATAAAAATTTCTTAATAATCAATACCCTCTTTTTCTTTCCAAGCTTCCAATGTTTCCACTGATTAATTTTCAGCTCTCCAATTTCTATCCGCTTTACCCAATTATAAACCTTCATTTGTTCCACCCCAAACCAGACACCCAAGATTTTTTGAGGCCCAGATACTAAGGAAATCCCAAAACAATCAGTTAAGTCAGGAACCAAGCTTCCTAATTGCAATACAAAACTTTTGTATGTTGAGAGAACCAGAATATTGGCCAAATAGGAAAAAAACCTCCAATGCTTGTCGTAAAGAAAATGAATCTGCTAAAAGGAGCGTAACATCATCCGCAAAGGCAGTTACCTTTACCGTCTCTAGATGGGGCAAGGGAGCAAGCCCTTTTATGGAGACGTCTGGTACAATATGACGAATAACAGGGTCTAAAGTGAAGGTGTACAACAAAGGACTTAAAGGACAGCCCTGCCTAACACCTCTAGAAATTCTAACCCTTCCACCCAGCAAACCATTAACTATTGGAACAGTAACTGCAGAATTATATAATTGAGAGATCCACCTACAAAAATATCAGGGATTCCATAAGCAGATAGAACAAAATATAAATAGGAATGACTAACAGCATCAAAGGCCTTAGACTGATCCAGAGCAGCAACCAATTCCGACATATGAAAACTGGACTGGCTAGCAAAAGATCTCTAATTAAATAAAGATTATGCTGAATCTTTCTATTTTTATAGCACAGGTTTGTGCAGGATGAATTAAAACTGCAGCTAATTTCTCCAACCTATTATGCAGAATTTTGATAGAATTTTATAATCACTATTTAATAAACAGATCGGCCTCCAATTGGAAAGGATTGCTTTATCCCTTTTTATGAATAAAGGTCATTATAGACATTGTAAAATCCTTACAAGAAATCCCAGATGACAAGTAAGAATTGAACACCAAAGGAAGAAAAACCCATATAAACGATACATTTTTGTAAAATTCATTAGAATCCCATCTAACCCAGGAGAAGATCCAGATTTCAATTGTTTAATGACCGCAATCACCTCCTGGGATGAGATGGGTTCAATCAAAGACTTAACAAGATCACCTGAAATGTTAGGAGGTAGAAAGTATAGAACTTGGAAAGAATCCATAGATAGCACTTGTGGAGATGAAAACAAGTCTGAACATAATCCTGAACAATATTTAACATACCCACATCCGAAGTAACAAGTTCATTAGTCGAATTAAACAAACCTGTCATTAGAGTCTCCGTTAAATCGCTTTACAAGCTTGAAAAGGATCAGCCATGGGAGAATTCTTTATATTAAAACGAAATTCAAGATCCAAAGACTTAGCCCTACTATATTGATACTTTCTCATTTGTTGTTTTATTCTTTAATTTGGAGATAGAAACAAATGATGTTGTCTGGGAGGAAGTGACATAAGCCTATATAAGTGATTTCTATACACAGGTATTTCCTATAATTCTCATCAACTTTGCACTTGCCCATGATTGAAACAGGTGTTTAATTTCGGATTTAACCTGTTTCCACCACTCATAAGAGGAAGAAAAAAAATCTAAAGTAGAGAATTTCGCAGCTAAAAAAAATTCCAATTTAGAAAAATATGCTGAATCAGATAAAAAGGAAGTATTCAACCTCCACCGTTGGATCAAGGAGTATAATCTAGGTGGGAGGTGTCGTAAGGATAAGGTACAAAATAGTAAATGATGGTCAGAAAATTCTGAAGGAAACACAATGCAAGATAGAATCCGAAAATAATAGGAAATAAAAACATGTCAATCCTGGTTGCAAAAATATGCCTATGATAGGTTTCACCACCATATGGATGTAAACTTGAAAGGCATCTGTGAGCTTAACATCCTTCACTGTTTCTAAAAGGGCATTAGAATCACAATAAACCTTTTTCCTGCTAGTTTTTAATCTGGTGGTCAAGAGAACAATTAAAGTCTCCTCCCACACTAAATGTTTTTGTAAAAGAAAAGGTTTTATTTCCTAGAATAAATCTATACGGCCAGTTTTAGTCTGCGGCCCATAAATGTTAACAAAGCGAAAAATAATCACCCACAAACAGTCTAGGATAAGAGTTCTACCAGGTGACAAATCAAGTACCGAGAGACTTTAAAGATAGATTACCAAACAGAATAGCCACCCGTCTGTAACTTCTGTCCCAAAGGACCAAAAGATGGTCCACTAGTCCATTGTCTTTGTAACCTTTTACTTCAGAAAGTGAGGATAACCTAGTTTCCTGCAAAAAATCACATCTAGTTTTAAAGATGTGAGATATGAAAAGATAGATATCTGCCTATGGAATGTTTTCAGGCTACATACATTAAGGAAGCAAATTTCAAGGAAGCCATTGAATCAATTAACCACTATTTTTTGGCTGACTTTCCTTTTTTCCCTTTTTCCTTTTTATCCTTTGCAAGTTCCGTGGACCTGCTTTCTTCTTCATCAGTCACAATTTCTGAGAGATGAGAAGCTTCAGACTCTAAATCTGAATCCCTGATTTCATCTTGAAGGGAGAAAAAATTCTCAGTCACCAAGGAACATGTTGAAGCTTGTTTTAATGATGCCTAGTAAACCTCCTATTTCTAACAATCTCAAAAGGGTGGCATAGGGGAGCAGAGGCCTGCTTATCTCCTAAATGTAGAGGGCCTTTTCTAACGTGGCTGGAAGGTCATTTGCAACAGATGGTGTTGTTGTGACTGTTTCTGGTACTACGAGAGGTTAAAACAGGCTCATGGCGTGGGGATGAGGGGAAGCAGTCCCATGAAAACCCTGAAGCTTGATTGGGCTTTACAGAAGTGGCCATCATGATCTAAACCATCCGAACAGTTATGTCTAGCCCAAGGGCACTGATGGAAGCGTGCCTTCTCATCGCAAAGATTACATTGAAAAATATTCGACACATGTCTCAGAATGTCCGAAACCCCACACAAAGGACATTTCATCATGTCACAAACACTGCTGATATGTGTTCTGTCTCCACATTTATAACATGCCTTCGGTTGTCCACCGTAAAAACATACCCTCCTATCTTTTCCCAAGAAAAAGCTATTAGGTAGGTGAGCAATAACAGAACCAACTTGTAATAGCTTTACTTTAAATTTCCATCCTCCCGTCCAAATGCCCTCAATATCCAAGAGTGCTTCAGGTGGACCCAATACTTCACATTTAGATTGCAACCAACGAAAATATCACTGACATTGACACCTCATTCGAAACATGATTGTAATAAACCTAATTAGAGGCCTAGTTAAAGGTATTGCAAAAAGGCAACCATGAAGGGTGATTTTTAGGTTGCATATCTATCCCAAAATTTGTCCGTAAGGGCAGTCGTTTGAAAACTTATGTCAAATGAGTCTTCTCCTGAAATATGGATAAGAGCATAAATGTCCTTACACAGAAACCCATAGTGGTTTTCAAGATGTTTAAACACATAGTATCTGTCAGGATGCTCGCTCGAGCCACCTCTGTACTTTAAAGCGAACAGCATTACGACGAGGGCTTGTTCTAGTTTCAGATTTAAACAAGTCAGACATCGTGGGTTTAGGGTTCTGGCTTAGAGAATGAGTAGGCATGCAAGTAGCTGAAGCACCAGCAACCAGAGTCTCAGCAGTCGGCAGCTGTTCCCCACCTTCCCCTAAAGCAGATGATACAGGAGGTTGCTGAGAAAGTACAGGGAGAGAGTCTAAGTTTGTAGTACCTGCAGCCGAATTCCATGATAAATCCGGTTCCCAACCTCCCGGTTCCGAACGCTTCCAACCAACCTCCATTAGTGCCACCTCCTCTGACCAGTCCGTTGAATTACTTTCAGTACCTCCTTCCTGCAACCCGAATTGTCAACGCACTAAATGCGACGTACTTGGTGCATTGTGGAATAGAGTCCTCCCGGAAACAGCCTCCTGCAATACCGGTTCCTGTTGTGTAGAGAAAGGAGTACAAACCTCCCGAGCGCCTGAATCCTGCAAAGATGAAGAAAGCACAACAGAGGAATCCTGCAGAGAAATCATGTCAGCTTGCTGATGCTCGTGAGTAGCAGTTGATGACATAACATCCACAGTTGTCGGAACTATTACTGGCATAGAGTCGCTCCCTCGGACGCAACCCTGGTCTGATTGAAGCAGCCGATTCCCGGCTACCTCCTTCTCCATCTCAACCGCAGGATCGTCTGCCATGTCGAGACGTGACGTCAGCACGACTCCCCACCGGCCACTGACCAGCAGCCAGTAGGGGAATTTCCCCGGTGTCCTGGCCAAATTTCCCTCATTCACTAAAAATACCACCAACAGCTTAATCTGGTTCAAGGTCAGTTGCCATTCATCTGTATCCCCCTCCCCCGGGTCGTGCCTGAAAATAGGCAGGATTTGTCTAGTGCACTTACCCAGTCAACAAAAACTAAATAAATAAATAAAAATTATGTCGGTCACATGGGGGATTACCAGAAGGCGATTCTTAGTGAGGTGGAATCCAAATTGGACTCCCTTCCGGACTCTCAAGTCAAACGGGAAGTAGCTGACCTTGTCCGCTCGGCCAGCCGACACATGCTTCATGCTACTTACGATGCAGTGGACACTGCTGGTAGGAGCTCCGCTTTCGCCGTAGGCTTACAGCGTCATGCCTGGCTCCGTGTGTCTGGGTTGGTCCCGGAAGTGCAGCCCGCTGTTTAGGAAGTGCCCTTCCGGGGTTCGGTGCTGTTCAATGGTGATGTCAAGGACATTATCACTGATCTGCCGGAGAAGGGGACTGCATTGAAGTCTGACTCATGTACCATCCCATCAAATGCAGCGCCCGTCTTTCCAGCGGATAGAATCGGCGAAACCCAGGAAAGCGGGCTGCCAAGCGCCCGCCTCAGCTGCCAAGCCCTTTCCATAAAGCAGCGGGTGCTTCCAGCCACAGCACTGCCCCACACCACCTGACTTCTTTTCTCTCCCATCGCCTCTGGGCCTTCCGGAGGAACCGGTAGGGAAGGAGGTTTTCCCTCCACCTTCCGGGTTGGGAGAGGATAACTTCAGATTCCTGGGTGCTCCAGCTGATGGCAGAAGGACACTCAATAGAGTTTCTCCAGAAACCACCTTGTCACCCTCCCCCAAGGTCATCGTACTCTCGGGAACACCTTCTTCTGGTCCAGGAAGAGATTTCAGCACTTTTGCTGAAGGAGGCGATAGAGCCCATCCCCCTTCTCTTCAGGGAATGGGTTACTATTCTCCTTCTTCCTGGTCCAAAAAGAAGACAGGAGATGTAAGGCCGATTCTCAACCTCAGTTCCCTGAACTTGTTCGTGGAGTAGAAGAGGTTCAGGGTGCTCTCCCTATAGGGCCTCCTGCCCCTCCTTCGGCCGGGACAGTGGCTGTGCGCTCTGGATATGCAGGATGCGTACCTGCACATCCCTGTCCGCCCTTCTCACTGCAGATACCTTCGTTTTGCTTTCCAGGGGACGACTACCAGTTCAAGGCCCTCCATTTGGTCTTTCCTCGCACTCGGTGTTCACCAAATGTCTTTCGTGGAGGCGCGCTCACCTGCATACCCAGGGGTGAGTTTTCCCGCATCTGACGATTGGCTCCTGGTGGCCCCGTCCAGGGAGAATCTCCTGTGCTTCCTTTCCCTTACCCAGGTGGTGTTTTTCTCCCTGGGTGTCACCATCAACCACTCCAAGTCCCACTTGATCCCATCCCAGAGGCTCCAGTTTATTGGGGCGATCCTGGACACGACCTCTGGCAGGTTCTTTCTGTCCCCGGACAGGGCGGCCACACTCCAGGCTCAGGTCAAACTGTTGTCCAGCCGCAGGCGGGTCAGTGCCAGGTCGGTTCTTCGCCTCCTCGGGCTTATGGCGGCTGCAATCCCAACATTCCCTCGCGCTCGGCTTCACATGAGGATCTCTCAGTGGACGCTCCGGTCTCAGTGGGATCAGTTGGTGGATGACCTGGACCAGCTTGTCCTAATCTCCTCTCCCATGGTTCGGGACTTGCAGTGGAGGATAGTTCAAGAGAACCTTTGTCGGGGAGTTCCCTTCTGTCTTTCTCCCCCCTCAGAGACTCTGACCACAGATGCCTCAGGCGAAGGTTGGGGATCCCATCTCGGACCTCACAGGACCCAGGACTCCTGGTCCAAGCTCGAGAAAATGCTTCACATCAATGTGCTCGAGCTTCGGGCAGTGCTTTATGCTCTTCAAGGCCTGCATCTGCACCTTCTTTCCGGCCACTTAGCCGTACAGACGGACAGTATGTGTGTGGTATGGTACATCAACAAACGGGGAAGGACTCATTCCTACCCTCTTTGCAGTGAAGCGATGCGAATTTGGGATTGGGCAGTTCAGCACAACCTCCACCTCATGGCAAGTCACGTCCTGGGGGTCGAGAACACCTTGGCAGACAAACTCAGTCGCTCGTCTGCTCAAGCTCACGAGTGGGAACTGGATCGGGGGTCTTAGACGATATCTTCCTACATTGGGGAACACCACAGGTGGACCTCTAAATGCAAAGCTTCCCAACTTCTGCTCGCTCGCTCGCTCCAGAGCATGGCATTTTTTTGAGAGATGCTGTGTCTCTAGATTGGAAGGGCAGATTTGTCTATGCTTTCCCCCCCGATCCCTTTGATTCTGAGAGTCTTACAGAAACTCTGTTCAGAAGGAGCTCAAATGATACTGATCGTTCCTTTCTGGCCCAGGCAAGTTTGGTTCTCTCTTCTGCAACAATACTCAGAGGAACCTCCTCTTCCTCTGTCGCGACTTTTATTGATCCAGGATCAGGGGACCCTGATCCATCCAGGTCTCAAGTCCCTTCCACTGCACGCATGGCTCCCGCAGATGTAGCTCAAACCCGATTTGGGGTTTCACGCCGAGTGGGTGAGATTCTGGTGGAGGCTAGAAAACCCTCCACTAGGTCTACCTATGCCATGAAATGGAAACTGTTCACAGTCTGGGCCACTTCAAAAGATTTTGAGCCTTTCTCGTGCTCTGTTGGGCAGCTGCTGGATTACCTGCGTCACCTCTTTGATCTGGGTCTCAGTCACTCGTCCTTGAAGGTACACATGGCGGCCATTTCGGCCTACCATGTCCCTTTTGCAGACAGGATGTTTGCTCAGCTGGAGGTCTCTAAGACTTTCCTTAGAGGGGTTCTCCACTTGAGACCCCCTATCAGGGTTCCTGCCCCTCCTTGGGATTTGAATTTCATCCTCTAGAAGCTTACTCTTCCTCCTTTCGAACCGGCAGCCTCAGCAGACATGAAGTTCCTCTCATGGAAGAATTTCTTCCTAGTGCCCATTACTTCTGCTCGGAGGATTTCTGAGCTCCAGGCCCTGATGTGTAAAATTCCGTATTTGATTTTTCACAAGGAACATGTGGCTCTACGCACCAACCCTAAGTTTCTCCCCAAGGTGGTAGTGGAATCTACATTGAACCAGTCCATAGAGTTACCTGCTTTCTTTACGCAACACTCCAATCAAGGGAAGTATCTCTTACACACTCTAGACGTTCACCGAATTCTGAGATACTACACTAACAGAACAAAAGATCTCAGAAAGACTGATAAACTGTTTGTCTCTTTTGCCCACAAAAGAGAAGGCAATGCTGTTTCTAAGCAATGCCTGTCCAAGTGGTTGGCTCATTGCATCACTTTCTGTTATGACAAGTACAAGACCCTTCTGGGTCAAGTGAGAGGCCACTCCACCAGAGGAGTCGCTGCCTCAGCAGCTTGTTTCAAGAATGTGTCAGCGGCGGACATCTGTGCTGCCGCCACTTGGGCTTCCGCCCATACCTTTACAAAACATTGCAGTTTGGATATTGCCTCTCACCGTAGAGCAGGCTTCGGGCTTGCTGTTCTGCAAGGCCTCCTTTCTTAAGGTCTTCACAGCTAGA
Organism: Neoceratodus forsteri; assembly: GCA_016271365.2. Lineage (NCBI taxonomy): Eukaryota > Metazoa > Chordata > Ceratodontiformes > Ceratodontidae > Neoceratodus > Neoceratodus forsteri. The sequence continues at coordinate 362,292,308 of JADMNL010000023.1, read as the reverse complement.
GGATCTGCTTTGAGTAGCTTTCCTCCTCCCATGTGCTTCTTCTTGTTCCAGACTGCTTGGGACTCAGTCCTATATGTAATTACCTACTGCAAGAGCCCTCTCGAAGTAAGATAGTACAGTTACGTAAGAACTTACTGTAACAGTAGATCTTCGAGAGAGGCTGTTGCAGTAGGTAATACCTTCCCACCCTCCATCCCCCTAAGCTTTTTCAGCTCCTTTTCCATGAAGGGAAATATCCGCTTCTCTCTCGTGCCTTTTGGCCTTTGGCGGGAAAGAACTGGAAGGTGAGCATGGGACCGCCCCTTTATACTGGCGCGCATGACATCTGTCACCTGATGTGGGGCGGTCCCATGAGACTGCTAGTTAGAAATTTTCCATTGGGTCCTGGAAGCCAGCGGCATCAGTCCTATATGTAATTACCTACTGCAAGAGCCTGTCTCAAGATCTACTGTTACGTAAGTTCTTACAGAACTGTACTTTTCTACCCAAGGTGGTGTCAGAAGCCACACTGAACCAGTCAGTAGAGCTTCCAGTTTACTTTCCGTCCCCTTCTAACAGAGGTGAGGCACTCCTGCACACCATGGATGTCCATCATATCCTTCAGTGCAACACACACCAGACCAAGGATTTCCATACCTGCGATCAGCTTTTTGTTTCTTTTGCCCCCAGGCCTAAGGGCAAAGCGGTTTCCAAGCAGTGCCTTTCCAAATGGTTAGGCAACTGTATTTGGTATTGTTACCAAAAGTACGAAAAACCTCTGCCGGGTCCTATCAGAGGTCATTCTGCCAGGGGCATGGCTGCTTCCGCTGCCTTTTTGTGGAACAGTTCTGCGACTGATATCTGTGCCGCAGCCATATGGAGTTCTGTCCATACCTTTACTAAACACTACAGTCTGGACATTGCTTCCATGCGGAGGGCAGGCTTCGGCCTAGCTGTCTTGCAGAGCCTTGTGTCCTAGGCTGAGTCCATTCTGGTTCCCAGTTTCTCTTGGAGCTATTTTCCTCCTCCTCCTCCTCCTCAGTTTCTCTTTGTCTCTCTTTGGAGGGACAGCTTGGGACTCTGTCCTATATGTAATGACCTACTGAAGGAACCCTCTCGAAGTAAGATAGTACAGTTATGTAGGAACTTACCGTAACAGTAGATCTTCGAGAGAGGTTCCTTCAGTAGGTCATATTTTTACCTCCTTCCTTCCCCTCATTTTATTTCTTACAGGGACTCCAAATCCTGTTCCTCTCCTGCTGTCTGGCCTCTTCCTGGCTCCGGCAGGAAGAACTGAGGCGGCGTGGGCACTACCCACTGTCTACGCTGACATTCACGTGTGGTGTGCGGTTCCCCATCAGGGATTGCTAGAGAAGTCTGCCGTGCAGCCCGATACCAGATGGTGCCAGTCCTATATGTAATGACCTACTGAAGAAACCTCTCTCGAAGATCTACTGTTACGGTAAGTTCCTACGTAACTCTACTTTTCCCACCCATGATTGGCAGTGTACCAGGTTTTAGTTATTGCTACTATGTCCAGGTCTGCCTCAACTATCACAGCCTCCATGTCTGGGATTTTATTGCCCAGGCTGTGGGCATTTGTCACCATGGCGTTCCAAGTACTACTACTCTGGGACTTGTCCTCTTCCTGGTAGTGTCACCCTGGTGATACTTAGTACTGCTTGGAACTCAGTCCTGTTGGTGTGGCCTGCTACAAGAGCCTTCCTCAAGTAAGATAGTACTGTTACGTAAGAACTTACCACAACAGTAGATCTTCGAGAGAAGCTCTTGCAGCAGGCCCTGCTTTCCCTCCCTTCCCCCCCCTCCGTTGTTCTTTGTCTCTTCCACTACGTCTGCCTTTCTTTCAGCTGTCAGGTAAACTTCCTCGGTTCTCCTTCAGCTGCCCATATGGGGTCTCCGGTGGGAGAACTGAGGTAGGTGCGGGGGACTGCCCATCTATATAGGCTAGGCTGACGTCAGCTGACTGACGGCGGTGGGCAGTCCCCCCCCTGGTAGACTGCTAGTTAGAAGTTATCCATATGGTCCTGGTGCCTGGTGGCTTAGCGATGTGGCCTACTGCAAGAGCTTCTCTCAGAGATCTACTGATCTTATCTGTCATTCTTCACCATTCATCACATTTGGGTTACTGGCTGGAGGGCATGACCCCATGGGAGCTCCTTTTTTTTTTTTTTTTTGTTGGATTGGCGGAGTTGACGCAGCATCGGCGCCGACTCACTGCGTGGTGCTCGTGGGTTGCCCATTATGTGCTGTTGACTCCACCCTCCCACCAGTTCTTAGTCTCCCGCCGTCGAGGTCACCTCGTGGAGCTTGAGAAAGGGCAATCTGAGGCCTACCTTCCTGAAGTTACTTTGTCGAGCTTACGTCGTATTTCTCGTGCCGCAGTCCGTTGGCTCCCTCCTGCCGGTTCTGTTCACCTCACTCAATGTCGCCCGGTAAGATCTTTCCATTTTCTTTGTTATTTTGCGACATCGAGTCTTGTTTGGTGTTTTTTTTTCTCCATAGGTCATGTCTCGGTCGGAGGGCAAGAAATCTTCAAAGACGGGACGGCCCCCCATGCGACCGGAAATACTCCGTTACCGGCCAGCATGACCGTTGCCTTACGTGTCTTGGCCCGCTTCATGACATGGATTCGTGCAATTCCTGTTTCTTCATGGACCGCCGGGTCATCGAGCAATGCGCGTGGAAAGTGGGGCGAGCTCCGCCAACTTTCAGGGGTCGGGCGCGCACTCGGGCCAAGCCGCGTTCTCTCTGCCTTTCATCCTGGTCCCCTCCCAGTTATATACGGACCGAGGAGGAGGGAGCCTTGGCCTCGTGCTTAGCCTAGCGTGTGGCGAGGCTTCTCCCGCGGTGCGAGGAGGCCCAGTCCATTTCCTCTGGGAGGCGGACGGAGGCACCTTTGGCAATCGCCCCTTGCGAGTGAAGGCTCCCCAGTGTCGGACCCAGCGGCTTGGAAGGCCCTGGTGGCCGCCGTCTTGGGCCTTGGTGCCGTTCAGGCACATGGGCCCTGACGGATTGTTGTCAGTGCCGGTTCAACGCCTGCCGCGGCTTCTGTTGCGTTGCTCATGGAGCCGGAGTGAGGTTAGTGGCACCGTGGAGATTCTACGGTGCCGTCTTTGACCATTTCTTGCCTTGGTGCCGTCTGCGGTGCCGAGGGTTCTGGAACCGTTCGTGGTTTTGGGCATGGGCACGGTGCCATGGGGGTTTCGGATCTTGGTGCCGAGAGTGCTGTCGGAGCTGTCATCGGCACAGTCTCTGTCCTCTGCACCGCTCGCGGCGCTGTCGGGCGGGATGGCGCCGTGGTGGTTTCGGGCCTTGGTGCCGTTCGTTACACTGAGAGCGCTGTCGGAGCAGTCGTCAGTGGCGTCTCTGCCCTCGTCACCATTCACGGTGCCGTGGGGCGGGACGGCGCCAGTGTCGGCTTTTGGCTCGGAGATTCTGCCCTGGTTGGAGGTGTGGAGCTGTGTCTTCTTCTGCCACCATTCGCGGTGCTGTGGAGGACACTGGTACCGACTCGGGTACGGTTTCTGTTTCTGGTGCCCTGTTTGGTCGAGATGGCAGCAGGCGCCCGCCAACTGTTTGGCACAGGACCTCTCCACTTCTTCGGAGGAGGAGTCGGACTCCGAGTCAGATGGGCATCTGGCTCCTTGTAGTTAATTGCTGGTATGGGCACCCTCGTAGTGTCCTTGACAGGCCGGCATCAGTCCCCCTCTACGAAGTGGGCAGAGACTGCCGGGGCTGGGGTCAGGGGTTCTGACCAGCAGACAACGGTGCAGGCCACCATTGCACTGCAGCCCAGCCTCGGAGGGTTCTCTGACCCCTCAGCAGTGGTACCCCCTCAAGTGGTGTGTCTAGATCGCCTGACTTTGGGGCCGACCAGAGAACCCACGGGAGGGGAGAGTGCTGTGCCCTGGATAGCTCCTTCAGGGGCCGACCAGGGCTGTCAGTTGCCCAGGCTGACTCTCTCTCTCGAGGAGGGCCCTTTCAGATTCGGAGGGGTCGAGGGGCATGGGCTCTGTTCGGCTGCCTTTTTCTGGAGTCCACCCGGGTTCTGGGAGAAACCGTAGTGCGGATCTCCACTCTTCCCCTTCGGTTTCTTTGAAAGGGCCCCATTCTTTGGAGGTAGGGGACTGTCCTTCTGGACCTACACGGCCCTGGTCACCTCACAGGGGGATTCTTCCGGGTGCAGCCAAGGCAGTTCCGAAATGGTTGTTCAGCTTTCGGCTGTGGGGTCTTCTGGAGCACCTTCTTCTGCTGGTGCTCCTGGTGCGCTCCCTGGCCCAGGCGGAGGTCAGCCGATTTCTCGGCTTTGCCCCTATTCCTCTGCCACATTCTCCGGCGCTCCCAGGCATCCTTGGTCCTAGCGGGCCTCTCTCCTGGGAGTAGATCAGGGCCATGGCTGCTCGATTCCCCGCTTATGTCAGGGCAATGGACGGTCAGGATTTTCAACCTCCTCCTCAAGCAGCCACCCTCTGAACAGTTGCGGTCCTCTAACTCCACATCCCCCCTCTTCTGTCGGAGAGGAGCCTTCTGTCCACATCTCCCCAGCTGCTAATCTTGTGGAGTATCAGCGATTCCTCGTGAGGATGTTGGAGGGACCTGCACATCACCCCTCCTACTCAAAACAATCCGGAACACTTGGCGCACGCCTTTTTAGGCGACCTCAGTGAGGACACCCTTGTGGTGCCCACTGGCCTGCTCCCTTTCGGGAGGTGTCGTTGCGTTCCTGGCAGAGACCCTTCTCTGGAGTTCCCACCCCTAGGGATCTCTGTCAGTGGTACTGCACCCCCCCCCCCCCGAGTCTCCAGGTTCCATGCCTCATCCAAAGTCAGGATTGACTCAGCTGGACACTCCTGATGGGCTCCACGCCACCACCATGACCGCCCCAGATCAAGACTCATTGGATTTTGACTTCTGGGGGAGGAGGACGTTCTGCTGTGCACGGTTGCTGCTCTCCATCGCAGCACATCAGGCCCACTATGCATCCTATGACAGGTTATTGTGGTCCAGGCTGGGTCAGCTCCTAGCCTCTTTGCTTGACACGGAGCAAACCAGACAAGCCATCGCACTCTCTGCACATGGCCTGGAGCTAGCAAGGCACCAAGCGAGGGCATCATATGATGCCAACGAGGTAACTACCAGGGTCGTAGGGACAGCGATCTGCACTAGGCGGGCGGCATGGCTACGTCTTTCCTGGATGTCACCCTTGGCCTGGTGTAGGATGATTAACTCCACTCACCAGAGAACCCATCTCTTCTCCCGTAGAGTGAGACAGCGTTTTTCGGGGCAACTTCCTTCCCCCTCCGAGGGTCCTCGTCTCACTCTCCCCACACTCTGGCCTCCCCAGGCCCTGAAGGTTCTCCCTCTTAGTGTGTCACCCACTGAGAGCTAAGGGACTCTGTCCTTTAGGGTTAAACCCCCTTTGGGGGGCTCGGCATTCACCCAAATGGTGAAGATTGACACAGATAAGATATATAGGATAAAGTATGGGTCTGGGTGTGTAACGAGAATTTACACACACCCGAGGGGTTTTTGTGAAGCATCTAACCCCGAGGGTGTGTGTACGTCTTACACACCAGACCCATATTTTATTTTATATAATTGTTGGGTTTCTCTTTTTGCCTCAGCAATTATATAAAATAAAAAGGCTGTTGTGCTACTGTCACGAGTCCGATTCGTCGGCTTTCTTGTTTAAAACATTTATTTTTCCGACAGTATTGTAAGGAGGATCGATCCGGTAGCAATGTGGTACAATTAATTTAAATTTTATTTTACTTCTGCGAGTGTCCGTGGCAGTTTCTTTTCAGGTTGGGTTTGCGGTTCGGGAAGTAAAAAGCGAGCAGAGTTTGAGCAGGCGCATGCGCAGAGAGGGGGAAACCATGCGCGTGTTTGCCATTATAAACGCTCCTTTATAACGGCAAATTACGCCACGGTTTCCTTATGAAAATTACGTACCTACCGTAATTATGATCTTTCTGTGTATCTTCACCATTCATCACAATCTTGCCCGCCATGCCCCTGGGGCCCTCAGTCTCTTGGCCCCCCCCTCCCTCTCTGTGCCCTCTCTTCCCCCCCACCTTTTTTGGTAAGGAGTGGGATAACCAGGGGCACATAGGGGGATGATATTTCTAAGGGAGAGTGGTTAGCATGGGGAGCACTTCTTCTCCAGTGCTTGGCTCCATCCCTGTGGGGTGGGAGTTGGCAGTTGCCCTCCATCCTCTGCTCTTCCCTTGTTCCTGTCAGTCCTTAATTTCTTTGTCCGTTGGACATATCCTCCTTAAAATAAAAAAAAAAAATTTTCTTACACCAAGCATCCTTTCCCTGAGGGGGAGAATCCCTGTGTCATGTCTTTCTTCCAGAGTAACCGCTTCTGCCTTTTGGAGTATTGCCAGTAATTCTGTGCCTTGAATTCTGTCATTAAGCCTTTGGCTACTCCTGGCAGTTCCTTTGCAATCTGGAGACAGGTCAAGGTCCAGGGTGTGGTTGCTACCTTCACCTCCGCCCCCAAGTTTACCCTGAATTCCTCCTCTCTTCTATTGCCTGTTTCCAGAGATTGGGGCTGCTACCCAGTCCCCTTAGTTTCCTTCTTCTTCTTCTGTCCTCTTAATCATTTATTTCTCATTTTGTTTATATATCTTCTTCTTTGTCTGTCCCTTGGACTTCCTTGTCCCACCCTCCCATCCATTTTCCTCACCTCTCCGGCGACTCAGAACTGGCAGGAGGGCGGAGTCTACAGCACATAACGGCCAACCCACGAGCACCACGCAGTGCGTCGGCCTTGAGGGTGGCGCTGATGCTGCGTTGACGCCGCCCATCCAAAAAAAAAAAAAGGCTCCCGCGGGGTCATGACCTCCGGCCAGTAACAAAAATGTGATGCATGGTGAAGATACACAGAAAGATCACAATTATGGTAGGTACGTAATTTTCGTTTACTGTAACTTCTTATGTAACTGTACTATCTTCCAGAATATATTCGCCATTCATTCACACACCTGCCCACCATCCCCTGCTCAGGTAAGAGCCAGGGACTCTGGACAGCTCACCCTTTTTTGGGTTGGGGGGGGCACATGGCAAATGGCATCATCTTGCCCTTTCTGCAGGGTTCTGTCTCTTCTTTAGGGGATAGCCCAGTTTCTGGGGGCATGAACATGGTTCACTTATCCACACATTGGCAGTTTTTACTTAAGAACTGGTTCACCAGAACAGCTTTAAGGAAAGCTCCTCCCATCACCCTGGTGGTATATTCCTCACCTCTGCCCCATGATATCTGATATTCCTGTCTGCTGGATGAGTTTGGTCTCCTCCTTCGTAGCTCCTCTCATCGTATGGCCTAGAAATTGTCCCTTTGAAAAATGTTGTAATTTTTTTCTTAAAACAAAACCTTTTATATGTTCCTCTGTTCCGCTCTTGGCTTCCGATCGCATTTCTGGATCGCGAGGAAGTGAAGCCCGCTCTGGACTTCAAAAAGCACATCATGATGTTCCTGGACTTAAAGTCTTCACCACTCATTCATATTGCTGAGTACTACGCTGGAGGTGCTAGGACCCAGCGGGAGCCAAATTTCTTCAGAGGGATCAGCGATGAGGGTAGGGCAGCGCATGTGCAACACCGCGAGACTGACTCTCGCCTGTGTGGCCTATCTCGGTGTCGACCCCCCAGCTGCCTCAATTCCTTTTTCCCTGCCAAGTTCCTTCAGTGACAACGTTGTTCTCCGGGAGTCGAAACTTCATGTCTGTATGACAGAAGCTGTTATAGTCATTCAGTTTTGCTTAGTTGTTTAGTGGTAAAAAAAAGAAAATGAAACTTTTTGTTTTCTGAAGAAAAGACGTTCTCTCAGCCTACCATTGATGGAGTCGACCGTGGACGGTATCAGTGATGGTAGGGAGACTTCGCTGGAAAGTTGTTCTGGCAGTGCGGCTGTGTTCAATCCTCCGCCCTTTTCGAAAGGGAACAGTCCTTCTGAAAGCACAAAAAGAAGCAAGCCCATTCCCAATCCCAGTCGGGGACCCTTCACCATTCGAGCTTGAGTTCTTCTTCACGCTGGAAGAAGAGACCGAACCGCTCGAGTTCATCCTCTGGTAGATAGGCAAGGGAGTCTTCGGTAGTGAGGAGCAGTATCGCCACCCTGGCCCCTCCCCCAGGGTCCCCAGCGGTTTCTGTTCTTCATGGCCGGAATTCCCTACATCAGAGCCCCTCTCTGTCCTCTGATGGGGTTTCTGGTGAGCAGTTTCACGACTGGGCCACCCTTATGGAGCAGTGAGTTCAGCGTCTGTCTCGGTTGCCCTTGCTTATGGACCCAATTCCGGGGGCTTTCGGGTCTTGGAGCCACTGGTCCGCAGCTTGGGCAGTCAGGCAGGATGTGCATTTGGTGCCGCAGTCCGAGATTTTTCCCTCCTTGGTACCGACGCCTTCAACACCAGGACCATGTGCCTTACCTCTTCGCCAGGTTTCCAGCACAGGTGTCATTTTCCTCCCCTTTTTCTTGTAGGTCTGACAGGGATCTTGGTATGTCAGTGCCGTATGCAGTGTCGAGTTCTTTGGTGCCGCGCTTGGCCTCAGTGTCACATGCGGCGTTGAGTTCTTCGGTGTGGCATCAAGCTCTTTGGTGCTGCATGTGGCATCGAGAGTTTCAGTGCCGCATTCGGTAAAGAGTTTTTCTACGCAGATGCGGACCTCCAATGCCTCCTGTGTTCCTTCGCCTGCCCCAGGCTTCGATCTAGCAGGACTAGCTCCTGACCTTTCAGGGATGAAAATTGAATTTGATGAGTCTGATCCTGACCTGATTTTGTCTGACGGTGTCAAGGATGACTCGCTTTATGACTTGGAAAGTAAACTTTCTCTCTCAGCTGGACCTTTAGTCAAGGTCCTTTCCTTTCAGTCCATACTTATGAATATGGGTTCCACGCTAAACCTCCACGGTGAACCCAGGGAGATTCATGCACCTTAAGTTCCTTCATGTTCCTAATATTCCTTTGAATCTTACACCCCTTGTGCACCCCCTCTTTTGAGACTCTGTCTCAAGCAATGTGGGACAGACTGGCACATGTTCCATCTGTGGCTATGGCCATAGATAGGAAATACATTCCTCCCAAGTGCCTTGCAGAGAGCAAAGCGGTCCTTCCTCAAGAATCAATAGCACAGCCTATAAAGAATCTCACAAGATTGACACTTGGGGAAACGGGCATTCGCAGCCACAGCCTTTGGCATACGTATTGCTAGTTACCAGGCCATTACTCTCAGTACAAGTACACCCTCTGGAACACTCTTAAATCAATAGTCAGGAGCCTCCCAGAGTCTGACGCTAACATGGAACAACTTCAGAATATTACCAGGGGCATAGAGTCCAATAATTATCAGCTAAAAGCTTTTATGGATGCCTGTGACACTGCGGCGAGGGCAGCTGCCACTTGGATCTGTATCAGGCGGCTCTCCTTGCCAAGAATGTCAGGCTTCTCACCCGATGCTCAACAGCAGGTGATGAATGTCCCCTTTGACGGTGCTTACCTGTTTGGCCCCCCAAGTTGAGCACACAGTAGAAGCCACTCAGAAAACCAGGACTGCCATTAAAAAACAGCCAGGCCAACTCCTGCTGCCCCTCAAGGGGTGTGAACCATTGACAGTTTCGTAACGGGCAGTCCATCTGAGGTAAGGGCCGAGGAGCCTTTAATAGAAACCAGATTCCTCAGCCGCAAAAGAAAATGCAGCAAAAGGCACAGGGTCCAAAAGCGCCCAGTGCCACCCTCTGAAAATCTGGCCCTGGTCCCACCTCAGCTGCCCGAGGTGGACACCTCCACAGCAGTTGGGGGAGGGGGGGGCGCGCGTCTGACTCGGTTTTATGACTAGTGGAAACCCATTACTACGGACAAATGGATCCTCCAGATTATTCGGGAAGGGGTACTCCCTCAATTTTGTAGAACACCACCCCCCCCCCACCCTGCCTTCCACCCAAACAGCAGCTCAGTCCGTCCTCTACTCGGTCAGACCTTCTCGCTACCGAGATTCAGGGCCTTCTCAGAAACAGGGCAGTAGAAATGGTTCCTTGGGAAGAATGAAACACAGATTTCTACTCCCATTACTTTCTGGTTCTAAAGAAATCCGGTGGCATGCGCCCAATTCTAGACCTCGGAAAGCTAAACAAGTATCTGTTTGGAGAGAAATTCAAAATGATCTCCATGGGAACCTTGCTTCCTCTCCTCCACCAGTATGACTGGCTGGCATCCATAGACATGCAGGACAACTACCAGCACATTCCACTTCACCCAAATCACCACAAGTATCTCCACTTTGTGGCACTGCGTCAACACTGCCAGTTCAGAGTCCTGCCGTTTGAGCTCTCCACGATGCCTCGAGTCTTTACAAAGTGTTTCGCAGTTCTCGCGGCGCACCTAAGAAAACTGGGTGTTCAAGTCTCTCCCTACCTGGACGTTTGGCTCCTAGCAAGCCCATCCAGGCAGGAGACACAGGAGGCAGTGGTCATGGCCTCTCGGTTCCTTATCTCCATGGGAGTTCTCCTGAATCTAGAAAAATCCCAGCTTCAGCCCTTCCAGCAGCTCCTCCTTATAGGAGCCCTTTTGGACACATCCAGAGCAAGGGCTTTCCTTCCAGAGGATAAAAGGAGCGACATTCTGCAGATGGCTCACTACATCAGGGAGAACACCTCTGTATGAGCCATCTTCATGCAACAAATGCTAGGCCTCACGGTATCATCTGTGTTCACAGTACCCTTAGCCTGGCTGCACACGAGGACCACCCAGTGGATGTTCAGTATGCAGTGCTCTCCAACCATGTATCCACAGTCCTACCGAATAAAAGTGACAGAACCTCTAAGGAGATCACTTGCGTGGTGGATTCAGGAAGACAAGCTTCTCCAAGGTCTACCTTTTCCCCCTCCCGAATCTCGGATCACTATCACCTCGGATGCATCTCTGATCGGTTGGGGTGTTCACTGCCAGGATCTCCACACTCGCGGGGTGTGGAATCAGGAGGAGTCTCATCTTCACATCTGTGTTCTAGAGATGAGAGCTGCCCTGTATGCTGTTTGAGTCCTAAAGGATGTCCTGTCTCACAAAGTAATCGTTCTTCAGACGAACAAGTCAGTGATATACATCATCAACAAACAGGGTGGAATGCACTCCTACCCTCTGTGCAGAAAGGCCATGAGGATGTGGGAGTGGTGCCTTGAGAACAATGCTCTGATTCAGGCAGTCTACCTACCAGGAACTCAGAATGGACCTGGTGGATCGCCTCAGCAGAACAGAGGCAGACCCACATGAATGATCGCCCGCACAAGACATTGTGCAGTCACTATTCGAAGAGTGGGGTAGTCCAAACCTGGACCTTTTTGTGTCCCCACTCAATGCAAAACTGCCTCTATTCTACTCCAGAAATACAGAACCTGGCATTTTCTTTCAGGATGCATTCAGACTGCGGTGGACAAGATGCTTTCTGTACACATTTCCTCCTCTTCCATTAGTTCAGAGGGTGCTGTTCGAATTGGAGGCACAGGGAGGTAGGATAATTCTAATCCCATACTGGCCACGACTGATATGGTTCCCACTGATCAACAAGTTGTTGGAGCTTCCCCCGAGGCAACTTCCTCTGTGAATGGACCTCGACACAGGGACTGCTGGTCCATCTCAACCTATGCTCCCTTCATCTCCATGCCTGGCTCCTGAGGAGATAGAAGTGGGTAGGTTTAAGGTTTCTCAGAGAATCTTGGAAATAATCTTGGCAGCGTGCATGTCCTCCACTAGGAAGACTTACACTGCTAAATGGAAACACTTCTCGATTTTGTGTGTGAAGTCCTTTCTGGGCCCATTCTGTTGCTCACCAAATAGTGTTGGAGTACCTCTTTGATCTGTCAAATGCTTGACTGCAATACTCAACAGTAAAGGTACACCTCTGCGCGATTTCTGCCTATCATGAGTCAGGATAACCTATGACACTGGCTCAGTTACCCCTAGTGAAGAGGTTCTTCAAGGGTATCCTACACACTTAAGCCCCCGGTAAGGAGACCGATGGCCATGTGGGACATTAACCTAGTGCTAGATATGCTACTTACGGGAGCATATCAATTCGCTCATCAATTCATCCCCGAAACCGCTCCCAACCGTTCTCCCCCGTTAATTTAGCTCCCCGTCTAACTCACTCCCTGTCATTTTGCTCCTACAGTAACATTAGCGATTCAACTGAGTATGTGATCACACTGCTTTTCGTTTCAGTGCCTGCAAATAGTAACAGTAACATACTTAGAAGTTTTAAATAAAATGCAAAAAGTCATCACCTGCTTCAATTCAGTGCCTGCATTTTCGAATCAGTGCCTGCGTTCCAATACGTCACTGGCGTGCAACCATGGAAACAGTCTGTTCAGTTCACAACCATGGCAACCAAGATTGTGAGTGTCAGATCGGCAGCAACCATGGTAACCAACATTTGTTCACTGTCTGCAGCAACCTGATACTGATCGTAAATATTAAAAATTTCATCTTTATTGAAGGTAAACTTTTAAAAAAATCATGTTCACAAGGGAGAGGGGGGAAGGAGGTTTAATATTGGAAACAGTGAGCCACACCTCGAAGGAACTCCTCAATCGACCGTTCTGCGCACTTCCCAAGGACCAACTCCAACCTTGTAGCGTTGTTCTTATAAATCCACTTTTGCTCACTTCGTGCATTTCCTGCAATTATCTGCTCAATGTCGGCATCACGTTTTCTTTGAATACCCTTTAGACCATCTGTAAACTTCCAGATCATTGGGTGATTCATGCACAAAATTGACCGCATCCCTCTATGAAAGGCCTCGACAGAGTTATTTGTTTTAGCCCTTTTTTCTGCAGCAGTGTCACTATGATTCCACAGCGGTATCGGGTAGTGTGGCTGTCTGCGCCCAGTGTCACGTCTGTTCCTCTGCCTGATCCAGGTGTCCTCAAAATAGTCGATTATGGGTTCCAGTTCAGAAGGAAATACATTTAATGTCTCATCTTTTATTTCCTCGAACCTCGAGACAACCTGGTCGGGTGAATAAAAGGCAAATGAAGGCAGGTAGCGACACCTCAAACTAAATTCACTGTCCTGTGTGTATTTTTGCCCCAGTCCTTCGGCTTGAATTTTTATATACACACATTGTGAAATGTGGAAGAAACAGCCTGCTTGTCTAGCATTGGGGAACATGTTGCTGAATGCCTGAATTGTTGCCTTTTCAAAATTTGTCATATTGACATCAGGGTCACGATGAAGGTTGATTAATTTTATTGCTTTTAGGACTTTTTCATAGTGCTCCCGTCTTTTCCCTGGCAGCAGTGCAAATATTGCTGGTTGTAGACTACCAGACCTCTCTCCTAGGATGACAGAAATTTGATAAAACAGTGGTGGGGCAATGCTGAAGGTGCCATGAGCAAACCACTGTTTGCAGTGTTCAAGGTACTGCTGATTAGCATCTGTTCCAAACACAAGGATTCGCTTGTTGCCAGGACCACTGTCATATAGCAGGAAATTGTCATGTCCTTGGCAACTTTTAAACATTTTGTAGTACTCTGGGAGTCACAGCTCTGTTAAAGTACAGGGGTTAGGTGGAGCACTGTGCATACGTACACGCTGAATGGTCCTCTTAATGTTTTTGTCCACCATAGTTCCCTGTGCTGCCAAGGAAACATGCTCCTTTGCATGAAGCAGGACTTGTGCTGTTGTGTCCTGTGTGCATCCTGCACGCTGTTTGGCAGCATGTAATGCCTCTGCCCACTCCACTGCGGCAGGATCTGGTGCATGAGTGCTGACTGAAAGTGGCGATTATTAGAGGGTCATCATAGCTTTTAGTATGCACTCTGGCATTGCAGGTTTTTTCTTTTTTTACTGCAAGCTCACATTGCCAGATAGATTTTATGTTGAAGCAGCGCTTATGGTGTGTGTGTATATGTAGTTTTTAGAGTCCACCAGCTTTATCTTTCTACGCTTGGACAATACAAACCGCCCTTCCATTTTTAGATCTGACAGTTTGTGTGAGGATGAGGCTGCTTTTTTTATAAATTCGGCTGAACACTGATTGGTAGATGCATTGAACAGCTGTTCTGTGATGGTATGAAATCTACATCGGTACCGGGAGCGAAATGACAGGGAGCGGGAATGACAGGAGCGAATTGATAATGGAGCTAATCATCGGGAGCGTATTATCGTGGAGCGAGTTGACAGGAGTGAATTGTCATAGACCCGCTCACCCGTAAACCCTTTGAGCCTCTAGCCACCTGTGACGTGAAGTTTCTGACCTGGAAAACTGCCTTCCTAGTGGCCATTACTTCTGCTTGCCGGATCTCTGAGATACATGCCCTGGTCACAGACCGTTCATATACAGTCTTTCACAAGGACAAGGTGGTACTTCGTACTTGCCCTAAGTTCCTACCTAAGGTGGATTTGGAATTTCACCTCCGTCAACCCTTGGTTCTCCCCACTTATTTTGCTAACTTCCAGAATGAAGGGGAATGCACCCTTCACTCCCTGGATGTTAAGAGGGCTTTATGATTCTACATCGACAGAACGGGGGAGATTCGTAAAACCAAGCAGCTCTTTGTATTGTTCAGCATGACCTGGCTTGGTCAGCCAGTTGCCATTAGATACATATCCGCTTGGATCTTGGCATGCCCTCACCATTGTTATCCGATGGTGCAAGTCGGATTGGAAGGCCAGGTATATGCCTACTCTTCCAGAGCAGTGGCGGCATCCCTGGAGGAGATCTGTAATGTACCCATTGCAGAGATCAGCAGAGTGGCTGCTTGAAGCTTAGTGCATATCTTTGTGAAACACTTACACTCTAGATGTACATGCCAGACAACACACTTCCTTTGACAGGACAGTCCTTAATGGACTTCTGTCCTGAACGAGCTCTGTCTCCTGCCACCCTTCTCGGGATTGGTTTTAGCTTTGTACTCACCCAGTAGTATGAATGAGTGGTGAAGACTTTCAAGTCCAGGAAGATATGGAAATTATGTACCTACCGTAATTCTTGATCTTAAGTCTTCACCACTCATTCATAAGCTCATCCACCATCCCCTGAGCTCGCTCATCATGTTTCTGGTCTTCACCCCCTCGTTGATGTGGGCTGTGAAAACACTATTGAGTTGACCCTTCTTACATGGGTCCACCAGGCTATCTTATATGTGGTTTAGGTTAGGCGTTTCCTAGGTTAGTTAACGGTGCACCTCCTTGGTCAAAAACATACTGGGGCAGTTGGGGGGGGATCGACGCAGAGATAGTCCACACAGGTGTGAGTCAGTTTTGCTGTGCTGCGCATGCATGGTCCTACCTCAGCGCCGAACCCTCGGAAGGTTTTTGGCCCCTGCTGGGTGCTTGCACCTCTGGCGTAGTACCCAGCAGTATAAATGAGTGGTAAAGACTTGTCCAAGAAGATCAACAATTATGGTATGTACATAATTTCCATTTCTGCCCTATGCCCCCTACCCCATGCTTTACAAACTAATAATTACTGGGTTCCATTTTTTTCAATGGAAAAAACCGTGTGTTAAATACCGTAACACCTGAGTAGGTGTTACGGCATTCACGCAGTTCCTTCCCATGCAAATGCGCTCGAGCTTCACACTGTCCATTTTTCTCTCAAAGCATCAGACACTCATCTCCTTACTGCCATTCGCTGCATACTAAACCTTCTCGTTTCCCTCGTATTACCTCAGTAAAATAAAAAAAAAATGACTAGATTTCAAACCGCGAACTACACAGCACAACGAAATGGCTTCCGGTACCATGCAGGCTACTTCTGGGAGTGCCTGCATTTTCCACAGCCCAGTCACTGTAAATATGTACAAATCCAACTAGAAACCACAAAATACGTGAAGAATTCAACTTATCGATGACTCGTACACCTCCGAAGAAGATATTGTAAGCCAAACACAACACTCACACATTAATTTGCCTCCTAAATATTACGTTTTGCTATAACACAATAGACTGCTACAGTACAGACCTTCACAATGGTCCCTAACTAATCTCCCTTTAAACCCTCGGCTTTCCTTTGCAGGTCAAACGATTTCAGTACTTCAAAACAGACGAAGCAACGTTAAAAACCACCACAGTTATTGATTCTTAATTTGTTCTTCTTTTTAGTACTTAACTATTTAAATTTACACGTTCAATCTGCAGTTCTCAGTTTCTGTTACAATAAGCGTTTCATCATCACAAGGTAAAACTCCAGTTTCTCTTTTTATTTCAAACCTCAACAACAACAAAAAAGGCACCCTTCAATTATATAAAATAAAATATGGGCTGCAGTATGTTTCACTTGAATTTAACACACACCCTCGTTGTTGGATGGCAATCATAAACCCTGAGGGCAAATGTCCCGTCTAGCAACTCGGGTGTGTGTTAAATTCTCGTAACACACTGCACTCCATACTTTATCGTGTATATATACATCAGAAACACCTGAGCACAGTGACACAGCTTTGTAGAGCCAGCACCGGGAAGTGGAAGGGATTGGGCTGCCATCTCCTCTGTATGAGAGTTTAAGATCCCTTCCCCTGCTAAAAATAGTAATTCGAAAATTCTAAAAACTGAGCTGTTTAGTTCCCTTGGAGGTAAGCTACCAGTAGGGAACTTGGTCAAAGCACCGAAACTGGTGCTGTCTTGTACAATGCTGCATATGTGATTTTATTAACAGTGCTGTCAAAAAGCTTTCTGTCTTCATTACTAAAGGAATGATGCATGACAGGTTGTGTGTCGTGCTGGGATAATGTCATGCCTCGGGTGGTTGGGCATGAGGCCTCATGCCAAGTGCATCCAACACCTGAGAAGTGACATTATCCCAGCCCGACATACACCCTTGAGTGCATTATTCTTATTATACAATGGCCTGGCTGTAAAGGAAAACAGAACATGTTTAAAATGAGGTTTTTCATTTATTCTTGCTCTGTGTAGGAATACCTTTAGGAAAGAAAGTCCGTAGATTTCTGTTTTGATCAGCAGATGGTGCTGCCTGTGCATACCGTCTTCTGTTTTTCTCCCCAGATTTTCTTCTGTAGAGGCTTTTTTCTTTCCCCACACATAGGTCTGTGTCCTCTCTCAACCTGTGTTTTTTTGTTCTTTTTTTTTGTTTATTGTGTAAGAAATGTATCTGTTTCCTATCTGACCTGAGCAGCGCGACTGTCCAACCAACCCAAGGACCGCAGTGACTAAGCAGATTGGCAAGAGAAATAAGTGGGCACACTCTTCTATGTCATTCTTTTTTTTTTTTTTTTTTAATTGTGTAAGACATCCTGCCATTTCTTGTTCGAGTTGAGCAGCGTGGCCTCTGAGCCAACTGGGGAGAGAAAGAAATATGGAGCGCATGCACACAAGTAGGAAATGCCGGTGCCGCTCCAAAAGTCAGATTTTAAATTTGTGTTATGTTTATTTTCATAGACCTGGGGGAAGGGGTGGTCATTTTTTGTTAGACTTCCATTAGAAGTGGTTCAGTAACAACCTGCAGCTGCCCGTAATCCAGGTGACAGTGGGGGAAGGTTTTAGAAAAAAGCCATAATAGTATCAGAAAGCTGTGCAGATTGCTGCCTTGAAGCATGGTTTCTTGTTTAGACTGAGGAGCGGAGGAATGAAGGCAGTGACGGTGATGGCTTTTATTTTATGGAAGTACAGTACTGCAGGGTTTTTAAGTAGATGGTGTATTCTGTTTTTTATCTGCCTCCTTCTGTTTCGGTAGGTTGGGGTTTCAGTGACTGGGCTCTGTGATAACAGCATGTGGCAAAGTGCAGACCAGGCATGCCAAGTTTGGGCAACTTGGTCATGCTATGTGCATTGATTTATTTACATGTGATGTGGTCTTGTGGGTGCCCGGACTAGATCCATGATGGTATGCTGGGATAACATCAAGGGTCCAGCCCCAGACTGGCCAGTTAGAGGCCAGCATTCTTTCTTGCCATTTTAACCTTTTTTTTTTTTTAAACACAGGGCAGCTATTGTATTCCCATGGTTGCTGCTTTCGTTACCACTTCTCAGTTCCTTTGTAACTTGGTACGAACCATAACTGATCAGTCTCCTTTTGTCCATACCTTTTTTGTTTTGTTATGCTGATGCTGTTTTTGCTGTGTGGTGCAGGCTGCTAATCTGCCCCACCCCGAGCCCTGTCACCCATCTCCTTGGGGGCTTACCTGCAATCCCGGGTGTGTTCTCTATGGCTTGCCCCCACCTCAGCAACAAATCAGTGTTTTTTCTCAAACCCGCCAAGGGAATGGATCCAGTGTCCCATGGGAGCCCGCCCTGCCACCACTTGGGGAACTGCGGTGGTCAGGTCCATCATAGTGCCCTGTCCATGGATTTTCCTTCCTTGTTATGTGGGATTCCAACTCAGTGGCATCACAAGCTTGCGGAGCATGTTCCCATCAGGTGGCCCTTCCCCACTACCATGCTGTCCTGTGCACACTACCACCTGTGGTCACCCAGGTGGCAGTATAGTGCCGGGACCAGTGCTTGACAACCCAGGTTTGTTCCTGAACCCAGATCGCTGGCGTCATGAACAGTAGCTCTACCTCTGCGCCGATGGGCCAGCTCCCTTTAGTTCATACTTGAACATTTTGATTCAGTATTGCCTCCTTGCTTACTTCTCATTGATGGCTTGTTTAACCTTGTCTCTTTTTTTTCTTAACAGGAGATGAACTCCCTGTTAGAAAACATCGCCAAAGCCACCATTGATGTGTTTCAGAAATCTGCAGAGATGAACTCCAGTAACCCATCAGGAAACGGCACAGGTGGTTCTGGCACAAAGAATGTGATGTCCTCTATTCCGAATAGTAATACAGCCAGCAAAGCAAAGCCAATACTTAGGTGGGCACAGCTTGAACTGAACAAAAACTGGATTAGAGTCTGGATTCATAACCCAGAACAAGGCTTCACTTACACTTTGTGGGGGAGTATTGTATTTGAGTGGAACACTTATTCAGTGTAATGTTTGAGATAGCAGTCTTGTTTGTTTTGTTTTTGTTGACCAGGAAAGGAGGGATAGGAAATACTTAAGCAGTAATGCAGGACAGGTGTGTGGTGTTGTGGGATTTGCCCACACCTTGTATGGTGTGTCACGAGGCACGGCTGAGTGACTTTAACTACACAAGAAGTAAAGTGACACTACTAGACACACCTTGAAGTGCATTATTGTTATAAAATGACCGAATAAAAAGTAAAAAAAAAAAAGATTGGGGTTAAAGAAAGTAAACTTTTGATCAGCAGGATCTTTACCAGTTGTCTGCAGATTTACTCATGGTCATATGACATGTTTTGACCAATGAGGTTACAGGGTTTTCATGGCTTATTTTATAATTCCCATTCTAGGGGCATGGATATGATTCACCTATACCTACACTGACAGATCTTCCCCTTGTCAGTCTTCACCATTCATTACTGCTGAGTGTAAGCTGGAAAGGTGCACCCGCCGCAGGAGTTTTATATTTATTTTTTTGTTGGAGAGAGGAGTTGATGCTGCTGGCGCCACCCACATGGCAGGCTTACTGTGTGGGACACGCGGGTTGGCTGTTAGGTGCTGCAGACTCCTCCTCCATCCCAGTTCTGTTTCTCCCACTGTCGAGGTTGCACCTACTGCGCAAATAAGAATTTCCATCTGCGTCATTAGGCCTTCACCTGCCGTCACTGATTTCTCATAGTCTGTCCTGGTTCAGAGTTCACCCGACACCACTGGAAGACCGGTAAGACCGTTTCATTATTTTCCAGTGGTGCCTGGTGCTGTTGCTATAGTTTTTTTCTGTTTGTTTTGTCATGTCTGGTTCGGGGCGAAAAGAAAATTCTAAGTGGATCGTGCACCCCTGCGTTGGTGCCCACATGGCCGGCATTTTTCATTTTTCGGGCCGGCATGGTGTCTGTCTTCGGTGCCTGGGACTCAACCACAGTATGGACCACTATGACACCTGCTTTTCTATGGACCGCTGTATCTTAGAAATACGCGTGTTCAAAGTCTGCAGGGCCCCACTGACTTTCAGAGGAGAACGTTGCTCTCGGAGTTTCCCAGGCCAGAACTTTAGACCCTTCCTCCGGGTCTCCTCCCAGGTCTATGCGGCACAACAACGAGATCTTCTCCAGTTACAGCCTTGCCGAGGAGGAGGAGGCCTGTTTCACGGTGCCGGAGGAGTGGTATGATTCCTCCTGGAGTCGCGGTGCTGGCACCGCCCCGGCAGTCACCTCCTCTGAGGTGCAGGCTCCCCCAGTGTTGCTGCCCCAGGTTTCAGCACCATTGGCGGCACTGATGATCAGGGCGGCGCCGCAGTCAGTGCTGTGACCCGCGGCATCGCATGTCGCAGCATCACCCGTGATTCTCTTGGGGATACTAGTATTGAAGTCTGCCTGAGTGCCTCCTCTTCGGAGAAGGATGATTCAGATGTGGACCCAGACTGGCGCCCTAGCTCCTCTGAGTCAGAGAGTCCTGTGGAATGTGGTGTCAGGCAGCCCAGCGGCCCTATCCCTGGGTCCCTAGCGGTTGTCCCTGATGATCCGTTGGCCAGGGATGGCCGTGGATTTGCTGAGGGTGACGACTTGGGGAGCCCAGGGTAGGAGGTTTCTCCATGGGCAGGCCCTTGCAGCTGCCACTCCTGGTGTTGCTGAGGCCCTCCAGGGGGAAGTAGGGACCCCTGCTTCTGCGGCTTCCTTTGGGGGGCCTGCAAGTCTGAGGGAACCTGTCTCGCGGGGTCTGAGGAAGAGGGCTGCCTCTGAGTCCGAGGGGTCGGGGTGCGGTGCAGCTGTCTACTTCCACTGCCCTGTGGGGAGTCAGGAAGGAGTCGCAGTGCTGAACCCCACCCCTCCCTCAAGGTCTCAGGGACACCCTTAGGTGGTAGTGCAGAGGGCTGCCCTTCTGGACACATGCAACCTCAAGCGTGTCACAGGGGAGATTCCCCTTTAGCGCTCTCCAGGAGTTCGCCTTCCCAGATTCAGTCTTCGTGACCCCATTTGGCTTCAGGGCCCCCTCCTGCAGTGGGATCAGTTCCTGGGTCTCAGAGCCCTGGCAGTGGTCAGGCACTTTCAGTACGGTGCCCATCGCCCATCCCTCTGCAGACACCCCCTGTTCTCCCAGGCCATGTCGGTTCTATGGGACCCCTAACTTGGGAAATGTTCAGAGTCTCTACGGCGGCCTTTTCTTCTTACGTTAGGGCTATGGACTAACAGGTCATCCTCCTGTCCCCCTGCCACAGGAGTCCTCTGAACAATCGAGCTCCTCGTTCTCCTAGTCTTCCTCTTCAGAGGGAGAGGAACATTCTGTCCACCTGTCCTCTGATGCTGATTTCACGGAATATCAGTGATTCCTTGCGAGGATGGTACAGGAGCTGCGTATTTCTCACGTTCTGATGTCAAATGCTGAGCAGAAGACGTGTTTATTCCTCAGTGAATTTCAAACAACATGAAGTCTTGCTGTATTCTGACAATATGCAATATTCTCCAGCACTGGAACTGCCCCAGAGAACTAAGGGTTAACTCTATGCCAGGGCATAGAATGTTGAGCTCGTGCTCGGTTCACACCACTACCTGCTGCACTTCAAACCAAACCGTCAGATTCTTTACTCCACCTGACTGAACGGTCGCTCCAGAGAGATTCTCCATCGCTTGATTTTGGTACAGTAAGTCGTCGGTTCAAACCGATAAACTTTATTTTATTTCCTTTCAGATTACTTCTGCTGTGGTTGTGAGTATATTGTCTTTTCTGTGTGGAAATTGTAAAAAAAAAAAAAAAAAAAATAAAAAAAATAGTATAATGTGAGGAAAGTTGTGAGTATTTTAGTCGGTTCGACTGAACCGATTACCCTTATTTTTCTGTTGTTTTCTCTTTTAGGTTTTCAGGTTCCGGTGCCGATCGGTTCTTAAAAAAAACAAAATGCATTTTGTTTTTTTTCCCCATACCCGTAACACGGTTAGGAACCGATCGGTTTGGTCTTGCCTGGCCTGAAGCCGTGTAAAGGGCAAGTTTTTCTTGGTACTATGGCTCAGTCTGAGAAACCCAGAAAAAAAAAAACGGGCCCACTGGGTTTCTGCACTGTGGTGTATGTGGGGAGGCCTTTGCTAAGGCCGATTCCCACACCACCTGTGTGTATTGTCTGGGTTTGACCACCTCAATTCAGACTGCCAGATCTGTAAGAACTTTCCCAAATCCACCTTGGACAAGAGATTGGGTAGGCTGCGGGAAAAGGAGGCCGGAAAATCCGCTGACCCAAATGGCCAGCCCGGTTTGGTTTCCACCGAACCAGTGGAAGTGCCCTCTGACCAGGGTCAGACTTCCTCATGCAAAAGGAGAGCCGATCCCGTGGGGTTGGTTCCGGCGAAGAGGAAGAGAAAAGATAAGTCTGCCGGTTCGGATCCAGAACTGTCATGTCCAACCGCCGAAGAAATAGCCAGAGCGATTAGTATAGTGGAATCGATCCGTTCGGTTCTGACTGATCCGACACTGCAAACCAGGAGTTCGGTTTGGTCGGTTCCACCGGTTCCCGATTACTTCCCTGAAGATTTTTATGAACCGGATTTGGAGGGGGACGAGGATTTTGAGGACGTCTGTGGTGAAGGTCTGGATGAGCCTATTAAACCGGACATCTCCCCTGACATATCTTCTGGTCTTCCCCCTCCTAGGCTTTCTGAATCCCCTTCCCAGTTTCTGTTTTACAGAAAAGTGGCTGAGACACTCCAGCTCCCTTTGGGTGAGACTGTAGAGGAGTCAGAGGAGCCTGACTTTGTGGAAATGATGGATATCCCAGAGTCCAAAAGATTGTCTATTCCACTCCATAAGTCTTTTGGGAAGCAGACACACAAACTGTTGAAGACTCCTAATTCCTTACCTCCAGTGGACAAGAAAATGGACAGGAGGTATTTGTTGTCAGGCTGTGATTCGGAGTTCCTTTACCAGCAATGCAGCCATGTCGGGGTAGTGCAGGCTGCAGCCTGTGACAAGGCTAGCATACCTTTGGCTTCACACCCCCCTGACAAGGACTCCAGGAAGATAGATGCCATGGCCAAGAAACAGTACTTGGCATCTTCTTTGGGACTCAGGCAGGCGAGTTACATGGCCTATGCAGCCAGGTACCAAATATCCAGAAGGAATACAGTGTTGGAACTGGCTTAGCAGGCTTCCCCCCAGATAGCCAAGGAGCTGGAGGAGGTGGCTGTTGATGGGATTGAGGTATCGAAGATACAGTTTCATGTTGCTGTGGACTCCAGTGATGTTTCATCACGAGTCATGGCTACATCTGTGGCTCTTCAGAGGATGGCTTGGCTCAGGTGTACTAGCCTCTCACAGGATACCCAGGCTAAGGCCATGGATTTTCCTGTTTTGGGTAATTCTCTGTTTGGGGAGCAGACAGAGAACTACATGAAAAAGATGGATGAGTACAGGACCACCTATAGGAGTGCTCAAGCTAAGGAAAAGCAATCAACTCCTCAGAGGCAGCAGTCTGGGGCAGGGGCAGGCCTTTTCATAGGCCTTTCTACCAGGAACAGGCCTCCACTCCTTTTTCCCAGAGGGGGTTCTTTAGAGGGAGAGGTAGAAAGGCGATGAGCAGAGCTGCATCCACCTCTCAGCCTAAGCCCCCTGCCAAGCAGACACCCTGATGTGTCAGCCCGGGTTGACTCTCCTATCCCTGTAGGAGGCAAGCTGGCATACTACTTCCAGGCCTGGAAGTCTGTAATCTCAGACAAGTGGGTCCTGGAGGTAGTAAGCCAGGGACTGGTCCTCAGCTTCAAAAAGTTTCCAAAGCTGAGGATCAGGTCTTTTCCACCTGCAAACAGCTCCGAAACCATTGCCCTAGAGGCAGAGGTTTCCTCTCTATTGGCTGTCAGGGCCATAGAGAGAGTTCCTACGTCCCTCGGGGCAAAGGTCTGTACTCCAGGTGTTTCCTTACCCCAAAGAAGACAGGGAAGTGGTGGCCCATCCTAGACCTAAGGTACTTAAACAAGCATTTACTGAAACCAAAGTTCAAAATGGTGACTCTGGGAAAGACACTTCTCTCTCTGAGACCAGGAGACTGGTTAGCCTCCCTGGATCTCAAGGATGCCTACTTCTACATTCCTATCAGGTGCTCCCACAGAAAGTACCTCAGGTTCGAATTGCCCTCAGGCCATTATCAGTTCAAGGCAATGCCTTTCCGCCTAACATCAGCTCCAAGGGTGTTTATAAAATGCCTAGCACCAGTAGTTGCCTTCCTCAAAAGGCAAAACATTGCCATATTTCCATATCTGTATGACTGGCTCGTGGTGGGGCAGTCTCCAGACCAAGTCAGGTCAAGCTTGCAAGTCATTCAGCACTTGCTCACCTCCCTAGGATTTCTCCTCAATCTCCCAAAATCAGTTCTGGAACTTGTTCAGCTCCTCACTTTCATAGGAGCAGAACTAGATACTGTTCAGGCAAAGGCTTTTCTCCCTCTGGCAAGAGTAAAGGCCATTGCAGATCTAGCTTCTTCCTTTCGCCTTCGGGTCTCTCGGCCAGCAAGGCATTTTCTTCAACTTTTGGGCCATATGGCAGCCTGCACAGCATTGGTTCAAGGTGCCAGGTTTCAGATGAGGGACATTTAGTTCCATTTAAGGGCTTACTGGTCGCAGAAAAAGGATTCCCTGACCAAGCTGGTTCCAGTGACTCAGACTTTGATCCAGACGCTCCAGTGGTGGTTGGATCAAAGCAACCTAAGGCAAGGTGTCCCTTTCATCTCCCTATCCCACTCACTCGTTCTGACTACGATGCTTCTCTCCTGGACTGGGGTGCTCATCTGGAAGACCTCACAGTTCAGGGGTTGTGGTCTCCTCAGGAGTCCCTGCTTCACATCAATCTTCTGGAGCTCAGGGCTGTCTACCTGGCTCTGTTAGCCTTCTCAGAATCAGTTCAGAACAAGATGGTTCAGGTCAAGACAGACAACACTACCACCATGTGGTACATCAACAAGCAGGGAGGCACTCAGTCTACGGTATTCTGCATGGAAGCCATGAAATTGTGGTCTCTGGCTTATTCTCTGGAGACAACCCTAGTAGCAATCCACCTTCCGGGGAAGGACAATCTGATAGCAGATACATTGAGCAGGATTTCTCAGGACCATCACGAATGGTCCCTGGATCCCCTAGTTTTGAAAGAGATTTTCTCAAAGTGGGGCACCCCTCTGATAGACCTCGTTGCAGCCCCAGACAATCACCAACTTCCCCTCTTTTGTTGCAGACCCCCAGTCTTGGGCATAGTCCCTCTGGATGCCCTTCTTTTGGATTGGAAGGGGAAATTTCTGTATGTCTTTCCTCTGGTATTCAGAGTTCTGGTCAAAATGAGGTCACAGTCTTGCAAAGTGATTCTGATTGCTCCAGACTGGGCCAGACAGCCTTGGTATCCTCTGTCACTATCTCTGGCAATTCATCCTCCTCTTGTTCTCCCTCAGAATCACAATCTGTTAATCTCCTCTCAGAGGAGAGTTTGGTACCCCAACCTTCAGTCTCTCAACCTCAGGGCCTGGCTCTTGAAGAGCTAGAATTTGCTGGTATGAATTTGTCCCAAAGGGTTCTGGATATTGTTAAAGGAAAACAATGGAAAAGACACAGCTTTCCTCAGATACTACAGAAACCCTCAATTAGTGCTTTTAGACAGTAACAACTTTTTTTAAATTATTTAGAACAGCTACCAACAACTTCCACTTTCTGTTTCTGGCAGCAGCCATTTCATGAGCAGCAGTGAGCCTCCTGAGCTCACTGTATGCTAATAGGTCATATTAGCATAAAATGAGCTCAGGAAGCTCTCTGCTACTCATGAAATGGTGGCTTCCAGCAATAGAAAGTGAAAGCTGTGGGCCACTGTTTAAATCACTAAAAAAGCAATTAGAGGAATTAAAAAAAAAAAAAAAAAATTGTCTGAAAGCACTAATCAGGAATGTTTGAAGTGCCTGGTTAAAGCTACGCTTTTTTCACTGTTTCCCTTTAAGCCCTCCAGGAAACATGCTACTAGGAAATCTTACAATTCCAAATGGAAGAGATTTTCTATTTGGTGTTCAGATAAGCATATTTCTCCAACCACTGCTGACCTGTCTGCAGTCCTTGACTATATGGTCCATCTTAACAGTTTAGGTATTAGGCCAAATACCCTCAAGGTTCATTTGGCTGCTGTTTCCGCGTTTCTTGTCAGTAGGGAAGCCTTCCTCACTGGCATCTCACCCTTTATTCTGTAAATTCTTTAAAGGGCTTACCCATACTAGCCCTCCCTCTAAAGAGCCCATTCCTGTTTGGGATCTTCATATCTGTATTGCTCAACTGATGCAGCCACTTTTTGAGCCCTTGGCATCAGCAGAGCTTAAGTACTTGACTTGGAAGGCTGTGTTTTTGGTAGCCATCACCTCTGCCAGACGCATCAGTGAGTTGCAGGCCCTCTCAGTGGAGCCTGACTTTATCTCATTTCACAGGGACAAGGTGGTCCTCAGAACTAGTCGAAAATTTCTACCAGAAGTGGTCTCGGACTTTCATCTGAACCAGTCCATGACCCTTCCTGTCTTTTTCACTGACCACTCCTTTTCAGGTGAGAGGAGATTTGCACAGTCTGGATGTTAAGAGGGTCCTTAGTTATTACATTGAACATACTAAGGCCTTTAGGTCTGGATCTTCCCAGTTGTTCCTCACTTATGGGAAAGTGGGAAAGGGTAAACCTGCTACTAAGAGAACTATTGCCAGATGGATTGTCTCTTGTATACAATTTTGCTTTGAAAAGCTGGGCAAGGTACCTCCCTGAGGCCTGAGGGTTCATTCAACTAGCGGTACAGCAGCTTCTCTGGCTGCTGCCAGAGATGTTCCTGTCTTAGAGATTTGTAAAGCAGCCACTTGGAAAACAGTCCATACTTTCACCAAGCATTACTCCCTGGATATCCAGGCTAAGAGTGATGTGAGGTTTGGCACAGCAGTACTGCAGAGCTCGTTTCCTAAGTAGGTCCTGGACCCTCCTCCGAGGAGGTACTGCTTGGTATTCTGCATATTGTCAGAATACAGCAAGACTTCATGTTGTTTGAAGAAAAAATTACTCACCTTAGTAATTGTGTTTCTTCTAATGGAGTCTTGCTGTATTCTGACCTCCCTTCCTGCCTCCCCTCCCCTCTCAGAACCTAGCTGTTTTGGGATGTGGACTGGCAGGTGCAGTGTTGCACCTCAGGGGTGCATTGTCCTTCTCCCTTGTTGGTAGAGGGGATGCATAGTGTTTTAATGGTGGTCTTTTAAAATTCTGTTCCACTACCAGGTTTCTTTGTTTGGGGTTCTCGACTTGAGTCTATGGGACCCTAGGTATTAATTGCCTTTTGGCTATAGTGTTTTTTACAGTTTCCACATAGCAGCTGTAGTTGCCATTTGGCTCATAAGAATCTGACGGTTTGGTTTGAAGTGAAGCAGGTAGTGGTTTGATCCGATCACGAGTTCAACGTTCTATGCCGTGGCATAGAGTTAACTCTTTGTTCTCCGGGGCAGTTCCAGTGCTGGAAAATACTGTATATTGTCAGAATACAGCAAGACTCCATTCGAAGAAACACAATTACTAAGGTGAGTAATTTTTACTTAGTGCTCACCACCTGGTGGTGCCCTCCTGGCCTATCCCTTTCTAGGAGGTGTCTGTCCGCACCTGGCAGTCTTCAGCCGCCCTCCCTCCAGCCCCGGAAGACTGCAGGAGATGGTATTGTGCCCCCCGGGGTCTCTAGATGCTCTACTTCACCCTCCTTCAGGATTGATGTCCCTAGGTAACCCCCCTTGGGTTTCAGCGCACGACCAACCCCCAGATCCAGATTCAGCATAGTTCTACCGGTGGGGACGAAGAGTGTTCTCTTCAGCTGGTGTGTTACTCTGTATTGGTTCTCATCAGGCAAATCATGCTGCCTACAACAGGCATCTGTGGTCGATGCTAGCTCAGGTGCTAGCATCCTTGCCTGATATGGAGTAGTCCAAGCAGACAATTGCCCTCTCTGCGCAGGGTTTGGAGCTCGCAAGGCACCAAGCAAGTGCATCTCACAACACCAGTGAGGTGGCTTCCATACTGGTAGGAACAGCAATCTGCATTAGGTGAACGGCATGGCTTTGCCTATCCAGACCGTCACCCGTGGCCCAGCGTAGGGTGATTTCCTCCGCTTTCCAAGGGATCTGTCTTTTTTCCTGCAGGGCAAGGAGGGTTCTTCAGGGGCATCCTCCCAACCACGGGGGACACCTCCTCGCCCTCACCAGCCTTAGATCTTGCCCAGTCTAGTATGGCTAGCTTCTCCCCCTCCTGCTTCTAACCAGCAGGAGGTTGGGGGATCTGTTCCCTCAAGGTTTGCCAGGTCCCCTCTGGGGGGCTTGGTACTCACCCAGCAGTAATGAAAGGGGAATATATGAAAATTATGTACCTACCATAATTCTTGATCTTCTCTTGTATCTTCAGCATTCATTACTGATTCTCTCTCCCTACCCCCCCCCCTTCCCCTTATGGGCCTCAATTCTTGGGCATCTCCTCTGCCCTGCTCGCCCTCCCCCTCGTCAAGGCCAATTTGGGGCTGAGTCCCCCTGGTACCTCAGAGTTCTCTGTCCCTTCTCCAAAGTCACAGAGCATTCATCTCGGAGGATGGTGAGTAGGGTCTTCACCCTGAACCCTCTGAGGGAACTCCCTCTGATTCTCTCTTCTTCTGGGGTGTCCCCAGCTGGGGGACTGTATAATCCTCTGGCTTGTCACCCTGTAGCTGTCATTATTTTATTGCAGTTCTAGAGAGTCCGTGGGAGTTTCCGTCCTCTTTTTTTTTTCCCTCTATGGTTGTCCCGTGGTTCTCTTCCTTTGAAGTGGGGACTTCGCTAGTAACCCGCGAGAAAACTGCACCAGATTTCTCCCCTACACCTAAGTCAGGACTCGCTCCTCTTCTGACTGGACTTGCTCCCTCCGAAGGGGCAGTTGGAGAGACCTAGGGTCTAGGTTGCTCAAGTTACAGATAAAGGGGAGGGAACAGAAGTCTGCCTTCTTAAGTCGGTCAAGACTTGTAATTCAGCCTTAACTGGCAGGATCCTTGCTCTCTTGTCTTCAACTCCCATTGGGAATTTGAAAACTTTAAGCCAGTGGTCTTCCAATTCACCTTGGCAGATTGTCCTCCTTCCCTACCCTTTACCCCTTTCTGCTTCTTCCTGTCTTTCCTCCTGTTCTTTACCTTCTTCCTTAAACTGCCTGAGGATTGAGGTCCTGTTGCCTCTTAGGGTAGGCTTCTCTCTCTCTTCCTGTCTCCTTTTCGGCTTTTACCTTTATTAGTTTATAACATTTTCCTTTCTCTATCCCTCAGCTCCCTTGCCTCGCTCTTTTTTTTCCCCTAGAACCTATTTTCTGCCTCTCTAGCTACACAGAACTGGGATGGAGGAGGAGTCTGCGGCACCTAATGGCCAACCCATGTGCCCCACACAGTATGTCTGCCACGTGGGCGGAGCCAACTCATCTCTCCAAAAACAAAAAGCTCCCGTTGCAGGTGCACACCTC
This sequence comes from Neoceratodus forsteri, assembly GCA_016271365.2. Lineage (NCBI taxonomy): Eukaryota > Metazoa > Chordata > Ceratodontiformes > Ceratodontidae > Neoceratodus > Neoceratodus forsteri. The sequence continues at coordinate 362,262,863 of JADMNL010000023.1, read as the reverse complement.
TGGCTTACACCCAGCACTAATGAATGGTGAAGATACAAGAGAAGATCAAGAATTACGATAGGTACGTAATTTTCATTTCTTTCTTAAGACTTGATTAACTGGAATGTCTTTAAGCAAAGCTGCTTCCACCACTTGGGTGGTGTATCTCTTGGCTTCGTCCCATGAAGTCAGATCTTCCTTTCTGCTGGAAGAGTTCTGTCTCCTCTTTCATAGTTCCGTGCGATGTAGGGCCTGTTAAGTTCAACTCTGGTAAACTTAGTGACCTTTTCTCTTTTTGATAACTCATATATTCCTTGGTCCTTTTCTCAGCACTCGATAGAAATATGGAACACATGGAAGCAAAGCTCGCTCCTGGCTTCAGACAGTGCGTCATGTGCTGGCAGAAGATGTTGTGGATGAACCCATACATATCGTGCCTGTACTGCCTTGGAATGGCACATGATGTTGCTGCTTGCGACCTCTGCCAGAAGATGCTCCCATTATTGCTCAAAGATCAAAACACTTGCCTTCTCTATAACCGGTCAGCCAGTCGTGACCCTAAATTGCAGGCCAAGGGTGGTCACAAGGTGGCCTTCACTGCGGCATGGCCCCACATCCCAAATAGCAGCTATGGCAGAGGTGGTGGTGAAGGCCATGGTAGGCACCTTGTCAGCTTTGGAGCTGCTTCTAGCTGGGGCCAGCGTTGGAGCGGCTTCACAAGTAGGTTTTGTTACATGTGTTGGGCCCTCCAGAGCTTCGGGAAAAGCCTTGCCTGCCACAGTAAGAAGTACAAAAGCAAGAAACACCACCATCAGTTGTGACGGAGGGCCAGATCACACTCTTCCCACTCCCTGTACTCCCCTGACTGCTTAATGACTGTTGAGCGTTTGGCTTCGACTGAGCCACAGTTGGTCAAATGATGGGTTGCAAGCTCCATGGTACCCCTTTCAGGCTTGCAGACCTTAACACCAGTCAACAAGTGGTCAGGATTTTTCTTGACCCCATCAACCCCTTGCTGGAGGGGGTTGACAATAAATCAGTCTCCCAGACCCTGGTCATCCTGGTCTTCACTCAGGAGGTCGTGGAGTAGTCTGTATATCTGGCCATTCCCACTCAGGATCAGCCTCCAGTGGAGGTTGTGCAGTCGAGACCAGTACAAGTGGTGTATACTTCACCTTCGGCTGAGACTCCTTCACACCGGCCCCCGGGTTGACGGTCAAGATTCAGGTCAGGGGGCTCCTCAAGTTCTTGATCCCACTCAACGGGGGAGACATTGCAGTCTACACTTCTTGTCCTCTTCATCTGGAGGTGAGGAGAGGCTCCGCTGTTGGATGCAGCGGAGCTATGAGGAGCTCCTCTGGCAGCAATGGAATTTGGTATGGCTGGATAGGGCTCAAACTCTGACCCCTGTGGTTGACTAACCAGTGCCAGTCAACCCCTTGCAGGTCCACCTGAGACAGCTGTCTCCGACATGTGTCTCTACACTTTTGGTGGTGGAACTGCCTCCATAACAGCCCACATGGGGTGCTCCTTCTAAGGACTTTCCTTCTGGGGCCAGCTTACCAGGCCGGTTATCAGTGGAAATTACCCACTCAGATGACTCCAGGGTGGTTCATGGTGGGCAGAGGTCGAGGGCTGTCTTTGAGGAGTCCTCTGATGCCTCCAGTGTATCCTCCATGCAGTCTTCGAGGATATGTATATTAGACCAAGAACTGGTCGAAGAACTGACTACCATCCTTGGGCTGGTGTCATTTGGGGCTCTCCGCCAACTTATGTTGAAGTCCATGAACGTTCCTTTGGAGCCAGTTCAAAAAAGGGCTGAATACCCTTTCACTGACATCCTGGATAAGGACGAGTCCCCTAGGGTTGCCTTTCCCTTGGCCAAGGCCATTATGGAACTGACTCTGAAGCTTTGACCGCATCCAGCCTGCTATCCGGCACCCTTAGCCCATTTGGTCCGCAAAATCGTGGCCCCTACCAGCTCTTTTCTGACCACCCCTTGGTCGAGGGCCTGGTTTTCTATTCAGTTTGCTGGAAATTTGGCAATACTGGCGATGTGAGCAAGCTCCCTACTAGGAGTCGAAGAAGCTTGACCACACAGCTAAAAAAGTCTACACTGTGTTCTCCATTGGTCTCCGCCACGCGAGCTGCACTTTCATGATGGCCTACTTCGGTCACTCCCTGCTGAGGGTGCTTGATAACGTCCTCCTTTACCTGGCTGCTGACAAGCCACTCCCAGTAAAGGTAATCCAAGGCCAAAGTCAAACACAGGCTAAACACCAGCTCTAGAGGGCAGTAGACATTGGCGATACTTGTGCCTGTGCAGTGGCAGCAGCGTTACAATGCATCACATGGCCTAGCTGAGGATCTCCACCTTCACGGCAGACACACTGCACAAGTTGGCCGATGTCCCTTTCCTTGGAATAAACCACTCAACCCAGGGCTGGGTGGGCATTTCATGACAGTCGAGAAGTCCATTGCCAACATGGATTCTGTGCCTTCATCCCAGAAGGACCTGAAAGGTCAGAAGCAAAAGAAGAAAGCTTTTCAGTCTCAGCCCTTTCAGCCACAGCAGTCTCAGCAGCAACAGCCCAGTAGGATGCCCCAAGACCAAGTTTTCTGGCAAGGGCCCCAAAAAATGACATTGGTCGGTATACCCTCCAAAGCTGCATAGTGATTTTGGGGGTTGGGGGTGGGGTGGGGTGCTCAACTTCTGGCTGTCGTATCCCTGACTCCGCTCCCAGTGAGGGATGGGCTTTGCCACTTTTGGCCTCACTCGTCCCACATCACTGTGGGCAAGTGGGTTCTCAAGGTGGTCGACAGACGGTTGTCTCTCAGCTTAGAGGCTGTTCTGCGTTAATGATCCCATGCTCCTAAGGAATCTTGGTGTCACAGGCCACACTGTCCACCCACAGGGAGGGCCACAGGGAGCCACCTCTCCTTTCTCCCTCTCTTTGGTCTGCCCAGTAGTTTGGGTCACCCCAGCCCCTAAAATCAGCCTAGAATCCTTACTTCTCCCTCCTATGGTTGGCATTCGAGCTTTCAGTTTATATCCTTTCCTTTTCCTGTCCCTTCCCCATCCCTTTTTTCCCCACCTCTTCTCTGTTTTTCCCTCTCTGATGAGCAGAACTGAGGAGGTTGGGGAGTCTGTGTCAGTTACTGGCCAACCTGCGAGTGCCACGTTCTACGTTGTGTTCGAGGGTGGTGCTGCCCCAACATCTGCTCCCTTCCTCAAGACTTTTAAAGCTATACGTTCCCATGGACCCACCAGTAATGAGCAGTGAAGATATCTTGAAAGATCAAAGAATTATGGTGAGTACGTAATTTTAATTTCTTGGAGTGTTATGGTTCACATCCAGACCACCCACCCGACCTCTTCTGACAAGTGGCACACAGATCCCTGCTTCCAGCATGCAAAAATCTGACATCATGGGCCGGAGCCAAGGGATACACCACCTGGGTGGTGGGAAGAGTTTTGCATAGATTTTCTGTTGAATCATCTCTTAAGGAAAAACTACCAGCATGCAAATGTGAACCATATACTACTCCTAGAACTATGGTTACAGGCGAGTAACCTGTTTTTCTAGGGATGTGAATATGTTGTTCTTATCCATACTTCTTGGCATGTCCTTTCCCTTGAAGAATCTTTCCAGAAGGTCTAAAAGCTGGCTCCTCCCAACCACCTGGGTGGTATATCCATCGGCTCCTCCCATTGACGCCAGATCTTCCTTTCTGCTGGAAGATTCTGGTTTCGTCCTTATCGCTCCTGCATTGAGTAGGACCTGGCACTTAAATCTTCAGATTACTTACCTAAATTCAAACTCGGAGATTCGCGCATCTTTTTGATTGCGACCTTGATGGAGACATGTCTCGCCCGGATTCTGCGGCACCCATGAGGGACGAAGATGTCATGCTGACCCACATGTCCGTGCGTCTGTTGCTGCGTAGCGATCACGATACTCAGGCCTGTGACTTTTGCCATTTGTTCCAGCTGAACATGTTGGACGATTGCCTCGCACGCTTACAGCTCGGCCGACCGGAGAAATGGAACCTGACAGTCAAATCTAAAGAGGCCCGTTGGGCGGTGTCCGCGGCTGCAGGGTCCACTGAACAACTCTAGCAAATGAAGGCTTTCGAAGAGGAGGCAGCTCGGGCTGCCAATCAGTCCTCTTCAGCATTGGTCTTCGTACCGCTCCAAGTGGGCTCTACCTTTACAGGCTCCTTCAAAGAGTTGTGCCAGTCTCTCCCGACCAAGGTCTGCCACACACAGCTCCCGTTCCCGTAAAAAGGAATCCAAGGAGTTGAGAGAGAAGTCGTCTCGTCAGTGTTGTTCTTGGGATCGAGAGAGGTCTCATTCCCAGGAATCTCCAGTTTTGACTTTGGTCGAAATTGCAGCCTCGGCTGCTGGCTTCATGGTGTCCCTGTCAGGCCAGCCAGCTAAGACTCGAGGCGTCGACCCGGTCAAAATTATCGACCCCGTTGACCCGTTGTCACTGGATGAGGCTGACAACTCCTTGTTCAGGACTCTGGTCTTGACTGGACTTAGTGAGGAAGAAACCCAGCCCACTGGGAACCTTGGCCCTGACCTGGAGGAACCACGGATCTCCCCAGCTTCTTCTGAGTGCCCCTGTCGGCCCCCCTCCCCCCCGACGGTCAAGGTCTAGGTCTCAGTGGATCGAGGAGAACTCACAGACACCATGGACGTTCCAAGAAGCGGCGCCACTGCTATTCATTGTCGTCTTCCTCGGAAGAGGAGAGGCTTCAGCGCAAGTTGCATCGACACTGTGAGGATCTCATGTGGCAGCAGTTGGTGTAGGCCAGTCCGAAGTTGACCCCAGCTTCCACACCGGCCATCAAATGGCTGTTGCCCTCTAGGCTGACTCTGACTCTTCCAGAGCCAGCCAACACTGTACCTTCACTCGCAGAGCCGGTGAAGGCCCTACTGGCTCGGCCGAAACCAGCCGAGCCACCACTTAAACAGCCTTCCTCTGGGGCTCCTGTCAAAGAGTCTCAGCCCACTAAGGGCCTCCCACATAGGCTGTCGGTCACCCTCACTAATGACCATCCACGATGGGTCAAAAGTGACTCAGGTGGTCAGCTGATCTGTCTGGACTCCTCTGAGTCTGACTCCTCTTTGCACTCTCGTGTCTGCTATGAGGTTTCGCTTGAGGGTTGCAAAGGAGGAAGGTCCCACGTCCTATATGGGCATTCTCCATCTCATCTCTGAATCTATGAGGATGAAACTGGAGCCCGTTCAGAAACGGGCTCAATATCCCCTAAATGACATTCTGACAAAAGGGATACTCTAACAGAGGCCTTCCCAGCGGCCGAAGCCATTGTTGGCCCAGCCCTGGAGCTTTGGCAGCACCCTGCCTCCTGCCCCGTGCCATCGGCCCTGATGGCCTGCAAGTATGCGGTTCCCATCAGCTCCCTTTCTGGGTTCACAGAGCACCCCTCGGCTGAGGGGCTGGTGACTGAATCTGTGTTTCTAGGGACATGGATATGTTGTTTATCCACACTGTCTGGCAGGTATCCTTGCCGCTTTAAATCTTGCCGGAAGGTCTTCAAGCTGGCTCCTCCCACCCACCCAGATGGTAAAACTCTCGGCTCCGCCCCATGACGTCAGATCTTCCTTACCGCTTGGAAGCTCAGGTTCCCTCCTTAACGCTCTGCGTATAAGACTGGTTCCTAATTCTTCGGTTTTCCGAATTTAAAAGTTTTTTGCATTATAGACTTCGGTCTTCTATCCCTCGCGGCTGCGATGGACAAATCGACTCCCGGTTTTCGGCGGTGCCCTTGTGGGCAGAAGATGTCTCGGACGGATCCGCACTCCACGTGTGTCTACTGTTTAGGCCTTGAGCACGACCCGCAGGCTTGCGACCTGTGCTCTTCCTTCTCAGCCTACGTCCTCGAAGACCGTGCTGCCCGTTTACAACTGGGGCGCCCAGAGAAACGTTTTCCTCCGGTAAAGTCTAAAGAGGTCTGGTCGGAGGTTTCCGCGGTGGCGGGCTTGGCGGATCAGCTAGAGCAGATGATCGCCCTCGAAGAGGAGGCGGCGCGGGCCGCATCTTCCTCGACCACGGCATTTATCCCGCTCTCCCTGGGTTCCTCTTACACAGCTTCCTTTAAGGAGCTTTGTCTGTCCCTCTCCACTAGAGGAGAGGGACCAACGTCTGCTGGACCTTCTTCCCGGTCCAAGAAGAAAGACAAGGTAAGTCCCTCCGCGCTCTTGGGAAGCGGAAAGGTCCCTCTCCTGAGTTGTTGGCCATCGACTTGATTCGATCGGCTTGACCACTGGTCTCATGGTGTCCCGTCAGGTCAGTTGGCGAGACTCACGTCAGCGCCGAGTTGAGATCTTTCGACCCGTTAGAGCGGGTTGTCGACCACTGGCTTAAAATCCCCTCCCGGTTCCCCGGTGGGGTTGAGGATCCGCGGGCTTGCCAGTGCCTCCGGTTCGGGCGCCTTGGGTGTTCCCTCCGAGCCGAGGGAGGGCGGTTCCACCGTGCCCTCCCGCACGTCCTCGGAAAGGCCGAGGTTCTCGGTCTCGACTTTCGCGGTCCAGCCAATCCCGCCCGTCATAGAGGCGGTCTCGGGTCTCGCATCACGGTGATCGGCCCTGGGCCGCCCCTCGTCCCGTCCTCCTCTCAGATGAGGGGCTTCGACGCGTTACGCCGACGATACGAGATTCATGTGGCAATAGTCTTCTGATCGGGAACAAGCTGCCGCCATCGCCTTCCCCGCCATTAAGTGGCTGTCACGGAGCTGCGAAACAACCCCTGTTTTACCCGAGGAGCCTGTTCCCAGGCGGTTGTTCGCCAAAACCAGCTGCCCCATCGATTCCGGTGGAACCTCCACCTCCACAGCCACTGTTTGGGGCTCCGACCAAGAACTCTCGGTCGGCTCAGGGTCTGCCCCATAGGCTGTCGGTCACCCTCACTCCCAATCGCCCTCGGCAGGTGGAGGGTGGCTCAGGCCCGAGGCAGCTCTTTGCGGACTCTTCTGAGTCCGACGACGATTCCTCCCTTTTCTCCAAGCGAGTGGACTTGGAGTCCTCTGGAGGTCAGTTGCTGGACGATAGCCCTTCGTCCTTCCTGGGTTTACTCAGGCTCATCTCGGAGTCCACCAGGATGCAGCTCGAGCCCGTATCCAAACGGGCCAGATATCCCCTCACGGAGATATTGGACCGAGGGGATTCACCTACAGAGGCCTTTCCTGTGGCTGAGGCCATCGTGGGCCCGGCCTTGGAGCTCTGGCAGCGCCCCGCTTCCTGCCCTGCGCCTTCGGCCAGGATGGCCAGGAAGTATGCGGTCCCTACTGGTTCCCTGTCCGGTTTCTCGGAACATCCCTCAGCCGAGGGGTTAGTTGCCGACAGCATTTTTCCGTGCGGAAGCGCTGGGACATGGACAAACCTTCCGACAAGGAGTCCAAGAAATTGGACTATGCCAGGCGAAAGTCTACGCTGCGTCCTCCCTTGGCCTTCGTCAGGCAAGCTCGGCCATGCTGATGGCACATTTCTCCCATGCCTTGTTGGGCTCCCTGGACGAGGTAGTCCCTCATCTCCCGGCTGACCTGCAGACTACAGTTAGGCAGGTGCTGGACCAGGGTAGGGCAGTGGCCAAGCAGCAACTTCAGACTGCTCTGGACATTGGAGATTCATGCGCCAGGTCAGTCGCGGACGCAGTGGCTGTGCGCCGTCGAGCATGGCTGAGGATATCCACCTTCATAGCGGATACCCAGCACAAATTGGTGGATGTCTCCTTCCTGGGGACCGACCTCTTCGGCCCTGGAGTGGAAGGCCACCTCCAGAGGATCGAAAAAGTCCAATGCCACCTTGGACTCGGTCTCATCCGGCTCAGAGGGACAAGGGCCGCAGACCACAACCCAAGCCCTTCCGTCCGTCTGCGCCCCACGTCCGGCCCAGTAACACCAGGGCCAGCAGGCTCGCTCTTGGCATCCCAAACCCAAGCCCACGGCTTCCTCCTCCAGGAAGCAGGGAGGTAAAAGCCCTGGTGGTCTCTCGGCCGGTCCCTCCTCCAAGCCTGCACAGTGACGGGTTGAGGGGTGTCGCCCCCAATCTCGTCACCTCGCTCCGGTTCTTCCTTTCAGCCTGGTCTGCTATTACCACAGACCGGTGGGTGTTGGAAGTGGTAGGAAAGGGCCTGCCTCTGGAGTTCGAGCAGGCCCCACCCTTCAGAGCTGTCGCACCTCGGGGTCCGAAGCCTCGCTGTCAGCTTAGCGGCCGACGCGGCTCTCCTCCTCGAGAAGGAGGTGATAAGAGAGGTGGCGGACCCTCCCTCAAACCCGGGGTTCGTGTCCAGGTACTTCCTGGTTCCGAAACGGACGGGGGGCTGGCACCCATTCTCGACCTACACGACCTAAACAAGTTCCTAAGGTCTCGAACCTTCAGGATGGTCACTCTGGCTCAGATAATACCATCCTTGGAACACGGCGTGTGGTTCTGCTCTCTGGACCTACAGGACGGGTTCTTTCACGTCCCTGTCCGTCCGTCCCATCAAAGGTTCCTTCGCTTTCAAGCAGAGGGATCCCTTTTCGAGTTCCAAGCCATGCCCTTCGGCTTATCTCCAGCTCCCAGGGTCTTCACCAAATGCATGGCAGTGGTGACAGCATTCCTGCGGCGCCGAGGGGTCCGGGTTTACCCTTACCTGGATGATTGGCTGATTGCAGCCCCCTCCAGACAAGAGGTGGAGCGGTCCAGAGATCTGGCCCTCCAGGTTTGCTCTCAGGTCGGCCTCCTCGTCAACGAGGCCAAGTCGAACTCGAGGCAAGCAGGTGATTCTTTTCATCGGGCAGAGCTCGGCTCTCTTGAGCCAGGGCACGCGGCTCCCGGTGGACAGGGTCGAGTTCTTTCCTCCTTTGCCCAATCATTTCTGGTTGGGCATTTCCTGCCAGGGACTTCCTGTGCCTCCTGGGTCTCATGGCGGCCTGTACCAGCGTGGTCCGTTGGGCCCCTTGGAACATGCGCCTTCCAGTGGGGGCTGGCCAGCCAGTGGTCCCAACGCTGCGATCCTTTGGACCAGCTAGTGACGGTGACCAGGGATGTGGAACGCTCTCCAGTGGTGGAGCGTTCCAGTTCATCTGCAGGAGGGCATCCCGTTTGTCCGCCCCGAGCCGACGGTCTCTCTATCGACCGATGCCTCTCTGATGGGTTGGGGTGCCCATCTGGGGAACACCGGCGCCTGCGGCCTCTGGTCCCAGCGGGAGTCGATGCCACATCAACCTGCTGGAGCTCGAGCGGTCCGCCTAGCTCTTACCGCCTTTGCTCCGTTTCTTGGGGTCAAGTGGTCCAGGTCCAGACGGACAACACCATGACCATGTACTATCTAAACCGCCAGAGGCGGATCGCTCCATGCTTCTATGCAGGAAGCTCTCGCATCTGGTCACTCGTCTTGCGCAGCCTGGAGGCAGATCACCTAGCCATTCATGTGGCAGGAGCCTCCAACACCCTGGCCGATGCCCTAAGCCGGATAGGGGCTGCATCCCACGAGTGGTTTCTCCTGCCGGAGGTAGTACAAGATCTATTCTCCCATTGGGGCACACCTCAGGTGGACCTGTTTGCCTCCAGGGAGAATGCGAAGCTGAGGCTGTTCCATGCCCCCCCCTCAGCAGGGATCGCTGCAGGGGGATGCCTTCTCGAGGCCATGGACCCCGGGCCTCTTCTCGCTTCCCCCGTTCCCCTTGATGCACAAGGTGCTGCTCAAAGCAAGGAGGGACAAGGCGCAGGTGATTCTGATAGCCCCAGACTGGCCCCGCATGCTGGTACCCAGATCTCCTCAGCCTCAGCTCCAGGCTCCCGAGGCAGCTTCCAGCTCAGCTGGACCTGCTCTCAGTCAGTCAGGGAAGGTATTCCATCCGGACCTTCAATCCCTGCACCTGGCGGCCTGGTTCCTGGCGGCTAGAGTTCCAGGCCTTGGGTCTTTCCGGCGAGGTCCTCAACGTGAGTTGGGCGTCCCGTAAGTCGACCAGAAAATGCTACGCCTTCAAATGGAAAAGATTTTCCATTTGGTGTCAGGGCAAGGGCCTGGACCCTTCCTCCTGTTCCTTGGCGAGCATATTGGACTACCTGTGGTCCCTTTCTCAGCAAGGGCTTAGGTCGACGACCCTTAAGGTGCACCTGGCAGCCATCTCTGCTTAGCGGGCGCGGGCCGAGAAGCAGTCGGTGGCGTAGGAGAAGGTGGTCTGGCGCTTTTTCAAAGGCCTTGATCACATTTCCCCTCCAGTGCGAGAACCTCCACCTCTGTGGGATCTACTGCTGGTACTGGCAAAGCTCATGGGCAAGCCATTCGAACCAGTGCACAGGTGTGAACTCTCTCACCTGTCGTGGAAGACCGCCTTCTTGGTGGCTGTCATGTCAGCCAGAAGGATGGGAGAGCTCCAGGCGCTCTGCATCGAGTCTCCTTACCTAGTCTTCCACAGGGACAAGGTTGTCCTGCGCCCTCACCCGAAATTCCTTCCGAAGGTGATGTCGGAGTTTCACCTTAACCAGGTGTTGACTCTGCCGGTGTTCTACCCCAATCACACCTTGGAGGCCAAATATAGGCTCCATACTCTGGACCCTAGAAGGGTGCTCGCTTACTATAAGGAGCGCATGGCTGAAGTGGGGAGAGGTTCGCCAGCTGTTTGTCACCTACGCTGAAGCCGCACCAGGCAGACCTGCAGCCAAGCGGACGATAGGCAGGTGGGTCACCTCCTGCATAGATCTCTGCTATAAGTTGGCGGGCATGGAGCCTCCCAGAGGGATAAGAGCTCATTCTGCCCGCCATGCTGCTGCATCGGTGGCTGCTTCCAGGGACGTCCCTATCCAGGAAATCTGCAGGGCTGCTACCTGGAAGTCAGCACACACCTTCATCACCCATTACCACATCGACCTTGAGTCACGCCGGGATGCTGGTTTTGGGGCCTCAGTTCTCCAGTCCCTATTCCCTAAGTAGGGGGTGTGCGCCTTGCCTCCCTCCTCCCGGAGAACTGCTAGGAGTCTGCCAGACAGTGTGGATGAACAACATATCCATGTCCCTAGAAATACAGGTTACTCTCCTGTAACAGGAGTTCTAGGAATGGTATATGTTGTTCATCCACACGACCCATCCGACCTCCCCAGCTTCGACGCACAACCTGAGCTTCCAGCTGGCCAGATCTGGCGTCATGGGGCGGAGCTGAGAGTTTTACCACCCGGGTGGGTGGGAGGAGCCAGCTTGAAGACCTTCCGGCAAGATTTAAAGCGGCAAGGATACCTGCCAGACAGTGTGGATGAACAACATATACCATTCCTAGAACTCCTGTTACAGGTGAGTAACCTGTATTTCGGCGCTCATGCAATTCCGGAGACACTGATAGACCTCCGGACAGAGAGTTCAAAAAACTGGACCACTGTGCCAGAAAAGTCTATGCTGCCTCCTTGCTTGGTCTCTGTCAGGCAAGCACGGCTGTTGTCATGGCACACTTCTTCCATGACTTCCTGGGCTGTCTAGATGAGGTACTTTCTCATCTCCCTGCGGACCTTCAGACTATGGTCAAGCAGGTCCGAGATCAGGGTTGGCCTGTGGCAAAACAGCAACCCCAGACTGCTCTGGACATTGGGGATTCCTGTGCCCATTCGGTGGTGGCCACAATCGCCATGTGGGGAATGTTTGTGGGTCTCTACCTTTACGATGGACATCCAGCACAAACTGGCGGGCGTTCCCTTCAGGGGCACAGACTTGTTCGGTCCAGGAGTTGATGGTCACCTTTAATGCATTGAGAAGTCCAGTGCCACCTTGGACTCCGTTGCTTCAGCCCAGCAGGAATTTCAGGGTTCCAAAAAGTAGAAGTGTAAGCCCTTTTGGATTTCTGCTCCTGTGGCCAAGCAGCTCCAGTACCAGTCGGGGCAGCAGCAGGTTCAATCTTGGTGCCCTCGGACCAAGTCAGGGGCTTCGGTGGTCCATAAGTCCAGAGGGAAGGGTCTCGGCGGTCCTGAGGCTGGATCCTCCTCCTTCTCCAAGCTTGCACAGTGATGGGATGGGGGTGACTGCCCTCATGCTCGTCACGCCCACTGTGGGTCCTTCTGTGGTGGTCCAGCTCTGCCACTTCCTTCCTCCTTGTCTTCTGTCACAATGGACAGGTAGGTATTGGAAGTGGTCGGCGAGGGTCTGCCTCTGGAATTCGAGCAGTACCCACCAAGCTGAACCCACGCCGCACAGGAGGAGAAGGAATCCCTGGACACTCAATTGGCTCTCCGAGATGACATCACCCAGCTCCTCCTCAAGGAGGTAGTGGTCAGAGTCACGGATCCCCCGTCAACCCAGGGTTCATTTTGAGGTACTTCCTGGTCCTGAAACGGACAGGGGGTTGGTGCCCTATTCTAGATCTGCACAACCTGACCAAGTTTCTCAGGTCTCGCACCTTCAGGATGGTAACTCTGTCTCAGATCATACCATCTCTCGAGCAGAACATGTTTTGCTCTCTGGATCTGCAGGACGCGTTCTTCCATGTCCCGATCCATCCATCTCACCGAAGGTTCCTCCGCTTCCGGGCAAAGGGAACCCTCTGAGTTCCAAGCCATCCTGTTCAGCCTGTCATCGGCCCCCAGGGTCTTCAAATGCATTGCAGAGATGGCGGCCCATCTTCTGTGTCAAGGAGTCAGGGTGTAGCCCTGTCTGGACTATTGGCTCATAGCTGGTCTCTCCAGACAGGAGGTGGAGAGGTCCAGTGATCTGGCCCTCCAGACCTACATCAACCTTGGCCTCCTAGTCAACGAGGCCGAGTCGGAACCCATGCCTTCGCAGGTGATTTTGCTTCATCAGGGCCGAGTCAGAGCCAGGCTCCTGACTGACAGGGCGGAGGTTCTCTCCTCCTTTGCCTGATCATTTCTTCTTGGGCACTTGTGCTCT